>JAPDPM010000015.1:11389166-12765833 GCA_032173925.1 Heritiera fomes | reverse complement strand
CTTAAGCTTAATATCTAACAGCTCAATATGAATAATTTAATTTCAATAAAACAGACTAATGATACATGTATATATGTACCATCCATTTCCACAGGATCTCATACATCATCTTAACTTAAATCCCCGACATCTTATATACATTAATGTTAGTTGTACTGTACCATAACTGAATTACAATTTACTTTACATAATTACATAAGTATACGTTCTATACTACTTGGGAAGCGTCTTTCGAAGGTAAACTTTCAAGATCCACTCGTAAGCTCTTCTATCGAGAGCGAGGGATTACTTCAGATAGTCTGCATGAAAATGTTCGTAAAAGGGTGAGTTTACGCTCAGTAAGAAAAATATGTAAAAGAGCGTACTATGCCTCTATATGCATTTTTCCTACTTGGCTCTATAATGTCATGTAAAGCATTATAAAGCATGTATACATTGTATACTCATTTCATGCATTGTTTGCAACCATGCATATTTCTTTCAAGTGGTTTAAGCAAACATACTTTCTTTAAAACATATAAAACATGCATCATACTTCTTCTTCTTATATTTTCTTTAAAACATCATACTTCATAACTTACTTTAAAACATACTTTACATGCTTTTATAACATAGCATGTTTCGTATACTTCTTCAAAACATATTTCAAGTACTTCTTTCAAATATCATTTACATACATACGTACATACATACATACATACTTCTCTTAAAACGTCTTATACTTTCTTGAAATCATACATCATATACTTCTTTTAAAACTTCTTGTACCAGTAAATCAAGTACTTTCGATTTCTTTATTCTTAGAAATCGCATATACATATAGTTTTGATAACATAAAACTATTTGTACTTTTGTGGAGTTATGCACTGCATCATCATCATCATCATCATCATTATCATGTGGCGTACCCCGTAGGGCCAGGAATCCTCCCTTAGCCGAACATGAAATATAAACAGATTGGCCAACTGCCGGTGGCTACAGTTAACACTAGTCAGGTGTCCTTCTGTAGCGACTGAGGCCTGACTTATGGTTCCTCAGCCCATAACATACATTACATCATTTCAGGACTTGATCAGAGCCCCTACTATAAACATGATAGTGCATAATCTCAAAACATATGCCATATAGCTTCTAGCCATGACATTTCATACTTTCTTGAAATAGGTTTGAAAACCTCTTTTCAAAATAGGGCAGTCGACTGGCCTCATAGGGCAGTCGGCTGCTGCTTCATAATTTCATTTATCGAAATTATTTTCATTTAAAATTTCGATATTTTCATCTTTGAAAATACATGGGGGCAGTCGACTGGTCCATATAGCAGTCGACTGGTTTTCAAACAGAATGCTTCTTAGCAAATAGCAGTCGACTGGTCATATAGCAGTCGACTGGTTTTGAAACAAAATGCATTTTGGAAAATAGCAGTCGACTGTCCCATATAGCAGTCGACTGGTTTGAAACAGAATGCTTACTGGGTAAATAGCAGTCGACTGGTTTGCATCGGTTTTCGGAAAACAACGTTTTGGTTGTCTCTAGGCAGTCGACTTCCCTCTATGGCAGTCGGCTGCCCCTAGCCTAATTTGTACTAGGAGACAAGTCCGAAAATGCATCTTTTCCTGCACAAAATCAACTAATACTTCTCTCCAAAACATGTAAAAACATCATAAATCATGCGAACATAGCCGCCTTACGTCCGTTACATAAATTCCTTACTTCGATTACTTCGAGAACATGAAATCACTTGGTTCACCAACCCTAATCCTTTTCTTCTTCAAATCTGAAATCATCATATCAAAGTAAACCTTTAAGAATTTGCCATAAACATGTTATAGTAATTCAGTACAACACCATACCATGAACATAATAGACTAAATCATCTTCTTCTCTTACCTTTTGCTAGTGACCAAAATCTCAAACTTTGAGATCTCTTCCAATACTTGGAATCAATTCACCAAACTTCAGATATAGCCTCGTCTAGTGACTATGATCGTTTTTCGTCTAACAAACTTAACGATTTGGTTACTAAACAAGGGTGTTTGTCAAGGTAGCTATGGAAGAAGACTTATGGAAACTTGGAGAACACGAGGGAGAGGGCTAGAAATGGGGCTGACGTTGGGTGATGGCTGGAGGTGGTGACTCATGCAGCCTCATTTAATGCTTCCCTATCCAATATCATCTCATCTCAGCCACTTTATCCTTTTGACTCAAGACCATTTGTCCATTTAATTCCTCTTCCATATGACTCATCCATTTAATCTCCAATAATATTTCTGATTTAATTTCTTGTCTCATACTCTTAATATTTTTCTGATATCAACCTAATAAATCATTTATCTTATTGACTATCAATTTTCTTATTTCTTCCATACATCATGCATACATCATTCATATATTAAACTTCATATTCATTTAATTGGTCTTCTTTCTCCCATATAACACTTGGATTTAATTACACTTAATTTTCTGATATTAATTCTTTGCTCATACTTCCATTATTCTTATAACATCAATTTAATTTCCTTGACTATTTAATTTTTCATCTCATTACTTCTTCCATGTTTCATACATCCTTCATACTTCATAATTCTCATATCTACTTATTTTTCAATTTAAGCTAACATACTTTATAATTATGGAGGAATTTCCTGAAATTGGGGATTTCACAGATAATTAGATTTTTTAGGATAATTATTTAGATTAATATTAAAGTTGATAGAGTTAGATTAGGATTAACATAAAAATTAAATAGATAAAATATTAAAAATAAAAGATAATTAATAGAATAGGTTGAGTTGTATTAGGACTCTAACAAATTTATGACTATAAAAAGGGGTTAAACCCCATAACTGAAGGGGGGGAACAATTTTGAGAGAAAATAACAAAAAATATACAAGGCAGCAGTACCAGCGATGACAACGAAGAACGAGGAATCAAGCTAAGGAAGGCAGACGAAGCAGTACTAGGATCGAGTTAAAGGGGTTGCTTTTCGGCCATCAATTCCAAGAGCAAATCACGTATTTAGTCCACAAAGCTCAAACTATTTTACTTTGGCCAATCCAATTACAAGGTAAGTATTGTTCCTGCACTTTTATGATACCACGTCTAGTATTTGTTATTAATGGTTAATCATTGAATTTGATACTTTAAGTTGCTTTTCTCATATTGTTCAAAAAAAAAGATTACTTTTCTCATAATAAAGATAATTAAAATAATAAAAAATAGGAGTTTAAAACTTAAAAAAATCAAGAATAATAAATAACAAAAATAGGAAAAATAAATAAAGTTAAAATCTAATTAAATAAGACAACAAACTATAAATGAGTAAAAGTAAAAAATAAAAAATAATTAAAAAGATAAATAGATAAAAGTTATTAAGATAGATGTTTAATTAATAGATAATGGCATAATAAATGTTGAGGATGAGCTAGACCTTTCCGATGATGGAATCTTCGAGGCGATTATGAATGAGTAACACTCGAGGAATTCATAGGTAAGAGAATTCTTTTAAGTCTATCCAGAATGATGGAAGATTTAAAAGGTATTTTCAAAAAATGAAGGTTAAACTGTATTCTCCAAATAATTAAAAAAGAATAACACGTAAAAAATCATAATTATAAAATATATATAATAAACATAATAGTAAAATTTTTAAGATAATAATAAATAATAAATAAATTATTAATTAATTTCGATGATGGAATCTTCAAGGCGATTGCGAATGAGTAACACTTGAAGAATTCTTAGGTGAGAAGATCCTTCTAAGTTTATCCAGAACGATGGAAGACTTAGAAGGTATTTTCAAAATAAACAAATAATAAATAAAGATAAAAACATAATAAATAACAAAAATTTATATTCTAATAAAGATAAAATAATAAATAATAAATAAGGTTAATAAATAATAAAATAATAATTCCGATGATGGAATCCTTAAGGTGATTGCGCATGAGTAACACTTGAGGAATTCCTAGGTGAGAGGGTTCTTCTAAGTTTATCCAGAATGATGGAAAATTTAGGAGATATTCTCAATATTAAATACCAAAAATCCTAAAAATATTAAAAATATATATATAAAATAATATTTAAAATAAATAAATCAAAGTAATAAAATAATTAAATAAAAAATAAATCAAGGAATAATAAAAAATTCTAAAATACTTCCGACGACGGAGCCTCTTCAGGGGAGTCAAATGGTACCCCTTGAATACTATTGAGGTGAGAAGATTTTTTTTAAGAGTTCATTCAGAATGATGGAGGATTCTTAAAAGAATTTTCAATATTTAAGCAATAAAATATAAATGCCACATAACTAAGACTAAGTTAAAATAATACAAGATTAAAATGGTGCCAATTTTGGGCGTTGTAGGGGTGCTATAACCTTCCCTACACGTAAACGAACTCCCGAACCCAAAACTAAAAATGTAGACCAGTTTTTAAAGTCATTAGGTGGCCAATCACACCTAGGTTAAAAAAGATTGGTGGCGACTCCATTTGTTTAATGTCTAGCGTCCTAGCCCTAGGAAACGTTATGATAGCTTGGTGACTCCACTGGGGACAATTAAGAGAGTCGAGCCATAATTTAATCTTGTGTTATACTAAGTCTAAGTTTGGTGGTCTAAATTTGGAAAGTTTTGATGTTGTTTGATGCTCTTTTGTTGATTTCTTGAGTGCTTTGTGGAAATTAATAAGATGAAGTTCCTTCTCACACACCACACTTTGCATTTGCATGCATAAAGCTCTCGACCCGAGCTCAGTCCTTTTTAGGAGGGAGTAGAGTACCTACCGCTCTCGTGAGGTGATAACCTCCGCATGGGCTAGCAAAATACTCCCACTCAAGTTGAACCTTTTCCGCTTGTAGCCTGTCATGGGTGAGGATTAGGGTGCCTTACTAGTCCAGAGTGGATGATAGTAAGGAACAATTTGGGAACCTTTAGCCCTTTTATCTAAAGCCATGCATATAATGAAATTAGGAAGACCAACTAAGATAGAGCCATATCAACCCATGCTATAGAAAGTACCCATTACTTAGGACACATTTTTGATCAAGTTTGTTTGATTTTGATTTCTACATGAGACACAAAAAGGGTACCATGTGTTCTTCACCAAAACATTTTCATGCATCAATCATCCATTATTATTACATGGCAACTTTTTACCATACCATCCCAGTCATACACATGTAACATCATCTCATTTGTTCATCTTCAATCATTGTTTTCAAACAAAGCAATTTCAAACTTTTTCAAGCATCACCACACGAAAAATAATGAACTCTAATTGTGGTAATAAAGGTTCAAAGATAGCCCGACCAAAAATCCATTCGTATCAAACTCGTTATCAAGCTAGGGTTATGGAAGAAGAACAAAGCATTCACATGGAGAAGATGGAAAAAGCTCAAGAGGATATAAGGGGGCAATTAGCCCAAATCATTAAGTTGTTGAAAATTTTGGGTAAGGGAAAAGGAGTAATAGAATAAGTTGTAGTTAAAAAAAAGATTTGTCTTATGGGGGCATGAAGGGTTCTAGCCATGCAATTTTGAAGATTTATAAATTCTAGTTTTGTTTTTGCTTCTTTAAGTAATGCAAGATAGTTTTTGAAAGTGCTTAAGCCCATAAGAACAAGATAAAGTTTTATGTATGAGCTAATTTTTATTTATTCCTTTCTCAATAAAGCGACTAGTGTGATGCACTGTCATTTTCTCATTCTCTCTGTTCATTTGCCATTTCCCACATACTCACCTTACCTTTTATTCACAAGTATCCAAATAATGAACATGATGATAATGATGTCAATAAATCTAGGATTCAATTTTGAAAGAACTACTACTATTGATGAATTACTAGTCTACTAATGTTGTGAAAGCAAGAAAATGAAAGAAATGTTGTTTACCATCCGCACTTGATAGATGGTACAAGAAAGGTGAATCTCTTATAGAAGCTTCTAACAAGTTTGTCATTGTTCAATAAACAATTTTTAATGAGAGTATTTACATTTGAAATGATAAATGGCCTTCTTTCACTATCCTTCAAGCATGAGTAAAATTATCCTTTGATTACCCCTTTTGAGCTTATTATATTTTTTGTAATATAACCCACCAAGGATCACCCTTCACACTGGAGGCAAGGAAGATGAAATAAAAAAATTTTAGGGGCACAAATGAAAGTGCTCATGATGAATCGAGGGACAAAAAAAAAAGAGAAGAAGAAATAGCCTAGTTTTGTGAAGAAGCAAAGAAGAAGAAAAGAAAAAGAGTTTTGAATTCAAAAAAGAAAACCCAAGAAAGAAAAAAAAGAAGTAAGAGGAGAAATGAGTGAATTGAAAAGGGGCAAAATGCCTGAATGTTTTACTTGATAAAAGTGATCCCTTGGTTTATAAACCTTGAAACACATTTTGGGCCTGCTTTATCCCGTTCTTTCATAAACCCTCACCTGAGCCTACATTACGTGCCTTTAAAAACCCATTTTGATCAAATGTAAATGCTTAAATTGAAGAATCATGTATTGAATGAAGACATATTTGTATAATGAGATAATGATCCTTTGAAGGAAGTAGATCAAGTTGAATGAAGAAACCCATGACCTTTAAAAGATATCTTGGATCGAAATCAAGAACGCCTATTAGGGGCATGAATTTGGATTGAGCACTGAAGGTTGAAGTTTGTCAAAGCCAATGAATTTGAAAATGAATAAAAAAAAGAAAAAATAAAAATATGAAAAAAAAAGAAAAAGAGAAAAAAAAAAGAGAGAAAAATAAAAAGAAAAAGGAGGATTCAAAATTGAAAACCCAAAAAGGGCAGTTTGAATCAAATAAGGGGCACCTAAGTTGAAAACCTGAAAAGGCAGCTTAGGAAAATATCATCATCAAAAAGTTTTGATACAACGGCAAGACTGACAGACACTACATGAAAGAACATATCAATAAGAGTGGGCTTTTGGAAAGAAATTCTAGATTGGCTTGATTGAAATTATCAGAATGTTTATTAAATGGATACTGAAAACCCTATTCCAAACAGACTATCCCATTGATTTTTCTTGATTTCATGCTCCTTTTCTAGAATGAATACCTATACCTCTCATGATCATTTTAAATTTATTCCACCCCTGTAATAAATTGAAAATATGCATAAGTGCATTACATTGGTGGTCGAGTTAGAAGGAAAATAAATAAATGTTGGTAACCTTTTTTGGGTAAATTTTTGAAAAAAAAAATTTTTTTTTGAGAAATCTTGTATTACTAAGAGAGAGAAAGAGACAAAAATAAGGAATGATGAAAATTTAAATTTGAAAGCATGATGACAAGTCTTTGAGCATGATTAGACCAAGACTCATTAAAAGATAGGATGTTAAATGAAAGAAGATTTGAATAAGAAGAATCCAGCAGATATGTGAAATTTGAGAAAAATGAGATGAGCTTGAGAATCTTGTTACCACAATGGAGATTGCATTTACATACATTCATGGAGTAATTCAGGTAACATTCATAGCACTTAGGGCATTATGATGTTCATGATATTCATTACATTCATAACATACATCACATTTCACTATTGCATTTTGACATTGAACTATTTGTTAAGACATTAGGATAAGAAGTTCTGAATGATTAAAATTTTGAGGAAAAGAAAAAATATAAGAGATGGTAATTTGAAAAAAATGATGAGGTATGAGAAGATGAGAAAAATACTTTTTTGAAAAAACCTTATATGAGAGCAGAGTCCAGTTTAGCTGGCACCTTAAAGAAGGATGAAGCCCAATATTGTTGGCATCAAAATGAAAGTTAAGCCCAGTCATACCCATGTAAACTGGCATTTTTAAATGAAATCTTTATTTTCAAAAGTCTCAAAGCCTCTGTTGAGAGGAGCTCTTTATTTTTCAAAAAGTTTCAAAGCCTCTGTTGAGAGGAGCTCTTTATTTTCAAAAGTCTCAAAGCCTCTGTTGAGAGGAGCTCTTTATTTTTCAAAAAGTTTCAAAGCCTCTGTTGAGAGGAGCTGTTTATTTTTCGAAAAGTTTCGAAGCCTCTGTTGAGAGGAGCTTTTTATTTTCAAAAGTCTCAAAGCCTCTGTTGAGAGGAGCTCTTTTTTTTTTTTTCAAAAAGTTTCAAAGCCTCTGTTGAGAGGAGCTCTTTATTTTCAAAAGTCTCAAAGCCTCTGTTGAGAGGAGCTCTTTATTTTTCAAAAAGTTTCAAAGCCTCTGTTGAGAGGAGTTCTTTATTTTCAAAAGTCTCAATGCCTCTGTTGAGAGGAGCTCTTTATTTTCAAAAGTCCCAATGCCTCTGTTGAGAGGAGCTCTTTATTTTCAAAAGTCTCAATGCCTCTGTTGAGAGGAGCTCTTTATTTTCAAAGTTCAATACCTCTGGTGAGAGGAGCACAAGGTTATTTTCGAAAGTTCCAATGCCTCTGGTGAGAGGAGCACAAAGTTATTTTTCAAAGTTCCAATGCCTCTGGTGAGAAGAGCACAAAGTTCTGTTTCGAAGTTCCAATGCCTCTGGTGAGAGGAGCACAAGGTTATGTTTCAAAGTTTCAACACCTCTGGTGAGAGGAGCACAAGGTTATGTTTCAAAGTCTTACAGCCTCTGGTGAGAGGAACTAAATGTGTCTTAAAAATTGTAAATATTTTGTAAAAAAGAAAAAAAAACAAAAAAAGGAAAAAAAATAAAAATTCGGACAAAATAGTTGTCTAATTGTCATTGCACAATTCCTGATTTTCAGAAAATATGCAAAGAGGGGCAGCTGTAGACACCTTATTTTGTCCGGAATCTTAATTTGTAAAAATAATTAATTGGATTGGGTGACATTGTATTTTAATTTAGAATTAGGCTACAATTAAGTTAGAATTTTTTAGATTTTAGAATTAACATTAATTAGTAAATTAAAATTAAAATAGGATTTAGGAATGATGATAAAAAAAAGAGAAGAGATAAGAAAAGAAAATAAAATAAAATTAATTTTAGGATAGGATAATTAGATTTTTTAGGATAATTATTTAGATTAATATTAAAGTTGATAGAGTTAGATTAGGATTAACATAAAAATTAAATAGATAAAATATTAAAAATAAAAGATAATTAATAGAATAGGTTGAGTTGTATTAGGACTCTAACAAATTTATGACTATAAAAAGGGGTTAAACCCCATAACTGAAGGGGGGGAACAATTTTGAGAGAAAATAACAAAAAATATACAAGGCAGCAGTACCAGCGATGACAAAGAAGAACGAGGAATCAAGCTAAGGAAGGCAGACGAAGCAGTGCTAGGATCAAGTTAAAGGGGTTGCTTTTCGGCCATCAATTCCAAGAGCAAATCACGTATTTAGTCCACAAAGCTCAAACTATTTTACTTTGGCCAATCCAATTACAAGGTAAGTATTATTCCTGCACTTTTATGATGCCACGTCTAGTATTTGTTATTAATGGTTAATCATTGAATTTGATACTTTAAGTTGCTTTTCTCATATTGTTCAAAAAAAAGATTGCTTTTCTCATAATAAAGATAATTAAAATAATAAAAAATAGGAGTTTAAAACTTAAAAAAATCAAGAATAATAAATAACAAAAATAGGAAAAATAAATAAAGTTAAAATCTAATTAAATAAGACAACAAACTATAAATGAGTAAAAGTAAAAAATAAAAAAATAATTAAAAAGATAAATAAATAAAAGTTATTAAGATAGATGTTTAATTAATAGATAATGGCATAATAAATGTTGAGGATGAGCTAGACCTTTCCGATGATGGAATCTTCGAGGCGATTATGAATGAGTAACACTCGAGGAATTCATAGGTAAGAGAATTCTTTTAAGTCTATCCAGAATGATGGAAGATTTAAAAGGTATTTTCAAAAAATAAAGATTAAACTGTATTCTCCAAATAATTAAAAAAGAATAACACGTAAAAAATCATAATTATAAAATATATATATAATAAAAATAATAGTAAAATTTTTACGATAATAATAAATAATAAATAAATTATTAATTAATTCCGATGATGGAATCTTCAAGGCGATTGCGAATGAGTAACACTTGAAGAATTCTTAGGTGAGAAGATCCTTCTAAGTTTATCCAGAACGATGGAAGACTTAGAAGGTATTTTCAAAATAAACAAATAATAAATAAAGATAAAAGCATAATAAATAACAAAAATTTATATTCTAATAAAGATAAAATAATAAATAATAAATAAAGTTAATAAATAATAAAATAATAATTCCGATGATGGAATCCTTAAGGTGATTGCGCATGAGTAACACTTGAGGAATTCCTAGGTGAGAGGGTTCTTCTAAGTTTATCCAGAATGATGGAAAATTTAGGAGATATTCTCAATATTAAATACCAAAAATCCTAAAAATATTAAAAAATATATATAAAATAATATTTAAAATAAATAAATCAAAGTAATAAAATAATTAAATAAAAATAAATCAAGGAATAATAAAAAATTCTAAAATACTTCCGACGACGGAGCCTCTTCAGGGGAGTCGAATGGTAGCCCTTGAATACTATTGAGGCGAGAAGATTTTTTTTAAGAGTTCATTCAGAATGATGGAGGATTCTTAAAAGAATTTTCAATATTTAAACAATAAAATATAAAGGCCACATAACTAAGACTAAGTTAAAATAATACAAGATTAAAATGGTGCCAATTTTGGGCGTTGTAGGGGTGCTATAACCTTCCCTACACGTAAACGAACTCCCGAACCCAAAACTAAAAATGTAGACCAGTTTTTAAAGTCATTAGGTGGCCAATCACACCTAGGTTAAAAAAAAGATTGGTGGCGACTCCATTTTTTTAATGTCTAGCGTCCTTACCCTAGGAAACGTTATGACAGGTAAAAAAAGGATTGGTAGTGACTCCAGATGTTTAATGTCTAATGACCTAAGTCTAGGAAACGTTATGACAGATGGATCAAGAATAATAATTATGCACTAAGGTGAATTGTGGAATTGATTTGGAATTGTAAAATGACATTAGTACATATGGGATATATAAATTGATCATGAATCTTTGTGGATGACTTTGGAATGAAATAATTATAGCATATGATATATAGTTTGTGTATAGGTTAATGTGGAACATTGGAAGGTTTTTTAAGATAAGGAAGGAACTTTGACCATGGTAATAGGCTTGACTAGTGAATGATGTCTATTGACTTCTATAAGATAATTATACATGCACCATAATTAACTAAAGGAATTAGAATTATGTACTAATGGAAGTATTAAACGGTATGCAACTATACCTAGGAAAATTTTATACATGAATAGGATGGTAAGGTTACATTAGACAGATAGAGAAATACTAGCCTAAATGTTCATAATAGCAATATAAGACATTGTGAAGACAGCCAATTTTCTATATCAGGCTTATAAATAATTATAAATAATTATACAGATGAAGTAAATAAAATAATGAGATATATTGCAGAGTTTTATTATTTAAGTGATGAAATAAAAAAAATTGAATTTGGTGCACCTGATGAGAAGTAACAGAAAAATGATTAAGACTAATGTGTGTGTGTGTGTATATATATATACACACACATGTTAACTAAATAAAGAAAACAAATATGTAATTGTACATTAATTAAACTGATAAAGCAATCATATATACACACAAGCGACTAGTCAATGTGCAAAAAAATTAATATGTACAAATGAAAAATAATGTAAACGCATATTAATTAAATAGAAGATATACTTATAAAAAATAAATATATATAACATATAAATATTACGGCAAATAAAAGAATATATAAAAATATATATAAGTTTAAATTGTAAAGAGACTAAAAATAATAATGAATCAAATCTATGAATTTATGATATAAGTATACATATATTGTATCTATTATATATATATATATATATATATATATATATATAGAGAGAGAGAGAGAGAGAGAGAGAGAGAGTAACAATTGGAAGCCAATCAGAAAAAGAAACCCAGGTCGGTTTAAAACTTAACAAAGGGAGCTAAGCAGTGGGAGCAGGTGGGTTTAAAACTTAACAAAGGGAGCTAAGCTCCCTGGAAAAGAAAGATGGGAAGGGAATACAGAGAGCAGGGGCGGCTCGTCATTGCTCCACGGCCCCTCAAAATTTGCACAACCCTTATGTGTAAATATAAGAAGCTTATAGTGCTTATGCTCTAATAGAGGTTTGGCCGCTCAAAGTTTAGATAAGCTTAATTTTGCTTATTTGTGTTTTGATCCAAAATTAAATTTTATATATTACAATTTATGAGAGGTTAAAGTCATATTATTATTTGCCTATATAATGCTTACCAATAACTATTTATAAATTTTTAAAAATTAAAAATGTCACAATATTTAAATCACAGTAATTTTGACAAAAACCACATTAACTTTTTATCATTCTTATAAGATTCTAAATTTCCTATCAAGTTCTAAATTTTTTTTTGTTCTGTTCTCTTATTTTTAGTAAAAAGGAGCTCAAACCCCATGGGAAATAGGAGAGATTAATTTTTTTTATTTTCTTTGTAACTTATTATAATTTCTCCTCTCTATATAGTTTTTCATCTTATTCCATATTTTTATTTCATGTTATCTTGCAATGTTCTTTCAATAAAAAATTAGATTGAAAGCATTTTATAAAAAGTTTAAAAAAATCGTAAATTTTAATTTCAAAGTTTCAACTTCAGTCTTTTAAAAAAATGTATATCTATTTTTCTTGTTCAAATAAAAAATATAATTTAAAAATTGATTTATTTATTAAATTGTTCGAAAAAGTTTTCATAATTCATTGAAAGATTGTATAATTGTTAAATTTACTATTATTTTAAAAGTTTTGACATTCTTAAAAGTTTAATATTGTCATTATAATATTTTTTTTCTAATTTTATGAGTTTATTTTTTTTATTATTAGTATATATTTTTATACAAATAAATATGGAGAGTGTGTGCGCACTCGAACATTGTTTTGTTTTATTTATGTGATGTATTGATAGAATATATCTTATAAAAAAATAAAATAAATATAATATTAATTGACCTTCCAAATTCAATTCTCAAAATCCGTCACCGCTCAAATCTATTTAAGTTTGATATTTTAGTCATCAAACATACTGAAATTTTCTTCTAAATCTATGCGTGATTGGCGGGGCAAAAAAAAAGTTTTATTTAATAATTTCTAATAATCTATCTCCTTTACATTTAATTTTTACAAATCTTGTTTCGTCTTTTGTTTTTTTTGGTACACAAACTTTCAATGTTCGTTAAATAACCGTAATTAATTCAATTGCCAAATGTAACATTATCTGCAATCTAACTAAATTGGTCTAAACGGCACTTTTATTTTATTTTTTTAATTAGGGGTTGGAGAATAAATTTTTGGGTTATTTATAGTAGACACACCTAACTACATTAATTGCATAAGAGTATAAATTTTGTTTTAAAAGTATACCTTTTTCTAATTTTCTTGTTACTTATTTTATCTTCATTAAACAAACTATGTGTTATCAAGTCTATTTAAGTTGGAGGTTTTAGGCAAAAACATACTAAAATTTTCTTCAAAATCTATGCATGATTGGCGTGGCAAAAAAAAGTTTTATTTAATAATTTCTAGTAATCTATCTCTTTTACATTTATTTTTGTCAAATCTTGTTTTTTCTTTTGTTTTTTTGGTACACAAACTTTCAATGTTCATTAAATAACCATAATTAATTCAATTGCCAAATGTAACAGTATCTGCAATCTAACTAAATTGGTCTTAGCGGCATTTTTTTTATTTTTTTAATTAGGGGTTGGAGAATAAATTTGATTGGGTTATTTGTTGAGAAAAATATCCCTTAAACTAAACACTCACAAATACGGAAGAAAGTAAGAATAAACACAATAATTTTTAATGTGGTTTGGCCCAATCAATTTGGCCTATAATCACCCAACCAATCTAATAATCAATCAAACAATTACAACTATGCAATTTTTAGAACAGAAAAATTGTAAACTCCTTAAAAGCCCAACCCAACCATGCAATTTTTAGAGAGAAAAATTGCAAACTCCTAACAAAGCCCACCCATGCAATTTTTAGAGAGAAAAATTGCAAACTCCTAACAAAGATTCCAAAGTCCAACTACACCCTTTAATAGCCCAAACCTTAGCTATTCTATTGGTGTCTACAACTCTTTGGGATACCTTACAAACCAAGCCTGACATATTATTTATAAGGAGAGAGCTTTCATAACTTCTCATATACTTTCGATGTAGGATTCAAGGCAAACTCCAACAAATCCTCCCTTCACTTGAATCCCCAAACTCTATAAACTGTTCGACAACATACAAACTATTCTCAAACTGAAGAATAACTCCACCATCATCCTCATCATCTTCCTCCAATCATCATCATCCAACTCATAATGGTCATCTTCTTCCAAAGCATCATGGTCATCATCATCATCATCATCATCATCTTCATCTTCATCTTCATCTTCTTCAAACATAGCTTTCATCTTCATCTTCGTCTTCATAACTTTCATCTTCATCTTCATAGCTTTTCTCCTTTCGCAGGATCACGAACCTTCAGCTCTTGATACCACATGTTGGGAAAAATATCCCTCAAACCAAACACCCACAAGAATGGAAGAAAGCAAAAATAAACACAATATTTAATGTGGTTTGGCCCCATTAAATTGGCCTATAACCACACAATCAAACTAATAACCAATCAAATAATTACAATTGTGCAATTTTTAGAAGAGAAAAATTGCAAACTCCTTACAAACCCAACCATGCAATTTTTAGAGAGAAAAATTGTAAACTTCTAACAAAGATCCCAAAACCCAACTACACTTTTTAATAGCCTAAACCCTAGCTATTTTATCGGTGTCTACAACTCTTTGGGACACCTTATAAACCAAGCTTGATACATTATTTATAAGGAGAGAGCCTTCATAACTTCTCCTATACTTTCGATGTGAGATTTAAGGCAAACCCCAATATTATTTATAGTAGACATAGCTAACTACATTAATTGCATAAGAGTATAAATTTTATTTTAAAAGTATACCTTTCTCTAATTTTCCTATTACTTATTTTATCTTCATTAAACAAACGAATGTGTTGTCAAGTCTAATTAAGTTAGAGGTTTTAGGCATCAAATATACTCATCTAACTACATTAATTGCATAAGAGTATAAATTTTATTTTAAAAGTATACCTTTTTCTAATTTTCTTGTTACTTATTTTATCTTCATTAAACAAACGACGTGTTGTCAAGTCATAAAGTTGGAGGTTTTAGGCATCAAACATACTGAAATTTTCTTCTAAATTTATGCATGATTGGCATGGCAAAAAAAAAAAAGTTTTATTTAATAATTTCTAGTAATCTATCTACTTTATATTTAATTTTGTCAAATCTGATTTCTTCTTTTTGTTTTGTTTGGTACACAAACTTTCAATGTTCATTAAATAACCGTAATTAATTCAATCGCCAAATGTAACATTATTTGCAATCTAACTAAATTGGTCTAAACGGCATTTTTATTTTATTTTTTTTAATTAGGGATTGGAGAATAAATTTGATTGGGTTATTTATAGCAGACACACCTAACTACATTAATTGCATAAGAGTATAAATTTTATTTTAAAAGTATACCTTTCTCTAATTTTCCTATTACTTATTTTATGTTCATTAAACACGATGGGTTGTCAAGTCTATTTAAGTCGGAGGTTTTAGGTATCAAACATACTCACCTAACTACATTAATTGCATAAGAGTATAAATTTTATTTTGAAAGTATACGTTTCTCTAATTTTCCTATTACTCATTTTATCTTCATTAAACAAACGAAGTGTTGTGGAGGTTTTAGGTATCAAACATACTCACCTAACTAGAGTATAAATTTTATTTTAAAAATATACATTTCTCTAATTTTCCTATTATTTATTTTATCTTCATTAAACAAACGATGTGTTGTCAAGTCTATTTAAGTTGAAGGTTTTAGTCATCAAACACACCGGAATTTTCTTCTTTCTCCTTTAAGTATCAACCACAAATTTGCTTTGATAATCTCAGTTCTTAATCCCTTTGTCAAAAGAAAGAAAGAAAGAAAAAAAAGGGGGAGAATGTGGAGGCTTAAGATAGGGGAAGGTGGCAATGATCCGTACATTTACGGTACCAACAACTACTTAGGAAGACAAACGTGGGAGTTTGATCCTAATGCAGGCAGCACCGAAGAGCGAGCTGAGATTGAAGAAGCTCGCCAAAATTTCTACGACAATCGAAACCATGTCCGGCCCAGTTCTGACCTCCTCTGGCAAATGCAGGTATAATTTGCATCGAGGATATATACATATATATATATATATATATATGTACATGCGCGTATATATTTATCTATTATCCTCAATATCTTTCTACTTTCTTAATTTGCGATGCTTTAATTATCTTATTATCATATCATTTCTTTTCTTTTATATAAATGTATACATAATCCATGAATTTTTTGTTTTTTTGGTTCATATATATCATCCATGAAATTTTTACATTCCATTGTTGGATCTCGCTTTAAAATTATTGGAGTTCCTCTCAATATTATAGGTGCTAGAAGCTGAAACAAAATAAAAAAATTGTTAGTAATCAAAATAATATAAGAAAATATAAATTAGAATTGTTTTATTGATCACGAAGAGTTGGACTGAGGCACGGATATCTCGCTCTCTTTAAGACGATTCACGCCTCTACGGGAATTATATCACCGATGCAGCAGGAACTTTAAGCGTGTCGCCTCCAGGATACAACAGCCCAACCTATTTTCGTTATACACTATACAGTTTTGCACTAACGTGTAGAGTAAAGAGCTCTAAAATCAAACATCCTTCTTTTGTCTAAGAGCATATTGAGTTGATGTAGAGAATAAGTTGTGAATAGATTGGTGTTGTACTTTGTTTGAGGTTTAGGACCTCTATTTATAGCCTCACACACTTGTAACTCATATCAAATAATAATGATGATTTTAAAATCATTTGTAACTTATACACCATAATTATAAAGAATTTAATTAAAATATAACTTACTATTAAAACAATATTAACTATTAATAACATAAACTTATAATTTCAACATTAATTATTATATTTATTTTATTATTAAAATTACAGTTACAACATCCATAAGTGAGATTTGAGGATTATCACATACTCTTTTAAAATTAAAGACATAAAAATTTGAAAATATTAATATAATAAAAAATAAATATTAAAATTTTTATTGACAATAGAAAAATGAATTTTATAATTTACTATATATCTATATATAAAAGAATCTAGAAAAATATTGAATTTTGGACTTGAGTCTTGATTTAAAAAAAAATGGCTACCTCAAATCTGAGTTGTTTATTTTATGTGTCTTACTACCACGAATTCATTGAAGAACAGGAAACATGCTTATTTATTGTTTGCTTTTCCATGATTTTGGAAAGATTTTCTCTGTTTTAGTCCATTTTAGTAAGAAGCTGAGGTTATTCAATGAAACCTTCCAATAATTAAATATCACCGTCCTTTGAAGCTTCACTAAAAGTCTTACAACTTATGGTGGTATTCGTGAAATCAGTAATTAAAATGAAAACCACAAGTCCATGAATCAAGTACAAGATCACTTGTGGAAGAGAATTAAAATTCTATTGCATTGTTTGATTGTTTTGTTCTTTATGGTCAATTTTTATAGTAAAAAGGAAGAGAGTTAATATTGTTGGGGAAAAAGATAGAGAAAAAGAAAAAGTTCATATTAAAATTGATGATGAGTAAATATCTCTTTGAACTTAAAGTATTGCAGCACGGTCTGAAACAATACATTAGTAAATTGACATTTCCAAAATTGCTAGTAAGTGAATCTTGGAAGACGAAACATTATACACAAAAGATTACGTTTATAAACCTAAATTGTAGTCTATGAACAAATAAAAACCATAGTTTAATATATTTAAATAGCAAAATGCCTATCCATAAATGATTTTTAGCAGCTTTTACCTGAAACTAATAATTTTCAATGCACATAAATCTTCAATTTTGGGAGACGAAACATCGAGCAACAAAAGATTACGTTTGAATTAAAAAACTGTAGTCTATCCACATATAAATAGGACCATGTTTAATGGGAAAATTAAATCTTAATTGTAAAAGTGATACTATTAACTACGGTTAACAATAAAATCGTAGTTTTTTCTACATTTTATAAAAATGTAAATTTATATATTTTTAATATTTAAAGAATAAAACTTGTTGAAAATTAAAGTTTTTGTTTAATTACATTTAAGTAAGATATTATCTTTTAGTGTCTTAGATTACGGGTTTTTTTTTATATAAACATAATTAGAGTCATGATGTTAAAAACTAAAAACATGACGTAATTAAAAATATTAAATTGCTCGTGCTTTTGAAAATCATAATTAATATTTTTACCTAATCATAATTTTTACATTTTTTTTAGTAACGTTAAGATTAGACCAATTCAAGGGATGGGTTACTCGCCTAAGCCTAAAGGTTCATCGATATTTGGTCAAGTTTGGACAAAAATTTTAGGCCTAATAAAAAATCATGCCAGGCACGAACATGACTCTAGGAAGCCCTAGCCCAATTCAGCCGAACCTGAACATAAATAAAATTAAATTTTTTAACTATTTTTACTAAATATATTGTAATTATATGTATAAAAAATATTATTAATTAATAAACATGATTATATATATTTAATATGAAAATTTACATACAAATTTTGACAAACTAAATTAAACTTCAAATAGACTAAAAGAATAAAAAATAAAAAATAAAAATACCAAAAAAATTAAATAAAATAATATTTGAATCGAGTTCAGACTTGCATTATAAAACAAAAGACGAAACTAGACTGAAAGTCGAACTCGAATTTATTGATCGGACTGAACTTAAATTTGTATATAAATTATTATTATTATTATTATTATTATTATTTGAATCCGATCTAAACTCCACTAAAGTCCGTTCAAAATCATCTTTAGGCAGGATCACGAAAATGTTACTCAAAAGAACCAAACGAGAAAAAAATAATAAACAAGTGTAGTCATGACTTAAGAGAGTTGAAAATTTTGTCATATTGGAAGGTGATGATATATTTCTTCAAAAATTGTCATGTCAATAAATAATTATAACAAGAAAATTTTGACCTGATATAATATATATATTTTTTTGCTCTGAATAAGAAATTTTCATTGATGAAGAACAAAAGACTACAAAAGATTCAACAGATCATTAGGTGGACAAGCAAACCAGTTAGATGGACAGCATCTTTGCCTGGTTTTTCTAGCCACCCAATCAGCAACCCCATTTGCATTTCTAGATACAAAATTAAACAAAAACTCATCAAATCTGTGACATAAACAAAGCACATCTGCTTCAATGGCCATGGTTTTCCAGCGCTTTGGACGGTTTGGCTCTGATAATCGAAGAATAACCTCCGCCCAGTCAGATTCAAATAAGACTTTGTTCCATCCTCTATCAATAGCCAAATTGCATCCAAGCCTAATAGCCAACGCTTCTGCTGTAATAGCTGACTCAGACTGGATTAAACAGTTTGCACATCAATTACCTTCCCTAAAGAGCCCCTAGCCACCGCTGCAATGCCCGCCAAACCTGACTTGTAATCAAAAGGTGCATCACAATTGATTTTGACAAAAGAACAAGGTGGGCATTGCCATTGAGAGGATCTCCCTTCATTTTGCTGAGAAAATTGAGCTTGGTCAGAGATATCAAGAAAAGTGACGTGATATAATATGCCATAATAAATACATCTGCCAAGTAATCAAACTTAATTAATTGACTGATATGTGCATGAATGACAGATTTAGGGGTTATTATGACACATATTCAGAAGAAAAGAAAAAGATATTAACACACACGGTGGATCTTGTTTGAAGCACTTGCTAGAAAAAGCTTAAAGATTGAACCTCTTAATTACAGTTCCACCGTGAAACTCCTATGCAAAACGTATTAAATATTTTACGATTTTTAGTTGATTCTAGATTAATTTCACATTAATAATTTCACAAATTTATATTTTTATTAGAGAATCAAAGTTTATTGATATGATAATTTTTAATAACATACATGATATTAAAAATTCATAAGCTTAATAACTAAATGTATCTTCAATTTTTACATAAAATAGATATAAGCTTTCAATATTTTATTTTATTGTAAAAGTCTATAAACTTCTATTTTATTGTAAATATTGACTCAATTTACTAAATTGAGAGGGAGTGAATAAGCTTTTCTAAAACTTAATTTGTTTTTTTTGTCATCTAATTTTATTTTCACTACAATTTCTATCCTACTATAATAGCAACTCAATCAAGCAAGTAATTAAATAATAAAAGCAAATAAAGAAGTAGGGATAGATAGTATTAGAATTTTAGAATACAAAATATAAGACACAAAATCATGATATCACAACTGAAGTATTAAGAGCAATTTGATATACAATTGATCATATAAAAGTCTAATAATAATTTGCAAAATTTAAGTACTTACTATTTTGAGTGAAAATCGTCTGCTTGATTCATTGGTTAAATACAAAGTCAAACGGAAATTGAACGAATTTTTTCAGCCTACATTCTTCTATACATGCAGAGAATGATTTGAGAGTTTTTATTTCTTCTTTTCCAACCTTTTCAGTATGGCCGAGGGCCATATATTTATGTGTAAAAAACAAAGCAAAAAGGCGGCCATTCCTTTTCATTTGAAATTCTGATGATAACTGCCTTAAGAAGTTATCTGACTTGTGAATTGGGATGTGTTCCACCCATGATCGTCGTAATCGTCTCCCAGCATCTCCTATTCGCACATAATGTGTGTAATACTTTGTTTAACAATTTCAAGAGAGCGATGTCACTTTTTTTCTGCAAAGTTCATATAAGAAAATAGGTCATGCGACCAACATACTTTATCGTATTGAGAGCTCATTGCTATATAATTGTTAGGTATATATAGCAACTCAAAATTATAAGTAGAGTAAGCATGCAGTACCCTAGATCCATTCAGGCACATTTTAAGTTCTTCTTGATCTCTGTATCAAACTTTATGATATACTTTTGTATTCATAATTATGTGTAGAAGGAGAAAAATTTTTACCCAATTGCAAATGGCCATGTGTCCAATGAAATTTTTTTTTAGTAAAATAATTAAAGAATTGTCAAGTGACAAATTATATATTGCCATGTGGATTAATAATATATTTTAAGTTAATTATAGAATTAATTACCAAATTATTAATTTTATAATTAATTTAAAGATAATTCACTTGGATTGGCCAATCAAAATTAAATCAATTTATCTCTTAAAATAATTAAGAGATAAATCAAAGAGATCAAGTTCTTTTAGGACTCTCTCACCTAGCACTATAAATATAGTGCTCATCCAAGCCATTAAAAAAAAAAAGAAAAAGGAAGCGAAAAGTGAAGAAGATTTTGAAGAAATCATAGCCTCTCCAAAATCTCAAGCATTAAGCTCTCAAGAATTGAAGAACGCGAAGAACATTCGAAGAAATTTCAAGAAGTTGCTCTTTGATCTTGCTTCATTATATGAAACAAGGTTAATTTTGTTTGTTCGAGATCAAGTCATCAAGACCCTTGAAGTAGATTTTTGTTGAAAAGAAGAATCAGAGGATTTTCTTTTATATCAAGAATATTCAGAGATTGTAACCTTCATATTTGATCAATAAAATTGATATTTGTTCCCCAATTATTCAAGTCTAGTATACGACTTGAAATTTGTGTGTACAAATTTCTGGCACGCCCGGTGGGACCATCTCTACCTCTCATCTCTTTTCTTCCAAATTCAAGTTAACGAAGTTCAATGGCTTCCAAGAACTACTCTGCTAATTTGCCAACCCTCAAGTTTGTTGAAGCTAATCCTAAAGTATGCCATGATTTATCATCAAATATTGAGGTTCCTGCTCATCCCTACGGCACTAGAAGAAAGACAAGAGCTCTTGAAGAGATTTATGCTCAAACTCCTTCAGTGTTCAAACAAAGTTCACTATATGCAACTTCTTCCCCGAATGAAAAAGAATCCTCTGCTAAGCAACCTGCTTACTCTCGTGAATCAACTGCAAGTCATCAATTATCCGTTAAAGAACAAGATGGCTATTCAAGCATTGGTTCTCCTCCGTCATCTCCTTCAAAGTCAAGTTATAGGGTGATGGCTGTCATGACAACTGACACTACAACATTGGAAGAACAGGTTGCTCTTTTAGCAAAAACTGTGGAATCCCTTGCGACAAGCATGAAAGAAAGAGATAACCAAATGGCCTTCATGATGGAAAGAATTAGCAGCCTCACTGGAAAACAACCCATGATTTCTAGCCAAAATCGCCAGTCCTTGCTTCAAGAAGATGGTGATGGTTCCTTGATGGAAATTGCAAAAGATTCCAAACCCATTGAAACACCGAAAAGCTCCCAAGGAAAAATTGATGAGGCTGTCAGTGCCAGCCAAATCAAAGATCTTATCAAGGAAGCTATTAAGGATCAAGTTGACAGTGTCATCCAACCTTCATATACATATGCCAAGCCTTACTCTCAAAGGATTGATCGTATGAAGATGCCCGAAAATTATCAACCTCCAAAGTTTCAACAATTTGATGGCAAAGGAAATCCACGCCAACATGTTGCTCACTTCGTGGAAACCTGTAATAATGCTGGCACTAATGGAGATCTCATGGTAAAACAGTTTGTTCGCTCCTTGAAAGGTAATGCTTTTGATTGGTATATCGATCTTGAGCCTGGAACAATTAATAGTTGGGAACAACTTGAGCATGATTTCCTCAATCGATTTTATAGCACTTGACGTGTGGTTAGTATGATTGAGCTCACCAGTTCACGTCAATGGAAAGACGAGCCAGTGATTGATTACATTCATAGATGGAGGAATTTGAGCCTCAATTGCAAAGAACGATTATCTGAGTCCTCTTCGCTTGACATGTGCATCCAGGGTATGAATTGGGGATTGCGTTACATTCTTCAAGGTATAAAGCCTAAAACCTTTGAAGAATTAGCTACTCGTGCGCATGACATGGAATTGAGTATGACAGCTGCTGAGAATCAAGGACCTCCTGTTCAAGAGCCAAAGAAAGGCAAAGAAAAATCTGACACTCGGAAAGGGGGTAAAACATTTGCTGATAAGGGAGAAAGTAAACAATCCATGGCTATTAATGCCAAACCTCTCAAGATAGCCTCCAATTCGAAGGAAACCCAGGAGGCTAAACCTACTTATACACGTGATAAGGGTAATGGAAAGATCACTTTGAAAGAAAGGCAAGAAAAGAAGTACCCATTCCCTGACTCTGATGTTTCAGACCTCTTAGAAGAACTCTTGAAGGCTAAACTGATTCAGTTGCCAGAAATGAAGCGACCTGAAGAGGCAAACAAGACAGATGACCCTAACTACTGTAAGTACCATCGTTTGGTTAGTCATCCTTTGGAGAAATGTTTTGTGTTAAAGGACAAGATCTTACAGCTTTATGAGGATGGAAAAATTGAATTTGAGGAGGAAGCTGTAACATCTAATCTGGCAACTGTGAGCGTCGTTTCTCAAATCAACTTGTCAGTTAGGACAATTAAGTTTGGTTCTTTTGACCCCATCATGTTATCTCCGAAGGCAAAAGAAGCAGAAAGTTTTCAAACAATTAAAAATGACACATGTCTTCCAATTGAAAACCAAAATGATGAGAAGTGGACTTTAGTGACACGAAGGAGGAGTCAAAAGAAAATCGCGCCAAAGCTTCTATCGGTGTCAAGGAAGGTTGAAATGGTTGAAAAAACTAAGAAACCCATGCCAAAGATGATTGAAAAGAGAGCAATTTCATTTAGGCAAAAAGGTGTGATGATGCGAAAGCCAAGACAATCAATCACTCTTAACGAATTCATGCCTCTTCAATTTAAAGAAAATGGTTGGATTACTATGGCTTGCAACAATGTTAGTGAGAATGATGAAATTGACAATGAAGATAGCAATGTTGATAAAGTAGCATTTGAAGTTTGCCATTCTTGTGCTACCAAAATTAATTTTTCTGATGAAGATTTGCTATTGGGATCTACTCCTCATAATCGCCCGCTTTTTGTTGTTGGGTATAGTAAGGAACAAAAAATCAATCGAATCTTAATTGACAATGGATCTGCTGTCAACATACTTCCTTTGAAGACAATGAAAGAACTTGGAGTCTCTTCTGATGAATTGTCACAAAGTCGTTTGATGATTCAAGAGTTCAACCAAGGGAGGCAAAGAGCCATTGGAAAAGTGAGGCTCCAACTTTTTATAGGTGATATGGAATCAAGCCCATTATTTCATGTGATTGACGCTAAAACAACATATAATATGTTGTTAGGGCGACCATGGATCTACCAAAATGGCGTGGTTTCTTCAAGTCTTCATCAATGTTTCAAGTATTGTAAAAATGGCCAAGTAAAGACAATAGTTGCAGATACCAAGCCATTTACCACCGCAGAGGCACACTTTGCTGATGCTAAGTTTTATTTAGAAAAGGCCTTTGTAGAAGAAACGCATACAAATCAACAAAGTGGTGAGGTGAAGCAATCAAATCAAAAAGGAAAGGGTTTGACTTCTTCTGTTGTTCAAGATGATGGAATCACTCAAGGCCTAAAGAATCTGACTCTACCCCTCACTAACCTAGAAGAGTCAAAAATTTCTAAACCTCCATTAGAAGGATTTGTAAGGCCAGTAGATGGACCTATTGTTGAACATGATGATTTACCTTCGCAACGAGCTAAGGGATTTGACCCTAATGCTTATAAATTGCTTGTTAAGGCTGGATACGAACATAAAGGTGTTGCAAAATTAGTTCACGAAGCTGATAAGTTAATTGAAGAAAGCTCACCAAGTATTATCAAAATTCGTCAAGTATGGGAAAAGAAGACTGATCATGTTGGGACTTCTAAAATGGGGCTTGGATTCTCTCCATTAAAGTTGAAGATTCACAAAGAAACTTCAAGATATATAAATGTGGAAGAAATTTCTGAGGATCAAGAAAATTCAGTTGAACCACCAAAAGGTTCAATTTTTGATCGCTTAGGTACACGTTCCACGCAAAGCTCAGTCTTTGACCGTTTGGGCATACAATCACATCGAAAGTCAGTTTTTGAACGAATGGGGGAAAAACATAAGGAAGCTTTTGTTAGTAGGCCTATCCCTATCCATTCAAGACTTGGTAACTCAAACTTCAAAAGGAACAATCACAAATGAAAAGGAAAAGACCTTATGTGGGAGGAATCAAAAGACTTTCAAAGCAAGATACCTTCTCGAATGAAGAGACAAAATAAATGGGTGGTAACCACTGGTGAAACGTTGAAAGCTAAAAAGCACACTATTGTGACAACCAAACAAGTTCTAGCTTTGGAGGAGGAAGATCTTCAAAAGATAGAAATCATGACAACTAATCATGTTTCTATAACAGATATTGATGAGAAGTTTGAAGAAGAAGATGCTCAAGAAGCCCCCCCCATCATTTGAAGAAGGAAATCAAACCACAATTGATGAGCTTAAAGAAGTTAACATTGGCACTGAGGAAGATCCACGCCCAATTTTTGTTAATGCATGTTTACCTCCTGAAGAAGAAAAGGGTCATCTTGAACTTTTGAAAGAATATAGAGATGTATTTAGTTTGGAGCTATAAGGAAATGCCTAGACTTGACCCAAAAATTGCTGTGCATCATTTAGCTGTGAAAAATAGTATTCGACCTATCAAACAAGCTCAACGACGCCTTCATCCTAACTTGATCCCTCAAATTGAAGCTGAGGTAAACAAGCTCATTGAAGCTGGTTTTATTCGAGAAGTCAAGTATCCTACTTGGATCTCAAATATTGTTCCAGTTAGAAAAAAGAATGGTCAAATCCGAGTCTGTGTTGATTTTCGAGATTTGAACAATGCTTGTCCAAAGGATGATTTTCCTCTCCCTTTGACAGAAATCATGGTTGATGCAACGACTGGACATGAAGCTTTATCTTTCATGGATGGATCATCCGGCTACAATCAAATTCGCATGGCTCCAAAAGATGAAGAGCTCACAGCATTTCGAACTCCGAAAGGAATATATTGTTATAGGGTTATGCCTTTTGGGTTAAAGAATGCTGGTGCCACTTACCAAAGAGCAATGCAAAAGATTTTCGATGGCATGCTCCATAAAAATGTTGAATGTTATGTTGATGATTTGGTTGTAAAGTCAAAGAAAAGAGATGGCCATCTCACCGACCTTCGTCAAGTATTTGAAAGATTGCGCCGTTACCAATTGAAGATGAACCCTTTAAAATGCGTTTTTGGAGTATCTTCAGGAAAGTTTTTGTGATTCATTGTACGACATCGAGGGATTGAGATTGATCAATCCAAAATTGAAGCAATCATGAAGATGCCTGAGCCACGTAACATCCACGAACTCAAAAGTTTGCAAGGAAAATTGGCTTATATTCGACGCTTTATAGCTAATTTGGCTGGTCGATGTCAACCATTCAATAGATTGATGAAAAAAGATGTTCCTTTCGTTTGGGACAAGGCTTGCAGTAACGCTTTTGAAAGCATTAAGACTTATTTGCTGAAACCTCCTGTCTTGAAGGCACCTATTCCTGGATGCCCCTTAATCCTTTATATAGCTACTCAAGAAAGCTCTTTGGGAGCACTTTTGGCGCAAGAAAATGATCAAGGAAAAGAGGTAGCCCTCTATTATCTTAGTAGAACTCTCAATGGTGCTGAGTTAAATTATTCTCCTATTGAAAAGATATGCTTGGCATTGATGTTTGCAACTAAGAAATTGAGACACTACTTGCAAGCCCATTATGTTCGATTAGTCTCACGAGCTGATCCTTTGAAATATCTTATGTCCAAGTCTATGCTTACTGGAAGAATAGCGAAATGGGCTCTTTTGCTGCAAGAGTTTGGCATCACATATATCCCACAAAAAGCTAGTAAAGGGCAAGCGCTTGCTGATTTTCTTGCAGACCATCCAATTCCTGATGATTGGGAATTCTCTGAAGAACTTCCTGATGAAGATGTTCTTTTTATTGAAATCCCTAAGCCATGGAAGTTATATTTTGATGGGTCTGCTCGTCGAGATGGAGCTGGAGCTGGTGTTGTCTTTGTAACCTCAGAAGCTGAAGTACTCCCTTTTGCATTTACTCTCACGGAAAACTGCTCCAATAATGTCGCAGAGTACCAAGCTTTGATTATTGGTTTAGAAATGGCTAAGGAATTAAAGATTACTCAATTAAAAGTGTTCGGAGATTCTAAGTTGGTTATCAACCAACTTCTTTCACTTTATGAAGTAAAAAAGCCTAAACTTGTGCCATATGTCAACTATGTGAAGAAGGTTTTGGAATGGTTTGATAATGTTAGTCTGGAGTATGTGCCGAGAAAGGAAAATAGACAAGCTGACTCTTTAGCTAATTTGGCATCAGTACTTGCTTCATCTGATAAGGAAGAAGTGAAAGTTCCTATTTGCAAACGATGGGTTTTGCCACTAGTTACGTTCAATGAAGATGAGGGCATTGAGCCTGATTTTGTCTCAGTCTTGGAGATTGAGAAAGGAGATTGGAGACAACCATTGATTGATTACTTAGAGCATGGAAAGCTGCCCAACGATCTAAAACATAAAACGGAAGTGAAGCGTCGAGCTCCTCGATTCATCTACTTCAAAGGAACACTCTATCGTCGCTCCTTTGAAGGAATTTTTCTTCGTTGTCTTGGAGATGATGAAATCTCT
This sequence comes from Heritiera fomes, assembly GCA_032173925.1. NCBI lineage: Eukaryota > Viridiplantae > Streptophyta > Magnoliopsida > Malvales > Malvaceae > Heritiera > Heritiera fomes. The sequence continues at coordinate 12,738,091 of JAPDPM010000015.1, read as the reverse complement.
ACAGCTTTACAAGAAGCTCATTCTGGAATTTGTGGTGCACATCAGTCTGGAGCTAAGTTACACTTTCAAATCAAAAGGATGGGATATTACTGGGCTACAATGGTGAAGGACTGTATGGATTATGCCAAGTGTGACATCCCCGTCACTTCATCTTATCACTTAACTTTTTCCTATTTCCACTTAACTTGATTAGATTTGCTTGTCAATGTCAATCATACTTTTCTTTCTTAAGCTTAATATCTAACAGCTCAATATAAATAATTTAATTTCAATAAAACAGACTAATGATACATGTATATATGTACCATCCATTTCCACAGGATCTCATACATCATCTTAACTTAAATCCCCGACATCTTATATACATTAATGTTAGTTGTACTGTACCATAACTGAATTACAATTTACTTTACATAATTACATAAGTATACCTTCTATACTACTTGGGAAGCGTCTTTCGAAGGTAAACTTTCAAGATCTACTCGTAGGCTCTTCTATCGAGAGCGAGAGATTACTTCAGGTAGTCTGTATGGAAAATGTTCGTAAAAGGGTGAGTTTACGCTCAGTAAGAAAAATATGTAAAAGAGCGTACTATGCCTCTATATGCATTTTTCCTACTTGGCTCTATAATGTCATGAAAAGCATTATAAAGCATGCATCATAAACATCTTTCATGCATTATTTGCAACCATGCATATTTATTTCAAATGACATGGAAATCATACTTTGTGTGCTTCTTTTAAAATATAGCATACATATAAAACATGCATCATCTTCTATCTTTAAAACATACTTTACATGCTTTTATAACATAGCATGTTTCGTATACTTCTTCAAAACATACTTCATGTACTTCTTTTTAAAACTTCTTAGACAAGTACACCAAGTACTTTCGATTTCTTTATTCTTTGAAATCGTATATACTTATAGTTTTTAATAACATAAAAAAACTATTTGTACTTTTGTGGAGTTATGCACTGCATCATCATCATCATCATCATCATCATCATCATCATCATCATCATCATCATGTGGCGTACCCCGTAGGGCCAGGAATCCTCCCTTAGCCGAACATGAAATATAAACAGATTGGCCAACTGCGGGTGGCTACAGTTAACACTAGTCAGGTGTCCTTCTGTAGCGACTGAGGCCTGACTTATGGTTCCTCAGCCCATAACATACATTACATCATTTCAGGACTTGATCAGAGCCCCTACTATAAACATGATAGTGCATAATCTCAAAACATATGCCATATAGCTTCTAGCCATGACATTTCATACTTTCTGAAAATAGGTTTGAAAATCTCGTTTCAAAACAGGGCAGTCGACTGGCTCAACAGGGCAGTCGGCTGCTGCTTCATAATTTCATTTATCGAAATTACTTTCATTTAAAATTTCGATATTTTCATCTTTGAAAATACATGGGGGCAGTCGACTGGTCCATATAGCAGTCGACTGGTTTTCAAACAGAATGCTTTTTAGCAAATAGCAGTCGACTGGCTTACATAGCAGTCGACTGGTTTTGAAACAGAATGCATTTTGGAAAATAGCAGTCGACTGTCCCATATAGCAGTCGACTGGTTTGAAACAGAATGCTTACTGGGTAAATAGCAGTCGACTGGCTTACATAGTAATCGACTGGTTTGCATCGGTTTTCGAAAAACGACGTTTTGGTTGTCTCTAGGCAGTCAACTTCCCTCTATGGCAGTCGGCTGCCCCTAGCCTAATTGGTACTAGGAGACAAGTCCGAAAATGAATCTTTTCCTGCACAAAATCAACTAATACTTCTCCCCAAAACATGGAAAAACATCATAAAACATGCGGACATAGCCGCCTTACGTCCGTTACATAAATTCCTTACCTCGATTACTTCGAGAACATGAAATCACTTGGTTCACCAACCCTAACCTTTTTCTTCTTCAAATCTGAAATCATCATATCAAAGCAAACCTTTAAGAATTTGCCATAAACATGTTATACTAATTCAGTACAACACCATACCATGAACATAATTGAACAAATCATCTTCTTCTCTTACCTTTCGCTAGAGATCAAAATCTCAAACTTTGAGATCTCTTCCAATACTTGGAATCAATCCACCAAACTTCAGATATAGCCTCGTCTAGTGACTATGATCGTTTTTTGTCTAACGAACTTAACGATTTGGTTACTAAACAAGGGTGTTTGTCAAGGTAGCTATGGAAGAAGACTTGGAATCTTGGAGAAATGGAGAGGACGAGAGGGAAAGAGCTGGAAATGGGGCTGACGTTGGTGATGGCTGGTGAGGGTGACTCATGCACTTGCATTAAATGCACCTCTATCCCTTTAATCATCTCAGCCAACTTTATCCCTTTGACTCAAGACCATTTGTCCATTTAATTCCTCTTCCATATGACTCATCCATTTAATCTCCAATAAAATTTCTGATTTAATTTCTTGTCTCATACTCTTAATATTTTTCTGATATCAACATAATTTATTTTACTAATTGACATTCAACATTATTATTTATTCTATAATCCATACATCAATCATACATTATTCATACATCCATTACACATCAACTTCACATTCATTTAATCATATTAGATTGAAATACTTTACAGACATGGAGGAATACATGGAAATTTGGGATTTCACATCCTCCCCACCTTAGAAAATTTGGTCCTCCAAATTTGCAGTAGCTCATCATGTGAACAACTCTGGATTTCTTTCTTTCATTAAGCTATTTAGATTCACGTATCTTTTTCCATGATGTGGTATTGTCAATAATCTTTAACTAATGGTATCATCATAGACTTCTATACCTTATCTTTTCCGTCCAAAATCCCAGATGGCTTATCTCACATGACTTATGTCTTTCTAAACTTCTAAGGTTTCATCTTTTATGACATAAGATGAATTCTGAATTATACCTTCGAAATATTGACATATACAAACATTACGTATCCTCAATAGCTCTGAAGGTAACATCAATTTACTGGTGATATCTCCAATTTGATCTAAGACTTCAATTGGATCGATATAACGAGGGCTCAATTTACCTCGTCGACCAATTCTTATAATTCCTTTAGATGGAAAATTTTCAATTTACCGAGTCTCCAACCAAAACATCAATTAGTCTTTGTCAAGCATTTGTATAACCTTTTTTTTTCTATGCCGAGCTATCTTAAGTCTTTGACCACTCACTTAACCTATTTAGATGCTTGCTCGACTACATCAAAAGCTAATAATTTTCGCTCGCCTACTTCTTCCCACCAATTCGGAGATTGACACTTTCTATTCTTATAACATTTCATACAGTGTCATCCGGATACTTGTATAATAGCTATTATCATAAGGAAACTCAGTCAATGGCAGATGGTCATCCCATGAGCATTTAAAATACATAGCACTAGCTTTTTACATATCCTCGAGCGTCTGAACAATGTGCTCGGACTGCTCATCAGTCTACGGATGAAAAGCTGTGCAAAATTTTCAACTGAGATCCCATGGTTCCTTGCTAATCTCCTCAAATGAGAAGTGAATCTGAAATCTCTACCATATGAAATGCTCATTGGAACTCCATGTAGTCTAACACCTCTTTCACTTACATTTTGCCAACTCACTAAGTATATCTACAGACTTCATGGGCAGGAAGTGGGCTGACTTAACAGATCTGTTCATCAATTCTGGCTTAATCATTATACTAGCCATTATTCCGATTTACCTTAAAAGCATAAGACTTAGATTAAGGCTTGAAATTTCTCAAGCAACTTCTTACTTCCTTGTCATCATATGAACCATTATTCTTTCATGCTTCTGACTTATAGCATTTGCCACCGTAATGGCTTTCTTTAGGTGGTATAATTTCACCTGCACAATCCTTTGTAAACTTGAGTCATCTCTTCTATCTTAATCAGAATCATAGCCGTAATTTATTCACAATGGCTATCTATAATTTCTTTCTTTTGCTCTCTAAATACCCATATACTGATCACACTCTAAACTGTTAGCATAGTTCTTTTAATTTATATCCAAAATATTTTCTTCCCACAGCATCAAACATGCCTAATGAATGAACATCTTCATTCCCTTATGGTGTTCTAGGGATCAACCAAGAAGGATACTATAGTCAGCTAGGTAACCGGATAGAGTATGGGAGGTACTTTAGAGTACCTGTCGTGTTCCAGTCCCTAGATGCGACTATAGGGAATAATTACCGTTGTTGAGACAATCCATCTCTCATATTAATTCATATTCTTTTCAGAGTAATGCTTTCATAGAATAAAACATTTAAGTAAAGTAGACTAATAAAAGTCAATCATCATTCTTATTTAAACTCCTTTCACATATCACTATATATCATAAAACTTTATACCAAAGAGTACTTCAGAATTTCAACTATCATTTCTCATCAATTATTGTACTTCATTAAGTTCGGGACTTTTCTTTACTATCTCAACATCGTAAGCAAAAATCCTTCATATGACCATACATACCTTCTATTAACTTCATTTACAATGAGTCAGATAATACCACATACTTTTACATTAGACATCTTCAACATTTACATCATAATTAATAGGTGTCTTTCCCTTCTCTTTAGTAGTGGCTTTGTGTTGTGGTTGAGCGGTCTCCTCAGATTCCTCGGGTGTCCTCAAATCTCTCTTGGAACAATTCCTAATCATATGTCCCTGTTCACCACATCTAAAACATGCGCCACTTGCCAACCGGCATGGCTGTGCTCTGTGAAACTTTCTGCAATGTTCACACCTTTGTCTTGTACTCTTAGGTGAGCTAACGATACTACTAGCTGAATGTCGGGATATCTCATCATTAATCTTGATCCCAGTAGCTCTCGGGGTCCCTATACCATAATCATCATAATACTCCCAATTTAATATATATTTCCATATAACCATTTAATTAAAACAATCATCATTTTCTTATACTTTACTTGCTTACCTATCGAAGCTCTGTCGTATGGCTTACTTCTTCCAAATGGATATCTGTCACGGAAGGCTTTCCCTGTTGACTTTTGCTTCATTGGTCTTTTGCCTTTACTTTGGGCTCGGAAATCATCATAGTGAAACTGATAGTCCTGCTCACATAACTGAGCCTTACGGACTGTCTCATTATAAGTAGTGATACCCATAGTATACAACTTGGATTTGATAGGAGACTTCAGTCCTTCTATAAATCTGTATATCTTATATCCTTCACTCCTAATGGACTCTCGATCGAATCCGCTTAGAGAAATAAACCTTGACTCATATTGATTAACTGACATTGTCCCCTGAGTCAATTTCAAAAATTCCATCTTCAACCTAGTCTGATCAGTGCGTGGGATGTACTGCTCAATAAAGGACTCTAAAAATCTATCTTACGTAACCTCAACATGTTGAGCTTCCAAAAAGGCCTGAGTGGACTGCCACCAACACTTTGCATCATCCACTAACAGATACGCAGCCAAACCCACCTTTTCCTTTTCAGAACATATCATATACTCGAAGGATCTAGTGATCGCCTTCACCCAATTCACTGCGGCCAACATGTCCTTATCCCCCTTAAACTTAGGCGGATCCAGCTTCTTATATTTCTTAATTAAGGTCATACTGCAATAAGCTGTGAGATCCCTCATTTCAATAACTGGGACTGGTGGGGGTAACTCTGTCTGTACTGGTGGTGGTTGTACTATAGGAATAGCGAATGGTACACTTGTGACCACATTTGGAAAGTTCGCCATAAACTGCGTAAACATGGTGGTCATATTCTCCACATGCTTCTCCATCTTCGCTAACCTAGTGTTCGGGCTATGCGGTGGAGATGGTTGATGAGACTGTGTTGGGGACTGTTCTACATAACCCCTTCCTCTTCCTTTCTCAACACCACTTCTACCTGAGCTCATTCTGTCGATAAAATCACAAAGATGAGCTATTTAGTATAACTTCAAACAGTTATACATCGTATATGTATTCAGACAACTACAGTACAATTGGGGATATACTCTACTTCTAACTTATCTACACTGACAAACCTCAATCTAATTGCTCTGATACCACTCTGTGACATCCCCGTCACTTCATCTTATCACTTAACTTTTTCCTATTTCCACTTAACTTGATTAGATTTGCTTGTCAATGTCAATCATACTTTTCTTTCTTAAGCTTAATATCTAACAGCTCAATATAAATAATTTAATTTCAATAAAACAGACTAATGATACATGTATATATGTACCATCCATTTCCACAGGATCTCATACATCATCTTAACTTAAATCCCCGACATCTTATATACATTAATGTTAGTTGTACTGTACTATAACTGAATTACAATTTACTTTACATAATTACATAAGTATACCTTCTATACTACTTGGGAAGCGTCTTTCGAAGGTAAACTTTCAAGATCCACTCGTAGGCTCTTCTATCGAGAGCGAGGGATTACTTCAGGTAGTCTGTATGAAAAATGTTCGTAAAAGGGTGAGTTTACGCTCAGTAAGAAAAATATGTAAAAGAGCGTACTATGCCTCTATATGCATTTTTCCTACTTGGCTCTATAATGTCATGTAAAGCATTATAAAGCATGCATCATAAACATCTTTCATGCATTATTTGCAACCATGCATATTTATTTCAAATGACATGGAAATCATACTTTGTATGCTTCTTTTAAAATATAGCATACATATAAAACATGCATCATCTTCTATCTTTAAAACATACTTTACATGCTTTTATAACATATCATGTTTCGTATACTTCTTCAAAACATACTTCATGTACTTCTTTTTAAAACTTCTTAGACAAGTACACCAAGTACTTTCGATTTCTTTATTCTTTGAAATCGTATATACTTATAGTTTTTAATAACATAAAAAAACTATTTGTACTTTTGTGGAGTTATGCACTGCATCATCATCATCATCATCATCATGTGGCGTACCTCGTAGGGCCAAGAATCCTCCCTTAGCCGAACATGAAATATAAACAGATTGGCCAACTGCGGGTGGCTACAGTTAACACTAGTCAGGTGTCCTTCTGTAGCGACTGAGGCCTGACTTATGGTTCCTCAGCCCATAACATACATTACATCATTTCAGGACTTGATCAGAGCCCCTACTATAAACATGATAGTGCATAATCTCAAAACATATGCCATATAGCTTCTAGCCATGACATTTCATACTTTCTGAAAATAGGTTTGAAAATCTCGTTTCAAAACAGGGCAGTCGACTGGCTCAACAGGGCAGTCGGCTGCTGCTTCATAATTTCATTTATCGAAATTACTTTCATTTAAAATTTCGATATTTTCATCTTTGAAAATACATGAGGGCAGTCGACTGGTCCATATAGCAGTCGACTGGTTTTCAAATAGAATGCTTTTTAGCAAATAGCAATCGACTGGCTTACATAGCAGTCGACTGGTTTTGAAACAGAATGCATTTTGGAAAATAGCAGTCGACTGTCCCATATAGCAGTCGACTGGTTTGAAACAGAATGCTTACTGGGTAAATAGCAGTCGACTGGCTTACATAGCAGTCGACTGGTTTGCATCGGTTTTCGAAAAACGACGTTTTGGTTGTCTCTAGGCAGTCAACTTCCCTCTATGGCAGTCGGCTGCCCCTAGCCTAATTGGTACTAGGAGACAAGTCCGAAAATGAATCTTTTCCTGCACAAAATCAACTAATACTTCTCTCCAAAATATGGAAAAACATCATAAAACATGCGGACATAGCCGCCTTACGTCCGTTACATAAATTCCTTACCTCGATTACTTCGAGAACATGAAATCACTTGGTTCACCAACCCTAACCTTTTTCTTCTTCAAATCTGAAATCATCATATCAAAGCAAACCTTTAAGAATTTGCCATAAACATGTTATACTAATTCAGTACAACACCATACCATGAACATAATTGAACAAATCATCTTCTTCTCTTACCTTTCGCTAGAGATCAAAATCTCAAACTTTGAGATCTCTTCCAATATTTGGAATCAATCCACCAAACTTCAGATATAGCCTCGTCTAGTGACTATGATCGTTTTTCGTCTAACGAACTTAACGATTTGGTTACTAAACAAGGGTGTTTGTCAAGGTAGCTATGGAAGAAGACTTGGAATCTTGGAGAAATGGAGAGGACGAGAGGGAGAGAGCTGGAAATGGGGCTGACGTTGGTGATGGCTGGTGTGGGTGACTCATGCACTTGCATTAAATGCACCTCTATCCCTTTAATCATCTCAGCCAACTTTATCCCTTTGACTCAAGACCATTTGTCCATTTAATTCCTCTTCCATATGACTCATCCATTTAATCTCCAATAAAATTTCTGATTTAATTTCTTGTCTCATACTCTTAATATTTTTCTTATATCAACATAATTTATTTTACTAATTGACATTCAACATTATTATTTCTTCTATAATCCATACATCAATCATACATTATTCATACATCTATTACACATCAACTTCACATTCATTTAATCATATTAGATTGAAATACTTTACAGACATGGAGGAATACATGGAAATTTGGGATTTCACACCAAGAGATGTCAAGCATGTCAATTCCATGCAAATATTATCCATCAGCCTCCTGAGCCGTTGCATCCAATGGTCATATCTTGGCCATTTGATGCTTGGGGACTTGACTTAGTAGGACCGTTACCCAAAAGTGCAATGAGACACACGTATATTCTTGCTGCTACAGATTATTTCTCCAAATGGGTAGAAGCTACACCTTATAGAGAAGTAAAGAAAGAGACTGTTGCAACTTTCATTAAAACAAACATCATCTATCGTTATGGTATACCTCGGTATATCATCACCGATAATGGGAAGCAGTTTGAGATGAGCAAATTATGTGCACAATTTAACTTCAAGCAACATAATTCTTCAATGTACCATGAACCAGCAAATGGATTGGCTGAAGCTTTTAACAAAACCCTGTGCAATCTTCTTAAGAAAGTTGTAAACCGCTCGAAGAAAGATTGGCACGAAAGGATGGGAGAGGCTTTGTGTGCTTATCGAACTACATATCGTACACCTACTCAAGCCACCCCATATTCACTTGTCTATGGTGTAGAGGCTGTCCTCCCACTTGAGTTTCAAATTCCCTCATTGAGAATTGCAATCCAAGAAGGTCTTTCTAATGAAGACAATGTACGACTCCGCTTAGAGGAATTAGAAGCATTGGATGAGAAAAGGTTAGAAGCACAACAACGCTTAGAATGTTATCAAGCTCGATTATCCAAAGCATTCAACAAAAAGGTCAAGCCACGATCATTCCAAGTTGGAGACTTGGTACTTGCTGTGAGAAGACCAATAACTTCACATCGTATAGGCAACAAGTTCCTTTCAAAGTGGGATGGGCCATATGTTGTGCGAGAAGTTTACACCAATGGTGCATATAACATTGTTGATCAAGATGGGGTAAAGGTTGGGCCAATCAATGGCAAGTTTTTAAAGCGTTATTATCCTTGAAGAAGATGTTTTTCTCCTAAATAAGAACCTAAACTACTTCACCAAAAAAAAATGCTCGCTAAGTTGAAAATCCTGTAAAGGACAACTTAGGCAAAAGTTAGAGCAAAAAAAAAAAAACAAAATTGAACTACGTTAAGACTTGATCCTTCAAATTTGGGGGTACGTAGGCAGCTTGGTCCCATAACCAAGTTCAGTCCCAAAAAAAAAAATCTTTGATTTGCTTAAAGTTTTAAATTTTATGCTTCTTTCAAACATCATGATTGAAGCATTCAATTTCAAGTAAATCTTTGCAAATCGGTATGAAGCCTTGCAAAAGAAAGAATATATCGTAAAGCATCTCGTAAGTTAAGAATGCGAGTAATGATTTGGAAGAATTCTTTGAATTGCAAGATGATTAAAGGAAAAATCCTGAGAATGCATGGTTATCATGCAAGAATATGCCCACGCAAGGTGTCAAGAATATAACAATAAGTTCATGCTATGTGTCAACATGCATGAAGAATGATTAAAAAAAATAAAGATTAAAGTGTCAATATGTTTGGACACTTGTACATTCCATCAACGCCTAAAAAAAAAGGGCTTTGAAATAACAAATCCTTAATGGATATTAAGACAAGTAGCAATTAAAAAAAAAAGAGGGAGGGTCAAGGTTTCCACTTGAAGTTCTTCAAATCTTCGCAAGTCGTTTCCAACATGCCTCGTAATAATTCAAGAGTCTTGGTTTCATTTTCATCTTGAATAACAGATGACTCGATGGAATTCATCTCTTCACGAATTTTAGAGGTGTCAGCTTTGATTTTAACTAATTCAGCTTCACGTCTATTGAACAAGGAAGAAAGCTCAGTCTTTTTCTGTTGTAAAGCATATATTTCTTTGTCGATAGAGGCTAAATCAGACTGTAAGGTATTGACATCTGTGGTAGCTTGATATTCAAGAGATATTGACTCTTTAAGTCGAAGTTCGTATGCTCGAAGCTTCTCAAGGTGATCTTGCGAAGGGATACTAGAAGCAATGGAAGATTCAAGGTCATTAAATTTCTCGACTTGTGTAAAATAATCTTCCACCATCCCTCTTAGTGAAGAAGAATCAACAGCTTTAATATCCCATATTGCATCAAGAATCTTGCGCATATCTTTAGCAAGTGATGGTACTCGATCAAAAGAAGCTCGAACAATTCTTGGTTGAATACTTTCCCACAAAAGGGTGGCAAGTCTAATATGATTTTGAGAAATCACTTGGTCAGCACTAAATTTAGAGAATTCTTCAGATGCAACATGAGTAGCCAAAACCATAGAATCCTTGTTGCTCTCCTTAAGGTGAGGAATATCAAGTGTTTGGTGAGGAATATCTTCTTGACTCATAGCTTTGTTTAAAACTTGTGAAGAAGCATGATTCTCCATCTCAGATGCAAGTTTATGGAATTCATGTTCATTAGAAATTGAAGCTTCACTGTTTGCTTGAGATGCTCTATCATTGATTTTATTAGCTGAAGATTCACCTTGGACCTATATATATATAAGAAAAATTGTATCAATTGATTAAAATTTTTTTTTTGGATCAAGGTTGAAAAAAAAACTATGACAAGATGTTATACCTTTTGCTTATTTGGCTTAATTCGTTTCCAATGTCTTTCATGATCAACTTCATCAGTTGATTCATTAGATAATGGTGTAGGAACTTCTTTAGGACTTGACTGCTCTCCATTATTCCTAGGAAGATTTTCAACTCTCGCTTGTGCTTCTTTCAAAGCTGCTGAAGCCAATACCTTGGTTTTAGGCTGCTTGATGGCATCCTTCTTTGATTGCCTTGCTCTCTTTGAAGGTGTGTAACGAATACTAGCAATCAAGGCATCAACAGAACTTTCAAGATAAGGTTCATAAACTTTGGACCACCACTCTATATATCTTGAAGTTGTGTGATTTTTGAGATTCAACGAACGAGCTGGGGAAATTAGTCTAGCTTTGGTGTTTGAGATAGTACAAAGCCTCCAAAATTTTATTAAATCCAAAACAGAGCCTGAACGTTTGTCATTCTTCAAGGTTCCAGGAATATCTTGACAAAAGCTAAATTGTCTTCCAAAACGGAGAGGACTATAAGGCTCTATGATAATGGTTCGATTACACCGAACAGGCAAGTAATTCGAACGTACGCTCACAAGATAGCTAAAGTCACTGTCGCCTAGAGAGTCATCATCAACAATTATTTCATCTCTATTTCTGGAAAACAAATTAGCATTCCATATTATGCCACTATGGATCAAACTCCTTGCCTTATGTTCATTAAAATATTTAGCTCCGCCTTCTCCTGAAAATTGAACCATCATGGGTGCACGCACTTGATGAGGAGCTGGGAAGTGAGTCTTAAAGTAATATGCCAGCCACCCGTAGATGTAATGAATTGGAAAACATGCGTCTGATGAACCTGCTTGAGTAGAAAGAGCTATTTTGTTCAGCCCATGGTAAATTTTAGCTAGAACTGGGACAGCAAGGTTGACAGTCTTCCTAGTAGCTATGATGCTAGCAATTTTAAATGTCTCCGGTCGAATCAATTCGATATCCTTACTCGGAAAGACAAATACACAAAGCCAGCAAGAGATAAAAGCAGCTAAATAAGTGTCCACCTTTGAATTTTCTTTCACCCCGAGTAAGGTATATGCTTCAGCTGATGACTTCCCAAATTCTTGATGCTGTTTAAGAATCCCAGTTGGATTATGAGTAGCTTTAGGACGCGATGATTTTTTTGCTTTTCTGGCAGGAGGTTTTGAATATCGCACTTCTCCTTTGAACCAAAAATCAATCCATCGCCTAATAGAAACTTTGTCTTGATCACCATTTTTCAAATGATGAAAAGCTGCAAATAAATATTCACAACTCTTGGGAATAAATTTACCTCGCTCGTCATGGCCAATTAATTCGGCAGCACAAGGAATGACTTCATCATAAGATATGCCATGAAGGGGTAAACCGCTAAATTTGTGTAAATTCCATAATGAAATGGAGGCTTCCCCAGTAGAAACATGTATAGTGTTCGTGGACGGGCACCAAGCTTTACAAAATGCCTGCATGACATCTTGATTTCGGTCATAAGTGAATAAAGATGCATAAACAGCATCATATATGTTAGAAACTATCAAGGATTTTTCATAGTAATACAACACATCTTCGGTCCATTCCTAATATTTTGGTACATAACCAAACTCCCCTCTGTTAATCTTGAAGGAAGGACCCCCAGTGTGTTTTACTAGAAACAATCCTACTTCCCAATGTTTCAAACTTCTCATAATTTTGGGTTTGGTCATGTAGATTGGATTGAAGACATATTGCTGTTGAAGAAAACTGTGGACTTGGAGATAGCTCGGCGAATAGCTCTTTCAAGACAATGGGAGGAGTGAACGATACCCAAGTAGACTTGTATCGACTATATACAGGTTTATCAGTAAGAAGATGCAATCCTTTGCTAAGATCTTCATCCTTGTTAGAAAGAACGACAAGGTATTCTTTATAATCCTTAAAGTATACCATGATTCAAGGCTGAAAAAAAATAGCATTTAATCATTAAGTTGATGAGGAAATCACATTTTGAATGCAAAGCAGAGGCTTCACTAACGTGTCGATCCGCAGGAAAATTAAGTGAAACGTGGCTTTGCATGGGACTATGATACAATATCGACACATTCAAAAGAAAGAGAGAATGAGATGCTAGGTGTCGACGTGCATGTAATAACAAAAGATGAATCAATTACAAGGGATCAATAAGCATGAATTCTTGCGTGGCTTACAATGTATAAAATCATTTTAATCATGGAATTTATGCTTAAAGGAAAGCAAAGGTAACACGTTTATTTACCTGAAACGAGAAGCAAAATTAGCAACAAAATGGGGAAGTTATCTTACGAAAGGATTGCCAAGATGATTGAAAATTCAAGATTATGTTGCTGAAACTAATTCTAGCAAAGACGGTGATGAAGCAGCGGGTTTCCTCTTAAGCAATAACTGTTTTTGATGCAGTCGATGGTATCCTAAATAGCAACAAAGAGATAACAAGTGGCAGCAGTCACGTACATGAGTTGAATCTATGGTAAAATTAAAAAGAATTTCAAAAATGCATGTACAAGTACGTGTCTCACAATGCAAGTTTGAAAGCAATTAGTGATGGGATACAAGAAAAAAGAAATCATCAAGGGTCAAGATTGTTACCTGAAGATTTTTGTTTTATTTTAATGAAGAAATCACAAGGAAGCCATGTCTTTTTATAAGGCGTAAATCCGAGTCCCAAGCAACGAAGGAATACTGGTTGTTTTTGAATTCTATTTACTCACTGATATGTCAAATAGAATTAAAACGCATCATTGTTGCACTATGAGAAGTTTTATTAGAAAATGAATGCACATGTTGATCACAGCGGCAAATCAATTTGTGAAAGCAAATTAATTGATTAATCTCATTGTTATTCAAATAACAAGAGATTAATTAAATTTAAAAAAGAGCAATTCTTGTCATATTAAATTGCTGAAGGACTTGATGTTGTCCTATTATTAAAAAAAAAATTGTCAATTAAATGTATACTTCATACATAAGGTGTATGCAAATATTGGCATTAAATTAAATTAAAATTCAAGATTTGTCTACTTGCTATACTCAAAAAAAAAAATTTTGTGTACGTAGCCAAATCTTGAGGGGGCATTTGTAGAAGGAGAAAAATTTTTACCCAATTGCAAATGGCCATGTGTCCAATGAAATTTTTTTTAGTAAAATAATTAAAGAATTGTCAAGTGACAAATTATATATTGCCATGTGGATTAATAATATATTTTAAGTTAATTATAGAATTAATTACCAAATTATTAATTTTATAATTAATTTAAAGATAATTCACTTGGATTGGCCAATCAAAATTAAATCAATTTATCTCTTAAAATAATTAAGAGATAAATCAAAGAGATCAAGTTCTTTTAAGACTCTCTCACCTAGCACTATAAATATAGTGCTCATCCAAGCCATTAAAAAAAAAAGAAAAAGGAAGCGAAAAGTGAAGAAGATTTTGAAGAAATCATAGCCTCTCCAAAATCTCAAGCATTAAGCTCTCAAGAATTGAAGAACGCGAAGAACATTCGAAGAAATTTCAAGAAGTTGCTCTTTGATCTTGCTTCATTATATGAAACAAGGTTAATTTTGTTTGTTCGAGATCAAGTCATCAAGACCCTTGAAGTAGATTTTTGTTGAAGAGAAGAATCAGAGGATTTTCTTTTATATCAAGAATATTCAGAGATTGTAACCTTCATATTTGATCAATAAAATTGATATTTGTTCCCCAATTATTCAAGTCTAGTATACGACTTGAAATTTGTGTGTACATTATGTCTAGTTATTTAACCATAATTGGTCGACCATTGAATATAATCTAATGTGACACAGAATTACTCTTCCCTTCTTGTAGAATCTCTTATTTCAATTCAACTACTCCCAAATATGCTCTATTAGATAGAAGGCCTCATAATCATTCGTAACATTCCAAGGTAAGTATCATTGAACTAAAACTTTAAAAATCAATTAAAAGTCATAAGGCTAGTACTTTGAGACATTGTTTCAAATTGCGGTCGCGGTCACGTTTTCGGTCGCGTTGTGTTTATTGCGGTTACGGATATAACGGAGGTAATTGCGGTCATTGCGGTCATCGCGGTCGTGAATTTTTTTAATTTTGCACATCTTGCTCTAAAATGTAATAATTAAAATTCTAATAATAATAAGTCTTATTTTATGATTTTTAAAGTAATTTATGACCCTTTAATGTTTTTTATTTACTTGAAAAGAATATTTATGGCTCTTTTATATTATAATAAAATATTTATATTTAAGAAATTATTCATGATTATTAAAAAATAACAAATATTAAAATAAATAATACTTACACGGAGGAAGATAACAAAATTAATATACTAATTATTAAACATCTCATGTCTTTTAATGATTTTTCAAATAGTTTAAGTTTTTATAATATTTTATGACTTTATTTAATTGATTTAATAATTTTATAATAAATTATTTTTTAATTTATTATATAATAAATGCATTTTTAATTGTGGCTTTTTTTTTTCTGATGAGGAACGATGAATTTATTTAATAGATATTAGATACCCCACAACAGAGGTCATCTTGTTGCAGGGCATCAGTCTCGTTTTCTTCTCTGCTCAATTTTCCTTCTTTGCCTCTCGCCCTCCCCCAGGTTTCTTGCAAATCTCTCCATGATTTCTGCCCTCCCTTCAATCCATCCATGAAGCCATGCCTCTAGTGTCTCTCTTCAACCCACCCAGCCACCCAACCCAACAGCACCTGGCCGTTGGCAGTAGCAGTAGCGACGTGACAAGAGTCAACAGTTAAGTCTTTGCAGGTGGTTCTTGTGAATTGATGTCGGGTAGTAACAATCTGAGGTTGGTTATTTTGTTTTGTGCTTTTTGGGATGATTTGATCTCTGACAGAGTCAATAGTTAAGACACTGAATGATTTTTGTGTGAAAAACGGAATTTTATCTCTCACATCCGTTTTTTCCTCAATAACGGTGGCGGCCACCGCCGCTACCGCGAGATAGCGGCCGCTATTTCATTTTGCGGCCGCTATTTGAAACACTGCTTTGAGATCCTTTAGATTTCATAGGTCTTACACAACTTAGAAGAAGAGATCAGTTCTTCTATCCCTTTTGTTGGTCGAATAATGCACATGTGATAGTTCCAACACCGTACAGGTGATAGTTCAAATACACTCAGTATTGAGCTTGAATCCCCAGTTATACTTTCTCTAAGACACAACAAGAAGACTTTCACCTGGCATACATGAAGGGTGTTGTCACTTTACCATGTTTTAGTTCATGTTACAAAATCATATTATAAAGCATAAACACAGTGAAGAGTAAACAAAAAAATACCAAAGCATATGCAGAATCAACTTCATATTAAGATATAGAATCGATATAAGCATAAAGTAAGCAACCATGTAGTTTTAAAATTTTTGTACCTTTATTTTTGAATCTTGTAATTCAAGAATCTTGCTTCAAGTTGATTCCACATACATTCTTGGTTGTAGCCAAACCAAAGCCATTCAAGTGCTCGGCACCCTTTAACGATGATCAACACAAGCAACACACGAACCTTCGATGAGGTAGAATTGTATTATGGTAGCAGGTAGCTAGTATCTTGAGTTTCTTTGAACTCTCCACCAAGATATATCAAGAAAACTTCTTAATCTTACACAGGGAGAGAGAGGCGGCAAGCGTAGGGTTTCTTGCAAAGATGTCCCAAAACCATTTAGGGGTATATCAAGATAATTGTTCCAATAACAATTAATCTTGAGGATATCTCAAATACCAAAGGACCTTCCTATTCAATTACACTTCTACTTCCTTGTTCACGAATGAATACATATCTTTTTTTTTTGTAAGCACAGTTACTTTAAGGTTTGAAATTATTCTTGTTAGGATCGAAAGTGACAAATGGTAAAGCCTTACCAATAGTGGAAACTTTAATATTCGAACCCTATCCAAATGCTTGAGAAAGAAATTCACTTTCATTTCTTCCAACTACTTGTTAATAAATACATATCCCTTTGAATGTTCAGAGTATCTTATAAATGTACTCTTTTTTCCCTCTAAGACCTAAATTCCTATGTTGATGAGCAAACTCATGAACGTAGGCAGCACTACCCCAAGGTCTCAAATTACTGAGATTGAGTTTTTTTTTTTTTTTCATAATTCATAGGGAGTGGATGCAACTGACTTGGAGGGTACTCGATTGAGTATGTTGTTATAAAGCAGTTAATAATGCATCACCCCATAAAAGTGATTGACAAATTTGCCTGGGCCATCATAGAACTAACCATTTCCGGAAAGAGCACTATTTTTTCTTTCTGCAAAACCATTTTGTTGTGGGGTTTTTGGAATAGTTAACTGCCTATCTGTTCCTTTTCTCATCACGTAAATGTCTAAACTTGTTCACAGAAGTACTCACATCCCGTGAGTTTGATTCTATTCAAATCAAATTTGAAATAAATTTTTAGATTTAAATTTCATGATTTAGATTAAATCATTTATTAATAAATAATATATTTTATTTAATTTTAATTTGAAAACATATTTAAAAAATATTATTTACTATTATAAAATAAAAATGATTGGATGGATCAAGTCTCCGCCTCAACGTTATGAAAGAGTCAAGAAAAATATCGACTCAAATCTAAAAGGGTCCACGAACATCTCTATTTTGTTTTAATTTGTACAATATTTAATTGCCACACAAACGTCTATATAAAGTGGCATTTATTGTTTTAATTTGCACAATATTTTATAGCCACACAAACATCTATATAAAGTGACATGAGATGGAAATTCTTGGTATCAAAATGTGGCAAGTTATTACTCTATTTTAATGCATTATATTTTGGGCAGTTAACTACCATCCATATTACTCAGTTTTTTTTTTCCATCAATTATCTTTGATGAATGCAGTTTCTAAGAGAAAAGAACTTCAAGCAAACGATTCCTCAACAGAAGGTTGAGGTTGGCGAGGAGGTCACATTCGAAGCTACGACAGCAGCAGTGAAGAGAAGTCTGCACTTATTTTCAGCTCTTCAATCGAAAGACGGCCACTGGCCTGCTGAGAATGGTGTCGCGTTGTACTTTCTTCCTCCGCTGGTGATGGCTCTTGAATTCCCTTTGTTTCTTCTTCCAATGCATATCACAAGCATGGACTTCGTATTAAAATTTCCGACCCAAAAGAAAACATTGAAATTAAACACATCTAAAAATCGAGTGACTTGTCACGTCCCGAAATTGACTCAAATTGGAAGAATATTATATTAATAAAAATTATATTTATTTATCTTTATTTTTAAATTTTTTAAAAATAATAAATATTGATATAAAATATTCTAAAACATTTAATGAGTTTTTACTAATTAATATGTACTTTTGCGATGCAGATCATGTCTCTGTATATCACAGGGCATCTTAATATTATATTCTCTGCAGAGCACCGCAAAGAAATTCTCCGTTACATCTACTGTCGTCAGGTATGCTTATCAGTTACATTACTGCTTAAGCTTTGTTATTGCTTGTTACAGCCATATCAATTTCACCAGTAAATTTATTTGTTTTTTTCTATAAAAAGACGGTTTATATTTGTTCTTAATTTTTTTTTTGGTTACACCTTAATTTATTTAATCCTAAATACTTACTACCATTAGCTACACTTTTGCCTCATATTCTAACGAACTAAATCTTTCAACACTTTTGTAATAAATCCTATCCAATTTATTTAATTTAAAGATCCGTCTGATAAGCTAGATGTTGAAATCACAAGATAACACAAAAATAATTTTCTTAAATTGATAATGAAACTTACCACACAATCACATATTTTTTTTAACCCTAATAGGTGCATTTTTTAAACCACTCACACAAGCCTACATGAAAGTCACAAATCATTAGAAGTTGCACTGATTCTCTCTAAGCCTCACAATCTCTTAACTCTTAGTCTTTTAACCTCTTACAAAAATAAAAATCATTCTTCTATTAAAATTCCAAAACTCTAAAATGCCCATTAATAAAATAACTTCTAATGAATATTAATTATAATAATTAAGATAAATAACAATAATAAAAGTATAAAATTGGTTTAATTGCCCACAATGCCTCCCTTGAACCAAGTTTTTCAGAAATAACAAGCCAATGCCATCAACAGCAAGAATCTTCAAAGCAATTGTTCTTGTTGTAATTGAATGATCCATCATTACTAAAAAAAAAAAATAAAGCTCATAGGCTATGTTTAAAAAACATAGATTAAGACAAAAGAATATGTTTTTCTAATTGTTACCTATTCTAGTACAGTCTTTTCTCAGGTGGTATAGCTCAACTATAGTTTTTGAATGCAGTTTAATATATAAATATAGATGGTGTTTTAGGGAAAAACAATAGTTAACATATAGAAAAAAGACTACACTTTTAAATTTAAGCTTATTTGATTTGTAAAATAAACTACGTGTTTAAATTGATATTTTATATAAATAGACTACATTTTTTTTGTTAATTGTAGATTAATTTTAAGTAAAAGACTATGCATATTGGATAAACCATGGTCTCTTTGAGTGATGGAACTATGGTTTTTTACTATAAAATTAAATTATGGTTGAAATAGTAATCAATTATTCAACCAATTAATGTCATTACACAAATCATAACAAAGGAACTATTATAAAATATTCTTATATCAGATTTTTATAACAATGAACTATCTTAAAGACTTCAACACAAAATATCTATACTATGAAATTTTTTTCCCACAATGATGACAATTCTATAGCTCTCTTATTTGCTAGTTTCTTATTATGCCTTCTCTACCTACAAATAATTGAGATCAACATCTATTAACATCTTAGCTTCATCACCTTCCTCTACCATTTTATTCAAAGGGATAGATTGTCAAATTAATGGATCAAGTTCTCAGTCATAACACATGCATTATATAGGTAAGGTACTAGATCATCATAATTTATATTATAACATTGTCTATATGCATCAAATTCACTTTATGAATACAATATTATTGTATAATAGTTTTTTGTTTGGTCGGTCTATAAAAATTAAGAGCTAGCGAATTAAAGTAATGTAAATTAAGATGTTAACTGATCCCAATCTTCATTATTTACGAGAGTTCTTGTGCAAAAAAAAAAATTTGAATGCCTTTAGGAATGTGTTGGTTTATCATAATTTGCTTATGATGAAATTCAATTTTTTTTGAAGGCTTTCAAAATTTCTTTTGCCAGAGAACTCCCACAAATAATTAAGTTTAAGATCTTTTAACATCCTAACTTACATCACCTTAAATTCTGGTTCTTAATATTTACAATCTAATAAGACAAAAAATCATTAAACAACAATGTTTCATTTCTAAAGTGAACTAAATGCACATAGACAATGTCATAATATAAAATATGATAATTAAATGCATGCATTCTATTGAAAACTTGGTCCATTAATTTGGAAACCAACCCTTCTGAGTAAAATGGTAAAGCCCCACACTACAATTAAGTCGTTCTTGCCATTCATAACTTCATCGAGATGAAGTCTAATTCTTACTAAATTCAAATAATCATGTTAATTAAAAGTACATAGTTCACTCATATAAATAGCAAAAATCAAAGGACTATTGAGATAAACAACCCTAACCTCACAAAAATTGAAGTGAAATATTTGCCACCAATAGTGTTCCCCAAAATCCTTTTGCAATAGTTTAAACATTAATTTTCTACTAAAAAAAAGCTCATGTGCAATAGCAAAGGAACCAATGAACCTCCAACCAAATGACTTGCAGCTAAATAAACTAAAAGAATAGCAAAACCCTAAAACTATCAAAAAAAAAAGTGACAAACTAAATAAAACTAAAAGAATAGCAAAACCCTAAAACTAAAAATTAGTAGAAATTAAACACTAGAAATTGGAAAAGAGGGTTTTTGGACAACGAACTTCTTTTGTGTAGGAATCAAATGAGGTAAACGAAAAATGTCCTTCAAATAAAAAAATGACAAAAATATTATAAAGAATCAAAATAGTAAAGTAAAAAATAATAGAAAATAAACACTAGACATTGTAAATAGCACTGGCCAGCCCGAGCTGGCCATAAATGGGCCGGGTCAAAAAGCCTTCTTTGTTAAAGGGGCCTAAAAATGCAAGCTCATGTCGGCCCTAAGGGCTAACAGGCTTAAATGGGCCGACCCATATAAGAAATTAAAAAAAAATTAAATTTTATATTAAAATCTCATTTTTAGTAAATAAACAAAGTAAAATTTGAAATAAATATTAAACAAACATAAAATAAATTCATATCAAATCCATCAAGTCTTCAACATCATTTGAATATTACATATTAATAGTTTAACAAGCATAATATAAATTGCTTTAACAAACCTAGATGCTGAAAAATACGTCTCAACAATATTAAAAATCAAAAACATGAAAAATAGATCCATGTCCATCTATCTCCTCCATAGTGTCAATCACATTCAATCAATTCTTTTTCAACTTTGCCATCTACAAATATAAATAAAGAACACTATAAGAACTCACAAGAATTAAACTTATGAATTGATTAAAAATTTGTCAATTAATTAACAACATTACCTTCAAAACCAAGAATCTAATTTTGGGTGCAAATGAAAGTTTTCATGTTCTTATGATTTAAAGAACTTCAATACTTATTTAAAACACAAGAATCAATACTAAAAGAACTCTATTATGCTACTATTGTTATTGCAATGCTCCAAATATCACAAGCTATACTTGCAAGCTTTGGAAATCTTGGCTTATAATCTTTCTACCATTCCAACACATTTAATTTTCAACCATGCAACCCATAATCTTTAGCTCTTCCAAATAAAGATCTAATTGAGATTTTGTTTCTTCCACTTGAATAGTTTTAAATCTTTTGAAAGCCTATATCCTTAGACATTTCAAAATAAATTAATTGTCATTACAAAAGAAAATTTAAAATAAAGTATATACTTAAAAAACAAAAATAAACTTACATCACTTAAAGCAGTGTACTCTTCCCCTTTTAACTAGCATGTGTAAGAAGTTATGAGTCATTAAGTTGGTTTGAAGTAAATTAGTAATGCTAAATAGAATTAATTTAATATATTTTACTTTGATTAAAATGTTAAACATATAAATAATTAAAATAAAAATAAAATTTTAATATAATTAAAAATATTAAAAAATTAAACGGGTCAGCCCATTTAAGTCATGGCTAAATCCATTTAGGCTCGGGCCTAAATAGGCCGGGCCAAAAAGCCCTCTTGCTTAAATGGGCTACAAAAATGAAGTCCAAGCCCTGAATAAATGGGCTAGGCCGGGCCGACCCAACGGGCCTTGGCCCATTTTGACAGTGCTAATTGTAAAAGGGTTATACTATGTGATTCATAACTAGAAATAGTTAATCATCACTAATATAGTTGTTTCGTGGTGTTTCATCTATCGTGAGAATCAATCAAGGGATGAAATTGGTTTCTTTTTTTTTCTGTTCAAAGGTTACGCTAAAAATGATTTGTAAAGTAAAGCACTCTTGGGGTAAGTTATCATTTGATGAAAATGGTTTTATGTTTAAAAGAAGGTTACGTTAAAAATGGCTTTTTGTTGGGTCAAGCCACAAAGCGACACATAGAGAAGAAAAATACAATCTTTGGAATGAGGGAAAGGATTTGTAGAGTACGTAGTGAATCCTAAATCTACCTGTAAACTATATAATAATAGAAAAATACTAAGGTTATCATTTAAAATCATAATCTTTCATAATAGTAATTTAATTTGAAAATACATAAAGTGACTATGTTTAATATAGTGACCATAATCTATTTCGAAATTGAACTACACTTAGGATAAAAACCCATAGTCTTTGATTATCGTACGTGACTATTAGAAAAGGAATCATCAGACATAAAAGACTATATTTAAAATCCTAAAAAGTAGTTAAATTTATTCAAACAATAAAATGTCTTTTATAAATGACATTGCATTCGCTTTGCCTAAAACAAAAATCATTTACAATATAGTTGAATCATGGAAGAAGAAACATTGAGCTACAAAAGATTGCGTTTAAAAATCTTTATTGTAGTCTGTTAATAAATAAAAATCATAGCCTAATTTATTCAAACAACAAAATGCCTATTTATAATTGACGTTGCAACCTTGCCTGAAATTAAAATGATTTTCCAATGCAATTGAATTTTGGAAGAAAAAACATTGAGTTTTGAGCCACAAAAGACTATTTGAAACACAAAATCATAGCCTATTTTTATACTTTTAATATCTAAAGACTACAGTGTATTATAAAAGACAATGTATAAAACATAAACCGTAGTCTATTAAGAAATAAAACCATAGTTAAATTTATTCAAAAAGTAAGATGTTTGTTCATAAATATTGTTGCAACAGTCTTACCTAAAACTGAAATGATTTTTCTATGTACTTGAATCTTAGAAGACAAAATATTGAGTTTTAAGCAACAAAAGATTACGTTTGAAACAAAAAACTGTAGTTATATATATATATATATATATATATATATATATATTTAATATCTAAAGACTATAGTGTGCTGAAATAATAGTTTTTGTGTAATTAATTTTAAGTAAATGTGGTCTTTTAGTATCTTAGACTATGCTTCAGGGTATAAACGTAATTTGAGTCATGGTGCCTAAAATCTGAAAAGTTTTAAAATTTAAGAAACCATAGTTAAAGTTATTATATTGTACGCACTTTTAGTGACCATACTCCATGAGGTTTTTTTTCTAGTAGTGCATGATCTTCTTTTATCAAACAAGCCAAGTCTTCATCTTCACATATGCAATTAGTCCATTTTTAAATTTGCCAAATAATTTCTTTTTTTCCACTTTGCTATCAAAGAATTTATCGATGTTTACCTACTCACCAAGTAACTCAAAACAAATAAATCCATCAATTATGTTTTGACAAAAATTTCTCAACACCTAAAAAATCAAGAATTTCATATTCTGACCTACACAAACTGAAATCCCTGACAAAAGAATCATCAACTGATTTTTCCACTACATCTACTTCCATAATAACATCACTGTCATGGCCTTCAGAAACAAATGTCGAAAACAATTCATCAATATAACTTTTTACAATCTTAAAATATTTTCACAAAATTTGGCATCTAAATTAAATTTTACTAAGTCCAAATTTTCAACATCTATTATCGTAATACGAAAAAATTCATAAACAAAATTAGAGTACATACCATAATTCACCGAATCGATTTCTTCAATTCTAATTTTTAACAATCGAGAACCTTTCCTCATCAAAAAACATTTCTTTCACATCAACATATTTATCATTAAAGTCAAAAAAGAAATATGAACAATCAGAAATGGCCATCAACGAAGTTATATTTCCAGCACCATTTTGTGCAACTTTTGCACGATATTGTCTATTATCCACTCTATTGGCATGACAATCTTTACTAAAATGTCCATATTTCTTATAACTATGACATTGAATATGAAACTTGCGCTCAGACTGATAATGACCATTCTTTTTACACTTGTAACACTCAATATTGGATTTATCTCGATTTTGATCAAAATTATCTTTTCCTCCTTTCCTTTGATTAGACCTGAAATTTCTACTATCTTCACCATTTTTTTACTTTATTCACTTTTTGTTCACTGGCTCGTCCTTTTCCTTCTCCACATCCATTTGAGCTATCAAAGCTTGCTCAAGTACTGCTGTTGTAGTCCTTTCATCCAATTGTTGTTCGTGGGCTTCTAACGATCTTTGGAAACCATCAATTGTCATCATGTTGAGATATATCAACTCCTTAATAGTAGCCACTACATAAAACCGATTCGCCAATGTTCAAAGTATTTTCTCCAATACCTTAACATTAGAAATAGTTTCACCATTCACATTCATGTTGTTGACAAGTTTTTGTGTGCACATGAAATAAAATATAATCTTTTCATTCTTTTATTGTTGGAGAAGTTCAGACTTAAACCTAATCATTGGTCGAGTCAGGTCGGGTTTGGGCTGGGCCCATTACATATAATAATAGCTTATGTGTGTTGGCTCTATAGGCTATACCGAGAGGGGGGTGAATCGGTTTTTCACTAACCTTAAGTTCGTTTTTCGGTTTTTCTAAATTCTCTAGCCTATATCGATATTTTCTAAGTTCTCTAGGCTACTTAATTATGCAATATAAATTCAAAGCAATAAGCACAAATATAATTGCAAATAAGTAAAGAGAGTAGGGTAAGAGAGATTTACATTTATAGAGGTTCGGCAACCTTGCCTACGTCCTCTACCTTGAGACGCTCCCAAGGATTTTCCCCAAATTCACTAACTTGAATTTGTGTTACACTCCCTCTTTTCAAGGATCAAGAGAAACCTCCCTCTTTTTCTTAGGCTAAAGAGTAACCTCCCTCTTTTTCTTAGGCTAAAGAGTAACCTCCCCTTTTTACATGGAATGAATGTATTTACAAATGGTGCAATCAAAGAAGGCCTCTAAGTAGGCAAGTGATTACAGAAATTAAGCACAATGGAAGCCTATACAAGATTTTGTGCTAAGCAATACAAGAGATAAGTGAATGATAGATGATGAAGTCTTTGTATCTCTTGATTTGTTGTTTGAGGCTTGAGGAAGATGAATAAGATGATGAAAGATGTTGCTCAGTTGATCCTCTTGCTTCCTTTAGCTTCTAAGCCTCTATTTATAGTCCCTTGGATGTATTCTAGCCGTTGGGTGGAGCCAAGATTGAATATGACCGTTGTATCTCACAAAACTAGCCGTTATAGGCTATTTTCGTGCAAAGGGATTGATCCCTTTCAGTAGGGGATCGATCCCTTTTGTCCAGAATCTTGATTCTGGGCTTCAGGGACCTTGGGAAGACTTTCTGCCAAAAAGGGATCGATCCTGCTACAGTGGGGATCGATCCTTTTCTTTCAGAGGGTATTTTTCTTGCACTTTTGGGTTAGAAATGATATGACCTTTGATCCTAATTAACCCAAAACATTTATAAGTTTTAAGGGAGTTTTTCTTGACTTTCTCAGATAAAAACATGGTCTAAACATTCATCAAGTGATTTTCTAAAATATTCAAAACATTTATAAAGAATTAAGACCAATAGGGATGTATCATTAAATCATGGTCTTAATGTTTGATATGATCACTTGAAAATGGATTGAGAAAATCATGTGTGATAAGGCAAATTTACAATATGAATTAAACCATTAAAGCTTACTTAAGTTTTTGTCATTTCAAAATACATATAGCAATTTAAAGCTAACAATCTCCCCCTTTTTGATATGACAAAACTTAATGTAAATTTGCTTTGAAAATTCTTTGATAAAATACTCCCCCTCAAATAAAGCAGGATTTTATAAAGCTCCCCCTTAATATAAGCATGAGTTTTGAAAATGAATTTTCAAACTATTTCTCCCTCATTATCTCTCCCCCTTAATATCTCTCCTTTTTAATATCCATCTCTTCCCCTTTTTGTCATAGCAAAAAGAAGGAAAAATAATAAAAAATATGCTCCCCCTAAAATTATGGCTATGTGAGAAGAGATAAAAGAATATGCTCCATCCAACAAGAAACATGTTAGTACATGGGACTCATAGCACAAATAAATAAGTCAATATTCACAAAGAGTATGAAATATTCATGCAATGAATATGACTTATGATCCTATACCAATTGTTTATAAATAATTTTGATACCAATTGTTGATAAGTAATTTTGCAAGAAGGTTCCAATTGGTAAGAAGTTAAGCAAGCACCGAAGTATATCAATTGTTTTCTAAGGTCCAACTAAGGTGCATGGCAATATATCATGATTATGAGCTAAAATTAGATAACATATCATATGTATGTGCTCATAAATCATTTTCAAGAAAGAATGTGCATAGAATCAAGATATATAGCAATTAACTACAAATTCTAGCACACAAGAGTTTCATGCAAAAATATCCTAAGAGAATTCTTCTCTATTTGTCATTTCAATCTAAGGAGCGTGAGAAGAGTTGTCAATTTAAAGCTCATACCAATTGGCAATTTAGATTCGGCTTACCAATTATTGAAAATATGGTTTCCAATGATACTAATTGTTATTTCAATCTAAATACCAATTGTTACTAATGGTTGACTTAGGCATTTTGCATGAATCCAATATCTATGTGTAGTGTGTTCATGTCAAGAAAATAATCATTTCAAATATGCAAGAACACAACACATATCATCAAATATGCATATGGATCAATTAATCATTAGCACACTATCATAAAGTATTAATCCATATTCATATTCACAAATTTATACCATATGGAAGATTCATAAAATCAAGGTATTCAAGCAAACACATTTTCTTCCATGAAACTAAAGAATCCTATGCTCAATTTTCCATTCAAGATCTTAACCAATTATGAGCAAGGAAAGATTCAACATTACCATTTTAATCAATTAATAGCCATATCCCTAGTTGTTATCATCATTTAAAGCTCTAGAGGGTATATGCTATTTTAACTAAAATGGTTTCACCTAAGTGAATCAATATTATCAAGCTAAAATATATTTTATTATTAAAATCCAAAAACTATGAGTGAAGTTAAGCACATAATATCATGAAAACAACTATTCTCATCTCATAGGCATGATTATTGATTCAACTTAAGTAAACATGCATGTTCAACATCAAAACAATCAAGAGTCTATGCATGTGTATCAATTGTTTGTGTTGTCATTAATGCTCAAGTTCCATAATAATTTGGCTATAAAGAATTAATTTCATGGGTGATAAATTTTCATGTAACTCAAAATTTATGATTCATTTATCATCACTAATTATAAGCCAAGGAAAAGTATGATCTTATACCAATTGTTGAATTTACATTTGGAGTCAATCCTCAAGGTCAAGTTTTAATTATTCTCCCACTAGATGTATAACTATCATGAAACCTAGACTGGAGTAGTTGAGTCAAGCTAATACACATAATCCTATAAGCATGCTTGACTAAGATGAACAAAAGATATGAAAAACACTCATTATGCACAAGTTCATCAAATTCTCAAATATATCCATAAATCATTGAAATAAATCTCAAAATTATGTTTAAGCATTCATTGAAAGTATGTTTCAAGATTATTTCAAGAGTTATGCAAATCATAAATGTTTTCAACAAGAAAAATGATTTTGCACTTGTGAGCTCAAGAAAAATGGTATTGATTGTTGAAAGTGATACCATTTGTTGGAAATGATATTAATTGATGGAGTTGAGGCATGATATCAATGAAAAATGAATTTTCATATATTAAAGATCATCAAAAAGAAGTTCAAACAATAAATTTTATGCTTATACAAAAGATAGTGTGAAACTAACAAAAGATCCTCCCAATTTTCAGTTTAAACATGCAGGAGAGCCTTTTCTGGCCTGGGGGGATTGATCCCTTTAGGAGAGGGATCGATCCCTCATAGTTTCCTGCAGATTCTGCAGTAGTTTTGACAAAAAAATTCAACTTGTGAGGTGCCAAAACTCCGTTTTTGAGTAATTTAAGTCCAAGTAAAGGTTTAAACATTTGTAAAACATGATTTTGGACTTGTATGAGTGAAAAATATGATTGAAAGACCATTTTACAAAAGATTTTACAATTTTGGAAGGATTTTCACCAATAAAAGCATTTTTGGCCTCAAAGGAGGTCATTTTAAGAGTTGTGCTTGTTTTGGCAAAACCAATGCATTGAATTTCATAAATATGTCAAAACAAACTTGTTCACATAGATTTTAAGCATATATATCATCAAAGCATATATCATGTGAACAACATGCCATAATTTCCAACATGCAAACTCTTCATTATTGCACATGACATGGCATTTTGCATAATTGACATATTTAACATCTTTTGAGCCACTAAATATATTATCAATACATTGCATACTTGCTCAAAGTGTAGAAATCTAATAATCATTTCACAATCACAAATCATGCTTTTCATTCAATGCACAAGTACTATTCACCAAACATTCAACAATCATTCATCATATCTTTTGTTCAATCATTCAACTCACAAGGCATCAAAGAACATCAACCAAATTTCTCATCATAGCATAAATAATCAAATAAGAGTTTTAAGGAGTAAGGAATTAAGCTTACAAAACTCCTTTGCTAAAGAATGCTTTGCCTTGACTAGAATCCACCTTGTGCCATCCTTTGAAAAATTGTTGTGATGGATCCTCAAGCTTTTCCTTTTTCTCATTGGCACAAGCAAACTCCATAGAGGTGTGTAGAGCATTCAAACCCCATTGTTTCTTTGTAACTCCATGCTCTAACACTCCTACAACAAACACATTTTCAAGCATGCTTTGGTACCCAAATTTTCTTGGGTCCCTGAGAGTTAGTGCAAATAATTTTTGATCCTTTTGGGATCCATTTCAAGCTCAAATCATCATTGTTTATTGCATGCTTTGGCACCCACATTTTTCTAACCACTCTTCCTCTAAATGTTGTTTTTCTATAAGTGCATGCTTGTGAAGAGTGTCCTATTCTATTGCAAAGTAAGCATGTGAGAGATGTATCATGCATAGAATTTGTGCTCACTAAGAAATTTCTAAGATGAGTTTCTTTTTTATTTGCATTATAACCTAACCCATCTTTATTAAAGAAAGCTCTTTGGGTCTCAAGCATGTGATCTAATTTTTGTTTACCCATATAGAACCTAGTAAATGAGTTATGCAAATTTGTATTCTTTTTATTTAACTCATTTATCTCTAAGTTAGCCTCTTCTAATTTCTTTTCAAATTCTAGCTTAGTATTAGTCAAGGCTTCATTTTCTATTTTTAATTTAGCAATGATTTTATTATATTTGGAGTTCATGCATTGAAATTCATTTGCTAAATCATCAAAGGCATTTTGGAGTTCACTAAAGGTATAATCATTATTTTCACTAGAACTACAACTAGCCTCATCATCACTAATGGCCATAAAGCATGAGTAGGCTACCTCATCATCTATGTTTTCCTCATCGGAGCTATCACTATCGCTCCATGCAGCCACAAATGCTTTCTTCTTAGGCTTTCTATCCTTTTCTCTCCTAAGTAAGGGGCAATCTAACTTAGTATGACCCGGTTCATTACACTCATAACATACTAAGGGGTCCTTTTCTCTTCTACTTGACTCCCCTCTTTGATGTCTCCTATTATTTTCTTTTTCTTTCATCCTCATGAATCTATTAAATCTTTTGGCAAACATTGCCATTTCCCTTTCTTCCTCATTTCCACTCTCATCACTATCTTCTTCAAGGACCTCATGAGTGGAAGACTTAAGTGCTACCCCTACTTTCTTTGAAGGCTCTTCATTTCTTTTTAATTTCATTTCATATGTAAGTAGGGAGCCCATAAGTTCATCTAGAGACAAGGTGTTAGGGTCCTTAGATTCTTCTATAGCAGTCACCTTTGCCTCCCAAGATTTTGGCAAGCTATTCAAGATTTTCTTGGCCATTTCTACATTGGAATAGCTCTTGCCTAATGCCTTAAGTCCATTAATTATATCATTAAACCTAGTGAACATTTCGCTAATGGACTCATTTTCTTTCATCCTAAATAGCTCATAATCATGTGTGAGCATTCCTACTTTGGTCTCTTTCACTTGATTGGTCCCTTCATGTGTGATGGCTAATTTGTCCCATATTTGCTTGGCATTCTCACATAGGGAGACTCTATTATATTCATTGGGACCTAATGCACAAAAGAGGGTGTGCATAGCCTTGGCATTCAATTGTGCCAATCTCATGTCATTGGTGTCCCACTCATCTTCACTCTTAGGGACATCTTTTCCATCTACTTTCTTTATTGGAATTTTGGGACCATTAACAATCACTCTCCATACTTCATAATCATTAGATTGTACAAAGAACATCATCCTAATTTTCCAATATGAATAATTCTCACCATTGAAGAGTGGAGGTCTAACTAATGATTGTCCATCTTCTCCTAGGGTTGTGCCTACATTCAAGTGAGCCATTTAAGATCGTTTTGCTCGATAGAGGTTAGTCTAATTCAATCTCGAGCCCAACCTCTGATACCAATTGTTGGCTCTATAGGCTATACTGAGAGGGGGGTGAATCGGTTTTTCACTAACCTTAAGTTCGTTTTTCGGTTTTTCTAAATTCTCTAGCCTATATCGATATTTTCTAAGTTCTCTAGGCTACTTAATTATGCAATATAAATTCAAAGCAAAAAGCACAAATATAATTGCAAATAAGTAAAGAGAGTAGGGTAAGAGAGATTTACACAAGCGATTTATAGAGGTTCGGCAACCTTGCCTACGTCCTCTACCTTAAGACGCTCCCAAGGATTTTCCCCAAATTCACTAACTTGAATTTGTGTTACACTCCCTCTTTTCAAGGATCAAGAGAAACCTCTCTCTTTTTCTAGGCTCAAGAGTAACCTCCCTCTTTTTCTTAGGCTAAAGAGTAACCTCCCTCTTTTTCTTAGGCTAAAGAGTAACCTCCCCTTTTTACAAGGAATGAATGTGTTTACAAATGGTGCAATCAAAGAAGGCCTCTAAGTAGGCAAGTGATTACAGAAATTAAGCACAATGAAAGCCTATACAAGATTTTGTGCTAAGCAATGCAAGAGATAAGTGAATGATAGATGATGAAGTCTTTGTATCTCTTGATTTGTTGTTTGAGGCTTGAGGAAGATGAATAAGACGATGAAAGATGTTGCTCAGTTGATCCTCCTGCTTCCTTTAGCTTCTAAGCCTCTATTTATAGTCCCTTGGATGTATTCTAGCCGTTGGGTGGAGCCAAGATTGAATATGACCGTTGTATCTCACAAAACTAGCCGTTATAGGCTATTTTCGTGCAAAGGGATCGATCCCTTTCAGTAGGGGATCGATCCCTTTTGTTCAGAATCTTGATTCTGGGCTTCAGGGACTTGGGAAGACTTTCTGCCAAAAAGGGATCGATCCTGCTACAGTGGGGATCGATCCTTTTCTTCCAGAGGGCATTTTTCCTGCACTTTTGGGTTAGAAATGATATGACCTTTGATCCTAATTAACCCAAAACATTTATAAGCTTTAAGGGAGTTTTTCTTGACTTTCTCAGATAAAAACATGGTCTAAACATTCATCAAGTGATTTTCTAAAATATTCAAAACATTTATAAAGAATTAAGACCAATAGGGATGTATCATTAAATCATGGTCTTAATGTTTGATATGATCACTTGAAAATGGATTGAGAAAATCATGTGTGATAAGGCAAATTTACAATATGAATTAAACCATTAAAGCTTACTTAAGTTTTTGTCATCTCAAAATACATATAGCAATTTAAAGCTAACAATGTGTATGCCCAATCTCGGTCCAGACTATGAGCAATTTGGGTCTGATTTTTAGTTCAAGCCCGTTTTCATTTTTATACAACAAGCTCGAGACTGGCCCGGCCCGAATATAATTTTATTTTTTTTATATTTTAATTTTTTAATTTATATTTTTTATTATTTTATTCCTTTTAAATTTAATTTAATTTAATTTGTCAAAATTTGTATATCAATTTCCATATTAAATATTAATAATTATGTTTATTAATTAATAATGTTTTATACAAATATAGTTATATTATACTTAGTAAATATATAAAAAAAATTAATTAATATTCATATTCAGGCCGAGTTGTGCTCGAGCCTAAAAGGTCAAGCCTGGGCACAACCCGATTTTTAAACAGGGCTAAAAATTTTACCCAAGCCCGGTAATTGCATCAGATAGTTTTGTCCAAACCTGACCAAAAATCGGGCGGGCTTTTGGGATTGGACGCTAGCCCAGCCCTTAAGCAGGTCTATTCAAACTGCCTCTTGTATGTTTGCATTCGCATCTTTTGAACCTTTTTTACACTTTGGTAGGACTAAAGCAAAGTGTTCCATACCTCTTTCGATGCATTTGAATTAATAATCTTCTAAAAAATTGACAATTTCGTGCATTGAAAAATATGAGTTGCTTAATCATCCCTGAAATGAAAACGATTAAATTCTTCTTGTTGCGCTTTTGTCAAAGTAAGTGTTCAATAAATCCTTGTTCTATTATAAGTGTTCAATATATCCTTGTTCTATTATCTCCCAAATGCTCAGGCTCTTCAAAAATAACTATGTCTAAACTCTCTACTCTTGAAAATTATTTTTTCCATCAAATTGGAAAATTGGACACCACACATACGATATATTGCAGCCATCCAACAAACTTATAGCACTGAAACCACTTGTTGTATTCACCAAAATGATTTTATTAAACTGACAATGAAGGGTACCATACAATCAAACTTTTCTTTATTTATCTTAATAGGGTTTTTTAGGTATTCTTTGAGCCACTCACACATACTTACATAAAAGTCACACTCAATATAAATGTCTCATAGTCTCTTTGAGCCTCACAATCTCTATTTTTAAATCTTACAAACCCTAAAATAAATAACATATTCATACTAAAATTTTAAAACTCTAAGGCTTTACTTGGTTGGAAGGAAAAAAAAAGATAAAAAATTGGAAGGATAGAGAAGTGTAAAAGAAGGAAAACATATTTTTTCTGTTTATTGATGTATTTGGTAGGAATGATGGAAAAGTTGAAAATATATATAATTTTCTTTCTATTAAGTAATTGGTACAATGAAAAATAAAAACAAAGAAAATAAAATTATATTGTTTTATCATTACACAATTAGTAAATCAAGATAGAATAAAAATTAAAAAAAAATAATTTTGTAAACATACATACTTATATTTATTTTCTCTCCACTAATTTTTCAAATTTGGAATGATTTGTTTCTGTAAATAATGATACATAATAACAATTTTTCATATTTTCTTTCCCCACACATTTATCTGTGACTAATCATTTCTTTTCGATTTTCCACTCACCTTTACTTATTTGTCTACTTTTCATACTACCAAGCACACCTTAAAAGACCATAAATTGTCACATCCCAAGTACACAATATTTTACACTTTTTACACATTTTCACCACACATGAATAGGTTGGTCTGTCTGCGATATCTTAATTTTCACATTTAATTCACTGAAAACACAGTTTTCGTAATTTAATATAATTAACGGAAATAAATATTTACAAGTTGTATTTTAATCAATACTTACATACCCTAATTTAATATAACACTGTAGTACCGTAAATCAAAAGTCTGAACATATAATGTAAAATAAATATACCTCCGAGATCTATAAAAAGCTACCTCGTGGTGCTCAGTGTGCAACCTCTAATCCTCGTCTGATATACTCAACCGATCACTGCAAAATATCTGGGGAGATAAAATATTGGGGTGAGTAAAACCACGACTCAATAAGAGATTTGTATGCAAATTTTGATACCTCGAAGACTACATGCAGTAAAACCTTTAGTTTCCTATTTATAAACCGGCACTCCACAAGGGAGTGATACTATAGTCGGTTGGGAAATCCAGATGGAGCATGGAAAGTATTTTGAACTACCTGTCTTGTCCCGAAAACCTAGAGCGACTATAGGGAGTAAAAATTTATTTTAATATAAACTCACTAAAATATTTACTGCATAAAAAATATCACATTTTTAAATAAAATAATTTATTAAATCATGTGAACAACACTTGGAAATTATTTGATTTCCACCATTGAAATCAATCACTTAAAACACATGTAGCAGTAAAACACCCGTTTACATATTTCACCAGTCAGTGATAAAGCATCACAATAAACAGTATATGTCGATAGTTATCACCAAAACCAATAATAACACGTGGAATAATAGTGGAGACTAGGCAACACCCTGATGATATCATGCTATAAGTCCCGTAGGGAATAATAGGGTACACGTGAGATCCTTGTAAGGACAATATAATAAACACATGAGATCTATGGCCATAGTCTATAAATGTCCTCGGTCGTACATTGAGCGAGTGACGCCGGGACCGCTGAAGACAGCTCAATGTCAACAGCACAACACATGAGAAGGTACACATGAACACGTGAGCATGATATGGGGCCTAATAGTCTCAAAACAGTATATGTGAAATCTCGTTACCTTTATGGAATTTAGTAAAATCAATAACATCTTTTAGAAAATCCATAAAAGTATAAATCACAGTATCGTACGGTGAAAACAGTTTATAAAATAATTTCACTGTGAAATAAAATTTTCATAACTATACCTTTTCACCGTAGTATACATATACACATGTTTCCACACTTTCCTTTTTAACATTCGAAATTCAAAATTATTGGAAATCAATTTCCAATATTTTCATAATTTATGGAAAAATAAAAATATTTATTTTTCAAATTTAATAATAATTTCACCAACACATTTCAAGCTATAAAACATGTGCAAAGACATTTTAGTCTCAAAACAATAGTTTCACAGTGATGAAGCCTTAATGGAAATCATTACACGTGATGGAATTTATTTTATCCATAAAGGAAAACCATAAATAGAATACTGAATATCATACTGAAAATAATTATAAAATATTCACTATTCACCATTTCACTTCACCAATCACACCTTTCACTATAAAACACGTGAGATGAATTTTCAGTAGTGAAACCTTTACCGAAATCGGTATCATGAATATTTAATCACTACTTTTCGGTAATTCTACCATTTATAAAAAATAATTAATTTATCACTTTTGAGGCTAGGATAAACACCAATGATGTACTAAATATATTTAATAATATTTTTGGAAATATCTTTAGTAAATTTCGGTAGCATAACTGCTACCAAAGTCCTAGCCTCCCTGCACTTTCAAACACAGTCTCAACGGTCAAAAACCGTAATTTCGTAGTATTTCAAGGCAATTATATATCCGATAAATCTTATAAAATTCATAGCATGAAAACCAAGCATTCGGATATCCCTACAAATTCACACACGCATCCCTTACCAATTTATCGAGATCGCGCTATGTCGTACACTACATGAACGTCGAACTTCTGACTCAGTAGCATTGTAGAGATATGCTCTAATTTGCACCACTATGCTTCTTATCTCACCGGATTATAAACTGCGAAATAACAGTTTACTATAATTAATTTTCGGTGTAAAATATATAAAATTCCTTTACTTATTTAACTTTCATTTGAATCATCATTACTTAGAATATTAAGAATTTCCTATGATTTTCTCATGGCAAATGAATATTTCATTTACCTTTCCTTTTCTGTTTTGGCATTTTTGCCTCTTCTTAACATCAAGGTTATCATCCCCTTTTTAATAACTAAATACCATTCTTCAAGTATAAGCCTACTTGGCTTATATCCTTTATTCTCCATGTTATTATATCTATATATTCTTGTACATTTTTCCAGACACCAAGTCTGCAAATTTCTTCTATTTTCTACATTAACTCACGCCCCTTTTCTTGTCTATATCTATGGCCGAATGGCCTTCTCAAATAACTAAGCCTATTTGGCTTATACTTCTATTTCTGTAGTATTATATTTGTTTTGTCCTTGTATAATTGCAGCCCTTTAAATCAGCCAACTTCCTACCATTCACGTCAGTTTCTTTTCCCCTCATCCTAGCCGAATAGTCTTATATAGGTTAGGTGCTTTACTCATTTAAAATGTGTATATACATATATATATATATATATATATATATATATATACACACATATATATATATATCCATTAAATTGATACTTTTTTTTAAGCATAAATATCTTCATCCGTTTTATGATCTGAGATTAATTTTATTCGGACCGAGAGTAATAAACGGTAAAATCCTCCCAACAGTTGGGATTCTAGGACTTGAATCCTGTCCAAACATCAGAAAAAAAAATTCACTTTCACTTCTTCCAACTATTTATTGGTATTAAATTGATACTTTAATCTATCATTTAATCAAATCAACCTAATCCCTTTTTCTTTTCTTTTCTTTTTCTGATGTTGCTGTCCAAACCGACAGCTCCCTTTCCTTTCTGTTTCAGCCCACGTTGGCTTTCAATTTCTGTCTCTATATTGTGGCTTTACTTTGTGGCTTTACTTAGTACATCTTATATTGCGAAAAAGTATAGTATTCACAAACACAAAGTCAGCCAAAACCAGCCAAACCATTTATCTTTTAGTCTACGGCTGTACAACAGCCCATCTT
This sequence comes from Heritiera fomes, assembly GCA_032173925.1. Lineage (NCBI taxonomy): Eukaryota > Viridiplantae > Streptophyta > Magnoliopsida > Malvales > Malvaceae > Heritiera > Heritiera fomes. Next base: position 12,700,930 of record JAPDPM010000015.1, on the reverse strand, counting down.
TTTCTGACTTTTCTTCTAACCTTCCTTATATTCAGTCAACACCATCAGATCAGGCCCCCATATCTGTTTCGGTTCAGCTTTGATTTCCTTTGTTTTCACGCCACCAAAACTTCATATTTATACCTCTTAAAATTTTCATGGCTCACCTGCAGCATGGTTTCTTATATATATTTATATCTCTAATTTATTTTCATGTTAGCTCTTAAAATTCTGTTCTTCACTTACACGCATGAACAGCAGAAGTTTTTCTGCTTCATTAATCACGCCACTCACTCATGCAACAGCAGTATTTTACTCAGCTATTAACATCACCAATGATCAAGGATTTCAATCCTAAGAAATTACCATACATTTTCCTTCTAAACCTTATCCTTACCTATCATCTACTCAACCAATAACATCATCAACCAACAATCAAGTGCATAAAACGTGGACTGGAGAGTTTCTTACCTGTCCTACGCCAACATTCAGCTGCAGGGGAACCTCTCTCATGCTGTTTTTGGTTGAGGTTTTTAGATTATTATAGAGCTATGGAGGTGGGGATCAATTTATGTGAAGAAGCCTAAGTCGAATTGTGATGAAACGATGGTGATTCAAGGCTGGAACATGGAGAACGGTGGAGGAAAGGAAGAACACAACGTGACTGATGCAGCAGAAATGGCAGAGGCGGTGCTACTCCAGCTGGAGAAATAAATGAATCAGCCTTGTTGCCCTATTTTCATTGGCTCTAAATTGATTTTAATTATAAAAATTTCTGGTATGAATTATTTAAAGTCCAAAATGTCTTCTACTTTCACCTTAATTACTCATTGTGTCACTGCACAGTAAAATTCTATTCAGCCCATATTTTAATTAAAATTTCATTTATTTAATTTACTTCTTAAACCAAATTATGGCTTATTTGGTCCACTTTGATCACTCTTTGAAAAAATTAATTTTGCCCTTGTACAACTTTAAATTTTCGATTCTATCACACTTTTCTTTCAATATTTATAAAATATCAAAATTTTATTTATTTATTTATTTAAAATTTATTATTTCGTACATGTATAATATAAATTAACGAGTTCTCACATAAATTAAATAGGAATTCAAAATCATTGCTTTCATGTAAGGCTAGCTACATGCATCTACTAATGAATTAAAAACTATATTGTTAATGCATTCTAAGTTTGTAGTCTCTTCTGTGATCTGTTGCAGAATGAGGATGGTGGTTGGGGATTGCACGCAGGGGGTCACAGCACAATGTTTTGCACAGCTCTCAACTACATTTGCATGCGTTTACTGGGAGTAGGACCTGATAGTGGCCTCAATAATGCTTGTGAGAGAGGCCGAAAATGGATTCTTGATCGTGGAGGTGTAACAAGCATACCCTCATGGGGGAAGACATGGCTTTCAGTATGTTTATTTCTATAACAATTAGCATCAAATTTTTCTTAAAATATTCTTCTCTAATCTTTAGGATTTAACAAAGCTATAGCCATTTTTTTGTGCATTGATTAATTAGGCTATAACTAATTAAAAAGAAACTTTCAAATGATTATATTCCTCTTTGTTATAGATACTAGGTGTTTATGAATGGTCAGGCTGCCATCCAATGCCCCCAGAGTTTTGGCTCTTTCCTTCTTATTTTCCTGTTCATCCAGGTTTGCAGAATTTTCTTCTTTGTGATTAATTGATATATATATATATATATATATATATATATATATATATATCTGTGTGTGTGGATACTTTTGGCTATTCATGGCTTACCCTGGAAACCATGGACGAAGCCAAAGATTTTGTTTAGGATAATTTGATCAAGTTTCCAAGACATTTGATTGGTTTATACATCATCTTTCTTCCATTAATCATTATGATGCTAATGCAGCAAAAATGTTCTGTTATTGTCGAGTGACATACATGCCTATGTCGTATTTGTACGGAAAAAAATTTGTGGGTCCAATCACACCTCTCATTTCACAATTGAGACAAGAACTCTACATTGAACCATATAATGAAATCCATTGGAGTAAAAATCGCCATTTATGTGCAAAGGTAATTGATTGACAGGATTAATTTCCACAATCTAGTTTAATACAATCTTTTGATTTTCTTAAGAAAGTGTGAAAAATCTTTTATTGCAGGAAGATCTCTACTATCCTCATACTTTGCTACAGATATTGCTTTGGGATAGTCTCTACATATTTTCAGAGCCTCTCCTTAATCGTTGGCCTTTTAATAAGTTGAGAGAAAAAGCTCTTAAGGTAGCGATGGATCACATTCATTACGAAGATGAATGCAGTCGTTACATTAATATTGGATGTGTGGAAAAGGTGATGCATTAATTTTAAGTTAGAATTTGAATGTTAATATTTGTTAAAAATATAATGCTTTGCTTATTTAATTAAGACTTAATTATTATATGCCACTTGGATTGAGCAGCCCTTGTGTATGCTTGCTTGCTGGGTTGAAGATCCAAATGGAATTTATTTTAAGAAGCATCTTGCTAGGATTGCTGACTATTTGTGGGTTGGAGAAGATGGAATGAAGATGCAGGTTAGTTAATAAACACTAAAAAGGTTAAAGCTAAAATATTAAAATTACTTTTAATCATTATCTCATCAATTCTTACAATGTCGAAGTGAAGTATTTTTAATTCACCATGCAGAGCTTTGGAAGTCAAGTTTGGGATACTAGTCTCCTTCTCCAAGCTTTGCTTGCTAGCAATTTATATAGTGGAATTGGACCTACGCTAATGAAGGGGCACAACTTCTTGAAGAACTCACAGGTTCCATATGTTAATCTTGTAGATATATAGGGATAAAGTGTATTTATAATCTCAAATCTTTCACCAGTTTCGTTTGGTCTCTAATCTTTAAATTGTTTTATGAAAGTTTCAAACCTTTTAAAAGACATCAATATGATCGCGACTTGCATAAAAATAAGAAATAATTATAAAATAAGATATGAATTTAGAATTATTATTAATTGTTGTCGTACCAAAATATATTTATTAGAAAGAAAATAACATTTTTAAATCTTTTTTTAAAGAAAATGAAAGTATATTCCTGCTTCATATTTTAAAAATTCAACTTAAAATCATGGAATAATTTTAAAAATATTATTTTCTTTCCAAAAAATATATTTCCATATGATAATAAAGCGTAATAATTCTCGTTTCAACCTTTAATTTTTTTATTTTCTATTTTTATTTTATTAAAATATTTCCCTAATATTTGAAAATTTTAAATTAAATTAAATACCCTTAAAAATAAAGCTAAAGTTTTTTTAATAAAATATACACAAATAATTTCAACTCTTGTGCGATTGACATTTATTTTTTAAAATAAAAAAAGCTTGTATATATTGAAGGACTTAATTAATAATATTTATATTCTAGCTATAGTTTTAAACTTAAAATAGTAAGAGAATTACTTATTTGTTAAGTGATATTGAGTTGGTCACTTCTAATAAAATATCTTTTCCAGAGATTATAGTAATAAGGCTCCCTTAAGATACAACCAAGGACACGAGACGGTGCAATTAAGCCATTTTTCGCCTAAAGCACCAATGGAACCTGTTTGGATAACGTAGCAACATGATGGTAAATAATTATTTAGAAAGAAACTAAATATCATTTTACCCTTAATTTTAAGTTGAATTTTTAAAATAATGTACAAAATTATACTTTTGTTTCATTTTTTAAAATTTAAAACTTTTACTTTTTTAATAAATACATTTTAATATAGTAGCAAAGAATAATAAATTTAAATCCATTATTTTAATTTGTAATTTTCTCTTATTTTTATGCTAAATTAGATGAGAGACTATAATAACACTCTTTTAAAAAGATTTGGGACAATCGTGAAATAATTTAAAAATTAAAGATCGAAATGAAACCCAAAAAACAAATTTGGAATTATAAATGTATTTTACCCAGATTCTTAAATTTCGTTTAACCACACAATGAAGTTGTGATTATTTTCTTTATTCTACTTGGAATTGAGGGTTTGATTTTGATTGAAATTTAAGGTTAGGGAAAATCCTCCAGGTGACTTTAAAAGAATGTTTAGACATATTTCTAAAGGATCTTGGACTTTCTCTGATCGAGATCACGGATGGCAAGTCTCTGATTGTACTGCAGAAAGTTTGACGGTAATTTTGTTTTATTCAATTAAAAGCAACATTTTGATTTGAACATACGCAATAAGAATTATTCCTGAAAATGTGCTTATTGTTTTACAGTGTTGCCTATATTTTGCAACGATGCCACCAGAAATGGTTGGTGAAAAAATGGAAAAAGAGCAGTTTTATGATTCTGTCAATATTATTCTATCCTTACAGGTAAAATATGGTTTTCTAATAGTGACTGGACAAATATACAATGTCTAAGTTAAAAGAAATTGCTATCGAGAAGCTTAATTAGAAAAAAATAGATTATTGAAGGATAACATAGTAAAATTAATTTCGTATTTTAATGCAGAGTGCAAATGGTGGTTTACCAGGTTGGGAACCAGCAGGAGGTGGATTCTGGTGGGAGGTAATAACTTTGTCGATATTTAGACCAACCTTTATATCTAAACGGAAATATCATAACACCAGTCATGTAAATTTTCTACCTTTGAAATTTCTAATTTGCCTTCAATTAATAGCACTTTTCCCTAATTAATTATCTTTTCAGTGGCTCAATCCAGTTGAGTTTCTTGCGGATCTCGTCAAAGAATACGAGTAAGAGTCTTATCTTTTTCCTTAATTAATTTCATTAATTATCCAATGTAACTGGAAACCGAGTCTTTTTATGCTAATAAAAAGAAAAAAAAACATAAATCTAGGTATGTGGAGTGCACTGCATCTACAATCCAGGCACTAGTTCTTTTTAAGAATTTATACCCCGGGCATAGAAAAAGGGAGGTTGAAAATTTCATCAAGAAAGCTGCACGGTTCCTTGAAGACGTACAATACCCTGATGGTTCATGGTAATTAATAACCCCCTCAGTTTTCTGATGCGATGGATTAGAGTTCACAAAAACCTTAACAAGCATTCCCACATATATAGGTATGGATGTTGGGGAATTTGCTTCTTTTATGGCACATGGTTTGCGCTTCGAGGTTTGCAAGCCGCTGGCAAGACCTACAAAAATTGCTTGGCTATACGTAAAGGAGTTGATTTTTTGCTTAAAACACAAAGGGAAGATGGCGGTTGGGGGGAGAGCTACCTTTCTTGTCCTAGAAAGGTAACTAATATAGCTTTCTTTTATTTATTTGAATCCTGCACTATCTCATAACAAGCACTTATAATTAATCAAACTAGACATGTTAATTCTCTTCCAAATTGATACATACATACATATATATATATATATATATATATATATTAAAATATATAGAAATATAGTTTTTTCCTCTTGTTGATACAGGTATATACACCTATCGAAGGAAATCAATCGGATTTGGTACATACAGCAGAGGCTTTGATGGGTTTAATTATTGGTGGCCAGGTATGGTTACATTCATCAATTAACAATGTTTTTATAGTTCTCATATACCAAAAAAAAGAAAGAAAAAAATAAACTATGTTCTAAAGTTTCTTGCTATGTCGCTTTTTTTAATCACTATACATATACATGTTATTAAATAGGCTGATAGGGATCCTACACCTCTTCACCGAGCTGCGAAATTGTTGATAAATTCTCAATTACCAAATGGTGATTTTCCCCAACAGGTAACTTTCTTTATATAGATATCTCATTAAGAGAGTTTTTTTGTTTTTTGGCAATCACAAAAACACCTCTTTATTTCATCAACACTTTTATGGAAAAAAATATCTAAGATACATTTACATTATATCATCCAAACATACTTATAAACATATACCCAACCCCATTGACAATCGATGTGGGAATCTCAACAGTCTCCCTCTTTGCACATCAGGCTTTGGGTGGAGAGCTTTTGTGCATGGAACCATGAAAACAAGGAAATGTTGGGAACCCTAACAATCTCTTCTTTCACACATCGAACCTTGGGGTAGCCTTTGTTTTCTTGAAATCAAAGGAGAGACATTGGCAACCTGAGCTCTAATATTAGTGTTGGGTGCTATTGGGTCGTCTCACCTGAAAAACTAGCTCAAGAGATAAAGCTTTTCTTCACACTCATAAACAAATACTCAACCCCTTCCATAATCGATGTGGGAGCCCCAACAATCTACTCCTTCACACATCAAGCCTTGGGTGCAGAGTTTTTTTGCTCAAAACCAAAAACACACGAAGATGTTGGGAACACCAACACTTCCACAAGTCTTGGCTTATATTTTTAGTAAATAGCATTCCATCTTTCCTTCCAAATCTTCCAACAATTAATGTAATTAAAACCAATAACCTCTCTTTTTCTATACCTCTTGAATGACTTCCATCAAACATCTTTAATAACCATTCATCAATTGTACGTACCTCTTCTCTACATACCCTATACCCAAACCAAACAAGACAGCATTAGTCCATTCACATAGCAACAAGACATGTTTAATTGTCTCACCTTCGTTTTTACATATTCTACGTGTAAGGATTTAAACTATTTTCCTCTTCCAAATATTTACATTAGTAGCAACAACATTTTACATACCTTTCATGTGAAAGCTTGATACTTTCTATGAACTAGAATTCTCCATATATTCCTCCACACTATCTCATTTAACACATGAGAAGGGGAAGGATTATGCAAAACTTCGCTCTCCTTTGCCTCCTTTAGTAAATGGTGTCTTATTTTAACTAAATATACACCATTCTCCTTGCATGGGCAAATAATTCTGTCTTTTCCACCAGCTAGACAAATAGGGATTCCATTAATTGCCTAGACCATGTCTAAGGATAATACCCTTTCGACTGCATTCAGCTGCCAGTAACCTTGTTCTCTATAAATTAAGTTACAGACTTTAATTGGTAGTCCCATTTCTATTATCATTTCCTGATTAATGGAATTTAGCATATAACCAGAACTCATTTATCATCCCAAATTCTGACTTCCTCTCCACTATTACTTGCCATACTACACACTTCTTAATAACATCCCTTCCTTCAAGAAGACTAGACCATAACTAAGAAGCTCTAGCCTTCTACTGAACATTTAGAAAAATAAATTCCTTTGGATGTTTTTGCCCACAAAGCATTAGGATTAGAGAACAATCTCCTATATTTTTAGCCAATAGAGCCTTGTTCATAACTATCAGATCTTTAAACCCCATTCCCTCTTTATCTTTCATCCTGGTCATACTTTTCCAGCTGATCCAATATACTTTTTTCTCTTTCTGTTGCTGGCCCCATTAGAAGTTAGACATATTAGAGTTAACTTCTTCATATATCTTAACAGGAACTCTAAAATACTACATGGTATAGATGGGGATAGCACTAGCCATGATTTTTATTAAAACTTCTCTTCAAGCTTGAGAAAGTAGTCCTTACTTCCATGTCTTCATTTTAGCAACAATCTTGCCTTTAATAAATCTCATTGTTTCAACCTTAGTTTTCCCTCAACATGAAGGAATTGCAAGATTGTTACCAAGATTCCTTGCTACCTACATAACCATTCCGATTGCTATGTTGTTCCAAAAATATTTGTCATATTCGTACTAAAAATGATATTGGATTTTTTGTAGTCTATCATCTATCCTGAGGCTTTGTAATATATCTCCAAAATCTAAGACATTTCATCACAATTCTTTTCAGTTGCATTAAGGAAAAATAATGAAGGATCTGCAAATAAAACATTTGTTAACATAAGATAATCCTTACTTAACTTAACTGATTCTATTTTCCTAGACTCTGTAGCCCAATTGGTGGCCCTAGAAAGACCATATATTACTAACAAAAAAAGAAGATAAGGACATAGATGATTTCCTTGTCTAAAACCTTTAGATGGAAGGATCATGTTTGAAAAGTTTTCACTCGCAATAATCTTGTAGGAATCAAAAGAGACACACTCAATAATCTATTTAATCCATTTCATGTTGAACCCCATTCTAATCATGATGGACTTCGAGAAATCCCATTCCACCCTATAGTAGGCTTTATTCATATCAATCTTCATAGCCATATTAAACTTCTTCCCCTTCTTCAATTTTAGGAATGAAAAACTTCATTAGCCATAATTATGTTGTCTTGAATCTGCCTATCCTCCAAAAAGTTGACTAATTCTGTGTAATCAAGCTTTCCATCATAGGATTTAATCTGTTCACTGAGACTTTCACTATAATTTTATATGAAAAATTAAACCAATTGATTGGCTACATTGCCCCACTCTTTAGGACATTTTACCATTAGTATTAACACCAAACTTGTCCTGTTTAACTCCCTCAACATATTTGCATTATGGAAGCAGCTCTTAATTACTTTAACAACACTTTCTTTAACTATCTCCCAATATTTCTGAAAAAAAAAAAAAGAAACACTCCATAGATACCATCTGGTCTTGGAGCCTTTAATGTTCCAAGTTGATATATAGCTTGCACAACTTTCTCCTCCCCCACATCTTTATTCAAAATTTGATTCATTCTATCATCAATAAGTTTTAAGATAACTTCTAAAATCTGTCTGTAATCCATTTGACCACTAGAGCTAAACAACTTTTACAAAAGGAATCGAACTTTTGTTGAATGTCTTTCTCATTTTCAAGCCACAAACCATCCTCTACCTTTAGTCTCAAAGTCTTATTCCACTTTCTTCTCTGAACAACGGAGATGTGGAAAAACTTTGTATTCCTATCCCCTTCCCTTAACTATTTCATCCTAGACATTTGAAGCTAATATTTTTCCTCTAACTGCCACAACCTTCTGATCTCTTTAGTTAATCTTCAACCCTTTCACAACACTGGTTATCAACTTCCGTATCTTGGATTTTTGTGACTTTACTCATTAACTCATCAACTACTTCTTATTATTAGGAAAAGCCTTCTTACTCCATTCTATCTAAAATCTCTTCAATTTATGGACTAATTGGAAAGAGTAAGATCCCCTGATTCTGGTATTCCAACCTTCTTAAATCACTATATCACATTCTTCCTTTTTAGCCCACATACTTTCAAACTTAAATAATTTGGGAGTTTTCTTTCCCTCAAAATTAGAATCAACCAATATTAGAGAATGGTCTGAACCAATAATAGGTAGATTAAACACCTAAGTTTGTGAAAAACTTTCAATCCATTGTAGATTAACCAAAGCTCTATCAATTCTTTCTTTAAGAAGCCTTCCATCGCTTTTAGTTAGCCACGTAAATTTCTGACCTTTTAATTGCACATCTATCAATTAAGTTCCTAAAACCCCTGAACTTTCTTTCAACTATAATTTTCCCCTTTCCTCATGATTAACAATATATCATTGAAATCACCTACTCAAATCCAAGGTTTATTAATATTATTTGACCTCTTTTATATCATATCCCACGCACACTACCTTTCTTCAAAATAAGTTGGTTTATAGACCCAAAAACATTGACTCACAATATCATCAACCTAATCTTAGAATCAATAATATTCTTACATTACCCCAACACTTAAAGTACTACCTAATCCTTCCACCATAGTGCTAGCCCACCACTCAAACTATCAGGTTCTATATAACACTTGTACTACATTTCCAATTCTCTCCTCACTTCCTCTAATTTTAACTCCTTAATTTTTGTTTCCATGAAGAAAACCATTGCAAGAATTATATTTTTTTTTCTTAGCTTGAAAAGACCTTCACCTGTCAGGGCTAATCCCAAGCCTTGATAGATCTAAGAAATGAACCACTTGCCTCCCTACTGACTATTTTAGTACAATCACCCAAACCTTTTCCAGCATCAATCTCTTTCATCCCCTTCCTTACCTCTATTTCTCTCCAATCTTAATTAGTATGGACTTTTACCTTTATCACACAAACTTCCTCTCTATTTATCCTTTTATATCTCTTCATTCTACCAACTAATCTCCTAGTATTATAGTTATCCCCTCCTCAAAACTCCTAGTATTTCTTGGATCCATTTCCTACCTACTCCTTTTCTCCATTACTATATTAACTTCATTGAACTTAGTAACAACCCCCTCAATATTTTCTACAATTCTTATTTTAACTCTATTTTCAGCCATTTCTTCTTATAAGTTTCGGATATCAGGTTTTCAAATCTCTGTATTTGGGATCTATTTGTTTAAGCTTTCATTGTAATCTGTTACTGAATTTGAGTTAATAGATTTTAACGTTTTAGAGTTTAAGGTACCAGTGTTTCAATTGATATTATTTAAAGGAATGGAACATAAAGGGTAAGTATTACCATTTAGGTTTTGATTTGCATTTTAAGATCTTCTAGCTAGAACATTTGACACTCATGGTCTTTCATCTTAGGTTTTAGGCACAACTCTAGCTCAGAATGATAACTTTTGTACAACTTACTCATGGCATTATCTGAAATGGAGTCCGCTCTTCACCAATCCCTACCCTATGTCTAACCCTTCAAGATCTCATATCCTCCATCCATTTCTTACTAACGTCTAAAATAGAAAACTCACTAAAATCTTTAATCACTTACTCATCTGTTTCAACTAATTTCCCTTTATTTTCCACATGCTTTATTTTACCACCTTTTTCATGGGCCTTCATCTTTTCCTTCCTCATCCTCCCATTATCTTCATCATCAACATCCCTTTTACTCCATTGACTACCACTATCATCGCCCTTAGAATAATCTCCCTTTAAACTATCTTTCATAAAACCTTCCCTATTAAAGAAAACATTTCTACTTGTTGCCGCCCTTAACCAAAGACCATATCTATTCTTCCCCTCTGCATTAATACACATCATTTCTTTTCACATTGTCTAACACTATGGCCTAATTTTCCACAACTGACGAAGAAATCAAAGACCTTTTCATAATAGATTTCTGCCCATACTCTACTTTTCCCTTTCCTTGGAACCCAAAATCCATCAATCAATGGTTTATCAACCTCAATAGCAACTCTAACTCTAAGATAACTTCTTCCAACACCCTGAGTCCAAGAAATGTCTTCTACCTTATTTAAATCACCTATTGTCTTCCCAATCTTGACTACATTTTGTTTGTTTAACATCTACAAGGCAGATTACGGACATGGATCCAAAATTAGACCTTCAAAAAACTAATCTCCTTGATTGTTTTACCTGCCTCCCATTTTTAAAGATTTAAACAAAAACCCATTACAGACCATGGGCCTTTCTCCAACACCATCTCCATACCTTTTTTATTAGTAATAGAAATCCTAAAAAGAGTCTCTCTTAAATATCTAATATTCACTATCTCCTTCGCTGATCAAATAGACTGCAATATATTCACCACATTGCTTTTATTCAATATCCTACCAGATTTTTTTTTTGAAGATTAAAGATTTTATTGAATGGACTATCAACAAAGTCCAAATTTTACAACATGGATGTCCTCTTACTGCAAAACTTGGCAGCAAACAACCCAATGGTATAGGAACTAAGGATCATTACAGCTAACAAAAGTCAAAAATCAACCAAAAGGGATACACAAAAATACTATATCACTAGTTCTGATCCCTTCCACCAGAACAAATTGATCAAAGATGAGCAACCATGTGGATTTCGAAGGTGGGATACCATAGCGATAATTCGATAGCTGAGAATTGAAAGGCATTTTTTAAAAGGCATAACGGCAAGCACCTGGAAGGCAAAGTAGCCACTGATTAATAGCTCTTTATATGGAGATCAAAGCCATCCCAAATGAGCAACACCATTCAGAATATCAGCCATAAAGTCACACAAAAAACAACAGAAAGCATGCCATATTGTAAGAGCTGCTCACCTCTTCCAGAAGAATCAAAACAACCATGTTTCCTACAAGGATGCAAAACCCATTCTGACGTTTTTACACTTGATCCCAACTTTTCAACTATATATTCTGCTTCCTCCATTCTCTCATCAGCCTTAGTTTGTCCTGAGCTTTTTTGATACCTGGAATTTGGTGCAGTTACAAATCTCATGTCTTTTGTTAAAACCTACTATTACACCGAAACCTATAGCCTTCCAAAATATAAGTAAGAATTGGTTCTCTGGAACTATTTATTGAACTATTTATTGAACAAGCAAATCGATCCCAAATACAAAGTCAAAAGAACCTTCACTTTTCTTTACGACAAGCTCTGTACAAATCAATTCAGAGACAAAACATCCGTTGACCCCTTGTTACTAACTTTATTGCTGCTTTAGCCAACCGAAAACCTCTTTTTATTTGGTGATCTGTCTGGCCCCATTAACTTCAGAAATAAAATGGTTTTCCATTTTACTTCGCCTGTCAAGGCGAATTGCGTTACAAGAACCACTTCCTCCTTTTTCGAGTTCAATTCAATCTCCTAGATGCCTTCCATTTAACCACCCTCAAGAAAACAAATACTCCTAACACTTTGGTTAGTATATAGAATATATCCCATATGTTACCTTGTCAATGGCATTTTTACCAACACATCTCCCGCAAGGAATTAAGAAACAAAACCAAAAAAAGTAAAAAGAAGAGAAGATATATACCAATACTAAATTGGCCTAACAATTACCTAAAAAGCTATAGTAAGGATTGACACAAGACTAAAGATTAGAGAGACAAAGAAAAACTAATCGTAGAGAAATGAAAAAAAAAAGAAAAGAAAGAAGATCACTTATGGAGAAATAAACTCACACACGGAAAGAAAAACTCACTTTTAGGAAAGAAAATCCAAACAATAAGTGAGCTATAGAGAGGAAATTTTGACATAAAGTTGGTGACCACTAATTTGTAGAATAATTGATTTATAGATGTTTTAATTTTCTATGTAACCCCAACCCCCTTCCCCTATCAGACAAAAAAATCATATGATGGAATGACAATGAAAAATGGTTGCAGGGACTGAGTGGAGTTTTCATGAAGAACAGCATGTTACACTTTCCATTATACAGGAAAATTTTCCCACTGTGGGCTCTATCTGAATATCGCAAACATGCTTGGCCTTCAAAGTGCATCTAAATGAAAAGGAGGATTGTAAATTAAAATGTGAAAAAAACAATTAAGTTATCTCCGTTACATTTGATTGTCTTTAATGAGAACCAAAACCTAAAGATGCTGTGTGAGAACCATAATTTTTCCTAGCAAATGTGTACTTCTTGTGTGATTTAGTGAACATAAAGAGATAATGTACTCATGAAATTTCAAGTATAACATTATGGTATGTTAAATAGACACAAAAGGAGTTTGTACCTATATATAAAGGATCGGTTGTATACGCCGTGAACTAAGTTAAGAGCATACAATGTACATGTATACGATGTGCGCACATGCATGCATGCATGTGCAAGTACATAGATAAATACGAATAATAAAATGTAAAATATATACATATACATATACACACGTATATACATATGATCAAAGGAAGTAAAAATATACATATATATAAGATAAGTGTGTATATGTATATGTATCATTACAAATTACATGCATGAGTTTAAATATATACTCGGGAAAATACGTATATAGGTACTAATATATTTACAAGAACAAAAAAATTGTAATATGTATAAATGTAGAAAAATATATATCTAAATAGATAAATAATAATATAAAATAAATAGAATAAAGATATATATAAATGATTATAAATTCAATGTGGATGGGTCTTCAAGGGGTAAACCAGGACCGGCGGGCATTGGTGGTGTTCTCAGGGACTCCAATGGTAGTGTTCTTCTCATCTTCTCTAAAAATATTGGTGTAGCGGACTCAACTCTTGCTGAACTGTCGGCTGTTATCGAAGCTCTCTCACTTATGATAGAAGCTAAGCCCCTTTTCCTCAGCTAATCATTGAAAGTGATTCCAAAGATGTTATTACTTGGTTAAATAGACTTAGTGAGTGCCCTTGGAGATATCAAAATTTCATCAACAAGTTGCGCAACCTATTCTCATCGTTTAGCTATGTTTCTTTCAATCATATTTTTAGAGAAACAAACTCATTTGCAGACTTTTTAGCTAAATCAGGAGTTAATCGATCTTCCGATTTAATTGCTTGGATGTAATCCTCCTCTTTTTAATAAAACAATTTCAATTTTCAAAAAATAAAAAATAAAAAAATAAAGTAATGAAAGGATTTAAAATATATATAAATATATTCTTTAAATAAATAACTTTACTAAAATATATAGGTATAACAAAAAAAAATATAGGGGGGGCAGAATAGGGCGGCAGAGTTCTGCCCCCATCAGTTCACACTATTTTCTTACGCTTTGTTTAATTTTGATTTCTCTCCTTTCACCTCACCGTACCTCTCCACAGCTCTCCATACTCTTTTCTCTTTTATCTCATTTTCTCCTTGCTGCCGTTCTAGACACCCTTATAGTGAGTAAAAAGGAGAGGCACAGTTGGTATTGGAGGTAGAAGAAACCGAGTGAAGCAGTTGGAATCGAGCCAAGGCAGACGACTCGCGAACGGAAGGCTGGAAGTAGCTCGACTCCAGACCTGACGCAAAGAGGAACAGTAACCCTTGGTGGCCGTTTGGGAGTTGGGAAGGATGGCAGTTCAAATCTGGGACTGTGTGCGTGTGTTAGTGGTGTGTTAGAGCCACATTAAGGGCCTATCTTGGTACTGGACAGAACTACAAAAAAATAAAAAGGGAAGGAAGGAAAATCTGAAAACGGTGGTACACAAGGCTGCAGAGGAGTTAGAAGACAGAGGAAGGTTGGATATTTGGTAAACTAGTTGCTGCATTTTCGGGCCTGAAACAATGGCCAAAAGACAAGACACGAGAAGGGAAGTAGAGCATTGTTCGGTATAGGGCTAATCGTGCATTTTCAGGTCTGGGACAAGGAGGAAACAGAGGGATAGGCTGTGACCTTTAAAGCTGAAATTGGGCATCGGAAGTAGGCTGGACAGTGAGCATTTTAAGGACTGGAAAACAAGATTTCAGTGGCTGGTTTGGATGCTGAAGAGCACCAAATGGGGGCTGCTTAAGGAGTATCTAGGGGCTGCCGTGGGTGGTATTCTTCACCAAGCCGCCGGAAATACAAGGTAAAAGAAAAATAAAAGAAAAGAAATAGAAGAAAAATAAAAGAAAAGAAATAACAGAGAAAGAAAGAAGAAAATAAAGAAAAATAAAAAGAAAGAAGATATATATGAAAATATATATTTGTGTATATATGGAAATAAGAAAAATAGATTTAAGAATTAGATTATACAAGTGTTAAATATATCAAGATGTAGAAAGTTAGAAGAATAAGATTCAAGAAACTATATTATACTAGAGTTAAATATATATATTTTTCTTATTTGAAAAACATGGAATTAGATATATATATATATATATATATATATATGTAGGTATAGTACATATATATAAAGATGTAAGAAAAATGAGAGTATGTGATGTACGGACTTGAAGTATATGGTGTTAAGAGTATATATATAGATATTATGTTGGAGTGTAAATATGGGTGTAAAACGGGCTGAAGCCCGCGGGTCGATCCACCAAACCCGCGGGCTTTTAACGGGCCAGATTTATTTTTTTAGGCCCGTTCTAAACGAGTTGGCCCGCGCGAGTTGACAATCCGCGCGGGCTGGTTCATAAGCCCGCGGGCCGGCCCCATTTTATTTTTTTTATATATTTTGTTTTTTAATTATATTATTAATGTATTTTTATTTCTTACAAAATAATACATACATGATATGATTTTATTATATTCTAGCAAAAAAAAAAAGAAGTTGGAAAAGTTTAATGTTTAATAGAAATTTATGTTTTTTCAAGATTATAATTATTTATTTTAAAAATATTATAAGTGAATTGTAATTGTATTTAGATTGTATTTATATATGAATTTTAATGATTTTTTAAAATTTATTTTTATTATTTTTATTTAAATACATGTGGCCCGCGGGCCGGCCCGGTCCGCATTAAAAACGGACTGGGCATATCAAACTTGGCCCGTTTAAAAATGGGCTTAAACGGGCTTGGCCCGTTTAGGCCCGTTTCCATACGGCCCGCCCCGTACCCGGCCCGCCCCGCCCGTTTTACACCCTTAAGTGTAAATTTACATAAGTGTATTGAAAACTTGAGTTAGACTTTATTAAGTCAAAATTCCTTGTGAATGTGTAGTGCGTCAAGAGGACGACGGACACAATCTAATTGGACACGGTCTAGCTGGACACAGGACACGCTCGAACTAATCTCGCCTTAGGTAAGACGTTTATATAACGTAGAAGTAGGATTATCCTGTATAGGATTGAATCTTACAAAAGAATGATTAAATACCTAAAGATTGAATATAACGAAATGAAAACTAGGTATGAGATTCAACTTGATAAAGTACCAAAGTGGTGAAATATTGACCGGAAGTGAATCGATATGGTATAGGTTCATAGATATCATGAGATGAAATGAAATGCATTCATGCAATGCACGAGCATGCCATTTTACAGTTTTTACTTCACTTCCTTGAATTTTATTGCCATCAAACATGACTTATTACTATACATGAAAAAAACGAAATGATTATTCTTATCATGTTTACAAGAATACTTTGGATGCTTGAATGACTTTGAAAAGAATGAAATGATAGTTTTCACATATGTACGTATATACATGTAAATGATCTTCAGAAAAGTATTACGTACATTAAACTATTTTTATACGAAAGATTGAATTGCTTTATGAGACTATAGGCACCCTAAGAGAATTACATTCAATAAAGCATAGTAGAAGCTGCCTAATTGGAGATTACTCATTAGGCATAGATGCTTGTCCGACAATAGTCGTAGACAGGTCTCAATCTTGCCTGATCAGTGGGGCTGAGAGACATGAGGTCTATGGCCATAGATAGCGCCCTAGTGGTTTCCAGGGAACGATGATATGATTCTTCACTGCTAGCTACAGTGAACTAAGTCTTTATTAATAGAGAGATAGGGATTTAGCCTAGTCTCAAATGATATGAAATGAAGTTTAAAGTATGCCTTTAAAATGAAAATGAACTCTAAACTCGATATTAATTTACAGCATATGAAAAGCATTTCGATGCTATATGTGATATGAAAAGTATTTCAAAGTATATATGATATGAAATATGCTTCAAAAAGTATATATGATATGAAATGTGTTTCGAAGTATATGTGATATGAAATATGCTTCAAAAAGTATATGTGATATGAAATGTGTTTCAAAAAGTATTTGTGATATGAAATATGCTTCAAAAAGTATATTTGACATGAAATGTAAAAGCTTGCATATTTCAAGCATGTATTTCAAGCATGTCTTAAAAGAACACATGAAATGTATTAATATTTCACATGTCTTGAACTTGTTTAAAAGAACATGTAATATATGTTTTATGATTGTAACCCCTTCATTCATGATTACATGTTCAAGATCATATAATGATTTCAAGACTTAGACATCTCATGACATGTTGAAGCATAGATGGATTGAGTTGGAAAGTATAACATGTAAAGGTTGCATGATGAATAAGAAAACGATCCGTAATGAATCCTCCTCACATGACATCATGCATTGCATATAGAACAGTATAATTCTAACTCTGCACTTATATAAATGACTTACTGAGCCTTGCTCATTAAACGCTATTTAAATTTTCAGATTGAGCACGGAGTTGGGGGAGTATTTCGGACCCTTCCGAATAGTCCCGAGCCTGAAATATAGTCTCAACTCTCTAAAGAGAATTTTTTTGTGAACATTCGGTATACACGCTTTCCTTTTGTATCTATTACAAATTCAGGCTGTTTTTGATTCAGTACTTAGATGGGATGTAATATAATATAGAGAATGGCATCTAGACTATCGTAAAGGTAGAAGTATAGAAATGTTGATTTTGCATGAGTATGGATATGTAGATTGAATAGCATGAACAAGTGACCAAGTAGGAAAAGAATGTAAATCATAAGATGAAATATCATAATATGGAAATGAACTTGGTTATAGGAATGCTAGAAAATAATCAACTGTTATTGTGGAAAGCATGAGCTGGAATTATTTGCAAATTTTTATGCAGGAAATTAACCTGGGTAAAGTGATAAAAATAGGCGAGGGAGTTAATGTCCCTAAATAAAATTCACTACATTGCAGTTAAACAAAACAAATATAGGAAATCAAAAAAATTAGCCCTAATTTCTATGCATCCGTAAAAGTAAAAGGCACCATCGCGACCTTTAGGTCGTGACATGCTGTAGACACTATATTTTATTAGGGCTTGTTCAAGTTACTAAGTTAATCGAAATTATTAGGCTTACCAAGGCTCCCCAGTTTTTTGGGTTTAATAACTTATTTTTTGTGATATTTAGTTTAAATAGGTCCAATGTTCAAATTGCTACAAAGCCTCATTGTCAAATCAAACCCACGTTTGGTCCTAAATCTATTTCCAAAGCCTAAGCCAAGAGTCTAATCTAACTCCATGTTTGGTGATTTAATTTCTTAGTCTTAACTTGATTTTTTTTATTATTTTTTTAATCTCTGTTTGAATAATAATAATAATAATAATAATAATAATAATAATAATAAATAAATAAATGGATAAAAAAGATAATCAAAAAAATAAATATAAAATTGGAAATAAATCTGAAAATTTTGAAATTTCGGATAAAGCATTAAAAATAACTAAATTTAAACTCATGCGATGCACAATGATTATTTTAATTTATAATAATTTTTTAAAGAATAGAATTATAAAAAGAATTATTTTCGAATACATGTTAAATAATGTATTAAAAACTTGACGTATATAAAATACAGAAATTAAAAAAATAATTCTAAATCAATTAACAATTAAAAAATCAAAAAAAAATTAAATATCACAAATCTTAAATATTTAATAAATGAATTAAATAACTACAATCTTAATGAAAACAATCCTTACTATATTAATCATTAATAGATTATTGGTTAGTATTTTATATTTGAAATTGACTTTTTTCAAAATTTTGAATTTAGATAACTCCAAATTAATCTTACAAAATTAATAAGTATTGAAAAACTCTATTTTTTTGGGTTTTTTAAAAAAATTATTTATAATTGTGTCAAACATAAAAGGTAAGTAAAAATTTTTTTCCAAATAAAATGATTGAACAAATAATTCTAAAAAAGTAATAAATGAAATTTGAAAAAAAGATATGGTAGCTTAATTCAATCCTAAATAAATAAACTTAAATATCTAGTTTTAATGTTTTTGATAAAATATTTAAAATTTTAAGATAATTCTAATCAAAATATATGAATTTTTTAAAAATAATATAGTAAGTGATAAAAAATTTAAAGTCTGAGATAAATTTTATTTGATTTAAATTAAGATAATATAGTTGAAATCTATTTTTTAAAAAATTTCAAATATTTTTAAATTAAGTAATTAATTGAATAGGATTATTATATAAAAATTAAAATCAATTTATTATTTTAAGTATAAAAAAGTTAAGGTATCTTCCTAGGATATTTTATTTTTAGCCATAAGTTTTTTTTTTATTTTTTATATAAGATATAAGATTATTATAAAAAACTGAATCTTATTGAAATTATAAGTGCAACATTGATCAATGACTAAGTGATTTTTTGTGGACATTTTATACTATAAAGATGAAAAAAATTCATCTTACCACATTTATCACGTGTTTATATAAAATACGTTTGTATTTTTCTTTAAAAAAGTGTATCTATATAAAAGTTTATACCAAATTAATTATTTCTATAAATAATGTATATAACAATTGTACATTTATATTGATAAAAGATTAGTAAAGCAATTTATAAATAATATGATATTTTTCTTTAATTTTTAAATTATATAAATATACATATATATATATATATGTTTATCTTTTAGAAATTGAAATAGATAATTAATTTATTTTGAAATTTTAATATATATATATATATATATATATATATTCCTATATATAACAAAATTGGAAAAAAAATATTTTTTTTTATTTTAAGATATTACACGTGTCAATTTTTTAAACTATCCACATAGGAGTTCTTCTTGTAGTTAAATATTTTGGCTTATATATATATATATATATATATATATATATATGGATAATTATTCTATCCACTGTCAGTGGAGTTTTTTAACTCCACAAGCGAGGTTAGGATGATGACATATGTGCTTTAAGAATATTAAAAAACTAAAAAATAAATAAAATTGAATACATGTCATCATCCTAATCCTACTTGTGGAGTTAAAAAACTTCACTGGTAGTGGATAGGATAATAATCCTATATATATTAGAAAAAGTTTGGATGAAGTTAAGTTATCAGATAAAACGTGATAAAATGAAAAAATTTTAAAAAATGTAAACACATGATCAGATCATTCCATCCAATCTTGGAGCCTTATCATTCAGCCATATAAATATTACACAAGAATTACATGGGGGAGAAACAGAAAACTAAGGGCACAGAAAGCAGTCAGAGAGCAATTACGGAACATTAAAAGGCAGCAACTAGAGAGCAAATAATAAGAGAGAAAAGAGCAGTAAGATACATAGACAACAGCAAAAGTTCTAGTTTTTATCTCTCACTACAGCAAAATGTACTTTTAGCGACGTTTTTTTGGACCTTTAGCGGTGTTTATAAATGCCGCTAAAATTTCACGGCACTAACAAAAAACGCCTCAAAAAAATGCCGGCTATTCTAGTGTCGGGAAAAATAGCGGCGTTTTTTATGAAAAATGCCACTAAGCTCACGGTGATTTTATGTCAATTAACAGCGTTTATAATCGCCGCAAAATTAGCGGCGTTTTTGACAAAACGCCGCGAAAATAGCAGCATTTTTCTGCATAAACACCGCTAAGTTAGACTTTTTTTTTAAATTTTTATTATATAATTAGATTTTATATTTTTTTCAATTTGAATACATTTAATGAATTTTAATTATATTTTTAGAAAACATTTTAATTATTTTTAGAAAAGAATAGAAGAGAATGATGAAACTATGAATTTTTGCCTTCAATATTAAGAGTTGTCAACTGTTAAGAATGTAAAATAGACTTTTTCTTTCAGTAAAAAAAACAAATAAACTTCTTCTAGTCATATGAGTCATAAACTGTTGATCAACTTGTTCATATATAAAATATAAAATAAGCGTAATGTAAAAACATATTTACATATAAAATGCATCTCCTATCTGTCTTAAACATTTAAGGTTCCCAACATCTAAGCTTTTACAAAATACTTATGTAAGAAAAAAGAAAGAACAAAAATTAAAGTTATAGAATACTTGAGCTTTTACATCTAAAAGTTGCCTTTTCTTTCTTTAACAAAAGTTGCTCATATAACAAAGACCACAACATCCACTCTGCAACCACAAAATAGTAAAAAAAAAACAATAAAATTCACAAACTTTTCTTCAAGTCAGAAAACAAATTACAATTGTCCTTCAAGTTAAATCAGCAAATGCACCAGAAATATCCACATTGCTAATAGTATTCATGGGTATCAAATTAATGCATAAAAAAGATACAATTGCACAGTTCCATGTAACCTAAAATCGTACCAGTATATACTAGTATATTCATGGGCCATAATCCAGTATATACCATACCAGTCACGGTATATGTGATAACACAATGTTTGCAGGTGAAAAGTAGTTGAATCCATCAGAATTAGTGCAAGAGATGAACAGATTCAGTTTCAAAAATTGAATAAGAGTTGATACAGCAAGGCAGTTCCAGATTTGAACAGATTCAGTTTCAGAAATTGAATAAGACTTGAAAGGAAGAAATAAAGAGGCATTGAAATACCGAGAATATTTTACTTTTATTCCCAAATCCAAGTATATATCTCTTGTATAACTAAGAAAGAGTCCTATGACTCGCCTGGAGAAGGAGGAGGTGTTGCACTCCACCCTTTCCCCTTGACATCATTTATCTTTCTATGATCTAACAAGCATTTTCCCAAGTAAACAAATAATGCTGCACATTACCATGGACCCCATAGATGGACTTTACAGGTGAGGACCATTTAGTCGGAATATCAAAAAACAAATAAAACCTAAGAACCATTTTACTGCTATGGTCTACCTATACATTGATGCTTAACAACAAGTGTTTTCCCCATGATTGGTTCAGAAATAATTTTTTATCATTGACCATGAAAATTTCTCCTCAATTTTTTTCATTTTTCTCATAAGAAACATTAACCTAAATACAAACTATAAAAATAGTAAAAGCACTACTGTCAAACATCACTTTTTGTCCACAGCATGAGCACAAGTCCATAACCATATGTTTCATTCATATGGAACTGAACTCTTCTTTTTGATAAGTAAAAACTAAGCATAGTGGAAGTAAAAAAAATGAATAACACATTTAAAAAGGACAATTAGTACAAGAAAAAGATCCCAAAATACTACCTGAAGATCTCGTTGCTGAGCAAGAAGTTTCATCTCAACCAACCTATATTGCTGAAGCCTGAAAATTCAATAACTTAAACCAAATAAGTCTAAAGCAGTTCAATCCCAACTAAAAATCGAAACTAAAAGCAATCCAAACTTAAAAATTTACACACTTAATTGGCTATCAAAACTAAAATGCGACTAAAAAAATGAACTTTTTATAAAATCAAGCCTCGGGTAAACGAGAGTAAACACGGGCAATAGTGCAGCAAAGAAAAGGTTAAAAGCTATATAATGATAATGATAAGCCTTGCATGAAAAACTGTGACAAAACATGAAGAACCAATTACGAAATTATAGTGCAACAAAGAAGAGTTAAAAGTTAATTTAACAAAAGTTGATATCTTGCTTGGAAACAAAAGGGAACACGGTGCTGTGTTAAGGGCAGTAAATAAGGATCCCTTTGGCTGTTGGAACCAAGTAATAGAGCAGTAAAGAAGCTAAGGTAGTCGGCACCATCTGGAAGGAGAAAAAACATAGAAATATTTTGGATAAAAGGGCTGAACCGAGACAGCCATTAAAGCAGAAGCGATAGCTGTTTGTGGAGGCTGTAACAGAGGTCTTTAAGTAAAGGATAAATTAGAGTTTACAGTAGAAAAATTATTATTTTGATATTTTTAATATATATTTCATTCTTGATGAAGAATGAAATATACTTAAAAACTAATGTCTCAATAACAACTTTACAACTAAACAAATTAATGCCAAATTATACTTAAAAACTACAATTAAAGATTTTTATCTATCACTTTTATGATGGGGTCCACTTAACATTCTAATTGGCACCATGCAGGAACCTTTAAGATTTGTGCTTGCTGCTGGAACAGGAACTCTTTTCCTCGTGTCACTAATTGTATTAAGAATTTATCTGGTATGACTCTCTTCTTCAGGTTTAACTATTTTTTTGCTGTGGTGCATACAGATGTTTGTGTCATGTTATCACCATTTGTAAATCATTTTGGGGATATAATTGTGTATGCCATGCGTATGTAAGATTCTTTACTCCGCTTTGAAGCTGACAACAATTCCAAGAATAAGTATTGGAAGGGAGGTGAAAAATGCTAGGAGATACTTTTTGTTCTATGAATCACTAGGAAAAGACCGATCATGACATTATTTAATGAAGGTTTATAGGCAAAATGCAGGATTTAATATGCATGCAATTCATACAAGAGTTATCCTACTGATAGAAGAACAGGCAATAGCCTGTTATAACATTAGGGGCCTTAGATTTATTCAAGTCTTTCCTTGATTAGAGACGTGGACTCAAAACATAGAACATGTCAATTAGCTGTAACAACAAAAGCATGATACAATTTGATTACAACATGGAGCTCTATGACTCGCAATTTCTTAGCCAGTTTGTGCTAGTATATGAGCATGTGCATGAAAGAATTCATTGGCAAATGCTAAATGCCATTAAGCAATATAAAGTCTTATGAAGTCCTCAATGAAGGCCATTAAAATTTTAAAACAAGGAATGTGATAATATCTCTAGTCATATTGATCAAACAATCAGTTGTGAAACATGCTCCTATGGCAGTTGGAAGTTATCTGTTAATGACTTCAGAGTCTGATGATAGAGAATGCATTTATACCAGAAAAAATAAATATTCCACAAGATCCAGCATTCCAAATCCAAAAGAAAATTGTAACCAAAAAATAAAAAAAATCCAAAAGAAAACATTTCATATAACTATAAGTTACAAGCTCTAATGCATACTATGTAGAGACACACTGTAGGTGTTACCCATACTTTAGCCATTTAACCAATTTTTGCTAAGATTGAATCAAACTTTAAAAAATTCCCAGATGGTGTGCATAGAAGAGTGGCTTATTGAATTGTCTAGTCTGAAACAGATAACATAGACCAAGTCCTAAAAAGCCTAAGCATTCTACCTAGGTATGTAAAAGACTGAAATTTTCGAGAAACTCAAGTTTCAATGAGCCAATTTGAGTTGCTCATTGAAGTTTCTCATTGAAATCAACTGAACTAAACAAGAATGAAATCCAATTCCTTGTCCTACATTAGCAGACACTGACTCAATTAATCAGCAATTTGTACACCTTTTCCTCAACAATCAGTAACCAACGGGAAGACATAGTTATAAAGAGGCTTCAACAGGATTCATTGAAAGGCAGAAAAACAGTTAACAAGTAAGAAGCTTATACACAGCAAAGAAAAGAGTGAAAATTCATAAAAGCTCATGGACACAAATGCTACTGCCATTTTTAGTAAAAAGACAAACCAAACTTTCTATCTTATAAAATAAAAATCATACCCGACACTCAAACAAGCAACATAGATGTACAAATTTCTCAAAACCCTTTCCACTAAAATTATATGCCCTGAAGCATTTGCTTATTAGAGACAATATCCATTTAGTTGAGTGCAGTGTACTCACTCCTTTGACGCCTATCTAATAACAAATCCAAGCTATTTCAAATAAATTATATATTTAACAACGCGATTTTCTTAGCAACCAAACAACTCCGATTTCCCATTAACTATACTCTTTCCTAAGCTGATTGCATTCTCCATTTTTCATATATTGCGTCCAACAACTCACTGGTTATTTACTAAGCAATGAATTTGTATTCATGCACGGCGATTCTTAAGGAAGACAGAAAACCATCAATATGCAAAAATTATCACCTGTTGATACGCATGGAAGCAAAGAGCAGCAAGTAGAGATTTTACAACAACTTCTTTAACATTCAAACCTTGTTAGACAAAATAAAAGCAAATGAAGTATAAAATAAGACAATAAATTAGCTACCAAGTCAAAATTAGAAGCAAATGAAGTATAAAATAAGACAATAAATTAGCTACCAAGTCAAAATTAGAAGCAAATGAAGGTATTAAAATGCAAATTTTTTAAACCTCAAATCGATAAGAAATGGAGAATCGAAGAGAGAAAACTGTCAAAGTTCTTATGCTTGAATGCTTGGAAAGAGAATCGAAGAGAGAAAACCTAAACACTAAGAGGGAATCGAAGAGAGAATCGGAGAGGAGAATCGGAGAGAAAAAATATGAACAGCATTGTGATAATCGAAGACAATTTACGGGTTTGGGAATAACGGTGTCAAGGGAGAGGAGAAGAACACAGACTCGCCGATTCTCTTTCTTCTGTGTAAGAAAACCATTTGTTTTATGTTTGATATTATATATATTTAATTATAAAATAGCGGCGTTTATTTCTGTAAACGCCGTTATGTAATATATTTTTTATAAAAATATATACTTTAAAAAAATTAAAATATATATTTTTATATTTACATTATTTTAAAATATAATGGCGTTTCTAAGAATAAAACGCCGCTATTTTGCTAAGTTAGTGGCATTTAAGCCAAGAAACACCGCTATCTGTAGATGTTTACGGCGTTTTAAAGTAAAAACGCCCTGACTTCATATAAAACACGGTATCTAGCGGCGTTTTTATGGAAATGCTGCTAAATAAATGCCGCAAAAAGCTATTTTTGCTGTAGTGTCTACTTTGGGGGCCTGAAGAAGTTTTAGTCGCCACATATAGTAGCGGCCGCCTGGAGCAAGGTAGTACCGGTGGTAGACAACACGCAAAATAGTAGCTGGTTATACAGCAGTAGCTCAGTCACCTAGCGGCAACCCGATCACCTAACAGTAGTCTAATCGCTCTGTGGCAATCCGATCAGCACTTTATTTTTACAGCTTCGCATCCTTCTTGGACCGCCAGAAGACTACAATCTTGGCCTCACTGCTATATGCTTCTACTGAAGCTTCCATCTTGTAGCTTAACTTCATTTTCAACCTACATTGCCCACGTTATAGTAGCAATGTTAACCCAAACGCAAGAAATAGCTTCTAAAGCCTATGCAACTTTTTCAAATAGATGTGAAGAATGCTTTTTTGAATAGGGATCTTTTTGAAAAAGTCTATATGAAACCCCCTCTTGGATATAATCATCCACCTAATAAGGTTTGTCATCTTTAAAAAGCCTCGTATGGACTTGAGTAGACCCCTAGAGCATGGTTTGCCAAATTCAGCTCCACTATTAGCCAATTTGGGTTCTCCTCTAGCTCTTATGATAATGCTTTCTTTATCCACCAAAATAAGTGGGGATATACTCTTTTGTTGTTATATGTGGATGATATGATCATTATTGGAGATGATTTGCAAGATATTGCAGAGTTGAAACAGTCTTTCAGTATACAATTCGAAATGAAGGATCTTGGACATTTGAGTTTTTTCCTTAGGTTGGAAGTCTCTTCTAACAATATAGGCTATTACTTTTCTCGGGCTATATGCTACTGATCTTTTATCTCATGCTGGTTTGAGGGATAAAAAACCTCCAACACTCCACTTGAGGCCAATGTCAAACTTTCACCCACAAAAGGAACCATTTTGGATGATCCTACTCTTTATAAGCAATTAGTTAGGAGTCTTATCTATTTAACTACCACTCGACCAGACATAGCATATGCCATTCATATTTTAGTCAATTCATGGTTGCTCCTCGTACTACCCACTTTGCTATTGTGCTTTGTATCCTTTGATAAATCAAAAGTACATTGTTTCATGATCTTCATTTCTCTACTCAGTCCTTGCTTATATTGCGTGCACATTATAATGCTAACTAGGCAGGTGATCCCATGTATAGACGTTCCACCACTAGTTATTGTTTCCTTCTTGGAGATTTTCTCATCTTTTGGTGTAATAAGAAGTAAACAGTAGCTTCTTGTTCGAGCACAAAAGTAGAGTATAGAGCACTAGCTAGCACTACTTCTTAACTTCTTTGGCTGCAATGGTTGTTTTAGGATATGGGGGTCTCTCAATCCAATGCTACAAACATCTATTGTGATAATCAAAGTGCCATCCAAATTGCCCACAATGATTTTTTTATGAGCGCACTAAACACATTGAGTTTGGTTGCCACTTTATTCACCATCATCTTATCTATGGCACCCTTCATCTAACTTCAGTACCTTTTATTGATCAAACAGTTGACGTCTTCATCAAAGCCTCTCCGCCATGGTGGGTCCATGACTTGCATTGCAAACTCAAGTTAGCATACTCTTTGCCTACTTGGGTTTGAGGAGGCATGTTAGAATATCATTAACCCTTAATTACAGAATATTACAATATTATTGACCCTTGATTGTAATTGACCCTTAATGATAATATAATATTTTTCTAAATATGTAGTCAAACGTAATATGAGAGATTACCATTTTGTAAATTAAAATAATATCTAGGATTAAGTAATTATGGGTTGATTTTTTTCTAAATTGATGAGAATCTTTTGTATATAAATAGGACACTCTCGTACAGTTTTATTCAAATCAATGAATAGAAAAATAGAGTTCTTCTAACACTAACAATGCTCATTCAACATTTACATCTCGTCAGTAGAATAGTTTAATTTTAAGCTAGGATAAAGTTCCACAATATGTAGTTTTTCCAATTGCCATCTTATTTGCTGTTATTTTCAAATTTCCCTTTTCCACAATAATTGACACAAATTTGAAGTAGACAATAACTTCGTACATTTCACCAAATCAGTTATATAAATATCTAGAATAATTATTTTATACACCATTAGTGGAGTTTTTTTACTCTACAAGCGAGACTAAGATATGACACATGTCCTATTTTATTTATTTTTATTTTTTTAATATTTTTAAAGGACATGTGTTTTCATCCTAATTCTATTTGTGGAGTCAAAAAACTCCACTAATGGTGTCTTAGATAATTATCCATATATATATATATATATATATATATATATGTTAATGTGGAGAATTCTATGATATAAGGTCAAATTTTTATTTTATTGTATAGTTAATGTAAAAAAGGGAATTCTACAATAAGGTCATAAATTTTGACCTTATTGTAAGGTCAACATAAAAACACATAGTTAAGCTTAAATTTAAAGTCATTAGGTGAAAATATGGTAAAAGTATTGTAAACACTTGATAATTAACTTAAGGTTAATATAAACAATACATGATTAAGCATAAATTTAAAGTTATTAGGTGTAAAAGATATTAGAAATATGTAAACACATGATAATTAACATAAATATACATTATAGCAAAATTATCTTGTGTTTAAATCTATTGAAACTAATGTTTATATTGATAATCATATTTTTATGATACTTCTAGCATATTTACGCTTAATTATGTATTTTTTAAGTTGACCTTATAGTAAAGTCAAAATTTTTAACCTTACTGTAGAAATTTCCATGTAAACACACATAATTAAATGTAAATTTAGTATCATTTGATATAAAATACGTTAAAACTGTTGTAAACATACGAGAATAAATATAACATTAGAATTAATAGACGTAAAAACATGATAATTTTGCTATAAAATGCGTTTATTTGTTCTCATATGTTTACTATACTTCTAATCATTGATGGAAAAGTAGCCAAAATCTTTATTTCTGTCTTCTGTGTATTTCCAAATCTATATATTTTTACAAGCTCCATTTTTTTTTTTTTTTGCTATTTTGAATGACCAAGGACCAACAATCTAACTTCCTATAGATGCCATTCAAATGTATTATCTTCACTCTCCGAATGCTATTTTCTTTTATTCCCTTCGTAGTGCTGCAAGCCGAGTTGACAAATCATCATACTCTGGTAACTTCGGATGCACATGCCCAGCAAAGATGTCTGGCTGGAATGAGAAGGCGCGGGTCTGACTTCCTGCTGCCTCAGTTGGACTTGTTGCAGCTCTGTCTGGAGGAGAACTTGGATCAGATTTAGCGCTTCCGAAGTTTGAGTCTTCCTTGGTGTCTCCAGCTAGTTGTCTTCCAGGAGGCGGTGCTAGATTTGCTTTCCATTTGCTCACCATTCCATAAGGTGACTTTTTCTTACTGTAATGAATCAAAAGCCCATCCATCGTCTTCTCGTCTTCATCCCTCTGATCGCTTTCTTCCATTTCTATGGATGCCAAACCCTTTCTTGCTTCTTTGTGATTCCCTACAGTTGGACTAATACTTGCAGCACCATCATTTCCAAAACTGCTTAAACTTTCACGACCTGGAGGTGGTTTCAAAGGTCTTCTCCTAACTGATCTTGGTTTTGGCTTGCTTTCACCAGCTGAATCAATTGGTTTTGTGGGTTCCTCCCTGCTGCTTTTTTCTTCGCTGAGGGATGGCCTGACATAGGGAGGAGGAATATATCTGGAGTAAAAGGGCTTCTTGTTTTCTGTACCATCCTCAGAAACAATCTCTCCTGAACTAGAATTAGTCTTTGGGATATCTTGAACAGTCGTCACTTCACATTCACTGCTGCTATGTAGCTTGTACTTAGCATTAGTGTCCTCTTTTCTCCCACGAGAAGTGAGGTCTGTTTCATTTCTTTTAGGTCTCCTGTACTCATCCATGTTACTCAATCCTTTCTCATCATCATGATTATTGCTGTTCTGGGAGGTATCATTCTTGCTTCTACACAACTTGTACCCATTATCATCAGCAGCATCCAAAGACTTGTGCCAGGCCTCATTCTGCAAGAAAAGTCACATACAACATGTTACAACCAGCATCAACATTTGAAGAGATCTTCAAAGACAACTATTTAGTGTAATGAAACAATTAGCATCTAGCTAGATGCAGGATGAAAAGAAACTTTGTCCTCTAAGTTGTTATACTAAAAGCCATAAATTCAGGGTTAGAATATCATTCTTGTAAATTTGGCCTTTCTTAGACTCTAGAACTTCCCAACCATTCTCTCTTCTAATAAAGAGCCGAATACCTTCCAAAATGCATTTAAGTATTCTAAAGCTAGCCCATAAACAGTAAACAATAGTTTTTGTAACATTAAAAACTTTCAAGTTATTCTCCACTCATGTTCCATTCAATAACATGCAGTATTTTACAAGGTTCTAGACAGTGAGGCTTACTTGCACCGATGGAGGTGGCTTAAATAGTTTCTGTTCCAAGGTCTTGGAGTCCCATTCAATAGAAAACTCTTGTGCTATGTCATGCATCAATTGAAGCTTCATCTCCTTTGTAGGAGGCTCTGCCTTTAGCTTCTGAACAAACTGCATATAAGCCCTTATTTAGGTTACTACTGAAGGAGACAATATTCCCAAGAATAGAAGGCAACATCTTATAGGACCTCAAATCCATTTATTACCTCTTGATTCATATAGGATTCTAGGGAATTTCCATATCTTTCGGTAAATATAGTTCTGAGGTCACCAAGTTCTGGCAAATCAGCAAATCTGGCTGCAGCATATATTAGGGATGGTATAGCTTCTCTGCATTCCTCAGGACAGTCACTGTATAGGAAGAGAAGTAGATGTCTTACTAAAACGAACGAAGGGAGAATTAAGAAAACAGCTGAACACAGGAATGTATAATTAAATTGGTTCCTCACAAAACTATCATATAGAAAATTTAAATCAATAGAAATACGACATACTAAATCTTTTCTGTTAACTGTTAAGCAACAGGAAGCATCTTCCCCTATCCATAGGTGGAAAAGCAGGGAAATATTTGATTTAAGCACTTGAAAAGGATCAATTTTATAAATAGAAATACAGTACCACAAATTCAAGAGTAAACATACCTCTGCTTTTGCATGACTGAGACATGATTAGAGACGCACTCCGAAAACTGCTCTATGAAATTGTAACAGGCTGTTCTATTCTGCTCAATCAGAAGACCTTCAGCCTGCATTATACGATCCATAAGAAATTAGAAGCTTTAATGGATGTAAGATAATCCAGAGGCTCTATCTGCTAGTTTGTCTAACATATACATAACCCATGAATAAATTCCAACATAGTTGCACTAGTTTTGTTGGTCAATTTATTAAATCTTATACTTCATTAGATGTATAAAGATATATGCAAAGTGTGCCTATTAATCACAAAAGTTTGGTTCAAGTTGGGAATTTTTATCCTTGGGCCGCCTGATGATCCTATTCATAAATCAAGACATTCATTGCAACAGAAGAGAAAGGTCAAAGCACACGAACCCTGATGCATGCCAACACAAATACAGATAATCTAGCAGCTCAAGGCATGGATTTAAGATGCTGCATTGTCCTCAAAACATCATGCAGATAACTCGCGCTCAGTTGAGACACCGCAATCATTTATTACAGCTCATTAAAACACCTAAACTCCAAATATTTTTGGCCAAAACAAGTGGGGTGAAGATTGAAGGCTACATAACACATGAAAGATAAGGATATTTAAGGTTCTGTCTCCTGCATGGTATGATAGGAACATGTGAAGTCAAGGCCAAAATCTGCTCCCACAATATGTTCCCATTCTCCTAACTCCACCACCCCCTTTGTTTCACGTTTTTGGGTGTATATTTGTGTAAAAGTTTTTCCTAAAAGTGAAGGCTAACATCAAGGATTATGAAGCAAGAAGCAGGGCATTGAAGTTGATGAAGCCCAAAACTTGTCAGGATGCCATGAATCTAAGGAGAAGTAAACAATGGAAGGATTCCATCAAATAGATGCTTAAAGACAAACAACAAATCGAATAAAAAAAATGAAGTAAAATATATTTAATCACCATTTGGCTACCGAAATGGTATACTCCAGAAAATGCCAACATTAACAAACAAGCAAGCTAAGCAAACAAAATTCCTGAGGGCTGTGCATCATGAAAAACATTTTATTGTTGAAAATTCAAGCTCTTAGATCATCAAATTAAAAAGAAATCTAAAAATACTGTATTTTTGTTGCATTTGAAGCAGGGCATTAGGAAAACAAAAGACAATTACTATTCTTGGCAATATAGGCCACATCATCAATAACAATTATCAAACTCAAATTCCAGGCTTTGTTAGTATAATCATTCAGCAGAAACAAAAAACAAAGAAAAAAGGGCTAAATTGATATAAAGGTAATTACCCTGCCATAAGCGTTGTAATCAAGACCGTTTCTAAGCAGCTCAGCAATATCGTTCTTCAAATACTTCTCCACCGCTTTTCTCTTCTTCTTTATAGTCTCGAGTCTCACCTTATTCATCCTAGTTGCCGATTTGCTATACCAAAAATCCCATCAAAGAATAAATACAATGAACAAAAAGAAGAGAGACCCGAAGCACCGACATTCAATGCTTAAAAAAAAGGCAAGAAACAATTCTGGGTTTTGTCCATTTTGCATGGAACTTTCCCTTCATCAATAAGTCAAACATCTTGAGAAACAAAATCGAAAGGAATGTATTTTTTTTTCTGCTTCTATGGAGAATGAAGATGTTTTGTGGGAAGAGGAAGATGCGTGATCAGGGCTATAATAACAGGTAACCGAAAGATTCTTGTTCTTCAAGTTACACCTGATATCTGCATGTCAGAAACCCAAAGAAGCAAAGAAAAGCAGTTTTGTAGGGGAAAAACGAGAATTTCAGATGATTTTTTAAAAATGCTTTTCAGTTAAAGAAAGAGGCGAGAGCTTGAATGGTTGCCTTGCCCATGAATAGCAAGGAAAAGAAGCTAAAACGAATGAGAATTGGGAGTTTTAGGAGAGCTGCTATTCATACTCACCTTTTTACTCTTTCTATCCCAATTCCTTCATTGTATTTACTGTTTATTCAAACATAAATGAAGTAAAAAGAGCAAAAAAAAATAGGGTAGATTTAGTCATTCTCAGGTTTCAGTTTAAGGAAGCTTTAAATAGGAGGAAGATTATAAACCATTGCCACGTCGGATTCTCTTATTCTTTCGTTGGATAAAATATTTGGGCGGTTTTTTTATTGAAAAATTATCTTATACATTATCGATGGAGTTTTTTAACTTCACAAGTAAAATTAGAATTGTCGTAACGATTTTCGTCCGAGTACTCGATCGTTAGACGATTTTGAAAAACACAATAAAGAGGAGTCGCCACCAATCTTTTTTGGTTAGGTGTGATCGGCCACCTAAAATCATTTATCTTTTTAACAAAATCTTAAAATTAATTAAACTTTATTAAAAAGACAATTCTTGATCTGCGAAAACAAAGTTAGGGTTCGAGAGTTCGATTACGCGTGGAGAAGGATTAGCACCCCTACAGCGCCCGTTAGAAAACAGTACCACTTAATCATGTATTATCTTTTGATCTTAATAAAATGGTCTTAATTAAACGTTTAAAAAAAATTCATTTATTTTGAAATCAATTTTTTATTTGCTTATTTTGAAATATTTAAATTTTTTTATTTGAAATAAGTGAAAATCTTTTGTATTGAAAATTATTCCTAAGTACCCCAAAACTTCTGGTAGCATTTCAGATAATTTTCTCACCTAGAGATTTCTCAAGAATCGCTACTTGCGATTTCTACAGAATTCCATCCTCGGGAGATTCACACTTATTTTGAAATTTCATTGATGCAAATGATGCAATCAAAATATAGATAATGCATATGAGAAATCCATTATTTTATTTTATTTTTATTATCTTTTATATTTATATTATTACTTTTGAAATTTATTGATTTTGTAAAATTATATTTTTATTGAAAAATTATACTAAATGTTCCAATACGCTGGTAACATTTAGCATATTTCTCTCACCTAGAGATCAGTTATGAATCACTACTTGTGAATTCCGTAACATCTCATCATCGGAAATTACTTATAATATATATCATGTTTATTTATCTTTAATTATTATTATTATTTTTTTATCTTCATTGTTATTGTTATTATTTATTCCAAAAGATTAATTGTAACAATTTTATATTCTTGTTTACTCATTTGTTTAAAATTTTTATTTATTTATTATTTATTTTTAATATTAATTTATTTCATAAATGTTAATTTTATTAAAAATCTTAATATCGAGCTAAAATTACTTGAATACCCCAATACGCTGGTAATATTCAAATATTTCATTTCGACCCTAAGGATTATCAAAGAATCACTACTTGTGATTTTTAAAAAACCTATCATCGGAGATCCTTTTATATTTAAGATGTGTATTTATTTATTTATTTTAATTCCTAAATTTTTACCTATTTAAAAGCCTTTTTTTATTTCTATTCACTTACTATTTTCTCATATTTACCTATTTTTTATATTATTATTTTTATTACCATCTTTATATTTATTTATTTTTATACTAAGAAATCTTATTAATATTTTCTTTATATCGGAATAAAATAATTTAAATGTCCCAATACGCTGGTGACATTAAAGATTTTGTTTCGATCCTAAGGATTATCAAAGAATCGCTACTTGCGATTTCTAAGGAATCCTATCATCGAAAATTTAAAATTTGTTTTTAAAATTTATATCTAAATTTATATTTATATTTATATTTATATTTATATTTATTTATTAACTTTTTTATTTATTTTATTTTTTATATTTGTAAGAAACTTTGATATTGAGATAAAACAAATTAGATATTCCAATACGCTGGTAACATCTAATGAATTTTATCAATCCTAAAGATTATCGAAGAATCACTACTTGTGATTTCTTTGAAATCTTATCCTCAGAAATTCAAATTTATTATTTGCATTTATCTTTTTATTTATTTGTTTTATTATTTATTATTAATTTGTTTGTTATTGTTTTTATTTTTTTAAAAAAATTTTCTCCTAGTAACATTAAAAATTATGTA
Source organism: Heritiera fomes (assembly GCA_032173925.1). Lineage (NCBI taxonomy): Eukaryota > Viridiplantae > Streptophyta > Magnoliopsida > Malvales > Malvaceae > Heritiera > Heritiera fomes. The sequence goes on along the minus strand of JAPDPM010000015.1, from coordinate 12,665,968 downwards.
TATGAATTCTTTCAACATCTTAAAAATACAAGAGAAATCTTTTAACAATCTTTTTTTTAAATATATATTAATATAAGTTCTTTACCAACCCTAAACAAAACACATGGACACGTACAAGATGATGGAACTTAACAAGAAGCAATGATATCTATATAAATAAAATATATATAAACTCTTCTTGTTGAGATATGCATAGTCACGTACAAACAAAGACATTTATTGTTTTGTTTTTTACTTTTCATTATTGTATGTTATTTTGTGAAATATGAAGACAAGACTTGCAGAGCATAAGGCAGGGAATATAACTCAACAAGAAGAACCAATTCTCAATTCCTGATCTTTCTTCTTCTCGCAGATTGCACTCTCCCTTTCAAGCAGTGCTCAATAGTGAGCAATGACTCAACAGAAGCTGACGCAGCAATAGGGACTCGGGCAGCTAAGCAAGGACGTGCTGTGTAGGGGTAATAAAACCAGAGTAGTGCCTGGCTTAGCAGAAGTGGCGTTGGCAGAAACAAAACCGAGCAGGGTCTTCACACGATGATGATGCACTGCAAAAGTGGCATTGGTCTCCCTTTCTCCCATTTCCTCCCTCTTTTCTTTTTGTCTAAAACCTAGCAAGCTCCCCCTCCCTTCTGTCAAAGAAACCCTGCCTTTTTATAACCATGTAGTCCTTCTTTATTTAGGAAAGAAAAATCTTGAATTTAATGTGTTGATCCCATGATTAGGAAATTTTTATTTTGTCATTTATTTTTTATTTGACCTATCTTTTTATTCCTTTTTTCATTGTATTAATTTTGGTAATTTATTTTTAGCTTTTATTGCATTTAATTATTTTCTTTTTTTTGCATGATTTATTTTCCTTTTATTTACTTATTCATATTTGGTCTAAATCTCTCAAGTCAACCTTGGCTTAAATTTACATGATGCATGGGCATTGAAGAATGAGTTTAATTTATTTATTATTTTTTTTATTTTTTTTGCTTTTTTTTTCAATTTTTTTAATTAAAGTTTTTCGGACAAAATTCGGTGTCTATAGCTGCCCCTCTTTGCTCATTGTTGAGAATCAGGAATAGGGCAAAGACTTTAGACAACAATTTTGTCTGAAGTCATTTTCTTTATTTTTTTGGGAAAATTCAATTTTGATTCTCGAAAATAATACCTTGACTCCACACCAAGGCTCGACCCATGAGAACAGTGGATTCGATTTGAAACACATAATATCTTGACTCCTTATTAAGACTTGATCCACTTTGAAAAGCTGAATTCGATTTTGAAACACATGATACCTTGACTCCCTACCAAGGCTCGATCCATCTTGAAAAAGTGAATTCGACTTTAAAACGTAATACCTTGACTCCCTACCAAGGCTCGATTCACTTTGAAAAAGTGAATTCGACTTTAAAATCTAATACCTTGATTTCCTACCAAGGCTTGATCCCCTTTGAAAAAGTGAATTCGATTTTGAAACACAATACCTTGACTCCCTACCAAGACTCGATCCACTTTGAAAAAGAGAATTCGATTTTAAAACACATGATACCTTGACTCCCTACCAATGCTCGATCCCCTTTGAAAAGGTGAATTCGATTTTGAAACACAATACCTTGACTCCCTACCAAGGCTCGATCCACTTTGAAAAGCTGAATTCGATTTTGAAAAACATGATACCTTGTGTGAAGATCGAGAATTTCTAAATAAATATAAGGTATCCGAAAAATTTAATTTGGACAAAGTGAAATCCAAATTAAATAAGAAATAAAAAGGAAAATTAAATTTGGAAATAAGAAATGAAGGAGGAAATTTAATTTGGATAAATGGAAATCCAAATTAAATAAGAAAATGGAGAAATAATTTTGGATATTTAGAAATCCAAAACTTAATAAGAAATAAAAAATATTTTGATATATTTATATAATGATATTATATAAGTATACCTTGGATAAATATAAATATTATTTTGTGTTAAAAGTGTAAAAAGTATATATATAAATATATATTTTGATACAAAATATGTATTTAAATATATTATGAATAGTGTATATATATAATTATGGTGTATAATAATTATATATATTATAGTTATTAATTGTATATATATAATAATAAATATATATATAAAAAAAAAAGAAAGAAACTGAAGTGGGAATCGGGGAACCCGATTCCCACACTTCTTTTCTGTTAACTAAGACAGAAGAGAAGCAAATAGAAAGAAATGGAAAGCCGACCCCTGTTGGCTTACCGGAGAAGGAGCGACGCCGCCGGCGAGCCGTGATGGAGGAAGAGGCGCTGACGCCGACGGCAGGGAAAGAAAAAGGAAACAGAAACGAAGCGAAACGGGAGAATGCGGGGCGAAAACCGAAAAGAGGAAGAGAAGAAGGGACACGGTGGTGCCGGCCGATCCGGGCACCGCCACTCCCCCCACGAGACCGGCGGGGACCAGGGGAAGGTGAGAGGAGCCACCGGCGAAGGGGAAACCGACGGAGGAAGGAGAAAAGAGGAAGGAAAGGAGCCAAGAGCCACGGACCAGATCCGGCGCCGTCGCCGGTGATGGGGCGAAACCGAGGCCAGATCCGGCATCCTCGCAACCTCGGCAAGCTGTGGAGTGGCCGAACCGCCGGAATGGGTGGCCGCCGGTGACCGAACCGGTCAGCCAAAGTTGAACCGGCCAAGCCAAGCTTTGACCCGACCCGACCCGGTTTGACCCGACCCGACCCGGTTCAGGGAAAAAAAAAAGAAAAAAAAAAGAAAGAAAAAAAAAAGAAGAAGAAAAAGAAAAGAAAAAGAAAAAGGAAAAGGAAAAGGAAAAGGAAGAAAAAGAAGAAAAGAAAAGAAAAAGGAAAAAAGAAAAGGAAGAAGAAGAAGAAGGAAAGGAAAAAGAAAGAGAAGAAAAAAAAAATGTGGTAAGGAAAATATAGAAAATAAATTGATGGTATTTATTGAATAAATTATGGTTATATTGATGTAGTGCATTGATATTGAAATTGTAGAAAAGCGGAAATGCGACGAATGGTGGAGTTCGGCAATGCTCGAAAATCAGAAAGTGCGCCAAGCTTGGCGAATGGGTAAGATACTTTTATAAAGCATTAGTAGCTTTATATTGTATGTGGGAATTATGATTTTTTTATGATGCATTTATTTAATTGACTTTAAATGGAATTATGATTTTTATATGATGCATCAATTTAAATAGATTTGCTAAAAAAATGCTAAGAGGACCCACAACTGATGGTGGGGGTCTTAGTAAGAGGTAAAATTGGTGAGAATCAACGGCTGCAAGTATAAATTGTGTTTCCCTTGCAGGAGGTTAGGGAAAATTAAGCCGTTATGCTGCCGAAATTTTTGGGAAAATAATTGAGGAAAAAGATTAAGTTTCTCACATAAATGGAATCTTGGAGATAATTATTGAAAATAAATATTGAAAGGATTTTATAGTATTACCGAAAGAGTTTGATATTGAAATCGATGAGAAGATAGATCGTTGAAAACGATAATGTGGTGAATTACATGGTTTAAAACCTTATAGAATCGATAAATCAAGTAATTTTAATATCACAAATGGTATCAAGTTGAGATTGAGGTGGAACTATTAATTAGACGGATCACGGATAAAAGTGATGATAATTATATGATGTAGCTTGGAAGAGAAGATCACAGTTGAAATTTCGATGGTCGAATGATTGGATTGTGAAGTTATTAACGGAGTAATGATTTCCAGAATTACCGAGTCCGGTTTCATGATTTTGAAATAATTTCGAAAGTGATAATATGGACAAATTCGAGAGATTGAAATGGAGATTTAATTACGACACAATCCGATCAATTATGGATTCAAAGAAATGAGTGATAAATATGTGAAAAGATGATTGTGCTTATAACCTTAGAATAGATCTTGAATAATAAGATCGACAATTGCATAAGTTCGGATAAAATCATAAAGGCCACATGAAAATGGATTTGAGGATTTAGATACGATTTTGTGATAGTAAATGAAATTGAACCTCAAATCAAAAATGATAAACATGTATCAATAGATCAAATCATAAATGGATTTGATAAGTGACTATCGATTTTGTGATTCTGTTATCCTCGATGTCGATTCTGGAACAGATATTGAAGGATGATATTATTATTTGCATAAATTCGGTAACTTGATGACTATTTTAGAAATTGATGTTTAAATAATTATCAAAACTTAGAGGATTCATACTAATGATGCGATCCTAATATTGATGATGAAGTGTATAAATGATTATAATAGTCAATGACGATCAAGAAAGGGTATTGAATACCGAATGGTCTGAATACCAAGTGATTCGATTTCCAAATGAATTGAGTACTGAGCAAATTGAATACTGAATTAGATGAATAGTGAATGAATTGTATAGTGATTTATTGGTTGACAGAAAGAAAGTCTTGAAATCGAATAATTGATGGTGATAAAGTTAAATGAATCGCTTTAGCGTATTTGATGGAAACATTACCGAAGTTGCATACTGAAATGTTTTACAGCATCGCATTTAAGCATGCCTTCTTGCAACTTGAAACATTTTAATAATGTTTATATGAATACTGAAAAGTATTGATTTGTTTTGAAATGAAAGTATATGGTAAATATATATATATATATTTTGATATATGAAGTCTCATACAGAATTTTACCATATGCCTTACATGATATTGAAAAGAAAGCTATAGATTTAAATGTTTTATGAGACTGTAGGCACCCTAAAAGAATTAAATTCAATAAAGCATAGTGGAAACCGCCTAATTGGAGCTTTGCTCATTAGGCAGATAGATATGCTTGTCCGACAATAGTCGTGGACAGGTCTCAGTCACGCCTGATCAGTGGGGCTGAGAGAGATGAGGTCTATGGCCATAGATAGCGCCCTAGTTGGTTTCCAGGGGACGATATGATTTTCACTGCTAGCTACAATGATTTAAGTCTTTATTGATAGAGAGATGATAGGGATCTAGCCTAGTCTCTAACAAATATGATATGAAGTCTAGAGTATGATTTTTATTGATATGAACTCTAGACTTGACATGATTTATACTGTACATGAAACAGATTTGAAATGAAATATGTTTTGAAACAGTACATGTTTTAAACATGTTTGAAAAGTCCATAAGATATGAATTCGACACTATATGATTTATATGTGATTTTGTGTCGAACATGGCATGATATGCGGTCTAGAGTATAGTTTGATTTGATATGAACTCTAGACCTGATATTATTTACAGTAGATGATTTAAAAGTATATGATAAATGATTTCGACACTTACATGATTTATATACGATTTTATGTCGAATTTGAAACGACATGCGGTTTAGAGTATAGATTGATTTGATATAAACTCTAAACCTGATATGATTTATAGTATATGAAAAATGTTTTAAAACCGCACATGTTTTAGACATGCTCAGAAAACGAATACATGAATTGAAATTGAATATGTTTATATTATGCCTTAAAGGCAAACTTTTGAAAATGCATATGTTGAGCATGTCCTAAAGTATATATGATATGATTTGAAATGATCGCGGTTTATACAGAAAAATTACAGGAATTGCATATTAAACCTTAATATGACAATATGCTTGGTATATGAGAATTCCATGAGGAATGTCATGACTCGGTGGTAACGATATTTCATCTATATGAGGTCATGATATGTTATGAAATACGAATATAGAGATACACGAAGAGAATTATGACTGGGTACCACCGTGATTATGATCTACAATACGAGAATTGATAAGAGATGATATGAGAATTGATAAGAGATGATAGAATACAGAAATATGACTATGAAATGAAAAGTGATAATGAGATGTATCGATGAGAAAGGATTAACTGTAATTGCATCCTAGTAAGTATTAAGCATTGCAGTTTAAGACAGTTTAATCCTACTCTTGTATTTATATTAGTATCTTACTGAGCCGTGGTTTTGCTCACCCCACTAAATTTCATCTCTTTCAGATTATTGAAGTTAACGTCTGCCATGTGAGCTGCTCAGTAGGCATCGGAGACGGTGTATGAACTTGGTACTAGTTTTCTGAGTTATATGTTCTTTATAAAATACTTGTTTACATGTAAGACTTAAATTGATGCACAGTACATATTCTGTTTAACAAGTCGGGATGTAACTAAGAACCGTTTCCGTGTTTGTTTAATATTTAAATGGAATGACTATAAGTCACCTAGGTAGTATAGTAACTACACTGACACCGAATACAAACCTTAAAATGAAAAAGAAAAATTTAGTCCATAAATTTGTAGACTAAGAAAAGTATAAGAATCGAGTGAAAGTCGCGGTCTTCGGGTCGTGACACCTTGACTCCCTACCAAGGCTCGATCCACCTTGAAAAAGTGAATTCGACTTTAAAACGTAATACCTTGACTCCCTACCAAGGCTCGATTCACTTTGAAAAAGTGAATTCGACTTTAAAACCTAATACCTTGACTCCATACCAAGACTCGATCCCCTTTGAAAAAGTGAATTCGATTTTGAAACACAATATCTTAACTCCCTACCAAGGCTCAATCCACTTTGAAAAAGTGAATTTGATTTTGAAACACATGATACCTTGACTCCCTACCAAGGCTCGATCCCCTTTGAAAAAGTGAATTTGATTTTGAAACACAATACCTTGACTCCCTACCAAGGCTCAATCAACTTTGAAAAAGCGAATTCGATTTTGAAACCCATGATACCTTGACTCCATACCAAGGCTCGATCCACTTCGAAAAAGTGAATTCGATTTTGAAACACAATACCTTGACTACCTACCAAGGTTCGATCCACTGTGAAAAAGTGAATTCGATTTTGAAACACATGATACTTTGACTCCCTACCAAGGCTCAATCCACTTCAAAAAAGTGAATTCGATTTTGAAACATAATACCTTGACTCCCTACCAAGGCTTGATCCACTGTGAAAAAGTGAATTCGATGAGAGAAATTTTGTTTTTTTAGAGAAATTCACATATTTGGAACAAAGAAAATATTCCATGATTCACAAAAATTTTGAGATTCGCATCTAGAAAAACTTGAAGATTTACATCCTAAGAAATTCACATCTAAACTTGAAGATTCACATTCTAAGAGTTTCACATCTTGACTTGAAAGTTCACATTCTAAGAGTTTCTCATCTTGACTTGGAGATTCACATCCTAAGAGTTTTCCATCTTGACTCGGGGATTCACATCCCAAGAGTTTCACATTTTGACTCAAAGATTCGTATTATAAGAGACTCACATCTTAAATGTAAGATTCACATCCTAACTGGAAGATTCGCATTCTAAGAGTTTCTCATCTTGACTTGGAGATAAGAGTTTCCCATCTTGAGTTGAAGATTCACATCCCAAGAGTTTCACATCTTGACTAGAAGATTTGCATACTAAGAAATTCAAATCTTGACTAGAAGATTCACATTCCAAGAGTTTCTCATCTTGACTTGGAGATTCACATCCTAAGAGTTTCCCATCTAGATTCACATCTCAAGAGTTTTTCATCTTGACTCGAAGATTCACATTCTAAGAGATTTACATCTTAACTGGAAGATTTGCATTATAAGAGATTCACATCTTGACTAGAAGATTCACATTCTAAGAGTTTCACATCTTGACTTGAAAGTTCACATTCTAAGAGTTTCTCATCTTGACTTGGAGATTCACATCCTAAGAGTTTTCCATCTTGACTCAGGGATTCACATCCCAAGTGTTTCACATTTTAACTCAAAGATTCGTATTATAAAAGACTCCCATCTTAAATGTAAGATTCACATCCTAACTGGAAGATTCGCATTCTAAGAGTTTCTTATCTTGACTTAAAAGTTCACATTTCAAGAGTTTCTCATCTTGACTTGGAGATAAGAGTTTCCCATCTTGAGTTGAAGATTCACATCCCAAGAGTTTCACATCTTGACTAGAAGATTTGCATACTAAGAAATTCAAATCTTGACTAGAAGATTCACATTCCAAGAGTTTCTCATCTTGACTTGGAGATTCACATCTTAAGAGTTTCCCATCTAGATTCACATCCCAAAAGTTTTTCATCTCGACTCGAAGATTCGCATTTTAAGAGATTTACATCTTAACTGGAAGATTTGCATTATAAGAGATTCACATCTTGACTAGAAGATTCACATTCTAAGAGTTTCACATCTTGACTCGAACATTCATATCCTATGAGTTTCGCATCTTTAGAATTTCACATCTTGACTTAGAGTTTCTCATCCTAAGTGTTCATTGGTTTTGTAAGTCGAATCTAGAAGACCTAAGTCTTATCATGCATCAATTTTACAATAAAGCCAAGTAAATCTCATTTACTCATAAAGCTAATTCCACTGGGCTTGAAACCACCCAACGATGCCAGCGACATTAGACTTAAAGTCTTGTCATGACTGCACCATTTTTCTTTAAAGAAAGATTTTCTTGCTCTTTAAGGAACAGCTAACCCCATTGCATTCCTTATTCATTCATTTTCTTTTTTTTTCTTTTATTTTTTCAATGATGCAAATGCAAAATGCATGCCCCTAAAAAAAAGTCTATCACAATGATGATAATGCAAATGCTTTCTTGAAATATGCTCCAATGTAATAGTTAAAAACCATGATGCATATGTCTTTTAGAATGATGTGAATGCCTAAATGACAGAAGTCTCCTTTTTCTCAAAATTTCTCTCTTTTTTTCAGTGCCGAAAATCCATGGCTTTCTTTATTAGGATCGATTCTTCTTCTCACAAAGATTCTCTTCTTTATTTCCCATCTCGTTCGTAGAAGCACATATGTCAGCTACATTTAACACTCTTGCTCGCTTTTTGTATATGGCCCTTTGTCATCTTTAGAATCTTTTCCAAAGTAATGCCAAAGATTTTTATGTATAATTGTCATTTTTTTATTATCATTCCAATTCCATGACAAATGCAGTTCAGTCACCAATTTCCTCAATCCATTTTGGGAAAGTATGAACATTAGAAAGCTTGGGAGAATAAAGAAAAGTAGGAACAAACTTAATAAAGTACAATAAGAAATTGGGCAATTCAGAGTGGATAACAATGATAGGTTCTCAATTAAGAAACTGGAAAATTTAAAGCAAATGACAATGATAGGTTCTCAATGAAAAAATTAGACAATTTTGACAAACTAGTCAGGATTCTTTGAAAAATCTATTCAATTGACATTCTCGATCAAATTGAGTTGCCCCCTACACCATGAGATTCTCAAATGATGCTGGTTCTCTTTATGTCAAACCATCTTCCCAATTCTTCAACTAGATTATCGTTCTTTTGACTCAAACTGCCCTTTCAGGTTTTCAATTTGAGCCTCCCCCTTTTATCCTTCTTTTCTTTTTTCTTTCTTTTTTTTCTTTTTTGTCTTTTCTTTCTTTTTTTCATTTCCTCATTCATTATCTTCATTTTTTTTCAACATCACTAATATTCCCAACAAACTAACACTACAAAAAAAGAGACTTTCAGTGACGGAATTAGCGACGGAATTTTCCATCGCTAAAAGTCTTATTAGCGACGGAATAATTCCGTTGGAAAGATCAATATCGCTGATGCTCATTCCGTCGCTGAAAGAAAATTCCGTCGCTAATTAGCGACGGAATTTGTCCTTATCAGCGACGAATTTTTTGTTATCAGCGACGGAATTTTTCTGTCGCTAAAATGGAAATCGGTCACCTATTATCCGTAGCTAAAAATTTCAGCGACGGAATTTTCCGTTGCTAATTTTTTTTATTTTTTAAATTTTATGAAAATATTCCGTCGCTAAAAGTTTTACCGACAGAATATTCCGTCGCTAATAATAAAATTTTCCGTCGCTAAATAATTTTACCTACGGAATTTTCCGTCGCTAAATGTTATCAGCAACGGAATATTCCGTCGCTAATAATAAAAATTTTCCGTCGCTGAATGTTATCAGCAACGGAATATTCCGTCGCTAATGCTATTATTTCCGTCACTAATTTCTTTGAATTCTGTCGCTAATAATATATTTTTTTATCATCATATATTATTTATGCATTTCGCTACCAAAATGTTAAATTCCAAAATTGTTTCCAAAAGTTTTCCGAAATATATTTAAATTTAAGCTTAAGCTTAAATTCATGTTAAAACCCTAAATTCATGATTATAGCAACATTTAAAAGACCTTAATACATAAACATAAATTTTTAATAAAATTCATACATAATCATAAAACATGATTAAAATTCAACAAATTAGTAACATCTCTCAACAACCATCAAATTCTTAAAACATAAAAAGAACAAAGTACTTAAATTTCTTACATTATAACAGAGATCTATGAAGAAGGCCCATCTCCGAGGTTCGGTGTCTGGCTATCATCGGGATTTGAAGGGCCTCATTTGCTACTTTTCCATGCATTACTCATCTCAGCCATCCATTGGTGCATTTGTGGTAAATATTTGAGAACTTCATCAAGTTTCTCTTCTATAACATCGATGCGCTCATCCTGGCTTACTGTTGCTTGAGAAACCGAGAATATTGGACTTGCTGAGGAGGCGGATGACTCAAGTATATCTCTATTTTGTGAACTGCTTCCAAGGCCGTACACATGTGTGCGGGTTGTTTCCATTCCTCCAATACAGTCACACCAAGCAACAGGATCAAAGTGTGGTTGACTGCTAATATCCGTACCATACTTTTCAACCAATGAAGCATTATATTTTTCCTATAAAAAAAATTTATTATTATAAATATATCTATACTTAAAAAGTAATTAAATAATAATTAACATACATAAAACAAAATAATTTTAAATATACGTACACTGACAACTTTCGACTTATTGTCCACATATTCACCTTGGCCAGCATTTTTTTTGTGAGTGCGATCAAATACCTCCTTATATGTAGGTGTTCGATTATATTGATTCCTCTTCACAAGTAAAACAAAAAAAAAATAAGAGATTAGCTGTAAACAAGATATATTTTAACTATAATATCATACATATGATTTAAAAAGTTACATACCAGTCTATGTGCATGCACAGGAAAAGAAATCGATCCACCTGTATGCTTGGTAACAGTTCCTTCTTTTATGGTCAATCGATTTTGCTTTCCTTTCTGTGACTTCGCCTCCCATTCCGATTTGCCCCATAAGTCATCAATCAAGGAGTCCCATATCTCAACTTTGATCCAGCTGAACATATACCCTTTACAGTCAGCAATTCGATCTGTGCCAAAATGTTGCATTGCTTTTTTTCTTTCAGCTTGCAACAAGTCACGGAATCGTGTTTTGCAAATGTTCTCCCAAATATTTTTCACAATAATCGTTTCTTCAGGAGGCCACGCAAAAATTTCCTAAATCAATTGAAATCATTAGTAAAAAATCATGTTAAGTAAAATAATAAAATAAAGTAATGTATTAATTATTTGCGATTGACATACCGAAAATTTTTCCCATATTTTGGTTTTCACAGCAATTGGAACACTTTTCCATGTTGGCCAAGGATCAGTAAAATACTCTTTAATTAATGTTGTAATTGTCCGAACAGCTTGAGGCTCCAGAAAAGCGCTGCGACATAAATAAATTCAAATTTTTTATATAATATTAATTAAGTAACTTCATATAGCAAAATAGTATTATTATTTTTATTACCCGTTATTCAGACAAGTAAGTCGTGCCCTTTGATCCGGATTACTTGGAGTCGAATATCCTTGATTGGGCCCTCTTGTTCGTTTTCTACCTCCACTGCCACTACCATTGGAACTCGCACCACTGCCTGTATTTGTCCAAGTATGATCGATGTTAAGCTGCTCAATCGGTATTCCGTCAGGGGATATACCCTCGGCAGATGATGAGGCTTGGCCAGATGGACCATGTGTGGATGGGCCTTGGTCAATTGGACTATCTCTCTGGTTAATCGGTTGGTCAGTGGGTGGGTCCATCTCATCAGTATCCACTTCTATTGATGGAAATAATTGTGCTTCGAGGTTAATTGCTGGGGTCTGAGATCGTGGAGTAGGCATGAAAAAAGACTTCCAACTCGATGTAGAAGATCCACCGGAGCGAGCCTTCTTACCAGATGATTTTTTTGATGATTTCATTATACCTACAATACATGAAAAAAATAATATATGTATTAGATAATGAACTTAACATACAAAATAAATTAACATTTTACAAAACATCTTACAAAATATCGTAAATAAAAGCAAACAAAAAAGTAATTAAGTTATTAAATTCACATAAACATTTTCTTAAAAGAAATAAGAGCAATTAGCTAAAAAAGACCTCGTCCTCATCATCATCATCATTGTCGTCGTCATTGTTGGTGTCGTCGTCGTCGTCGTCGTCATCATCATCATCATCATCATCATCATCATCATCATCATCTTCTTCTTCTTCTTCTTCTTCTTCTTCTTCTTCTTCTGCAATATTTACCTCTTCATAATCTCCACGAACGAGAATAGTGGGATTGTCAAGGTCTTCTGAATATGTGATATTTATAGGATGTGGATCTTCAATTTCTTGATAAACCCCATCATTTAAATCCACTATGTCCACATCACAATTTTGAATATTAAATCTAGCTCTTGCTTTTGTCTTGAAAACAACCCACCAATCACGACGATCTCTTTTTCTAGATGGATAAGGACTAAAATACACTTGCTGACTCTGTTGAGCTAATATAAAAGGTTCATTGCTAGCAAGTATAGACCTATGTTTGATTTCAACAAGAGCATGTCTAGGATGAACACGATAACCTCTCTCAATGTCAAACCAATGGCACTTAAAGAGTATAACTTTATTTCCAATCCCAAAATATTCCAACTCCACTATATCTATCAATATACCATAAAAGTCACGGTCAAAATCATTATAACAATCACCTTTCACACAAACACCGTTGTTCATTGTTTTTCGAGTTTTTTCATATTCAAAGGTATGAAACTTAAATCCATTTACAAAATACCCTTGATAACAACTTGCCAAACGTGCTGGACCATGAGAGAGGTCAATGATACGTTTATCAATTGCATTTCCTTGTTCACGAACCTACATAATAGTGATTCTTGTGATGAGTGAAATGCAGTATCATCTATTAAAACAAAACGAATTATATTTAAATTACTTACATATTGTCTAAACCATTTCGTAAAATGGGCTTGACGTGTTTTCTCCAATTGTCCATCGTTCATCTCTGGTTCATTTCTTTTGACCATTTCATCAAATATCCTATAAAATCAATATATAGCAAGTATATATGAAAATGCTTAAGATCAAAAAGCCTTCGTTGTATTTATTGTATGATATGTAATGCTATATACTTACTCAATGTACGGGAGAACTTCTTCACAATTCATTAGCACATATATCACCGCTGCATCAAACTCATCTTCTTCCAGATATCGACGATTGTTCTTTGCCCGCCCAAGTGGTCGCCCAGGATATTTGAAAATTGACAAACGTCCCATGGGATCTACGTCTCCTCCATCATCATTCCGTGGTGGACGAGTTAGCCTTGTTTGAATATTGGGATCAAAGTATAATGCACAAAATGTTGCAATTTCCTCCCTCATATATGCCTCACATATAGATCCCTCCACATGTGCACGATTTTTCACCTTCTTTTTTAGGCGATGCAAAAACCTAATTAAAGTATACAATACACATTTAATTGCATATAATAAGCGCTCTATTTCTTATAGCACATTGAAATATGCTCATAGCAAACAAATTATTACCTCTCAAATGGATACATCCATCGGTATTGAACGGGTCCGCCAACCTTGGCCTCGTAAGGTAAGTGAATGGGGAGATGTTCCATGCAATCAAAAAAACTTGGTGGAAAAATTTTCTCTAATTTGCAAATTGTTTCTACAATGTTGCTCTGCAACTGTTCCATGTAATTCACATGTAATTCAGTTGAACATATATCTCGAAAAAAATGAGATAGCTCAGTAATAGCATCCCATATTGAATTAGGTATGAAATCACGAAAGGCAATCGGAATTAATCTTTGCATAAAAACATGACAGTCATGACTTTTCATTCCATAAAACTTGCCTTCCTCAATATTTACACACCGAGATATGTTTGATGCAAACCTATCAGGAAGCCTTAGCTCTTTCACCCATTTACACACTCTTCTCTGATCCTCTTTGCTTAAGGTAAACGATGCTTTAGGTGCGAAAGTTTTTCCATTACTTGTCACCAATTCCAATTCCTTTCGTTTACAAATCAGCGCCAAATCTAACCTTGCATTTGTGTTGTCCTTTGTTTTGCTTTTAACATCCATTAATGTATTGAATAAATTGTCAAACACATTTTTTTCAATATGCATGACATCTAAGTTGTGACGAATAAGGTTGGTATGCCAATAAGACAGCTCCCAAAAAATGCTTTTCTTCACCCAATTATGAGTTACCCCAAAACCTTGAGGTTTTTGTTGAGGACATTTTGTCCCAAATGTTAAGTCTTCCAAACTATCTATCCGAGACAACACTTCTTCACCTGACAATCTCATAACCGGAGGATCATAATCAACCCTTTTACTAAATTTATCCCTTTGCTTCCTAAAAGAATGATTAGGAGGTAAAAATTGACGATGACAATCAAAAAAACAAGGCTTTCGTCCATGTTGCAATCTAAAAGCTTTTGTATGTTCCATACAATAAGGACAAGATAATCTTCCATGTGTACTCCACCCAGACAACATTCCATATGCAGGAAAGTCATTAATTGTCCACATTAATGCAGCCCTTAACAAAAAAAGTTGATTTCTATAAGCATCATAAGTTTGAACACCCTCATCCCATAAGATTTTCAACTCATCTATCAAAGGCCTTAAAAAAACATCTATGTTTTGTGATGGATTGCTTCTTCCCGGAATTACCATATTCAATAACAAATATGGTTGTTTCATACACATCTAGGGAGGTAAATTGTAAACAGCAAGCATAACTGGCCAACAAGAATATGACCTCGTAGCTGGCCCAAACGGATAAAACCCATCTGCACATAAACCAATTCTAACATTACGAGGTTCCATAGCAAATGATGGATGAGTACAATTGAAATGTTGCCAAGCTTCATCATCAACTGGATGTCTAAGCACTCCTGAAGAACTTCGATTGTGCGCATGCCATGTCATAAACTTAGCAGTTGCAGCTGACATATAAAGCCTTTGAAGCCTAGGGATTAATGGCAAGTAGCGCAAAATCTTGTACGGTGTCTTCTTTCCTCTTACCTCACATTGTCTATATCTAGGATGCCCACATATCACACAATGCATTAACTCGGCATATTCTTTCCAAAATAAAATACAATTATTCTTGCAAGCATCTATCTTAACATAACCAAGACCGAATTTCTCCATTTTTTTATTCATTTCATAAAAGTTTTCTGGTAAATGATTATTCTCCGGAAGCATACCTCTCACAATCTCCAACATTCGATTAAAACATGCTTCACTAACATTGTGCTCTGACTTCCAATTACATAATTGTGACATAGCAGATAATGTCGTGTGCTTAGAACATTCTGTCCACAATGGTTCATTTGCATCATTTAACAGAGAAGCAAAGTTTTGTCTTGATGAATTTTGTTCATGCTCATCAAATCTTGACTGATTAGCATTCCCGTCAAAATTAATATGACAAGCATCCCTCACCATTCTATTATACGGGTTTTGTTCTGAATACATTTCATACATCAGATCACCAATCTCGTCTCTATTTCTTGAGGATTCTCCTTCAACAACTTCACCATGTTTTTCCCAAATAGTATAACCACCCATAAAACCTTTGTAAAACAAATGTTCCCGTATCTTATCACATTCTAAAAAGATTCTATTTTGACATTTGATGCAAGGACATTTTATTCTATCTCCATTGACAAACTGCCTATTTGAACATGCAAAATCGATAAACTCTTCAACTCCATTTAAAAATTCATTTGTAATATAACTATTACTATCTAACCGGTTGTACATCCAACTCCTATCCTTATTCATGATACGATCTGAATAAAAGATCGGTAATTTAATAAACAAAACCACACAAAATAAATAAAATATAGCAATCAAAGCAAATATCTCAACCAATTTAAAAACAAAATAAAAATTTTAAATCAAAATTAACAATTATTTATTATAAAATGCATAATAAAATAGTTAAAATATTACCTCACGATCACAATCCACCAAAGCACTCCTTATTAATATTAAATAACCTACAAAAGCATAAAAACTACATATTAAAAATTAAATATTATTTTCTTTCTATTTTAAAATAAAAAAATAACGATTACAATACATACAACTTTCGTTACAATACAAATTAAAACTATTAATACAACAATATATACATTTATGCAATGAAAAAAAAATAATATATATAACAATGTATATATCTCACATTAATCCCAAAATTAATAATACTAATTCAATTAATTTATTAATATCATATAATTAGATACACTAAAACAATAATAAATATTCAGAATTAATAATATTATGACCAAATTAAATTTACATAAATAAATTTATATATTTAAAATGTAACAAAAATAACTTTAAACATTTAAATTCAAAATTTCTAGTAATATTATTATAAATACGGACAAACAAAAATAAACAACTAAAAACAAATTAACATTTTAAATATATATTTTAAATAAACAAATTAAACAAATAAATAAAAATTAATAATAGTAGTTCAATCAATCTATTACTATCATATAATTAGATACAAAAAACAACAATAAATTTTTATAATTAATAATATTATGACCAAATTAAATTTACATAAATAAATTTATATATTTTAAATCTAACAAAAATAATTTTTCCCAATAAATACAAAATTTCTACTAATATTATTATAAATACAAATAAATATATATTTTACATAAACAAACTACCAAACAAATAATTATATCTTTTAAATTTAAAAATAATACAACTACTATATACCAAGAGTATGACCGGCGGTAAGGACGACCGGCGGCAGGTCAGCGGCGGCGGGCAGTGGCGGCAGCAACGGCGATGGCAGGGGCGGGCGGCAGCAGCGGCGCCTATGGGCGCAGTGGCAAGCTTCAGAGGAGTGGGCTGTGTTGGTTTTCTTCTTTAAAAACTAGAAGGCGCCGGCGGTGATGAGAGGAGAGAGGTGACCGGCGGCGCAGCTTCGGACCTTCGGTTGGGCAAGGGACGGCGGCGCAAAGGGGAGAGGAAGAGAAAAACAAGCAGAAAATTTGACCATCACGGGCGGAAGAAGAAGAAAAAGAAAGTGAATTACGAATTTCGAGGTATTAGCGACGGAATTTCAGTCGGATTAGCGACGGAAAAATTTCGTCGCTAACTAGATCTAACACGCTACACGAGAAATTAGCGACGGAACTTTTCCGTCGCTAATTCCGTAGCTAATGAGCTTTAGCTATGGAATTACCGACGGAAAAATTTCGTCGCTAATTTTTTGACCTTTTCTAAAATATTTTGGAGGGAATTTTGGAGGGAATTTAGCGACGGAATTTTTCCGTCGCTAATTCCGTAGCTAATGGGCTTTAGCTACGGAATTAGCGACGGAAAAATTCCGTCGCTAAGTTCCAACATCATTTTCGATCTAAAATGTTCAAGGAACTTAGCGACGGAATTTTTCCGTCGCTAATTCCGTAGCTAAAGCCCATTAGCTACGGAATTAGCGACGGAAAAATTTCGTCGCTAAGTTCCATGAACATTTTAGACCGAAAATGATGAGGGAACTTAGCGACGGAATTTTTTCGTCGCTAATTCCGTAGCTAAAGCCCATTAGCTACGGAATTAGCGACGGAAAAATTCCGTCGCTAAGTTCGCACATCATTTTCGGTCTAAAATGTTCATGGAACTTAGCGACGGAATTTTCCGTCGCTAATTCCGTAGCTAAAGCCCATTAGCTACGGAATTAGCGACGGAAAAATTCCGTCGCTAAATTCCCATATGATTTTTCGGTCTAAAATGTTCATGGAACTTAGCGACGGAATTTTTCCGTCGCTAATTCCGTAGCTAAAGCCCATTAGCTACGGAATTAGCGACGGAAAAATTCCGTCGCTAAATTCCCACATGATTTTTCGGTCTAAAATGTTCATGGAACTTAGCGACGGAATTTTTCCGTCGCTAATTCCGTAGCTAATGGGCTTTAGCTACGGAATTAGCGACGGAAAAATTCCGTCGCTAAATTCCCATTAATTTTTCCACCAAAAAAACATGTGGAACTTAGCGACGGAATTTTTCCGTCGCTAATTCCGTAGCTAATGGGCTTTAGCTACGGAATTAGCGACGGAAAAATTCCGTCGCTAAATTCCCACATGATTTTTCGGTCTAAAATGTTCATGGAACTTAGCGACGGAATTTTTCCGTCGCTAATTCCGTAGCTAAAGCTCATTAGCTACGGAATTAGCGACGGAAAAATTCCGTCGCTAAGTTCCATGAACATTTTAGACTGAAAAATCATGTGGGAATTTAGCGAGGGAATTTTTCCGTCGCCAATTCCGTAGCTAAAGCCCATTAGCTACGGAATTAGCGACGGAAAAATTCCGTCGCTAAGTTCCCATTAATTTTTCCACCGAAAAAATCATGTGGGAATTTAGGTAGCTAAAGCTCATTAGCTACGGAATTAGCGACGGAAAAATTCCGTCGCTAAATTCCATGAACATTTTAGACCGAAAATGATGTGGGAACTTAGCGACGGAATTTTTCCGTCGCTAAGTCCGTAGCTAAAGCTCATTAGCTACGGAATTAGCGACGGAAAAATTCCGTCGCTAAATTCCACCTATGTTTTGGGTTTAGCGACGGATAATTCCGTCGCTAATTCCGTCGCTAATAATTTGGCGCAATTAAACAGTATATCCCGCCATAATTAGCGACAGAATTAGCGACGGAAAATATTCCGTCGCTAATTACCGACGAATTTCTGTCGCTAATCCGTCGCTAATTCCGTCGCTAAATTCATTATAAATTACATCGCTAATCTGTCGCTAATCCGTCGCTAATACTAATTATCAGCGACGGAAAAATTCCATAGCTAAATTTCCGTCGCTGAAAATCATTTTTCTTGTAGTGTAATCACAATCTTGTTGTTTCTTGATGGCATCATAAGTATGTCTAAGTTCAATGCATGATTCTCCAATTTCAAGTATTCACATTTGATCAAAACGGACTTTTAAGGCACGTAATGTAGGCTCTGGTGATGGGTTATGAAAAAAAAATGGATATAATCAGGCTCGAAATTTGTTTCTTTAAGGGTCAAAAACCAAAGGATCATTTATCAACATGCAAAGCATGCTTGCTGCTTTGCCTTAATTGATTTTTATTTTCGTTATTTTCTCTTATTCTTCCATTTTTCTTTTTCTTTTTTCTTTACAACTTTTCATTTTCATCCATCCTCTTCTTTTTTTTTTTTAACAAGAGGACTCAAACATCAGAGGGTATTTTCTCTTGAGATTTTTCATGATTCATGACCTGAATTTCTTCATTTGTCAACAGGTTCTTTTTTTTTTTTGCAAAATTTGCCCCTCAATGTGAAGGGTGATCCTTGGTGGGTTTGTTTTGAAAAAAAACATGATAGGCTCAATAGGGGTGGCAAATGGATAGTTTTACTCATGCACGAAGGATAGATCAAAGACGGCCATTTCTCATCTCAAATGTAAATACTCTTATTGAAGAACATTTATTGAACAAGAACAACACATGGATACAAGAGCTTCACTTCTTTCTCATTTCATGCGATTTTAACTTCTCTTGATTGGAGCTATCTCTTTATTGCTTCAACAATTTTAGCAATTTAAGGGACAAGAATGATCACTGACTTTGCCAATAGAAATAGAATTTTCAAAATAAAATCACAGACTATCGTCATAATTGACTGCTCATTCATTTTTTGGAAGTTAAGTGTGGCTGAAATACAAAGAGATGAAAACAAAGATTTGTAGGGAAGAGGATATGTAGTACAAATGCATCTGTCATTTTATTCAAATGATAATAGATAAACTAACTCATGCATAAAAATTTCATCAAAGCTTATAGGCGTAAGCATTTAAGGAATTTCATTACTTTAGAATAAGAACTCAAAAGTGACAAAAACTTTGGCCTTTCCTCATAGAACACTTATCCTCCAAAATTTATGCCTTTTTGCAGCGAGAGGTTCCCACCAACATTTTACTTTTCCTTCTTATCAAAATTTAACAAGCCAACATTGATCAAACTCTGCACCTTGTATTTAAAAGCAGGGCAAGTCTCTATGGAGTGGCCTACATTCCCACAATGATAGTCACATTGAGCAGTGGCATCATACCATTTAGGATATAGAGGTTTTAATGGTTCTAGATAAACAGGTGCAACAAGATTATCTCCCACCAATTGTGGAAATAACTCTGTATAGGTTATAGGAATCGGGTCTACAGAGATTCTCCCTTGATTGTTCATCGCCCTTTTTTACTACCCACTGGTTTGTTTGATTGAGTTGGGACTTGAAAGTTTGATTGCCAACTTGGGTGATAAACAAAAGGACTATGGGTAGTGCTGTCTATAGTTGGATAATAAGGATATGAGTGATGTGTAATACAGGGTTCAAAAGGAACGAAACTCCTTGGTGGTTGATTTTCAATGGCAACAGCTTGTGTTTCTCCCTCCTTCCTCTTATTTGCCCCAACTCTATTTGAAGCAGAAGCATCCTCAATTTTACCACTCTTAATAGCATTCTCTATCATTTCTCCATAAATTACCAAGTCAACAAAATTTTTTGTAGCACTCCCTACAAGCCTATCATAATACAGTGATGGCAAAGTATTAACAAACAATACCGTGGTTTCCTTCTCAGTAAGGGGAGGCTGCACTTGAGATGCAATGCCCCTCTACCTATTGGTATACTGCTTGAAACTTTCAAAAGGCTTCATTTCCATATTCTGCAAAGACAATCTATCTGGTGCCATGTCAATTATATGCTTATACTGGGACAAGAAAGCTTTTGCCAGGTCATTCCACTTGCGAACATGACTTCGATCTAGCTGATTGTACCACTTTGTTACTATTCCAGTTAAGCTATCTTGGAAGCAATGAATGAGCAACTTATCATTATTTGTATACCCAGACATTTTTTGACAAAACATAATGATGTGAGCTACTGGGCATGTGGTCCCATCGTATCTCTTAAATTCAGGTACTTTAAATTTCGGTGGAATTACTAGATCTGGGACCAAACTATGCTCATTAGCATCTATATTTCCAAAGAAATCCATTCCTTCGATTGCCCTTAACCTTTCATCCAACAGTGCATATTTTTGTTGTGACTCGCCACTTTCTTTCCTCAACTTTTCTTGCTCCATGGGATCATGTAAATTTGAAACAAAAATAGGATCAACAGGGCTAGATCTCGAGTGCTGTCTTCAGTCTGGTTGTTGATTCACAAAAACATGAGCTGGGGGATAAGCTCTTTGGGAAGTTTGAGTTTGAGGGGCTATAAACTCTGATGGGTACAGTAGATTCTCTCTCATAGGTTGAGGCTCATTTCCTGATCCTTCCGTGACCTCTTTGCCTTTCATCAATGTCATCATCATCTCCATCATCTTCGACATTTGCTTCTGAGATTCTTCTTGAGATATAGCTAGCTCTTGTTGAATTCTTTCCATCTTTTCCATTCGCTCAAAATGTTCATTTTCCATGGCTTTGGTCTTTGATTGAGTACTGTAACGATGTCGAATAAGTGGTTCAGAATGCGGTGGCTTCTTTATTTTGGCACTTTTGACATTTGTTTACCACAATTTAGAGCATATTATTATTTGAAATTGTGCCATAAAAGAAAAGACTATTAAAATCATCCCAATACACTAGTGAGGATTTTAAAAATCTTAACTTTTTACTTCCAAGATTTGATGTCATTACTTATGATCACCAAAAATTTTCATAAGTGGGCATAAGATGAAACGTATGTATCCATGCTATATGTATGTATGTGCATGAAATTCAATAGCTATTGTACATGTGATGAGATGCATATATCAAGTTTAAAATCTTACAAAAACACCCTTTTTTTTTTAGAATATGCATACTATTGAAATCACAAATAAAATTGAATGAGAAGGTTTTTATTTTTATTTTTATTTTTTTTTCACAATTTCAATATTCACTTTATTATATTTCCCATAAAGGTGTTACATAAAAGTATTCATTTATGTGCCATAATTTAAGGTAACCCCCACAAAAGGCTGGTATGGCTCTAGCTAAGGTTAGTTTCTCTATGGCTCAGTATATGCTTGGTTTAAGTCTCTAAAGGGTAAAAGGTTCTCAAATTGTTCCTTACTGACGTCCATACTAGACTAGTAAGGCACCCCAATCCTCACCCATGACAGGCTACAAACGGAAAGGGTTCAACTTGAGTGAGAGTATTTCACTTGCCATTGCAGAGGTTATCACCTCACGAGAGCAAAGGTACTATATTTTCTCCTAAAAGGGACAAACCGGGTGTAGGGTTGATGTTTGCAATGAATATGTCATGTATGCAAAGGAACAAAATTTAAAGTGCATCCCAACAAACTGCAAATGATAAAGATGATTCACACATTTTTTTGTTTGTTTTTTTATTATTTTTTTATGAAAAGTTTTATTAAATATTTATTAAGACCATTAACTAAGATTTTGGATAAAACATGATTAATAATGGTTCGACTCTCTAATATTCCCCAGTGGAGTCGCCAAGCTGTCGTAATGATTTTCGTCCGATGACTCGATTGCTACACGATTTTGAAAAACACAATAAAGAGGAGTCGCCACTAATCTTTTTTGGCTATGTGTGATTGGCCACCTAAAATCATTTATCTTTTTAATAAAATCTTAAACTTAATTAAACTTTATTAAAAAGACAATTCTTGGTCTGTGAAAACAAAGTTAGGGTTCGGGAGTTCAGTTATGCGTGGAGAAGGATTAGCACCCCCACAGCGCCCGTTAGAAAACGGTACCACTTAATCATGTATTATCTTTTGATCTTAATAAAATGGTCTTAATTAAACGTTTAAAAAGAAATTCATTTATTTTGAAATCAATTTTTTATTTGCTTAGTTTGAAATATTTAAATTTTTTTATTTGAAATAAGTGAAAATCTTTTGTATTGAAAATTATTTCGAAGTACTCCAATACTTCTGGTAGCATTTCAGATAATTTTCTCACCTAGAGATTTTTCAAGAATCGCTACTTGCGATTTCTACAGAATCCCATCCTCGGGAGATTCACACTTATTTTGAAATTTCATGGATGCAAATGATGCAATCAAAATATAGATAATGCATATGAGAAATCCATTATTTTATTTTATTTTTATTATCTTTTATATTTATATTATTACTTTTTAAATTTATTGATTTTGTAAAATTATATTTTTATTGAAAAATTATACTAAATGTTCCAATACGCTGGTAACATTTAACATATTTCTCTCACCTAGAGATCAGTTAGGAATTACTACTTGTGAATTCCGTAACATCTCATCATCGGAAATTACTTATAATATATATCATGTTTATTTATCTTTAATTATTATTATTTTTTTTTATCTTCATTGTTATTGTTATTATTTATTCCAAAAGATTAATTGTAACAATTTTATATTCTTGTTTACTCATTTGTTTAAAATTTTTATTTATTTATTATTTAATTTTAATATTAATTTATTTCATAAATGTTAATTTTATTAAAAATCTTAATATCGAGCTAAAATTACTTGAATACCCCAATACGCTGGTAATATTCAAATATTTCATTTCGACCTTAAGGATTATCAAAGAATCACTGCTTGCGATTTCTAAGAAATCCTATCATTAGAGATCCTTTTATATTTAAGATGTGTATTTATTTATTTATTTTAATTCCTAAATTTTTACCTATTTAAAAGCCTTTTTTTTTATTTCTATTCACTTACTATTTTCTCATATTTACCAATTTTTTATATTATTATTTTTATTACCATCTTTATATTTATTTATTTTTATACTAAGAAATCTTATTAATATTTTCTTTATATCCGAATAAAATCATTTAAATGTCCCAATACGCTGGTGACATTAAAGATTTTGTTTTGATCCTAAGGATTATCAAAGAATCGTTACTTGCGATTTCTAAGGAATCCTATCATCGGAAATTTAAAATTTGTTATTAAAATTTATATCTAAATTTATATTTATATTTATATTTATTTATTTTTTAACTTTTTTATTTATTTTATTTTTTATATTTATAAGAAACTTTGATATTGAGATAAAACAAATTAGATATTCCAATACGCTGATAACATCTAATGAATTTTCTCAATCCTAAAGATTATTGAAGAATCACTACTTGTGATTTCTTCGAAATCTTATCCTCGAAAATTCAAATTTATTATTTGCATTTATCTTTTTATTTATTTGTTTTATTATTTATTATTAATTTGTTTGTTATTGTTTTTATTTTTTTAAAAAAATTTCTCCTAGTAACATTAAAAATTATGTATATGAATTCTTTCAACATCTCAAAAATACAAGAGAAATCTTTTAACAATCTTTTTTTTTAAATATATATTAATATAAGTTCTTTACCAACCCTAAACAAAACACATGGACATGTACAAGATGATGGAACTTAACAGGAAGCAATGATATCTATATAAATAAAATATATATAAACTCTTCTTGTTGAGATATGCATAGTCACGTACAAACAAAGACATTTATTGTTTTGTTTTTTACTTTTCATTATTGTATGTTATTTTGTGAAATATGAAGACAGGACTTGCAGAGCATAAGGCAGGGAATATACCTCAACAAGAAGACCCAATTCTCAATTCCTGGTCTTTCTTCTTCACGTAGATTACACTCTCCCTTTCAAGCAGTGCTCGACAGTTAGCAATGACTCAACAGAAGCTGACGCAGCGACAGGGACTCGGGCAGCTAAGCAAGGACGTGCTGTGTAGGGGTAATAAAACCAGAGTAGTGCCTGGGTTAGCAGAAGTGGCGTTGGCAGAAACAAAATTGAGCAGGGTCTTCACACGATGATGATGCACTGCAAAAGTGGCGTTGGTCTCCCTTTCTCCCTTTTCCTCCCTCTTTTCTTTCTATCTAAAACCTAGCAAGCTCCCCCCTCCCTTCTGTCGAAAAAACCCTGCCTTTTTATAACCATGTAATCCTTCTTTATTTAGGAAAGAAAAATCTTGATTTTAATGTGTTGATCCCACGATTAGGAAATTTTTATTTTGTCATTTATTTTTTATTTGACCTATCTTTTTATTCCTTTTTTCATTGTATTATTTTTGGTAATTTATTTTCAGCTTTTATTGCATTTAATAATTTCCTTTTTTTTGCATGATTTATTTTCCTTTTATTTACTTATTCATATTTGGTCTAAATCTCTCAAGTCAACCTTGGCTTAAATTTACATGATGCATGGGCATTGAAGAATGAGTTTAATTTATTTATTATTTTTTTTTTATTTTTTTGCTTGTTTTTTTTCAATTTTTTTAATTAAAGTTCTTCGGACAAAATTCGGTGTCTACAAGAATAATGATATGTGTCTCATTTTATTTATTTTTTTTTTTTAATATTTTTAAATGGCACATGTTATTATCTTAATCTTGTTTGTAGAGTTAAAAAATTTCACTGATAGTGGATAGGATAATAATCCTTTTTTATTATTTCATTACCAACTATAATAGTAGAATCACTATAATAACATGTGATTTTCGAGTTTGGGTGTTCGATGAGGAGGATGTTTTGGGGAGTAAAAAGGTTAACAGTGTCAAAGCGGCGGGAAACCAACGGTTTGGCTGTGGCTTTCACCGCTTTTTACGAGTGGAGGTGTCTAACACCACGTATTTCGTATTTTTAATTTGTTTTTTATCCTGTAAAATTATATTTATGTCGTATAAAATATAAAAATTTTATATTAAAATTTATATTGATACGAAAAATATGAAGTTTTATTTTTAGTTTTTATTATATTCATGTACATTTTTTATTTAGAGTTTGTATACGATGCACTGACAATATATAATTTCTATACACTGTCAATGCATCAGAGGTTGACATCTCATCAATAGGTTCTTATGGACAAATTAAAAAAATTTATTTATATTTGCATATAAAGACTTATTGATGAGGTATCAATCTCTAGTGCATTGACAGTGTATAGTTTTTATACATTGTCAATGCATCATATATAAATCTTTTTATTTAATCTTAATTTATGTTTTTTTGTTTTATATTCGTATTATTTTTATATTGTGCAATTTTATCATGCTTCTATACTCTAAATCGCATCCTTAGCTATGACTTATGAGCCTGCCACCTTAGCCAACCATGGTGCCAAACAATGAAACACATCCATAGTGTCTAAGTGATGAGATTGAGAGAGGACAACTGGTCAAAAGCTGGCCTCGCTTAGCATGCCGGCAGGGATGTTTACCATTCTGGCAACTGACAAAATATCCAAACAAAGAATATGGTTGGTGTTGTATGTATCAATTAATTTGTGTTTCAAAGAACGAAGGAAAAAGTCCAAAGTGGCATCACGAAGAGTGGCTTTCCATGTGTCTGGAGCCTTGACACACAGCTCGCTGCGATTTGGATTGATCTTGCTTACGTGTCAACTATTAAAATACTTTAAAATAAGAACGTGCTTGAACATTTCAGCCAGATTTTAGCCGGTCCGGAGATATAATAGCTGGCAATTTCATTGATCAAGAATATATATATATATATATATATATATATATATATATATATATATATATATATATATATGTAGAGTCAATTGCGGGTTGTGATAATCCTAAATTTTTGATACCGGCTACCTGAATTCCTGAATGGCAAACCTATGATTGACGATTCTAACAACCTACATTTATTCTATAATATCTCATTATCTATTGAGATGATTTAATGTAATTTTAAATATTAATTTACGTAATCTACACTAATTTATTGAGATAAAATTTTTAATGATGATGATGATATATATTGTATGTGCGTATAGCTTTTTCAAATAGAGGAAACAATGTAATGGAATATTATTATTATTATTATTATTATTATTATTATTATTATTATTATCATGATTTTTCAAACTTAAAGAGTAAACTTATTTATTTTAGACTTTTATAGTTTAACATAAAATATTTAAGAATTATGAAAATTTATTTAATTGAGTGATACTTAAATTTTAAAAATTTAATTAAACTGAAAACAAAGATGAAGGATTTACATTCAAAAAATATATAAATATATAATGTGTGAATGTAAAAAAGGAAATATAAAAATAAATTAATAAACAAATAAAAACAAAACTATACATATAAATATAAATAAAAACAATAATATAAGATATAATATATATATATATATATATATATATATATATATATCATAAAAAATAGTTGTAAAAAAAACAAAAACCTTACGGCAGGCTTCTTTGGTCTGCCAAGTTAGCTGACATTGGAAAAATAAAATCTAAAATAGAAAAGAAAAGAAAGAACTGACAAAGCTTGTCTCGATTCTCCTCTCCTTAGCCTCAAAGAAGAGCCGGCCAACTTCTAGGGCGCCGGTCATCGTCTTTCTTTCACTTCTTTGAAATCCGACCGCCGTTGCTCTGCTTACCACCGCTTCTCGCAGTTTCTTCGCTGGCGAACGCTGCCACCAATAGCCGAAAGCACTAAAGCACCGAAGACCCTCTCCTAACCTTTCTTCATTTGGCAGATCTGAAACCGACAAAGCTTAGCTAGGTGCCGTGGTGGTGTGTTGGGTTGAAGGTAGGTGATGGTGGTTCGGGTAGCTAGGAGGAGGGGTCAAGCCGTGGGGTGAAGGGGTAGATTTGGGCCGTTTGTGGTGACGGTGGAGGACTAGTCAAGCTCGATTGAGGGGACTCTTGGGCTTTAGGTAGTGAGGCTGAAAGGTGAGATTTTGCGACAAGGGTTGGCTATTTCAGTGGCAAGCTGGAGGGTTCAAGGTGATTGCAAGGTGAGAGGGGACAAGCCGAGTGAGCGATCGGTGAAGGGAGAATCAAAGGAAATAGAAGATAGACAACAGTTCAAGGCTGTATATAAATTAGAGGTAGTTAAATAAGGTGACAGTTAAGAATAAATAACTGCCGTCTACGATTTATGACTTACGGGATGAGTTAAAGAGTGCATAAATAATTTATAAGATTGATTTGAGATTAAGGTACTTTTAATAATTAAGAATTGAAAGGAAAGATATCCTCAAGATAGTATTTAAGGTAGGGTACAATTAAATTGACTCAAAGTATGAGATCAATGATGATGGGTTGTTAATTAATAAAAGCGAAATATGTGCTTCGAAACTAGTAGAGAAAGCTTAGGAGAATGTGAGGTTGACATGTGATCAGTTAAGGACAACTTAGAGTAGATAGACGAGTTATGCTGATAACTGAAGGAGACAATTGGAGTTTCAAGTTGGAGATAGAGTAATCTTGGAGATCTCTTTACCTAAAGGCATAACAAGATTTGGAAAGAAATAGAAGTTGAGTCTTCGATGCATTGGAATATGAGTTTCTAGAGAGGTAGAGTAATGTGGCATATCGATTAGTAGTTCCACCTTAGCTATCGAGTGTACACAACGGTTTCTATGTATCTCTGCTTAGAAAGTATAAACCTTTGGAGACTAAGGAGGGCTTAAACTATATTGAAAAATTGATTCGGGTTTTGGATCAAAACGATAAGGTACTACGATCCAAGACAACTCCTTTGGTAAAGGTGCTTTTTCAATACCACTCTTCAGAAGAAGTTATAAGGGAGCTGTGGAATTAATAAAAGAGAAGTATCCTCATTTATTCTAGGATAACTTAAAGCAATTTGGACGATCAAATTTTTAAAGTTGAGGAGGATATGAGAACCGTAATTTTTCCTAAACCATATATGTACTCAACATGTAATTTAAGTAAATATCATAAAATAATGTACTATTGAAATTTCAATTATAAGATTATGATTCATAATCATAAAAATGAAGTCTCCTAGAATAACGTAAAGCGCACACTTATACAGTATATACAATTTATGTTAACTGACTATGAAAAGAGTTGCAATTATAGGTTTATATATTATTACGTACATGTGTAAGTGAAACTAAAAGCACACAATGTGCATGCATGCAATGTGTGCATAAACACGCAATGCATGTAACGTACATATGTGCGTATATAAATACATATATAAATAAATAATGAATCAAGTGAAGTGAAAATAAATAAGAAAATAAGTTAAATGTATATAAATAGATACGTATAAATATATAAAATTATATTTATGCACATAAGGATAAATAAATATACAAAAAAGTGTATGGTGTGTAAAAATATGTATGCAAATATTTATTTATTAAAATAAGATATATATATATATATATATATAAAATAGATATGTATCTTATATTTAGGGATAAATGAATATGTATATAAAACTTATCTCACACACACACGTGTGTGTGTAATATCCCTAAAATTAAAGATTATAGAAAAAATGTAAATGTAATATAATATAATATAATATAATTGTGAGACTCGATTTTATTACACTGTGCACTATATTTGTACATGATTGATAGTGGAAAAAAATTCTTTTAGTGAGATTAAATAAATATTGAATGTGAATTTCCACTTTCCATTATGAAATTTATTGGAACTATAATTTATAATATGGTGTATATGAATTGAAAAGAAAATTATTTAGTGTAATGTATTAGTTGAAATATACCTTAAAGGAAGTATGCCTTAAGAAAGGCAAAATGAAGACATGAAATAGCAGCCGAAAATGGTGGACTACATGCCACCCCTGCTGCCATGAACGGTATGACTAAAAAGGGAAAATAAAATGCAGTATAATGAGATAAATTGGAAGAGGAATCTAGGCGTAATATGAAGCTACATTTCTATTGGCTGAAATGGGTCAAAAAGAAGAAACATGTAGCAGAAAACGAGAGGTAGTCTTGTATGATGGTTTCATGTGAATGCATTTAAGGATAAGAAACAAGAAGAGAAGGGAATAATAAATGTGTCCTGAAAGTTGACCTACTCGTCCGTCTCTTTTGTAGCCCTCGTACTGCATAGTTGAGACTATAGTAAGGAGGGGGAAATAAAGTCAAAACGGACTGCAGTAGGAAAGCTTCTTCACCGTTCCTTGTTACCGTTTTTCTTCATCAATTTAATGCATGTAAGACTTGAAGGGATGAAACGTGAAGGGAAAGGTGAACAGGTGGTAAATTCTTATTGGATTTACATGGCTATATAAGAAGGAATACATGGGAAAATCAATTTATTCAACCTTCTTCTTCGAAAACCACTCTACTACTTCTCGTCCATTATGTTTTACTGCAAGTTCAGGTCTTGTCACTTCCGTTCCTTTCATAAGTGAGCCATGAAATTTCATCATTTAGTTAGCTAAACCTTTTCTCCATTGTTTGAAGAGCTAAGGAATAAGCAAAGTAAAGCTAACGTGAGACAGAAAACACTCTGTTCTGGAAGTCCAACTCAGTTAAGGTGAGTTCCATATTCCATTGGTTCTCTTGATGTTTATTGGTATATTTCTATGTTTTATACCGTAAGAAACATAGATATAGCCTTGTGTTAGCTAAATCCTATTAGGATATAAAAAACTAGAACAAGATGTGGCCTAGAAAATAATCAAGAATAAACAAGGAAAGTGCTGGAAATGGTGTAAAAGTGATAAGAAATAGGTGAGCTAAATTATATCAAGCGTGGTATAGTGGGCGAGATCGCCATATGCTAGTTTAATTCATAGGCGAACCTACCTCTGAATAAAAAGTTATGTATGGCGAGCTCTCATGCATAAGCATGGTGAGCTGATTTGTGGGCGAGCTCCCACATATAAGCCAATCTATGAATGGCGAGTTATATTGGGCGAGCTAGTGGATTAGTCTTAAGTTTCGCCAAAGTGTTGGAAACATTCGAACAGAATATATGTTGATGGTCTTGATAATTTATTTTGCAGCTAGGAATTGAGGACTCGATAAAGGCGATCGGGAAGCTAGGCTTCATAAGACCAGGTAAGGGAGATGTGTGTGAAGTGAATGCATGTTTTGTGGAGTTAAATTTTATGGAAATTTTGAGAAAATGATTTGGTTTGAAACATGCATTGGTTTGATAAACTGTTTTCATAGACCACGATTTGGGTGAGCTACAAAGCCGACCCCTATGTTGTTTTCTGGGCGATCCAAAGAAAGGCGACCCCTGTTTTAATAAAATCTGGGCGATCCAAAGAAAGGCGACCCCTGTTTTAATAAAATCTGGGCGAGCCAAAGATAGGCGACCCTTTGTGATATTTCGACCGAGCCAAAAGTGGGCAACCCTTGGTTTTGAAAGACTAGTGTTTATGGGCGATCCCTAATAATCTTATGGGCGACCTCGAACCATTGATTTATATTTTAGCCTTCGGGCGAATATTTTTATGGGTGATTCCCTAGTCAGCTCTGTCGTGTAATCCATTATAGCAGGCGAGCACTAGTCAAGCTCAAATGCGAATGTTAGTGGGCGAACGTTGGTTCACCACGATGGGCGAGCTGATCATGGGCGAGCCGTGGAACTTATGTTTTTATCACTCAAAAAATGGTGAAATTACTGGCTGTTTTTACTGTGTTTGTAAACAGAAAATATAATACCTTTTTGGAAAACAATCATTTTAGAGAAATGATGAAATATGTGAAATATTCCTTAAAGGTTCTTTATGAGATGTAAATTGATTTTTGAGACTTTAGGGGCCGAGTTTCATGCACTACTATTCACGTAGCTGATTGACCTGCCAAGTCATTAAAGGTCTCGAGGTCACTTGGCAAGTGTACCCGAAGACTACGTATAGATTATGGCCATAGATCTAGTAGTGTCCCAGTGGGGACGATTATTGGGTTCCTTCGGGAACGATGATGGCATGATTTAATTGTAGGGTGATGCTTAGTCTCAACTTACTGATTTCTGTTTAATGAAAGGATTTACTGGATCCTGTTTACTGTTTACTATACTATATCTAAATTGTTTAGCCAATAATTTGAATATTAAAGACTGTTTACTATAACCACTGTTTTCCTATTGGGTATGCTGTTAGGGAAAATAATCATTTTGTAGTATATAATTTTGGTTTTATAAAGCAGCATACAACTCCTTTACTGAGCACGTTGTCGCTCACCCCATTATTTTCACTCCACAGGTTATTGATTTGGATTAAAAGGTTTACCTTCCAGAGTTATCGGCTGCTAGAGTCAGCAGATATAAAATATCGAAGGTACATTATATTCTTTTATATATTTAGTAACATTGTACAGTACTACTCTGAGTAAAAAGGGAACGTAAGTGATCTCAAGCATTATGAGGTATTCATATTTCTATTTTGGTACTGAAATGAAAGTACCATTTATTTCTTAAAGGGTTAACAGATTGTTAAGCATTACAAACAGCCCAACCGATAAAAATGTGTGAATAAGAATAAAATATGTGATTTACTGTAGATTCGGGATGTTACAATAATATAATATATATAATTAAGATATATATAAATATATAAAAATTAAAATAAATAAATAAATACTCGAGTTTGGTGGGAAAATCCCACCAAACCAAAGTGGCAGAGCATTTATCCTAAACGACAGCCCAGCCCCTCCCCTCCAATTTTTTATGTTTCAAACGCTCAAACTCTGTCTCATTTCATCTCTTCTCTCCACTGTCTTCCTCATCTCAAGTCTCTCTCTCTCGTAACATCTCTCCCTCTCACATCACCTCACTGCCACCCATCTCCTCGCAAAACTCACTTCACCTCTCTTCTCGGCTTATTCTTCTCACCTTGCTATGTTGGCTTGAAGATTGAAGCAACTTCACGTGAGAAAGTAGTGGCTGGTGGTTCTAGTTTTTAGACTGAATGGTGGTGCAAACGGAAGGCTGAAAGTGACTCGGTCACAGCCTTTAGCAAGGAGAAAATGGTGGCCATTCGATGGCCATTTTGGGGGACTGGAGAGGGTGGCATTCTCAGGTTGGAAGTGCGTGTGTGCTGGTGGCGTTTTGGGGCCACTTCAAGGGTCTGAATAGGTCTGGACAGAGGAGCATCGAAAGGGAACCAGGGGCTGTTTAGCGAGACTTGTATTGGGAGGAAACACAAGGTGAGCAAGGCATCGTGGAAGCATTTCGGGCTGCTGGACAAAGCATGTATAGGGGTGTTTAGAACAGGTTAAAACAAGGGCTATGACCAGGGTTGGTTCTCAAGTTATTGGAGGCGGTGTTAGGCAGAGTTGAATGCTGAGAAAAGGGCTGGAGATAGAACCGAAACAAGGCTGGCAGAGTTGAATGCTGAGAAAGAGGCTGAAGATTGAACCGAAACAAGGTTGGTAGTTAGGGTTTTGAGTGCTGGAGAACAGAGTTCCATCATGTGGCTATTTAGTGCTAAGAATAAGGGTCTATCGAAGAAGTTGAAGCCTGAGAAGGTAACCTTTGTGCTGAGTTTGAAGACTCGACAAGGTGGTGAAGCATGAGGAAGGTGGAAGCTAGAGGTGCATTTTCTTTTCAGGCCGGCGTTGGGAGGAGGAGAGGCTGAGTAAGGCATGGACATTGACACAACTTAAGGCCTGGAAACAGGGGCCGTTGGATGTGTTTCTAATGGCTATTTAAGGGTTGAAAACGGTGGCCCTGAGCTCAGCTGAAGGCTAGGAGGTGGTTGAGTTAAGAACAGAAATTGAAGCTGAAATTGCGTCACTTTAGAGGGTTGTAAGAATGGATTTTGTTGCTGTGTGAACTGAGATTGGGGACACCGTGTGGCTGGAAGAAAAACAAATTTTAAACAAGTATGAAAGGTGGCTGCAATGAGGCTGCGTAGGGGAATAAATTGGAGCGGTGAAGAGTGCATAATCCCAGCTGACAGGGTTGTTCGTGTAGGTAGTGAGCTACCCTGTTGGTCTAAGCGGAAAGCAAAGGTAAGAAGAAGAAAGAAAAAAGAAAGAAAAAAAAATGAAAAGGAAAGGAATAAAGAAAAGAAAAGAAATAGGAATTTATATACATATGTATATGTAATATAATTAAAAATATATATTAATATATATATGCATAATTATTACAAACACCGTCGATAGAGTATTTTTACTCCACAAGCGATGTTAGGATTGTGACACATGTCTTATAAAAATATTAAAAAATAAAAAATAAATAAAATAAAACATGTGTCATGATCCTAACTCCACTTGTGGAATAAAAAAACTCTACCGACGATATATGGAATAATTATCCCATATAGATATATAAATATATATATATATATATATATAAGTGAAGATGATAGAATTTTATTCAAGACTTGGTATAAATATTAGTGTTAAAATTTTAAGTTGGCCTTGAATTTTTATAAGTATATAGAAATTTAGCTCGATGTTATTAAGTTGAATTTTAATGTGTATATGTAATGCAACTAGAGGACGATGAACCCAATTTAGCTAACATCGGTGCACACTCAAATTAAGCTCGAGCTAGGTAAGATGTTTATATAACGTAGATATAGAATTATACTGTATAGGTCATGACATGATGGAATGATGATTTGAATGCTTAGAAAGTTGACCTAACTAAGAAATTTGGGATAGCATAACCAAGGTTGCTGATATGGCACAATATAATGGATGATATTATGGGATTGTGATTTAAAGATATGAAATGCAGGAATGACATAGAGCTTGATAAGGTATCATAGTGATGCAATGTTATGAGGAAATGATTCAATGTGATATTGACCTATAAGCATCACTAGTCCGCATGATAATACATAGACACGTTTCATAGGCACTATACCATACTGTTTTAAACTCGTGTTTAGTTACATCGCCTTTAAACATGCATCTTTTATAACTTAAGATTTTGGAAGAATTCATCTATTTAATGCTTATAAGAATTTTATGAATGCTTCATTTGTTTTGAAAGAGAAAGTATATGGTGTACATGTATGTATTTATGTATAAATGATGTTAAAGTAATATGTTACATACCTTGAACTATTTTCATTAGAAAGTTAAAAGTTTAAATGTTTTATGAGATTATAGGCACCCTAAGAGAAAACAGCAATGGGAGAGCTCCTCCCGTATTGAGTCTGATCGTAGCTTGACTCCAGATTAGTTGAGGCCCAAAGTGGCATCCGAATACCAAGGGTTAAGACCAAAAAAAAAAGAAGAAGAAATAAACTCAATAAAACATGATGGAAATTGCCTAATTAAAGATTACTCATTAGGCAAAGATGCTTGTTCAACAATAGTCATGGATAGGGTTCAGTCACACATGATCAGTGGGGTTGAGAGACATGAGGTCTATGGCCATAGGTAGTGCCCTAGTTGGTTTCCAAGGGACGATGACATAATTTTTCACTACTAACTATAGTGTACTAAGTTTTTATTGATAAAGTATTAGGGATTTAGCCTAGTCTCAAACTGATATGATATGCTGTCTAGAGTATAGTTTTATTTGATATGAACTCTAGACTTGACACTTTTTTGTAGTATATGAGAAATTTTTTGAGACTGTACATGTTTTAGACAAGCTATAAAAGTGAATATGAGATGTTTTGAGATATTACATGTTTTTTTTAAACATGCTTTAAAAGTACACGTGATATGACTTACGAATTGTATATGTTTTAGTCATGTCTTAAAGGTAAACATGAAATGATTTGAGATTTTACATATTTTGAACATGCTTTAAAAGTATATGTAATATGGTTTCGATACTATATATGCTTCATATATGTTTATATGCCAAACATGACATGATTTGAAATCATAGTTGTTTTATACAGTAAAACTTGCATAAGTTTACATAATGAATCATGACATAACAGTATGTTATCTACATGAAGGAGGCCTTGACTTTATACTGTACATGAACAAGAGATGCATATGAAGAAGTGTCATGACTTATATACTACATGTGATCGTATTTCTCCACATTAAAATGATATGATCAAATATTGTATAGAGTAAAAATTTCTAGATGAAAAGTGACATGAATTGATATTGCGTTTGAACATCTATTTTATATGAGATGTGATATGACATAAGATTGATATGAGCATGGTTTAATACCAAATGAGATCGAACTAAAATATGTTTCATTATTGCATGAAAACTATGGCATAAGGGTAAGAAGATTGAAAAATGATCGAATTGATATGATAAAAAGTCTATGTGATGATAGATGTTGGGATGGGACAATGAGGTACTTCAACGTGCCCCTTTATTAATTTCCTAAAACCTTTGCCCATTTAGAGTCCTTAAGGACATGGTCTTAGATGTTTTGGTAAATGATCATAAAAGGAGCATGATATAAGAATCTTTACTTAAAGGTTTCATGCATTTGCATTAGAATAGTATAAGTCTAATTCTGCACTTATATAAATGATTTATTGAGCCATCACTCATTTAACGTTGTTTAACCCTTTTTCAAATTGAGCACAGAATTAGAAGCATATTTCGAAGCTATCCGAAATAGTCACAAGCCTGAATATTGCCCCTACTTTGAGGCTACTCTAGATAATTGTTATGATTATATATACATATTCTTTTGCACGAATTTAATATTTCAAGCTATTTTTATACAGTACTATAGAATGGGATGTAAACTAGGATAATGAATGGTAGATATAATATCTTGATGCTACATGATATGTATGTGATAAGTAGTTGTGAATATTAGGACTATGAAAATGATACCTATTTGATGAGTATAATGTGGACTATAGGAGAGATTGATGGGCTGCATTGTGATAAATGAATCTAAATTACAAATGGTTAATTGGGGAGAACCTCAAAATATAAGGGAGATATTTTCAATTTGTTTCTAAGCATGAATAAGTTATGGGTTAAAAATGATCATTGCTTACCTTAGAGAATGATTTAATTCACTTTTGAATTAAAGAATGAATGGAATTTGTTTAGGGCTACATAGCCACTGAATGTAAAAATGTAAAACAAAAAGGAAAAATTTAGTTTGTAAAATTTGTTAAGTGGCACTTGTATAAGTTTTCAATTCAGCGTCATGACTCTCAAATTGTGATAGATTTAATGATATCAGAGCGATTTTTGTCTAGTGCATGTTAGTATAGATTAGTTAGAATAGTTTACATCCCATATTACTGTAAATGCCTGAATGTTAAGTGCTTAATAAATGCTGAAAACTGTTCTTAATGCATGTGTATTTTGCATGGAAATTAAATGATAATAATTTAAAGAAGACTACTAAGGTGTGGATGGTTTGAAGCTTCGATAAGTGACACAGTGGCCTATAAGGTATTGTGAATTGTAATAAGATTTGAAGGGGCACAATGAACTATATGGAATTTGGAGGTATGGAGATTGTATGATATACTTGTCAGGGCACACAGATGAGGCAAGAAATTGTGTTTAATGGAAATGATAGTGGAGTGATCGGGCATAGTCTAGCTTAAGGAATAGGTTATGTAATGGCCAAGAGTTGAAGCTATACATTTAGCCTTAGGAAAGTATCGCTCTATAAAGCCTCAAATTTGAAACAAAAAATAAGATTGAATGGCTTTATGTCGATGAACGTATTATACCTTAAGGTATATGATTGAATGTAGGGTCCAAGCTTGTTTTGAAAACTATGGGATTGGAAAGTGATATCAAAATACGAAAGTTTTGGATTTTAAGGGATTGGGCATCCCTAATGAGTTTCAATAAATGGTTCGATTGGGCCTATTGGAGTGGACCAGTAGGATTTTGGGCCTGACAATGATAATGGCATGAAATTTATTTGAACCTATTCACCACGTCTAACATGAAACGGACTTTATTAAAATGCCTTAAGAGGAACTATTGCCTAACCTCCTTTTGGACTTAAAAGATGTACTAGATCCTACATATTTTGAAAGTGTATGGACTTCGAAAAACCATATGATTTCGAAGGAATATGATTTGAAAAGTACATGGATCTCGTAAATTATTTGACTTTTGAAATATATCATTTGAACTATGTGAATTTTGAAAGTTTAGTGAATTGAACCTTATGGTTTTGAACAATGTGGATTCGATACCTACAAGACTCTTCAAATTTCTCACTAGTAAAGTTGAAAAGAACACATGTTATAGAAAGAACATTTTTGAATGGAAATTAGAGATTATTTGGGCATGTTGTGCAAGATAACAAATTGACGTGGAAGTTAATATTGCATGAAATAAGGACTCGAGATCATCATGTCTTGGCATTGATTTTTACCTAGTTTGATAGTTTCTGAATTATAAGAGGAAGAATGGTTACAAGGTGTAAACTAACGGGATACATCCAATTTGGTAGTTTTATCGAGTATTGAACTCTGAAATTAATATGAGAATGATACAACCTTTAGAATAAGTGATAATATGGAAATCTGATCTTGAAATTTATAAGACTTTGAAATGAAATGGAGATAGAGAAAATGATAAAGAAAGCACCCTTATATGTTGGGATGACGTTGATCAGTGTTGGAAGAGCTTAAAAAGCAACTGCAAGAGTTGCTAGACAAAGGGGTTTACACGCCCTAGTATGACAACCTAAGGACTGCAGTATTATTAGTGAAAAGATAGACAATAGTTTGAGGCTGTATATTGATTATAAACAGTTAAATTAGGTGACAGTTAAGAATAAATAACCGCTGCCTACTATTAATGACTTATGGGATTAGTTAAAGGGTGCTAAAGTAATTTATAAGATTGATTTGAGATTAAGGTACCTTTAGTTGAGAATAGAATGGAAAGATGTCCTCAAGACAGCATCAAGGTAAGGTACAACCAAATTGACTCAGAGTATGAGATCAGGGATGATGGATTGTTAAGGTATAAAAGCAAAATATGTGCTTCGGAACTAGTAGAGAAAGCTTTGGAGAACGTGAGGTTGACATGTGATCTGTTAAGGACAACTTAAAGTAGACAGATGAGTTATGCTGATAACTGGAGGAGACACTTGGAGTTTCAGGTTGGAAATAGAGTATTCTTCGAGATCTCTTTGCCTAAAGGCATAATGAGGTTTGGAAAGGAATGGAAGTTGATTCCTTAACACGTTGGAATATTTTTGAGTTACTAGAGAGAGTGAGTGACGTGGCATACCGATTAGTAGTTCCACCTCAACTATCAAGTGTGCACAACGCCTTCCACATATCTATGCTCAGGAAGTATCATTTGAATCCCTCCCACGTGATTAAGTATAAGCCTTTGGAGAAGAGGGAAGGCTTAAACTATATTGAAAAATTGATTCAGGTTTTGGATCGAAACATAAGGTATTGCGGTCCAAGACTATGTCTTTGGTAAAGGTGCTTTGGCAACACCACTCTTTAGAAGAAGTTATAAGAGACTTGGAGAGTTAATGAAAGAGGAGTATCCTTACCTATTCTAGGATAACTTGGAGCAATTTGGAAGACTAAATTTTTAAAGGTGGGGAGAATGTGAGAACCATAATTTTTCCTAAACCATAAATGTATTCAACATGTAATTTAAGTAAATATACTGAAATAATGCACTTTTGGAATTTCAATTATAAGATTATAATTCATATTCATAAAATGAAGTCTCTAAGAATAACATGAAGTGCACACATATATAGTAGATACAATGTACGTTACATGAATATGAAAAGAGTTGTAATTATAGTTATATATTGTCACGACCTGAAGGCCATGACGTGCACTTAGCACTTTCACTTCGTTACGGTTTACCAATTTTACGAATTAAATTTTTCTTTTCACTCTAAGGTTTGTATTTGGTGTCAATGTCATCACTAAACAATTTCCAGATTTCTCAATTTAATTTGACTTATTGGTACTATTTAAGTTATTAACTTCTAAAGCAAATCAACTTACTTCCTCAATATTTTAATTCAAGATTGAATCTAGCTAAAGAAAAAGATCGAAAACCTCTCCTCATATATAATCAAATTTCCCCAGTTAATTAACCTGCAAAATATATGTATATTTTCAACATTATATCTCAACTCTACAATCCACAATTTATATCATCATACATTACACACATTCCTAGAATCATCAATTAGCATATTTACATTTTATAAAGTTCATAGTTATCATACCACAAGCATATCCCAGATCGCACTCGATAATCATTCTAGTCTATAACAATCTAGAGCGATCTTAAGTTACATCCTAAAATATTTTCAATAAACATGTATGTGAACTTTATAATGTCATACATGATAATTAAAATGATTTACAAGTCTTGTATATCTCAAAAGAAAAAAAAAACATTACTCGAAGGACTTAGATAAGTATCGCTAATAGATACTGTCCTCGAAACCTTGCATAGGAACTCCGAGTGTAGAGTCTAGCTAATATGATCTACAAGGTTGTTAGAAAGACGTGAGCAAACCATGGTTAAGTAAGATACTAAAATAAATGCAAAAGTAAAATTATATTGTCCTAAATACAATGTATGAAACCTGCAATTATAAATCCTTGTAACATATTCTAATTATAGACATTTGTACTTAATCTCGATATCATGTCCTAGAAGACATTAGGTGTGCTAGGGTTTTTAGGCATGGTTGGACCCAGACACTTAATCAAGAAGACATTCATTAATCAAGAAGACATTCAATTCACAATTATCAATTCACTAACCCAATTTTATTTCACATATAGCTTAATATAATTCCATATTTCGATAATGTAAACTCTATTAATCAAATACAATATAACACCAATTCATATT
This sequence comes from Heritiera fomes, assembly GCA_032173925.1. Taxonomy (NCBI): domain Eukaryota; kingdom Viridiplantae; phylum Streptophyta; class Magnoliopsida; order Malvales; family Malvaceae; genus Heritiera; species Heritiera fomes. The sequence goes on along the minus strand of JAPDPM010000015.1, from coordinate 12,625,244 downwards.
ATTAATCACTTAGCCTCATTATTCAATTGCAACATAATATATAATCACATTATCAATCACATAACCCATCAATCAATTACAGTGTAATATCAAATCACATTACTAATCACTTTGCCCGATATCAATCAAATACAGCACATGCCTAGTGATTACAAGGCTCTTGTGCAAGCTCAATCATGTGACTTACAATATCAAATTGTGTGAGACCCGATTTTATTTCACTGTACACAATATTTGTAAATGATTGATAGTGGAAATAAATTCTTTTAGTGGAATTAAATAAATATTGAATATGAATTTCCACTTGAATTATGGAATTATTGGAACTATGAGTTATATAATATGGTGTATATGAATTAAAATTAAAATTAAAAGAATATGGTGTATATGATTTCAAATGAATATAAATGGAGAAATTGAAAACATAGACTAAGAGAAGAAAATAAAGTCCAAAATCATATGAAAATTGGACTACACTTGAGTGTTCATGATGATACACGACTGGACACAAGAATTGTTCAAATTTTTGATGTTTTGATGTAATAAGGGACGATAATGATAGATAAAGAAGGGCTTTATTAAGTTGAAACTAGGCTGAAATTTTATTGGCTTAAAAGTTTACCAAGGAGACAAAAAAAAGTCAAGAAATAATACAGCAAAGTGGATTTCAACGCCACTTTTGTTGCAGCTTTTGTACCGATCTGTTCAGCCATTTAAAGGCTGATAAAACATAATTTTTATAGTGTAAAATAGGTTGGAAATGGTGTTTAAAGATAAAGCATTCAAAGATATTATTTATTAAGATGTTATTGGCTGAAAATATAGATTAAAAAGGCCAAGTGAAGTCAAGAAAATGTGCAGCCAAACTTGTGGACAACACGCCACCCTCTTGAATGCCATGGTACGTTGTAGCTGGAAACGTTGGCTGAGATTTCAGCCATAATTTTCAGAATAAAATGCCAATTAAGAGATATAAAAGAAAGAGAAGATAGAAATACCATGAGGTTAATTGTCATTGGATAAAAAATTTCAAAAGGGTTATGGAACTTAGTCAAAAACGGACAGCAACAAGGCAGCCTTCACCACCGTTCCTTTATGCTGCCAAATTCTTCAGTTTTTAATGCTCAAAATGACATAAAATGATGAAGAAAATGGATAAATAATAAAGGTGAAATACTCCTATTGGATGTCTAAAATAAATGAAAGACAAAAGAAACAAAACTCAGCCAATTTTTACAACTTCACCACCGGTTTTCTGCTGTCTTACGAGAACCAGAATTTTATTTCAGTTTGGTGTTTTGTTTGGCCATCGTTCATTCAAGGAAATTCAACAAATTTCATACTTTTGATAGCTAACCAATTAAGCCTTCCCTATCAACCCTTCCTCTATCTTTAAATCATCAAAGAAATCAAGAGAAGAGGGCTGACTCGAGGCAGAACATATTCTGTTTTGGAGTGAGCCATTCGGTCAAGATAAGCTTCCAAAATTCTATGGTTTCCTTGATATCAAATGATGGATTTATAGTTTTTTTAACATCAGAAGCATTATCCTAGCATTAATTTTATTTAAGCTTTATTAGATAATGGAATTAGCACAAGTTGAGGAAAGAAAAGAAACAAAGTGCTAAGTGTAGATTTCAATTCTGCTGGAAAAACTGTTCTGTCCGAGCCAAGTGGAAAAAATTCAGTTTGGGGGTTTTACAAAGAAACAAATTCTGGAAAATTTATAACAGATAGCCTTATGAGTTGGGAAAATGTTAGTTGTGGAATTATCTAATTTGGAGTTGTATAGCCTGAGATATAGGCAGCTAAACACAGGGCACTCAGTGCAGTAGGCGAGATGCTCTGTGGAAACTTTGAAAAATTGTAGAAAATAGCACAGATTGAATTTTGCTGCAAGCTTTATGTTCCTAGAAAGGTAAATGAGTTGCGAATAATATGGTTCTGAGTTTGCAGAATTTCAAGAAACCTATCTTGAGATATAGCCCAATTTGTACATAAAGCTCAGTAGACAATCTGCCAGAATGCATCTGAAAACAGGGCAACTTTGAGGAATTATTAAAAATAATTCCGAAATGATAAAATTGTGAAACTTACAATTCTGAGTAGGGAATTGGATTAATATTCATATGGTTTTGGGATTCATAATTTCAGACATCTCTATAATCAGAAACACAATTTTTAATGCACAAAGGTCAGAAAATCATCCTGCCAAATGGGTCAAAATCTGGTGAACTTTGGAATATTGTGAAGAATAGTATGGAATGAACTAGAAAATGAACTTAATACTTCTAGATAGGGAATTAAGTCAGATTTCATATAAAATTGACGGTACTAATTGGAATTCAATATTTTCTGTTATGAATAGAAAGACGGTGATAGATCGGAAATTCTTATAAAGAATAATTCTGCCTTAATGAGTAGGATTTCTAAGAATGCTTAGTGTATATGTATGTTTCGGAATTAAACTTGTATGACGTATCTTCTGCAGCTCTGAAGCTAAATCCATGAAATGGGAAAGGAGACGAATAAGAACCTAATCATTGGTTCAAGACTACAAAGTGTACGGTTTAAATGAAATGACACTGTACAGGTAAGGGGGGAGTGTGTGAGTTGTAGTGATATAATGAATTGCATGTTTTCTTGAGCTAAATTTTATGAGAATATTGGAAGCATGATTTGATTTGAAAACATGCAAAATGATGGTTGATAAGCTAGGTTATATACTGTGAATTGTGTGCAGGAGGTTAGGAATCCGCAGCCGTTATGTTATCGAAAAATTTTCGAAAGTATTTTAAAATATTATAAAATATTTTAGATGCATGAATGATTTAAATGGGAAATTTTGAATGTAATTTCCACCAATTTTCCATAAATTAGAAATTATGAGAAAGTTATAGAATTAAATATTCATGTTTTATATTTTCATTGAAGTGAGAAACTAATTATGTTTTATATGATTTTAAATATTCAAAATGAATATTTATTTGTGTTCTCACTTAATACATGAATATTTACCGACTAATTTACGGTATGTGAAAATGAGAAATAAATACCTTTTTGGAAATAATTATTTAAATAAATGATTTAATTCATTAGTTTTCCTTAAAGGTATTTTTATGGGAAAAGAAATGATTTTATACCTTTATGGAACAAATACTGATCTTATTTATTTTATAAATTCCATAAAGGTGATGAGATATGAAAATGTGAGAGCCTTATGGATAAACATGGAATATTTCAAATTATTTTGAATAAGATCCATAAAGGTTATGGTACGGTTTTTATACTCTTTTGAGACTTAGGTCCCGAGTTTCATGTATCATACTATTACTATTACTGTCACGTAGCTGATTGACCCGCCAGTCATCAGCGTCCCGGATGTCACCTGGCAAGTGTACACCGAGGACACCCTATAGATCATAGCCATAGATCTCACTATATACTGTGTCCCTTCGAGGATGATTACTGTGTCCCTTAGTGGACGATTATAGCATGATTTAATTGTAGGGTGATGCCTAGTCTCAACTTACTAATTACTGTTACTGGAGGGATTTACTGAATCTTGTTTACTGTATTGCACTGTGAATTACTGTTTATTGAACTGAACCGTACTGAAATACTATTTTATTGAACTGTACTGCACTGGGAAATACTGTTTACTGAATTGGTAGCTATTGATTTCTGTTTATTGAACTGGTAGCTACTGATTTCTATTTACTGAACTGAAAGCTACTGATTTCTGTTTACTGAACTGAAATCTACTGATTATTGTTTATTGAACTGAATTATACGGAATACTGTTTACTGAATTGAAAGGAAATTTATTGTTATAGAGAAAGAATACTTTGAAAATTATTTCTAAAATAGAAATAATTATTGAACTGTTATCCAGTGATTTGGATATTTATAAGCTATTATACTGAAAAGACTATTTATTGTAACTACTGTTTTACCACTGTACTGTTACGTGTTTTGAATTATTACTGAAGTGGTGGAAATTAAATGATTTATTCCATTTATATTTATGGAAAAAATAAATATTTTCCAGCACATATTTTTCATTATATCAAGCAGCATATGACTCCTTTACTAAGCATGTGGTTCGCTCAACCCTTACTTTCAAACTTTCCAGATTAATCACAAGGATTATTTGATGGCTTCTCAGTTAAATATAGCTGTGAGTAGCCTACTGGGACAAAGAGCATTGAAATTTAGAGGTATAGTCACCTCTCTTATATATTCAGACACATGTATACAGTACTATATTATTGTAAAATAGAATCAGGGGATGTAAAGAGTAAGGAATATTGTAAATTTTCATATTCCGAATTTACTAAATAAATAAATGTTTGCCATTTATTACTGTTACTAATCATGTGTTAAAGGCATCACAGACAGCTCAACCATACTTTATGTATAAAATATGTTAAATTACTATTCTGTGGACTGTTACAAATTGCATGAAAGAGTTTACGATTTCAAATCAATCATGCATGGTACAAAATCATGTCCAATAACATGCACCATCTAAAAATCATATCACAGGTGTTGTTTCAATGCATGTGCAATCTCAAATGTGTCACGTATGCAATAAAACTTGTTCAAGGTTCAAATTCCTAATTTCAATTCAAATGCATATGCTATTTCGAAAATCAAAGTTCCATATTTAAGATTCAAAGTTCAAATTTCTAAAATGGTACTTTGAAACATTGTCTAAAGTTTCAAATCAAACATTATGATATTTTAAAACAATGTTCAAACCAAGTATTAAGCATATATATGCTTTTCAACTCAAAGTTTCAGAAATCTAAGTTGGAAGTTCTAAATCAATATTTTAACGATGTTTAAAGTTTTAAAATGATGTTTCGATAATTTTAAAACAATACTCGGACTATTGTCCAAAGTTTTGAGGAAAACTTTAGCATAGTTTAAAGCACAAGTTAAATGTTCTAAATGAGATATGACCCAAATAGTTCAAACTATCAATAAAGATTTTAGCTTTAAATTGATATATGTATTTTGAAATGATAAAAACTTAAGTAATCTTTAATGTTTGATACATATTATAAATTTGCTTTATCACATATCATTTTCTCAAACTATTTTAAGTGTATTTATAAAAAATAAGACCACTATTTAAGTGCTTATTCTTACTTGTCTTAATACTTTATAAAATGATTTTGAATATTTTCATTAAGTAATTTTCTCATGGAAATATAGAATACATTTTTAGAAAATTACTTAAAAAGTTTTTGTATTAGGTTTTCAATTGAGAAAGTTAAGAAAGACTTTCATAAAGTTGAAAAATGATTTGGGATGACTTAAAACCAACGATTACATCATTTCTAACCTAAAACAACCCAAAAAAGTGCAGAAAAAGGATGAGGGATCCATCCCCTGCGTTGAGGGATCTATCCCTTGTGATAAGGGATCCTTCCCTTAATGGCAGAAAGCTCCTACAAACCAAAATGAAGCATGGGATCGATCCCCTAAGGCACAGGATTGATCCCCTAATGGCAAAAAGCTCTTAAAGGTTGAAATAAAGCATGGGATCGATCCCCTAAGGCATAGGATCAATCCCGTACCACGTGAAAAGCCCCCAACGGCTAGTCTTTGTGAGGAACAATGATCATATTCAATTTAAGCTCCACCAAACTTCAAGAATTCGTCTAAGGGACTATAAATAGAGGCTTGGGAGCTCAAGACAACATGAAGAATGGTTGAGAAACTTCATTCATCATTTTCTTCATCTTCTTTAAGCCTCAACAACATCTCAAGTGTTAGAATTTCTAATCATCTATCATGCCCATCTTTTCTCTATAGAATAGCACAAATATTGTATAGGTCTCTCTTGTGCTTAACCTTTGTAATCACTTGCCTATCTAGAGGCTTCAAGTGACATCCTTGTCACTATCCAAATAATAACTAACTTCTTATTCAAATAACAATTAAATTGACTAGTTTATCAATGTTAATCTTCTTTTTCTAAACTTTAGGCATTATTATTAAAGTATAATATCCATTTACACATGCATGAAATTTTCATATATAAACATGTGTCACATATATCAGGATCTTAAATATTTACATAACCTATTTCCCCAAATATACACTAATGTGATATCGTACTGTACAATAGCCGAAGTACATGGCCAACTAAGTATACCTTCAAGGAATAAGTAGGAAGCATGTCTCAAAGGTATATCAAAAGAACCTCACAAGGTACTCCTCTATCCGGAGCGGGATTTACTTCAAATAATCTGTATAAAAATGTTTGTAAAGGAGTGAGTTTACGTTCAGTAAGAAACTTATGTAAAAGAGAGTACTATATCACTATATGCAATTTTTCTTGCTTGGCTCTATAATGTCATGTAAAACCATTATAAAGCATACGTCACATATATTTCTTGCAATTATTAAATACAAGTAAATCATCTCTTTCAAATATTTCCACGGATCTCACATCACGTGAAATCATATATTCAAATACAAATAGCTTCAAATACTTTCAAATAGATAGGAGACAATTAATTTCTAATAGATTTCATGCACCAAGTAATTCTCGTAATGGATACAGCAAATATATCCCGTAAGGGATAATCCATAAGAGATCTCACGAGGATACCACAAATATATCCCGTAAGGGATAATCCTGAGAGCAATCTCATAAGATACCACAAATATATCCGTAAAGGATAATCCCATGAGACATCAATTTAATGGCGTACCCACATATGGGCCAGGGATCCTCCCCAAAGCCGAACAAGTAAGAGACGTATGGCCATTGTCTATAGCCTACAGTGCTCACTAGTCAGGTGCCTTACTCTGGGTCTAAGGACCGGACTAGGGCTCCTCAGCCGAGAACAAATACAAATAATGTGCATGCTCTTTTAAGAGATTCATAGTCTCCAAAATATTATTCATATAACATTTGGCAAATACAAATAAACTTTCTTGAAATAGGTTTTCAAAACCTCCTTTTCAAATGGGCAGTCAATTGGTCTTTAGGGCAGTCGACTGTCTCACCTTATTTTGCTTTATTGAATTTCTTCTCCTTTTGAAATTCAAATATTTTATTTTTCCAAAACATAAAAGGGCAGTCGACTGGTCCCATATAGCAGTCGACTGGTTTTGAAACAGAATGCTTCCCGAGAAAAAGCAGTCGACCGGCTCCCTGGGCAGTCGACCGTTTTTGAAACAGAATGCTTCTGGAAGAAAAGCAGTTGACAGGCATCCCTAGCAGTCGACTAGTTTGAAACAAAATGCATACTAGAAAATAGCAGTAGACTTGCTTACATAGCAGTCGACTGGTTTGAGTCGGTTTCGAAAATTTTTACGCTTTGGTTGTCTCTAGGCAGTCGGCTGCTACTTAGGGCAATCGGCTGCTCCTAGCCTAATTGGCACTAGGAGTAGGACTCGAATTGTAACTTTTCCTGCACTCAAATCAGCTTTTGTTTCTTTCCAAATACATTTCAAATATATTTAAACATACGGACATAGCCATCCTACGTCCGTTACATAAATTCCTTACCTCAATTATCAAAATCCCTTAGCTTGGTCGAAATCCAACTCCTTTTCTTGCAACTTTTCAAAGCTGTAAACATCATCAAATTAAACCTTAATAAATACACTCTACCAACTCTATACAACTCCAAACTATCATTAAAATCAACTAAAACCACCTAACTCTCTTACCTTTGCAATTCACCAAATTTCAGGATTTCAGATCTTCTTAATCGCTTTGATTCAGCCTTTCATATTAAAGACTTAGCTTGAGCTAGCGACAAGGATCATTTTTCGTCAAGTGAGCTTAACGATTTGGTGACGTGAGATGGTGGTTTGTCAAGGCGAGGGAAATGGAAACTTACGGAAACTTGAGGGAACGAGAGGGATGAAAGAATGGGACTACCGATTCTTGATGGAGGAGATGGTGATGAGTCATGCTAGTTGCATTAAATGCCCATTTATTTCATTAATTCATCTCAGCCATTGACCATTCAATTCTTTGACCTCTTGACCATTTGACCATCAATTTCATTTATTCCTCATATATCCCATACAACATTTATATATCATAAATTTACATTTATCCAATTAATCCAAGTTGGAAAACTGTACAAGTATGGGAAAATTACATGATATTGGGGATTTCACACTTCACTTCTTGTAAAGGGGAGAGTACCCTTGAGTGCTTTGTTCTAAGTCAGATTTGGCTAGATAAGGTTTACTCCTTAAGCTTTGAAAAAGGAGGGGATAGGTTTCTCTTGAGCTTTGAAAAATAGGGAGGTTACTCTTAAGCCTGCAAAAAGAAAGAGTGTAATACAAATTCAAGATTAGTGAATTTGGAGAAAATCTTTAGGAGCGACTCAAGGTAGATGATGTAGGCAAGGTTGCCGAACCTTTATAAATCACTTGCGTACAATTCTCTTACCCTACGCTCTTTATTTATTTGCAATTATATTGTGATTATTGTATTGGATTTGAATTATATGCTTGTGTAGCTTAAAGAACTTAGGAAACTTCAATGTAGGCTAGAGAATTTAGAAGAACCACAAATTTAACCTAAGGGTAGCTAAAAATCGATTCACCCTTCCTTTCAGTTAGGTTATAGAGCCAACAAAGATTTATAAATCCCACTGTAGCTATCAGAGGGCCAAAATTCCCATATGGGTACTATCTATGGCCAAAGAACCCTAACTCCAGTTTCATTAATCGAATGAAACCAAGACCTGTCCGCAATTATTGTCGTACAAGCCTAAATACCTTATGATCATTGATTCAATTAGGCAAGTTCTGAAATGGTGCTTTATTGACATTGTCAAGATACGCCATAGTCTCCAAATTAAGGCTCTAAATGTTCTAAAAATTCTAAAACTTCTGATATTCAAATAGTTCAAATACACTAAATGTCACGCCCTCGGAAGCCGGATTTTTCGGGCTAACTTTTTCTTTCACTTCCTATGTTTGTCTCTCGCTCAATGTAGCTAAATACCTAATGAGTAGTCCTACTCTTATATTTGTTTAAGACTAGTTGTCTAAGGTCCCATTATAGTCTTCTCGTAAGACATGTCGAAAACAAAACTGAAAAACTCCCCCCTATTTTGGTCTAGTATTCATCCCCCTACTAATGTACATCACTATCTCCACCTGTAGAAATTTTAAATCCCCATGTAACTACTAGAATACTAAACATCCATGTGATTCAATATATAAACATATCGAGACTACAACTTAATTACGATCACACCGTGTTTACAGACTCGATATCACCTAGTACTTACATCCCAAAATCCTATACACTGTGTACACAAAAGAATTTAGTCTGGGATATAAACAAAAGAACAAAAGATTATACCTTGGCTCGAGATATAACTTTCTGTAGCTCGACAAAAAGACTCCCAATGCACCACGCTCGTGCCAAGTCTACCTGAAATAATCTGAGGTGGAAGGGGGTGAGCTTTGGGGAAAGCCCAGTAAGAAAACATACGCTAAGTGATATTAGATGTTCTGCTATGTGCGTGCATGTGTATGCGTGAATAAGTATGTCAAAACTCATGCTTAAGTGTGTCTTACGGAAAATGCAAGTTGACAATTCATTGTTCTATAAGCTATAAAAACACCTGCACCCACGCATTTATAAAATCGAAATACACAATCAAAATATTTTCAAGAGACAGGATTTCTCTGATAAGGTATCGCAATATAATCGGGATCTTTGGAAATAACCAAAAGCGTTCTATGAAAGCGTCCACTGTAGCTAGCAGTGGTTACCGTTCCGAACCAAGATTCTATCCATGATCATGAATCATCCCAGCACTAGTGATCATCTAGTAGCTGAGGTACAAGTCACGACTATTTGTCGGACACCTGGAAGATCACAAAGCAATCCAGGACCTGGAAGATCACAAAGCAATCCAGGATATTTTACGTTAATTGCCACACAGGCTTACTAAATGCCACATAGGCATAATTTAAACGCCACACAGGCGGGTGCCACACAGGCTCATCTACGCCACATAGGCGAGTTAAGTGCCACACAGGCAACTTCCAAGCATCCCTCGTCTCTTATGCCAAAATTCATGCGAAAATACTTTTATACGTATCCAGAGTATAGGAGGCATGAATTGTAGTAAACACTCTAGTTTTGATAACCTCGTAGTACAAAACACATTTTAGAAAGACAATATTTCGGTGACAAGAAATAGTGCTTAAAATATATGAGGTTTTTAAATACATTGTAGGATTTAAATTTAACACCAAAATCCATTGAATAATTTCTAACGAAATTTCGGCATTATGACGGCATAGGTAGGACACTACCCAGCATCATAATCCACAACCAAATAACCTGCATAAAACGCCAACCAACAGCATTTTTATCCACAAATCCAACACAGTTCAAATTCAAGACCATTTGTACTTCAATTCAGTTCAATACATATGAAATTCAACTAAGGATGCATTTCAAATCAATAAGTATTAAATAACAGAACTTTGGACATACACAACATAGCAGACTAATAAACGTTTACCGTAAATTCCCTTACCTAGATAATATCACTTTGCACTCTTAAGCCAATTGTTCAACTCCACCTCCTCGGAAGTTTTCTCTATAATTTAAATGCACAAAGCCAATTTAGTAATTATTCATAGTATATTTTCAAACTATATCTTACTCAAATATTTATTTATACTACATCCTTATAATCTATTTCATTTACTTAAAGCCTTTACCTTTGAGAGTCTCCCAACTCTAGCTCTTCCTTGTTATATATTTATTCAAGGCTCCCACCAAGAACCTACACCATCCATACTTCAATATTAATATCCATATCCCACATGATAGGCTTATCACTACAACTATTCGTTAGTTGCATACCTCGACATAAATATACAATTATATATATATATATATATCTTATTCTTAACCCCATATACACATCATTATCCTTCAAATTTCTAACCGCCTATCATCATGTCTTATTTCCAATTTATTAAACAATTTCATTTACATTAAGCTTACACAAAAGAAAAGCCCTTTACCTTTAAACTTACACCAAGCTTTTTCTTCTATTTTTCTTGCTATTGAATTTCTCCAAACAGCCCCCTTTTTGCTGCTGGTAATTGTCGAGATCCCTCTTCCTCTTGTTTACTATCTCTTTCTCAGCTATTTTTCCTCCTTTAGTGACTGACTTAATTCAATCCTTTAAATCTCCCTCATCACCATGTTTCTTGCTACTCGAGGAAAATGTTTCTGTTTAGCCGAGAATGAAGCTAACCAGTAGCTTCCGACCACTGCAGTAGCACCGTTTCCACTATTGTTTCAGCCTTGTATCACGAGGAGCAACCCTTATTCCCTACTTTACTTCACACTCAACTCAGTTTCTCAACCAGCCTAGCCCTTTCTCGCATCCCCTCTTCTTCCCCGGTGTTGTCTCTTTCCAACCAAAGTGCGATTCTGTTGAGGGATTCAAAAGCAGAATATTTTCCAAATGCCCCTCTTTGGCTTCCATTCACAGCTGATGTTTCTAAGAATTTCAACTATTCCTTCACATCCCTTCTACACTGGAATAGCCTCCATTTTCGTTTCTTTTTATTCCCCTATTTTGCTTCAGTTTTCCCGAATGCCAAACCCACGTTTAACGTCCCTTATCTAGCAAAAAAAATGAGTACCATGCCCGTACCTTTTTAAGGCCAAGAACAGCCCACACTAGCTGCTAATGCTACTGCCGAGATCTGCTTCTATTTGGCTCTCCTGATCTGCGCCTATCCTGTTGTTGCCGTGACTTGTGCTCCCCTTTCCTTCTCAATTTCCTTCAGCCGAAGGATGCAAATGTGAGTGGAGGTAGGTAAGGAAAATTTGGCTTCTCTGAGAAGCCACTCACAATTTCTTTTATTTTATGTTTTAATCACACTTTTGTCTTTTTGTACATATATATTTTATACGTTTTTTTTTTTTTTTTTTTTTTTTTTTTTTTTTTTTGCACTCTTCTATCAACTCTTAAATAATTAAGTATATTTCATTTGTTAGTTCTATATATATATATTTATAGTTAAGTGTTAATAGTATAGTTAAATTATAACATAATGCTATTTAAAAATTTTACTTTATTTATTCATTTATTATTATTATTTTTTTTTGAATATTAAATATTAAACAACTAATGTAGGACTAGAGAAAATTTTCAGTTATTACATTCCACCCACCTTAAGAAATTTGGTCCTCCAAATTTTCCATGTCGGGTTGGAATAGGTGGGGGTACTTCTCCTTCATTAAGCTCTCAAGTTCCCAAGTAGCTTCTTCAGATGAGTGATGTTGCCAAAGAACCTTTATCAGAGGAATAGTCTTTGACCTCAACACTTTCTCCTTTTTATCTACGATTCTGATTGGCCTCTCTACATAACTTAAGTCCTCTCTAATCTCAAGTGGTTCATGTGCTATCACGTGAGAGGGATCCGGATGGTATTTCCTTAACATGGATATGTGGAAGACATTATGCACACTCGATAGCTGTGGCGGTAAGGCTAATCGATATGCAACGTCTCCAACCCTCTCTAAAATCTCGAATGGACCAATAAATCGAGGACTTAACTTTCCTTTCGTGCCAAACCTCATGATACCCTTCGATGGAGAGACCTTCAAGAAGACACTATCCCCTACTTCAAATTCCAATTCTCTTCTCCTAGAGTCCGCGTAACTCTTTTGCCGGCTTTGAGCTGTTCGGAGTCTCTCACATATCAATCTAACATCTTCTGAAGCTCGCTCGACAAGCTCAGGAGTAAATAACTTTCTATCACCCACTTCTTCCCAACCGATTGGAGATCGACATCTCCGTCCATACAATGCCTCATATGGCGCCATTCCAATACTAGCATGGTAACTATTGTTGTAAGCAAATTCGGCTAAGGGTAAGTGGTCATCCCATGATCCTTTAAAATCAATAGTACATGCCCTCAACATATCTTCCAAGGTCTGTATAGTCCTCTCAGATTGTCCATCAGTCTGAGGATGGAAAGCGGTACTGAAATTGAGTTGTGACCCCAAAGCTTCTTGAAAGTGTTCCCAAAATCGAGACGTAAATCTTGAGTCTCTATCTGAAGTAATACTTGCTGGGACGCCATGTAATCGAACTATTTCTCTCACATAAAGGGTTGCCAATGCACTTAAGGGATCAGTAGATTTCATGGCAAGAAAATGGGCCGACTTAGTTAATCGATCTACTATCACCCAAATTGCATCATGATTCCTTCTAGTTCTCGGCAATCCCATGATGAAATCCATGGTGACATGTTCCCACTTCCATGTTGGAATTTCCAAAGGCTTAAGTAATCCGGCTGGCCTTTGGTGTTCAACCTTCACTTGCTGACAAACTAAGCACCTTGATACAAACTCAGCTATATCTTTCTTCATCCCTGACCACCAATACACTCGGCATAAATTCCGATACATCTTTGTACTCCCCGGATGCATGGTATACTTAGAACTGTGAGCTTCGTCCAAAATCTGCTTCTTCAAGTCATCATCACTAGGGACACATATTCGGCCTCTAAACCTTAGTAGTCCATCTTCGCCTACTTTATACTCCGAATTTTCATTTTGTTCAGCTTGATTTACCGTCTCCACTAATCTAGAATCTTCTCTCTGTGCTCGTCTGAGCTGCTCCACTATACCCGGTTCGATTCTTAGACTAGCAATTAGAAGACCTTCGGAAGGCGTTACATTCATACTCAGCTCGGAAAACTGTTTCATCAAATCCCATTCCTTGACCATCATGTATGAAACCAAGCCCATGCTCTTCCGACTCAAAGCATCAGCCACCTTGTTCGCCTTACCAGGATGGTACAAAATTTCACAATCATAGTCTTTCAACAATTCCATCCATCTCCGTTGTCTCATGTTTAACTCCTTTTGAGAGAACAAGTATTTGAGACTCTTATGATCTGTGAATATTTGAAACTTTTCTCCATAAAGATAGTGGCGCCAAATCTTCAATGCAAACACTATGGCCGCCAACTCAAGATCATGAGTAGGGTAATTCTTTTCATGGTCCTTAAGCTGTCTAGAACCATAAGCTACTACTTTGCCATTTTGCATTAGCACACACCCTAGACCCTGAATGGATGCATCACTATACACCGTAAAACCTCCTGATCCACTCGGGATAACTAGGATTGGGGCTGTGGTCAACTTCTGCTTCAACTCCTGAAAACTACGCTCACACGCCTCAGTCCATTGGAACTTGACTTCCTTGCGTGTAAGACGTGTTAATGGAGCTGCTATCTTAGAAAATCCTTCAACAAATCTCCTATAGTACCCCGCTAAGCCCAAGAAACTTCGGATCTCTGTGACGGTCTTTGGCCTTTCCCAATTAATCACGGCCTCAACCTTGGACGGATCTACGGATACTCCATCCTTTGTCACAATATGACCCAAGAAGGAAATCTGCTCGAGCCAAAACTCACACTTACTAAACTTGGCATACAACTTCTTTTCTCTAAGTGTCTGTAAAACAATCTGTAAGTGTTGAGCATGCTCATCATGAGACTTGGAATACACTAGGATGTCGTCGATGAACACTATCACAAACTTGTCCAAAAACGGCTTAAAGACTTCATTCATCAAACTCATAAATGCTGCGGGTGCGTTTGTCAAACCAAACGGCATCACTAAGAATTCATAGTGGCCGTAACGTGTTCTAAAGGCTGTTTTCGGGATATCTTGACTTCTGATCCTCAACTGATGGTATCCCGATCTTAAGTCAATCTTAGAAAATACCTCTGCACCTCGCAACTGATCAAATAAGTCATCTATTCTAGGTAGCGGGTACTTGTTCTTTATAGTGGCCTTGTTTAATAGCCGGTAATCCACACATAACCTCATACTCCCATCCTTCTTCTTCACAAATAGTACTGGAGCGCCCCACGGAGACACACTGGGGCGTATAAACCCCTTGTCTAAAAGTTCCTGAAGCTGAGTCTTCAACTCCTCTAACTCTACCAACGCCATTCTATACGGAGGCTTGGAGATTGACTGAGTGCCGGGAAAAAGGTCAATGGCGAACTCAATTTCTCTTTCTGGGGGTAACCCTGGTAGGTCATCCGGAAAGACATCTGGAAAGTCTCTCACAATGGGAATTGCAGACAATGTCGGATGGTCCTTATTTGCATCTTCAACGAATGCTAAATAGCCTTCACAAGAATAACATTTCCACAAGTAAGATTCACAAAAGATGTTAATTATATTTCATTTCTTACCTTCAAAATGTATTACAAGTGGTTCAGGTAAGGAGAAGGTTACAATCTTTTTATAGCAGTCTACATTGGCACGGTTAGCTGTCAACCAATCCATGCCTAAAATAACATCAAAGTCTAGCATGTTCAACATGATTAAGTCTGCTATTAAATTCCTACCTCCCACCTTAACTTTACAATTCTTATATACTAGGTCGGTTGTTTGTGACTCTTTCATAGGAGTACTAACACACAATACGTAGTCTAAGTGTTCAGGCTCTATATATAGTCTCTTAGCAAATGCAGGTGATATGAATGAGTGCGTGGAACCTGAATCAATTAAAACGAATGCTTCTAAGTCATGGATTAGAAGTTTACCCTTGATCACATTGGTGGAAGCGTCAGCTGCTTCCTGATCTAAGGCAAAGACTCGCCCCTGTGTCACTGGTTTCTTCCCCTTGTCTGTGACCTTCTGTTGACTACTTTGTCCTTCAACTGGTTTCGGTGGAGCCGAAGGTGTGGTAGTAAGTGTCGGGCAATCCTTCATCATGTGCCCATATTTCCCACAGTGATAACAACCCCGAGGCGCCATGTAACAAGGCCTATTCCCATGCAACCTACCACATACTCCACAAGTTTGAGCTTTTGGTGTGGCATGGAATGGTGTAGGTCTCGTAGGCTGATGTCGAGTGTCAGGAAACCTCTGTCTCTTAAAGGGAGTTTGATTTGGCTTATGTCTCCCCATGTCTGGCCTCTTCCCCTGACTCCTTCCATAGTTCTTTCCCTTGGAGCCATACTCATTCTGTGTGAGTTCTATATCATGCTCCGCTAGTTGGGCCTTCCTTAGGGCTTCTGGGTAAGTAGTGATGTCCAATACTGCCAATCGACTCCGGATGGACGGTCTCAATCCCGTAATAAACTTTAAAGTCTTTTTAGTCTCATTACAGGAAATGTCAGAATCATATCGAGAGAGGGCCGTAAACTTGGCCTCATATTGGTCCACCGTCATACTCCCTTGAGTCAAGCTCAAAAATTCTGTTTGCCTCTTCCTTTGGGCTGTCTCGGGAATATACTGATTTTGGAAGTACTGTAGGAAGACTTCCCATGTAATCTCCGAGTGTTGCGCACTCAATATTTTCTCAGTGGATGTCCACCAATGTTCAGCATCCGATTGCAACATAAAAGTGGCTAAGGACACCCTTTCTGTACTACTACAGCCCATAAACTTAAATGACTTCTCCATTTGTAGGACCCATTCCTCGGCTTGCACTGGATCCCTTACTCCCTTAAATACCGGGGGATTCATTTTCTGAAACTGTTTGAGGAGTTCCATATTCTTCTTAACTGCGTCCCCAGTAGAAGAAGATGATACTGGTGGTTGTGGAGGCTCAGATTGTGGTTGTGGGGTACCCACTTGTGGTGGCGGAGGTACTTGAGTGCTCGGTGGTGGTGGCGGAGGTGCTTGAGGAGGTACAGTTGATGGAGGAGGTGGCGGTACTGTTGGGGCCAAGGGTGGCACCACCTGATCCTGATTAAACCTCGCCATGAACTGAGTGAACATGGTAGACATGGCATCCATGTTTCGGGACATGGTGTCTAAACTCCTCTCAACTCGAGTAATACGGTCTCCTTCAGTTTCTGGCTGAGGAGGAGGAGGTGGTGGTGGCTCTGGAATTGGTGTTTCGGGAGCTTGCTCCTCTCGTCTCCTCCCAACTTTCCTCACGCTTCTATATCGTCCTTTCATTTCAGGTATACCTAAATATGATAAACATGTTTAGTACTCTATTCGAAAAACACACGATAACATCGTGTCAAAGCATCATTCACAGTTTATATCCAGACGCACACAGTTATATGGGATGTAAGACTAGTTCTAGCCTATCTACACTGACACGAGGCTAGACAAACTCTGCTCTGATACCAATCTGTCACGCCCTCGGAAGCCGGATTTTTCGGGCTAACTTTTTCTTTCACTTCCTATGTTTGTCTCTCGCTCAATGTAGCTAAATACCTAATGAGTAGTCCTACTCTTATATTTGTTTAAGACTAGTTGTCTAAGGTCCCATTATAGTCTTCTCGTAAGACATGTCGAAAACAAAACTGAAAAACTCCCCCCTATTTTGGTCTAGTATTCATCCCCCTACTAATGTACATCACTATCTCCACCTGTAGAAATTTTAAATCCCCATGTAACTACTAGAATACTAAACATCCATGTGATTCAATATATAAACATATCGAGACTACAACTTAATTACGATCACACCGTGTTTACAGACTCGATATCACCTAGTACTTACATCCCAAAATCCTATACACTGTGTACACAAAAGAATTTAGTCTGGGATATAAACAAAAGAACAAAAGATTATACCTTGGCTCGAGATATAACTTTCTGTAGCTCGACAAAAAGACTCCCAATGCACCACGCTCGTGCCAAGTCTACCTGAAATAATCTGAGGTGGAAGGGGGTGAGCTTTGGGGAAAGCCCAGTAAGAAAACATACGCTAAGTGATATTAGATGTTCTGCTATGTGCGTGCATGTGTATGCGTGAATAAGTATGTCAAAACTCATGCTTAAGTGTGTCTTACGGAAAATGCAAGTTGACAATTCATTGTTCTATAAGCTATAAAAACACCTGCACCCACGCATTTATAAAATCGAAATACACAATCAAAATATTTTCAAGAGACAGGATTTCTCTGATAAGGTATCGCAATATAATCGGGATCTTTGGAAATAACCAAAAGCGTTCTATGAAAGCGTCCACTGTAGCTAGCAGTGGTTACCGTTCCGAACCAAGATTCTATCCATGATCATGAATCATCCCAGCACTAGTGATCATCTAGTAGCTGAGGTACAAGTCACGACTATTTGTCGGACACCTGGAAGATCACAAAGCAATCCAGGACCTGGAAGATCACAAAGCAATCCAGGATATTTTACGTTAATTGCCACACAGGCTTACTAAATGCCACATAGGCATAATTTAAACGCCACACAGGCGGGTGCCACACAGGCTCATCTACGCCACATAGGCGAGTTAAGTGCCACACAGGCAACTTCCAAGCATCCCTCGTCTCTTATGCCAAAATTCATGCGAAAATACTTTTATACGTATCCAGAGTATAGGAGGCATGAATTGTAGTAAACACTCTAGTTTTGATAACCTCGTAGTACAAAACACATTTTAGAAAGACAATATTTCGGTGACAAGAAATAGTGCTTAAAATATATGAGGTTTTTAAATACATTGTAGGATTTAAATTTAACACCAAAATCCATTGAATAATTTCTAACGAAATTTCGGCATTATGACGGCATAGGTAGGACACTACCCAGCATCATAATCCACAACCAAATAACCTGCATAAAACGCCAACCAACAGCATTTTTATCCACAAATCCAACACAGTTCAAATTCAAGACCATTTGTACTTCAATTCAGTTCAATACATATGAAATTCAACTAAGGATGCATTTCAAATCAATAAGTATTAAATAACAGAACTTTGGACATACACAACATAGCAGACTAATAAACGTTTACCGTAAATTCCCTTACCTAGATAATATCACTTTGCACTCTTAAGCCAATTGTTCAACTCCACCTCCTCGGAAGTTTTCTCTATAATTTAAATGCACAAAGCCAATTTAGTAATTATTCATAGTATATTTTCAAACTATATCTTACTCAAATATTTATTTATACTACATCCTTATAATCTATTTCATTTACTTAAAGCCTTTACCTTTGAGAGTCTCCCAACTCTAGCTCTTCCTTGTTATATATTTATTCAAGGCTCCCACCAAGAACCTACACCATCCATACTTCAATATTAATATCCATATCCCACATGATAGGCTTATCACTACAACTATTCGTTAGTTGCATACCTCGACATAAATATACAATTATATATATATATATATATCTTATTCTTAACCCCATATACACATCATTATCCTTCAAATTTCTAACCGCCTATCATCATGTCTTATTTCCAATTTATTAAACAATTTCATTTACATTAAGCTTACACAAAAGAAAAGCCCTTTACCTTTAAACTTACACCAAGCTTTTTCTTCTATTTTTCTTGCTATTGAATTTCTCCAAACAGCCCCCTTTTTGCTGCTGGTAATTGTCGAGATCCCTCTTCCTCTTGTTTACTATCTCTTTCTCAGCTATTTTTCCTCCTTTAGTGGCTGACTTAATTCAATCCTTTAAATCTCCCTCATCACCATGTTTCTTGCTACTCGAGGAAAATGTTTCTGTTTAGCCGAGAATGAAGCTAACCAGTAGCTTCCGACCACTGCAGTAGCACCGTTTCCACTATTGTTTCAGCCTTGTATCACGAGGAGCAACCCTTATTCCCTACTTTACTTCACACTCAACTCAGTTTCTCAACCAGCCTAGCCCTTTCTCGCATCCCCTCTTCTTCCCCGGTGTTGTCTCTTTCCAACCAAAGTGCGATTCTGTTGAGGGATTCAAAAGCAGAATATTTTCCAAATGCCCCTCTTTGGCTTCCATTCACAGCTGATGTTTCTAAGAATTTCAACTATTCCTTCACATCCCTTCTACACTGGAATAGCCTCCATTTTCGTTTCTTTTTATTCCCCTATTTTGCTTCAGTTTTCCCGAATGCCAAACCCACGTTTAACGTCCCTTATCTAGCAAAAAAAATGAGTACCATGCCCGTACCTTTTTAAGGCCAAGAACAGCCCACACTAGCTGCTAATGCTACTGCCGAGATCTGCTTCTATTTGGCTCTCCTGATCTGCGCCTATCCTGTTGTTGCCGTGACTTGTGCTCCCCTTTCCTTCTCAATTTCCTTCAGCCGAAGGATGCAAATGTGAGTGGAGGTAGGTAAGGAAAATTTGGCTTCTCTGAGAAGCCACTCACAATTTCTTTTATTTTATGTTTTAATCACACTTTTGTCTTTTTGTACATATATATTTTATACGTTTTTTTTTTTTTTTTTTTTTTTGCACTCTTCTATCAACTCTTAAATAATTAAGTATATTTCATTTGTTAGTTCTATATATATATATTTATAGTTAAGTGTTAATAGTATAGTTAAATTATAACATAATGCTATTTAAAAATTTTACTTTATTTATTCATTTATTATTATTATTTTTTTTTGAATATTAAATATTAAACAACTAATGTAGGACTAGAGAAAATTTTCAGTTATTACACTAAAATTCAATACTTCTAATATCATGAAGCTGTGTCATGCTTTTTGTTCAAAAATCACATTAAATGAAAATGTGTGTAAGTTGTATGCTATTTTAAAGGTTCTAATAGTTCAAAATACCTTGATGTTCTATGCATGCATTTTCAAACTCATGCATTTCTTTCAAATAATTAAGTTTATGTCATGCAATGTTTTAAATCAATGTACACAAAAAGTCTCAAAATCATCACTTTGTGGTTTCCAAACAATTTGCCAAATGCATTAAAGTATGTGTTCCCATATCTCAAGGTCTAGGTCATGCATACCTATGCCTAAAAGATATCCCAATCATGATTGTCGATTATTTACATTTCTGACTAGGCTCATATGTCTTCATTAGTGGCTTTTGAAAATCCACATATCATAAAAGTTATCATGCCATCACCAAAATTATTGCAAAATTACAATGCCATATAGGCCATTGTACATTTACTAATTTCATTTCGATTCCATGATTTCACTTAGGCTTTTATGCCTTTCTAGTATCGCAATCAAATCACAATACCTTTTATTAATCAAACCTTCAGTTTTCAAACTTGTTTAATCATGTCAATCAGATCAGCACTTCCAATCAATACATTGAAAATCATTTCTAACCTATCATTCAATCATTCTTTCTAAAAACCATAATTATTTTCACAAACAATTAATTTCAAAATCAATCCTTTATCAAAATTTTGGTAGCATAAATTTCTATAATTAAAATTTCCTACGCATAGAAACCAAGAAAAACTCAATCCACCTCAAAACAGTTCAGTTCCATAAAATCCAAAATAGCATATTTCTTTAAATCTTCAATCAATTCGTTACTTAAAATCCAAAATCAATGCATTACCTTAAATTCACCATTCAATTCATTATTTGAAATTCACAATCAGTTCGTTACTGTAAATGACTATCAATCAAAACAAATCATGTATCATATATAGAATCTAGTCATAAGTAAAAAATTCAATCTTTTTTTTTCCCAAAACCAAACCTAGATCATATGGTCATGATATCATCCTAGATTTTTCTCATATAAGTTCCTTACTTCGATATCTGATCACATATCAAGTGTATTCCCAACATAATCCACCCACATTCAAATTCATACTCCAAAACAATTCAACGATTATTAATTACACTAGCAATAATTTCACAAGATTCTCATAATCCCTTACCATTACTCTTATATCAACTCATTAACATTCTAACCAAATTCTTCGTAGTATTTCAGTAGGGTATTTCAAAATATTGATTCAATCTACAATTCATTATCATATAATATTAAACCTACCTTACAGAATATATCTACAAATCCTACAAGTTCAACACTTTAAGCCACACCAACAAGTTTGACATATATCACATTCCCTAGCTTCAAATACCCAATACACACTCCAATAATATCACACATCATTCCACAATGTTTCAACGATTATCCATCATCAACAACCATATTTCTAAACTACGCAATATAATACTACTACTTTATAAAAATATCTTACCTATTCACCAAAGCTTAGCGCGTTTCCGACTTCCAAGCCTAGCCAAACTCCATAATTCCCCCACTTTATGTCATTGGTACAACTTCAACACATATATTTTCTTAGAAATAATTAATTAAAACTACATAACAATTTTATTAAACAAATACCTAGATTTCTTACCCTTCTAAGCTTTAGCTAAGAAAAAAGTTTCACAAAGCCTCTTCCTCCTCCCTCCTTTTCTTTCCTTTATTTTTAGTCTTAATGTGGCCTTTATTTAGACCTCTTTCCGGTGCCTAAAAACACTCATTATCAGCCCCTACCAGCATCTTGATCAACGCAGCAGAACCACCCCTGTTTTGGTTCTTGCTTTGGCCCCATTCCAGCACCAACAAACTCAGTTTCTTCAGCACTTAAATCCAGCCTCGAACAACCCCAAAATCTCAAGCCTTTTACCTATTTTGGTGATCTACTTATAGCCCTCAACTCTACCTTTTCCAACCCCCCTTATTGCTGCATTTAACCACCTAAAACGGCCTCTATCTCTAGCAACTTCGTCCTATCCTGAGGCACTTTTGATCCAGCTCCTTCAGCCTCTTAAGCTTTCCTTTTTTTTTTTTTTTAGCTTGTTGTTGGTGGAACGGCAACAGGGACGGCAGCTCTGCCATCCCTCTCCTCTTTTCGATTATTGGCGTAGCAGCAGTGGCTCAGCTATAGTGACAGCAGGGGTGATGCCACCTCATTTCTTCTTCCTCTCCTTTCCTCCATGGTCGCAACAACACTCTTTCTCCCTTGGCTGTACCAACGTCGCTCCCCTCCTCCCCGATCTATCTTCATCTACCTGTCCCTCTCTTATTTGTTTTCTTTTCTTCTCTTTTTTTTTTTTTACTGCTGAACCGGTCCAGATCCAGTTCAGCTATTTTCGGTTCTAGCCTGGGCCTCGCCGACAGCATTGAGAGCATCGAACTGTGGCGATAATACGACGAAAATTTTCTCTGGTTTGTGCCCCTTATTTTTGGGGTAGCAAAGACGTCGTGTTTTTCATATTTTATTTATTTATTATTTTTTATCTATCTTTTTATTCATTATATTTATATATATTTATATTATAATATCATTTGTTAAATACCTAGATATATATATTCTTATTATATCTATACATACATATGTATTTGTTATATTAATATATATTTCTTTTATCTCTTTAATATTTACATATATATATATATCTATATATATTTAATTTATTCCTTTAATATATATACTTTTGTTTAATGTGTATATATATAGATATATACTTATTCCCTTAATTTAAATCCTAAATTTTCGTTTTAATTAAATTTCTAAAATTTAATAATTACTTAATTAAGCAATTTTCCATAACTCTCGAATATCTCGTATGAACTTATACATGTCTAAGACAAATCCATTTACTAACCAATGTTGAAAAATCATGGTTGTCACATATATATTATTACATACACACTTACGCCAAACTAAAAGCACACAATGTGCATGCATGCATGCGTACATAAACGCGCAATGCATGCATGCATCGTACATATATGTGTATATAAATACATATATAAATAAAGAATCAAGTGAAGTAAAAATAAATAATAAAATAAGAAAATAAGTTAAATATGTATAAATAGATATGTATAAATATAGATATATATTTGTATTTATGCATGTAAGGATAAATAAATATACAAACAAGTATATGGTATGTAAAAATATGTATATAAATATTTATTTATTAAAATAAGATATATATATTCTAGGAATTTAAAATATATATAATAGATATATATATATTATATCTAGGGATAAATAAATATGTATATAAAACTTATCTTAGAAAAGGATAAATATATATGTGTGTAATATCCTTGAAAGTAAAGATTATAGAAAAAATGTAAATATAATATAATACATATAATTAAGATATATATATAAATATATAAAAATTAAAATAAAAAAAATAAATAATTGGATTTGGTGTTTGGTGGGAAAATCCCACCAAACTAATGGCAGCCCAACCTCTCCATCCTCCACTTGTTTAAGTTTCAAACACTCAAAACTCTCTCTCATTTCATCTCTTCTCTCCACTGTCTTCCTCATCTCAACTCTCTCTCTCTCTCTCTCTCTCTCTCGCATTACATCTCTCCCTCTCACATCACCTCACTGCCACCCATCCTTTTCCTCACAAAACTTACTTCAACTCCCTTCTCGGCTTCATTCATATCACCTTACTATGTTGGCTTGAAGATTGAAGCAACTTCACGCAAGAAAGTAGTGGCTCGTAGCTCCAGTTTTTAGGTTGAATGGTGGTGCAAACGGAAGGCTGAAAGTGACTCGGTTACAGCCTGAAGCAAAAGGAAAACGGTGTCCATTTTAGAGGCTGGAAAGGGTGGCATTCTCAGGCTGGAAGTGTGTGTGTGCTGGTGGCATTTTGGAGTCACTTCAAGCGTCTGAACAGGTCTAGACAGAGGAGCACCGAAAGGGAACCAGGGGTGTTTAGTGAGACTTGTACCAAGAGGAAACAGGGCATTCTTTGGTGCTTTATAAGCATTGTAACAGGGCTAAAAACACAAGGTAAGCAAGGCATTTTGGAAGCCCTTTGGGCTGCTAGACAAAGCATGTATAGGGGTGTTTAGAACATGTTAAAACAAGGGCTACGACTAGGGCTGGTTCTCAGGTTATTGGAGGCGGTGTTAGGCAGAGTTGAATGCTGAGAAAGGGGCTAAAGACAGAACAAAAACGAGGCTGGTAGCTAGGCTTTTAAGTGCTAGAGAACAGAGGTCCATCGTGTGGCAATTTAGTGCTAAGAACAAGGGTCTATCGGCGAATTTGAAGCCTGAAGAGGTAACTTTTGTGCTGAGTTTGAAGACTCGATAAGGTGGTGAAGCCTGAGGAAGGTGGAAGCTAGAGGTATGTTTTCTTTTCAGGCCGGTGTTGCAAGGAGGAGAGGCTGAGTAAGGCATGTATAGTGACACAAATTAAAGCATGGAAACAAGGGCCGTTGGGTGTGTTTTTAATGGCTATTTAAGGGCTAAAAACAGTGGCTTTGAGCTTAGTCGAAGGCTAGAAGATGGTTGACTTAAGGACAGAAACTAAAGTTGAAATGGCATCACTTTAAAGGGTTGTAAGAGTGGATTTTGGTGCTGTGCAAACCAAGATTAGGGACACCGTGTGGCTGAAAGAAAAACAAATTTTAAACAAGGATGAAAGGTGGCTACAATGAAGCTGTGTAGGGGAATAAACTAGAGTCGCGAAGAGTTGGTATAAATATTAGTGTTAAAATTTTAAGTTGGCCTTGAATTTTTATAAGTATATAGAAATTTAGCTAGACATAATTAAGTCGAATTTTGATATGAATATGTAGCGCAACAAAAGGACAACAAACACGATCTAGCTAACCTCGGTGCACACTTAAGTTAAGCTTGAACTAGGTAAGACATTTATATAACATAGATGTAGAATTATATTGTATAAGTCATGATATGATGGAATGATGATTTGAATGCTCAGAAAGTTGACTTAACTAAGAGATTTGGAATAGCATAACCGAGGTTGTTGATATGGCACAATATAATGGATGATATTATGGAATTGTGATTTAATGATATGAAATGCAAGAATGACATGGAGCTCGATAGGGTACCATAGCGATGCAATGTTATAAGGAAATGATTTAATGTGATATTGACCTATAAGCATCACTAAGTTGCATGATAATACACAGATGCAATTCATGGGGCATTATACTATACTGTTTTAAACTCAAATGTTTAGTTACATCACCTTTAAATATGCATCTTTTATAACTTAAGATTTTGAAAGAATTCATCCATTTAATGCTTATAAGAATTCTTTGAATGCTTTATTTGTTTTGAAAGAGAAAGTATATGGTGTAAGTGTATGTATTTATATAAATGATCTTAAAGTAATGTATTACATACCTTGCACTATTTTCATGAGAAACGTTAAAAGTTTAAATGTTTTATGAGACTGTAGGCATCTTAAAAGAATTAAACTCAATAAAGCATAGTGAAAATTGTCTAATTAGAGATTACTCATTTGGAAGAGATGTTTGTCTGACAATAGTTGTGGATAGGGCTCAATCACTCTTGATCAGTGGGGCTGAGAAACATGAGGTGTATGGCCATTGATAGTGCCTTAGTTGGTTTCCAAGGGACAATGACATGATTTTTCACTGTTAGCTACAATGAACTAAGTCTTTATTGATAAAGTATTAGGGATTTAGCATAGTCTCAAACCTGATATGATATGATATGCTATCTAAAATATGGTTTTATTTGCTATGAACTCTGGGCTTGACATGATTTTACAGTATATGAGAAATGTTTTAAGACTCTACATGTTTCAGACAAGCTATATAAGTGAATATGAGATGTTTTGAGTTATTACATATTTTTTTTAAACATGCTTTAAAAGGACATGTGATATGACTTGTGAATTGTACATGCTTTAGTCATATCTTAAAAGTAAACATTAAATGATTTCAGATTTCACATGTGTGAACATGCTTTAAAAGTATATAAAATATAATTTCGATACTATATATGCTTCATATATGTTTATATGCCAAACGTGGCATGATTTGAAATGATAACCATTTTATATAGTAAAACTTGCATAAGTTTTTATACTGAATCATGACATAAAGATATGTTATCTACATGAAGAAGGCCTTGACTTTATATTGTACATGAGCAAGAGATGTATATGAAGAAGTGTCATGACTTATATACTACATGTGATCATATTTCTCCACATTAAAATGATATGATTCGATACAATATAGGGTAAAAGTTTCTAGATGAAAAGTGACATGAATTGATATTGCGTCTAAACATGTATTTCATATGAGATGTGATATGACATGAGATTGATATGAGCATGGTTTAATACCATATGAGGTCGGATTGAAATATGTTTCCCTATTGCTTGAAATACTGCGTTATAAGGACAAAAAGACTGAAAAATGATCGAATTGATATGATAAAAGGTTTATGTGATAGACAGATGTCGAGACGGGACAATAAGGTACTTTAACATACCTTTTCATTGATTTCCTGAAACCTTTGCCCACTTGACGTCCTTTAGGACATGATCTGAGATGTTTTGGTAAATGATCTAGAGGGAACATGATGTGAGAATCTTTACTTAAAGATTTCAAGCATTTACAATAGAACAGTATAAGTCTAATTTTGCACTTATGTAAATGACTTACTTAGTCATCACTTATTAAACGTTGTTTAACCTTTTTTCAAATTGAGAATGGAGTTGGGAGCATATTTCGGAGTTATTTGAAATAGTCATAAGCCTAAAATATTACCCTAACTCCCAAGGCGACTCCAGATGATTGTTATAAATATATATACATATTTTTTGTACATATTTAATATTTCAGGCTATTTTTATACAGTACTATAAGATGAGATGTAAACTAGGATAAGGAATGGTTCATACAATATCTTGTTGCTACATGATATGTATGTGATAAGTAGTTATGGATATTAGGACTGTGAAAATGATACTTATTCGATAAGTATAATGTGGATTGTGGGAAAGATTGATGGGTTGCACTATGATAAATGAATCTAAATTACATGTGGTTAATTAGGGAGAACCTTACAATATAAGGGGGGTATTTTCAATTTGTTTCTAAGTAGGAATAAGTTAAGGGTTAAAAATGATCATTACTTGCCTTAGAGATTGATTTAATTCACTTATGAATTAAAGAATGAATGAAATTTGTTTAGTGACTATACTGACACCGAATACAAACTGTAAAACGAAAAGGAAAAATTTAGTTCGTAAATTTGTTAGGTGGCACTTGTATAAGTTCTAACGTCTACGTCATGTCTCTCGGGTCATGACGTAATGAAATTGAGAACTAAGAATTGTAAATTGCATGAATTTGAGCATAGTTATATAACTAATAATGTATATGACCCTACGTGATCTTCTTGTGTAGTGATGATATAATAGTCAAATAGTTCATGTGGAAACGTAGTAAAAATGATATGATTGTGATTAAATCCTTAGGATCTCCATAGGACAATCTTGTATTGTGATGAGATATGGCACTATTGACATATTTTTGAAATTATGATCATGCATGAACTAAAGCTTGCATTTCATATTACGAGTGTTTAAAAACTATGCACTGTTTTGAACATGCATGAGTTACAGTCTTGAAATTCATTTGAGTGGTTTTGAATAAAAAGGGCATATAGCATAATGCATGTGCACTAGTGAATTTTGACAAAAATCATTTCATAGCTTTCATGACTTTGAAAACAAAAGAGTTTGAACCAAATGAATTTCAATAAAAGAATGAACCTTTGATTTTAGAGATTTTGGCAAATATTATCTGATATAATAGTATCAATAAAACACTAATGGATCGCCTAAATGGGTGATTAGTGGCTTGTCCAACAATAATTGTGAACAGGTTTTGGTTCACACCTGATCAATAGAACTGGAGATTAGTGGATCTATGGCCATAGGTACTGCCCTTTTTTAGGGATGAGTGGCTTACTGAATAGCTACAGTGAGATACGTTTGTATAGATGAGTGGACTTTGAGTCGGGCAATAAGCCCAAGACATTAATCAGAGGATTGAATAGTAAAGCCAAATCTCAAGATTTGCTATTGTTTATTATAGCAATGTTTTATCAAACAGTGAACTCTGAGTTTGACAATAAGCCTTAGACATTAATTAAAGTGTTTTATCGAAAAAGTGTTTTATTGAATAGTGGAATGGTTTATCGAATATTGATTTTAGAGATACCACATGATTTGATAATGCACTTTGCATATTTTGCTATCATGTAATAAAGGGGACAAGTGAACTTTTCTAAAGTCCTGTTTTGGATCTTCGATTTATGACATGACATGGTTAGTAATTACATATTGCTTTTGAAACTATGACTTACAGATGTTTTATGCATAGTGAATCTTGAGCTTGAGCAAAGTCTCAGCCCTTGTGATGATGCTGATTATTTTGACAGCATTGATAATTTATAAACTGTTCTCATATTGTTTTTAGTATCTGGATCTTAATATGATGTGTTTGTGAATAATTATCATACTTTTGCTCATTCAATAAGTCTTGTACTCACTGCGTATAAGTTTAAAATCTTTATGTATATTGCATTGGGTTGATATTGAATATGCGATAGATAGAGTGGATTGACATGGGAATATGTGATTGATAGTGTGGATTGATATTGGGATATGTAATAGATATTGTGGATCAATGTTGGAATACGTGATGGATATGATCTTCCTTTAGATTATAAGATGATTCGGTTTTAATGGTTATGTACGATGATGTACTTGCATGTGCATGCTTTGCATTAAGAACAATATATGCTTAATTCTGCAGTTATTTAAATGACTTACTAAGCCGTTGCTCATTAAGCTTTACTTTGATCCTTCTATAGATTGAGCACAGAGTTGGCGAAGTGTTTTGGATCTATCTGAAATAGTAGAGGCTTGAAATATTGTCCCAACTCTTTGGGAGGATTCTTTTTTACTATTTTGGTATAGTAATATTTCTTTTGTGCATAAGGTTAATTTCAGGCTATTTTGTTACAGTACTATAAGATGGGATGTAGACCAAACAATTGAACTAATGTTGTTTTACTTAATTGTTTTACGACATGTAATTAATGAATTGTGATGACAGTAAGACTGTTAATAGGACATGCATGTGATGAATAGTTGTGGATATTAGGATTGCTTATATGTGATGACCATAACTTCTGACCCTTGGTGAGCAAATTGATTTATTTTTAGTCTTATAACTGATGTGATTATTAGAGAATTATGAAAATTTAGATCAAGCATGAGAATTCACGGTTTTGAGAAGTAAACATGATGATCATGATGGAATGAAGATTTACAATTAAAGTGTGTGTGTGTGTGTGTGTGTATATATATATAAATTGATGAATTATCGATGATTTAGTGATGGTTAAATTTCAAGAAGTTAATTAGATATTAAGGGTTTAAAATTTAGGGAAAATAATTATATGTATATAAACATTAGATAAATATATATATCAAGCAAAGGAAATAAATATATATGTTATATATATAAAAGAAAATCTACATTATAAAATAAAATAAGTAAATTAAATTAGAATAAAATAATAATATTATTTGAGTTAGTGGAGTTTGGTGGGAAATATCCCACCAAACCCTATTACATGATCTGCTAAGGCAAATCACTTATTCTTTCTTTAAAAAAAAAAAAGAAATATAGAAATAGAAGTAGAGACAAGGAAGATGAGAAAGAGAACCAAGGAAAAGAATTGAAGTCGACCTGTGAGAGAGAAAAGAAACCAAAATCAAGCAAGGGATTTTCAGTGTATCTGAACTCATAAGAGGAAGGTGCAGCGGTGAGAGAGAAAGAAAAAGCTTTTACATCCGTGAAGAAGTGGAGGAACCGGCCACAATAAGGCATTTAGGGGTGATCCTCGGTTGGTCCTGGCATTGCTCTTGGTGGTGTTTTAGGGCTGTTCAAAACAAAGCAAAACTAAGAAAGAGTTATGATTTTGCCTTCTTTAATACAAAGACATTACCTCACTCTTGTACATTGAAAATGATTCTAAATCCAATATGAAAGAGTTATGATCCAAATGGTAAATGTGAATATCATAAGGGGTAAATTAGACATTCAACGAAGAAATGTAGGTTGTTGAAGGAAAGGATTGAAACTTCTGGTGATGTCTTAACTCGAGAGCTTATAGAATAATGGAAATCTACTATGTCATAGTTTGAATTACCTTTATGGATGTGATTTATTTTTTTAATTTTTTTTTTCAAAATTTTGCAGTTTGTGGATAATGACTTTTCTTTTAGTTATTTCTATATTGAACTCGCATAATTGTTTTCTTTTATGATGAGGATGGAAATAATTTTAAGAACATTAGTGGTTACTTGTAAGAATGAATATATCTAGCTATTTCTTCTTGCTTTGTCATAAACCTAATTTTGGCATACCTTGGTAGGATTTTGCAATCAATAATCTTTATTTTGGCTAATAAAATGATTGGCTTAAATACAAATCTTATGTGAAAATTTTAAAAATTAATTAATGAGGCACTCTAATGGACCTAAAAGAATTCTTTCACTTAGGAATTTTCAAGAATATTACTCAAGCGCAATCCTCTTGGAATTCCATCATTAAAATGAATTGCATTCATTTTTAGGATTTAAAAAAAAGGATTTATTTTATTTTATTTTTAAAATAAAATTTTTTATACAAAACATTATCTTAACTTATTTGTGTTTTCTAACTATTTTCTAATTTTATCATAATTCTCAAATAAATTAAACAAATAATAATGCAAATTAGTAATAACAAATATATATGTATACACACAGATAAATATGTGTATATATACATAGACTATTCATATGATAACCGTAAATTTTATACTCTTAGCAAGTGAATGAAGGTATTATTGGAAGTATATTAGAGATTAGAAATTTTGAGGATCAAGAAATCATGAGAGTTAAATGAGTAATATGGATTGAGATTTTGAGAATTATGATGGGAAAAGGATTTAAATTCTTTCATTGAATATCTTGGCAAGAAAGTTCATAACCAATCAATAGTGTTTTGATTATAATTCTTAACTGGAGAGTCCAAATGATAAACCGTAAAATTTTTTAAAAAGCTAATTTAATTATCTTTTCAAACATATAAGGCTCATATTCTAGTTCCTTCTAGAACAATACCAAAAAATTTGTGAAATTACCCTATGTGCAATAGATTCTACCAACTGACTTATTTGTAAAGATTCACCCATAGCAGTTGGTAAGAAACTCCCATTAAGGTGATTCAAAATCTATTGGAAAGCTATCTTAAATATCTTTTCAACAATATAAGGATCATATTTTAATTCATTGTGGATCTGTGAGAGCCAAGTATTCTGGTATTGTTATATATATAGAGCTACTCACTATTGTTCAATTCTTGTGTATTTTGCAGGTACGACTCGATACAGTAAGGTGGGCTTCATAGGCTCTATAGTGCTAAGATGGAAGTGAGACTGGATAGGTACTGTGTGGAGGGTCAAATAAGCTCATGGTAAGAATTTAGAACTCAAAATCCTCTATTAAATTATTTTTGGTAAGTGTGCTAACAATTTAGAAAATGATGATTAAGGACATAGCCCTATTAAACTTTTGTAAATAACGGTCAAACTAAATTGACTTTTGACCTACTGACTAAAGTACGATAATCTATGTATAAATAAGTTCTAGGCTATGTCAATAGATAGA
Source organism: Heritiera fomes (assembly GCA_032173925.1). Lineage (NCBI taxonomy): Eukaryota > Viridiplantae > Streptophyta > Magnoliopsida > Malvales > Malvaceae > Heritiera > Heritiera fomes. The sequence continues at coordinate 12,592,968 of JAPDPM010000015.1, read as the reverse complement.
TCGAATTGGTGGTGAAATCAGAAATTTAAGTGATTGGCCTGGTAAGGGTATTTTCGTAATTTCACCCTTATGATAAGTCAAACCTTAATAAAACCTTATTCATTCATTAAATTATATTCAATAATAATATTTAGTGATGAAATGAAATATTTTAGAGTTAAATTGGATAGTTGGAAAAATTATGAAAGTTTAAGGGCAAAATTATCCAAAATTCTCATAACCAAGGGTATTTTTGTCATTTTGCTATTAAAGAAAATTTCTAAATATTTCTACATAAGTCAGCCAGCCACCTTACCCATCTTCTTCAACCTCAAGCCACTCATCACTGTTGGCTCTTATAGGCAATACCGAGAGGGGGGTGAATCGGTTCTTCGTTAGCCTTAAGCCCGTTTTTCGATTCTTCTAAATTCTCTAGCCTATTTGAATATTTTCTAAGTTCTCTAAGCTAGGAAAGCATGCAATTCAAATTCAATACAATAAGCATAAATATAATTGCAAGTAATTAATGAGTGTAGGGAAAGAGAAATGTACGCAAGTGATTTATAGAGGTTCGACAACCTTGCCTACGTCCTCTACCTTGAGACGCTCCCAAGGATTTTTCCCAAATTCACTAACTTGAATTTGTGTTACACTCCTTCTTTTCAAGGCTCAAGAGAAACCTCTCTCTTTTTCTAGGCTCAAGAGAAACCTCTTCTCCCTCTTTTTTCTAGGCTAAAGAGAAACCTCCCTCTTTTTCTTAGGCTAAAGAGAAACCTCCCCTTTTACAAGGAATGTTTGTGTTTACAAGAGATGTAATCAAAGAAAGGCCTCTAGGTAGGTAAGCGATTACAGAAATTAGGCACAAAGAAAAACCTATACAAGATTTGTGCTAAGCACTACAAGAGATATGTGAATGATGGAAGATGAAGACTTTGTAGCTCTTGATTTGTTGTTGAGGCTTGAGGATTTGAGGAAAATGAGTATTGGAGTTGATTGAGTAGTTCCCCTTGCTTCCTTTAGCTTCTAAGTCTCTATTTATAGTCCCTTGGATGGTTTGTGGACGTTGGTTGGAGCCAAAACAAAAACTAGCCGTTGTATCTCACAGAAACTAACTGTTGTATCTCACAGAAACTAGCCGTTGGGGGCTTTCTGGCATAAAGGGATCGATCCTTTTACCAAAGGGATCGATTCTTTTCTTCATTTTGGGCTTCCGGGGCATTCTGCCAAAAATGGATCGATCCATTTCCCTATGGGATCAATCCTTTTCTTCCAGAGGGCATTTTTCCTGCATTTTTGGGTTAGAAATGATATAGCTTTTGATTTTAATTAAACCCAAAACATTTATAAGCTTTAAGGGAGTTTTTCTTGACTTTCTCAAATGAAAATATTGTCCAAAAACTTATAAGTAATTTTCTAAACTTATGTTCAATAATTCTTGAGAAAATTACTTAATATTGAAAACCATTTTATAAAGTATTAAGACCAATGAGAATATATCATTAAATCATGGTCTTAATGTTTGATATGAACACTTAAAATGGATTAAGAAAATCATGTGTGATAAGGCAAATTTACAATATTAATTAAAACATTAAAGCTTACCTAAGTTTTTGTCATTTCAAAATATATATTGCAATTTAAAGCTAACAATCTCCCCCTTTTTGATATGACAAAACTTAATGTAAATTTGCTTTGAAAATTCTTTGAAAAAAAATACTCCCCCTCAAATAAAGCAGGATTTTATAAAGCTCCCCCTTAATATAAGCATGGGTTTTGAAAATGAATTTTCAAACTATTTCTCCCCTATTATCTCTCCCCCTTAATATCTCTCCCTTTTAATATCTATCTCTCCGCCTTTTTGTCATAGCAAAAAGAAGGAAAAATAATAAAAGATATGCTCCCCCTAAAATCATGGCTATGTGAGAAGAGATAAAAGAATATGCTCCATCCAACAAGAAACATGTTAGTACATGGGACTCATAGCACAAATAAATAAGTCAATATTCACAGAGAGTATGAAATATTCATGCAATGAATATGACTTATGATCCTATACAAATTATTTATAACTAATTTTGATACCAATTGTTAATAAATAATTTTGCAAGAAGTTCCCAATTGGTAAATAATGAAGCAAGTTATGTATAAATATCTACTAATGTCTATGACATGCTCATTTCAATCCTATTAACCACTTAAGTACATCAATTGTTCTCTTAAGTTCAACTAAGGTGCATGGCAATACATCATGATTATGAGCTGAAATTAGATGACATATCATATACATGAGCTCATAAATCATTTTCAAGCAAGAGTGTGCATAGAATTAAGACATATAGCAATTAATTACAAATTCTAGCACACAAGAGTTTCATGCAAAAATATCCTAAAAGAATTCTTCTCTATTTGTCATCTCAAACTAAAGAGCATGAGAAGAATTGTCAATTTAAAGCTCATACCAATTGGCAATTTAGTTTTGGCTTACCAATTATTGAAAATATGGTTGCCAATGATACTAATTGTTATTTCAATCTAAATACCAATTGTTACTAATGGTTGACTTAGTCATTTTGCATGAATTCAATATTTATGTGTAGTGTGTTCATGTCAAGAAAATAGTCATTCTAAATATGCAAGAACACAACACATATCATCAAATATGCATATGGAGCAATTAAACATTAGCACACTATCATAAAGTATTAATCCATATTTATATCCACAAATTTATACCATATGGAAGATAATCAAGGAATTTAAGCAAACACATTTTCTTCCATGGTTTCAAGTACCAAAAATCCTATGCTCATTTTCCAATTCAAGTCCTTAACCAATTATGAGCAAGGAAAGATTCAAAATTATCATTTTAATCAATTATGAGCCATATCCCTAGTTGTTATCATCATTTAACGTTCTAAAGGGTATATGCTATTTTAACTAAAATGGCTTCACTTAAGTGAATCAATATTATCAAGCTAAAATATATTTTATCATCAAAATCCATAAGCTATGAGTGAGGTTAAGTACATAATATCATGAAAACAACTATTCTCATTCATAGGCATGATTATTGATTCAACTTAAGCAAATATGCATGTTCAACATCAAGATTCAATGCATGTATATCAATTGTTGGTGTTGTCATTAAAGCTCAAGTTCTTTAATAATTTTGGCCATAAGAGAAGTTTAAGTTCTTGGATGATAAAATTTCATGCATTTGAACATCTAGGATTCTTTTTGTAACGACCCGTTACCACATTTTTCACCTTATTTTACACAATTCATCCGGTTGGGCTGTCTGTGATACTTCACTTTTACTAACTATTAAACAAATTTACATAACATTGTTTATTTTATACACATCCCCTATCTTAGTTAATCAGATAAGTAGTACTGCAGACATGTCTAAATACAGAAAATAAATGATCGTACCTCATATAAATCAATTGGTCTGTCACATTGTCCTTTGTGTACAACCGTGATCCACAATCAATTGATCTCACAATCTTTAAAACCTGAAATGTTTAAAATTAAGGGGTGAGCAAACCACGGCTCAGTAAGAGAGTTATATGTCACACTTGATATTTAGCTATCTATATGCTGAAAATATTTTTTTTTCTTTAAAATCTTCCTAGCTGGCTCTAGGCTCACATGTAGGAAAGATACTACAGTCGGCTAGGGATCCAGATAGAATAAGGTAGGTATTTTCGAATACCATACTTGTTCCGGAACCTAGAAGCAACTGTAGAGAGTACTAAATCCATTTTTTTTCAAAACGATATGATTCTTATTTTTTTCACAGAGTAAACCATTTATTTCTTTTCACTTCACTGTCCTTTAAAACACGTGACAGTTCAATAGTAAAACAGTGGTTTACTTCTCTTCTCTTCAGTACAGTGATTTGTGAATATTCAATCAATGGATAAACACTTCTTCGATTATTTCTATATTAGAAATAATTATTATGTTATTCTTTTAGAATAAACATTTATTTCTCTTTTCAAATCAACAACCGTATCGTACAGTTCAGTAAAACAGTATATTCGGTACTCAGTAAAACAGTATCTCGATACGGTTCAATCAGTAACAGTAAACAGTAGCTACCAATTCAGTAAATAGTATACGATAGCTTTCAGTTCAGTAAACAGTAAATGATAGCCTTAAGTTCAGTAAAACAGTAATCAGCGGTTACCATTTCAGTGTACAATACAGTTCTGTAAACACAGTATTTTGGTAGGATTTTTTCATCAGTAAACAGTAACCAGTGATCAGTACAGTAAACAATACAGTACTGTAAATAGGATTCTGTAAATCCTTTCAATAAACAGTAATCAATGTGTGAGACTAGGCATCAAATAAATCATACTCTCATTGTTCCCTCAGGAACACAAATCGTCCGCTTTTGGGGTGCACCCGTAGGCCATCGCCCCTCACGGCTATCTCGGCTAGATCTATGGCCATAATCTATAGTTGGTCCTCGAGTCCACTTGCCAAGTGACCTCGAGACCTCTGATGACTTGGCGGGTCCATCAGCCTTGTGACACCCTGAGGTGCACCCGTTGGTCCATCGACCTGAGCCACCGCCCCAGGTGGGTCACGCAAATACATGAATAATAATGCATGAACTCAGGGCCTAAAGTCTCAAAACAGTATAAACCGTACCATAGCCTTTATGGATTTTTAAACACCTTAAATCAAATATCCATAAGACTCACATGTAAATATAATCACCTTTATGAAATTTATAAAATAAATAACATTTTTCAAATTATTTCATAAAGGTATATATCATGTTTTCTATACGATGAAGACAGTTTGACAAATCATCACTGAAAGTATAGAAGGGCAAAACTGTCTTTTCCCCACCGTAAAACACTTATGCACGCTTTTCCGTGCTTTCACTTGAAAACATGGTTTTCAATAATTTATGAAAAATAAAATATTTATTTTTCCAAATTCATAAATCCCGTAACCATGTTTCTTTCTAAAACACGTGTAGAGACCTCTAGTCTCGAAATCATAGTTTTTCATCATTTCTTAACCTTTATGGAATTTATATAATTATTTATCTCACAATTAAAACCATAAAAGTTTTATATTAAATCAAGTGAATATTTAAGAATATTTATAAAAATATTCACTTCAGTCTCTTTTTCATTTTTATCATCGTTTCACGTGAAATATCACCTATCGGGTGAATTTTCGATGATTTCCTTTTCACCATTCTCGAAAACATCAATATTTTATAATTAAATATCACTATATTCATGTTTTATGAAATTTACTTGATTTCTCGATTTTCGTGCCTGAAAATCATTTCACGTGAAATCAAATCATTTATTATGGTTTTCGGTGATTTTCGGTAATTTCAGTAATTTTTCGATAATTTTTCGGCAGTATAACGGCTACCGATTGGCTAGCCTCCTGCACGGAAAATACAGTTTATATTTTCTCAACCAGTACTTCACCACAATTTTAAACCAATAAATCACCATAAATTTCAAACCAATCATTATAAATTGCATTTATAAATTAAATGCATAATTTAAAACATGTGACCGAATATCCTTACCGGCGGCACATGTCTCCCTTACTTGTTTCAGGTCGGCGACTGCCTCTTAAAGGTCGCGCCCGTGTTCACCTCGCCCGATTCCATTGGCTCGGTCATCGAGGGAATTTTCTGAAAATTAAATTCTAAAATTTAGAATTTTTTCCACAATTATTTAAATAAATAATTTATTTAAATAATTTACTATTTTTCGGGATTTCTTACCGATTCCCGTAATTCTCGGGATTCCCGTAATCTCCGAATTCTCGAGAATTTTTCAAATTCCCGGAATTCTTTTTTTCTCTCTCCTTTTCTTCTTTTTCTTCCTTCTTTCTTTTTCTCTTTTCTTTTCTTTTTCTTTTTCTTTTTTTCTTTTTCCTTTTCTTTCTTTTCCAGCCGAACCGGTCACCCCCCTCACCGCCAGTTCTCCTCCGACGGCCGGTTCTCCGGCGGTTCGATGGCTCAGCAACTGGCCGGCAACACGGCGAAGCCGGATCTGGCCTCCGTTCGTCACAAATCGACGGCACGGCGACGGATCTACTCGATTTTGTTTTGATTTCTTCTCCTCCTCCGTCGGCCGTCCTCCGCCGTTCTCCGCCTGAACTATGGCCTCCATCGTCTTCCTCTCCCTCTGGTGAAGCTTCGGTGGCAGTGGCAGTGGCCGGTTTGGTCGACGCCGCCACTTTCTCTTCTCTTCTCCTTCTCGCTTCCGTCGGGTTTCGCCTTCTGTTTCCGCTTCCGTTTCTTTCCTTTCCGGCGCCGGTCGTCTTCTCCTCTCTGGTCGGCGCCGTCTCTTCCATTTTCCCTCGCCGGCGGTGGCATCTCCGCCACCGACGGTAATGGCTGGGAAGGGGTCGGGGTTGTCCCGATCCTTCCTCTGTTTTCTGTTTCTTTCTCTTTTTTTTTTAATTCCTTTAATTATATATAGATATATATACATATATCATATATACATAATACATATAATAATATTATTATATATATTATATAGTACTATGTATATTTTAAATATATAAAGATATATATATTGTGTATAAAAAATATATATCTCTAATATCAATATATATATATGTATATATTTATATACTTTAAATTAAATAACATTTATATATATCTTTATAAATGTAATAATAAAATATATATTGTATTTACAATATATATTTTCTTTCTCAATTTCTTATTTAATTTGGATTTCCATTTATCCAAATTAAATTTTCTCTTTCATTATTTTCCGAATTTCTCATCTTATTTTTCTGATTTAATTTTCCTTCACTCGGATTTCCACCATCCGTTTCCTTTCTCAATTCTCGGGATTTTCACCAATATCCCGTTCTCACAATTTTATTTATTTATTTATTTCCAATATTTATTTCCAATAATTGAAAAATTTACGGTTATCACATTCTCCCCACCTTAAGAAATTCGGTCCTCCGAATTTAACTTAAGTCCAAAGGTGGTACATGCCGTATACTTACGACTTTTGACCTCTAGGTCATCCTCCAAGTAATACTGCCAGTACACTTTCAACATCAAGAATACTTTAGACCACTACATGCTGTATTTCATCATATGTCTATACTCCCGTAAGTTCATTAATTAAATCGGGAGTTTTCATTTCCACTCTTTTCACATAAGAGTCCATGCACAGTATTTTTCATATCGTAGCTGATCCATGCTGTTCATCCTCCATTTTTCTCACTTAGTGCCAAGTCGATATAGTTTAAAACTATCAATTACACATGTCAGTCAGTTGTATGTAAGTGTCTCAGTAGCTTTCATATCTCATGCACACGCTCTCTCAATATCATGGAGCGTTTACATCTTACGCTCATATATGTATATATATCAATATGGAGCGGTGCTATCAGTACACTTGGGATCTCAAGCCTTTTGCTATCTCTCATTAGCATACGGCAACTCAGAGTCTCCCATCACATGTGATGCTCACTGGAACTGTACATACGCATTCATACTGTTTAACACTTATACTTCGACTAAGGCACTAGAGAATCTAGAATTCTGATAATGGAAAGTGATTCTATTTAGATCATCAGTCTTTAATCACTTCCATATCATTATTTCTCTTTTGGACTCTTTATTATTCACAGTATTCATATTCACACATTTATTCTACCAAGGCTGCATCTCATTGCAGACTTTACTATGGATTATCTCTTACAATCATAAATCAAGAGACAATCATGTTCTCTTCATGTAGTATGGTCTTTAAATTTCTTTTTATAATTTAGATTCCACAATTGAATCCTCAATTTATATATTTAATCACCACATCATCTATATACTTCCACTGTTTCTATCATGTTACGGTGGTTATATGTACAAACATTTCTCATTTATATACTGGCAGTAAATATATCAATTATCTTACTCCTTTGAGTATCATTAATTTCGCTTATCAAATTTGGCTTGATTTTACATCTTGCCACAGTCATGTGATAACCAACACTAGATCATTTTTAGTCTTACCTTTGGGAACTGTTTCATATTTCCACTTTTATCTCTTCATATTTTTACTCTCATCCTTTTAGTCGGTTTTTCTCTCAATTGGTATGGTATTATACTGCCAAGATCTTTTAAAATCTTGCATACCATCTTTTCTTTACACTTATCCTTTTACCGACTTTTACTTCTTTCTTTAATTACATCACATTAGTAGAGCAGCTAGTCTCATCACTCTTTTATAGACTGGCAGTAGTATCTAGCTAGACTCATTAATCTCGTATCTCAATCATTATCTCTCTATCATAGACAGATTCACTGTCATTCTGTCATCTCAAGATCATATATCCCAGAAAGAGATACTGTCTAGCCAAGTCTCTTATTCGCCAATCTTAACATAAATCCACAGTCTCTGAGAGTTTAAAAGATTATATATCATAGTACTGCTCCTGTTCCATTTGTACCTTGGACTCTATTAATATCTCCTCTATTTACGCTCATATGGATGCCTCATTCTTTAGGCTTATAGATCTCCATAGGAACTAGTATTAAGTTTATCGAGTTCAAATCATTATCTTATGAACATTAATCTCTAGTCTTTTATCTGATGACGCTTTGTATTGAGGCTAGTCTTATAACTCCTCATATATCTTTGATTAGATCAATAAAGCGTCCATTTTTCATGTAGATGGTCACTTGTTCTTCACAAGAACTTTATTGCAAATAGGAATTTACTATATCCTTTAATTCATCTACATATCAAGGTCATCTGTGCTTCTTTCATTCACACTTATACAGATAACTTCATTAACCTCAAATAACATTATCTGTATTTTCATCAATCATACTTTTATCAGTGAATTTCATTATTCACTCATCTTCCAGAGTTAATTCTTAAGCTTTCGGACTTTTTCTACGTTTCCGATATAAGCTCAAAATTAGATTTCATATCGTCAACCGAGCCAATGTTAGTTCGATTTCTCCAATCTATACAACTCTGAAAAATTTATCGGGGATCATATCCGATATTTTCTTTAGTCACACATCTCTTATTATTTCGGACATTTCATCTCATGTCCTATCATTTTCACTACGTATTCTCAAGGCAGAGACATTTACTATTCAAATCATTTTGACACACTCTACCTTGATTTCATTATTTGTACTATTCACTTTTCATAATATTCAACGATCCCATTCAATACACTCGTAATTCAGGCCTTTATATTCAATAACCGGGCCAATCATCTTGCAACATCCCACTACACTCTTATCGGATTGCATCATATAAGGCCTCGGCCCGTCCGCCGTCCGCCTATACATATATATACCGTCCTCTTTTGGCGAGCACACTAGCCCCCCTCAAGGATCTATCATGAGGCCCAGCCCGTTCACTAGGTCACTCACAGCCGCGTCCGAAATCTAAGTGTCAGTGGAATCAGTAATAGGGATCGCTATATTCATATGACATCCTCTGTGCCATTAATAACTCCATTTCTATCAATGGATTCAAGATCACTTGGTTTTATCACTATTTAAAACTTCGCCCAACATATGGGCATTTTCGTCATTTCGACATTAATTTCTTTCTCCTCAGTATACATTTAAATCAATGAACTGATCATCTATGTGCTGATAGTATCCTTCTCATACTAATATCAGCCGTTAAGATCTTGTTCAATTTCAACAGAGAAATTCACTAAAATCCAACTTGGATTATTCTGCCTTTAATTCAGTTTTATTTCATCAATTTCTCTGTCAAATCAATCAAATCCAACCTCTGTTGGTCTATTTTGAATCCAAGTAAAATTTCAGAGGCAGGGGTATTTTGGTCATTTTTGGCCAAAAATTTTCTCTCTCTTCAAATTACCCTCAATCAGTAATCTTAAAGTCTATTTAACGACGATATGTCATTCCCCTCCTTTATATCATTACTTTCAGGTCTCAGTTCGGTTCAGACATAAAGTACTAGTGGGGCCCTCACCGAGTCCTTTACTGGTCCTTACCGAACAGGCCTTCATTTAGATTATAAGAATCATCAATTTTTTGGTAATTTCTGAGCCTAATATTTCTCTTTAATATTCTCAATTTATACTTTTTCACTCCCTTTAAATTATTTTATTCAATTTACAATCATTTATTTTCTCTATGTATTCAGACGACACAGTACTACCGGGGATGTTTAACACTTTTCCTTCCAAAAGTATTCACAGACATCAGACCAACCATGCTCTGATACCATTAAATCTGTAACGACCCGTTACCACATTTTTCACCTTATTTTACACAATTCATCCGGTTGGGCTGTCTGTGATACTTCACTTTTACTAACTATTAAACAAATTTACATAACATTGTTTATTTTATACACATCCCCTATCTTAGTTAATCAGATAAGTAGTACTGCAGACATGTCTAAATACAGAAAATAAATGATTGTACCTCATATAAATCAATTGGTCTGTCACATTGTCCTTTGTGTACAACCGTGATCCACAATCAATTGATCTCACAATCTTTAAAACCTGAAATGTTTAAAATTAAGGGGTGAGCAAACCACGGCTCAGTAAGAGAGTTATATGTCACACTTGATATTCAGCTATCTATATGCTGAAAATATTTTTTTTCTTTAAAATCTTCCTAGCTGGCTCTAGGCTCACATGTAGGAATGATACTACAGTCGGCTAGGGATCCAGATAGAATAAGGTAGGTATTTTCGAATACCATACTTGTTCCGGAACCTAGAAGCAACTGTAGAGAGTACTAAATCCATTTTTTTTCAAAACGATATGATTCTTATTTTTTTCACAGAGTAAACCATTTATTTCTTTTCACTTCACTGTCCTTTAAAACACGTGACAGTTCAATAGTAAAACAGTGGTTTACTTCTCTTCTCTTCAGTACAGTGATTTGTGAATATTCAATCAATGGATAAACACTTCTTCGATTATTTCTATATTAGAAATAATTCTTATGTTATTCTTTTAGAATAAACATTTATTTCTCTTTTCAAATCAACAACCGTATCGTACAGTTCAGTAAAACAGTATATTCGGTACTCAGTAAAACAGTATCTCGATACGGTTCAATCAGTAACAGTAAACAGTAGCTACCAATTCAGTAAATAGTATACGATAGCTTTCAGTTCAGTAAACAGTAAATGATAGCCTTAAGTTCAGTAAAACAGTAATTAGCGGCTACCATTTCAGTGTACAATACAGTTCTGTAAACACAGTATTTTGGTACGATTTTTTCATCAGTAAACAGTAACCAGTGATCAGTACAGTAAACAATACAGTACTGTAAATAGGATTCTGTAAATCCTTTCAATAAACAGTAATCAATGTGTGAGACTAGGCATCAAATAAATCATGCTCTCATTGTTCCCTCAGGAACACAAATCGTCCGCTTTTGGGGTGCACCCGTAGGCCATCGCCCCTCACGGCTATCTCAGCTAGATCTATGGCCATAATCTATAGTTGGTCCTCGAGTCCACTTGCTAAGTGACCTCGAGACCTCTGATGACTTGGCGGGTCCATCAGCCTTGTGACACCCTGAGGTGCACCCGTTGGTCCATCGACCCGAGCCACCGCCCCAGGTGGGTCACGCAAATACATGAATAATAATGCATGAACTCAGGGCCTAAAGTCTCAAAACAGTATAAACCGTACCATAGCCTTTATGGATTTTTAAACACCTTAAATCAAATATCCATAAGACTCACATGTAAATATAATCACCTTTATGAAATTTATAAAATAAATAACATTTTTCAAATTATTTCATAAAGCTATATATCATGTTTTATATACGATGAAGACAGTTTGACAAATCATCATTGAAAGTATAGAAGGGCAAAACTGTCTTTTCCCCACCGTAAAACACTTATGCACGCTCTTCCGTGCTTTCACTTGAAAACATGGTTTTCAATAATTTATGAAAAATAAAATATTTATTTTTCCAAATTCATAAATCCCGTAACCATGTTTCTTTCTAAAACACGTGTAGAGACCTCTAGTCTCGAAATCATAGTTTTTCATCATTTCTTAACCTTTATGGAATTTATATAATTATTTATCTCACAATTAAAACCATAAAAGTTTTATATTAAATCAAGTGAATATTTAAGAATATTTATAAAAATATTCACTTCAGTCTCTTTTTCATTTTTATCATCGTTTCACGTGAAATATCACCTATCGGGTGAATTTTCGATGATTTCCTTTTCACCATTCTCGAAAACATGAATATTTTATAATTAAATATCACTATATTCATGTTTTATGAAATTTACTTGATTTCTCGATTTTCGTGCCTGAAAATCATTTCACGTGAAATCAAATCATTTATTATGGTTTTCGGTGATTTTCGGTAATTTCAGTAATTTTTCGATAATTTTTCGGCAGTATAACGGCTACCGATTGGCTAGCCTCTTGCACGGAAAATACAGTTTATATTTTCTCAACCAGTACTTCACCACAATTTTAAACCAATAAATCACCATAAATTTCAAACCAATCATTATAAATTGCATTTATAAATTAAATGCATAATTTAAAACATGTGACCGAATATCCTTACAGGCGGCACATGTCTCCCTTACCTGTTTCGGGTCGGCGACTGCCTCTTGAAGGTCGCGCCCGTGTTCACCTCGCCCGATTCCATTGGCTCGGTCATCGAGAGAATTTTCTGAAAATTAAATTCTAAAATTTAGAATTTTTTCCACAATTATTTAAATAAATAATTTATTTAAATAATTTACTATTTTTCGGGATTTCTTACCGATTCCCGTAATTCTCGGGATTCCCGTAATCTCCGAATTCTCGAGAATTTTTCAAATTCCCGGAATTCTTTTTTTCTCTCTCCTTTTCTTCTTCTTCTTCCTTCTTTCTTTTTCTCTTTTCTTTTCTTTTTCTTTTTCTTTTTTTCTTTTTCCTTTTCTTTCTTTTCCAGCCGAACCGGTCACCCCCCTCACCGCCGGTTCTCCTCCGACGGCCGGTTCTCCGGCGGTTCGATGGCTCAGCAACTGGCCGGCAACACGGCGAAGCCGGATCTGGCCTCCGTTCGTCACGAATCGACGGCACGGCGGCGGATCTACTCGATTTTGGTTCGATTTCTTCTCCTCCTCCGTCGGCTGTCCTCCGCCGTTCTCCGCCTGAACTGTGGCCTCCATCGTCTTCCTCTCCCTCTGGCGAAGCTTCGGTGGCAGTGGCAGTGGCCGGTTTGGTCGGCGCCGCCACTTTCTCTTCTCTTCTCCTTCTCGCTTCCGTCGGGTTTCGCCTTCTGTTTCCGCTTCCGTTTCTTTCCTTTCCGGCGCCGGTCGTCTTCTCCTCTCTGGTCGGCGCCGTCTCTTCCATTTTCCCTCGCCGGCGGTGGCATCTCCGCCACCGACGGTAATGGCTGGGAAGGGGTCGGGGTTGTCCCGATCCTTCCTCTGTTTTCTGTTTCTTTCTCTTTTTTTTTTAATTCCTTTAATTATATATACATATATATACATATATCATATATACGTAATACATATAATAATATTATTATATATATTATATAGTACTATGTATATTTTAAATATATAAAGATATATATATTGTGTATAAAAAATATATATCTCTAATATCAATATATATATGTATATATTTATATACTTTAAATTAAATAACATTTATATATATCTTTATAAATGTAATAATAAAATATATATTGTATTTACAATATATATTTTCTTTTTCAATTTCTTATTTAATTTGGATTTCCATTTATCCAAATTAAATTTTCTCTTTCATTATTTTCCGAATTTCTCATCTTATTTTTCTGATTTAATTTTCCTTCACTCGGATTTCCACCATCCGTTTCCTTTCTCAATTCTCGGGATTTTCACCAATATCCCGTTCTCACAATTTTATTTATTTATTTATTTCCAATATTTATTTTCAATAATTGAAAAATTTACGGTTATCACACCTTTATCATCACAAATTATAGGCCAATAACCATTACTAATTGTTGAATTTACATTTGAAATCAATCCACTAGATGTATAATTATCATGAAACCTAGTGTGGAATTGATAAGTCAAGCTAAGAGACATAATCCTATAAGCATGCTTGACTAAGATGAACAAAAGGAATGAAGAAAATTCGTTATGTACAAGTTCATCAAATTCTCAAATATATCCATAAATTCTTGAAATAAATCTCAAAAATATGTTTAAGCATTCATTGAAATTATATTTCAAGATTATTTCAAGATTTATGCAATTTTTCAACAAGAAAAATGATTTTGCACTTGTGAGCTCAAGAGAAATGATATTGATTGTTGAAAGTGATACCATTTGTTGGAAATGATATTAATTGAAGTTGAGGCATGATATCAATGAAAAATGAGTTTTCATATATTAAAGATCATCAAAAAGAAGTTAAATCAATGAATTTTAAGTTGAGAAGAGAGAAAGTATCAAAACAATGAAAAGTTCTTCTCAATTTCGGTTGAAAACATGCAGGAGAGCCTTTTCTGGCCTGGGGGGATCGATCCCTTTAGGAGGGGGATCGATCCCTCATATGTTTCCTGCAGATTTTGCAGTTGTTTTGACAGAAAATTGAACTTGTGAGGTACCAAAACTCCGTTTTTGAGTAATTTAAGTCCAAGTAAGAGTTTAAACATTTGTAAAACATGATTTTGGACTTGTGTGAAAGAAAAACATGAATGAAAAACCATTTTACAAAAGATTTTGCAATTTTGGAAGAATTTACACAATAAAATGCATTTTTGGCCTTAAAGAAGGTCATTTCGAAATTTAAGTATATTTTGACCAAGCCAATGCATTGAATTACATAAATATGTCAAAACAAACTTGTTCACATAGATTTTAAGCATATATATCATCAAAACATACATTTTGTGAACAACATGCCATGATTTCCATCATATAAGTTCTTCATTAATGCACATAACATGGCATTTTGCATTTATGACATATTTGGCAATTTGAGGCAAGTAAATACATTATCAACACATAGAAAACTTGCTCAAAATGCAGAAATCCAATAATCATTTCAAAATAACTAAACATGGTTTTCATTCAATCATTCAATGCCTCAAGTACTATAATCAAACAATCAAAAATCTTTGTCATGTCTTTTTGTTCAATCATTTAACTCACAATGCATCAAGAATCATCAACCAAGTGCCTCATTAAATCAAACAAATAATTTTAATACATATGAGTTTTGAAAAGATAGAATATAAGCTTACAAAACTCCTTTGCATGAGAGTGCTTTGCCTTGAAGTGTTGGATTCACCATTAGCCATTCTTTAAGAAATTGTTGTCACCTTGCTAAGGATGGATCCTCAAGCTCTTTCTCTCTCTCATTGGCACAAGCAAACTCCATAGAGGTGTGTAGAGCAATTGAACTCCATTGTTTCATTGTATTCTCATGCTCTAACACTCCTACAACAAACAAATTCAAGCATGCTTTGGTACCCAAATTTTCTTGGGTCCATGAGAGTTAGTGCTAACAATTTTTGATCCTTTAGGGATCCATTTCAAGCACAATTCAACATTATTTACAGCATGCTTTGGCACCCATATTTTCCTAACTACTCTTCCTCTAAATGTGATTTTCCTATATGTCCATGCTTGTGAAGAGTGTCCTATTCTATTGCATAGTGAGCATGTAAGAGATAAATCATGCATGGTATTTTTGCTCATTAGGAAATTCTTTAGATGAGTTTCTTTTTGTTTAGCATTATAGCCTAACCCATCTTTGTCAAAGAAAGCTCTTTGGGTCTCTAACATATGATCTAGCTTTTGTTGACCCATATAAAACCTAGTAAATGAGTTATGCAAATTTGTATTCTTTTCATTCAACTCATTTATCTCTAAGTTAGCCTCTTCTAATTTCTTTTCTAACTCTAGCTTAGTATTAGTCAAGTCTTCATTTTCTATTTTTAATTTAGCAATGATTTTCTTATATTTGGAGTTCATGCATTGAAATTCATTTGCTAAATCATTAAAGGCATTTTGTAGTTCACTAAAGGTATAATCATTATCTTCACTAGAACTACTACTAGCCTCATCATCACTAATAGCCATAAAGCATGAGTAGGCTACCTCTTCATCTACATTTTCCTCATCGGAGCTATCACTATCGCTCCATGCAGCCATAAATGCTTTCTTCATAGGCTTCCTATCCTTTTCCTTCCTAAGTAAGGGGCAATCTAATTTAGTATGACCCGGTTCATTGCACTCATAACATACTAAGGGGTCCTTTTCTCTTCTACTTGACTTTCCTCTTTGATGTCTCCTATTACTCTCTCTCTCTTTCATTCTCATAAATCTATTGAATCTTTTGGCAAACATTGTCATTTCCTTTTCTTCCTCATTTCCACTCTCATCACTATCATCCTCATGAGTGGAAGACTTAAGTACTACCCCTACTTTCTTTGAAGGCTCTTCATTTCTTTTTAATTTCATTTCATGAGTAAGTAGGGAGCCCATAAGTTCATCTAGAGACAAGGTATTTGGATCCTTAGATTCTTCTATTGTGGTTACCTTTGCCTCCCATGACTTAGGCAAGCTATTCAAAATTTTCTTTACCATTTCAACATTGGAATAAGCCTTGCCTAAAGCCTTAAGTCCATTAATTATATCATTAAATCTAGTGAACATTTCGCTAATGGACTCATTTTCTTTCATCCTAAATAGCTCATAATCATGTGTGAGCATTCCTACTTTAGTCTCTCTAACTTGATTGGTCCCTTCATGTGTGATGGCTAATTTGTCCCATATTTGCTTGGCATTCTCACATAATGATACTCTATTATACTCATTGGGACCTAATGCACAAAAGAGGGTGTGCATAGCCTTGGCATTCAATTGTGCCAATCTCATGTCATTGGTGTCCCACTCATCTTCACTCTTAGGGACATCTTTTCCATCTACTTTCTTTATTGGGATTCTAAGGCCATTAACTATTATTCTCCATACTTCATAGTCATTGGATTGCACAAATAGCATCATCCTAATTTTCCAATAAGAGTAATTCTCACCATTGAAGAGTGGAGGTCTAACTAATGAGTGTCCCTCTTCCCCTAGGGGTGTGCCTACATTCAAGTGAGCCATTTAAGATCGTTTTGCTCAATAGAGGTTAGTCTAAATCAATCTCGAGCCCAAGCTCTGATACCAATTGTTGGCTTTTATAGGCAATACCGAGAGGAGGGGTGAATCGGCTCTTCGCTAGCCTTAAGCCCGTTTTTCGATTCTTCTAAATTCTCTAGCCTATTTGAATATTTTCTAAGTTCTCTAAGCTAGGCAAGCATGCAATTCAAATTCAATACAATAAGCATAAATATAATTGCAAGTAATTAAAGAGAGTAGGGAAAGAGAAATGTACGCAAGTGATTTATAGAGGTTCGGCAACCTTACCTACGTCCTCTACCTTGAGACACTCCCAAGGATTTTTCCCAAATTCACTAACTTGAATTTGTGTTACACTCCCTCTTTTCAAGGCTCAAGAGAAACCTCTCTCTTTTTCTAGGCTCAAGAGAAACCTCTTCTCCCTCTTTTTCTAGGCTAAAGAGAAACCTCCCTCTTTTTCTTAGGCTAAAGAGAAACCTCCCCTTTTACAAGGAATGTTTGGGTTTACAAGAGATGTAATCAAAGAAAGGCCTCTAAGTAGGCAAGTTACAAGATTTGTGCTAAGCACTACAAGAGATATGTGAATGATGGAAGATGAAGACTTTGTAGCTCTTGATTTGTTGTTGAGGCTTGAGGATTTGAGGAAAATGAGTATTGGAGTTGATTGAGTAGTTCCCCTTGCTTCCTTTAGCTTCTAAGCCTCTATTTATAGTCCCTTGGATGGTTTGTGGACATTGGTTGGAGCCAAAACAGAAACTAGCCATTGTATCTCACAGAAACTAGTCGTTGGAGGCTTTTTGGCATAAAGGGATCGATCCTTTTACCAAAGGGATCAATCCTTTTCTTCATTTTGGGCTTCCGGGGCATTCTGCCAAAAAGGGATCGATCCCTTTCCCTATGGGATCGATCCCTTTCTTCCAGAGGGCATTTTTCCTGCATTTTTAGGTTAGAAATGATATGGCTTTTGATTTTAATTCAACCCAAAACATTTATAAGCTTTAAGGGAGTTTTTCTTGACTTTCTCAAATGAAAATATTGTCCAAAAACTTATAAGTAATTTTCTAAACTTATGTTCAATAATTCTTGAGAAAATTACTTAATATTGAAAACCATTTTATAAAGTATTAAGACCAATAAGAATATATCATTAAATCATGGTCTTAATGTTTGATATGAACACTTAAAATGGATTGAGAAAATCATGTGTGATAAGGCAAATTTACAATATTAATTAAAACATTAAAGCTTACTTAAGTTTTTGTCATTTCAAAATATATATTGCAATTTAAAGCTAACAATCACCATAACCAAAGCTTGACAAAACCAAAATTCGACCAAAAACACCATTAAAACTACATTAAATAAGAAAATTTCTTCTACAAAATTGTTCCAAATTTGATTCTCCACAAGCCCATACAAATATCTCATCCTAAAATTGACAAAATCAAGAGGAAATGAGTCTCATAGAATTTGGCCATGGTAAGGTAAAATCATGCTTTTTTTTCTTTTAAGTTTTAATGATAGAAAATGATAGATTTAAGGTTGCTAAGCATGATTTTGGTGTTAGATTGAATTAAATCACACTCAATCCTTCCCTTAAGGTTTCGGCCATGATGAAGAATTTGTGGATTCTTGTGTTTTGATGTACGAAAGTGGTATAGGAAAAATGGAAATTAAGGATAAAGCATAAAACAAGTGTTGAATTGTTGAAAAATCATGCATAATTCACCATGGGAATTTTGGCCAAGCTAAGGGGACTATGTGATTATGTTCAATTTGATGAATTTAGGGTCCCATGAGACTGTATAAATTAAGAGAAGACTGTTGGTGAAGTTGGAATTAAAATCGGAGTTAAATTAAGCAAAGTGTGTTTTAGCACTAATATAAATTACACTGGGTTTAATGATCCTTGTGGACAATGTGGTAGATTTCAATAAAGAAAAATTTATTAAAATTGCATTATGGTGAATAATGGTGGTTGGCATAATGTTTTGCAGCTGGGGAGTGAAGAATTGTTGAGTGGTGCTATCGGCAAGTCGATAGAAAAACAACAGGCAAGGGATGAGTGTGGAAGCTGTAAAGATACTGTTAATGTATGTTTTGACTTAAAATAATTTATGAAATGATTTGGAAATCAGTTGCCTTGGAATTGGTGAAATTGTGGATACTGGTTGGTTTATAAACTGCATTTTCAATGCAGGAGGGCTAAGTTAGAAACAGCTGTTGTTCTACTGAAAATTCTAGAAATCCTATGAATTTATCTTTAATATTCTTAAATATTAAAAATAAATAAATTTCTAAGTGATTTTCATGTAATTTATGAAAATTGCATATTTTTATTAATTATCGAAAAACAATATTTAAATATTCATGTTAATGAGTTTTACGTACGTGAAGGTACCAACATATGTTTATTACTGTTCTACAGATAAATAGAATATTTTTAGAAAAGAATACTGACGTGTGAATGTTTTATAAATTTTTAGTTCTGAACTAAATATATTTTTCAAGATATTTATTTATGGACTGATTGAAGATATTATTGTTGAAAATTGATTTCATAAATAATGTTTCTACTGTTTATCAACTGTTTTAAGACTATTAGGCCCTGTATCATGCTCATGTGTTACTGTTACTATCACTGTTGCTGATAGACCTGCCAAGTCTTCAGCTTCCATAATTATCACTTAGCGTGTGTACACTGTGGACCACTGTGACTATAGTCATATGTCATAATATTAGTGTTTCTCCCTTATTGGGAAACTGTTATAGCATGATATTCATTGAGTGTTGCTTGGTCTCCACTGTACTGTACTGTTTTATTGAACCAAAAATGCTACTCGTATCAAAGTGAATGTGTTAAATGTTAATTGTACTGTAGAATTTTAAAATGTTATTGTACTATTTACTGAATTTCTATCCTGAACTGTTCCTTGAAATGTTTTTAATTAAAGTGTTTACATGTTGTTTTATACGTAATGAAAAATGCATAAACAAATTTCAAGTGATTTAAGTTAATTATACGTATCATCTTCAACTGATTACTTTCTATAGTCGCTTTTAGGGACTAGAACACGTAAGGTACTCTAAAATACCTCCCATATTTCATCCGATTTCCTAGCTGACTATAGTATCCTTCCTTATTTATACCTTAGTGTACTGTTAGGAATTAAATGTTTTTATCATATAGATTTCATAGTATCAATCTTGCACGCGATTCTCTTACTGAGCACATTAGCTCAGTGTTTATTTTTTTCACTCCACAAATTATCTACAGTGATAGATTGATATACCATTCGATGGATTTTGGATACACTTATAGTACCTTGAGGCAGCTTTGATCGAATTGTGGAGGTATATTTTATTTTTTTTATGTTTAGACTTATTATGTACAGTACTACAGTTGTATAATTCATGTACAGGGGATGTAGAACTTGTGATAGTTACTGGAAATAATATTTTGTTGTAAATATTGATATTAGTTTAAATAGAATCTCATTTTAAAAAGTGTATTATTGTTAAAGTGAATGTAATAAAGGCATCACAAATAGCTCAACCAACTTACTGTATGTGTGAAAATGGACAATTACCATGTATTACGGATCGTGATAGGATCAATACCAATAAATTTTAGAAGTCATATCACATGCAAGAAATTCGAAAATGAGAGATCGGTAAAGAGTTGAACATAAATTTTGATAAGGAACTCCAATTGAGGTGATTAAAAATTCGTTGGAAAGTTAACTTAAAGAATTTTCCAACCATATATGGTTCATATTTTTATTCATTGTGGATTATTCTTGGTGAAATTTTAAAGTTAGTATAAGTGAGAATTATCATAACAAACCAAAAATGTTGGTGATTAATTCTTTATGTTGAGAAAATCAATCTTAAAATATGAAAAATCTAAAACTACATTGGGATGATTAACCTCTAAACCTATGAGGTTAAACCCTAAAAGAAAAGTCATAAGTAAAGCCCTAAATGTGACCAATAGTGGAGTTAGAAATTTTATCTAGTGGGGACTTAGTTTAAATATATTAAATTATAAAAATAATTAAAAAAATTAAAATTTTTGTATTTTATCATAATTATCAAAATTTTTACAATTATTCTTAACGTTGGTTTATATTTTGAAATTTTTACATAATAATTTCGTTATTAATATTTTTGAACATGATTTTTTCGATATATATAACTAACCTATCATTTAACCATTAATCTCTCATTATATTATGCAAACGAGTTTTCAAGATATTTATTACTGAAAATGTTTTCTTTATTATGATTATGACAATCAATAGAATCGATATTAGTTCAATAATAAATAAACTAATGAATAACATGTTATCGTTTTTAGTCTCAACTACTCTTATAGCAAAATTGTTCATTTCTTTTAACTTTAAAAACTCAATTCTAGAATATAGTTTTGAAATTAACTGCCCAAAAATGCATTAATTTTTTTAAATTTAACTCGATGCAAAAAACTACATATAAATGAGTAATTCTCTCCACCCCTAAATGTGACTAAACTCTAAAGTACCAAAGTTAAGCCCTAAATGTATTTAAACCCTCATGCATGAAATGGTAAGTGAAACCTTAAGACCTTAAGGGTTTGCCGGGCCACTAGATGTAGTATTGATGCATGAGTTGATTTTCTCACATTGATGCATGAAATATAATTTTTAACCATGCAAAAATTAATTTATTATATTCATATGAAACAATAAATAAAAACCACGTAAACTTAGATTGTCATGATCCAAGTAAAATGCCTAACCAAATAAAATTATATATATATATGAAGTAAATTTGGACCAATAGAAACATAGCTAAGTGGGATTATATGGAGGCTTCGTGAAGAAGCCCAAGTGCATAAAAAAAAATCATGCACATGATGAGCATAGCCGAACATGCCTAGGAGGAATGGAAAAATATCCCATCAAATTCTCTTATGATTTGTTGGAATTTTAAATAAAAAAAATACCCAATAAGAAGGATAATATTTAGGCTGCTACTAAGCTTATTGTAGGCTGAAAGTAACATACAAAAGTCAGCATTAATATGAGAGGAAATCGCTGAAGTATTAGTAAGGGAAAACAAGAAGATCCACGTGGAAGACTAAAGAAGTGAGAACAATATCAACACCAAACCCAGTTATAATTGGCTGGAAATGTAGTAAATAAATATATGTTCAGAGATAATAATAACCTACCAACCATCATTTTATTTGCTGGAAACATAAACAAAAAACATCCTTTAAGTATAGAAATTTTTGGCTGAAAACAAATTAGTGCAGAGCAGCAAAAACCGTGAGCTAGGGGAAGAAAGGGAGAGGAAAAGAAGAAGAAAAAGAAGGAGAAGGGAAGAGAGAGTTATAGCCCATATAGTCACCTTCCTAAACTACCATTTTTCTCTTTTAAACACCATAAATTGTTGCCGGAAATAAGAGCAAACAGCTGCTACAAGGCAAAACCGAAATAGGGTACCAAAAATAAGGCAGGCTCGATTTTTCAAGGTAAGGTAGATCCAAGCATTTCTATTAATTCCAAGCTAAGTATATATGTTAGAGGGATGATTTATGAGTGTTATTGTGGTGTCAAATTATAGAATTATTGAACAATCAAGGCTTAGCCTAGTGATTGTTACTCCTCTTTAAGAGGAATTAGGTTCAAGATTCGATTCTCCAATTCTCCCTTGTACCTCCTATGAACAAAAAAAATAGTGTAGAAATATTGGCTGGAGAGTGAGGAGAAATTTTATCTAAGTAAAGGGTTCCAAGGGTAAATAATTTCCTCCTAACTTAATTTTATATATGTGATTGCTAGGGTTATGACTAAATATAAACTTAGTTTTATCATGCAAAAATATTGATCTTTAGCTGGTGATCATATGTTGGCTAATGAGGAATCCTATTGTTTCATTGATGTAGATGACATAAGTGAGTTGTGTGTTGTATGTGATTGTAGCAAAACAAAATGAATGGCGGTGTTGGTGCATTAGGCCAAGGATTGGTATACATGTGGCAAATGATGTACATAGTTATGATTAGTGTTATATTATTTTGTAGCATTAGTAAGTGATATTCATAACAATAACGAGTGTCATATTGTTAAGAAATAAATTATTTACTCATTATAATAATATATATGAGTTAGCAGTGGTGAAGTATTTATGTTATTTGGCTAGGATATTAGTATGTGATTAATTATTCATGAATTTTAAGTTATGGATTTATAATTATGTGTGAGGAAATTTATATTGGTACATGGCATATAATAATGAAAGAGGATTGTGGAAAGTTAATATTAAGAAAATAAAAAAAAGGAAATACTAGATGTCCATATAAGAAGAATATTTAGCTATGGTGCAATTATCAAGGAAATAATTATATTTCAAGGATTAATTATGTGTGTGTAAGGGATATATATATGTTATGTTCGTATCATATGGATAATGTAGACGTTATATTTTGTCCAAATCATTCTGAAGTTATTTAACAATATGAGCTTAAAGGCTAATTAAATCGAAATGTAATTGAACCTTAGTAAATGAACTTGAATTGGAATCCAGTATTAATTGAAATTAGAATTTGAATGATGAGTTTAAAATTCCTTGAACTTAAAAGGTTTAATAATTTGTCCATTATTTCCATTTTATTCATCTTCAATTTATTTATTTTTATTTTATCTGTCTATATTTATTATGATTTTCCTATTTCTTTTCAGATGAATAGATAAATTATGATGATAAATTAGGAAGGGATAACTAGAGATAAAGAGCAAATGAACTCAAGCCTAATTTGATAAATCGAGATTCAAAATTCAAAACAAAATCGGAGTAACACATTTTAAAAATTATAAATGGGGAAGCCAAATACAGATGAGAAGGGGGAAAACACAGCAAACAGATTAGTTTAATAATATATTTAGTTTGGCTATCCTGTTTAGTTTGATTAATAAAATTGCACAGCTTGAATAATTTTTTCATTAGTTCGATTAATAATTTTAAAAAAACTTTGATTAATCACAATCTGTTAGAATTAGTTACTTTTTAAAATAAATCATATGTTGAGAAAATTAAATTAAGATTATTTCTCAATTTAATTTTGTAATATTTCATAAATTCTTTTGAAAATTGTCTAATAAATATAATAAATAAAATGAGATGATGCAAAAATAAAAAAAGAATGGTTCCGATGGTTGACATTTCAAGAATTTATAAGTGAGAATGGTTTTTATGAATTTCGCTAGAATGATGGAAATTCGTGAAGAGCATTCAATATTGAATATTAAAATAAATTTTCTAAAAATTTAATTATTATAAAATTATTATTTGATAAATTAAAATTATTTCAATTATGAAATTCAAAGCATGAACGGTTGACATTTTTTAAATTGCTAAATGATAATGATTCCTTTAGGTTTTGCCAGAATGATGAAAAATCTAAAGTTGGTTGTTTAATACATTTATAAAAAGAAGTATAATAATAAAAATTAAAATTAAAATTAAAATTAAAATTAAAATGAAGATTAAATTAAATTAAATTAAATTAAATAAAAGATATTAACTACAATAATAAAGTTTCGGATAATATAGATAATTAAAGGGATAATATTAGAAACAAAGATAAAAAAATATTTAATAAATCTGATGATAGAGCCTATTCGGAAAGACGAATGGGACTTCTGGATGCTCTTAAAGTGAGGGAAAAGTTCTTAAGGGTTCTGTTAGAATGATGGAGAGCACTTAAGAATTTGCCCAATATCTAAATAAAAAAATTTAATAAAAGATCATTAAATTAAAAATTATAATATCCAAGACCATTAGATTAAAATTCTAAAAATTACAAAAATAATTTGTACCGTTTTAGACGAGCATCATCGGGGTGCTATTTTTTCTTCATGTGTAATTGAACTCCCGAACGCTAAACTTAAAATATAGACTAGTCCTTAAAGTCATTTAAGTTGCCAATCACGCTTAAGTAAAAAAAAAAAGATTGGTGGTGACTCCAAATGTTTAATGTTTAGCAGCCTAAGTCTGGAAAACGATATGACAGATGGATCAAGAATAATAATTATGCACTACAGTGAATTGTGGAATTGATTTGGAATTGTAAAATGACATTAGTACATATGAGATATAAAAATTGATCATGAATCTTTGTGGATGACTTTGGAATGAAATAATTATAGCATATGATATATTGTTTGTGTATAGGTTAATGTGGAACATTGGAAGGTTTATTAAGATAAGGAAGGAACTTTGACCATGGTAATAGGCTTGACTAGTGAATGATATCTATTGACTTCTATAAGATAATTATACATACACCATGATTAATTAAAGGAATTAGAATGATTTACTTATGGAAGTATTAAACGGTATGCAACTATACCTAGGCAAATTTTATACATGAATCGGAAGGTAAAGTTACATTAGACACTCAATACTAACCTTTCATAATGGTAATATAAGACATTGTGAAGACCGCCAATTTTCTATATCGGGCTTATAAATAATTATACAAATGAAGTAAATAAAATAATGAGATATATTTCAGAGTTTTATTATTTAAGCAATGAAATAAAAAAAATTAAGTTTGGTGCACTTGATGGGAAGTAAAAAAATGATTAAGACTAATATGTGTCGGTGTGTATACACACACAAATTAACTAAATAAAGAAAACAAGTATGTAATTGTACATTAATTAAACTGATAAAGCAATTATATATACACACATGTCTAGTCAATAAGGAAATAAATGCAAAAAATATCAATATGTACAAATGAAAAATAATGTAAATGCATATCAATTAAATAGAAGATATACTTATAAAAAATAAATAAAAATGAGATATAAATATTACGTCAAATAAAAGAATATATATTTCAGTATATAAAAATATATATAGATTAATATACACGGATTAATATATATATATATATATATATAAGTTTAAATTGTAAAGAGACTAAAAATAATAATAAAACAAATCTATGTATTTATGATGTAAGTATATATATATTGTATCTATTAAATATATAATATAGATATATATAGGATTATTATCCTATTCACTGCCAGTGGAGTTTTTTAACTCCACAAGCAGGGTTAGGATAATGACACGTGTCTTATTTTATTTATTTTTTATTTTTTTAATATTTTTAAAAAACACTTGTAATCATTCTAATCTCGCTTGTGGAGTTAAAAAACTTCACTGACAGTGGATAGGATAATAATCCATATATATATATATATATATATATATAATAGTAACAATTGGAAGCCAATAAAAAAAAAAAAAACCCACCTGCTCCCACGTGGGAGCAGGTGGGTTTAATCTTAACAAAGGGATCTAAGCAGTGGGAGCAGGTGGGTTTAAAACTTAACAAAGGGAGCTAAGCTCCCCGGAAAAGAAAGATGGGAAGGGAATAGAGAGAGCGAGAGATGGCCGAAAGTGATGGACAAGAGTGAAGCCGAGAGAGGTGAAGGCTGGAGAAGAGAACCGAAAGGCAGCTACTGTTGTCCTGAAGAAGTAGAAACCGAAGAAAGAAACTGCTTCGGGACGGTATAGGTCGAACCACTGGCTCCTCTTAGTGGCTGAAGATTCATGGCTTTGAAAACAGAGCAGAAGCAGGGGAGCTACTGGCAGTTCCTCGCGGTAGGGACAACGGCCTCCCATGTCCGCTAAGGAGGCACTTAGGCTTCCGTGTGTGTGAGCAGAACCTCAAGTAGAGGGGAGGTCAACACGTGAACCACTGGTGGCTGAAAAGAGGGAGTTAAGGAGCTGTTTTATTAGGTGTGCTTTGGGACAGCCGTGGAAAGCTAAGCGGTAAAGGGCTGAAGCTTTTGGCTAGGCTGAATCAAAACAGAAAAGAATGAAGCTGCAGGGAAGGCAAAGCCAGCTCTAAACCAGGAGAAACGAAGAGGAAAGAGGCGCCGAAGGAGCTGCAGTCTGGAGTCTTCGTGGTAGCAGTGGATGTGAAAATGAGAAAGTGAAACCTGCTGCAGAGAAAAAAAAAAGAATATGAAGAATGGAAGAAAGGTTGACCGAGAGCCATGGAAAGGAGTTTAAAAGGTTGAAACAAAACATTGAACCTAGGAAGATGAGGACAGATTTGGCTTAGAGAAAAGGAGGTCAAACCGAAATTATTACGAGTGTTTTAGGGGCAGCGACAAGCCTCGGTTTTGAGGGAGGTTTAAGGTTCTTGGTCTTGATCTTAGTGGCGTGTAAGTGTGATAACAATAATGGTTGGAGATGTTTTAGCTACAACATGAAGGCTGTACAAGGGTGAGGTCGGCTTTGGAAGTTTTAAAGGTAAGGGGGCTTTCCTTTTGAGTTTAGGAAAGGTGTTTTAAAAAGAGGCAAGGACTTGGCTGTGTGGAGTTTAAAGTGGATATATGTATGTGAATATATATACATATATATATATATATTTACGAGTATATACATATATACTAAGAGGTATGATGCGGATAAGTGATGTTAATTATATATATATATGCATATATATAAATAGTTATGTGTGTGTATATATATATATACATACGTGCATGTAATTTTAGCATGTTAATGAAGGAAGAATAGGTTTTCTTGTTGGTGTAGGAATTTATTTGGAGACTTGAAGGAAAATTTGGTGAAAGACGGTTTGAAGAATTTTAAAGTGACTTGGAGCGGTTAGGAGATTGAGTCGTGATTTCAAAACTCGAAGAAGATACTTGTTAAGTGCAGAAGGTAAGTGGATTAAGTAAAGCTTGCTAGGATCATCTCATAGGAGATGATTAACTTTCTTCTTATATAAATAATTAATTTATTTCTAATAAAGCAATGGAATGCAATTGCTTGAACAATTAAGGTAAGCAGAGGTAAGTTTGAGGATACAGATGAATTGTATTTTGGATTATGATTGGGATGGATTTGAAAACTTGTTTCTACCTTGTGTGTTGTGGCCAACCAAGCTTACATGTTGAATGAAGTGGCTTATGCATGTGTTAAGTAGAAATTAGTCTACATATTGGTTGACTGTACATATGCTTATGTGATTGATTTTTTTTTTGGTGATTATGGAATTAGTGTACTAGATCATTAGAGCATTTTTGTAGGCTGGGTTAGGCTAAATTATAAGCTATTATATTGCCAAAATTTCTAGTGATTTGACTAGGAATAAGTGAAATTATAAACCTTACTCATTTTATATGTGAAAGCTAAGTGTACAAGTGTAAGTCTTGCAGTAATTATACTAGGTAGCCATGCAAAAAGTATAGTGGCATATTATTGATGCATATATGATTCATGCGTAACATGTTTTGATTCAGGTTATTTTTATGCATAAGTTTTATAATAACTTGCATGATCCTTTGACTTGAAAGATTCTAGTTTTGAGTTGACCTTTGAAATAAATAAAAAATGATGCATATTTGAAACTCAAAACTATTTTAATCAGTGTTTTTATATATGTGGGAGCCACCTCTAGAGTTCTAAGAAATCTATATGCTACTTGAGTTCCTCTGAAACTGTGGAAGTCACCTCTAGGATCCCAAGGGAGCTAAGTGCTACACGAAAAACCTATTGTCAAATAGTTTTTTAGTGTAGGCATACCTATTGAGCCTATCAAGCTTTACTCTAAGTTCTATTGTTGTTTATCGAGCTCTCTGCTCTAGATTACTAGTGAAGTGCTACGCTCAGACCTTCGGGTCACTTCAAGCCTATTGAGCTTTGCTTTAGGTTTTATTATCTATCTATCGAGCTTTGTGCTCATGATTAATAGTGGAGTGTTACACTCAGCTCTTCGGGTTACTTTGAGCCTATCGAGCTTTGCTCTAGGTTCTATTATATGTTTGTCGAGCTCTATGCTCTTGATTACTAATGGAGTGTTACACTCAGACCTTCGGGTCACTTTGAGCCTATTGAGCTTCGCTTTGGGTTCTATTACCTGTCTATCGAGCTCTGTGCTCTAGATTACTAATTAAGTGTTACACTCAGACCATCGGGTCACTCTGAGCCCATCGAGTTTTGCTATAAGTTCTTTTACTCATCTATCAAGCTTTGTGCTCTAGACCAGTGCAGTGTATTGTACCTATTGAACCTAGTGCTCTAGGTAAATTATACTTGTCTAGAAAACCGACAGACAAGTTCCAACTCTCGATTGTGTAGCAAGACTAGAAATAAATCTATGGACATAGTGTTGTGTCACTTGCGGTACTTCTTCATCATGAGTGTTTAATTGATTGGGGTTATGCCTAAACTTTCTTGTTTATTGTTCTAAGTGATTTAAGGCTTACGCCTAAAGTGTTAAGTGATTGCTATTAAAATCGTTTCAAGTGAATTGTGACTTACGCCTAAAGTAATAAATGATTAGTTTTGAAATTGTTTTTAGCGAATTTAGGCTTATGCCTAAAGTGTTAAGTGATCGCCATTGAAATCATTTTCAATAATTTGAGACTTTTGCCTAAAAGTGATAATTGATCAGTTTTGAAATCCATTTCCAATACTTGGAGGCATTTCGTCTAACTATATCAATTTCAGTTTCGAAAGTTCATCCGCTTTAAAAGTGCACAAGGATCATGTTTTAAACCAAGTGCATAGTCATCGTGCTTTAAACTAATCATCATGTTTTAAACTAAGGGCACAGTGGTCTTGTTTGAACCAAGTGCATAGTGATTATGTTTTGAACTAAGTGCATAGTGCATGTTTTTTGAATTGAGTGCATTGTGATTGCGCATCGAACTGAGTGCATTGTGATAGTGTGTTGAACTAAGTGCATTGTGATTGTGTGTCAAATTGAGTGTATTGTGATTGTGTGTTGAATTGAGTGCATTGTGACAGTGCATCGAACTAAGTGCATCATGATTGTGTTTCGAATTAAGAACATAATGATTGTGTCTCGAATTAAATGCGTAGTGATTTTGCTTGAATTAAGTGTACAGTGTAATTATTCTAAATGGAGTGTTAGTAAATTTGTTGAAATACATTACATAGTAATCCGTTTGAAGCTAAGTATATTGTCCATCATAGTACGGTGTTTACTATTAGTAGTGTAGTGTTGTCTTAAGTGACTGTGTCTTTAGGCATCGAGTTGAGGCTCAGGGGAATGAGGTACCCGAGGTATCTTTTCGACTAATACCTTGTACAATCTCAACCTTTGAAGTGTGAGTCTGTAGTTGTACTTTCAACTTCATAACATAGTATCATGCCTTCATGTCACCCTATATACTTCTTATGCAAACACGTGTATGTAGATTGACATGAGCCTAGCTTGCATTTACTTAAACTACTTATTGAGCTATGGATTAATAAAGTACATAGTAATCCATTTTGAGCTAAGTATATTGTCCATCATAGTATTGTGTTTACTATTGGTAGTGTAGTGTTGTCTTAAGTGACTGTGTCTTTAGGCATCGAGTTGAGGCTCAAGGAAATGAGGTACCCGAGGTATATTTTCAACTAATACCCCGTACAGTCTCAACCTTTAAAGTGTGAGTCTGTAGTTGTACTTTCGACTTCATAACATAGTATCATGCCTTCATGTCACCTTATATACTTCTCATGCAAACACGTGTATGTAGATCAACATGAGCCTAGTTTGCATTTACTTAAACTACTTACTGAGATGTGGATTGCTCACCCTTTTTTTCAATCCTCGTAAACTATCCAAGCTAAGCTCTAACTTTTAAGCTTCTGTGTTGGCCAATGAGAACCGTACCTAGCTTTGATAGTTGCTTGTGTCCTCTGAGTCCTATCTTTGTGACTTGTAAGGTATGCACAGCTGCATATCAAATTATCTACATGTATATCTCTTTATATTACACAGTACAGTTTATAAATGTGTCATAGGATATAACTTAGGATCGTCCGAGGTTATTGTATGTGCCAATATGATTATCGAGTGTGATCCTAGATTTGATATATATGTGAAGATTAGTTGTGGATAGTAGGATTTTGATATAAATATTTGATGATTAGTGTTGTGATGTGAATGTGTGGAATTGATTGTGTTGTGGGTTATATATGCGGATTTCTCGTTGGTTATTAATTGGAGAAAGTGACAAAATATAAAGGGAAAGTTTTCAATCCATTTCTTGGCTAGGACAAATAATTAAGTGAAATGACTATAATCCACTCTAGAGAATTTAGCAAATGTACTTACGAATTAAAGTTGGAGTTATTGAGGTTAGAATATATTGAAAAAGTAAATGAAAATCATTTAGTGACTACATTGATATCGAATACAAACTTTAAAATGTAAAGAAAAATTTAGTTCATAAATTTGCTAAGTGTAGTAAGTATAAGTGTTAAGTGTACGTTACGGCCTTTGGGTCATGACAGTCATGCTAAGGATGCATTTTAATCACTTTACATGGCATATATCTTTAATGATTGAGATCCTAAATTTCAAGTATATGCATTAAGCAAAGTAATGCATTATTCTTTCATTTATGATATGAAATGAAATTTATTTTGATAGCCATGTTGTTAAATAAATTGTCATGCTTGGTTGTGATAATATCCTTGCGAGCATATTGTTTTAATTATGATCATGCAATTTCAAAATTTTCAATGTTTGAACAAATGAAATATATATATATATAAGGTTGTCATATATAATAAATTGTTCTGAGACATAAAATACCCTAATATATTGTTGCCTGTATGGCATATTGGTGCTTAGAAGGTGGGTGATTTCAAGGATGGTATTGTGATGGGGAATTATTTATCATGACATGTTACACCAATGGCTAGTGATCAATGGCACCGGGAAGATCTATGATCACAGATGGTACCCTAAAATGGGTAATTGACCATGATTAGCTACCATGGGATGTCTTACTTAAGGCATATTGTTAATTGTTATCTAAATTAGAGATAATTACCTTGTCTTGTTATATCATATTGATATAAATATGTTTTCATATAAGATCTCAGCATAATATTATTTTGAGAACACTAAACTTGTGATTTACTAAATAGTTGTATAAATGTTTTATGCTTTGTATAAATGGAGATTATACGAATAGTTTAAGTGACCTTTAATATTGCATTGAAATACAAACTTTAATGCATTTGATTTATACATGACATATGCATTCAGTAAATTGATATTATGCGATATAGATAGCACAATAGGTTGGTATTAGGGTTTGGAGAAATGAGGTACTCTAAATTATCATTCGTATTGGTACCCTTAAACCCTAACCCTATGTAGTACGAATATGGAAAAGAAAGCGATTTAAGGAAATACTGATGGTTGTCTGGATTGTGAATATGAGGAAGGATATGGAAAATTTAGGAATGCATATTATATTTTCATTATGCATTTCTTATTTCACATAACTAAATCTTTATGCATTATACATACATGCATTAGTACGATATGAACTAATTATTATTTATGTATATTGCTTACTCGCCTTTAGCTCACCCCTTCTATTACCTTTTAATAGATTTTCTCTGTTAAGTTCGGGTTCCGAGCAAGGGCTTGTTAGAGTAAACATATCCTGTGAAACCTAAGTTTATATTTTTGAGAGGTATAACCTCTGTGTTTATATTTGTTTATATTTTCAAACATATACGTATACAGTAATGAGAATAGGGATATAAGTTAAGAATCTAAATTTGGGAGCTTGTGTGAAGACCACCTATTTTTGATTTCGAACTTATAAATAGATGATATAATTGAAGTAAGTTAAGTGTGAAGATGTAATTTTCGAATTCTATAATGTATGAACTTATGCTATTATCATAACGTGTGAACTCCTAAATCTAACACGCTAGACTTAAATTCAAGAGTCGCCACCAACCATTCTAACCTAAGATGTGATTGGTCATCTATTCTTATCTAAAAATAAGACATGGTCTATGTTCAAAGAATTTAGGATTCGAGAGTACGGTTACGTGTGAGGAAGGATTAGCACTCCCACAACGCTCATCCTAAAATGGTACCAACTAATTTGTGATATCCGAAAACAATTCTTAACTAAATGGTCTTTGTTTTTATTAAATTCAAATATTTAAATATTGGACAAATTGTGACATCCTCGTCACTCACAAATATCACCTAACTTTTTCTTTCACATAGGGTTTGGTTAGACTCATTCATCAATGTCATCCTTCCTTATCCTTATACTTTACACGTTATCACTTATGACATGATATAAATGTTTCACATGAATTGTATTTTTTTTTCATTTATATACAAATAAGCCAAATACATCAGGATCTCATATAACTTACATATCCTATATCCTCAATTGATCTAATATATATTAATGTAATATTGTACTGTACAATAGCCGAGGTACATGGCCAACTGATTATACCTTCAAGGAATAACTGGGAAGCGTGTTTTGAAGGTAAACTAGAAGATCCCAAAAGTGAGCTCCTCTATCTGGAGTGGGAATCACTTCAAATAATCTAGATGAAAAATGTTGCAAATGAGTGAGTTTACGCTCAGTAAGAAACATATATAAAAGAGCGTACTATGCCATTATATGCAGTTTTCCTGCTTTGCTCTATAATGTCATGTAAAATCATTATAAAGCATATTTCATATAATTTCTTCAAATATCATATACACGTAAAACCAAATGAGTCCATTACTTTCAAATACTTTCACGTAAATTCTCATGTACAATTACAAATACTTCAAATACAAGTAACTTCATATACCTTCAAATAGATGGGAGATGATTAATTTCTAATAAAATCATGCACCAAGTAATTCTCATAAGGATACAACAAATATATCCCGTAAGGGATAATCCCGAGAGATGTCAAATAAGTGGCGTACCCACGCATGGGCCAGGGATCCTCCCTAAAGCCGAATACAAATAAGAGACATATGGCCATTGTCTATAGACCACAATGAACACTAGTCAGGTGACATCTGTGGTACTGAGGACCAGATTAAGGTTCCTCAGCCAAGTACAAATACAAGTAACATGCATGATAGTTAGAGGAATCCATGGTCTCCAAAACTTTTATCATATAGCTTTAACAAATATAAGTATACTCTCTTAAAATAGGCCTTAAAACCTCTTTTTCAAAGGGGGCAGTCGACTGGTCATATAGGGCAGTCGGCTGCTATCATATATATTGCTTTATTGAATTTCTTTTCTTCTTGAAATTCAAATATTTCATTTTACGGAAATGCATAGGGTAGTCGACTAGTCCCATATAGTAGTCGATTGGTTTTGAAACAGAATGCTTTCGAGAAAAAGGCAGTTGACTGGTCATATAGGGCAGTCGACTGTTTTCGCAAACAAAATGCTTCTGAAAACAGGGCAGTCGACTGGCTCCATAGGCAGTCGGCTGGTTTCTCAAATAGAATGCTTTTTAAGTAAATAGCAGTCGATTGTCTCATATAATAGTCGACTAGTTTGAAACAGAATGCTTTTTGAAAAATAGCAGTCGACTGGCTTATATAGCAGTCGACTGGTTTGTATCAGTTTTCGAAAATTTACCCTTTGGTTATCTCTAGGCAGTCGACTGCTACTTAAGGCAGTCGGCTGCTCCTAGCAATTTGGTAACTAAGAGTAAAAGCCGAAATGTACACTTCCTACATAAAAACCAACTTGTACTTCTCTCCAAAACACTTAAAAACATGCGGACATAGCTACCCTACGTTCGTTACATAAATTTCTTACCTCAAATACGCCAAAACGCGTAATCGCTTGGTTGTAATTCAACACCTTTCCTTGCTACTTTTCAAAGCTGCAAACATTATGATAATTCAAACTTTTAAGAAACCCTTATAAATATACTCTACCAACTTTAGTAAACTCCAAACTATTGACAAAATCAACTAAAACCATTTCAATCTCTTATCTTTGCTAGTTACCAAAAATGATAGAATTTTAGATCTCCTCAATCCCTTTGATTCAACCTTTTATATTA
The DNA here is from genome assembly GCA_032173925.1 of Heritiera fomes. Classification (NCBI taxonomy): domain Eukaryota; kingdom Viridiplantae; phylum Streptophyta; class Magnoliopsida; order Malvales; family Malvaceae; genus Heritiera; species Heritiera fomes. Next base: position 12,557,950 of record JAPDPM010000015.1, on the reverse strand, counting down.
AAAGTATAGCTTTGGCTAGTGATGAGGAACGTTTTTCTTTAAGAGAGCTTAACGATTTGATGACAGGAGATGGTGGTTTGTCAAGACAAATGCAAATGGAAACTTAGAGAATTTTGGAGGGGAACAAAAGGAAGAGAGAAATGGGGCTGCTGACTTGGAGAGAAAGAAGGATGATGACTCATGCTTCATTAAATGTGCATTTATCCTTTTAATCTCATCTTTTGACTATTGAATATTTGACCCATTTATTTCTCTTCTTCCCCTTATCATGTCAACCATTAATCCCTTGACCATTTACTATTTGACCATTCATTTGCTATAATTCCCTCACTATCCCATATATTATTTATGTATCCAAATCTCATATTTATTTAATTTTTCCAAGTTGAAATACTACACAAATAAGGGGAAATTTCAAGAAATTTGGGGATTTCACACAAATTCTAACAAACTTTTTGGCAAAATTCCTTAATTTCATCCTTACCTCAAGAGTATCTAAGAAATCGTATTCATCTTTCTCGAAAAGGTTTCGTCATCGAATTTATTAAATTTCTTATGAAATATCTTAAGTTTATCTTTCATCTATTATTCATATCTTATATTCTATCTTTATTTTATAATGTCTTCATTTACTTTTTTTATTATTTTTATTTCTTTTATTTTCTAAGATTATTTATTTTCGAAAATAAATGTCAATTATTCTTATTGAAAAGTTTCTTTAAATCTTTCATCATTTTACCAAAATTTAAAGAAAATATCCCACCTAAGAATTTTAAAATATCAACCATTCATGACATTTTATAATTCCATCATCAAGATAATCTTCACTTATTCTCAATATATTATTTTTTCTACTTTTAATTTTATTATAAATCATTATCACCTAATTACTTATTATTAATATTTATTTTATAATTTATATTATTTTTACTCTTTATATTTATATTATATTTTTAGAAATAAATATTGACTATTAATATTGAACATTTATAACCTTAAAAATTCCATCATACTAGCAAAATTTAAGACAAATATTCTCACCTATGAATTTTTCAAATGGCAACCATTCGTAACACTCGAAATTCCATCCTCGGAATAATCTCAATTTATCTCTAAATTTTATGATTTATTATTATTTATTATTTATAACCCTAAAAATTGTCTTATTATATTTTCCTAGAAGTTTGTATTTTCCTAAAATCTTATCCTATAATCATACAACTTCCTTATTAATCCTAATTATATATCATATTACTCATACAAACTAAATCAAATTTATCATACAAATTCTTATTATACAAATCAAAACACGCCAAGCAAATTAACTTTTACCATGCAAATTTAAATTATAAATTTTTATCATGCAAATTATTTAACAACACACATATTTATTAAACTGATCAAGCTAATCTATTAAATCATACAAATTATATTATACCTATCAATTATTAATTTTGAAAAATTTTATTTTCTATCTAATTAATTATCAATTTAAACCTAAATCTACATAATTAAGTTAATATCCTAATCAAAATAATTGAACTCAATTAAAATAATTTACCTTTTTCTTATTTCCTTCTTTCCTTTCCCTTTCTTCTCTTTTCTACTTCTTTTCTGTATTTACAGCTCACGGTTTATGGGGTGATATTGGCATGGGGTAGTGTTACTCAAAGGCTGTGGACTTAGAGGTGGCAAACAGGCAGGCTCGGTCTGGGTTATATTTGGGTTCGGGTTATTTCGGTTACAGGTTATTTCAGTTTCGGATTTTTTCGATTTCAGTTTTTCTCGGTTTCAGGTTTTCCCGGTCTCAAGTTTTTTCGGTTTCGAGTGCTTTTGGTTTCGGGTTTTTTCGGTTTCGGTTATTTTCGGGTTCGGTTCGGTTTTAATCGGGCGAGCTTAGTGAAATTATTTTAAAATTTTATAAATTATAAGTATTTTTATAATTTTGAATGTAATAATTAATTTAATTTTATATAGTTAAATTAAAATATAATAAAAATGCTAAATTAAAGTTAAAATTTATTAATATTTATATAAATATAAATTTTTGCATTTTAATGTTTTTATTACTTGACAATTGTTGAGTCAAAAAAATTAATGAAACATAGTAATTAAATAATTATGAAATTAAATTAGCTAATTATGTTTAAGACAATAAGTATTTAAAGTAAACATAAAGCACTAAAATTTAAATTAATAATATTTTTATAATTAGTTAATGCACAATTCTTACACATAACACATTGACCATTTATATATATATATATATATATATATATATATATAATATATACACATATTTGATATCATAGTATATGTATTATAGATATATAGTATAGTATAGTATAGTATATTAAATCATGCTCAACCATCAAACCTGATCTGACAAGGGCAAGAATCATGCTCAACTATTAGAGTGTGTGTGTGTGTGTGTGTGTGTGTGTGTGTGTGTATATTATGATAATACTATAATATATATAATACATATACATCCCATTCAATCTAATACATATACATAATATCATATATTATAGTATAAGTACATAAATATACACACACACATCAATCTAATCTTTTAATATTATAATCATTGATCAAATTAATTTAGATTATATGAATACATTCTAAGAAATCAAATGTTTAAAATTAGATATACAACATTAGATACTAATCTATGATTATAGATTGAATTGAAAACATTTTAAACTAAAGGTTGAATGGTATGCAACATATGGATAATGAATTTAGCATTTTGTTATTATAAATTTATCAATTATCCTTGAGAGTTAAAATTATTTTAAAAAGAATTAGTGCAACATATGAAAATAAATTAGTTAATTATCTTTTGTAAATGTAAGGCATTGATATTAAAGTTATAAAAATTTTATGATAAGTTAATCTATTATTCTTGCAAACCCATAATAATTAATAAGTTAACTAAACTCCAATTAAAAAATATATGGAAATAATTTATTAAAAAAACAAGCTCATAATATAAAAAATATTTATATGTATACTAAAACTAATTATAAGTTTTAAAAAATTAAAACAGTGAGCTCAAAAAATAATTAAAAGTATATATTAATAAATAAATATATTATCTTTAATATCATTGTATTGAAGATACATTGATAATTAAAAGTAAATATATATATATATATTATCTTTTGTAAATAAATGATGGATTGGTGGTGGACTACTAATATCATTTTATTTTTCATAAAATAATTAAAACCGACCCTCTTATTCTTTAGTTTTCACTTTTCAATTTCCCTCATCAGTTTCCCTCTTTAGTCAACCAACCCTAATTTCTAAAAGCCAAAATTCCTAAGTCTCTTGTCTCTACCAGACTCGATAGTCCACATCCACTCTAGTGACAGCCATTTGACCATCTCTCAGGCGCGACTGCGGCAATAGCTCTTTCCAGTGATGGCAGTAGTGTTCTTCTCTCCAGCGGTGGCATACTCTAACGGTGAACTCTAGATCTAGCGGCGGCAGCAGCTTGTTCACCCCCCAATGGCGGCGCCATTTCAAATCCAATGGTGGAGCCTCTTCAGATCCATCAGCGGCAGCAGTTTGTTCTCCTACCAATGGTGGCAGCAATTTGTTCTCCTACCAGCGATGGCTCCTCTTTAGATCCAGCAACATAGCACTTGCTCTGTAAGTGAATATGCTAAATCTAAGATTTTTAGTCAATTTATTGAAAATAGCTACTGTTATATGAGCTTTCATTGTGTTGGAAATACTTGCTACCAAATCAACTGTCATTGTGTTGGAAATACTTGCTGCTAAATGAATTGTCGTTGTGTTGAATATACTTGTTGTTAAATGAACGTAATGTGTTAAAGATATTTGCTATTAAATGAATTGTCAATGTGGTAAAAAAAAATAATGTAATTATTTTACTGGTAATATATAATCGATAAGATTGTGTAATAAATAATAATTGTTTTCAAAATTTTAAATTTTTTAATTAAAAAAGTATCAATTATTTATTTATTTTTAAATAATAATTATATAATTATAATTCGGGTTTTCTCAGGTTATAAATTCGGTTTTTACGGGTTTTGGGTCGGTTCGATCTCGATTTCGAATCGTGTCGGTCTCGGGTTATGTTGGGCTCGGGTTGTATTGGGCTCGGGTTTTTTCGGATTCAAGCTTTTTCGGTTACGGGCTTTTGACTTTTTTGGTCAATTCGGGCTGGTCTCGGTTCGGTTTCGGGCGGATTCGGGAGAGTTTTCAGGCTTGGGTCAATTTTTGCCACCTCTAGCTATGGTGGAAGCTGGGTGAACCTCAGTGCTATAGGGTCCAATGGTGCAGCAAATAGTAACCAATGCAGCAAGGCACTGGACCGGATGATGCTCGATGGTGATGGAGGCGTGTGGCAATAATTGCATGGCTAGAGCGGTAAGCAAGAGTGGTGGCGATTGGAAGTAGGAGGCGAGATGGACAAGGGCAGCATAGCAAGGGAGGGCGACGCGGCAACTCTTAGCTCCAACTGCTGCTTTTGCTACCTGTTTACCTCTAACAGGTTTTGTTCCTCTTCTTCCACGTTGCAGTTGCTTTCTATTTTGCTTGACTTGCACTTTTGGTCTCCTAAGTTCTTTGCTCACATAGCTAGCAGAAAGCAAACAAGAGAGCAACGATGCCACGACCCGAAGGCCATGACAGTGCCTCTTACTTATACGAATTCGTAGAAATTAGGGCTAATTTTTTGATTTCCTATATTTGTTTTGTCTAAGTGCAATGTAGTGAATTTTGTTTCGGGACGTTAGCTCCTACGCCTATTTTTATCACTTTACCCAAGTTATTTTCCTGCATAAAAATTACAAGAAATATCCAGCTCATGCTTCCCAGAATAGCAGTTGATTATATTCTAGCATTTCTATGACCAAGTTCATTTCCAATTTATGACATTGTATCTTACGGTTAACATTTTCTTACTTGGTCTCTTATTCATGCTATTCAATTCATATTCATACTCATGCAAAATCGACATTCCATACTTCATCATTGCTAGTCTAGATGCTATTCTCTATATCAGATTACATCCCATCTAAGTATTGAATTAAAAACAGCCTGAATCGATATTAAATGCAAAAGAAGAGTATGTATACCCAAAATATTCACAAAAGTCTCCTTGGAGAGTTAGGACTATATTTCAGGCTTGGGACTAATTCGGAAAGCTCTAAAATACTCCCCCAACTCTATGCTCAAACTGAAAAATTTAAATAGCGTTTAATGAGCAAGGCTCAGTAAGTCATTTATATAAGTGCAGAGTTAGAATTATACTGTTCTATATGCCATGCATGATGTCATGTGAGGAAAATTTACTATCAGTCATTCTCTTATTCATCATGCGATCATATACCTGTCATGTTCTCAGATTCAATTCATCTATGCTTCAACATGTCATGAAATGTCTAAGTTATGAAACCATAATATAACCTTTGACATGTAATTATGATCGAAGTAGTTACAGTCATAAAACATGTAATACATATTCTTTTAAACAAGTTCAAGACATGTAAAATATCAATACATTTCATGTATTCTTTTAAGACATGCTTGAAATATGCAAGCTTTTTCATTTCATGTCAAGTATGCTTTTTGAAACATATTTCATATCACATATACTTTTTGAAATGCATTTCATATCACATATGCTTTTTGAAGCACATTTCATATCACATATACTTTTGAAATACATTTCATATCGCATATATTTCTTTGAAGCACGTTTCATATCATATATACTTTAAAAGTATATTTCATATCACATATATTTCTTTGAAGCACGTTTCATATAATATATACTTTGAAAGTATATTTCATATCACATATAGCATCAAAATGCGCTTCATATACTATAAATCAATATCAAGTTTAGAGTTCATTTTCATTTTAAAGGCATACTCTAAACTTCATTTCATATCATTTGAGACTAGGCTAAATCCCTATCTCTCTATCAATAAAGACTTAATCCACTATAGCTAGCAGTGAAGAATCATATCATCGTCCCCTGGAAACCACTAGGGCGCTATTTATGGCCATAGACCTCGTGTCCCTCAGCCCCACTGATCAGGCGAGACTGAGACCTGTCCACGACTATTGTCGGACAAGCATCTATGCCTAATGAGTAATCTCTAATTAGGCGGCTTCCACTATGCTTTATTGAATTTAATTCTTTTAGGGTGCTTATAGTCTCATAAAGCATTCAATCATTCTTATGAAAATAGTTCAATGTAAGTAATACTTTTCTTAAATCATTTACATATATATACGTACATATGTGAAAACTATAATTTCATTCTTTTCAAAACCATATAAGCACCAAGCATTCTGATAAGCATGATAAGAATAAATCTTTTTTTGTGTTTCATGCATAGTACTAAAGCATGCTTAATGGTAAAAGAATTCAAGTAAATGAAATGAAAGCAGTACAATGTAGTGCTCATGAATCACATGAATGTCTATCATTCCATCTTGTGATGTCTATAAGTTTCTACCATGTCGATTCATTTACGGTTAATATCATACCATTTTGGCACTTTATCGAGTCTAACATCGTACTTGCATTTCATTTCGTTAAATCTAATCTTTAAGTATTCAAATCATTTTATCGTAAGATTCAATCCTATACAGGATAATCCTACTTCCACGTTATATAAACGTCTTATCTAGTGAGAGCTTAGCTTGATCTTGTCCAGTGGTTAGCTAGACCGTGTCCGTTGTCCTCTTGGCGCACTACACATTCACAAAAAATTTCGACTTAATAAAGTCTAGCTCAAGCTTTCTATACGCTTATGTAAATTTAAATTCCAATATAATATCTATATATACATATATATATATGTATATATATACTCTTAACACCATATAATTTAAGTTCTTAAATTACATTCTCTTATTTTTCCCATATCCCTATATATATATATATATATATATATAGTATACAAGTATTCAACACTAGTATAATATAGCTCTTAATCAAATTCTCTCATCTTTTGTATACAAATATATAGAAGAAAGGAAAAGAAATTTAAAGGAAGGAGTAGATATATTTATATATATATATATATATATAAATATATCTACTCCTTCCTTTAAATTTCCTTTCCTTTCCTCTATTTCTTTTCTTTGTTTTCTTATCTTGTCATCAAGTAAGTTGTGTATAATATATATATATATATATATATATATATATATATATATACACACACATGTATATAGCATAAATCCTTAATTTCAATTCTCTCATTTTCCTCTGTGTGTGTGTGTATATATATATATACACATATATATGTGTACCATGCATACATATATATTTTTAAACACACTACATTTGCATATATATATATATATATATACAGATTTATAAAAATATATATACATATATATTTTTTCTTATTTCTTTTCTTTTCCCTCTTTATTTCTTACCTTTCTTTGCTTTCTCTCTTCCTCTCAGACCAGTTTATAGAGTAGGGTTTCGCCTCCTTTGAACAGCCCCCTCAATACACTCAATTTCCTCTTTCACGTGGCTACAACCAGCAGTAAAATAGTCACCAACACAGCTTCTTTCTCAGCCTCTTCCTTCCCTGTCGTGGCAGCCTCATTCCTTCGCGTCTGAACCAACGCTCAATGAACCTTAAGGTTCAGCTCACTTCCTCATTCTATAGCCTCTGAATGAGGCTTGGTTTTTGCTCCTCTATCTAACTCTGTTTCAGATCAACGCCATAAGGCAGCAGAACCACCACGTTTAGCCCCCTCAAGGTCCTCGTAACACCACCTGAAAAATGCCTGAATCTTCAATTTCCTCGCCTGAACAGCAACGAAAAAAGCCTCCTTTCCCTCTTCATGGTGCCGTCGGTTACAGCTTGTTCAACCAAGGTGATACGATGGAGGTAAAGAGGGAACACAATGGAGAGGCAGGAAGGTTTTTAGGAACAAAACAAAAGGAACGGGAGAGGAAAGTGACAGGGGAGGGTTAGGTTGCTTAGGTTTTCTGTTCATATTATTTTATTATTCTTTTAAACATTGGGCTGCTAATAATATTTGAGTGCTTTGCCGAATGGCAGAGCACTTTGGATTTTAGTGGGATTTTTCCCACCAAATCCGGTTCTTCTTTTTTTTTTTTATAATATGTAATATAATATAAGTATAATATAATATATATACTTTTAATATAAACTATTATATTTTAAACCTTTTAATATATATAGCTTTTATTAAAGATTACAAAAAATATATATATATATATCTCATACTTTATGTAGTATATATAATATATTTATAATCTCAACATACTTATAATATATTCTTATTTATCTATTTTCACATGTGTGTGTATATATATATATATATATATATATATATATATTACCCACATATATTTTTCTTTCATTTATACAATTGTATTCTATATAATATATACTTGTATATTTTTCTTTATACACTTATGCATTTACATTCATTTGGATGTACATATATCTATACTTATGTGTATATATGTACATTTATTTGTTTTCTTATTATTATTTGCGTATGTTTATACGTATACATACATGCATGTACGTTTGCATGCATACACATTACGTGCTTTTAGTTTAACTTACGTGCACACGTAACTCCTTTTTAATCATAGAATTATAACTCCTCTCGTACTCATTTAGTGTGCACTTCATATATCGTTTTATCGTATATTTCACATTAATATCGGATACTTGACTTCTATGTATACGTACTATAATCTTATACTTGAAATCTCATAAGTACATTATCTCTTTGTGTCACCAAATTACATAAGAAACACTTATTTATCTAGAAAAATTTTGGTTCTCACATCCTCCCCACCTTGAAAGGATTTGGTCCTCCAAATTGATACAAGTTATCCTAGAACAAGTGGGGGTACTTCTCTTTCATTAGACTGTCTAACTCCCATGTAGCTTTTTCTGAGGAGTGATGTTGCCAAAGCACCTTTACCAGGGGAATTGTGTTGGACCGCAGCACTTTATCCTTTCGATCCAAAATCCGAAGCGGTCTCTCAACATAACTTAAGTCCTCTCTAATCTCTAAAGGTTCATAATCAATCACACGTGAGGGATCCGGAAGGTATTTCCTAAGCATTGATACGTGAAAGACGTTGTGCACATTTGATAGCTCTAGTGGTAGCGCTAATCGATATGCCACATCACCCACTCTGTCTAGTATCTCAAACAGACCAATGTACCGAAGACTCAACTTCCCTCTTTTACCAAACCTCATTTATGCCTTTAGATGGAGAGATTTTCAAAAACACCTTATCTCCAACCTCAAACTTCAAGTGTCTCCTGCTATTATCGGCATAACTTTTCTGTCTGCTCTGAGCTGTCTTCAATCGATCACATATCAATCTGACACTTTCCGAAGCCTTTTCTACAAGTTCAGGAGTAAATATCTTCCTCTCACCCACTTCTTCCCAGCTTATCGGGGATCTACATCTACGTCCGTACAACGCCTCATACGATGCCATCCCAATGCTGGAGTGGAAACTATTGTTATACGCAAATTCAACCAGTGCCAAATGATCATCCCATGAACCCTAAAAATCCATGACACATGCTCTCAACATATCCTCAAAGGTTTGAATTGTTCTCTAAGATTGTCCATCGGTTTGAGGATGGAAAGCGATGCTGAAACTCAATTTAGTTCCCAACGCATCCTGGAAATGCTCTCAGAAACGAGAAGTAAATCGAAAATCTCTATCTGACACTATGCTCACAGGGACTCCATGTAATCTCACAATCTCCCTAACATACAAATTTGCAAGGGCACTAAGTGAATCTGTGACTTTCATAGCCAAAAAGTGTGCCGACTTAGTCAATCTGTCGACAATCACCCAAATGGCATCATGGTTTCTTCGGGTCCTAGGAAGTTCCATGATAAAGTCCGTGGTCATGTGCTCCCATTTCCAAGTTGGCACAAACAAAGGAGTGAGCAACCCTGTCGGCTTCTGATGCTCCACCTTAACTTGTTGGCACACTAAGCACTTAGACACAAAAACTACTATGTCTTTCTTCATACCTGACCACCAGTACACTTTGCGTAAACTATGGTACCTCTTCGTATTACCCGAATGCATTGTGTACTTAGAACTGTGTGCCTCTTCCATGATCTGTCTCTTTAAGGCTTCATTGTTTGGAATACATATTCTCCCATTGAACCTCAATAAACCATCACTGCTAATCTCGTATTCTGATTCCTGACCCTTTCGTATCAAATCAATAACTTCAATCAACTTCGAGTCCTCACTCTGAGCCTGTCTAATTTGTTTTATGATACTAGGCTCTATCCTCAAACTAGCCATTAGAAATTCACCTGTGGGCTCCAGATTCAAATTCATCTCCGAAAATTGCTCTATCAACTCCCACTCTCTAACCATCATGTAGCTGACCATGCCCATGCTCTTTCTACTCAATGCATCAGCCACCTTATTAGCCTTGCTTGGATGGTAGAGAATCTCACAATCATAGTCCTTAAGTAACTCCATCCACCTTCTCTATCTCATGTTCAATTCTTTTTGTGAAAAGAGGTACTTCAGACTCTTGTGATCTGTGTAAATCTGAAACTTTTCTCCATACAAATAATGACGCCATATCTTTAGTGCAAACACCACTGTTGCTAGTTCTAGGTCATGAGTGGGGTAATTCCTCTCATGGTTCTTTAGCTATCTAGAACCATAAGCCACCATTCTTCCATTTTGCATCAATACGCACCCCAGACCTTGGTGTGAAGCGTCACTATATACAGCAAATTCCCCAGAACCACTAAGAATGGTGAGGACTGGTGCTGTAGTCAATAGGTGTTTCAACTCGAAGAAACTGTGCTCACACGCATCATTTCATTCAAACTTGACAACAAAATTCTCAGTTTCCAGAAGTTTGTGGAATTATTCAAGGATGCTACTTATATTCTTCAAATAAATATACATATTCACATCTCGTGGTTTCATGCCATTAAAATTTATCTGTACGTGATTGAAATATTTCGTTTATTAAATCCACAAACATCACAAGATATTTCATAAATCTCTTAAGTACCTCAAAGGACTCGTAAGAGTTATACCGAGTTTTGAACATCACTTTATGAACACTTATCTGTAAGCTTTTATCCGTTAACATCTTGTTCAAAGATTGATATTGAAACTCTACATACATCATTGAGTGGATCAAGTAAAACATCAATCTTGAACAATAACTTATTCATTCTCAATAATAATACTATTGAGTACTCGAAATTTGGTACACAATCATAAGCTATGCTTATTCTTTCGAACCATATCATCTGTGTTTCCACCAGTTACACTAATACAGATGGGTTCTTTATTCATTAATCTCTGGAGTAATTTCTTAAGCTCTTCATACTTTTTTATGTTCCCTGATAAGAGCTTATAAATAGGTTCCATGTTGTGAATCGAGTTAATAATCTCTCGAATCCACATTACTCCGAAAATTATTTAGAAATTCATCCAGTAACTTCTAAATCATAACCTCATATCATCTTGGATGTTTCGTTATTTACATTCTACAATTCTACTATGTATCCTCAAAACACATATGTATAACTTTCAAATCATTTAACATATATTTCACATCAATTCACTTATTTAGTCACACTTAGTAAGCGTATTACTTTTCATAATATCTAATAATCCCTAATCAAATACCTCGTCTTTTCACATTTAATTCAAGCCCTAAGAATCCATAACAGTGCCGACTATCTCGCGACCTCCCACAGTATACACTCCAGTCGCATTACTCATCAGAGTATAAGTGGGGCTAATAGTAAGGACCATTATACCTGTAATACATTCTTTACACCATCCATTACATTATTACCATCAATCGATTCCAAATCAATTTAGTTATTTATGATTCGGTAGAATTATTTCAATATAGGGGTATATTCATCATTTCTCAGTTTATTTCTCTCTTCAAGATACCTTTTAAACAGGTGATCTTAAAATCTATTGACTGATGATATCCCCTTTCATTTCAATATCATCATTTCAGGGTCTTAGTCTGATTCGGATAGAGAAGTCCTGGTGGGGCCCTCACTGAGTTCCTCTTAGTGCCTTACCGAACAGACCTAACATTAAGATTATAAGATCACCTATTTCATGTAAAATTCTCGAATTATAGTCTCTTTTTAATTTCAAAGTTCAATACTCAATAACTTTGCCAAATTTGAGGTATCTCGTAAGTTCATATCTTATGACCATTCATCCTCTTATACTTTAGAAACTATCAAACTAGGTCAAGATCAATTACAAGACATTATGGTCTTGCATGTCTTATTTCACACAATCTTAACTTCCACATCAATCTGTTATCTTGCACGACATACCTTACAAATCTCTAACATTTACAAAAGATTCATAGTATATAGTATGTCGTATTCAATCTTAACTCTACCAATGACAGGTTTGAAGAGTCCTTTTTTTTTGTAAATCACAATACCTTATAGGCTATTGTGTTACTTATCGAGGCCTCAAATCATCCACCACTTAGTAGTCTTCTTTACTTTATTATCATTTAATTTCTATATAAAAACACATGCATTTAGAACAGTATTCTGCACTTACTGAGCACTTAACAATCAGGCAATTACAGTACTATGAGATGTAAACCATTCTAACTTATCTAACTAACATGCACTAGACAATCTCGGCTCTGATACCAATAAATCTGTCACGACCCGAAGGCCATGATAGTGCATCTTACTTATACGGATGCTTAGAAATTAGGGCTAATTTTTCGATTTCCTATATTTGTTTTGTCTAAGTGCAATGTAGTGAATTTTGTTTCGGGACGTTAACTCCCACGCCTATTTTTATCACTTTACCCAAGTTATTTTCCTGCATAAAAATTACAAGAAATATCCAGCTCATGCTTCCCAGAATAGCAGTTGATTATATTCTAGCATTTCTATGACCAAGTTCATTTCCAATTTATGACATTGTATCTTACGGTTAACATTTTCTTACTTGGTCACTTATTCATGCTATTCAATTCATATTCATAATCATTCAAAATCGACATTCCATACTTCATCATTGCTAGTCTAGATGCTATTCTCTATATCAGATTACATCCCATCTAAGTACTGAATTAAAAACAGCCTGAATCGATATTAAATGCAAAAGAAGAGTATGTATACCCAAAATATTCACGAAAGTCTCCTTGGAGAGTTGGGACTATATTTCAGGCTTGGAACTAATTCGGAAAGCTCCGAAATACTCCCCCAACTCCGTCCTCAATCTGAAAAATTTAAATAGCGTTTAATGAGCAAGGCTCAGTAAGTCATTTATATAAGTGCAGAGTTAGAATTATACTGTTCTATATGCCATGCATGATGTCATGTGAGGAAAATTTACTATCAATCATTCTCTTATTCATCATGCGATCATATACCTGTCATGTTCTTAGATTCAGCTCATCTATGCTTCAACATGTCATAAAATGTCTAAGTTATGAAACCATAATATAACCTTTGACATGTAATTATGATCGAAGTAGTTATAGTCATAAAACATGTAATACATATTCTTTTAAACAAGTTCAAGACATGTAAAATATCAATACATTTCATGTATTCTTTTAAGACATGCTTGAAATATGCAAGCTTTTTCATTTCATGTCAAGTATGCTTTTTGAAACATATTTCATATCACATATACTTTTTGAAATACATTTCATATCACATATGCTTTTTGAATCACATTTCATATCACATATACTTTTGAAATACATTTCATATCGCATATATTTCTTTGAAGCACGTTTCATATCATATATACTTTAAAAGTATATTTCATATCACATATATTTCTTTGAAGCACGCTTCATATAATATATACTTTGAAAGTATATTTCATATCACATATAGCATCAAAATGTGTTTCATATACTATAAATCAATATCAAGTTTAGAGTTTATTTTCATTTTAAAGGCATACTCTAAACTTCATTTCATATCATTTGAGACTAGGCTAAATCCCTATCTCTCTATCAATAAAGACTTAATCCACTGTAGCTAGCAGTGAAGAATCATATCATCGTCCCCTGGAAACCACTAGGGCGCTATCTATGGCCATAGACCTCATGTCCCTCAACCCCACTGATCAGGTGAAACTGAGACCTGTCCACGACTATTGTCGGACAAGCATCTATGCCTAATGAGTAATCTCCAATTAGGCGGCTTCCACTATGCTTTATTGAATTTAATTCTTTTAGGGTGCCTATAGTCTCATAAAGCATTCAATCATTCTTATGAAAATAGTTCAATGTACGTAATACTTTTCTTAAATCATTTACATATATATACGTACATATGTGAAAACTATAATTTCATTCTTTTCAAAACCATATAAGCACCAAGCATTTTGATAAGCATGATAAGAATAAATCTTTTTCGTGTTTCATGCATAGTACTAAAGCATGCTTAATGGTAAAAGAATTCAAGTAGATGAAATGAAAGTAGTATAATGTAGTGCTCATGAATCACATGAATGTCTATCATTCCATCCCGTGATGTCTATAAGTTTCTACCATATCGATTCATTTACGATTAATATCATACCATTTTGGCACTTTATCGAGTCTAATATCGTACCTGCATTTCATTTCGTTAAATCTAATCTGTAAGTATTCGAATCATTTTATCGTAAGATTCAATCCTATACAGGATAATCCTACTTCCACGTTATATAAACGTCTTACCTAGTGCAAGCTTAGCTTGATCTTGTCCCGTGGTTAGCTAGACCGTGTCCGTCGTCCTATTGGCGCACTACACATTCACAAAGAATTTCGACTTAATAAAGTCTAGCTCAAACTTTCTATACGCTTATGTAAATTTAAATTCCAACATAATATCTATATATACATACATATATATATATATATATATATATATATATATATATATATATATATACTCTTAACACCATATAATTTAAGTTCTTAAATTACATTCTCTTATTTTTCCCATATCCTTATATATATATATATATATATATATATATGTATACAAGTATTCAACACTAGTATAATATAGCTCTTAATCCAATTCTCACATCTTTTGTATACAAATATATATATATATACACACTACTATACATTCACATCTATATATATATATAAATATATCTACTCCTTGCTTTAAATTTCCTTTCCTTTCTTCTATTTCTTTTCTTTGTTTTCTTATCTTGTCATCAAGTAAGTTGTATTTATATATATATATATATATATATATATATATATATAGACACACACACACACACACATGTATATAGCATAAATCCTTAATTTCAATTCTCTCATTTTCCTATGTGTGTATATATATATACATACATATGTGTACCATGCATACATATATATTTTTAAACACACTACATTTGCATATGTATCTATATATATACATATATATTTTTTCTTATTTCTTTTCTTTTCCCTCTTTATTTCTTACCTTTCTTTCTTACCTTTCTTTGCTTTCTCTCTTCCTCTCAGACCAGTTTATAGAGTAGGGTTTCGCCCCCTTTGAACAGCCCCCTCAATACACTCAATTTCCTCTTTCACGTGGCTACAACCAGTAGTAAAATAGTCACCAACACAGCTTCTTTCTCAGCCTCGTCCTTCCCTGTCGTGGCAGCCTCATTCCTTCGCGTCTGAACCAACGCTCAATGAACCTTAAGGTTCAGCTCACTTCCTCATTCTATAGCCTCTGAATGAGGCTTGGTTTTTGCTCCTCCATCTAACTCTGTTTCAGATCAACGCCATAAGGCAGTAGAACCACCATGTTCAGCCCCCTCAAGGCCCTCGTAACACCACCTGAAAAATGCCTGAATCTTCAATTTCCTCGCCTGAACAGCAACGAAAGAAGCCTCCTTTCCCTCTTCATGGTGCCGTCGGTTCCAGCTTGTTTAACATAGGTGATACGATGGAGGTAAAGAGGGAACACAATGGAGAGGCAGGAAGGTTTTTAGGAACAAAACAAAAGGAACGGGAGAGGAAAGTGACGGGAGGGTTAGGTTGCTTAGGTTTTCTGTTCATATTATTTTATTATTCTTTTAAACATTGGGCTGCTAATAATATTTGAGTGCTCTGCCATTCGGATTTTGGTGGGATTTTTCCCACCAAATCCGGTTCTTTTTTTTTTTACAATATGTAATATAATATAAGTATAATATAATATATATATACTTTTAATATATACTATTATATTTTAAACCTTTTAATATATATATATATAGCTTTTATTAAAGATTACAATATATATATATATATCTCATACTTTATGTAGTATATATAATATATTTATAATCTCAACAGACTTATAATATATTCTTATTTATCTATTTTCACATATGTGTATATATATATTACCCACATATATATTTCTTTCATTTATACAATTGTATTCTATATAATATATACTTGTATATTTTTCTTTATACACTTATGCATTTACATTCATTTAGATGTACATATATCTATACTTATGTGTATATATGTACATTTATTTGTTTTCTTATTATTATTTGCGTATGTTTATACGTATACATACATGCATGTACGTTTGCATGCATACACATTACGTGCTTTTAGTTTGACTTACGTGCACACGTAACTCCTTTTTAATCATAGAATTATAACTCCTCTCGTACTCATTTAGTGTGCACTTCATATATCGTTTTATCGTATATTTCACATTAATCTCAGATACTTGACTTCTATGTATACGTACTATAATCTTATACTTGAAATCTCATAAGTACATTATCTCTTTGTGTCACCAAATTACATAAGAAACACTTATTTATCTAGAAAAATTTTGGTTCTCACAAACGATGAGGAGGGGCAACAGGCAGCAGTGCAGGCGTGACAAGGGAAAGGATGATGGCAGCACTGGTGCAGTAGCTAAGTAGGCACTGGTGGTGATTGTCACGACCCGTGACCACATTTTTCACCCTATTGTACACAACTTAACCGGTTGGGTTGTCTATGATACTTCACTTGTACTAACTGTTAAACAATTTTACATAATATTGTTTATATTATACATATCCCCTATCGTATTTAATCAGATAAGTAGTACTGTAGACAAGTCTAAATACAAAGAATAAATGATCATACATCAAATAATTCAGTCGGTCTGTCACATTGTCCTTTATGTACAGCCCTGATCCACAATAAACTGATCTCACGATCATCGAAACCTGAAATGTTTAAAATTAAGGGGTGAGCAAAACCACGGCTCAGTAAGGGAATTATATGCATACTTGATATTCAGCTTCCTATATGCTGAAAATCTTTTTCATTTTTCCTATGGGCTCTAGGCTCATATGTAGGAAGGATACTACAGTCAGCTAGGGATTCAGATGGAGTAAGGTAGGTATTTTAGAATATCATACTTGTTCCGGAACCTAGAAGCAACTGTAGAGAAAAATCTTCATTTATTTTTGAATTTATAAATCCTTTTCCTTTTCATCCCATAACCTTTTCAAATTCTTTTCAAAATAATGCCTTTATGAAAGAAAGCATTTAAATAAAATAACTAATATTCATATATTCTTTGAAAGGAATATTAGTTAAATCATCATCATTTTTCTTTAAAACTCATTTTATGTTTTACTGTACTCTCATAATTAGTACAGTACTTTAAATAGCAAAGTAAGCTATTAAAATCTATTCTACTTATCACATTAGCAAAGCAGCAAGCACTTCGGTAGATTAGTCACTATACACGTCGATAATTCGATTACTATGCAAGTTAATAAATCAATCCATTTACAAAACGAAAGTCAATAAACTTTAAGCATATAGCTTAACTCACTGAAAACAGTTTCAAATAACCAATCACTTAATCACTTTAGGCGTAAGCCCCGGTTCACTGATTCAATTACGATATCCATTCTAACTAGAAATGGAGTTAAGTGTCATATCGAGGAACTCGTGTAGCACGTAGGTCTTTCGGGATTCTAGAGGTGACTCCCACGATCCAACTGGTATCCGTGTAGCACGTAGGTCCCTTGGGATTCTAGAGGTGGCTCCCATGATCCAAACACTATCCGTGTAGTACTTAGGTCCTTCGGGATTCTAGAGGCGGCTCCCACGGTCCAACTGTTATCCGTATAGCACGTAGGTCCCTTGGGATTCTAGAGGTGGCTCCCACGGTACAGAAATCGAGTCTTCACTTGGTTTGGCCTTTAGGATACATACTTCTTACTAACACATCGGAACTCGTGTAGCACTTAGTTCTTAAAGGATTCTAGAGGTGGCTCCCCATAGTTCACGAAGAATCTATGTAGCACTTAGGTCCCTTGAGTCTTCTAGTGGTGGCTCACACGGTACAGAAATCGAGTATTTTCTCGGTTTGGCCTTTAAGACTTAGACTTCTTACTAACACATCGAAACTCGTGTAGCACTTAGTTCTCAAAGGATTCTAGAGGTGGCTCCCCATAGTTCACGAAGAATCTATGTAGCACTTAGGTCCCTTGAGTCTTCTAGAGGTGGCTCACACGGTACAGAAATCGAGTCTTTTCTCGGTTTGGCCTTTAGGACTTAGACTTCTTACTAACACATCGGAACTCGTGTAGCACTTAGTTCTCAAAGGATTCTAGAGGTGGCTCCCCTTAGTTCACGAAGAATCTATGTAGCACTTAGGTCCCTTGAGTCTTCTAGAGGTGGCTCACACGGTACAGAAATCGTGTCTTTTCTCGGTTTGGCCTTTAGGACTTAGACTGACTACTAACATATCGGAACTCGTGTAGTACTTATAATCTAATATTCCTTTTAAAATCATAGTAAGAATATTAGATTTATCAATTCTTCCTTTTTGAAAACATATTACATGTTCGTATCACATGTCTTATGAAAATCATCTCACAGTACTATAATCAGTACCGAAATGAGCATTTTGTAAAAATGCTATAAATCAATTGATTTTCTTCTCATATCATATAAACATATTCTTTTCACATGTCACACATCCTATAACACATTTTCCTTTTTACATAACCCATATCGTATAAAACACTTTCCTTTTTAACATATCACCGATCATTTATGGAGTCTAAGATAATCATCAATCTTATCATACTATAGACCCCGGAGGGCAAAGAAATAAACGTGTCAAATCTATGACCATAATCTATATCATCCTCGGTGGATCACTAATCAGGTGTCGACCGGGACTAAACGTATCACATATCACACATCAGCATAATAGGATGCCAATTAGTCTCAAAACCCTATTTTTCATCATAAAATAAACCTTTATGGAATTTATAAAAATATATAATTTCATAATTAAAAACCATAAAGGTTAAAAATCATTTAGTGAATATTCATAAAAATATTCATAAAATATTCACTATATTTCACTTCATCTTTCGTCTCGTAATTACGTGTGATTTATCTATCCCGAGAATTTTGGGTGATTTCATTATCACCATTCTCGAAAACATGAATATTTTAAAATTCCATCTCATTATATTCATGTTTTATGAAATTTAGTAATTTCCTCATTTTTCGTGATTTAATATTGATTTTTGGAAATAAAATCATTTAATATGATTTTATGAAATTTTTCTAAAATTTTCGGCAGCATAACGGCTACCAATTTACTAACCTCCTGCACAGAAAATACAGTTTATAATTTCCAGCTAGTACTTCATCCCAAAATTTTTTAGCCAATCATGCATCATAATAATTTTCATAAAATATTTCCATAAAATATTTTAAAATTAAATTATGCAGACTGAATATCCTTACAGTACTACACATGCATCCCTTACCTTTTTCCCGGGTCGACGACTTCCTCTTCTCGATCACGCTTGTACTCCATCTCTCCCAATTCCTCATCCTGGTCGCTGAAAATAATTTATGGAAATAAAAATTCTAAATTTTAGAATTTTTCCATAATTTATTAAATTTTTCTGAAATTTAATTTCTGGGAATTTCTTACCGAATTTTCGTAAATTTTCGGGTTGTCGAATTTCTAGGAATCTCCGAATTCTCGAAATTCTTCTTTTTCCTCTTTTCTTTTTTTCTTTCTTTTTCTTTTCTTTCTCTTTCTTTTCTTTTTCTTTTTCTTTTTCTTTTTTCCTTTTTCTTTTCTTTTTCTTTTCTTTTTTCCTTTTCCTTTCCCGGTCAGAGCGGTCCAGTTCCCTTCCTCGGCGGTTCCTCGCCAGCGGCTGGTTCTCTAGCGGTTCAGGCGTCCTTCAGCTGACCAGCGTCGAGACGAACTTGCCGGTGGCCTCAGCTTGGCCTGGATCGGTGGCACGACGGCGGATCGAGGCGGAATAGGTTCGGTTTCTCCTTCCTCTTCGCCGGCCCTCCTCTACCTTTCATTGCATCTCCGATGGCTTCCCACGTCTTCCTCTTCCTCCGGTGAAGCTTCGGTTGCAGTGGCGGCCACCGATTTGGCCGGCACCGCCGTCCCCCATTTTCTTTTCTCTTCCGGCTTCCTTCGTTTCTATTTTCCGTTTTGCTTTCCGTTTCCTTCTTCCGTCGCAGGACGCCTCTTCCTCGCGTCGCCAGCGTCGTTCACTTCTCTTCTTCTGTCTTGCCCCCTGACAGTGGTAGGATGCTGCTGGCGACCTCCGGCTGGGAAGAAATTGGGCTCCGTCTCGATTCTTCCCTTTTCTCTTTCTTTTTTTTTCTTTCATCTTTTAGTTTTATTTTCCTTTCCCTTTTTAGTATATAATATACTATACATTATACACTATAATTTATATTTTCTACATATAATATATACTATATATTATACATATATTGTTTCATATATAATGTAATACAATATATATTATGTATAAATTATATATATTGTATATTACAAAACATATATCTAGTATATATATGTGTATATTTATATACTTTAAAATAAATAACATTTACATATACAAATTATATAAATGTTATAATACAACATATATACATATAAACTTTAATATAAAATCACATTTACCTTTCTTCTATATGTATTTATATAATTATATATACACATAAAATACTATGTTTATATACATATGTATTATTTAAATTTATGAAATAGTATATATTTCCATATATATACCAACGTATATTAAAATATACTATATAGTATTTTAAAACATATGTATTTGTACAAAATACATTTCTATAATTTGTAATTATAAGACATACTTTATTCTCATTTCTCATTTTTCTTATTTAATTTGGATTTTAATTTATCCAAATTAATTTTTCCTCTCTCTATTTTATTTTTCACTTCCAATTTAATTTCCTTTACACGAATTTCCCGATTCTTTCACTTCCTCAATTCTCGGGATTTTCACCAATATCCCGTTCTCGCAAATTTTATTTATTTCCTCTGATTTATTTTCTCCAATATTTATTTTCAATATTTATAATTTCCAATAAATGAAAAATTTACGGTTATCACAGTGATGATGATGGTGCACAAGGATGCTGGGGTGGCTTGGCACAAAGGCTGGTTGTATGGTGATTTTGGTAAGGATGATGAAGAGAAAGATTGTGACTGGTGGCTGGTTTCAGTGATGGAGTGGAGATGATGGTGCTCGATTATGGCTCGGTAGTTATGAATCAGAGCACGATTTTTGTATGGCCTCCTCCCCAAAAGCTAGCCTAAGGGGTCCTTTTATAGTCACAAAGAATTAGAGTTCCACCATAATTTGATTTTTCACTAATATTTATCTTTTTTTTTTAAATAGTGTTATCCTACAAAATACAATCCTATTCTAATATTAACTCTAACTTAGTAATTATTCTAATCTTAGTCAATAAATCCTAATCTAATAAAATTTTAATTATCCTATTAATATCCTAATATTTAATAATTCTAATTTCTATGTCAATTCTAGATCATAATTTTTAATGTTAATTCTAATCTAAAAAATCCTAATTTAATTCTAACTTAATTCTAAATAATTCTTAATATTTATAATCATCCTAGTTAAATAATTCTAATTAAATAAGTTTCCTAGTCCAATGTTAATTACTAATTATAATTACAGGACCACATAATTGATTAGGTTAGTTATTTTTATAAATTAGTATCCGGACAAAATAGGGTGTCTACAGCTATATGGTATAAAATGAATTCTATATAGATGAATTTTATGAAATAAAAGTCATAAAGGAAGCAAAATGCATATGTAGAGGTGGCAAACGGGTCAACTCAGGCAGATTCAGTTCGAGTTGTCTTCGAGTTTGGGTTATTTCGGACTCAGGCCATTTCGGGTTCATGTTTTTTCAGGTTTGAGTTTTTTTAGTTTCAAGTATTTTCGGGTTCAGTTATTTTTGCGTTTGATCTACTTTTGAGTTCAATTCGGTTCTAACCGGCCCGGTTTAGCAAGCTTGGTTGAATTACTTTGAAATTTTATACGTTATAAATATTTGTTTATAATTTTGAATCTAATAATTAATTTAATTTTTTTATATAGTTAAATAAAAATATAACAGAAATGCCAAACTAAAGTTAAAATTTAATAAATATTTATATAATTATATATTTTTACATTTTTAACATTTTTATTACTTGAAAATGATTTTTCTTTAATTTCATGTGATATTCACATTTATTGTAAAATATATAATTATGTATAATTATATGAAAATTTATTATTTAAGTGAGCCAAAAAATATATACAATAAAAATAAAGGAAAGTGAAAATCCAAAAGTATTATTTATACAAATAAATAATTAACAAATTATAAATAAATCACACTAAACAATTAAACATTTATATAAATGGCTTTATAATCTTAAAAATAACTTATTCGGTCATTGTATTTTTTTGTCAAAGTTGGGCCATTAGAATTTATTGATTTTTTATTTCAAGGTATTTGTCAAACATGGTTTTTGATCTCTATACTGTTTACTGCAGGAGTATTACATGTTTAATGACCAATTCTGATTGGTTTTTGAATTATTTGAAACTAAATGATTTTTGAACTTTTGATATTTGAACTCTAAACTCTGGAATGCTTATGAGTTATCTGGATTTTGAATGATTTCTAAACCTCTAATATATGAAATTTGCAATCTGAAATGTTTTGACACTGATTCTTGAATCTGAACTACTGAATCTGATATTGATTTAGATACTGATTCTGAACCACTGAATCTAATATTGGGTTTGATATTGAATCTCTACCGAATGTTTACTGCATCGACTACTAACTATCTGGATTGCCTATTGTAACAATTATTGGTTTCCTACTGAACTGTCTTACTGAATGGCTATGGAAATATTTACTGACTGTTTACTGAGTGTTTATTAAAATTGATTTCTAAACTATTTCTGAATGGTTTTCTGTGTGATCAATTTCTGAATGAATTTCTGTGTGATCGATTTTTGAATAATTTTCTGAACATGTGATATTCTGACTGATTTTTTGAATTATGTTTTAGATGAGTGATTTCTTATCGATTTCCTAAGTAGTTTTCTGAGCGTATGATTTTCTAGCCAATTTTCTAAACTATGCTCTAAATGAATAATCTCCGGTTGATATGTTGTATGGTTTCTAAACGAGCGAGCTACTGAACAATTTACTGGACTTTACTGATCAATTTATTGAATATTTACTGAGTTGATTTCTGAATTGTTTATAAAACAATTTACTGAATGATGAACTGAATGATTTATTAGATATTTTACTTTACTGAACCATTTGATAACGATTGTTTACTATTGACTATTGTCACTAAAGATTTTGAAAAGTTTGATATTAAGTTGATATGAATGAATTCTTTCTCTATACAATTTTAATAAATTTCTTATAATCGGATTTAGAGATCGGGACAAGTAAGGTGCTATAAAGCATTATTCCATAATCAGCCTGGTACTCTTAACCAATTGTAGTATCCTTTCCGATAAAGTGCCCAAACACTGTTTTCAATATTGACTATATATTTATGAAATATGTTTTTGATATATGCATATATGTATGGATAGTATCAGTTATTTTATATATATTTCTTACTGGGCCCAATCTCACCCCCTCTACATTTTAGATATATTTGCAGTAAAGGACAATTATAAAGAGAAGGTTTTGTTTGGATGCTTATGAGATTTCGATATTGTACCTTGCAGTTATGGTATTCAGACATTTATTGTATGTACTTTAGTGTGCAAGGGGATGTAAACAGTAAACTGAAGGGATCTGAGTGTTAATTATTGTCTTGGTTATTGAGTACTTGTGAAACCCCAATTTTCATGTAATTCATCCATGTTTGTAAGGCGTTTAAGCTGAAATGAATAAAATAAATATGAATTTGATGTGTAATTGATGTATGAATGATGTATGCGTGATGTATGGAACATGGGAGAAATAAGAAAGTCAATAAGTTAAATAATTTAATGTAGATATCAGAAAATATTGAGAATATGAGACAAGAAACAAAATCGGAATCTTGATTGGTTAATTAAATACATATGGCTTATGTTTGAATAGAAGAAGGATAATTAAATGATGGTCAAATGGGTCAAAGAGAGTCAAATGGATTGGCTGAGATTATTAAAGGGATAGAGGTGCAATTAATGCATTTTGCATGACTCATCACCCTAATCAGCCATCACCAACGTCAGCCCCTATCCTCCAGCCCCTCTCGTTCCATCTCCAATCTTCCAAGTTTCCATCTCCAGCTACCTTGACAAACCCCCTTAATCCCCTATCGATTCGTTAAGTTTATTAAACGAAAATCGATCCTTGTCACTAGACTAAGTGATATCCAAAGTTTGGTGGATTGATTTCAAGTATTGGAGGAGATCTCAAAGTTTGAGATTTTGGTCTTTAGCAAAGGTAAGAGAAGAAGATGATTCTTGCAATTTCGTTCATGGTTTGGAGTTGTAGTGAGTCAGTATGATATGTGTATAGTGATAGATTAAAGGTTTAAATTGATATGATGATTTCAGGTTTGAAGAAGTGAAGAGCTAAGGTTGACGCGCCAAGTGATTTCGCATACTCGAAGGAATCGAGGTAAGGAATTTATGTAACGGACGTAAAGCGGCTATGTCCGCATGTTTTATGATGTTTGTATGTGGTTTGGAGAGAAATACCAGCTGTTTCTTTGCAGGAAAAGTGCATTTTTGGACTTGTCTCCAAGTGCCAATTAGGCTAGGAGCAGCCGACTGCCTTAAGTAGCAGCCAACTGCCTAGAGACAACTAAAACTCCATTTTTTCGAAAATCGAGATAAACCAGTCGACTGCTATGTAAGCCAGTCAACTGCTATTTACCCAAAAGCATTCTATTTCAAACTAGTCGACTGCTATATGGGACAGTCGACTGCTATTTGCCAAATTGCATTCTGTTTCAAAAACAGTCGACTGCTATATGACTAGTCGACTGCTATTTCTTAAGAAGCATTCTGTTTGAAAACCAGTCGACCGCTACATGGACCAGTCAATCGCCCTTGTAGGCTTTTAAAAATGAAAATATCGGAATTTTAAATGAAAATAATTTCGATAAAAGAATTTATGAAGTAGCAGCCGACTGCCCTATGAGGCCAGTCGACTGCCATGCATGGAAAGAGCTTTCCAAGCCTATTTGATTTAAACACAAAAGTGTTTTTTGAAAAAAAAAGTATATAATAAATGTTTTGAGACTATGGACTGCGTAATGATTATGCATTTCTGATGGCTGAGAGACCCTGATCAAGTCCTCAGTATTATTATGTTGAGTGAGGAACCCTAGTCAGGTCCTTAATCCCACAAGTGACACCTGACTAGTGTTCACTGTGGATTACTAAAGGCAGGAGAGAATCCCTGACCTCTACATGGTGCACCACTATACTAATGCATGATTAGAATTATATAAATGGGCATGAACGGTTTATATGATGATACAATCGCTTAAATAATTGTACATAGTCTCCATCCTACTTCAAAGGATATATGATGTATGTTTGAAGTAAAGAAGTATGATATATGTTTCAAGTATACGATGTATGTTTAAAAGCAAGAATATGATGTATGATGTTTTAAAAAAAGAAGTTTATGCACGATGTTTCAAAGAAAGTATGTTTGCCTTACCATTTGAAATAATTATGCATGGTTGCAAAAAATGCATGAAAGATGTTTATGATGCATGCTTTATAATGCTTTACATGACATTATAGAGCCAAGTAGGAAAAATGCATATAGAGGCATAGTACGCTCTTTTACATGTTTTTCTTATTGAGCGTAAACTCACCCTTTTACGATCATTTTTCCTACAGATTACCTGAAGTGAGCCTTGCTCCGATTAGAGGAGCTTGTTTTGGAAAGATTGCAGTGTACCTTCTTGATACGCTTCCCAGTTAACATAGAAGGTATACTTATATGTTTATGTACAGTAAATTATAATTCAGCTACAGTACAGTACAAGTAGCATTTATGTATATAAGATGTCGGGGATGTAAGATAAGATGATGTATAAGATCCTGTGGAAATGGAATGATATTTATATATATCATTTTACGTTTATGGAAAGTAAATAAATTCATATGAGCTATTTGATAATTAGCTTAAGGTTAAGGAATGATTGGCACTGATGAACTAAATCAAATGATGTCGTGTAAGAAAATAAAGAAAAAGTTAGATGATAAGATGGAGTGACGGGGACATCACAGATTGGTATCAGAGCGATTTGATTTGGTAGTTGTCAGTGTCAAGAAGCTAGAAATAGAATATATCCCCAATTGTACTGTACTTGTCTGAATACAATTGCATAGTATAACTGTTTATGGTTATACTAAAGAGCTCAATAATGACTATATTTACAACATGAGCTCATGTAGACGAGGTACAAGTAGAGGAAGAGGACGGGGTCGCGAAGAAGAGCCCCCAGCTCCTCCATCTCCACCGCATAGCCCGAATACAAGGCTAGCGAAAATGGAGAAGCATATAGAGAATATGGTCACGATGTTTACGCAGTTCATGTCGAACTTCCTGAATGTGGCCACAAGTACCCCAGCAGCTACACCTGTTGTTCCTCCTACAGAAGTAACACCACCAGTCCCAGCTACAGGAAGGCGGAATCCTAGGGCATATTGTAGTGTGTCATTGATAAAAGAATTCAAGAAGTTGGATCCACCCAAGTTTAAGGGGGAATGAGATCTGCTAACCACAGAGAATTGGATAAAAGCGGTCTTGAAATCTTTTGAGTACATGCCCTGCTCCGAGAGGGAGAAGGTAGGCTTGGCCGCTTACTTGTTGATTGATGATGCCGAGTATTAATGGCAAGCCACTCGGACCGTATTAGAGACTCGATATGATGAGGTTACGTGGGAGAGATTTGTGGAAGCCTTTAATGAGCAGTACATCCCACGCACAGATCAGAATAGGCTAAAGATTGAGTTCCTAAGCTTAACTCAAGGTACAATGACAGTGAACCAATATGAATCTAAGTTCATCACCTTAAGTAGATTTGATCCAGAGGTCCGAAGAGATGAAGGGCATAAGATCTACTAGTTCATAGAGGGATTGAAGTCCCCTATTAGATCGAAGCTGTATCCAATGGATATTACTACTTATAAAGAGGCGGTCCGTAAGGCTCAATTATGTGAGCAAGACTATAATCTTCATCGTGCTGACTTCCGAGTCAAGGGTAAGGGCAAAGAACCAATGAAGCGAAAGTCGGATGAGAAAGCTCCCAGTGATAAGTATCCATATCGGAGAAGTAGACGGTCTGAAGGAGTTTCTATAGGTAAATAAAGTATAAGAAGATGATTTTAATTTAATGAAATGTTTTTATGGAAATGTAGTAAATTTGGAATTACGATGATGATATAGGTACTCCTAGAGCTACCGGGATCAAGATAAGTGATGAGAGATCCCGATATCCAGCCGGAAGTGCTGCTAGCTCACCAAAAAGTATCATGCAGAGATGTGAGCAATGCAGGAAGTTTCATGGATTGCAGCCATGTCGGTTGGCAAGTGACGCATGTTTCAGATGTGGTGAGAAGGGACACATGATTAGGGATTGCCCTAAGAGAGATCCGAGGATGCCTGATGAATCTGATAACACCCTTTAACCACAACCTAAGGCCACTGCTGCCGAGAAGGGAAAGAAAGTTATGACCCAAGGACGAGTGTTTGGCATCAACGAAGAGTCTGCCGATGCCTCGTCCAAAGTGATTAAAGGTAAGATTTACCTTCTTGATATAAGTGCCACTGCATTATTTGATCCAGGTTCCACGCATTCATTTATGTCACCTAAGATTGTTATGAAAGTACCTGTTGAGCTTGAGCCTTTAGGACACTTATTGTAAATAAGCACACCTCTTAGGGAAGCACAAATGGTGGATCTAATAAATAGAAATTGTAAGTTATGGGTAGGAAAAAGAGAATCTACAGCTGACCTAATCCTACTGAATATGTATGGGTTTGATGTTATTTTAGGTATGGATTGGTTAGCTAAGAATCATGTGATATTAGACTGTTATGCTAAGAGTGTAACCTTCTCTTCACCCGTTAGCTATGTTGTAAATTTTGCAAGTAATTAATGTGAAAGCATGTTTACTTCTTGATTTGATTGCAAAAGAAAGTAATGAAAAGCATGTATGGTTGTATAAAGGGTTTACTGCTTATGTGGAGGACGTGGACAAGGAACGTCCCGGACTCAATGAAATTCCTGAAGTCAAGGATTTTCCAGAGGTATTTCCGGACGATCTTCCAGGACTTCCTCCGGATAAGGAAGTAGAGTTCACTATCGAATTGGTGCCAGGAACTAAGCCCATTTCGAGATCTCCCTATCGGATGGCATTAGTGGAATTGGAAGAGTTGAAGAAGCAGCTTCAGGAGTTACTGGATAAGGGATTTATACGACCCAGCGTATCTCCTTGGGGTTCTCCTGTGCTATTTGTCCGAAAAAAGGATGGTAGTATGAGGTTATGCATCGACTACCGATGGCTGAATAAGGTGACCATCAAGAACAAGTACCCCCTTCCCAGGATTGACGACTTGTTCGATCAGCTCAAGGGTGCACAAGTCTTCTCCAAGATAGACTTGAGGTCTGGATATCATCAGTTGAAGATTAGAAGTGAAGATATCCCTAGACTGCATTCAGGACATGGTATGGTCACTACGAATTTCTAGTGATGCCGTTTGGTCTGACCAATGCACCTGTAGCCTTCATGAATCTGATGAATGATGTGTTCAAGCAGTACTTGGACCAGTTTGTCATTGTCTTCATCGATGACATCTTGGTGTACTTGAGGTCTCGGGAATAGCATAAGCAGCACTTGAAGATAGTTTTGGAGACCCTCAAAGATCGAGGATTGTATGCCAAGATTTCTGGTTGAACGAAATCTCCTTTTAGGTCATGTTATTAGTAAAGATGGAGTTTCGGTCGATCTATCAAAGATAGAAGCAGAGGTTCAATGGGAAAGACCGAAGACTGTGATGGAGATTAGGAGTTTCTTGGGTTTAGCTGGCTACTATAGAAGATTTGTAGAGGGTTTCTCAAAGTTGGCTGCTCCATTAATGGGCTTGACGCGCAAGGAAGTGAAGTATGAGTGGAATGATGCCTGTGAGAGTAGCTTCCAAGAGTTAAAGAGCGCAGGCTAACGACTGCACCGATCCTCACCATCCCTAGTGGTTCAGGAGGATTTGCAGTATATAGTGATGCCTCTGGGCAAGGTTTAGGATGTGTACTGATGCAGCATGGTAAGGTAGTAGCATATGGTTCTAGACAAGTAAAGGACCATGAGAAGAACTACCCAACTCATGATTTGGAGTTAGCTGTAGTAGTGTTTGCCCTGAAGATATGGAGGCATTACTTGTATGGTGAGAGATTTCAGATTTTTACAAATCACAAAAGTCTGAAATACTTGTTTTCTCAAAAGGAGTTGAATATGAGGCAAAGAAGATGGCTCGAGCTTCTAAAGGACTACGATTGTGAGATTTTGTACCCCCGGGGAAAGCTAATGTGGTGGCGGATGCTCTGAGCCGTAAGCATGTAAGTATGATAGCCTACTTGATGATTAGAGAGCATGAATTGATGGAACAATTTGCAAACCTCAGCTTGAATATTATGCCTGATGAGCAATTTGGAATGATGGCTAGTATGATGATTGAGCCAGACTTGATAGAAAGAATTCGGATTGCTCAAAAGAAAGATAATCAGTGTATTGAGGCTATGAATGGGCTTCAATCAAGTATGACCTCAGAATTCAGTTTTTGTAGTGATGAAATTTTGAGGTTTAAAGGTCGTATATGTGTTCCTAATGATGATGAATTGAAGAAGTTGATTTTGACAGAAGCACATGCCACTAAGTACACATTGCATCCAGGAAGTACGAAGATGTATCATAATCTTCACAAGGTGTATTGGTGGAATGGCATGAAAAGAGACATAGCTGATTTTGTAGCAAAGTGTCTCACATGTCAACAGGTTAAGGTAGAGCATCAAAAGCCAGCAGGATTGTTACATCCTCTACCTATACCTATGTGGAAATGGGAACACATTACGATGGATTTTGTTATGGGATTGCCCAAGACCAAGAGGAATCATTATGGTATTTGGGTAATCGTAGATAGGTTAACTAAGTCAACTCACTTCCTGCCTATGAAGTCAACAAATACACTCAATGCTTTGGCAGATATGTATGTAAGAGATGTCGTAAGACTACATGGTGTTCCAGTGAGCATCACTTCTGATAGAGATTCCCGGTTTACCTCTCACTTTTGGGAGCATTTTCAAGAAGCCATGGGATCCAAGTTGAATTTCAGCACAGCTTTTCATCCGCAGACTGATGGACAGTCCGAGCGCACTATTCAGACGCTCGAGGATATGTTGAGAGCTTGTGCTTTAGATTTTAAAGGCTCATGAGACGACCATCTGTCATTGGCTGAGTTTGCTTATAATAACAGTTATCATGCAAGCATCGGGATAGCACCATATGAGGCCCTATATGGTAGACGGTGTCGATCTCCGATTGGGTGGGAAGAAGTGGGTGAGCGAAGGCTATTGGCTCCCAACTTAGTCGAGCAAGCCTCTGAGGATGTTAAGATGATTTGTCAAAGGCTCAAGACAGCACAGAGTCAACAAAAGAGCTATGCGGATGCTCGACGGAGGCCACTTGAGTTTTTGGTTGGAGACTATGTGTTCTTGAAAGTTTCTCCATCCAAAAGGATCATGAGATTTGGCCGACGAGGTAAGCTGAGTCCTCACTACATCGGTTTATTTGAGATCTTAGACCGAGTTGGTGATGTTGCATATAGATTGGCATTGCCTCCGGAGCTATCAGGAGTACATAATGTATTTCATGTATCGATGCTTCGGAAGTATAATCCGGATCCATCTCATGTCATTGAGTATGAGCCCTTGGAAATAAGGGAAGATATGAGCTACGTAGAAAGCCAGTTCGGATTTTGGATAGAAAAGAGAAAGTTTTGAGATCTAAGACAATTCCTTTAGTGAAAGTTCTCTGGCAATACCATACGACAGAAGAAGCTACATAGGAGCTAGAGAGCTTGATGAAGGAGAGATATCCGAAGTTGTTTACGTAATAAGCTAATGCAAATTTGGAGGACCAAATTTTCTAAGGTGGGGAGGATGTGAAACCCCAATTTTCATGTAATTCCTCCATGTTTGTAAGGCATTTAAGCTGAAATGAATAAAATAAATATGAATTTGATGTGTAATTGATGTATGAATGATGTATGCATGATGTATGGAACATGAGAGAAATAAGAAAGTCAATAAGTTAAATAATTTAATGTAGATATCAGAAAATATTGAGAATATGAGACAAGAAACAAAATCGGAATCTTGATTGGTTAATTAAATACATGTGGCTTATGTTTGAATGGAAGAAGGATAATTAAATGATGGTCAAAGGGGTCAAAGAGGGTCAAATGGATTGGCTGAGATGATTAAAGGGATAGAGGTGCAATTAATGCATTTTGCATGACTCATCACCCTCATCAGCCATCACCAACGTCAGCCCCTATCCTCCAGCCCCTCTCGTTCCATCTCCAATCTTCCAAGTTTCCATCTCCAGCTACCTTGACAAACCCCCTTAATCCCCTATCGATTCGTTAAGTTTATTAAACGAAAATCGATCCTTGTCACTAGACTAAGTAATATCCAAAGTTTGGTGGATTGATTTCAAGTATTAGAGGAGATCTCAAAGTTTGAGATTTTGGTCTTTAGCAAAGGTAAGAGAAGAAGATGATTCTTGCAATTTCGTTCATGGTTTGGAGTTGTAGTGAGTCAGTATGATATGTGTATAGTGATAGATTAAAGGTTTAAATTGATATGATGATTTCAGGTTTGAAGAAGTGAAGAGCTAAGGTTGACGCGCCAAGTGATTTCGCATACTCGAAGGAATCGAGGTAAGGAATTTATGTAACGGACGTGAGGCGGCTATGTCCGCATGTTTTATGATGTTTGTATGTGGTTTGGAGAGAAATACCAGCTGTTTCTTTGCAGGAAAAGTGCATTTTCGGACTTGTCTCCTAGTGCCAATTAGGCTAGGAGCAGCCGACTACCTTAAGTAGTAGCCAACTGCCTAGAGACAACTAAAACGCCATTTTTTCGAAAACCGAGATAAACCAGTCGACTGCTATGCAAGCCAGTCGACTGCTATTTATCCAGAAGCATTCTGTTTTAAACCAATCGACTGCTATATGGGATAGTCGACTGCTATTTACCAAATTGCATTCTGTTTCAAAAACAGTCGACTGCTATATGACCAGTCGACTGCTATTTCTTAAGAAGCATTCTGTTTGAAAACCAGTCGACTGCTATATGGACCAGTCGACTGCCCTTGTAGGTTTTCAAAAATGAAAATATCGAAATTTTAAATGAAAATAATTTCGATAAAAGAATTTATGAAGTAGCAACCGACTGCCCTATGAGGCCAGTCGACTGCCATGCATGAAAAGATCTTTCCAAGCCTATTTGATTTAAACACAAAAGTGTTTTCTAAAAAAAAGTATATAATAAATGTTTTGAGACTATGGATTGCATAATGATTATGCATTTCTGATGGCTGAGAGACCCTGATCAAGTCCTCAGTATTATTATGTTGAGTGAGGAACCCTAGTCAGGTCCTCAATCCCACAAGTGACACCTGACTAGTGTTCACTGTGGATTACTAAAGGCAGGAGAGAATCCCTGACCTGTACATGGTGCACCACTGTACTAATGCATGATTAGAATCATATAAATGGGCATGAACGGTTTATATGATGATACAATCGCTTAAATAATTGTACATAGTCTCCATCCTATTTCAAAGGATATATGATGTATGTTTGAAGTAAAGAAGTATGATATATGTTTCAAGTATACGATGTATGTTTAAAAGCAAGAATATGATGTATGATGTTTTAAAGAAAGAAGTTTATGCACGATGTTTCAAAGAAAGTATGTTTGCCTAACCATTTGAAATAATTATGCATGGTTGCAAACAATGCATGAAAGATGTTTATGATGCATGCTTTATAATGCTTTACATGACATTATAGAGCCAAGTAGGAAAAATGCATATAGAGGCATAGTATGCTCTTTTACATGTTTTTCTTACTGAGCGTAAACTCACACCCTTTTACGACCATTTTTCCTACAGATTACCTAAAGTGAGCCTTGCTCCGATTAGAGGAGCTTGTTTTGGAAAGATTGCAGTGTACCTTCTTGATACGCTTCCCAGTTAACATAGAAGGTATACTTATATGTTTATGTACAGCAAATTGTAATTCAGCTACGGTACAATACAAGTAGCATTTATGTATATAAGATGTCGGGGATGTAAGATAAGATGATGTATAAGATCCTGTGGAAATGGAATGATATTTGTATATATCATTTTATGTTTATGGAAAGTAAATAAATTCATATGAGCTATTTGATAATTAGCTTAAGGTTAAGGAATGATTGGCACTGATGAACTAAATCAAATGATGTCGTATAAGATAATAAAGAAAAAGTTAGATGATAAGATGGAGTGACGGGGACGTCACAGTGCTTGTATAGGAAAACAAATGTGCACTGTAATTAAGTGTATTGGGACCTATCTGAACGATTGAATGTTGAGTTAGCTAAGTAAGTTTTAAAGTAACGTTAGACTAAGGACAACGAGCATAGCCCAACCGACTGTGTGAAAATGGAAAAAGTTAGTTCTGATTTTCGATAATCAGAGCGTGACAAAAGTTGGTATCAAAGCAGTTAGCCTAAAGTGCATTGGTGTTTGTGGTTCGAGAATGGTCTGCATCCCTTAAGTACTATACATGTTTGAATATGAATTGTGAATGGTATTTGAAAAATACATCGAGATGATTGTCTTGTAGAGGGAAAAATGATAAAGCATAGCAGTGATAGAGTGGATAATGGCATTGAAACTATCGCAGTACTTAAGTTGAATTTGAAGAACTAAATTTCTTTAAGGAGGGGAGGATGTGATGACCACATTTTTCGAAAAGAAATAGAATAATTGGACTTATAGAAGGAAATAGCTATGTAGGCCCTATGGGACTTTTATAGTCCGTATTAGGGTGAAACTTTAGAGTTATGATATTTGGAGTGAAAAACTGAGATAGGAGAAATCTACACCCTGAAATTCCTTCATTTAAGCATGCTTTGAAAAACATGTAACAATTTCGAAAATGACAGTTATATCCATTTGTTAAAAAATTTTTGTGAATAACGATCAAATTGAGTTGACTTTTGACCAACTGATAGTCATGGATAAATCTTCGTGTGAAGAAATCCCATGTCATGTCAAATGGTAGACTGAATCACTCAAAAAAGTAGAAAATTACTTAATTCAACGTTTAGGGGTATTTTGGTAATTTCACCTTCATTATAGCCAAACCTCAACAAAAGCTTATTCAATATTAGACTGAGTTAAATAGATATATTTTATGAGTGAATGAGATATTTAGAAGTCAAATTGTATAATTAAACCAAAATTGGAAAGATAGGGGCGTGTTTGGAATTTAAAATAGTGTAAGGGCATTTTCGTAATTTTACCCTAAAGATATTTTAAAAAAGATTTTTCTCTTCTTTTCTCTCCATTGCTACCGTCCATCATCTTCTTTCCCCTCTTCCACCATTGTTGAAAGCTTGGTAAGAAAGAGAAAGTCCATAAAAACCCTAGTAAATGACCCTAAAACCGAAAATTGTCTTCACCAAACTTATTCAGCTCTTAGAGCTCTACAACATACTACCAAAATCAAGTGTTAGAGTGGCTATTTTCATGGTGAATCATTCCCATCAGATTTGGCCATGGTGAAAGATGAGAGAAAGCTTGTGTTTTTTATGGTTTTATGATTGTTTGTTATGTGATTAAGATGTTTAACCATGAGAAATCTTCCTTAAGGGTTTCTGCCAACATCTCTCATGCATAAACATGATGCTTTTCAATATAAAAATGATGTAAAATTAATGTAGAGGACGCGCGCGGCTATGGGACCTTGCTAGAGTCGCCATGGATAGAGAAGGAAAGGGTGGAGCCTACTACCACCGTCGTTGTCGAAGCTGCTGCGCTGTCATCACCTCACCTGTCACTAGTGGATGTGAGCATTGTTGAGGCTGAATTGGGGTTGATTGGTTCAGCAAGAAAAAAGAAAGATAAAATAATAAAAATAAATATATGTGATTAGAAATGGGTAAAAGGAACTTCAATTTTTTTAATGAAATTGTTGAGTTGTTTGATGAAAATTTCTAAATGTGCATATGTATCATTTCAATTGTAGTAAAAGTGGAGAAGGCATATTTTGATGTTCAGCAAAGCTTGGAACTCGTCAAAGTGCTAAACTTGATGCTCGATAAGATACTTATATAAGTAGATGTAGTATTATATTGTAATATATTAGATTGGTTTATGATATTATGGTACTATATTAGAAAGTTTTAAAATGTTGTGAATGAATAATATTGGTGATAACGAAATGTTGTTGAGTATAAGGAGGATTGACAATGAAATAATGATGAAACAATTTCAGACTATGTTCAAAAGGTTGTGTGATTAAGTTTGAATAGTTGTTAAAATATTTTGATGGTTATTGTAATGTGTTGGGATATCGTGAAACATTGTTAGGATGATGTGGAACATTGTGGGAGGTTTTCTTACCACAATGTTAAAATACCCTTAAAATATGGATTAAATCTAATTGGACTCTATTGGAACTTGGTGAATAGTCGAATTGAATTATGGATTTAATGTGTATGTGGTAATTTGTGAAGACTACAAATTTCTGTACCAAGTTTGTAAATAAATAAAAGACGTTAAACAAGCTAAGTATTGAAATATTGTCTGTAATTCTTATTATTTAATGAAATGAAAATAAATAATTGATCTAATTTGGAGCATTTAGAAATAAATGATTAATACATATATATATATATAATTTAGAAAATTATATAAATAAGTTAAAGATATATATATATATATATATATATCAATCCAACAGAGGAAGTAAATGGATATCTTTTACAGTAAGGATACAAGTTAAGGAACATGATTACATCTACAAAACCTAGGTATATGTATATATATAAGCAATTGGATAATTAAAAATGTAATAAGGATTTATATATAGGTATGTATGTACATATATACTAAATAAATAAAGGAAATAAAAGATAATAGTATATATATATATACACACATGCGATAACTACAATTTTGACCCTTTATGAGTAGATTAAATTATTTTAAGCCTTACGAATTGATACTCCCTTCAAGGAATTTCAAATGATTGAACATGTTTATCATCAGTGTAAAGTGAAGGTGGGAGATAAGTACCTAGTAGCAGATTTGGTAGTATTGGATATATATGACTCTGATGCAATACTAGGCATGGATTGGTTAACTAACCATCATGCTAGTTTAGACTGCTATATGAAGGTTGTAACTTTCTCCCTACCTGAAAAGTTTGTATTAAACCTTGGAAATGATAAATAGAATGATTGTAACTTTTTTGATGTCTCACTAATATGAGATTAATTTCTTTATGAAGGCTATCTCGCATTTATTGAGGACGCCAAAAGAAGCCACCTGAAACTATCCAACATTCCAATTGTTAAGGACTATTTCGATGTGTTTTTAGATGAGCTACCAAGGCTACCTCTAGAAAGAGAGACGGAGTTCACTATATAGCTACTCGTTGGCACTCAACCAATATCGAAGCTTCCATACCGAATGGCCTTGGTTGAGTTAGAGGAATTGAAAAAGCAATTGCAAGAGTTGTTAGATAATAGGTTTATAAGACCGAGTGTGTCACCTTGGGGGGGCTCCAGTGTTGTTTGTGAAAAAGGATGGCGGTTTAAGGCTATGTATAAATTATAGGCAGTTGAATCAAGTGATGGTGAAGAATAAGTATCCATTGCCTATGATTGATGACTTGTCGGATCAATTGAAGGATGCCTAGATATTTTTGAAGATTAATTTGAGGTGACAGTACCACTAACTAAGGATTAAAGGGGAAGATGTGTTGAAGACTACCTTCAGGACTTGGTCTAGACACTACGAGATCCTGGTTATGTCGTTTGGTTTTACGAACACCCTTGATGCATTCATGGGATTAAAGAACGAGGTGTTTGAGCCATACTTGGATAAGTTTGTTATCGGTTTCATTGATGACATACTAGTGTATTCCTGATCCTAAGAAGAACATGCACAATACTTTCGCACTATGCTGTAGACTCTCCGAGAGAAAAATCTGTACGCAAAGCTCAGTAAGTGTGAATTTTAGCTAAAGCAAATAAGTTTTTTGGGGCTTGTTGTATCAAAAGATGGTGTATCAGTGGACCCAACAAAGATAGAAGCTGTGATTAATTGGGAGAGGCCTAAGATAGTGACCGAAATTCGCGACTTTTCGAGGGCCTGCAAGGTATTATAAGAGGTTTGTAGAGGAATTTTCCAAACTTGCTGCTCCAGTAACTCGACTTACACTCAAGGATGTCAAATTTGAGTTGAGTGATGTGTGTGAGCACAGTTTCCTAAAACTGAAGCTGCGATGGACTACAACTCCTATTCTGACAATTTCAAGTGGGTTTAGGGGATTTTGCAGTATAATGTGATGACTCTCTACAAGGTTTAGGGTATGTATTGATGCAGAATGGAAAAGTAGTGGCATATGGTTTGAGATAGTTGAAGGACCGTGATAGAAACTACCCTACACACGACCTGGAGTTGGCAGAGGTAGTGTTTGCACTAAAGATATGGCATTATTATTGGTACGGTGAACGGTTTCAAATTTACACAAATCGTAAGAAGTTGAAGTATCTATTCTTGCAAAAAGAGTTTAATATGGACAGAGACAGTGGATGAAGCTATTGAAGGACTATAATTGTGAGATTCTCTACCATCCGAGTAAAGCAAAATGAGTAGCTGATGCATTGAGTAGGAAGAGTATGGTTTTGGTCAGCTACATAATGGTCAAAGAGTGAGATTTGATGGAAAAATTCTCAGAACTACATTTGAACCTAGAGCCTAAAGCCTAAAGGTGAGTGTTTGCTAGCCAGCTTGAGGATAGTGCCAAACATTATTGATCAAATTAAACAAGCTTAGAGAGAGGATCCTAGGCGTATGAGATTGCTAGTAGGATACAACCTGATTAAGACTTGAATTTTAGGATCAGGGATGATAGGTAGTTGAGATATAGGGCCAAGATTTGTATTCCAGATAGTGAGGTCTCGAAGCAACAGATTATGGAAGAGGCACACAGCTTAAAATACACGATGCATCCAGGTAATACAAAGATGTATCAGAACTTATGCAAGGTGTATTGGTAGGCTAGTGTGGAGAAAGATATAGTGACCTTTATGTCCAAATGCTTAGTGTGCCAAAAGGTTAAGATCCAAACATCAGAGACCAGCGAGTTTATTGAAGCCTTTATCTATACCTACATGGAAATAGGAGCACGTAACTATGGACTTTATTATGGGCTCCTAAGGACTCATAGTAATTACAATGCAATCTAGGTTATAATTGATAGATTGATGAAGTATGCCTACTTCCTAGCTATGAAAGTTACCGATTCACTCAGTGCCTTAGCAAATATGTATGTCAGAGAAATAGTGAGGCTACGTGGGGTCCCAATGAGCATAGTTTCGAATAGAGATTCTTGGTTTACTTCCCATTTTTGGGAACACTACCAAGATGCCTTAGGAACTAGACTAAGCTTTAGCACAGCCTTTCATCCTCAAACTAATAGGCAATCAGAGAGGACAATTTAGACCCTTGAGGATATGCTAAGGGCATGTGTCATGGATTTTCAAGGCTCATGGGATGATCATTTGGCACTAGCTGAGTTTGCGTACGACAACAATTTTCTCTCTGACATTAAGATGGCGCCGTATGAAGCATTGTATGAACATAGGTGTGGATCCCCTATTGGCTAAGAAGAGGTAGGTGAAAGAATGATATTTGCTCCGGAATTAGTAAAGAAAACTTAAAAAATGTGAGATTGATGTGTGATAGACTGAGGACAGCCTGAAGTAGACAAAAAGCTGTGCCGATAGTCAAAAAAGACTGTTAGAGTTACAAGTTGGGGATAAAATATTTTTGAAGATCTCTCCATCTAAAGGCATAATGAGACTTGGTAAAAAAAAGGAAGCTGAGCCCTTAAGATATTGGTCTGTCTGAGATATTAGAAAGGATTGGTGACGTGGCATACCAACTAGCGCTACCACCAAAGCTATCGAGTGTGCATAACATCTTCCGTGTGTTTATGCTAAGAATGTATCATCCGGAACCCTTTCATGTAATTGAATATGAACATTTGTAGATTAGGAAAGACTTAAGTTTTGTTGAGAGATCTATTCGGATCATGGACAGAAAAGATAAGATATTGAAGTCGAAAACAATTCCTTTAGTGAAAGTATTCTAGCAGCATCACTCTTCGGAGGAAGCAACATAGGACCTAGAGAATCTAATGAAAGAGAAGTACCATCACCTTTTTTAGTTGGATATGGGAAATTTGGAGAACCAAATTTCATAAGGTAGGGAGAATGTGAAGGTTGTAAATTTTTGTACTGAGTTTGTAAATAAATAAAAGATGTTAAATAAGCTAAGTATTGAAATGTAGTCAATAATTCTTATTATTTCAAGAATGAAAACAAATATTCTAATTTGGAGCATTTAGAAATAAATGATTAATACATATATATAATTTAGAAAATTATATAGATAAGTTAAAGATATATATATCTATATATATTAATCCAACAGAGGAAATAAATGGATATCTTGTACATTAAGGATACAAGTTAATGAATGCATGAATACATTTACAAAACCTAGGTACATGTATATAAGTGATTGGATAATTAAAAATGTAAGAAGGAAATTTATATATATGCATGCATGTATATATATAGTAAATAAATAAAGGAAATAAAAGAAAATAGTGTGTATATATATATACACACACCATTATATATACATAAGCATTAGGCATGGAAATATATACATAAAAAAATTAAGTTAAAAAGAATATATGTCTATATATATATATATATATATATATATATATATATATATATAGAAAAGATAAGATTTAGGTATATAGAAAATATATATAAAATAAAATAATAATAATAATAATAATAATAATCATCATCATCATCATCATAATCAGAGCTTTTATTCCAATAGATTGAGGTAAACTATATGAACCAATATTTAAACTCACGTTAAATCATCCATATGTATTCTCCTCCTCCACACATTCCTATCCAAGGCCATTTGTTCATCCAATTTTAATATTTCGATATCTTTCCAAATTACTTCCTTCCATGTCTTTTTTAGTCTTCCTCTAGTCTTAACCCTTCTCTCAACATTCATAGCCTCTATTCTCCTAACTAAACCATCTACAGGTCTACGTTGTACATGTTCAAACCAACGTAAATGACTTTCACACATCTTATCTTCAATAGGTACCACTCCAACAATCTTACAAATGTCTTCATTTCTCATTTTATTCTTTCTTGTATATCCACATATCCACTGCAACATTCACATTTTTGCTACACGCATCTTTTGTGTATGTAGTCTCTTAGTTGCCTAAGATTCACTACCAGCTAATAATGTTAGTCTAATAACTGTCCTATAAAACTTGTCTTTCAACCATATAGGAATTTTTTTATCGCACAACACACCTGTAGCACTTCTCAACTTACACCATCCAACTTGGATCCTATAGGTCACATCACCATCAATCTCTCCATCCATTTGTACTATTGACCCCATATATCGATAGGTATCGCCACCATCTAATGTCACTACATTATGCTTTTCCACTTGGTTTGAACTAAATTTGCACTCCATGTATTTAGTCTTCACTCTAGTTAGTTTAAATCCTTTTGATTTTAACATTTGTCCCTATAATTCCAACTCTGCATTGATCTTCGCTCTAGTTTTCGCACATAGGACAATATCATTTGCAAACATCATACACCAAGGCACCTTATCGTGGATAGATTTGGTCAGTTTGTCCATAACTACCGCAAATAAGAATGGACTTAATGCTGACCCTTGATGTAATCTCATTGTGATAGGAAACTCATTTGTTTGCCTTCCATATGTCCTCACATGTGTCTTTGCATCTCTATATATGTCCTTAATTAGTTCAATATATTTCAAAGGAATTCTTTTCTTCATTAAAGACTACCATATTACCTCCTAAGGCACTTTGTTATATGCTTTTTTCAAATCTCTAAAGACTACATGAAGATCTTTACCCATTACTCGATAGCGCTCCAAAAGTTGTCTAAGCAAATGTATTGCCTCCATAGTTGATTGACTAGGCGTAAAACCAAATTGATTCTTTGATATCTCTACATTCTTTCTTAATTTCCATTCTATCACTTTCTCTCATAGTTTCATCGGGTGGCTCATCAATTTTATGCCTCAGTAGTTGGCCAACTTTGAATATCTGCCTTGTTCTTATAAAGAGGTATCAAGACACTCTTCCTCCATTCCTCAGGCATTTTGTTAATGCGCAAAATCTTATTAAAAAGATTTGTCAACCACCTAACTCCTACATCTCCAAGGCATTTCTAAACTTCAATTGGAATGTAATCAGTTCCAACAGCTTTTCTATCTTCATCCTCTTCAGTGCTTTTTTTACCCTGTCTCTTTTATTCTACACATAAAGCACCGATTCAAATCCTTGAGAGGCACCGAGGATTTTGATTTTGTCTGTCATTAAATAATTTATCAAAATAATCACGCCAT
This sequence comes from Heritiera fomes, assembly GCA_032173925.1. Classification (NCBI taxonomy): domain Eukaryota; kingdom Viridiplantae; phylum Streptophyta; class Magnoliopsida; order Malvales; family Malvaceae; genus Heritiera; species Heritiera fomes. Next base: position 12,515,736 of record JAPDPM010000015.1, on the reverse strand, counting down.
CTATCCTTAATGTCATTGTCCTTAACGAGAGTTTTTTTATGCTCATCCTTAATACCTTTCACGACTCCTAGGTCATAACTTCTCCTTTCTCTTGCTCAGGCCAATCTTTATGTCTTTTTCTCTCTATCTTTTGTGTCTAACTTGTAAATCTCTTTTACAACCATCACCTTAGCTTTTGCCATAGCCTTCTTTGCCTCCTTTCTAGCTAACTTATATTCCATAAAACTCTCTTTTGTGTTGTTCTTCTTCAAAGCCTTTTAACACTCTCGCTTAGTCCTTATAGCGTCTTTTACTACTACAGTCCACCATGTTGTGTCCCTTCAAGTTGACACTTTTCTGTTTGATACTCTTAGTGCCTCTTTGCCCACCTCGTGAATGCGTTTTGGCATCTTGTTCCATAGTACATCTGGGTTTCCTTCTGTTGTTTGATCCTTTTTTTAAATCTAACTATCTCTACATATTGTATGACAATCTTCTTCTAGTTTTCACCATCCAATCCTTTCAGTTCCTTTTTGTTGGTTCCTTCGATGTTGTCTATGTATCTTCATATCTAGGACTAAAAGTCTATGTTGTGTGGTAACACTCTCACATAGGATAACCTTACAATCCAGACATCTATGTCTATTTGTGCTCCTAGTTAAAAAGAAATCTATCTGGCTTGCTCTTAGTCCACTTCTAAAGGTTATAAGATAAGAATCTCCTTTCCTAAACAATGTGTTTACTAGGGTTAGGTTATAGGAAGCCATCGATATAATAATAACAAAAAAAATGAGGGAAAAACTGAAAGGCTTCCTTAGGAAGCCATCGGTTTCACCTACTCCCACAGGATTAAAAAGCAAAAAAAAAAAAAAAAGAAAAGGGGAGTAGAAGCTCCTCTGCCAAACCAAAATTAAGAGAAGAAAAGAAAATTTGAAACAGTGGAAAGAAAACCAAGAGAAGTTAAAAGAATGGGAACTGCTCATTTGGTGAAGAGAGGAAAAGAGACTAGAGAGAAAGAAAGAAGTTACTGTAGCAAGCCAGACAGTGGAGAGAACGTGAGAGAGCAGATCGGCAGCCAAGAGATCGGATTAAGAGAAAAGGAATCTGAGGTGTTCGGTTGGTTTGGCACCGATTTGAAGACTGTGCAAAGGGACCATTTGTGGTTGGATTAGTGCTAACCGAGAAGGGGCTAAAATGCTAAACCGAAGGCTATAAATAAGGGCTCTAAGTGCAGCTTCTTAGGTTGTCATGGTTGATCTTTAAAGGCAACTTGGTGGCTTGAAACAGTAGGAAAACAAGGCATTCTTGAGGGTGGTTTGAGCTGGGGTTTCTTGATTGAATTTTAGCCTGAAAACAAGGGTTATCAGTGCTGTTTTTAGGTCCATGAACAAAGACAGAGCTAAAGCAAAGAATAGGGTACCACCTGTAGCAAGGAACGTGGGAGGTTACTGCTTCGCTTTGCTGAAACATAAAATAATAAAAAAAAATATAAGGCTGGAAATCGAGAGAGCAAGAGAAGAAAATGAGAGGGATAGAAAAGAGAAAAGGTAGGGGAATAAAGAGAGGTTAAACCCCACTAGTTAGGGCTTTCATGCTCAACTAAAACAGTGCAAACATAAGGGCTAGAGCTATCATTAAAAATAGCAGAAAAAGTGGAAACCGAAAGGGAGAAAAAAGGCTTTGAAGAAACTTGACATGTTGCAAAAAAAGATAAGACCTCTTTATGTACTTAGGATACTTAAAAGTATTCAATGTATATGTGTATGTAATATACATGTACATATGTATTATTAAAGTAGATATATATATATATACACATTATAAGAATGTGAAATGGTGAAGAGTAGTTAACTTAATATTGAAATTTTGGTAATTAGGTTTTGTTGGTGATAGAGACAACAACATAAGGATTTTGTAAAGCGTAAGTGGCATAATTCTTGGTTTAAGATTAATAAGTGTATATATATATATATATATATATATATATATATATATATATATGTATTTCTCATTTTAAAGTTAATGTGTACTTACATATATAAGTACATACATATATACAATGTGTATATACATGTCATCCGCATGATAAAGATGAGTAGATGTTCATGGTGTAGAAGTGAACTTGATTAATTGTGGTTTTAAGATACATGTCTTGTCGCATGAACGAAGTATGATATAGATATGTGGTTGTGACAGTAAAGTGACTTTGAGCAGTGTAGAAGCTGAACTTTAACTTGGAGGTCCAAGGAAGACAAATTCTTAATCATTCAAGTAAGTGGGTTAAGTAAAGTTTGTTAGCACAATTTCGTAGGAATGGCTTAAATTTTATAAATATTTCAGTTAATTCTTACATTAAGAAAATACAAATGTTGTGGCTAGACATTGAGGTAAGTGTTGCATCTAAGACCTATACCGCAAGTGCACGAGTCGCAACAAGTAATAAAGTGACGAGTATAGATATCGTTCCCACGAGGATTAGTTAAAATTGTTCTAGCTAAGTACTAAAATTGGTCATCCTATATTTATTCAAACAATTAAAAATAGCTCAAGTTAAATTAACTACTAAAACAATAAAAATAAAAAAAATTAAATTGAAGATTAAGAAAATTAAATTGCAATCATAAAATTAAAAAGCAAAATAAATTAAGTTAAATTAAATTAATTTAATAAAATTAAAATAAAATTTACCTAGATCTTAAATTAAAATCATTATACTAATTATCTAATTATTTTACTATACTAAAACAAATTACTAATCTAAGCTTAACCAATAAATTAAAAATAAGATAACTTGCTAAAATAATCTAATAAACTTAATATAATATTAAAATATATTAACTTAATCATTAGAAGACAGTTTAGAACCTGGCATAATTAAAACAAAACATTCAAAACTAGAATATGAAACTAGAACCAAGCCATCATGCGTCAGAAAGCAAACCGTAAGCCCTTGCCACACACAAGCAATATACGCCACCTCCTGCTTCCTGCTCCAACAAACAGCCCGTTGTCGCACCAACAGACGCATGCTTCGCCTCTGGTTGCAACAACTATTGCACCAACAAAAAAAAACCGAAACAGCAAGTGTAGAAAACAGAAACGTGAAGAACCAGTGAAACAGAACAAATAGCAGAATTTAAAACCAGAAAAATGAAAATTTTAAGGTAGAAGAAGAAAATAACACTGCAGTACAATAAGAACTTTGAAAATAAAATTCGAAGAAGCTAAGATGAAGTTAACACGATATTAAAGCAGTAAATAAATAAAAATAAAATAAAAACAGGGCATGGAATTTCAAGGAATAAAAACTGTAAATGCATTTAAGGTAAGTTAAAAAGAGCTTGAACAACTGAAATTCTATCAGAGTTTAAGAAAATCTAAGCTAAAAAAAATAAACGACACATAAATAAAACAATGGGAGAACTTGGCTGCTAACACTCAGCCTTCTCCTCCACCCTCTAAACCAAAACTACGGCATGTTTGTAATTGTTCCTAAACTAAAGAAAATGTACAAAGAAAAATGCAGAACAACGATGAAGGAAATGTAGCAACTTGAAGACTTAATCTGCAGTCACGAGCTAGTCTTCCACACTGCTTTCGGTAGTTCTCTTTTCCTGTTATAGTTTGGGCTTCCCTTCAAGTCTTGGGCTACATGCTTCACTTGTGCTTCTTTTCCTTTTGGGCTGACATTCAAGTAAAATATGGTTGGATTAGGTTATTGGGTTTTGAGGGTTTAGGTAAAAGGCTTTAAAATAGGCATAAGGTTTATAGATAAGTGTAGAAATAGGGTTTGAAATTTTAGAACTATTTTATTTTATTCTTTTTTAGAATTTAGAAGGTTAAGGTTTTAAAGTTAAAATTTGGTTTAAGGTTTGAAAAAGGCTAACTTTAAGATTTAGGAGTAAAGTTAAGATGAGGGTTCAAACACCAAATCTAACCATCTTTCCTTGATCTTCTTGCCATTTTCTTGAATTCCTCATTATTTTTGAAGTTCCTACACATGAAAACAATTTAATAAAATGGGAGGAAATTGCATGAAAATTCCAAAATCTAAACAAAATTGATGAATAAAATACTATAAAAAATGAATATTTTAGAGACTTATTAGTAAGCTAAGAGTAAAGGTATAGTTAGTTTATAAATTCAATTTCTGCTTGGGCTAGATTGAAACTTGTTTTCTGCTTTGCGTGTTGTGGCCACCCAAGCGTGCATGTTAAGTGAAGTGAATTGATGCATATATGCATTCACGTATAACATGTTTTGAGTTTAGTTATTTAATAACTATATTTTTAATAACTTGCATTTTGTTTTAAATTGGAAAGTCTTGGTTTGAACTGACTTTTGAAATAAATCGAAACTTCATTTGAAAACTCAAAACTGATTGAATAAGCGCTTTGAAATTCATGGAAGCCAAGTGCTACACGAGAAAAGTGTTTTTGAACTGTTTTTGAGTGCAGGCATATCTTATGACCTTTGGGTCATTTTTAGCCTATCGAGCTTAGCTCTAAGCGTTATACCCGTCTATCGAGTTTTGTGCTCTAAACCAGTGCAGTGTACCTATCAAGCCTAGTGCTCCAGGTAAATTATACTTGTCTAAAAAACCAATAAGCAAGTTCTAACTCTCTACTGATCAGTGAGAGTGGAGTATTGTTCTATAGCCATAGATTTCGTGTTACTTGCAATATCATTCCATCACTAGCTAGGATGGACGTCATTATCATTATCTTATCAATGATTGAGGATTCTTGCCTAAATTCTACATACATCATTTTACTACTAGTATTGATTTCAGTGAATCAAGGCTATATGCTTAAGGGTTATTGATTTTCGTTTTATGAACTTATTGATTATCAAAGTTCATACTAATTGATTTATTAAAATGTATACTAATTGATTTATCGAAATGCATACTAATTAATTTATCGAAGTGCATGGTGATTGTTTATCGAAGTGCATGGCGATTGTTTATCGAAGTGCATAGTGGTTTAACTTAATCGCAGTGCATAATGAAAGTGATTTAAATAATGTGTAAAACAAAGGTGTTTTGATTAAAGTCCATATTGGATCACTTGGTATCATGATATAATACCATGTTTACACGCACTTCAATATTGCTTTTTTTACACTTGCATGTAGATCGACATGAGTCTAACATGCATTTACTTAAATTACTTACTGAGCTGTGGTTTGCTTGCCCCTTTCCAACAATCTTGCAGATCATACAAGTTAGACTCCACACTCAGAGTTCCTGTACGAGGCCTCGAGGACATTATCTATTAGTGGCACTTGTCTAAGTCCTTTAAGTGTTGTTTTTGTTTCTTTTGAGGTATACAAAACTTGTATATCATTTTGGTTATCATGTATAGACATTTTTAAAGTGCACAATACATTTTTATTGAAAATATTTTGAGATGTAGCATAGGATCGCTCTAGATTATTATAGACTAGTATGATTATCGAATGCAATCCAAGATATCATTGTAGTATTGTAAATGTGAACTTTATGGAATGTGAAAATGTTTAATTGATGATTCTAGGAATGTGTGTAGTATATGATTATATAAACTGTGAATTATTGAGTTGAGATATGATGTGGGAAATATATATATTGTAGGTTAATTAAATAGGGAAAATTGATTATATATAAGGGGAGATTTTCGACCTTTTTCTTTTGCTAGGTTAATCTTGAATTGAAATATTGAGGAAGCAAGTAAATTTGCTCTAGTAGTTAATGGCAATGATAAGTTAATTCAAATTAAGAAAGGTGAAAATTGTTTAGCAGTGACATTGACACCGACACCGAATACAAACCTTAAAGTGAAAAGAAAAATTTAGTTCATAAATTTGATAAGTGAAATAAGTGTGAGTATTAAGTGCACGTCATAGCCTTCGAATCATAACATATATAATGGTATTAAAGTAAGGTTTGTCTAATACGTGTCAGTGATATAGTAATTGTTATTAGTGTTACATCTCATGTACAGTGTAATGTCTGCATGTAACTTATCGTTACTAACCTATACTAAGATTGATCTACTCATGGTATAAGTATTTCTTTATATTGAAATACAATGAAAAGGACTAGACTTCGAGGGAGGCCTAGGGGGTCAGTTCAAAGACCATCGATTACAACTCCGACTCTATCACAATACCTCCTTCTCCACCATATCCGACTCCTCCACCATCGTATAATATGGAGGCGAGGATGGCCATAATAGAGCAAAGTCATGAGGCCATGATAGCCTTGTTACAACAATTGGTGGCCAACCAAGCTAGTGCACATCAGGCTGCATTGCCGCTTCCTGCACCTTTTGTGCCACTACCTCTACTACTACCGCAACAGGCACCGCCTCTGCTAGCTCCTGTAGTACCACAAATTGCACCTCTATTAGTTGCACCTCAAACAGTAGTGCCTTTACCAGCCACATTGGAGGCTGGGAATCTGGTGGATAGAAACATGACACTCCTCCGACAATTCCAGAAGATGAATCCATCACAGTTTAAGAGGGAGAGATTAGGAAGGGAGGAATTCGAATGGAAACTAAAGGGATCTTATTAAATCCATGAATTGAGGCAAAGAGATGTTATTTTGAGGTGTAATCCTTCTTGTGTTATAAGGTTTTGGTATTGCATGATTGAGAAATGAATTTGGATTGAAATTAGTAAGGTTTGGAAGTGTAATTTCAAAAACAAAACTAGAAATTGTCCAGGAGCAACCGACTACATTAAATGGCAATGGACTACGTAGACGTAGAAAAAGGACAAATTCTGGGTTTTTGACTCAAGGAAGTCAACTTCCATGAAGATCGGTTGATTACCTTAAACTTAAAAGCATTCTATCTTCAAGCCAGTTGACTACCCCTTACACCAATCAACTACTTTGAACTCAGAAGCGTTCTATCTAAAAACCAGCCAACTGCTTTTTACACAAATGCATTCTGCCTAAAAACCAGTCGACTACCCTCAAAAACCAATAAACTACCCCCTGTACGATTTTAAAAAAAATAAAGTTTAAATTTGCAATTTCAAAAATTAATAAAAGATAGAGCAGCCAACTACCCCAACAGAGCAGTCAAGTACCTCAAGACAGAATTGAAAAGGATTAAAAGAGAACTTTGAGGAAGATATCCATTGTCCTTAGACCAAAGTCATAAGGTCTTGAAGTATGAAAAATAATTGTTAAGCTATGGTCTTGATAAAAACTGCAATGTTTTTTATTATAGGTATTCGATTTATCGAGAGCTAGCAAGCGCTTGTAATACGAAAGGGATTGATTTCGCCTAACCAACTCGCATTGTTAATCTTTGTAGGCTAAGAGACAGAAATCGAATTGAAAAGCTAAGGAGTGTAGTAAGTAACTCCTAAGCAACTACTTTACATCTAAACTGATTCAAAATCTATCTTAGATTTATATTTTAGTCAGACATTGATATGCTGCTTACGAAACTTCCCTTGGCTAATGGTTTATTACTTCTAAAATTGTTTTCATACGCATGTTAAAGGCTTGCAAATTCTTTATTTGTTTTATGTACCATTGTATGATTTAAAGAGCATTTTAAAGACTTTGAAATCAAACTCAGCTTTTGCCTTAAAACAAGATATCTCTGTTTTCACTTTTAACAATAGTGTTTTTATACCTTAAGATCCTTAAACTATCAAATCTATTCTATGATCTACAATATTGAAACAAAGTCAAGGAAGACTACTATCTAATTTACCGATGGATATTGTTTTAGACTCGAGATATTGAGACCTTTGGGCATCATATGGATATTATTTTAGGCCCAAGGTATTAAGACCTTTTGGTATCATATAGACATTGTTTTAGACCCGAGGTGTTAAGACCTTAAGGCATCTCACCGAGAGAATTGATATAGGGCATTTATAACTTACTTGGAGCACTTTTTCATGAGCATAATTCTAAGAAACGATGGCTTGTCTCGTATGTTACGTTTAGACAAGTCTCGTTCTCACCCAATCAGTGGGCTGGGGTTGATTGGTCTATACATAAGCAATGTCCCTTTTTGGGAGATTGCTACAGTTAGTTACCATGGATAGTTATAATTGTTAGCTCTAAGATTTAAGTATAAATGTAATGCCTTATCTCCTGGTACAGTGATCGGATTTATCAAGGAGACTAAATGTTTTACAATGATGTGATTCATCAACATAATTTGTACGCTTATGCATGATTTGAAATGAAGATTTAGATTTTCATATGTAACTGTTGTTTCTTCTGTTTTACAATGCAGCATAAGGGTTTTGGAATTACCAAATGTGTATGATATATGTGTTTGAAACTGAATGATGCAGGTTATGATTTTAAGTTGCTTTCTGTAGTTACTTACTGAGTATATCTCACTCCCTTCTTCTTTCCCTCCCTTTCAGATTGACGATCAGCACTGTGCCTACTCTTTTATCTCGGATAGCTCCTCGATGTAGCTTTCCACGTAATAGTCAGGTAATGGCTCCGCTATGATTGGACACAGAATCTGGGCACATTGTGATGTCAATAGATGTATATGTACTTTATGGACTTATATACGTACTGATTGGGATCTAAATAGTTATGTAAGGAATAATGTTTTTAAAATGATGCAGGTATATATGTGTGTGTGTGTGTGTGTGTGTGTGTGTGTGTGTGTGCATACTTTTATATATCAAAGCAAAAATGGACCTTAGTGATCAAAGGATTGCTTAAAATCAAAAAGTGACCTACATAGTCACCAACAAATGAATAAGTGAAGCAAAGGAAAAATGAAAAAGAATTGCTGTCAAATTTTAGGCTTTTATAAGATAGTTAAGAAAGGACATATCAAAATTGATTAGGTAGTTGTCCCAATTCACTGATATACATTTAATATCCATGTAGCTAGTGATGGATAAAATGTCATAAAGACATAACTGTGTAGCACATAGTTTCCTCAAGACTCTAAAGGTGGCTCCCATAGTCATGAAGGCATCTGTGTAACACGTAGTTCTTTTAAGATCTCCAAAGGTGGCTCTTACGATCCAAGAGATATCCATATAGCACGTAGTTCCTTTAGGAATCTAGAGGTAGCTCCTATAGTCCTGGAGGCACTCGTGTAACACGTAGGTCTTTTGGGGTCTCTAGAGGTGGCTCCCATGGCACATAGGTCTTTTGGGGTCACTAGAGGTGGCTCCCATGGTATGATATCGATGCCCATAGAATACTCTAATCTTGTTGATGAATCAAGAACTAGAACCTATCTGCTGGTTTTCTATACAAGTATGATTTTCCAAAAGCATTAGGCTAGATATGCAGATTGCATTAATAGTTTAGAGCACAAAGATCAATAGATGGGTACTAGAACTTAAAGCATGTTCAATAGGCTCAAAATGACCCAAAGGTTAAAGAGTTTGCCCACACTTAAAAGCAAAGCTGAAAATCAAGTACAAATCAAAAGCTTATAGTTCATAAAACAAAGCACTTACCAAAACTTAACAAAATGGGATGTGTCGTCGAGATTCAGATGTACTCATGTAGCATATAGTTCCCTTAAGACTAGTGGTGGCTTCCACAATCCCGAAGGAATCTGTGTAGCACGTAATTCCTATTGAGTCTCTGGAAGTGGTTCCTATGACCCGAAATCTGACAACCTTATCCGTTTTGCCCGGTAGGTTCTTGATTTTCAAAACACAAATTAGAAATAGTTTTTCATTTTTAAATCGCATGGCTACCAATTATTACAAAATTGATTAAGTACCATGATTTTTAAGTCAAAACATAGTATCTGTTATTATAAAACTCGTGCGTAACGTAACATGAACTGAACATGCTATGCATGAATTCTTATAAGCATCTACAAAATAGCACTATACACTTTATCTAGCTACCTATTGTAACTAATGCAAGACATGCACGCGTACACTTAACTTTTGCATATAAAGTGAGTAAGGTTTATAATTTCTTATTCCTATTCAAATCACTAGAAATTTTAGGAACATAACAACTTATCTTTTAGCCTAGCCTAACATGTAGAAATCGCAATAACACAAGTTTTATTCGACAATCTTTATCTCAATCACAAGTCAGACATTTCATTAGAGTTCAATCATTCAATCTCAATCATAATTCATTACTCTTATCACAATCCAATAGATAGACTAATTTATACACAATATATATATATATATATATATATATATATATATATAAAAGAGATGTTCACATATGAACTAGCACATACAATACATCTCACCCAACACATAAACTTGGCTAGCCACAACACACAAGGCAGAAAAACAACGTTTCAATCCAACCCAAACATAACCCAACAACACAATTCATCTGAATCCTCAAACTTACCTCTGCTTCCCTTAATTGTTCAAGCAATAGCATTTCATTACTTAATCCAGAAATAAATTAATTATTTATATAAAAAGCAACTTAATCATCTTTTACGAGATGATCTTAATAAGCTTTACTTAATCCACTTACTTCAACGCTTAACGGTTTACTTCCTCAATCTTCCAAGCCATATCAAGCTCCTACACTGCTTCGATTTACTACAAATCAATTCATTAACACCTCTGTAAATTGTTCTCATTATGCTTAATTACTTGCTAAAGCATATCTCTTACAACCAAAATTATTTAATTTCACCCTTACGTCAAGAATTAGCTCTTAACTATCAAACAATGTATGTATATTCTAAATCACCATAGCATTTTCAGAACCCTTAGGTCTGTTTTTTCTTTTATTTTCACTTCACACTTATATATATAGCTACACCCCAATCTAATCTCATCTTTCTCTTAGTATATAATTATACATTAATGTATGTGTATATAGATACATATACTTAACTCCACACAATAAGGTCTCAATACCTTTGTCTTAATTCCAAAGACCCTTTACCTTTAAAACTTACAAAACCGAGCCTTCCTCTTCCCTGGCATCCACTTCGCCAATTTGTAGCTTATTTGTAAGCTCCCAACAACATATATAAATCACAATTTCAATATTACTCACCACAATTTCACATTCCTACAATTATATATGTGTGTGTGTATATATATATATATATATATATATATATATATATGTAATGTACCCACACATTAGAAATTTAACACAAGGGTCTTACCTCTAAAATCTTTGTTAGCCAAACCCTATCCTTACACAACCTCTTCACTACAGCAAAATGGAAGAAAGTGCAACATTTAAACTCTCTCAACTCTACTCTCGTTCTACTTCAGTTGGTAGCACTTTCTTTACTGCTTTACTACTTTGGTATCCTTACACAACATATATAAATCACAATTTCAATATTACTCACCACCATTTCACATTCTTACAATTATATATATATATATATATATATATATATATATATATATATATATATATATATAATGTACCCACACATTAGAAATTTAACACAAGGGTCTTACCTCTAAAATCTTTTTTAGCCGAACCCTATCCTTACACAACCTCTTCACTACAGCAAAATGGAAGAAAGTGCAACATTTAAACTCTCTCAACTCCACTCCCGTTTTACTTCAATTGGTAGCACTTTCTTTACTGCTTTGCTAGAATCGAAGGGAGCAACCCCTTTCCTTCACTCCATTGTAGCCTTTTAAAACCCCTGCTACTATCCTGTAACCAATGCCAATATCCTCTGTTCAGCTACCTCTTTCGACCCCAATTCAGTCCTGATTGACACCTCAAAACAACTTAGAACCACCCCTGGAAACACTAGCCATGAATGCCCACCAAAAACATCTCCTATCGTTTCCCTATTCCAGCCTTAATAATAGCCAACACAATACCTATTTGCCCCTTGTTGAAGCCCCAAAAACAGCCTCTCATACCCTATTTCAGTTCTGCATTTTGGTGCTAAAATCCAGCTATCAACTCAGCTTGCACAGCCCTTAACTCACCTGTCTTTCAGCCTTAAACAAGCATCACAGTCCCCCCTGGCAGCTTTACATTCGATCTTCTTCACAGCAGTACCGATCCCCTACCAAGAGTCCCTTGCCAACCGCCCTCCTCGGCTTCAGCTTGATCAACCTGAGATCCTGTGTCTAGCTCTATCTTAGCCATCTTTCACACCTTGAACAGCCGCCAAAAAGACAACAAAAAATCTTCTTTCTTTATTTTTTTTTATTATTATATTATTTTTTCTGCTGAAACGATTCAGACCGGTTCAACCTTGTGTTCCCGGTTCGGGCCTCGTCGAACTGGCCTTCTTCACCCACATCCTCCGTAGGCTTCGGACACTCCGACGGAGCCCGGTGCTGGCAACAATAGTGGTGGTCCAGTGCCAGCTCGTCTCTTCCCCTCTTTAGATCTACCTTCATTGGTAGCAGTACGCGGAAACAAGGGTGGCAGTGTGTGACACCAGGGGCGGCGGCTCGTCTTCCTCTCCTTTTCTTCTTCTCCTTTTCTAGTCGCCAACACCTCCCAAGCTTCTCCTGGGTTCGGCTGGATCAGCAGATCTTCCCCCTTCTTCTCTCCTCTTCTCTTCCCTTTATCTCTCTCACCAACGTCAACTCCTCCGATCTGCACATTCTCCTTTCTTTTTTTTGTTTTTTTTTAATTAGTCTACCTTATTAAGACACATACACGCCACGACAAGCTTCCATTGGAAGCTTGTCTCAATTTTATTTTTTTATATAAATTAAATATTTTATTTATTATCTTTTTTAAATATATAATATACATATTTTGTATATATATTTTATGTATAAATAAATATTATATACATAATTCTTATAATATATATATTTATATATCTATATATTTTATCTTTTTTATTCTTATATCTATTTTTATTAATTGTATAATGTTTATTGTGTGTATATATATAAATATAATTATACATATATATAATTATTTCTTGATATATATATATATATGTATATGTACATTTATCTAGGTATAAGAAATGACATACAAAATATATATTTATTATATACATATTTTTTTACATTTAAGTTTCATAATACCCAAAATTAATTTCCAAAAATTAAATCTCACTACATCAATTGATCATGTATCACAATTCAAAATATTCCAGCCCCATAAACAAATTTATTTTCATTTACTCAACATGTCCATTAACATCCAAAAATTAAATTTCGATAATTCTTCAGTCCAAAATTTTCGTTCCAATAATTTAACTTACTTTTTATAACCCTAACTAATTCAATGAATTATTTACTAAAATAATTCTCTAAATTCTCCTTTGAATCCACCATTTTCATAGTTCTCAAAATCCTTAATAATCCTTAAGAATTCAACTATTTCCATTATCCTATTAAATTAATTCTAAGAGTGAAAAATTCTCAATTGTCACATGTATGTCCAATATACCTCTTCGATTTTTTTCCATACATGAACTCACTTCCCTTGTTATTTTACTACACCTATGACTGATCTATAAAAATTCATTGAGATCAATCTAGAATGAATTAAAATATGAGTCATATATGGTTGAAAATGTATTCGAGTTAACTTTTCAACGCAATTTGAATCACTTCATTCAGAGTTCCCTATCAAAACTTATGCTTAACTCTTTACCAACTACTCATTTCTAAATCTCTTGCATGTGACATGATTGTAAACATTTATTGGTATTGATCCACAATGAATTGAAATATGAGCCTTATATGGTTGAAAAGGTATTTAAGTTAGCTTTTCAAGGGATTTTGAATCACCTCAATCAGAGTTTCCTATCTAAATTTATGTTCAACTCTTTACCGATTGTTCATTTCCAAAATTATTGCATGTGACTTGAATTTATGAGTTGATGGGCATTGATCCACAATGAATTAAAATACGGACCTTATGAAAGGTATTTAAGTTAGCTTTCCAATGGATTTTGACTTACCTCAATCGGAGTTTCGTACTGAAAACCACACACAACTATTTATCGAGAGGTTGGTTGATCAAATCCCCTGCTTATGGGATAACTTCAAAAATTCACTGGTATTGATCCACAAAGAATTAGGAAGTGGGCTTTATATGGATGAAAAGATTTATGCGTTAGCTTTTTAAGGAATTTTACGGTATATAACTTTGATTCTCCGATCATGAGCTATAACAAAAACAGTATCTGTTGGTCATGAAGCTTCTTGAAAAGATCCAACGTAGAAATTAAATCCTCTAGATCCTTATCCAATTTAAAATTCTTAAAATCTCAATCCACATTATCCATTTAACTCTCATGACATAATTCTCAATCCTTAATTTACTTCCAATAGCATGAAATTCCCAGTTATCACACACATTGCATATTATGGTAACCTAATTGCAATTAAAACCCATAATTCAAACCCAATCCTTTAACCTCTAACCTAAATTAGATAGAATTTTAGACCCAATTAATCCATTCCCCAACCTAAATGTTCACAAGGAAATTTCAAGACTTTTATTCAAAACATCAAATTCAAACACAAGTCAAAATTTGAATAAATCTGTGGATTTAATTCGTCTTAAAGAACTTCAAAAATAAAATTGAGTGTCTACAATACGAATTGTCATGCCAGCTTAAATAGAATTAAAATAAATTCATTTAAATTTAATGAGGACATTTTGTTTATATAACAAAAATCATTCGTTGCTATCAAATTTCTTTCCAACATAAAACACAGGTTAAATGCTAATTTTTCATTAAAAATTAGTGGTAACACTTTTGAAAGATATGCGAGCATTAAAGGATCAATTTAGATCTTTCAATTTGGTGAGCTACATGCATCAAAATGAATTATGGGTCGATGACCAATATGCATATGTGGTTGCATGTCAATTTAAGAGCTCTCAATTTGGTGAGTCGTATTGCATCAAATTCATTATGGGCTGCCATATGGTTTCACGTCAATTTTAAAGCATTCAATTAGGTTAGCCATATGCGTCAAATTAATTATAGGCTCATGACCAATATGCACATATGGTTCATGTCAATTTCAATTTTGTTGATTATTTATTGGTAATTTGGCTAATGCTTACTAGAAATATAATAGAAATATATTATGTAAAATCAATCATAGAAATATAAATTAATTAACTTCAAATTAATAATTAAAATAAAAAGCTTGGATATTGCTTATACTTTATTCAGTGAATCCTTATTTTATTTTTTTAATTTGCATTTTATTTACTTGCATTACAACATTTAATTAATTCAATTATATATGATGTAAAATCAAACATTGAAATATAAATTAATTTCTAATTAATAATTAAAACAAAATGCTCTTTAAGGTATTTAAAAAATATAAATACATTAAGGTAATAGCTATTTCTTTAGGTATTTCCTAAGTATACTACAAAAGAGAGTTATTTTATGGCCCCAAAAGCATGAGTCAGAACAAGACCAAATAATGTCATCAATTTTGTTGCTCCCTTCCCAAGCTTCATTTGATATTGACATAATGTCGTGAGTATTATCACAAAATTCTTTTAGCTTAGGCAAGAATATATAGACCCACATGCTGCTTGAGGAACTTATTTGTGTTTGTACAACATCTAACAATGTCAAAGCTTCTTTTGTTAGAATTTATAATATTCAAAAAATACAAAACTTCGAGCCATTGTTCCCTTAGCTCACCCTCTAAGCAAATCAATATAATACCATATACATGTATGGCTTCTAGTGCATGATATATTTTGATTACTAACTTTAGTTAATGCAATCTTGACTCGACTTTCCTTCGACTAAAATAATTGATCATTCCTTTACCATATAACGACTCTACATTCCCAACAACTTTGCATCTTTTAAAAAAGATTTTCTCAATTTTAAACCATGGTAAGAAGTTGAGGTAATTAAGTGAAACATTTTCAAGATATCATCGTGTTTTGATCCTTCTTTAAAGTCTTTCCAACGTGCACAAGTGGTTGCATGTCAATTTCAGAGCTTTCAATTTGGTGAGCCGTATGGCATCAAATTTATTATGGGCCGATGATAAGCCCATATGGTTTCACGTTAATTTTAGAGCATTCAATTAGGTTGGTCATATGCATCAAATTAATTATAGGCTCATGACCGATATGCACATATTGTTGCATGTCAATTTCAATTTTGTTGACAATTTATTGGTAATTTGGCCAATGCTTACTAGACAACATTTGCATTTGTAATTAATATATTATGTAAAATCAATCATAGAAATATAAATTACTTAACTTCAAATTAATAATTAAAACAAAAAGCTTGGATATTGCTTATACTTTATTTAGTGAATCCTTATTTTTATTTTTTTAATTTGCGTTTTATTTACCTGCATTACAACATTTAATTAATTCAATTACATATGATGTAAAATCAAACATAGAAATGTAAATTAATTTCTAATTAATAATTAAAAGAAAATGTTCTTTAAGGTATTTAAAAAATATACATACATTAAGGTATTAGGTATTTCCTAAGCATACTACAAAAGATAGTTATTTTATGGTCCCAAAAGCATGAGTCAGAACATATGGTTGCACATATGGCTACATGTCAATTTCAA
Source organism: Heritiera fomes (assembly GCA_032173925.1). Lineage (NCBI taxonomy): Eukaryota > Viridiplantae > Streptophyta > Magnoliopsida > Malvales > Malvaceae > Heritiera > Heritiera fomes. The sequence continues at coordinate 12,499,272 of JAPDPM010000015.1, read as the reverse complement.
TTTTGTTGATTATTTATTGGTAATTTGGCCAATGCTTACTAGAAATATAATAGAAATATATTATCTAAAATCAATCATAGAAATATAAATTAATTAACTTCAAATTAATAATTAAAACAAAAGGCTTGGATATTGCTTATACTTTATTCAGTGAATCCTTATTTTATTTTTTTAATTTGCATTTTATTTACTTGCATTACAACATTTAATTAATTCAATTATATATGATGTAAAATCAAACATAGAAATATAAATTAATTTCTAATTAATAATTAAAACAAAATGTTCTTTATGGTATTTAAAAAATATAAATACATCAAGGTATTAGGTATTTCCTAAGTATACTGCAAAAGATAGTTATTTTATGGTCCTAAAAGCATGAGTCAAAACAAGGCCAAATAATGTCATCAACTTTGTTGCTCCCTTCCCAAGCTTCATTTGATATTGGCATAATGTCATGAGTATTATCACAAAATTCTTTTAGCTTAGGCAAGATTACATAGACCCACATGCTGCTTGAGGAACTTATTTGTGTTTATACAACATCTAACAATGTTAAAGCTGCTTTTGTTAGAATTTATAATATTCAAGGAATACAAAACTTCAAGCCTTTGTTCCCTTAGCTTACCCTCTAAGCAAATCAATATAATACCATATACATGTATGGCTTCGAGTAGATGATCTATTTTGACTACTAACTTTAGTTAACGGGATCCTAGCTCGGCTTTCCTTCGACTAAAATAATTGACTATTCCTTTACCATATAACGACTCTACATTCCTGACAACTTTGCACCTTTTAAAAAAGATTTTCTCACTTTTAAACCATGGTAAGAAGTTGAGATAATTAAATGAAACATTCTCAAGATATCATCATGTTTTGATCCTTCTTTAAAGTCTTTCCAACGTGCACATGTGGTTGCGTGTCAATTTCAGAGCTTTCAATTTGGTGAGCCGTATGGCATCAAATTTATTATGGGCCGATGATAAACCCATATGGTTTCATCTCAATTTTAGAGCATTCAATTAGGTTAGCCATATGCATCAAATTAATTATAGGCTCATGACCAATATGCACATATGGTTGCATGTCAATTTCAATTTTGTTGGCAATTTATTGGTAATTTGGCCAATGATTACTAGACAACATTTGCATTTGTAATTAATATATTATGTAAAATCAATCATAGAAATATAAATTACTTAACTTCAAATTAATAATTAAAACAAAAAGCTTGGATATTGCTTATACTTTATTTAGTGAATCCTTATTTTTATTTTATTTATTTGCAGTACAACATTTAATTAATTCAATTACATATGATGTAAAATCAAACATAGAAATATAAATTAATTTCTAATTAATAATTAAAACAAAATGTTCTTTAAGGTATTTGAAAAATATACATACATTAAAGTATTAGGTATTTCCTAAGTACACTACAAAAGATAGTTATTTTATAGTCTCAAAAGCATGAGTCAGAACAAGGCCAAATAATGTCATCAACTATGTTGCTTCCTTCCCAAGCTTCATTTGATATTGGCATAATGTTATGAGTATTATCACAAAATTCTTTTAGCTTAGGCAAGATTACATAGACACACATGCTGCTTGAGGAACTTATTTGTGTTTGTACAACATCTAATAATGTCAAAGCTTCTTTTGTTAGAATTTATAATATTAACTTAGAATATAATACCATATACATGTATGGCTTTGAGTGCATGATCTATTTTGACTACCAACTTTAATTAACGCGATCCTGACTCGGCTTTCCTTCGACTAAAATAATTGACCATTCCTTTACCATATAATGACTCTACATTCCTGACAACTTTGCATCTTTTAAAAAAGATTTTCTCACTTTTAAACCATGGTAAGAAGTTGAGGTATTAAATGAAACATTCTCAAGATATCATCATCTTTTGAGCCTTCTTTAAAGTCTTATAGCTCATACTGACATTCACGAAAGCAGTAATTGAAATGGAACCACATGTCTAAGAATCAAACATAAGATCACCGATGGAAGACATTTAATAATATTGTTGCACAACTTGATAGTTTTATTCAAGGTGTTGAGATTAAGAAAGAAGAGAGCCAATATTTGTTAGAGAGAAAGGGAAAATACATAGTAAAAATGATGGATAATAAATGTCTCTTCGAAAGTTTAAGTATTGATGCATGCTTGCCTGAAATGCTATATTTGTAAATTGACCTTCTTAATATTGTAAGTACATGAATCTTGGATGAGAAAACATTAAACTCAAAAAACTACATTTAGAAACCTAAACCGTAGTCTATTAATAAATAAAAATCTTATTTTTCAAAAATAAATAAATAAAAAATAAAAATCATAGTTTAATTATTCAAACAATAATGTGTCCATTTACAAATGACATTTCAGCAGTCTTAACTTGAAATTGAAACAATTTCCAATGTACTTGAATCTTTAATTTTGGAAAATAAAATATTAAACCACAAAAGACTACGCTAGAAACAAAAACCCTAGTCTATTCACATATAATAGGATGACGTTTAATAGGATAAACAAGTTTTTCTATATTCTATTCAAAAATAACATTTTTCAATTAAATTTTATTTGTACAACCAATAATTTTAACTATGGTAACCAATAAAGTCGTAGTTTTTTCCTACAATAGCTTTTATAACAATGTAAATTTATATACTTTTAATATTTAAATGCTGTAATTTGTTGAAAACTATAGTTTTTGTTAAATTATGTTTAAGTAAAATATGATATTTTATTATATTTGACTAAGCTTTTAATATAAATGTAAATAGAGCCATGATGTCTGGAAGCTAAAAACGCGGTTAAAATTTTAAAACCATAGTTAAAGATATTAAACTATGAGTGCTTTCGAAAATGGTAAGTAATGTTTTTATATAACCATTGTATGTGAGCATTTTTCTAGTAATATAACATAATAATTGATTACAAGTGAAGGCAAAAACAACATACCAATGTAAAAAAAAAAAAAAGGTTATGATAGAAATATTTCACACCAAGTCCATCATAGCAACTAACAAGTGAGGAATGATTTTAATAGAGTTTATATACGAAGCACTAACAGTATATAGTTTTTATACACTGTCAGTCAACCATACAATGACCAATTATTAACGAGCAAAGTTCAAAAGTGTATAAGCCTTTAAAAATAAATTAAAAAACTTTGTTAATATTTATTTTCTAGGACCTCCATATGAAGTGTGTGAGGACCACATTTTCCTAAAGGATAATGGGAAATTTACTTTTCAAGATGAAAAGTCAATGAAAATGAATAAATTAATTTATTGAAAGTAATTGGTAAATATAATTAAGGATTGGAAATTGTGAGGATAAAAATATCATAAGGCTTGAATGACTAATAGATAGTGTTTCGATTATAATTTTTGATCAGATTATCCAAATGATAAACCGTAAAATTCTTTGAAAAGCTAACTTAATTATCTTTCCAAACATATATGGCTCATATTTTAATTCATACCCCTAACCGTTGAATCACGTAATTTTCTACTTTTTCACGTAATTCGATCTATCGGCCCATATAGCCTAGGACTTTATTACATGGAGAATTATCTCTTACTGATACTAGGTTCTAAGTCAATTCGTTTTATCGTTATTCATGAAAGTTCCAATGACCTATGGACTTAATCATCATTTTCTAATTTGTTTGCACGTCTTTCAAAACATACATAAACGAATGAGTTTAAGGTGCAAATTCTTACCACCATTATTTTTGGCTGCAAATAATGGGTCCTTTGAGTTTTACCTTCACCGGGACACCAAAATTAACGTGGGGCCCATTATGCAATTCTTTTTATATCTACAAAACGAGCAACATTTAAACTCTTATAAGACATCTACTCTTTCTAAGTTCACTAATAATGATAAAAATGGTAAAAATATGAGTCTCACAAGTTCAAATTGTTGTAACGATTTCGTCTGGAAACTCAACCGTTCGACGATTTGAAAACGTTTAAAAATAAAGGAGTTGCCACCAACCTTTTTTAACAAGGTGTGATTGGTCACCTAAAAATGTTTATCTTTTCAAAAAAATCTTAAAAATATTTAAGCTTTATTAAAACGACAATTTAGGTCTACGAAAACAAGGTTGAGTTCGGGACTACGGTTAGACATGGGGAAAGATTAGCACCATCACATCGCCCGTTAAAAAAAGGTACCATCTTAATCAAGTGTTATCCTTTAGTTTCAATAAAATAGTCTTGACTTAAAACTAATTTGTTTATTTCAAAGAATTTTGTGTGATTGCTGATAAAATTACTACTAAAAATTTTTTTTTTAATTTCATTTTTTTGAAAATGAACATGAACCCTTTTTATTAAAAATTAAATCAAATACTCCAATACTTTTGGTAATATTTGAAATAATTTTCCTCACCTAGAGATTTCTTAAGAACCACTACTTGTGACTTCTATAGAATCCCATCTTCAGCAGGACTCATATTACTTTTATGATTGAATAAAAATTATTGTATCTATTTAAAAAAATCTCATTTGAAAATTAGCATGAACCCCTTTTATTGAAAAATTAAATCAAATACTTCAACACTTTTGTTAATATTTGAAATAACTTTCCACACCTAGAGATTTCTTAAGAATCACTACTTGTGACTTCTATAGAATCTCATCCTCGGCAGGACTCATATTACTTTTATAATTGAATAAAAATTATTGTATCTATTTAAAAAAATCTCGTTTTTGAAAATAAGCATGAACCCCTTTTATTGAAAAATTAAATCAAATACTCCAATACTTTTGGTAATATTTGAAATAATTTCCTCACCTAGAGATTTCTTAAGAATCATTACTTGTGACTTCTATAGAATCTCATCTTCGGTAGAGCTCATATTATTTTTATAATTGATTATGGATGCATATGATATTAATGAAAGATATATGACGCACATGGATTTATATTTTCTTATTTAACATATTTTTTATTTTTCTATTTTTTCTAAATATTATTTGTTTTTATTTTAAAAATTAAAAACTCATATATTGAAAAATCATTTGGACATGTAAGACGTAGACCTGTAGATGCTCCAGTTAGGAGAATAGAGGCTATGAATGTTGAGAGAAGGGTTAAGACTAGAGGAAGACCTAAAAAGACTTGGAAGGAAGTAGTTTGGAAAGACATGAAGGTTTTAGAATTAGATGAGCAAATGGCCTTGAATAGGAATTTATGGAGGCAAAGAATACATATGGACGATCTAACGTGATTTTAGATATTGGTTCATATAGCCTACCCCAATCTATTGGGATAAAGGCTCTGATGATGATGATGATGATGATATTGAAAAATCATACTAAATATTTCAATACTTTTGGCAACATTTAGTAGACTCTTCTCACCTAAGGATCAGTTAGGAATCACTACTTGTGACTTCCATAACATCCCATCATCGGAAATTCATTTGATTAAATTTAAATTTCATTATTTATTTGTTTATTTATTTATATTTCTTTGTTTTAAAAAAAGCTTATTCATTTTTTATTTTTAACAAAAATTTAAATTATTGAAAAATCGCATTAAGTATTCCAATTCGCTGTCAATATTTAATGGATTTCTCTCACCTAAGGATCAAGTTAAGAATCAATACTTGTAACATCCGTAACATCCCATCATTGAACTTATTTTTATTATTATTATTTTTTTAACAATAAAATAAATTACATATTTTCAAATTATGTTAACTAATATTTAATTCTATGTTTTTCAAACAAATCATTAAAATATATTAATTAGCAATAATATATTAAAAAAATGAAAACAAAGTAATTAAATAAATGAGTAGCATAATGAAGTAAATAGGAAAAGGAAGGAATTATACCCAAATAATTTGGGTTAAAAACCTAAGAGCAAGGAGGCCCAAATGTGACAGCCCAAAGGTGCGGGGTTAGCAGCTTTCCAAGTGGCCCAAAGCAGGTAGGCCGGATCGGGTCAGGCCCAAAGCAGCTCTCCCTTCTCCCGTGGGCCAAGTGCGCGGATCTCGGGTCGGATCTGAGTCATGCGCGGGTCACCTCTTTTTTTTTTTACACACTATAAAAACCAACCTTTTTTTTTAATTCTTCATTTTCAACACTTTCGAAAAAAAAAACTTCTCTCTGTCCTCTCTCTTTCTCCTACCACCAAACGGCTGCCGACAACCATACACCGCAGTCGACCACCACTCACCGGCGACAGAAATCGTTTTCCAAAACTTCCAATCTCTCTCTTTTCATTTCTAGCCTTCTTTTCCTTCAAAAACATTTCTATTCTAGTAGATTTGAAGTTGAAAGCAGCGGCTTCTTGCCCCCAAACTTCCACCACCGCCGTTCCTCTTACTTTCTCCTTCTACTACGTCCTTCTCTTCCTCCTTGGCCACTTCCTCACCAAACGTTGTAGACCAAATACCACTAAAACCCCTAAACCGAAACTCTTTCTTTCTTTTTTTTTTGGTCAAGTTTGTGTTTGGTTGGTTGCTTGATGGCTATTGTGTGTGTGCGCACGTGCGCCCGCGCGTGTGTGTATTTATGGCCAAATGGGGTTGGCCGTAAGTTGTGTGAGTTTGATGGTGTATGTTTGCTGCCTTGGGGGTTTGGGATTTGGGTTTTGGAGGTGTTTGGCTACAGGGTTTTGATTTTTGGTTGAATGTTTCTGTTGGTGTTTGGGTAATAGGGCCGAATGGTGTATGTGGGGGAAGCTCGGGTGGTTGCTCTGTATGAAGGTTTTTTGGTTCTGATTTGGTGAAGCTTGGTGGCTAGGCTAAGTAGTTTGGGTTGGTGGTGAGAGGGGGTGATTGAAAGGGATGGTTTTTTGAGGTTTGGTGAGGTCGAAAGGTTGAGGGTTAGTGGGTTCTATTTGACAGTGAGGCTGAAAATGATGGTGTCTATGTGTTGGCTTCTGTGTTGAAGAGGGTTGAAAATGATTTTTAGGTGTTGTTTTGGAGTTGAAGTTGGCTGTTGGGGGCTTGAGGGTTGGGAAAGGTGGTCGAATGGTGTTTGTGGTGGTGGCTCGGGTTTGAGTGAGGTAGCCTTTAGTGGTGTGTTTGGATTCTATTTAGATTCAGAGGCATTGAAGAGAAGGTGGCTGTGGTTCTTAGGGTTTCTAGTACCGAGAGCCCCTATTTGCTAGAACAAATTTTTTCTTTTTAAAGTCATTAGGATTAACCCTTTAATCCAACAATTTGTTAATCCTTTGGATTTTGCCTTTGTTTCTTGGTTACCTAAGGAGGTTGAATTTTCAGCTTACCATGGTGACTGATGGAGAAAGAAAAGACTGAGGGTTTCAGGTGGCAGGTGCATGGCACCCACTACTTTTATTTTTTTTTGTTTTAATTTTCCTTTTTTCTCTTTTTTTTTATAAGAAGAAATTGTCATTAATTAAAATAAAATAAAATAAATAAAATAAAAAATATTAAAAATCAAAAATCAAAAACCAAATTAGAAAATAAAAATAAAATAAAAAATAGAAAATTTTGGGCTTTCAAGCCCACAAAACATAATTCAACTTAACTTGGACTTTTAAGTCCATAAGTCTAACAAATTTTGCATGATCTAAATTCACACAAATTTTATCAAATTTTAAACTAAAGAAAATATGCTTTAATTAAATTTGGGTTAATTTTATTCTATAAGATTTGATTATTAAAGTTTCAAATTTATCAAACCTGAACAAAATTAGGTGTCTATAGCTACCCCTCTTTGCACATTTCTGAGAATAAGAAATAGGGCAAAGACAATAGACAACAATTTTGTTCGGCTCATGAACTAATCTTTTATTTTTGTTTCCCTTTTTTTTTGGTTAAATCTTCTTGAAAAAGTGCTCTTCTGCAATAAAAGCATTGAAACTTTAAATTCCTTCTTCAAATGTGCTCCTCTCGCAACAGAGGCAATGAAACTTTAAATTCCTTCTTGGAATGTGCTCATCTTGCAACAGAGGCAATGAAACATAAAATTTTTTCCTGAAATGTGCTCCTCTTGTAACAGAGGTAATAAAACTTTAAAATTCTCCCTGGAATGTGCTCCTTTTGCAACAGAGACAATGAAACTTAAAATTTTTTCCTGAAATGTGCTTCTCTTGCAACATAGGCAATGAAACTTTAAATTCCTTCCTAAAATGTGCTCCTCTTGCAGCAAAGGTAATGAAACTTTAAATTCCTTCCTGAAATATGCTCCTCTTGCAACAAAGGCAATGAAACTTTAAATCCCTTCCTGAAATGTGCTCTTCTTGCAGAAAAGGCAATGAAACTTTAAATTCCTTCTTGAAATGTGTTCCTCTTACAATATAGGCAATGAAACTTTAAATTCTTTTAAATTATGCCTAGAGGACTTATCATTTATGCCTGGAGGTCTTAAATTTGTGCTCGGAGGACTTGAAATTTTGCCCGGAGGACTTGGAATTTATGCTTGAAGTGTTTGAAATCTATGCTCGAAGAACTTGAGATTATGGTTGGAGGTCTTGAAATTTGTTCCCTGAGGACTTAAGATTTTTAAATTTGTGTCGGAGGACTTACAATTGTGGCCGAAGGACTTCAAATTTTTAAATTTGTGCCTGGAGGACTTGAGATTATGCTCGGAAGACTTAGAATTGTGCCCGGAGGACTTTAAATTTTTAAATTTGTGCCTGGTGATCTTAGGATTATGCCCGAAGGACTTGGGATTATGCTCGGAAGACTTAGAATTATGCTCGGAGGTCTTGAAATTTGTGCCCGAAGGACTTGAATTTGCTTATCTTTGAAAATCATTCTTAAATCTTAATCAAACATATCACTAATCAAACTAGATTTGAAAATTTCTTTATCTTGAATAAACTTGACTTTCTTGTTTTGAAAAAATTTGCATAACCTTTAAAATCTTGATTGGACAGTGTCGAGCCTTCAACTTGAAAAACATGTTTTAATCTCAAAATTTTACACAAAAACTTTCAATGCTGATGCTGTATGATATTGTGTATGTATGCATGTATGCATGGCACTCAATCCTGTACATTCTCTAACTTTGAAACTTTATCTTGTCAAAGAGGCACATCATTTGTGTTTTGTATCTTCTTTGCCCTAACATGATCATGAAAGCTCCTTTCTGTTTCCCATTTCTGCAAATTTCTTGTACTCACATCATAGCCTTTTGACGAAAAGCACTAAAAATTTTCCTCATAACTATTTTCCAGGGGAAATGAATCTAAATTTCACAAGTGATACTTGATCCTTTCGAAATATTAGTGATTTCTTTTCAAGATGAGTGACATAAATCCTATTCGGAGCTTTTCAACTGGACAATTGAAAGTTTAGTGCACCAGGATGTTTTGTTTGGGGAATACTTTGCCACTTATACGAAAAAAAAATAATGGTTCCTTTCTTGGCTCAAAATGGTTTTCTTAAAATACCATCGCTTTTTTTCCTTCTTCTTTTTTTTGAACAAAATTTTGAATGAGAAAAGAAACAAAATATTTACAACTTGATTTGACAATCTCTTAAATTCTCGAATAATGGCATTCTACAAATGCCAAGATGAGATATGAATGACTGATGTCTTTTCTATTTAGGTAGAGTATGTACAAGAAGAAAGGTTCAAACTTTTTCAAAAAAAATGTCGGGCAATCAAGTGACATCAGAATCTTTGGATATCTCGAGGGTTTCCAAGGATTATTGGTTCTTTTTCCATGTTTTCAATTCATGTCACTGCTTGATTTGTTGCTCTGAGAGTTCATTGTTTACTCTAGACTGCCCTTTTCGAGTTTTCACCCTATAGCTTCACTCTTTCTTTTTCTTTTTTTTTTTTCGATTGTTCCACCATGCATTCAAGAATTCAAATTTCATTCAAACCAAATAATAGTGAGAATTTTTCAAAGAAGAGCTCTTCAATACAAGCATCCATAGTTGATCAAAATAGACTTTTAAGTACGTAATGTAGGCCATGGTTCAGGGTTTTAAAAGAATAGATAAATAGGCCCAAAAATGTTGTTTAAGGGTGATCAATCCAAGGATCATTTCTTCTCATATGGATGTCTATCATTTTCATTCTTCGAAGCACCTTTCTTTTTCTACTTTTCCATGTATCTCTTCTTCTTCTTCTTCTTCTTCTTCTTCTCTTTTTTTTTTTTCAAAATCCTTTTCATTCTTTGAAGCACCTTTCTTTGTGCACTTTCACATGTATCCTTTCTTCTTTCTCTTATTTTTTTTCATTGATTCATGTCCAAGATTTCAAATCTAATTTGCCCCAAATTGTCCCATAACGTAGTAAATCTTATTTGATCAAAAACAAAAGTTGAATCATTCATCTTCTTTGAAGAGATATTTTCTGCACCTGCCCCCTGGTGTGAAGGGTGATCTTTGGAAGAGGTTTATTATGAAAGAAATCATTAGGCTCAAAAGGGGTAGCAACAGGATAATGTTTATATTTGTGAATGGGATGTGAAAGATGACCATTCATCATTTCAAATTAAGATACTTCCATTGAAGGCAATTCTTAGAATAAGTTTTTCCTTTGGCTTTTGAAATTATCTTAATCTCATGCCTGCATGGTATCACAATCAATATTTTTCATCATTTTTTTACTCTTTCTTCTTCTTTTTTTTTGAAGATGTAACATCCCAATATGATAGAACTCAATTTCATAATTCAATTATTTATGCAACATATGTTCAAGGGAAAGGAAAAGGGTGTTGTACAAGTCAAGGTGTTGAAAAGAGGGACATTGATGCAAAATCAATAACTTTAGGTCTTTCGGCTGAACTTGCCCAAAACATGAGCAAAAGATAACCTCTGGAATATAAGATTGAAGAGTTTGAGATTTGTACAAGAATCTAGGTGGCGAGGTATTTCAAAATGATCTTATCAAGAATCAAATTACCAATATCTAGAATCTTCGAGATTGTCATAAATTGATTTCCAAATGATTCTCAAAAGGTTTTGCAAGTTGGTCATTTCTTTAAAAATCATTAACAACGAAGCCCTGTCATGGTCAAAGTGAAAACAAAATTGAACTTTCAAAAATTTATGCCCCATTTTAGCTTTTGAGCAATTTGGGTTTATATGAGAATGATATGATCTTGAAACGACTGAAGACATTCATCTTTGATAGTAATCACCAATTTTCTTGGAATCATTTTTATCATTAATGTGAAGAAAAGAAACATTCTTGTCATATGCCACTGGAAAATAAATTATGCAAAAAGTTATGCTTATACAACTATCACTTAGGCCAATAGGAATGACAAAGCATACAGACTTTGAAATCTTAAAATCATCATTTTCTTCCAAATTGATCTGTTAGAATGTCATAACTCTACACCAAAGTAGACTTCTATTGTTCCATAAGTTCCAGAGTCAAGATTCCACCATTGATAAGCTCTTCAACCCTTTCCTTCAACTGCCTGCATTTTTCTATTGAATGCCCAATTGACACCATATGATAGTCACATCTATTATTCAGATCATAGCTTTTGGCTAATGGGTTTGGGGCTGTTCTCAAAGAAACAGGGGTTAGATATTGGTTTTTCATTAGAAAAGGTAATAGATCAGAAATTAAGATAGAAATTTTTCCTTGGTTGCTTCTTTGTCTCTTTTTGTTATTCATTGGTTGCTAGACAGGTCGAGCTATAGGATTAGTCATAAAGGTAGGTGAGTGAGTAATTACTGGGGAGTAAGAGTTTGCTTGGAATCTTGGTTGTGGGATTGGTGAATAAAGATAAGGATCACGAAAAATATTATTCAAGGTTGGATGGTACGATGGCTGAGACAAATAGGGATGATGTGGAGCAAAGCTTTTGGGAAATTGCCTTTCAAATGCTACAGCTTACATTTCTTCTTCCATTCTTTCGGGTCTGTCATCAGCCATGTCACCTATCTTGATCTTCCTCTCTTGATTGCGTTCTTAATTATCTCTCCGGAGGCCACCATGTCAGCAAAATTCTTAGTAACATACCCAATCATCCTATCATAATATGGTGCTTGGAGGGTACTAAGAAACAGAGTTATAGTCTTTTTTTCCGTGAGGGAAGGCTAGACCTGGGTGGCAACATTCTTCCATCTCTGGGCATATTCCCTAAAGCCGTCAGTAGCTTTCTTCTTCATGGTTTGCAAAGATAAACGATCTGGGGCTATATCCATAATATGCTTATATTGGGAGACGAATGCCCTTGCCAAATCTTCCCATGAGTGAACATCACCCTTGCTCAATTGTGTATACCATCTAGCAGCAGATCCTTTAAGGCTATCTTGGAAAACATGGATCAACAGCTTGTCATCATGCACATGTGCTGCCATTTTTCTGCAATACATAGTGATATGAGCTTTCAAACACGTAGTCTCATCATGCTTCTCGAATTCTGGGGCCTTAAACTTTAAAGGAATGACCATACCAAGTAGTAAGCATAATCTAGTTGCATCCAAAGATCCATGAAAATCCATTCCTTTAACATTCCGAAGCCTTTCTTCTATAAGCTTTATCTTTTGTTGGGAACTTGAGCCTTCTTTCACTTGTGGCATCCCTTGCTCTTTGTGACTACTCGAATTAGCAATATGAGTTGGTTCGAGGGGGTTCATTATAGGAGTTGCATGCCCCTGAAATTGACTAGGGTCAACTGAAGATGGCATATTAGGGCATACAAAATCTTTGGTGGGCATTGCTTGTGGCTCCTGAGATGTTTGGGTGTTTCGTGAGCCAATGTTAATTGGACGAAAAGAAACCTCAGCATTTTGCAACTGATGCCTCTCTTGAGTAGCTAGTTCTCCCATCATTTCTTTTCCATTAATCAACTTTTCCAACAAGCCTGCCATCTGTGATAATTGCTCTCTTATCTCTTGCTGTGCTTTTTCCATCTTTTCCATTCGAATCATTTCTGTCTCTTCCATGATCCAAAACTATCTCCAAAGCTTTTCAATGATCAAGCTATCTTTACACCAAATCCTGTCATAACCTTATATTAGATGTCATGCTTGCCATGCTAACATGAAGCTTTTATTGTATTGAAATTGTGAATCTGAAAAAATTTTCAACTTTGTTATTACTTCATGGTGTCACAAGTTGTACACCAACTGAAATTGTTGTTTGACATTTATTTGTTTTGATCACCTGTTTTTTTTTTTAGGAAATAGTTATTGTTAGCCTTATTATTCTTCTGTCAAAATCATATTATGCACATATGAATGAAGTGAATGCAAACTTGTATAAATCTTGTAACATTCATATTCATAAAGGAATTGTTTACATGATTCAAAAATTCCTTCCTAAACTCCTACTATTCTAGTGCCCCCAACATTCAAAGTCTTTCAAAAAGAAATTTCACAACAATAGCAACCCTTTTCACCCTCTAATCAAGCGTTGCTGTTTCCTGGTTAACCACCTTCCCTATATCGAGCAATTTTGCATCAATCAATCCCTTCACCTTATACTTGAAACCCTTACAATCTTCTATGGAATGCCCAATATTTCTTGCGTGGTACTCACATCTTGCATTTGCGTTGCACCATCTTGGGTATGGAGGCTCCAAGGGTTCTTAGAACACAGGGGTGACAAGGTGCCTTTCAAGCAGATAGGGGAAAAGTTTGCCATAAGTTATGGGTAAAGGGTCCAACTGCTTGCGCTTCATCTTCTTAGATTGTTTTTGGTCGAGACTTTGCTTTTTCATTTGAGCATGTGGTGGTGGCACAAAAGCTTGGACATTAGGAATTTGTTGAAAAGGTGATCGAATAGAATTAGCGTGAGCATATGGGTTCACAGATGCATAAGTATGTTAAGGTTGGGCAAAACTAGGAGTTTCAAATGTTTGAATATGTGGTCGAAAAGTAACATGTCGAGGATAAAAGTTTGGTCGTGGACCAATTTGTGGAGGTTGTACAAAAGTAGGAGGTCCCATTTGGAATGCCTGGATAGGTGGCTAAAAAGAATTAAGCTGAGGATTAGGGTTCTGTAGTGGCCTAATTGGTATGGATTGTTTGAGGCCACAAGGCTCTGCTTTAACTGTAAGGCCCTTAAGTTCATCCATTACTTTGTTCACCCTTTTCATAGCCTATTCTACCACAGGATCATCGTCTGGACAGTTGAGAGCATCATAGTGCCCCTGGCAAGCCATTTCATGAAAAGTCAATTGGTCTCCACTTGCTGATGATTCAACATGTAGTTGTTCTGGAAACGACATTGACCCTTGAGAATGAACCAATTTAGTCGCTCCCAAACTTTCAAGCATCTCCATTATCTTAGCTAGCTTCCCCTTTATCTCCCGTATATCATGTCCAAACTCCTCTTGATTATTCTCCAAAATAGTAAGTTTAGCTTCCAATTGATCTCCCATGTCTTCAACCTCATTTAACCCAAAAAAAAAAAAAACAAATAGCCTCCTCATTATGTGATGTGAATGCATTAATGTAATGAGATATGGCTATGCTAAAATTTAAGAATAAAAGAATCAAAATTTTCTCTTATTTAAGTTTAATGAATGAATTCCTTTTTTTTTTAGATTTTGATGATTTCTTTTTTTTCTTTAAAGAATAGATTTTTTTTATTCCATTTTTATTTAAAAGAATTTTAGAGTTTGATGATTTCTTTTTTTCTTTAAAGAACAGATTTTTCTTTTTTCTCTTTCTCTTTTTTTTTGTTTAAAAGAAAAAAATCTTATTCTCACACCATAATTTATTTTCTTTAATTTCCTTTTTTATTTAATTTATTTTCAAAGGAATGTGACAATGTACTTACTTTTTATTTTATCAAAAAATTTTGTGTGTATGCATAAATTTCAAAAAAATAATTTTTAATTTTTAAATGGTATTAAAAAATGAAGGCATATTTTCATGTTATTTTTAACAAAGAAGAAAAACCGAATAAATCTTTGTTTTATTAATTAAAATTGTAAAATTGTAAATTTGTGAATTTCATTTTGAGAATGACATTAAAAAATCTCTTGATTTTATGAAAGCATCAATTTGAAAAATTATTAGTTATGATATGAAAAGAATTAGTAAAAATATTCCCTCTGTGTCCTAATTTTGAGATAATTTCTACAAAAATCGAACATGGCTCTATCTAAGATTGCCTTTTGAGGCTCTCTATATGCTGAGCTTGGTTTTAAGAAACTAAAGGTTCCCGAACCATTTCTTACTGACATTCACTCTGGACTATAAAGAAATAATTTGAGTGAAAGTATTTCACTTGTCATTGCGGAGGTTATTACCTCACGAGAGCATAGCTACTCTACTCCCTCCTAAGAGGATGAAACCCGGGTATAGGGTTCATGATATGAAATGCATGTGCAAGTGTGTGTACAAAGGGAACACATTAATCTTTCGTCACAATACGACTCTTATCTTACATGTCCAAACAATTTATTAATAATAATAAATACAAATATAAAACATAAAATAAATAGAGTAAAAAGCAAATGCAAACAAATTATTTTCAAAATCCAAGTGAATTAAGTTTAAATATCAATCAAGACTATTAAATTAAAACTTAGGATAACACATGATTAATAAATGATTCGACTCTCAAAGTCCCCAGAGGAGTCGCCAAGCTGTCGTAACGATTTTGACTGAAAATTTGACCGCTCGACAATTTTGAAAACGTTTAAAAATAAAGGAGTCACCACCAATCTTTTTTAACAAGTTGTGATTGGTCACCTAAAAATGTTTATCTTTTCAACAAAATCTTAAAAATATTTAAGTTTTATTAAAAAAAACAATTTGGGTTTGCGAAAACAAGGTTGAGTTCGGGAATACGGTTACGCAGGGGGAAGGATTAGTAACCCCACATCACCCATTAAAAAACGGTACCATCTTAATCAAGTGTTATCCTTTAGTTTCAATAAAATAGTCTCGACTTAAAACTAATTTGTTTATTTCAAAGAATTTTGTGTGATTGCTTATAAGACTACTATTATAAATGTTTTTTTTAATTTCATTTTTTTTTTTGAAAATGAACATGAACCCTTTTAATTGAAAAATTAAATCAAATACTCCAATACTTTTGGTAATATTTGAAATAATTTTTCTCACCTAGAGATTTCTTAAGAATTACTACTTGTGACTTCTATAGAATCTCATCTTCAACAGGACTCATATTACTTTTATGATTGAATAAAAATTATTGTATCTATTTAAAAAAATCTCATTTGAAAATTAGCATGAACCCTTTTTATTGAAAAATTAAATTAAATACTCTAATACTTTTTGGTAATATTTGAAATAACTTTCCTCACCTAGAGATTTCTTAAGAATCACTACTTGTGACTTCTGTAGAATCTCATCCTCGGCAGGACTCATATTACTTTTATAATTGAATAAAAATTATTGTATCTATTTAAAAAATCTCATTTTTGAAAATAAGCATGAACCCCTTTTATTGAAAAATTAAATCAAATACTCCAATACTTTTGGTAATATTTGAAATAATTTCCTCACCTAGAGATTTCTTAAGAATCACAACTTGTGACTTCTATAGAATCTCATCTTCGGTAGAGCTTATATTATTTTTATAATTGATTATGGATGCATATGATATTAATGAAAGATATATGATGCAAATGGATTTATATTTTCTTATTTAACATATTTTTTTATTTTTCTATTTTTTAAATATTATTTGTTTTTATTTTAAAAATTAAAAACTCATGTATTGAAAAATCATACTAAATATTCCAATACCTTTTGCAACATTTAGTAGATTCTTCTCACCTAAGGATCAGTTAGGAATCACTACTTATGACTTCCGTAACATCCCATCATCGAAAATTCATTTGATTAAATTTAAATTTCATTATTTATTTGTTTATTTATTTATATTTCTTTGTTTTAAAAAAAAACTTATGCATTTTTTATTTTTAACAAAAATTTAAATTATTGAAAAATCGCATTAAGTATTCCAATACGCTGGTAATATTTAATAGATTTCTCTCACCTAAGGATCAGTTAAGAATCACTACTTGTGACTTCCGTAACATCCCATCATCGAACTTATTTTTATTATTATTATTTTTTTAACAATAAAATAAATTACATATTTTCAAATTATATTAACTAATATTTAATTTTATGTTTTTCAAACAAATCATTAAAATATATTAATTAGCAATAATATTTTTAAAAAAATGAAAACAAAGCAATTAAATAAATGAGTAGCATAATGAAGTAAATAGAAAAAGGAAGGAATTATACCCAAATAATTTGGGTTTAAAACCCAAGAGCAAGGAGGCCCAAATGTGACAGCCCAAAGGTGCGGGCTCAGCAGCTTTCCAAGTGGCCCAAAGCAAGTAGGCCGGATCGAGTTAGGCCCAAAGCAGCTCTCCCTTTTCCAACGGGCCGGGTGCGCGGATCCCGGGTCGGATCTGGGTCATGCGCGAGTCACTTCTTCTTTTTTTTTTTACACACTATAAAAACCAACCTTTTTTTTTATTCTTCATTTTCAACACTTTATAAAAAAAAAATTCTCTCTGTCCTCTCTCCTTCTCCTACCACTGAACGGCTGCCGACAACCACACGCCGTCGTCGACCACCACTCGTTGACGACAGATACCGAATAGCAAACCGTTTTCCAAAACTTCTAAGCTCTCTCTTTTCGTTTCTAGCCTTCTTGTCCTTTAAAAACGTTTCTATTCTAGTAGAGCTGTAGTTGAAAACTGCAACTTCTTGCCCCAAAACATCCACCACCGCCGTTCCTCTTACTTTCTCCTTCTACTACATCCTTCTCTTCCTCCTTGGCCACTTCCTCACCAAACTTCGTAAACCAAATACCACTAAAACCCCTAAACCGAAACTCTTTGTTTCTTTTTTTTCTGTCAAGTTTGTGTTTGGTTGGTTGCTTGATGGCTATTGTGTGTGTGTGCGCGCGCGCGCGCATGTGTGTGTATTTATTTTGGCCAAATGGGGTTGGTCGTCAGTTGTGTGAGTTTGATGGTGTATGTTTGTTGCCATGGGGGTTTGGGATTCGAGTTTTGGAGGTGTTTAGCTATGGGGTTTTGATTTTTGGTTGAATATTGCTGTTGGTGTTCGGGTAATGAGGGCCGAATGGTGTATGTGGGGGAAGCTCAGGTGGCTGCTGTGTGTGAAGGTTTTTTGGTTCTGATTTGGTGAAGCTTGGTGGTTAGGCCGAGTAGTTTGGGTTGGTGGTTCACGGTGGTGAGACGGGGTAATTGAAAGGGATGGTGTGATAACCGTAAATTTTTCCAACTATTGGAAATTATTAATATTGGAAATTAATATTTAAGAAAATAGATATGTTGAAATACATAAATATAATTATGAGATCGGAATATTAGTGAAAATTCTATGAATTGAGGAAGTGACGAATTAGGAAATCCGTGTGAATGAAAATTAAATTGGAAATAAAAATAAGGTTGAAATTATGGAAAATAATAAAGAGAGGAAATTTAATTTGGATAAATTGAAATCCAAATTAAATGAGAAAATGAGAAAGGAATATGAAATATATTTATATAATTATATATTATATAAATTTATTTTTATACAAATACATATGTATTTAAAGGCTATATAGTATATATTAATATACATTGGTATATATATGTATATATACTATTTTATAAATTTAAATAATACATATGTATACAAATATAACATCTTATGTATATATATAAATATATATATATATATATATATATAAGAAATGTAAATATTAATTTACATTAAAGTTTGAATATATATATATATATTGTAAATACAATATATATTGTATTTCCTACATTTATATAAAGATATATATATATATATATAAATGTTAGTTAATTTAAAGTATATAAGTATATATATATATATATATTAGATATATATTTTATTAATATACAATATATGTATATATCATTAATATACAATATATATCATTATATATAATATATATAGTACTATACTATATATAAAATAATAATATTATATGTATAGTATATAGTATAAATATAATATATATGTATAATTATAGTAGAAAATAAATTAAAAAGAAAAAGAAAACAGAAAAGGAAAATCGAGAAGGGTCCCGATTTCCTTCCCAGGGGAGGCCGACCACCGTCGGAGGTGAGGGAGAGAAGAGAGGAGACTGCGCCGGCGAAAAGAGAAGAAGAAGCCCATGACCGGAAGAGGAAAAGAAATGAGCGGAAGAGAGAAAATCGAAAGAGAGATCGGCGGAGGTAGAGAAGAAAAATCGAAGGAAAAGAGAAGAGGGAAACGGCGGTGCCGGCCGATCCAGGCATCGCCACCTCAACCCCGACCTCGGCTGAAGTGAGGGGAAGAAGAAGAAAGCCACCGGTGAGGACGACGAAGGCCAAGGAAAGAGGAAGAGAAAAGCCGAACCTTCCGTCGCCATATCCGCTGTCGTGCTGCCGATCTGGGCTGAACGGGGGCTACCAGCAAGTTCGTCGTGAAGTTCACCAGTTGTGGAGCCGTTGAACCACCGGAGAACCGGCCGCTGGAAAAGAACCGGTGATGAGGGGAGGCTGACCGATCTGAACCGGTCTGGCCAGAAAAGAAAAGGAAAAAAAAAGAAAAAGGAAAAGAAAAGAAAAGAAAAAGAAAAAGGAAGAAAGAAAAGAAAGAGAAAGAAAATAAAAGCGAAAAAAGGAGAGAGAAAAGGAAATTTTTGAGAATTCGAAAATTTCGAAAATTACGAAAATCTCGAAAATTTGGTAAGAATTACGAAAACTATTTCCTATTATTTAATTAAATAAATTATGAAAAAATTATAAATTTTAGAATTTTAATTCCAGAAATTATTCTCGACGAACGAGATGATGGAATTAGAAGAGATAGAGTATGGGCGCGACCAATAGCGAGGAAGTTGCCGACCCGAAACAGGTAAGGGATGCGTGTGTGAACCGTAAGGATACTGTAAATGCATAGTTGGGTTCACACTATTTTTATAAAATAATTTGGATATAAATTCCTTTGGAAGTGGTGAAATTTGGTGAAATTGTGGCTGCTGTTGAAATTATAAACTGTAATTTTCGTGTAGGAAGACTAGGTTAGAAATAGCTGTCATTCTGCCAAAAATTATAGAAATATTTAGAAAATATTTCTAGTATTTTTCTAAAGTGGAAATAAGTGGAATTTGGGGAAATTTCCATGAAATTCGTTAAATTGCATAATTTTATAGTTTACCGAAAAACTATATTTAAATATTACTGTTAAGGAATTTTATTTATGTGAAAGTACCAGCTTGTGATTTATACTATTCTATAAATATTTAGAACATTTCCTGGAACGATTTCCACAGTATGAATATTTTATAAATTGTTATTCATAAGATGAAAATATTTTCCTTATGAATATTTATGGATTGATTTGAAGATATATTCAGTGAAATTGATTACATAAATGGTGTTTATATCACGTGTTTACTGTTTTGAGACTGTTAGGCCCCATATCATGCTCACGTGTCAGGTGTTAGTGCTGATAGATACTGATCCTATTATCAGCGTCCCAGTGGACACCTGATCAGTGCACACTGTGGACCCCATAGACTATGGTCATAGAGCTCATGTGTTATTATTTTCCCTATTTGGGATATTATTATAGCAAGATATATTTAGGGTGTTGTCTGGTCTCCATGATATTGTACTGATGGTTGTTCCTTTCACTGAATCTTTAGCAGGTACTAAATTATTTGCAGCTACTAAGCTTTTGATATACTACGTGTTGATACTAGATATTATACAATGTTTTACAAGTGTGAAAATGAATATTTTGTTGAAAGGAATATTAATTCCTTATTTATTTATTTAAATGTTTTATCATGTGAACATTTAATGTTTTACTTAGATTTGAATATCAAGAGAAAACGATTACTCCCTATAGTCGCTTCTAGGAGTCGGGACACATACGGTATTCTAAAATACCTTCCATACTCTATCCGGTATTCCTAGCCGACTATAGTATCCATCCTGTTTTGAGTTTAGAGAGCTATTAGGATGCAAATGTTTTTAGCATATAGATTTTATAGTATCAATTTTACATACAAGTCTCTTACTAAGTCGTGGTTTGCTCACTCCCCTACTTTTAAACACTTCAGATTTTTATGACTAAGAGATCTGACATCCAAGCATCTGGGCTGCGCATCGGGGACAATGTGATAGCTCGATTGAAATATGAGGTACAATCATTTATTTTCTGTATTTAGACTTATCTATGGTACTACTTTATTGTGAATTAAAATAGGGGATGTAAACGACATTATAATTTTAATATAAAATAGTTTAAATGAAAATGAAAAGTAAAGTATCACAGACAACCCAACCGTATAAGATATGTAGAAAAACAAAAAAAATATGGTCACGGGCTGTGACAAATTTAATGGTATTAGAGCATGGTTGGCCTGATGTCTGTAGATACTTTTGGAGAGAAAACGTGTCGGAAATGTTAAACATCCCTGATAGTACTGTGTAGTCTGAATACATAAAAAAAATAAATGATTGCAAATTGAGTAAAATAATTTGAAGGGAGTGAGAAATTATAAATTGAGAATGTTAAAGAGGAAAATAGGCTCAGAAGTTACCAGAAAATGGTAATCTTATGATCTAAATGAAGGCCTGTTCGGTAAGGAACCGAAAGGACACGGTGAGGGCCCCACCAGTACTTTCTGTTCTAATCGAACTGAGATCTGAAAGTGATGATATAAAGGAGAGGAATGAAATATCATCATTAAATAGACCTTAAGATCACCTGTTGAAGGTATTTTGAAGAGAGAGAAATTTTTGGCAAAAATGACCAAAATACCCCTACCTCTAAAATTTTATCTGGAGTCATAATAGACCAACAAAAGTTGGAATTGAGTGATTTGACAGAGAAAATGATGATATAAAGCTGCATTACATGTAAAATAATCCAATTATAGATCCAAGTGGACTTCTCTGTCGAAATCAAACCAAATCTTAAACTGCTGATATTAGTATGAGAAAGGATACTATCAACACATAGATAATGAGATCCTTGGTTTAAATGTATATTGAGGAGAAAGAAATAAATGTTGAAATGACGAAAATGCCCCTATGTTGGACTATGTTCTGAACAGTGATAAAACCAAGTTGATCTTGAATCCATTGATAGTAATGGAGTTATTAATGACATAGAAGATGTAATATGAATATAGCGATCCCTATTACTAATTCCACTTACACTTAGATTACGGATGCGAATTGTGAGTGACCTAATAAACGGGCTGGGCCTCACGACAAAACCTTGAGGGGGCCAATGGGCTCGCCAAAAGAGGACAGTACAGATGTGTAAAGGCAAATAGCGAATGGGTCGGGACCTTACATGATTCGATCCCATAAGTGTATAGTGGAATGTCGCAAGACGATTGGCTCGGTAATTAACTGTAAGGGCCTGAATTACGAGTGTATTAACTTGGATGTTTATTACGGGATCATTAGACTTTATGAAAAGTGAAATGACTACAAAGAATGACTGAGAAGGTGAATAGTTCAAATAATGAAATCCATAGTAGTACGGTTAATTATGGTTCTATACATTTATATTGTTTCTGAGGTATTAAATGAATATTTATTTATAGAACCGGAGCATTTGAGATATGCCTTGCAAATTGAGGTACTGTATGGAGTACTGTGAATTGGAGAATATGCATAAGTACAGTAAAGTGATAAAAAAAAGAAGATGACAGCTAACCTGAGTTCTTCAAGACCCTTGAGATAAAACCGTGATGTGCGACCTGCAGTTAACCATGTGTTGTGAGGTGTGGGCGGACTATGGGATCGCCGATTCACTTGTAAGGGTAAACCTGAGGCAAAAGGATCACTTAGGGATGCTCGTCGATGGCCGATTCGAACGGGTGGGGCTCTTACAATTATCTCAATGGTAACACGAGTGTAAGGAACTAGGTACGTAAGGGTGCCAGGGTTCGAACCTCGTGGATATCATGCTCAAGGGAATTAAACCTGAATTCATTAAATGAAATTGATTTTAAAGTAAATTATAGCAATAATAAATCAGTTAGCTGTAAAATGTGTTGATGACTGTTGTACTTGATACAGCTTACTAGATTGAGATTCGTAATGCTGTGAAGTATGAGTAGATAATGAAATTAAGGTGGAGAATAATTCAAAATGATTTGAATATAAAATGTCTCTGCCTTGAAAATATACAGTGAAAATGACAGGACATAAGGATGAACTGTCCAAAACGGTACACGTATAGTGATTAAAAAGTATCGGATGTGATTCCCGAAAAACTTTCGGAGTTGTATAGATTGGAGAAATCGAGCTAACATTGACTCGATCAGAGTTATATGAAATCTAATTTTAAGCTCTATCGGAAACATAGAAAGAGTCCGAAAGCTTTACAACAACTCTGGAAAATGTGTGAATAATGAAATTCACTTGTAAAGGTGTGATTGATGGAAATACAGATAAGGTAAATTAAGGATAATGAAGTTATCTGTATAAGTGTAAATGAGAGAAACACAGATGACATTGAGACGTAAATGAATTAAAACGATGTATTAAATTCCTATTATTAATAAAGTTCTTGTGGAGAACAAGTATTCATCTACATAAAAATGGACGCTTTATGGATATAATCAAAGATATATGAGGAGTTCATAAGACTAGCCTCTGTATAAAGCGCCATTAGATAAAAGTTGGAGACTGAGGTCCATGAAATAATGATTAGAACTCGATAAAATATTTACGAGTTCCTATAGAGGTATATAAGCCTAATGAATGAGGCATCCATACGAGAATAAAGTGATAAGGTATCGAAATAATTAAAAATACAAATGGAATATGAGCAGCATTGTGGTATGACCCTTCAAATCTCAGGCTGTGATCTATAGGTTAAGATTGGCAAATAGGAGATTTGGCTAGACAGTGTCTCTTTTTGAGGGATAGATGATCTCGAAATGACAGAATGACAATAAATTTGTCTATGATGGAGAGATAATGATTGAGATACGAAATTAATGAGTCTAGCTAGATACGACTGCCAGTCTATAAAAGAGTTATGGGACTAACTGCTCTACTAAGAGGATATAATTAAAGAAGTTAAAGTCGGTAAATGGATAAGTGTGAAGAAAAGATGGTATGCAAAATATTAAATGATGTTAACTGTAGAGTACCATACCATTTGAGAAAACCAACTAAATTGATGAAAGCAAAAAGATGAAAATGGAATAAGAAGGTAAGTTATATGATGAGAAGAGAACACAAATATGAAATAGTTCCCGAAAGTAAGACTAAAAGCGATTCCATGTTGGTTATCACAGGACTATAGCTAGATGTAAAATCGAGCCAAGCTCAATAGGTGAAATTTAATGATATTCAAAGGAGTAAATAAATGATTTTCCTTTTTACTGCCAGTTATGTAAATGGAACAAAAATGATATATACATATATCCACACCTTTAAATGGTGGGATTGTATAGCTAATGTGGTGATGAAATTGATGATTTCAATATTTTACTGTAGAATTTAAGTTATGAGAGATTACACTCCCAAGTATATTCTAAATTTAAGTGATATTGAATATACCATAAGAATAAGAGATGTAATGACCATACTACATGAAAAGAAATATAGAAAGGAAATGATGAGTAACAGTAAAGTATGCAAGGAGATGCAGCTCTGATGAAACAAATGTGAAAATGAATATTGTGGACAATAAATAGTCCAAAAGAGATATGATGATATGGAAGTGATTAAAGACTGATGATCTAAATAGAATCACTTTTAATTATTAGACTCTTAGATTCTTTAATGCCATAGTCAAAGTATGAGTGTGAAACGGTGTAAAGGTATATGTACAGTTCAAGTGAGCATTACATGTGATGGGAGTCTCTGAGTTGCCATATGCTAATGAGAAATTGCAAAAGGCTTCGAGATCCCAAGTGTACTGATAGCATTGCTCCGTACTGATGAAAATGCTCGAGCGTAATATGTGGACGCTTGAGGATATATTGAGAGAGCGTGTGCACGAGATGTGAAAGCTACTGGGACAATTACATACAACTAATTGACATGTGTAACTGATAGTTTTTAAACTATATCGACTTGGCACTAATTGAGAAAAATGGATGATAAACAGTATAAATCAGCTATTGTGTGAAAAGAGAAATGAGATTGATAACTCCTAATTGGTAAGGAAACCTTACAGGAGTATATATATATATATATATATATATATAGGTATGATGAAAAACAGCATGTAGTGGTCTAAAAGTGATTACGATGTTGATGATATGCTGGCAGTACTATTTGAAAGAGGATCTAAAGAGTAAGAACTATAAGCATACGGAATGTACTACCTTTTAAGTTAAGTTAAATTCGGAGTACCGAATTTCTTAAGGTGAGGAGAATGTGATAACCGTAAATTTTTCCATCAATTGGAAATTATTAATATTTAAGAAAATAGATATGTTGAAATACATAAATATAATTATGAGATCGGAATATTAGTGAAAATTCTGTGAATTGAGGAAGTGACGATTAGGAAATTCGTGTGAAGGAAAATTAAATTGGAAATAAAAATGAGGTTGAAATTATGGAAAATAATGAAGAGAGGAAATTTAATTTGGATAAATTGAAATCCAAATTAAATGAAAAAATGAGAAAATGAGAAAGGAATATGAAATATATTTATATAATTATATATTATATAAATGTATTTTTATACAAATACATGTGTATTTAAAGGCTATATAGTATATATTAATATACATTGGTATATATATGTATATATACTATTTTATAAATTTAAATAATACATATGTATACAAATATAATATCTTATGTGTGTGTGTGTGTGTGTGTGTGTGTGTGTGTGTATATATATACATATGTAAGAAATGTAAATATTAATTTACATTAAAGTTTGAATATATATATATATATATTGTAAATACAATATATATTGTATTTCCTACATTTATATAAAGATATATATAAATGTTAGTTAATTTAAAGTATATAAGTATATATATATATATGTATATATTAGATATATATTTTATTAATATACAATATATGTATATATCATTAATATACAATATATATATATCATTATATATAATATATATAGTACTATACTATATATAAAATAATAATATTATATGTATAATATATAGTATAAGTATAATATATATGTATAATTATAATAGAAAATAAATTAAAAATAAAAAAGAAAACAGAAAAGGAAAATCGGGAAGGGTCCCGATTTCCTTCCCAGGCGAGGCTGACCACCGTCGGTGGTGAGGGAGAGAAGAGAGGAGACAGCGCCGGGGGAGAGAGGAGAAGAAGCCGGTGATCGGAAGAGGAATAGAAACGAGCAGAAGAGAGAAAATCGAAGGAGAGATCGGCGGAGGCAAAGAAGAAAAATCGAAGGAAAAGAGAAGAGGGAAATGGCGGTGCCGGCCGGTCCAGGCACCGCCACCTCAACCCCGACCTCAGCGGAAGTGAGGGGAAGAAGAAGAAAGCCACCGGTGAGGACGACGGTGGCCGAGGAAAGAGGAAAGAGGAAGAGAAAAGCCGAACCTTCCGCCACTAGATCCACCGTTGTGCCGCTGATCTAGGCTGAACGGAGGCCACCAGCAAGTTCGTCGTGAAGTCGGCCATCTGTGAAGCCGTCGAGCCGGCCGCCGGAGAAGAACTGGCGATGAAGGGAGGCTGACCGGTCTGAACCGGTTTGGCCAGAAAAGAAAAGAAAAAAAAAGAAAAAGGAAAAGAAAAGAAAAGAAAAAGAAAAAGGAAGAAAGAAAAGAAAAGAGAAAAAAAGGAGAGAGAAAAGGAAATTTTTGAGAATTCGAAAATTTCAAAAATTACAAAAATCCCGAAAATTTGGTACGAATTATGAAAATTATTTTCGATTATTTAATTAAATAAATTATGAAAAAATTTTAAATTTTAGAATTTTAATTTCAGAAATTATTCTCGGCAAACGAGATGATGGAATCAGAAGAGATGGAATATGGGCGCGACCGATAGTGAGGAAGTCGCCGACCCGAAACGGGTAAGGGATGCGTGTGTGAATCGTAGGGATACTATAAATGCATAGTTGGGTTCACACTATTTTTATAAAATAATTTGGATATAAATTGCCTTTGGAAGTGGTGAAATTTGGTGAAATTATGGCTGCTGTTGAAATTATAAACTTTAATTTTCGTGCAGGAAGGCTAGGTTAGAAATAGCCGTCATTCTACCAAAAATTATAGAAATATTTAGAAAATATTTCTAGTATTTTTCTAAAGTGGAAATAAGTGGAATTTGGGGAAATTTCCATGAAATTCATTAAATTGCTTAATTTTATAGTTTACCGAAAAACTATATTTAAATATTCCTGTTAAGGAATTTTATTTATGTGAAAGTACCAGCATGTGATTTATACTATTCTATAAATATTTAGAACATTTCCTGGAACGATTTCCACAGTATGAATATTTTATAAATTGTTATTCATAAGATGAAAATATTTTCCTTATGAATATTTATGGATTGATTTGAAGATATATTCAGTGAAATTGATTACATAAATGGTGTTTATATCATGTGTTTACTGTTTTGAGACTGTTAGGCCCCATATCATGCTCACGTATCACGTGTTAGTGCTGATAGATACTGATCCTATTATCAACGTCCCAGTGGACACCTGATCAGTTCACACTGTGGACCCCATAGACTATGGTCATAGATCTCATGTGTTATTATTTTCCCTATTTGGGATATTATTATAGCATGATATATTTAGGATGTTGCCTGGTCTCCATGATACTGTATTGATGGTTATACCTTTCACTGAATTTTTGGCTGGTACTAAATTATTTGCAGCTACTGAGCTTTTGATATACTACGTGTTGATACTAGATATTATAAAGTGTTTTACAAGTGTGAAAATGAATATTTTGTTGAAAGGAGTATTAATTCCTTATTTATTTACTTAAATGTTTTATCATGTGAACATTTAATGTTTTACTTGGATTTGAATATCAAGAGAAAACGATTACTCCCTATAGTCGCTTCAAGGGGCCGGGACACGTACGATATTTTAAAATACCTTCCATACTCTATCCAGTATTCCTAGCCGACTATAGTATCCATCCTGTTTTGAGTTTAGTGAGCTATTAGGATGCAAATGTTTTAGCATATAGATTTTATAGTATCAGTTTTACATACAATTCTCTTACTGAGCCGTGGTTTTCTCACTCCCTTACTTTTAAACATTTCAGATTTTTATGACTAAGAGATCTGACATCCGAGCATCTCGGCTGCGCATCGGGGACAATGTGACAGCTCGATTGAAATATAAGGTACAATCATTTATTTTCTGTATTTAGACTTATCTATGGTACTACTTTATTGTGAATTAAAATAGGGAATGTAAACGATATTATAATTTTAATATAAAACAGTTTAAATGAAAATGAAAAGTAAAGTATCACAAACAGTCCAACTATATAAGATGTGTGGAAAAACAAAAAAAAACTATGGTCACGGGCTGTGACAGATGGTTTGTTGAGGTTTGGTGAGGCCGAAAGGTTGAGGGCTAGTGGGTTCTATTCGACAGTGAGCTTGAAAATGGTAGTGTCTAGGTGTTGGCTTCTGTGTTAAAGAGGGTTGAGAATGGTTTTTAGGTGTTGTTTTGGAGTTGAAGTTGGCTGTTGGGGGTTTGAGGGTTGGGAAAGGTGGTCGAATGGTGTTTGTGGTGGTGGCTCAGGTTCGAGTGAGGTAGCCTTTGGTGGTGTGTTTGGATTTTGTTTAGGTTCAGAGGCAGTGAGGAGAAGGTGGCTTTGGTTCTTAGGGTTTCTGGTACCGAGAGCCCCCATTTGCTAGAACAATTTTTTTCTTTTTAAAATCATTAGGATCAACCCTTTAATCCAACAATTTGTTTAATCCTTTGGATTTTGCCTTTGTTTTCTGGTTACCTAAGGAGGTTGAATTTTTAGCCTACCATGGTGACTGATGGAGAAAGAAAGGACTAAGGGTTTTAGGTGGCAGGTGCACGGCACCCACGACTTTATTATTTTTTTTGTTTTAATTTTCCTTTTTTTCTCTTTTTTTTTATAAGCAGAAATTGTCATTAATTAAAATAAAATAAAATAAAAAATTATCAAATATCAAAAATCAAAAACCAAATTAGAAAATAAAATTAAAATTAAAAATAGAAAAAATTGGGCTTTCAAGCCCACAAAACATAATTATACTTAACTTGGATTTTTAAGTCCATAAGTCTAACAAATTTTGCATGATCTAAATTCACACAAATTTTATCAAATTTTAAACTAAAGAAAATATGCTTTAATTAAATTTGGGTTAATTTTATTCTATAAGATTTGATTCTTAAAGTTTCAAATTTATCAAAACCCGAACAAAATTAGGTGTCTACATAGGTAATTTCGAGTTTGGGTTTTTTCAGGTTCAATTTTTTCGAGTTCGAGTTTTTTCGGCTTTGGGTGCTTTCAGTGTGAAGACCGAGAATTTTCTAAATAGATATAAGGTATCCGGAAAAATTTAATTTGGACAAATTGAAATCCAAATTAAATAAGAAATGAAAAGGAAAATTAAATTGGAAATAAGAAATGAAGGAGGAAATTTAATTTGGATAAATGGAAATCCAAATTAAATAAGAAAATGGAGAAATAATTTTGGATATTTAGAAATCCAAAACTTAATAAGAAATAAAAATATTTCGATATATTTATATAATGATATTATATAAATATACCTTGGATAAATATAAATATTATTTTGTGTTAAAAGTGTAAAAAGTATATATATATTTTGATACAAAATATGTATTTAAATATATTATGAATAGTGTATATATATAATTATGTTGTATAATAATTATATATATTATAGTTATTATTTGTATATATAATAAATATATATTAAAAAAAAAAAAAGAAACTGAAGTGGGAATCGGGAAACCCGATTCCCACACTTCTCTTCTGTTAACTAAAACAGAAGAGAAGCAAATAGAGAAACAATGGAGAGCCGGCCGGCGCGGGGAGGAGGAAGTGGCCGCGACGCCGCCGGCGAGCCGAGGAGAGGCATCCGACGTCGACATCGACGTCGACGGCGGGAAAAAAAAAAAGGAAAACAGAAGCGAAACGGAAATGGGAGAAGAGGAAAATCGAAGAAAAAAAAAGGGGAAAGAGGGAATGCCGGTCGATCCAGATGCCGGTACCGCCACCAACGCCACCGGCAAGGACCAACGAAGGAGAAGGTGGCCACCGGCGGTGAAGGAAACGGCGGAGGAAGGAGAAAAGAGGAAGGAAAAGGGGCGAAACCCACGGACCCAGATCCGGCACCGTCGCCGGTGATGGGGCAAAACCGAGACCAGATTCGGCCTCCCTGCAACCTCGGCAAGCTGTGGAGTGGCCGAACCGCCGGAATGGGTGGCCGCCGGTGACCGAACCGGCCAGCAGAAGTGAACCGGCCAGAACCGGCCTGAACCGGTCCGAACCGGTTCAGGCCAGAAAAAAAAAACAGAACAGAAAAGAAAAAGGAAAGAAAAAGAAAAGAAAGAAGAAAAGAAAAGAAAAGGAGAAAGAAAGAAGAAAGAAGAAGAAGAAGGAAAGGAAAAGAAAGAGAAGAAAAAAAATGTGGTAAGGAAAATATAGAAAATAAATTGATGGTATTTATTGAATAAATTATGGTTATATTGATGTAGTGCATTGATATTGAAATTGTAGTAAAGCGGAAATGCGACGAATGGTGGAGTTCGGCAATGCTCGAAAATCAGAAAGTGCGCCAAGCTTGGCGAATGGGTAAGATACTTTTATAAAGCATTAGTAGCTTTATATTGTATGTGGGAATTATGATTTTTTTATGATGCATTTATTTAATTGACTTTAAATGGAATTATGATTTTTATATGATGCATCAATTTAAATAGATTTGCTAAAAAATGCTAAGAGGACCCACAACTGATGGTGGGGGTCTTAGTAAGAGGTAAAATTGGTGAGAATCAACGGCTGCAAGTATAAATTGTGTTTCCCTTGCAGGAGGTTAGGGAAAATTAAGCCGTTATGCTGCCGAAATTTTTAGGAAAATAATTGAGGAAAAAGATTAAGTTTCTCACATAAATGGAATCTTGGAGATAATTATTGAAAATAAATATTGAAAGGATTTTATAGTATTACCGAAAGAGTTTGATATTGAAATCGATGAAAAGATAGATCGTTGAAAACGATAATGTGGTGAATTACATGGTTTAAAACCTTATAGAATCGATAAATCAAGTAATTGTAATATCACAAATGGTATCAAGTTGAGATTGAGGTGGAATTATTAATTAGACGGATCACGGATAAAAGTGATGATAATTATATGATGTGGCTTGGAAGAGAAGATCATAGTTGAAATTTCGATGGTCGAATGATTGGATTGTGAAGTTATTAACGGAGTAATGATTTCCAGAATTACCGAGTCCGGTTTCATGATTTTGAAATAATTTCGAAAGTGATAATATGGACAAATTCGAGAGATTGAAATGGAGATTTAATTACGACACAATCCGATCAATTATGGATTCAAAGAAATGAGTGATAAATATGTGAAAAGATGATTGTGCTTATAACCTTAGAATAGATCTTGAATAATAAGATCGACAATTGCATAAGTTCGGATAAAATCATAAAGGCCACATGAAAATGGATTGAGGATTTAGATACGATTTTGTGATAGTAAATGAAATTGAACCTCAAATCAAAAATGATAAACATGTATCAATAGATCAAATCATAAATGGATTTGATAAGTGACTATCGATTTTGTGATTCTGTTATCCTCGATGTCGATTCTGGAATAGATATTGAAGGATGATATTATTATTTGCATAAATTCGGTAACTTGATGACTATTTTAGAAATTGATGTTTAAATGCTTATCAAAACTTAGAGGATTCATACTAATGATGCGATCCTAATATTGATGATGAAGTGTATAAATGATTATAATAGTCAATGACGATCAAGAAAGGGTATTGAATACCGAATGGTCTGAATACCAAGTGATTCGATTTCCAAATGAATTGAGTACTGAGCAAATTGAATACTGAATTAGATGAATAGTGAATGAATTGTATAGTGATTTATTGGTTGACAGAAAGAAAGTCTTGAAATCGAATAATTGATGGTGATAAAGTTAAATGAATCGCTTTAGCGTATTTGATGGAAACATTACCGAAGTTGCATACTGAAATGTTTTACAGCATCGCATTTAAACATGCCTTCTTGCAACTTGAAACATTTTAATAATGTTTATATGAATACTGAAAAGTATTGATTTGTTTTGAAATGAAAGTATATGGTAAATATATATATATATATATTTTGATATATGAAGTCTCATACAGAATTTTACCATATGCCTTACATGATATTGAAAAGAAAGCTATAGATTTAAATGTTTTATGAGACTGTAGGCACCCTAAAAGAATTAAATTCAATAAAGCATAGTGGAAACCGCCTAATTGGAGCTTTGCTCATTAGGCAGATAGATATGCTTGTCCGACAATAGTCGTGGACAGGTCTCAGTCACGCCTGATCAGTGGGGCTGAGAGAGATGAGGTCTATGGCCATAGATAGCGCCCTAGTTGGTTTCCAGGGGACGATATGATTTTCACTGCTAGCTACAGTGATTTAAGTCTTTATTGATAGAGAAATGATAGGGATCTAGCCTAGTCTCTCACAAATATGATATGAAGTCTAGAGTATGATTTTTATTGATATGAACTCTAGACTTGACATGATTTATACTGTACATGAAACAGATTTGAAATGAAATATGTTTTGAAACAGTACATGTTTTAAACATGTTTTAAAAGTCCATGAGATATGAATTCGACACTATATGATTTATATGTGATTTTGTGTCGAACATGGCATGATATGCGGTCTAGAGTATAGTTTGATTTGATATGAACTCTAGACTTGATATGATTTACAGTAGATGATTTAAAAGTATATGATAAATGATTTCGACACTTACATGATTTATATACGATTTTGTGTCGAATTTGAAACGACATGCGGTTTAGAGTATAGATTGATTTAATATGAACTCTAAACCTGATATGATTTATAGTATATGAAAAATGTTTTAAAACCGCACATGTTTTAGACATGCTCCGGAAACGAATACATGAATTGAAATTGAATATGTTTATATTATGCCTTAAAGGCAAACTTTTGAAAATGCATATGTTGAGCATGTCCTAAAGTATATATGATATGATTTGAAATGATCGCGGTTTATACAGAAAAATTACATGAATTGCATATTAAACCCTAATATGACAATATGCTTAGTATATGAGAATTCCATGAGGAATGTCATGACTCGGTGGTAACGATATTTCATCTATATGAGGTCATGATATGTTATGAAACACGAATATAGAGATACACGAAGAGAATTATGACTGGGTACCACCGTGATTATGATCTACAATACGAGAATTGATAAGAGATGATATGAGAATTGATAAGAGATGATAGAATACAGGAATATGATTATGAAATGAAAAGTGATAATGAGATGTATCGATGAGAAAGGATTAACTGTAATTGCATCCTTGTAAGTATTAAGCATTGCAGTTTAAGACAGTTTAATCCTACTCTTGTATTTATATTAGTATCTTACTGAGCCGTGGTTTTGCTCACCCCACTAAATTTCATCTCTTTCAGATTATTGAAGTTAACGTCTGCCATGTGAGCTGCTCAGTGGGCATCGGAGACGGTGTATGAACTTGGTACTAGTTTTCTGAGTTATATGTTCTTTATAAAATACTTGTTTACATGTAAGACTTAAATTGATGCACAGTACATATTCTGTTTAACAAGTCGGGATGTAACTAATAACCGTTTCCGTGTTTGTTTAATATTTAAATGGAATGACTATAAGTCACCTAGGTAGTATAGTAACTACACTGACACCGAATACAAACCTTAAAATGAAAAAGAAAAATTTAGTCCATAAATTTGTAGACTAAGAAAAGTATAAGAATCGAGTGAAAGTCGCGGTCTTCGGGTCGTGACATTCAGTTTCTTGTTTTTTCAGTTTTGCTTATTTTCAGTTCGATTATTTTCGAGTTCGGTCAGTTTTTGTGTTTGGTCTACTTCTACCCGAATTGGTTTAGCTAGCTTAATCAAATTATTTTGAAATTTTATAAGGTATAAATATTTTTTATAATTTTGAATATAATAATTAATTTAATTTTTTTACTTAGTTAAATAAAAATAAATAGAATTGCTAAAGTAAAGTTAAAATCTAACAAATATTCATATAAATATAATTTTTTATATTTTAATGTTTTTATTACTTGATAACGATTATTTTTTTTTTAATTTTCTACTATATTTACATTTGTTATAAAATATACAATTATATATTAATAATTATATAAATATTTATTTTTTAAGTGAGCTAAATATATATATATATATATATATATTAAAACTAAAGGAAAGTGAAAATTCAAAAGTATTAGCTATACAAATAAATAACTAACAAATTATAAATAAATCACACTAATCAATTAAACATTTATATAAATGGCTCTATACTCTTAACAATAACTTATTGAATCATTGTATTTTTTTGTCAAAGTTGGGCCATTGAAATTTAGACACTCTTAGTTCAATAAATTTTTTTTTACTTTGTTTTATTAGCTTCTTTAATAATTATATTATATTTTTAATAAAATTTTAAATTTTTAGAATTTTTCTTACATTTATTTTGTTTTCTAAATACCAACATAATTAGTAATTAAATTAAATATAACCGTATAAGTAGTTAACTAATTATTTAATACATTAAAAAAGTACATAATATTATTAATAATTGGTTAACTAATTACTTCAATTTTATATTTATTTTGTTTTTGGTCCATGTATTAATATTATTACATTAAATATAATCATACTCGTATACATTAATTAAACAAATATCTTATTAAAAATTTAGAACATTGAATTAAAAAAGTTATATACAACAATTGATATTATATTAA
The DNA here is from genome assembly GCA_032173925.1 of Heritiera fomes. Classification (NCBI taxonomy): domain Eukaryota; kingdom Viridiplantae; phylum Streptophyta; class Magnoliopsida; order Malvales; family Malvaceae; genus Heritiera; species Heritiera fomes. The sequence continues at coordinate 12,464,296 of JAPDPM010000015.1, read as the reverse complement.
TAAATAATAACATTTAATATAATCATATCATATACAGTTATACATCAATTGAGTACTAATTTTTTCATGTTCACATTAACATAAAACATTGGATATACATTAATTAATTGAATGTCTAATTAAAATATTAAATAGTAGATATTACTAAATTAAATAATATAATGCTAGTTATTTAAATATAATTAATCATAATATTAATAAAGAATAAAAAACAAATTTTATTAAAATTACCACTTACACAATAATACTATTGTAGTATATTATTAAATTACATTTTAATTTACTATTAGAAATATTACTTTTATCTACACTTTAATTTTTTTATTTAATAGATAATAAATAAATTATTTTTAATAAATTATTAAATCTATCAGAATAATACTTACGTTTTAAAAGATTACATAATTTATTCTTAAAAGATTATTATAATATAATACAATATATAAATCATTGTTATAAGATACCAAATTGGAACATTATTAATATAACAAATAATTAATTACAAATAGCTTGATTTATTCATGTATATTATTAAAATTATCACTTGCACAATAATACTACTATAGTATATTTTTAAATTACACTACTATTAGAAATAATTATTTTTATCCATACTTTAATCTTATAATTAAAAAATGTATTAATTATTTATTTATTTTTAATAATAATAATAATATAATTATAATTTGGGTTTTTTCGGATTATAAATTCAGTATTTTACGGGTTTCGAATCAAATTAGTCTTAGTTTCGGATCGTATTGGGTTCAGGTTATGACAGATTTGAGTTGTGTCAAGTTCAGGTTTTTTTAGGTTTGGGCTTTTTCGAGATTAGATTTTTCAATTTCGAACATTTTAGATTTCGGACTTTTGACTTTTTTTATTAATTCGAGTTAGACTGGGTTACATCTCGAACGGATACTCAGGCTTAGGCCAACTTTTGTCACCTCTAGGTGCCATGAGAACCAATTGGAATCTAAATCTATGCATTATTGGCGTGGCAACAAAAAAGTTCCATTTAATAATTTCTAGTAATCTATCATCTTTACATTTAAGTTTGTCAAATCTAGTTTCTTCTTTCGTTTTTTTTTTTGGTACACAAACTTTTTGTCTTCATTAAATGACCCGTAATTAATTTAATTGTCAAATGTAGCATTATCTGCAATCTAACAAAATTACTCTAAACGCATTTTTATTTTATTTTTTTAATTAGGGGTTGGAGAATAAAATTGATACTATAACTGCATTAACTGCATAAGAGTATATTTTTATTTTAAAAGTATACCTTTTCCTAAGTTTCCCGTTACTTATTTTATCTTCATTAAATAAACAATGCGTTGTCAAATCTATTTAAGTTGGAGGTTTTAGTCATCAAACATATTGAAATTTTCTCCTAAATCTATGCATGATTGGCGTAGCCAAAAAAGGAGTTTTTTAATAATTTCTAGTAAACTATCTTCTTTACATTTAATTTTGTCAAAATCAAAGTTTCTTCTTTTGTTTTTTTTTGGTACACAAACTTTCAATGTTCATTAAATGACCTGTAGTTAATTTAATTGCCAAACATAGCATTATCTACAATCCAACTTACTCTAAATGGCATTTTTATTGTAACCAAAAAAAAAAGGCATTTTTATTTTATTGTTTTAATTAGGGGTTGGAGAATAAAATTGATTGGGTTATTTATAGTAGACACACCAAACTACATTAATTGCAGAAGAGTATAAATTTTATTTTAAAAGTATACCTTTTTCTAATTTTCCCGTTACTTATTTTATCTTCGTTAAACAACGATGTGTTGTCAAATCTATTTAAGTTTGAGGTTTTAATCATCAAACATATTGAAATTTTCTTCTAAATCTATGCATGATTGGCGTGGCCAAAAAAAGTTTTATTTAATAATTTCTTGTTTGGGGGGAAAAAAGGAAATTCATAAATAGATAAAACACACACAATAAAATCAGCCCTCATTGAGAGTTACAAATAGTCTTAGGAAACTTAAGTTCCATACAATCAAACAGCAATAAAATAAAATAAAATTCATTCGATGAGGAATCAAGTAAAACAAAAGGCGAACAAGAAGAAGTCTCCATCTTTGCAAGTGTATGCACAAGAGTTGGCTTCACGAAGCAATCTATCTTCTTTACATTTAATTTTGTCAAATCAAGTTGCTTCTTTTGTCTTTTTTGGTACACAAACTTTCAATCTTCTTTAAATGACCTATAATCTAGCTAAATTACTCTGAGGAACCGTTTGGTTCAAAAAATTTAAAATTATTGAAAATATTAAATTATCGAAATATTATTTTACTTAACGAATTACTGAAAATATTAAATTTCTGTATTTGATTGTATTTGTGAGAATATAAGATTTTTATGTTTGGTTAAAGGAAAGTAAGAGGGTATAATTATTTATTTTACTATAATACCTTCCATATTATTAGTTGATATAGAGTGAATAACACTTGAAATAAATTATATTTAAATTAATTACTTATTTATTTATTTATTTATTTATTTTACCCCTTTTTTATAAGGTTTTTGTTATGTAAATTGTTTTGATATAACAAACTATTACTATATTAAATTGATTTTGATTAATCAAAAATCATAAGGTCCATCTTATTATTGGTCCATTTGATTTTAAATTCATTTTTCTCTTCATCAAAATAAGAAAAAAAAAACATGGTTGTAATATTAGATAGGTTTAGGGGTAAAATGGAAACAAAATATAATCATTAGAGGGTAAAATTGGCAAAAAGTTAAATTCCCTCCGAAAAAAATACCTCAGGGAGAGGGGGGAATTTTTTTTTCCCAAATTTGACATTGTTTGGCACTGTTTTGACACTGTTGGTAAAAAAAATTATCTCTCAGAATCCGATTCCTCCAACCAAACGAGGGAATCATTTGATAGAAAAAAATTCCCCCAGGTAAAAAAAAATTCCCCCAACCAAACAGCACCTACATGGTATTTTTATTTTTATTTTTTAATTAGAAGTTGGGGAGTAAAATTGATTTGGTTATTTATAGTAGACACACCTAACCACATTAATTGCATAAGAGTATAAATTTTATTTTAAAAGTATACCTTTTTCTAATTTTCTCCTTACTTATTTTATCTTCATTAAACAAACGATGTGTTGTCAAGTCTATTTAAGTTGGAGGTTTTAGTCATCAAACATACTGAAATCTTCTTCTTTCTCCTTTAAGTATCAACCACAAATTTGCTTTGATAATCTCAGTTCTTAATCCCTCTGTCAAGAGAAAGAAAAAAAAAAAAGAAAAAGGCTGCCTTGGGAGAATGTGGAGGCTTAAGATAGGGGAAGCTGGCAATGATCCGTACATTTACAGCACCAACAACTACTTAGGAAGACAAACGTGGGAGTTTGATCCTAATGCAGGCACACCCGAAGAGCGAGCTGAGATTGAAGAAGCTCGCCAAAATTTCTACAACAATCGGATCCCTGTCCGGCCCAATTCTGACCTCCTCTGGCAAATGCAGGTATAATTTGCAGCGAGGAGCTATATATATATATATATATATATATATATATATATATATATATATATATATATGTGTGTGTGTGTATATTTATCTACTGTGCTTAATATCTTTCTACTCTCTTACTTTGCGATGCTTTACTTATCTTATTATTATATCATTTCCTTTCTTTATATAAATGTATACATCATCCATGAATTTTTCGTTTTTTTGGTTCATATATATCATCCATGAAATTTTTACATTCCATCAGTGAAATTTGAGGATTATCACATACTCTTTTAAAATTAAAGACATAAAAATTTGAAAATATTAATATAATAAAAAATAAATACTAAAATTTTTATTGACAATATGAAAATGAATATTATAATTTACTACATATCTATGTATAAAAGAATCTAGAAAAAGATTGAATTTTGGACTTGAGTCTTGATTTAAAAAAAAATTCTGAGTTGTTTATTTTATGTGTCTTACTACCACGAATTCATTGAAAAACAGGAAACATGTTTATTTATTGTTTGCTTTTCCATGATTTTGAAAAGAAGGAAAAGATATTGAAACCCTTTTAGTTAGCTATCTCTGATCATTTTGCTGGTGCGGTTAGATTGAAACCCTTCATGTCAGAAGCAAGGCAACTACTAACTACTACTAATAGTGACTTCCAGTTTCTATTTGATTTTGTTATGTAACCAAAGCTTTATTTCAAACCAAATAACTTCTAAGCAAATCAATATAATACTATACACATGTGATTCCTAGCATCTTTGCATCTTTTAAGAAAATTTTCTCTGTTTTAGTCCGTTTTAGTAAGAAGTTGAAGTTATTCAATGAAACATTCCAAAAATTAAATATCACCGTCTTTTGAAGCTTCACTAAAAGTCTTACAACTCATGCTGGTATTCTCGAAATCAGTAATTAAAATGAAACCACAAGTCCATGAATCAAATACAAGATCACTTGTGGAAGAGAACTAATAATTCCATTGCATTGCTTGATTGTTTTGCTCTTCATGGTCAATTTTTATTGTAAAAAGGAAGAGAGCCAATATTTGTTGGGGAAAAAGATAGAGAGAAAGGAAAAGTGCATATTAAAATTGATAGATGATGAATATCTCTTTGAACTTTAAGTATTGTAGCATGGTCTAAAACGATACATTAGTAAATTAAAATTTCCAAAATTGCTAGTAAGTGAATCTTGGAAGATGAAATATTATACACAAAAGATTACATTTATAAACCTAAATTGTAATCTATGAACAAATAAAAACCATAGTTTAATATATTTAAATAACAAAATGTCTATCCATAAATGATTTTTAGTAGCATTTACTTGAAACTAAAAATTTTCAATGCACTTTCTTCAATTTTGGGAGACGAAACATTGAGCAACAAAAGATTACGTTTGATTTAAAAAATTGTAGTCTCTCCACATATAATTAGAACCACGTTTAATAGGAAAAATAAATCTTAATTGTAAAAGTGATACTATTAACTACAGTTAACAATAAAATCATAGTTTTTTCTATAATAATTTTTTAAAAAATGTAAATTTATATATTTTTAATATTTAAAGAATAAAAGTTGTTGAAAACTGAAGTTTTTGTTTAATTACAGTTAAGTAAAATATTGTCTTTTAGTATCTTAGATTACGTTTTTTATTTTTTATATAAACATAATTAGTCATGATGTCAAAAACTAAAATCATGCTTAAGATTTTAAAAATGTAATTAAAAATATTAAATTGCTCATGCTTTTGAAAATCATAATTAATATTTTAACGTAAGCGTAAATTTTATTATTTTTTTAGTAACGTTAAGATTAGACCTGTTTAAGAGATGGGTTATTCACCTAAGCCCAAAGGTTCACCGATATTTGGTTAAGTTTGGGAAAAAAATTTTAGGCTTGATCAAAAATCATGCTAGGCATGAACTTGACTCTAGGAAGCCCTAACCCAGTTCAGCCCGACTTGAACATAAATAAAATTAAAATTTTTAACTATTTTTACTAAATTTATTGTAATTATATTTATAAAAAATGTTATTGATTAATAAACATGATTATATATATTTAATATGAAAATTTACATACAAATTTTAACAAACAAAATTAAACTTTAAATAGACTAAAGAATCAAAAATAAAAATAAAAATACCAAAAAAATAAATAAAATAATATTCAAATTGAATTCGGACTTGCATTATAAAAAAAAACCAAATCTAAATTAAAAGTCAAATTCAAATTTATTGCTCGGACTGAACTTAAATTTGTATATAAATTATTACTATATGATTTGAATCCGATCTAAACTGCACTCGAGTCCATTCAAAATCACCTTTAGGTAGGATCACGAAAATGTTACTCAAAAGAACCAAACGAGAAAAAAAATAATAAACAGGTGTAGTCATGACTTAAGGTGGTCGAAAATTTTGTCATATTGGAAGGCGGTGATATATTTCTTCAAAAATTGTCATGTCAATAAATAATTATAACAAGAAAATTTTGACGTGATATAATATGCCATAATAAATCCGTCTGCCAAGTAATCAAACTTAATTAATTGACTGATATGTGCATGAATGACAGATTTTCGGGGTTATTATGACACTTTCAGAATAAAAAAAAAGGATATTAACGCACACGGTGGATTTTGTTTGAAGCACTTGCTAGAAAAAGCTTAAAGATTGAACCTCTTAATTATAGTTCCACTGTGAAACTCCTATGCAAAACGTATTAAATATTTTACAATTTTTAGTTGATTCTAGAATAATTTCACATTAATAATTTCACAAATTTATATTTTTTATTAGTGAATCAAAGTTTATTGATATGATAATTTTTAATAACATACATGATATTAAAAATTTATAAGCTTAATAACTAAATGTGTCATCAATTTTTTACATAAAATAGATACAAGCTCTTAATATTTTATTTTATTGTAAAAATCCATAAACTTCTATTTTATTATAAATATTAACTCAATTTACTAAATTGAGAGGGGGTGAATAAGCTTTTCTAAAACTTAATTTGTTTTTTCTCATCTAATTTTATTTTCAGCACAATTGCTATCCCAATTGCTATCCTACTATAATAGCAACTCAATCAAGCAAGTAATTAAATAATAAAAGCAAATAAAGAAGTAGGATAGATAGTATTAGAATTTTAGAATACAAAATATGAGACACAAAATCATGATATCACAATTGAAGTATTAAGAAAAATTTGATATATAATTGATCATATAAAATTTCAATAATAATTTTCAAAATTTAAATACTTACCATTTTGAGTGAAATCGTCTGCTTGATTCATTGGTCGTATAGAAAGTCAAATGGAAATTGTACGAATTTTGTAGCCTAGATTCTTCTATACATGCAGAAAATGTTTTCGGAGTTTTTATTTATTCTTTTTTCCAACCTTTTCAGTATGGCCGAGCGCCATATATTTATGTGTAAAAAACAAAGCAAAAAGGCGGCCATTCCTTTTCATTTGAAATTCTGAGAAGTTATCTTGTGAATTGGGATGTGTTCCACCCATTATCGACGGAATCGTCTCCCAGCATCTCCTATTCCCACATAATGTGTGTAATACTTTTATTAACAATTTCAAGAGAACGATGTCTCTTTTTTTCTGCAAAGTTCATATAAGAAAATAGGTCATGCCACCAACATACTTTATCGTCTTGAGAGCTCATTGTTATATAATTGTTAGGTATATATAGCAACTCAAAATTATAAGTAGAGTAAGCATGCAATACCCTAGATCCATTCAGGCACATTTTAAGTTCTCCTTGATCTCTGTATCAAACTTTATGATATACTTTTGTATTTATAATTATGTCTAACTATTTAACCATAATTGGTCGATCATTGAATATAATCTAATGTGACACAGAAATACTCTTCCCTTCTTGTAGAATCTCCTATTTCAATTCAACTGCTCCCGAATATGCCCCATTAGATAGAAGCCTTCATAATCATTCGTAACATTCCAAGGTAACTATCATTGAACTGAAACTTTAAGAATCAATTAAAAGTCACAAGGCTAGTAATTTTGAGATCCTTTAGATTTCAAGGGTCTTACACAACTTAGAAGAAGAGATCAGTTGTTCTATCCCTTTTGTTGGTCGAATAATGCACATGTGATAGTTCCAACACCGTACATGTGATAGTTCAAATACACTAAGTATTTAGCTTGAATCCCCAATTGTACTTTCTCTAAGATACAACAACAGGACTTTCACCTGGCACACTTGAAGGGTGTTGTCACCTTACCATGTTTTGGTTCATGCTGACAAAATCATATTATAAAGCATAAACGCAGTGAAGAGTAAACAAAAAAATACCAAAGCATATGCAGAATCAACTTCATATTAACATATAAAATCGATATAAGCATAAAGTAAGCAACCATGTAGTTTTAAAATTTCTATACCTTTATTCTTAAATCTTGTAATTCAAGAATCTTGCTTCAAGTTGATTCCACATACATTCTTGGCTATAGCCAAAACAAAGCTGCTCATGTCACGACCCGAAGGCCGCGACTTTCACTTAATACTTATACTTTTCTTAGTCTACAAATTTATGGACTAAATTTTTCTTTTTCATTTTAAGGTTTGTATTCGGTGTCAGTGTAGTTACTACTCTGATTTCACTGATTCTCTATACAATACTTTATCACACATCTAAGTTACATCCTGACTCACTAGACAACGTACGTACTGTGTATTAATTAAAGTCTGTACATGTAAACAAGAGATTTACAAAAATGTATACCTCAAAGTAATGAAGTGGATTCGCAGGATAATGGCCAGTACTAAACTTGTATACCGTCTCCGAAGGCCCACTTAAAAGCTCTCATAGCAGATTGTATTTCAATAATCTGGAAAGAGATGAAATTTCATGTGGTGAGCAAAACCACGGCTTAGTAAGATACTAATATAAATGCAAGAGTAGGATTATATTATCTTAAACCGCAATGCTTAAAAACTACAAGTTTGCAATTACAGTTCACCTTTTTTCATCGATAACATCTCATTATCTCATTTCTTGTCATCTGTCTATCACTTATACTTTTAAATAAATCATCATAATCACTTTTCAGTCTTCTCATTCTTATACTATAGTGCATCGCACAACAATATGTCGTGTCCAATTTGAATATCATATACTATTAGTCCATACTTTCCTCAATCTCAGAGTACATCATGTCTAATTGAGATATTGTATCAAGTCACTTTATGTTTCATAATCATACTCTTATATTCTATCATCTCATATCACTTTCCATATAGAGAAATCATGATCACGGTGGTATGAAGTCATAATTCTCTTCTTATAAATTTTATATTCATGTATCTTCTCTATTCATGTATCATATCATATCATGACATCATATAGATGAAATATCATTACCACTGAGTCATGATAGTCCTCATATACTCTTCTTTGTTTTTATACAATATAAAGTCATGACATGTCTTATGAAAAAGCATACTATTATGTCATGATTTAGTAGGCAACTTATGTAATTTCACTGTATGAACCGCTATCATTTCAAATCATATCATATTTACTTTAGAACATGCTCAACATATGAATTTTCAATTCATTTCATATTTAAGGTTGAAAGCATGCATAATTCTCTTTTTATATCATGTCAATTCAAAACACGTCTTTTTACTTTTCATATCATGTTAATTCAAAACATATCTTTTCATATCATTTCAAATCAAAACATTCACATTTCTCTTTTCATATCATGTCAATTCAAAACATGTCTTTTCATATCATTTCAAATCAAAACGTGCACATTTCTCTTTTCATATCATGTCAATTAAAAACATTTTTCATATACTGTAAGTCATATCAAGTCTAGAGTTCGTATCAAATCAATCTATACTCTAGATCGCGTATCATTTCAAGTTCGACACAAAATCATATATAAATCATATAAGTGTTGAAGTCATATCACATGTACTTTTTAAAACATGTTTAAAACATGTACTGTTTCAAAATATATTTCATTTCAAACATGTCTCATGTACTGTATAAATCATGTCAAGTCTAGAGTTCATATCAATAAAATCATACTCTAGACTTCATATCATATCGGTTACAGACTAGGCTAGATCCCTATCACTCTATCAATAAAGACTTAAATCACTGTAGCTAGTAGTGAAAATCATGTCATCGTCCCCTGGAAACTAACTAGGGCGCTATCTATGGCCATAAACCTCATCTCTCTCAGCCCCACTGATCAGGTGTGACTAAGACCTGTCCACGACTATTGTCAGACAAGCATCTCTGCCTAATGAGCAAAGCTCCAATTAGACGGTTTCCACTATGCTTTATTGAGTTTAATTCTTTTAGGGTGCCTACAATCTCATAAAACATTTAAATCTTTATCTTTTCATGTCAAAATCATGTAAAACATATGGTAAAATTCTTTAAGATGCTTCATATATAAAAATGTGTATCTACCATATACTTTCCTTTTTAAACTAATCTATACTTTATAGCATTCCTATAAGTGTTAGTATAACGTCTCAAGTTGTAATAAGTTATACTTAAAAGCGATGCTATAAAACATTCCAGTATGCAACTTCGGTAATATTTTCATCAAATACAGTGAAGCGATTCATTTAACTTTATCACCATCAATTATTCAATTTCAAGACTTTCTTTCTGTCCAATCAGTAAATCACTATTCAAATCATTCAATATTCATTTCATTCAGTATTCAAATTGTTCAATACTCTAATTATTCAATAATCAAATCACTTGGTATTCAAACCATTCGGTGTTCAATATCCTTTTTCGATAATTATCGACTATAACAATCATTTGTACATTTCATTAACAATACTAGAACCACATTAGTATGAGTCCTCTTAGTATCTATGAACATTTAGATATCGTATTTCTCTATAATCATCAAGATACTGGAATTATGCCATTACCAATATCACCATTCAAGATATATTCCAGAGTCGACATCGAGGGAATTGCAACCACAAGATTAATAGTCATCTATTAAATATGTTTATGGTCTAGCATATTGGCACCCATTCGTAATTCCAACTTGATGCCCAATTTCATTCACTATCACCAACTCAATCACAGTTTTAAATCAATTTTCATATGGCATGTGTATTATACCACACTAGAATTATTTACAAAGATATTAACGAGTCACAATTGGGTTAGCAATTTACCCACTTAGGAGATTTGGCGAATTGCCATTATTAATAGTATTTCAATCATTTCAGTGGCCTTACGACCATCCATATTACTGCAAAAATCCCAATTCACATCTATTTAACATAGTCATGTATAAGTATACTTTTATGTAGATGTGTGTTCTATCAGATGTCCACAAGGCATCACAATCTACTTTCTTATTATCATCATCTCAAACACAATACTAAAATGGGTCATTTATCATATCTTCCAAATTTCTTCGAGTCACTCATTTATTTAAATCTATCAGTGATTAGATTGTGTCGGAACTCAACCTCATTTTCAATAAGATTATGTATGCATGTAGCATACCTTTATTAAAATTCAATATCACTACTATCCATCGTGTGCTACATGTCAATATTAAGACCACCTCCACAAGTGTATGCCCGATTATTATTTCTCGTATATTTGACAATGCAATGTACTACGATAAAACCATCCCAACACCAATCTCTTCAATGTCTGTATTATCATGTTCGAAACTATTCCAAGAATCCAGAAAATCAGAAAATCCGAAATTTCTAAGATTATCACTCCGTCAATACTCTCACAATTTATTCGTTCAACCATTTACTTATTCAAACCATTCCAAAAATTAAGTCTTTCTGGCAATATGCCAGTGTCCTTTCAATACTTATCTCTCGATAATTCTATCAAATCCCATTTATACAAGAAAAAAACCTTGATCTTATTCATCACATTTTCCTATGAATTTTGGCAGCATAACGACTTAATTTTGTCAGAACCTCCTGCAAGGAAACTACAATTTATATCCATATAGCCGTTGATTCTCACCATTTATTTATTTCTTACTAAGACCCCCACCATCAGTTGTGGGTCCTCTTAGTATATAAAAATCATTCCATCAATGCATCATATAAAATCATAATCCCAAAACATACAATATTATGCTACTAAAGCTTTATAAAAGTATCTTACCTCACGCTGAAACTTAGCGCCTTGACGAGCTCCAAGCTTTGTCGAACACCAAATCACGTCTTTGTCACTTCCGCTACAATTTCAACAACACCAATTGCACTTACATAAATATATATAAATAAACTTATGCAATAAATATCAATCAATTTATTGTTTTTCCTTACCAATTCTTTTCTTTTCTTTCCTTCCTTTTTCTTTTTTCTTCTTTCTTCTCCTTCCCTTTCCTTTCTTTCTTTTTCTTTTCTTTCTTTTTCTTCTTTCTCTTTTCTCCTTTCTTTTCTTTTTCTTTCTTTTTTTTTTCTGTTTGAACCGGGTCGAGTTGGACCGGTTCAGTCGGGTCGGACCGGTTCAGTCGGTTCAGCTTTTGCTGGCCGGTTCGGCCACCGGCGGCCACCCATTCCGGCGGTTCAGCCACTCCTCAACACCCTGGGATCACCACGAAGCTGGATCTGGTCTTCTCTTCCCGAGCGGCGGTGGCGGAGGTGGCGGATTTGAAGGTGGGTTTTCGGTCTCTTCTCTTCCACGTTTCTCCTTCCTCCGCCGTCATTCTTCCTCACCGGCGATCGCCTCTTCTTTCCTTTCCCTCCGCTGGCGGCGTGGGTGGCGTGGCGGTGGTCAGATCGATGGCACCGCCACTTCTCTATTTTTCTTTTTCCTCTCTTTTCTTCCTCTCGGTTTTCTTCTCATTTTCTTTCTTTCTCCTTTCTTTCCCGTCGCCGGCAGCTTCCTTCTCTTCCTCTTCGGTCGGCAACGGTGCCTCCTCCCTCCTCTCTCTTCTCACCGACTGGGGGGGGCTGCCGTTGGGTTCCCTCCTCTGTTTTTGTAACAGAGGGGAAAAATTTCCCTCCCTTTTCCCATTCTTTTTTTTTTTCATTCTTTTTTTAAATTTATTTTTAGTTTATATTTATAAATATATATAAATACACTAATTTTATTTATATGGATATAAATATACTAATTTTATTCCTTATTATTTTGGATCTCTTAATATCCAAAATAATTTCTCTCAATTTATCACTTCATCAATTTCCGAAATTCAATATATTCTAATTCTCATAAATAACTTCATTTATTTATTTCCGGGTAATTAATACCAAAAGATAGGAAAAATTTTCAGTTATCACAGCTCAAGTGCTCGGCACTCTTTAACGGTGATCAACACAAGCAACACACGAACCTTCGATGAGGTAGAATTGTATTATAGTAGTAGCTAGCTAGTATCTTGAGTCTCTTCGAACTCTCCACCAAGATATGTCAAGAAAACTTCTTAATCTTACATAGGGAGAGAGAGGCAGCAAGCGTAGGTTTTCTTGCAAAGATGTCCCAAAACAATTTAGGGGCATATCAAAATAATTGTTCCAATAACAATTAATCTTGAGGATATCTCAAATACCAAAGGACCTTCCTATTCAGTTACACTTCTACATGCTTGTTCACAAATGAATGCATATCTTCTTTTTTTTTTGTGTAAGCACAAGTTTTCTCATTTGCTTTAAGGTTTGAGATTAATCTTATTTGGGTCGAAAGTAGCAAACGGTAAAACCCTCCCGATAGTGGAAATTTCAAGATTCAAACCTTATTCAAATACTTATGGAAGAAATCTACTTCCACTTCTTCCAACCACTTGTTAGTGAATACATATCCCTTTGAATGTTCAGAGTATCTTATAAATATACTCGTTTTTTCCTCTAAGACCTAAATTCTTGTGTAGATGAGCAAACTCGTGAATGTAGGCAGCACTACCCCAAGGTCTCAAATTACTGAGATCGAGTTTTTTTTTTTCCAATCCATAATTTATAGGGAGTGGATGCAACTAACTTGGAGAGTACTCGATTGAGTATGTGGTTATAAAGCAGTTAATAATGCATCACCCCCTAAAAGTGGCCATCATAGAACTAACCATTTCCGAAAAGAGTACTATTTCTTCTGTCTGTAAAACCATTTTGTTGTGGAGTTTTTGGAATAGTTAACTGCCTATCTGTTTCAGTTTCTCATCACATAAATGTCTGAAATTGTTCAGAGAGGTACTCACATCCCGTGAGTTTGATTCTATTCAAATAAATTTGAAATAAATTTTTAGATTTAAATTTCATGATTTAGATTAAATCATTTATTAATAAATATTATATTTTATTTCATTTTAATTTGAAAATATATTTAAAAATAGGCTTAATAGCCAAATAAGCCCTCAACTTTTAGCCCAAAATGGAATTCAACCCTCAGCGTTTTATTACATGAAATTCAGTCCATAAACTTTTATTTCAATGGAAATAAACCCTCAACTTTTTACGATTATGCAATTAAGTCAAAATCTGTTAAATGACACTAACTGCCATTAGTTTTGCATACGTGGCAGCTGATGTGGATAGCTTAGTTAGCTGCCACGTGGCATGCCACGTATGCAAAACTAACGGTAGTTAGTTCATTTAACAGATTTGGTCTATTTCCACTGAAATAAAAGTTTATGGACTGAATTTCATTCAATAAAATGTTGATGGCTGAATTCCATTTTGGGCTAAAGGTTGAGGGCTTATTTGGCTATTAAGCCTTAAAAATATTATTTACTATTATAAAATAAAAATGTTTGGATGGATCAAGTCTCCGCCTTGATGTTATGAAAGAGTCTAGATTAATCTCGACTCAAATCTAAAAGGGTCCACGAACATCTCTATTTTGTTTTAATTTGTACAATATTTGATTGCCACACAAAAAGTGGCATTTATTGTTTTAATTTGCACAATATTTATAGCCACACCAACATGTATATAAAGTGACATGAGATGGAAATTCTTGGTATCAAAATGTGGCAAGTTATTACTCTATTTTAATGCATTTTATTTTGGGCAGTTAACTACCATGTATATTACTCTCAGTTTTTTTTCCCCACCAATTATCTTTGATGAATGCAGTTTCTAAGAGAAAAGAACTTCAAGCAAACGATTCCTCAACAGAAGGTTGAGGTTGGCGAGGAGGTCACATTCGAAGCTACGACAGCAGCAGTGAAGAGAAGTCTGCACTTATTTTCAGCTCTTCAATCGAAAGACGGCCACTGGCCTGCTGAGAATGCTGGCTGCTTGTTCTTTGTTCCCCCTCTGGTGATAGCTCTTCAATTCCCTTTGTTTCTTCTTCCAATGCATACCACAAGCATGGACTTCGTATTAAATTTTCCAACCTAAAAGGAAACATTGAAATTAAACATTTCTATAAATCGAGTGACTTGTCACGTCCCGAAATTGACTTAAATTGGAAGAATATTATATTAATAAAAATTATATTTAATTTATCTTTATTTTTAAATTTTTTAAAAATATTAAAATATTGATATAAAATATTCTAAAACATTTAATGAGTTTTTACTAATTAATATGTACTTTTTACTATGCAGGTCATGACTTTGTATATCACAGGGCATCTTAATATAGTATTCTCCGCAGAACACCACAAAGAAATCCTCCGTTACATTACTGCTTAAGTTTTGTTATTACTTATTGGAGCCATATCAATATCACCACTAAATTTATTTGTTTTTTCTATAAAGAGAAGGTTTTATATTTGTTCATAATTTATTTAAAGCTGAATACTTCCTACCATTAGTTACACTTTTGCCTCATATTCTAACGAACTAAATCTTTCACCACTTTTGTAATAATTTAATAAGTCCTATCCTATTTACTAAATTTAAAGATCCGTCTGATAAGCTAGATGTTGAAATCACAAGATAACACAAAAATAATTTTCTTATATTGATAATGAAACTTACCACACAATCACATTATTTTTATTTATCCTAATAGGCGCAGTTTTTAAACCACTCACACAAGCTTACAAGTCACAATAATTATAAGTTGCACTGGTTCTCTCTAAGCCTCACAATCTCTTAACTCTTGGTCTTCTAACCTCTTACAAACTCTAAAATAAAAATCATTCTTCTATTAAAATTCTAAAACTCTAAAATGCCCATTAATAAAATAACTTCTAATGAATATTAATTATAATAAATAAGATAAATAACAATAATAAAAGTATAAAACTTGGTCTAATTCCCCACAATGCCTCCCTCAAACCAAGTTCTTCAGAAATAACAAGCCAATGCCATCAACAGCAAGAATCTTCAAAGCAGTTGTTCTTGCTGTAATTGAATGATCCATCTCTATTATAAAAAAAAAAAAAAGGAAGAAGAAGCTAATAGGCTACTTTTAAAAAGCATAGATTAAGACAAAAGAATATGTTTTTCTAACCGTTGCCTATTCTAGTGCAGTCTTTTCGCAAGTGGTATAAATCGTCTATAGTTCTTGAACGCAGTTTAATATATAAGTATAGATGACGTTTTAGGGAAAAACAATAGTTGAATTTATAGAAAATAGACTATGCTTTTAATTTAAACCTATTGGATTTGTAAAATAAACTACGTGTTTAAATTGATATTTTGTATCAATAGACTACATTTTGTTGTTAATTGTAGATTAATTTTAAGTAAAAGTCTACGTATATTGGATAAACCATGGTCTGTTTGAGTGGTGGAACTATGGTGTTTTACTATAAAATTAAATTATGGTTGAAATAGTAACAAATTATTCAACTAATTAATGTCATTACACTAATCATAACAAAGTAACTACTACAAAATATTCTTATATCACATTTTTATAACAATGAACTATCTTAAAGACTTCAACACAAAATATCTATAGTATGAAGATTTTTTCCCACAATGATGACAATTCTATAGCTCTCTTATTTGCTAGTTTCTTATTATACCTTCTCTTCCTACAAATAAGTGAAATCAGCAACTATTAACATCATAGCTTGCATCACCTTCATCTACCATACTCGAAGGGATAGTTTGTCAAATTAGTGGACCAAGTTCTTAGTAGTAATACATGCATTATATAGGCAAGGTATTCGATCATCATAATTTATATTATAACATTGTCTATATGCATCAAATTCACTTTATGAATACAATATTATTGTTTAATAGTTTTTTGTTTGGTTAGTCTATAAAAATTAGGAGCCAGCAAGTTAAAGTAATGTAAATTAAGATGTTAACTGATCCCGACCTTCATTATTTAAGAGAGTTCTTGTGCAGAAAAATTTTGAATGCCTTTAAAAATGTATTCAAGTTTATCATAATTTGCATATGATGAAATTCAATTTTTTTTAAAGGTATTCAAAATTTCTTTGCTCAAGAACTCCCACAAATAATGAAAGTTAAGATCTTTTAACAACCTAATTTGCATCCCCTTAAATTCTGGTTCCTAATATTTATAAACTAACAAGACAAAAAAAATCATTAAACAACAATGCTTCATTTCTAAAGTGAATTAAATGCACATAAACAATGTAAAATACCTTTTTACCGAAACTTCGAACCAAATTTTTCCGTTTTCATCTACTTGGTTGGGCTGTGCTTAGTGTCTCAGATTCATTGTAAAACTAAAATTTACATTAGCTAAATCAATATCCATTATTCTCTTGGTCCTAGTTCAAATTTTCTGACATAGCATGCAATCACATTTTTAAATTATATTCTTTAACCAAATTTATATCCATCAAAGTTGCATGCATCATTACAAACCATACATATACTACATACTTCCTTTAATTACATCCTCATACTATAAAAGTACTGATATACAAGTCTAAATACACAATGAATAATTGTACATTATATACCTTCAAGGGTGGTATAAAAGCCTCTAAGGACATGTCAAAACTCCTCATACAGGAACATCTACTGCAAATAATTTGGAAGGGAGAAGAGACGGGTGAGCTAATAAAGTTCAGTAAGAAATAATACAAAGAGACAGATACAGTAAAACTATATGCAAGTTTTCTAAAGCATAAATTAAATACGAAACTTAAAAGAAAATTCAAAATCGGAATTTGGAAGGAGTTTTCCTCTATAGTTCGTTAGGGATTTAAGGCTGAGTAAAAAAGGATGCTTTAAAGCACCTCACTTGTCCCTTTTTCTAACACCTAAGCTATAGAAAAGGTCGAAGGAATTTAATCAGATAAGGAATTCATGTGATTTCAGAAAGTCAAATCATGTTAATGTAATGCATCAGAAAATAAATCATTTAATTCTGATAAAGCAATCAAATTTGAAACACAAATTAGAACATGTATATTTATCATAATTTAAATTCAAATTATGAATATTCAAAATAGCCCTTTTTCGTTTCGAAATTTAGATATCAAAGTCTTTAGAATTCATAATTAAAATACATATACATGCTAACATGCACATACTAAAAAATGGAGACATAGTAACAACTAATTAACAATCATGTAGTACGGATATCTCATAGGGGGAGTGCAAGTCGGATAGACATATAGCCATAGTCCAAAGGTGGTCCTCAGTGAGTACTAATCAGTGTCAACTCGGCCTACTGCGGACTGGATCAAAGTCATACAAAAATTCGAAAGTTCAAAGTTCTAATACTGTAGTGATCTTAGTTAGTCAATGTCTCAAAACATATATATATAATTTCAAAATCCGAAATTCAAAATAGCATTTTCAAACTTCATCGAGGTTTATAAATAAATAAATAAATATTTGTTTCAAAATTATATAATTTGTAATTATTCGTAAAGATTTTCTAAAATACTAAATTTTTGGTAATCTCCATAAAAGCAAAATTATAGACAAAAATTCATAAATATTCCAAAATCATATAAATTAATATTTTCGAAACAGAATTCCCTCGAAAATTGCTATTCTTAAAACAATATTAAATTCATAGCCTAATTTGCAAAAACTATTATTTTTACTAAAATTCAGCAACATAACGGTATAAATTTTCGAAACCTCCTGTAAGGCAAATGCAGTTTATAAACCTAAAGTAGTTGATTTTAAAATCATTCCAGTATATCCTACATTCCTTATATATATATATATATATATATATATATATATATATATATATATATATATATATTCCTTTTCTCAATTTAGTACAACCGTAGCTTAATCAAGCAGTTCTGTAGTTGATATCCCAAAATTGAACTAGTAGGATACCAATCACCACTTACTCTCAAATTGCAGAAAAATCATTTAAAACAATTAAATTTCCAAAATTACCTTCTTATAAATTTTATAAGTCCTAAGAGTATCTCTAAATTCTAATATAGCATCATTTCGATCTAATTCCTAATGAGCGGTAAAATTACAATTACTACTAAATCATCTCTGTTTTTAAATCCGACTTCACCAACAGTCTTCTATTACTCTATACATTATTTTAGAACCCATTTTGTATCCAATTGGGCATGATTCCATATGCCTTTTCACTTGCCTGAAGCTACACACACACACACACACACACACACACACACACACTTCCCTTAGTTTCATGCAAGTCTAACACCACAATCATGCTTTTCATATTCTCTACTTCATTATTTATTCAAGACCTAATCAAAATAGGCATGATATCAATGAAAATCCCATTGGGCAAAATGTACACAAGCCTAACACCCTTGTTATTTTGCAAATTTGGTTCCATGTTCATGTTTCTCATATTCTCTACACTTATATATACTGAGATCAAATTAAACAAAGCATCATACTAACCAAATTCCAAGTGGCCAAATCCTTCCTACCTTTCTAAACATTTATTTGTTTCATTATAAGCCTATACACACCTTTGACCAACCATAAAACAATAAGATGTACAAGTAAAAATTTGAAACTGTAATGCCTTTCTCTTACCCCTTCCTTGGACCAAAACTTTGTGCCCTCTTTTCACCAAGCAAATGGCTCCTCCTAGGCTTGATCTCAAGATATGTGGTAGAGGAGATCAAGGTGAACAAGTTTGCTTAAAGGGAGTTTTGGATTTGAAAGGGTTTTGATGGGGTTTCTCAAGGTATGTTCACTTAAGCTTGTGAGAATAACAACGGTGGAAGTGGTGTAGATGGAAGAGGGGAAATGATGTGCACAGTTTGAAGATGAAATGGGTGATGAAGTAGCTAGCCTTAGGTGAGAAAAACTCATAAAGAAATATTCTATTCATTAAGGACATACCACTTGCCTTTATTTATTTCATTCAACTTTCTTCTTTATTTTTTCTCAAAACTGTATGCTTAATGGGAGTCAAGGGAGTGTGGCTGGCAATGAGAGGAAAATGTGGAAAATATCATGTACTATATATTATTAATATGTTAATGTAAGTTGGGGTAACTATGTTTGAATGGTTCTCCCACTTATTCACCTTTAAATATGTTAAATTCATAAATTTCCACACTTTTCTTAAGGAAGAATGTGGGAGAAGATGAAATGGGTAGTGTGTGGCTAGCAAGATGAGGGAAATATAGGGAAATATCTTGTACTATATATATTTATATATTATTTACATGATAATGTAAGTGGAGCAGTGGAGCAACTATACATGTATACACTTAAGTAATATTTCTAAAATAATATTTAATATATATAATAATTCTTTTCTCTTAATTTTCTTCATAAATTTTATTTTATAATATGTATTTATGACTCAAAATTTGACTCCCTTAATGAGGTGGCCGGCCATAGGTATAGATTTACCAAAATACCCTCCTTAATCCATTAATGTCATTTATATCCTAACCTTTACAATTTTATTTAAACTATTTAATTAATTTACTAAATATTTTTATTTTACTGCGAGATATACCTATTTAACATAATGTGGCTCAAACCTTGACTCTTAATGAAGTTTGGTCGATTATCGCATGAAATTACTAAAATACCCTTATTAGTGTTTTTAAGCATTTTCATATGATTCAGTCTACAATTTGAACCAAAGTGAGACATTTTCACACGAAGGTTCAATTATCACATTTTGTGGGTCTAAATTCAAATAATATCGGTTTATATTCAAATTTTTATGTTTTTCTGACCAAGAGGCAAAATCGTCATTTTGCACAACTTTTGGCATGTTTCCCAAGACATGCACAGATGAAAAGATTCGAATTGAGAATACTTACCATTGCCATATTTCACTCAAAAAATCATCATTGTGAGATCTGTATCCTTCTCGGCCTTAGAATTCTCAATGGGACCCACGATCCACATGTCTCTTATAACACCAAATCATAAGAAATTCATTTACTGTCTTTAAATTTAATTATTCTAGTTCCAAAATTAACTTATATAGGAAAAGAAATTGAGAATCTCACATCCTCCACACCTTAAGAAATTTGGTCCTTCAAATTTGCATCAAGTAAACTCTGATCAAATATCTCTAGATATTTTTCTCTCATAAGACTCTCCAGCTCTTATGTTGCTTTCTCAATAATATGGTACTACCAGAGAACTTTGACTAATGGAATACTCTTAGACAGCTAAACTTTCTCTTTCCTATCCAAGATCCGTAATACTTCTTCATATAGTTCATATCCTTTCTGATCTTTAGAGGCTTATACTGAATTACATGTGACGGATCAAGATGGTACTTGCAGAGCATAGACACATGAAACACATTATGTACTATAGCTAATTCAGGAAGTAAGGCTAACTAGTATGCTACATCACCAACACGATCCAGAATCTCAAAAGGCCCGATGAACCAAGGACTTAGTTTCCCTTTCTTACTAAATCTCATGATACCTTTAGAAGGAGAAACTTTCAAAAATATAGAATCTCCCACAAAGAACTCCAAATGTTTACGTCGACTATCAGCACAGCTCTTCTGTTGACTCTGAGTTGTCCTAAGTCTCTCACAAATCAATCAGACATCCTCAAAAGCCTGTTCCACTAAATCGAGAGCAAGTATCTTACGTTCACTCACTTCTTCCCAAGCAATTAGAGAATGACATTTTTTACCATAAAGAGCTTCATATGGTGCCATCCCAATGCTTGAATGATAGCTATTATTGCAAGCAAATTCAGCTAAAGAAAGATAATCATTTTAGGAGTCCTTAAAATCCAAAGCACACACTCTAAACATATCCTCCAAGGTCTAAATGGTACGCTCAGACTGTTTATCTGTCTATGGATGAAAAGCAATACTAAAATTCAATCGAGATCTCATAGCATCCTGAAAATGTTCCCAAAAATGGAAAGTAAATCGGGAATCTTGATCTGAAGTGATGCTCACAGGAACTCCGTGAAGTTGTACAATCTCCTCAACATACAGATCTGCCAGAACATTGAGAGTATTAATAGATTTATAGCTAAGAAGTGAGCTGACTTAGTCAATCTATCAATGATAACCTAGATGGCATCATTGTTCTTTCTAGTTCTTGGTAATTCCATGATAAAGTCCATAGCAATATGCTCCCATTTTCAGGTAGGTATAGATAGAGGCTAAAGAAAACCTACTAGTCTTTAATGCTCTACCTTAACCTGCTGATAGGTGAGACACCTAGCAGCAAAATCAGCAATGTCTCTTTTTATTGCTGACCACCAGTACACTTTACGTAAATTGTGGTACATCTTTATTTACTAAGGTGTAAAGTGTACTTAGTAGAGTGATCTTCTGACAAAATAAGATCCTTGAGATCTCTATCGTCCGAGATATAGATCCTTCCTTTAAACCTCAAAAAACCATCAAATCCAACTCTAAAATCAGTCTGCTCCCCAGTCTAAAATCTTTCCCTATATAGATAGTGCCGCCAAATCTTCAAAGCAAAAATCACTACTGCTAACTCCAAATCATGAGTGGGATAGTTCTTCTCATGATCCTTAAGCTGTCAGACCCATAAGCCACTACTTTTTCATTCTGCATGAGCACATAACCCAAACCCTGAGTGGATGCATCACTGTACACTAAGAAACCTCTCAAACTGCTAGGAAGAGTAAGGATTGGTGTTGAAGTCAATCTATGTTTCAACTCTTGAAAACTACACTCACAGGCATCATCCTACTTAAACTTTACATTCTTGCGCGTGAGGCACGTCAAAGGAGCAGCTAGTCTAAAAATCTCTCAACAAATCTTCAATAATAACCAACTAGACCAAGGAAACTTCAAAACTCAGTGACTAACTTCGGCCTTTCCTATTACACTATGGCTTCTATCCTGGACGGATCAACAGAAACCCTATCCTTATTTACTATGTGACCGAGAAAAGAAATCTAATCCAACCAAAAGTCACACATATTTAGCTTGGCATACAACTTACTGCATCTAAGAGTCTAGAGTATAATCCTCAAATGCTGCTCATGCTCTTCCTAAGATTTAGAGTAGACAAGGATATCATCTATAAACACAATGACGAATCTATCCAGATATGGCTTGAATACTTCATTCATCAAATTCATAAAAGCCACAAGTGCATTCGTAAGCCCGAATGGCATCACTAAGAACTTATAATGTCTATATCGGGTCCTAAAGGCTTTTTCATCGCTTCTAATCTTCAACTGATGCTACCCTAATCAAAGGTCAATCTTGGAAAAGACCCGTACACCCTAAGCTGATCAAATAAGTCATCGATCCTGGGAAGTGGATACTTGTTCTTGATAGTAGCCTTATTCAACCAATAATAATCAATACACAATCGTAGGCTACCATCCTTCTTTCGAACAAATAATACATGTTCTCCCCACAAAGATACACTCAATTAGATAAACCCCTTGTCTAGAAGTTCCTGGAGCTGCTTCTTCAATTCATCCAGCTAAACTAAAGCCATCCTATACGATGGCTTGGAAACAGGTTGTATACCAAGAACTAGATCAATGGCAAATTCTAACTCCTTATCAGGTAGAAGTCTTGACAACTCATCCGGGAACACATTAGGAAAGTCCCTCACCACAGAGATCTCGCGTAATTCTGAACAGCTCTTTTTTACGTCCTCAACACAAGCAAGAAGTCCTTCACAATTAAGCATGCGATATAAACTATCATTTAAACATTCACTCGGCAAAACAGTACATTTTCATTACTTAGAAACAAAGTTTACAATGTATTCTTCAGGGAATGTGAAGGTTATAGTCTTAAAGTAGCAGTATAAATTAACTCGATTTATAGACAACTAACCATTCCCAAAATCACATCAAAATCATACATATTTAATAACACTAGATCTGTTACTATTTTCTTCTTTCCTACCCTTAGTTTACAATTTCTATAAACTAAATCAATCATATCGGATTCTTTAGAGCAGTACTAATTTGCAACAGATGTCTTGAAGTTTCTGACTTTACAAGCATGTTCATAGCAAAAGTAGGAGAGATGAATGAATGTGTGGAACCAGGATCAAACAATGCAAGGCCATAATATCAAATATAAGAATCTTACCCTTGATTATATCTGAAGAGGTATCAGTGGACCCCTAATCCAAAACATAAACTCTGCCCTGAACCACTGCCTTCTTACCTTTATCTGCAGTGGTGGCTTGTCTCTAGGGATGGGCAGGACGCACAGGCTTTTTCTGTGTAGTCCTCTCCACCGAACAATCTTTAATCATGTGCCCTTTCTGTTCGCACTTAAAGCAAATGCTTGTAGCCCAATAGCAGGGCCTGCCCGTATGAACCTTCCCACAAGTACCATATGTAGCCCCTGTAGTGCCTTTCTCATTATCAGTACTCGTATAAGAAATAATGGGCCTTATTGATCGGTCCCTAGAAGTCTTATCCCCACTATGTTTCCTACCATAAAACTCATCACTCCAAGCTTCTTATTAAATCGCCCAGCTATGTAAGATCTGTCATCAAAGGCTCTCTTACTTTTGTTCTTGCCTTTACTCTTAGAACAGGATCCATACTCAACCTGATGGAACTCGTAATCCTGTTCACATAAGTGGGCACTCCTAACCGCCTTATCATATGTAGAGATATCAAATAGGGCCAATCAAGATTTGATAGACGGTCATAGCCCTGCCAAGAACCTCTCCACACGGTGCTCCTCACTACTTACCATCTATTGATCATAGCGACTGGGAGCAATAAATCATGACTCATACTAATCTACCGTCTAATTTCCTTGAGTTAAATTCAAATACTCGCTTGCATCCTCTTCTCGGCTATACGGGGAATATACTGCTTGCGAAAATACTCTGAGAAATACACCCCAAGTAATTGCAGGACATTTGGCTTTCAAAATAGTCTTGGTGGACTTCCACCAATACTCAGCCTTATTGACTAATAGAAAAGTCACCATGCCCACTTTCTTTGTCTTTGAGCATGACATGTATCCAAATAATTTCTTGATGGCATTCACCCAGTTCTTTGCCACCATCGGATCCTTCTTTCCCTTAACTTGGGAAGGTTAAACTTCTTGAACTGTTGGAGCTAGTTTAGGTCACAATCAACCATTGGACCTACCTAAGGCTGCATGGAGCCAGTACATTAGGTTGAGCTTGAGGCTGAACGGTTGAACCGGAGGCTGAAGGGTAGGTAGTGGTAGTGGTGGTGGTAGTGGTGGCACAGGAGATGGTACTATTGGTGGTGGAGGTGTTGGTGCTGGTGCTAATGGTGGGATTGTCTAACTATTATTACTATTATTATTATTATTATTATTATTATTATTATTATTATTATTATTATTATTATTATTATTAAAGCTTGCCATGAACTGAATAAACATAGTGGACATTGCATCCATAATTTTGGACATAGAATTAAGACTTCTCTCAAGTCAAGCGATACAATCTCCATTAGTCTCTGGCTGAGGAAAAGGAGAAGGTAGCTTTAGACTAGGCTCTCTTCGTGGCTTACCAACAGTCCTTCTACGTCCTTTCATTTTAATAGAAAACCTAGACAAAATAAACATATTTAGTACCATTTACACAAATTGTACAATATATATTCAAACATGTATAGTACTTAGGAGATGTAAACAGTTCTTGACCTACCGACATTGATACACATCAGACCAACCTTACTCTAATACCAACTTTTATAACATATCTATTTACTGAAAATTCGAACTAAATTTTTCCTTTTTCATTTTCTTGGTTGGGCTATGCTTAGCATCTCAGATTCGTTGTAAAACTAAAATTTACATTAGCTAAATCAATATCTATTATTCTCTTGGTCCCAATTCAGATTTTCTGACTAAACATGCAATCACGTTTTTAAATTATATTACTTAACCAAATTTATATCCATCAAAGTTGCATGCATCATTACAAACCATAAATGTACTACATACTTCCTTTAGTTACGTCCTCATATTATAAAAGTACTGAAATACAAGTCTAAATACAAAATGAATAACTGTACATCATATACCTTCAAGGGCAATACAAAATCCTCGAAGGACGGGTCAGAACCCCTTGTATAGGAACATCTATTGCAAAAAATCTGGAAGGGAGAAGAGGAGGTAAACTTATAAAGCTCAGTAAGAAATATATACAAAGACACAGATACAATAAAACTATATGCAAATTTTCTAAAACATAAATTAAATACAAAACTTAAAAGAAATTCAAAATCGAAAATCGAAATTCAGAAGGAGTTTTCCTCTATAGCTCGTTAAGGATTTAGGGCTGAGTAAGAAAGGATGCTTTAAAGTACCTCACTTGTCCCTTTTCCTAATACCTAAGCTATAGAGAATATTGAGGGAATTTAATCAGATAAGGAATTCTTGCGATTTTAAAAAGTCAAATAATGTTAATGCAATGCATCAGAAAATAAATCATTTGATTCTAATAAAGTAATCAAATTCGAAACACAAATCAGAACATGTATATTTATCATTGCTGTTGCACAAAACAATAATGATTTGGTGCTGACGTAGATCACTTGTTGCTTCTTCATAAGTGGCACTAAGGGCTCTACAAAAGAGAAAAGTCAAAGAGACACGAGGGGTGGTTCCCTAGATAAGCACTCCGATGCTTAAGTCAGACAGGATTTTTCTAAGATTTTTTATAAGCAAATAGAGATTAGAGTTTAAAAATGATATCTGGGACTTATTTATAGAATGTATTTGGTGCGTAATTACAGTTAAGACCTACAGCTTAAATGATAACATAGTGGATCTTTTATGGCCCCTTTGAGTCTTCTTTTTTCTTGGGCTTGACTACCATTAGGCTCAATGTCCTTTAGCCTTACTTATATCTAGGTCCAACGACTTTTAATATGACCCTCATCAATCATAATTTAAATTCAAAGTATGAATATTCGAAATAACCCTTTTCGGTTTCAAAATTCAAATATCAAAGTCTTCAGAATTTATAATTAAAATACATATACATATTAACATACACATACTAAGAAATGGAGACATAGTAACGACTAATTAACAATCATGCAGTCCAGATATGCCATAGAGGAAGTGCAAGTTAGATAGATATATAGCCATAGTCCAAAGGGGGTCCTCAATAAGCACTAATCAAGTGTCAACCGGGCTCGCTATAGACTGGATCAAGGTCACACAGCAATTCGAAAGTTCAAAGTTCTAATACTGCAGTGATCTTAGTTAGTCAATGTCTTAAAACATATATATATATATATATATATATATAATGTCGAAATCCAAAATTCAAAATTGCATCTTCGAATTCACAGAAGTTCATAAATAAATAAATATAAATTTGTTTCAAAATTATATAATTTGTAATTATTCATAAATATTTTCTAAAATACTATATTTTTGGTAATTTCCATAAAACCAAAATTATAGATAAAAATTCATAAATATTCCAAAATCATATAAATTAATATTTTCAAAATAGAATTCCCTCATAAATTGCTATTCTTAAAACATTATTAAACCCCTAGCCTAATTTGTGGAAATTATTACTTTTACTAATATTTGGTAGCATAACGGTATAAATTTTCTAAACCTCATGCAAGGCAAATGTAGTTTATAAACCCAAGACAGTTGATTTTAAAATCATTCTAGTATCTCCTATCGTATGTATATTCCTTACCTTAATTTAGCACAACCGTAGCTTAATCAAGCAGTCTTGTAGTTGATGTCCCAAAATTGAACTTATAAGATACCAATCAACACTCACTCCCGGACTGCAAAAAAATCATTTAAAACATTTAAATTTCCAAAATTACCTTCTTATAATTTTTATAAGTCCTAAGAGTATCTCCAAATTCCAGTATAGCATCATTTCAGTTTAATTCCTAATAAGCGATAAAATTACGACTACTGCTAAATCATCCCTATTTTTTAAATCCGACTTCACCAACAGTCTTTCATTACTCTATACATTATTTTAGAAACCATTTTGTATCCAATTCGGCATGATTCCATATGCCTCTTCACTTGGCCAAACCTACACACACACACACTTCCCTTAGTTTCATGCAAGTCTAACACCACAATTATGCTCTTCATATTCTCTCCTTCATTATTTCTTCAAGACCTAATCAAAATAGGCATGATACCAATGAAAATCCCATTTGGCTGAATGTACACAAGCCTAACACCCTTGTTATTTTGCAAATTTGGTTCTATGTTCATATTTCTCATATTCTCTTTACTTAAATTTATTGAGATCAAATTAAACAAAGCATCATACTAACCAAACTCCAAGTGGTCGAATCCTTCCTACCCTCCTAAACATTAATTTGTTTCATTCTAAGCCTACACACACCTTTGAACAACCATAAAACTACAAGATGTACAAGTAAAAATTGAAAATGTAATGCCTTTCTCTTACCCCTCCTTGGACCAAAACTTTGTGCCCTCCCTTTACCAAGTAAATGGCTTCTCCTAGACTTGATCTCAAGATATATGGTAGATGAGGTCAAGGTAAACAAGTTTGCTTCAAGGGGGTTTTGGATTTGAAGGGGTTTTGATGGGGTTTCTCAAGGTATGTTCACTTAAGCTTGTGAGAATAACAATGGTGAAAGTGGCGTAAATGGAAGAGGGGAAATGATGTGCATGGTTTGAAGATGAAATGGTTAATGAAGTAGCCGGCCTTAGTTGAGAAAAACTCAAAGAGAAATATCCAAATTTTTTAATCATTAAGGACATACCACTTGCCTTTATTTATTTCATTCAACTTTCTTCTTTATTTCTTCTCAAAATCATAAGCTTATGGGAGTCATGGGAGTGTGGCTGGCAATGAGAGGAAAATGTGGAAAATATCATGTTCTATATATTATTTAGATGTTAATGTAAGTGGGGCTAACTATGCTTGAATAGTTCTCCCACTTATTCACCTTTAAACACATTAAATTCATAAATTTCCACAATTTTCTTAAGGAAGAATGTGGGAGAAGATGAAATGAGTAGTGTATGGCCAGCAAGATGAGAGAAATAGGGGGAAATGTCTTGTACTATATATATTTATATATTATTTATATGATAATGTAAGTGGGGTAACTATAACTATACTAGTTACTCCACTTAAGAAATATTTTTAAAATAATATTTAATACATATAATAATTCTTTTCTCTTAATTTTCTTCATAAATTTTATTTTATAATATGCATTTATGAGTCAAAATTTGACTCCCTTAATGAGGTGGCCGGCCATAGATATGGATTTACCAAAATACCCTTTTTAATTCCATTAATGCCATTCATATCCTAACCTTTACAATTTTATTTAAACTATTTAATTAATTTACTAAATATTTTTATTTTACTGCAAGATATACCATTGAACATAATGTGGCTCAAACCTTGACTCTTAATGAAGTTTGATCGATCAACACATGAAATTACTAAAATACCCCTATTAGTGTTTTTAGGCATTTTCGTGTGATTCAGTTTACAATTTGAATCGAAGTGAGACATTTTCACACGAAGGTTCAATTATCACATTTTGTGGGTCTAAATTCAAATCATATTGGTCTATATTCAAATTTTCGGGTTTAGGGTTTAGGGTTTAGAGTTTAAGATTGAGGCACGTTTCCCTAAACATACACAGATGAAAGGATTCGAAATGAGAATACTTACCATTGCCATATTTCACTCTAAAAATCATCATTGTGAGATCCATATCCTTCTCGGCATTAGAATTCTCAATGGGACCCACAATCTACTTGTCTCCTATAACGCCAAATCATAAGAAATTCATTTACTATCTCTAAATTTAATTATTCTAATTCCAAAATTAACTTATATAGGAAAAGAAATTAGCAATCTCATAATATAAAATATGATAAGTTCCTTGCCTTGTATAATGTATGCTTTCTATTGAGAACTTGGTCCATTAATTTGAAAAGCAACCCTTTCGAGTAAAATTATAGAGCACCCACACTATGAATAAGTTGTTCTTGCCATTTGCAACTTAATCAAAATGAGTTCTAATTCTTTCATATAGAAATCTGATAAATTCAAATAATCATGTTAATTAAAAGCATATAGTTCACTCATATAAATAGCAAAAATCAATGGATGAATGAGATAAACAACCCTAACCTCACAAAAATTGAAGTGAAATATTTGCCACCAATGGTGTTCCTCGAAATCCTTTTGCAATAGTTTAAACATTAGTTTTCTAGTAAAAAAAAGCTTATGTGCAATAGCAAAGGAACCAATGAACCCCCAACTAGATAACTTGCAACTAAAAATCTACATCAAACCTACAAAAAAAGTGACAAACTAATTAAAACTAAAAGAACAACAAAACCCTTAAACTAAAAATTAGTAAAAATTAAACACTAGAAATTGGAAAAGAGGGTTTTTGGACAATGAACCTCTTTTGTGTAGGAATCAAATGAGATAAACGAAAAATATCATTCAAATAAAAAAAAGTGACAAAAAATATTATAATGAATCAAAATAGTAAAGTAAAAAATAACATAAAATAAACACTAGACATTGGAAAAAGGGTTATACTACTTGATTCATAAATAAAAATGATTAATCATTACTATTATAGTTGTTTCATGATGTTTCATCTATCACGAGAATCGATCTAGGGATGAAAATGGCTTCTATTTTTTTTTCTTCAAAGGTTACACTAAAAATGACTTGTAAAGTAAACAACGCTTGGGGTAAGTTATCATTTGATGAAAATGTTTTTATGTTTAAAATGAGGTTATACTGAAAATGGTTTTTTGTTGGATAAAGCCACAAAATGACACATAGAGAAGAAAAATGCAATCTTTAAATGAGGGAAAAGATTTGAAGAGTGAGCAGTGAATCCTAAATCTACTTATAAACTATATAAAAATAGAAAAAAAATACTAAAGTTATCATTTAAAACCATAATCTTTCATAATAGTATTTTAATTAGAAAATACATAAAATGACTACAATTAATATAAAGACTATAGTCTATTTCGAAATTAAGCTACACTTGGGATAAAAACCTACAGTCTTTGATTATTGTACCTAACTATTAAAAGATGAAACATCAGACACAAAACACTAGTTTAAAATCCTAAAAAGTAGTTAAATTTATTCAAACAATAAAATGTCTATCATAAATGACATTGCATCCGCCTTGCCTAAAACTGAAATCATTTACAATATAGTTGAATCTTGGAAGAAGAAACATTGAGCTATAAGAGTTTGCATTTAAAAACCTTTATTGTAGTCTGTTAATAAATAAAAACTGTAGTCTAATTTCTTCAAACAACAAAATGTTTGTTTATAATTGATGTTGCAGCCTTACATAAAACTGAAATGATTTTCCAATGCAAATGAATATTGGAAGACAAAACATTGAGATTTGAGCCACAAAAGACTATTTGAAACACAAAATCATAGCCTACTTTTATACTTTTAATATCTAAAGACCACAGTGTATTATTAAAGACAACATATAAAACATAAACCATAGTCTATTAACAAATAAAACCATAGTTTAATTTATTCAAAATGTAGAATTTTTGTTCATAAATGATGTTGCAATAGCCTTACCTAAAACTAAAATGATTTTCCAATGTACTTGAATCTTAGAAGACAAAATATTGAGCCTTGAGCCATAAAAAATTATGTTTGAAACAAAAAAAAACTGTAGTTTTTTTAATATAATTTTAATATCTAAGGAATATAATGTGCTAAAATAATAGTTTTTGTGTAATTAGGTTTAAGTAAAATGTGGTCTTTTAGTATCTTAGACTATGCTTTAGGGTATAAACCTAGTTTGAGTCATGATGCCTAAATTTTGAAAAGTTTTAATATATAAAAAAAAAACCCCATAATTAAAGCAATTAGATTGTAGGCACTTTCAGTTACCATAGTCAATGAGTGTTTTTTTTTTTTTTTAGGAGTGCATGATCTTCTTTTATCAAGCAAACCAAGTCTTCATCTTCACATATGCAATTGGTCCATTTTTAAATTTGCCAAGTGATTTCTTTTTTTTTCCACTTTGCTATCAAAGAATTTATTGATGTTTACCCACTCACCAAATAACTCAAAACAAATAAATCCATCATTATGTTTTGACAAAAATTTCTCAACACCTAAAAAATCATGAATTTTATATTCCGACTTACACAAACTAAAATCTCTGACAAAAGAATCATCAACTGATTTTTCCATTGCATCTACTTCTATAATAACATCACTATCATGGCTTTCATAAACAAATTTCAAAAATAATTCATCAACATATACAATCTTGAAATACTTTCACAAAATTTGGCATCTAAATTAAATTTTACTAATTCCAAATTTTCAGCATCTATTATTGCAATACGAAAAAAGTTCATTAACAAGATTAGAGTACATACCATAATTCACCGAACTAAGTTCTTCAATTCTAAATTTTTACAATCGAGAAACTTTCCTCATCAAAAAACATTTCTTTCACATCAACATATTTATCATTAAAGTCAAAAAAGAATTATGCACTATCAAAAATGGCCATCAACAAAGTTATATGTCCTGCACCATTTTGTACAACTTTTGCATGATATTGTCTATTACCCACTCTATTGGCATGACAATCTTTACTAAAATATCCATATTTCTTATAACTATGATACTGTCACATCCCAAAATATACAGTATTTACCATATTATAACACCACACTTGACGGTTGAGCTGTCTGCGATGCCTTTATCACTCACTTATGAAAAACATTAACTACTATTATACTTAAATTAAATCAGTAGTCGATGAAAATATTTACTGCAATATATACAGTATGTACACGTGTTCTACATCTCCGGTACATGAATTATACAAATGTAGTACTGTACAACTATGTCTGAAAACATGTAAAAGAAATACTACCTCCAGGATCCACTAAGTGCTGCCTCGGGGTCAACTACAATGCAACTAGATTTGTGGAACGGAATCACTGAAGATAGTCTATAGAGTGAGAAAATGAAGGGGTGAGCTAACGCGCTCAATAAGAGAATTGTATGTAAAACTGATACTATAAAATCTACATGCTAAAAACATTTGCATCCTAACAGTTCACCAAGCTCAAAACAGGATGGCTACTATAGCTGGCTAGGAATACCGGATGGAGTATGGGAGGTATTTTAGAATACCGTAAGTGTCTCGGCTCCTAGAAGTGACTATAGGGAGTAATCATTTTCTTTTGATATTCAAATCCAAGTAAAACATTAAATATTCACATGATAAAACACTTAAGTAAATAAATAAGGAATTAATATTTTATCAAAACAAAACATTAAATATTCAAATCCGTCAACTCGGGTTGCAAAATAATTTTATCAAAAATTATTAATATTTTTCTTCCTATTTTTAAGCTACTAACTTTCATAAAATGCAGCCATTAATATCGTAACATAAGCATAACCAGTATAAATTATACTGGTGCTAAAACCTAATTTCTTCATTTTTGTTTCTTTTTCGGTTCTAGTTCCACCAATCTTTCTATTTTAATTTCTATAATTATTTTCTATTATTAAGCTCAAAATTCAACACATTTTCCCCATCCAAAATGCCATGGCCGAAACCCTCTTATGGCCATTTCCATGATTTTGTCTCTTTTTCCTTAAATTAATGTTTCCAATTGGTGAGTCTAGTCTACGTGAGTCTTCCTTGCCATATTCTTGCATGAACATGACAATTTCCTATTCCTCCATGTCCAAACCGAACCTCCCTTGTCACTAACCAAATTTTGGTTCTTCATCATTTCAAGTTTCTAAGCTTTCTCTTCATTTTATTTATATTCTATAATTCATTTCTCATCATCTTCATACAATTTCCAGCCCCTTTCCTTGCTTGTTCTCATCTAAATCAACATCTCATGTTGTTCCAATTTCCATATTCTAACAAGATTTAACTAAAAACAATACTATAACCATGCTTTTCATGTTGAGAATTATGGAAATTCATCATGTAAGATCAAGAAAACCATAGACTTGTAAAACTCACCTTGAGCAAAATTCACCTCCTAAAACAAAATACTTTTCTGTCTCACGTTCAGCCCTTCTTTTTGGCTTCCTTGGCTATTCAATCGATGGAGAAAGGTTGATGGTGAAGGCTTAGATGCTTAAGTATCATGTATGTATAATTTTTGCTGCTTTTCCTTAGATGAACGAAAGCCAAACAAAACCCAAAATGCAACACAAAACTGATGGCTCGTAGACAGCAGGGGATCGATGAGGAAGACAAAGAAATTGCTTAGTTTTGCTTCAATTTTAGTCTTCCATTTATTCAAGATAGCCAATAGGAAATGGCCACCTAGCTTCTTATTTTTCTTTTCTCATCATTTTATGTCTTACTAGCATTAAAATTCCAAAGAAGTTGGCAGCATAAAGGAACGACTAGAATGGTTCCTTTACTGTCTCGTTTTTTACCAATTTCACCTATCCTCTTTGTAATTTTTTTATCCAATAAAATTATTCACATGGTACACTTTAAATGCTGCCTCCTTTATATGATTATTTGTATCTTTTTCCACTATGAAAATTTTGCAATTCAACAGCCTTTAAATGGCTGAAAATGGCATACAACAGCAGTAGAAAAGTTGCGTGAGAGTCCACTTTTTCTGCACGGTTTCTTGACTTCTTTCTCCTCTTATTGTTCACTTCAACCAATAAAATTTTAGCTCTATTTTATTTGTTAACTTCTCTTCCTTGTATATTATTAATTTTGCATTTTATTGTATAAAATATGATAGAATTTCAGCCAACTTTTCCAGCTGAAAGTCGGTACCATGGCAGCAATGAAGAATGGCATACCGTCCACAACTTTGGCTGCACTTCTTGACTTTTCTTTGCCTCTTTTGATAGCTATTTCATCCAATAAAATTCCACTATATATCCACTTAATAATTCCCTCTTTATCTATTCTTATTTACCTCATCTTTCCACCAAGATTTGTCTCACAAAATTACTTCCAGCCGTGTATACTAGCAGCCCTGTCACGACCCGAAGGCCAATGATGTCCACTTAACACTTACTTTATTGCTTATGAAAATTACGAACCAAATTTTTCTTTTTCTACTTACGGTTTGTATTCGGTGTTAGTGTAGTATCTAAATCAAATCCTATCTTACTAATATTATTTCTCGAGCTATGTCACATTTCTCAAGGTGATTTTTATGATTTTAGCCTTATTTTACTATTCCCAAAAGAAGTAGGTCGAAAACCTCCCCCTTATATTTTATCGATTTTCCCAGTAAAATCACCTGCATAAAGATACATTTTTAAACTTCATAATACAACTAGTTGTTGTTTCCCCACAGTTCACACAATTAAACATCTCATGCTTCTCAAGGGTTTAATCATTAATAAGTCCACATCTAACAAATTATACATCATTCAAAATATACATCACAACCCGGATCGAACTCGATAATCACCTAAACTCACATAATAATCTAGTGCGATCCAAAACTACATCCTATATTCTTTCCTAGTACTGTGAAATTAAAGTACATATAACTATCAACTGATATACAAGTAGTATACCTCAAAAATATAAAAGCTAGGCCCGGAGAACGCAGACGAGTACCACTACTAAGTACAATTCTCGGGAGCCTATACGAAGCCTGAGTCGGCTATCAACTCGTAAGATCTGTAGATGTTTAAATTTAAGGGGTGAGCAAATCCACGGCTCAATAAGTAGTTTAAATAAGTATATACTAGGCTTATATCGTAAAACACGATCATACAGGCATGAGTTTTATAAAATGACATGTATGCATTATATCAAGGTTTGCTACCAATTCGTATGTACACAGATTTCATAAGCTTATTCATGCTTTCAGTCCATTCTTAAATTCACAAAGTATCATTCTTTTTATCAGTATGGTTAAGTGTGAAAGAAGAGAAACATTCAAATAGCACATGTTTTTATGGCATATATAAGTATAATTCAATGATTATACACATTCTCTGTCTTATGTATAAGATCTATTTCATCTACTGATATTCATCACAAACTCACAAAGTATCATTCTTTTTATCAGTATGGTTAAGTGTGAAAGAAGACAAACATTCAAATAACACATGTTTTTATGGCATATATAAGTATAATTCAATGATTATACACATTCTCTATCTTATGTATAAGATCTATTCTATCTACTGACATTCATCACATTCACAAATCACAATCATTTATTTATTGTCACAATAACCTACGATTCCTCATATTTCATCAAAACACGTGTAGCACTTAGCTCTCAAAGGATTCTAGAGGTGGCTCCCATAGTTTCCAAAGACCCTATGTAGCACGTAGGTCCCTTGAGCTCTCTAGAGGTGGCTCACACGGTACAAAGATCGAGTCTTTACTCAGGTTGGCCTTTATGACATATACTTTCTATTATCTCATTGGAACTCGTGTAGCACTTAGCTCTCAAAGGATTCTAGAGGTGGCTCCCATAGCTTCCGAAGAATCTATGTAGCATGTAGGTCCCTTGAGTTCTCTAGAGGTGGCTCACACGGTACAAAGATCGAGTCTTTACTCGGTTTGGCCTTTATGACATATACTTTCTACTATCTCATCAGAACTCGTGTAGCACTTAGCTCTCAAAGGATTCTAGAGGTGGCTCCCATAGCTTCCAAAGAATCTATGTAGCACGTAAGTCCCTTGAGTTCTCTAGAGGTGGCTCACACGATACAAGAGTCGAGTCTTTACTCGGGTTGGCCTTTATGACACATACTTTCTACTATCACATCGAAACTTGTGTAGCACTTAGCTCTCAAAGGATTCTTGAGGTGGCTCCCATAGTTTCCGAAGAACCTATGTAGCACGTAGGTCTCTTGAGTTCTCTAAAGGTGGCTCACGCGGTACAAGGGTTGAGTTCTACTCGGGTTACCTTTTTCCTAGCTTTCGACAAACAAGACTAGGTACTAATTTAGGTCCAAGAACTCAATATTGGGAGCTATACATATCGCACACAAATCACATAGGCATTCTCAAAGTATCACAATATGCTAACATACTCCCTCGGTGCGATTTAATTAATTCATATGCATTCCTAAAAATGCAAGCACCAAAAAAGTATACAATTTAAAACATTCAACAACCACAAACAAACTATAACACATAACATGCAAATCACAAGCAAGATCCCTTTCTAAACAACTACTATTCACGATCACATTATATCCAATTTGTATTTTTTACCGTACTTACTCTTATAGTCTTACCCATAATATTCCACAAACTTGAGGTAAATTTAGATAAGTGTTTTAATAAGTATTTATTCATATCTTACGAGATGATACTAGTAAGGCTTATTTAACCTACTTACCTCGAGGTTTAATCGTTTCTTCCTGACCTTTTGGAATCCGAAATTAAGTCCTCAACCGTTCCGATTCACTACACATAATCCATTAACATTTCAATAAGTTTTTATCATTATGTTTAATCACATACTTAAAACAAAGATCTTAAAAACGCTATTAATTTCAATTAACTATTAATCCGAAACTACCTCCTAATCGTTAGTCGCAATATACTCATGGTCTAGGTCCTTACGTACACATATATTTATATATGTTCAAATACCTATGTGTTTATACCCGTGTATATTCCATTATATACATATATTATAGCTATATATATATATTTACCCATGCTCATCTCTTTTCTTCTCCTTATCAATATATATTTCGTATAAATAAATATATATTTATACATTTATATCATTTTTAATAACACATAACATATTGATCATCATGATATATGTATATCCATACATATATATATATTTATATATTTATCCATATCTCTATCAGTCTCAATAATATATCTTAGAGCAAAATAAATCGCAGCCACTTGTACATTAAGAATTTATTCATTTATATTCTATTTATCATACTAATGATATTAATTTGCATGTGTGTGTATATATTTATATACTTGTATCCATCCTAAACCGATGTATGGTTTCGTACCTTTAAAAAAATAATAATAAAACTTCTTCCACCGAATTTCATATTGCTTCTTCTCCTTAAAGTGTTCAATTAAAACCCATGCCGATAATTCACTTATCATTGTCATACTAGTGATATGTATGTATATTTATATAAATCTATACATACATGTGTATAAAATTAAGACTCAAAGCAAAGAAGTCTTACCCCTTTAAAATTTCCAAGCTTCTACCTCAATGCTCCAAGGTCTTGTATTTATTCACATGATATTTACATTAAAAAAAAATGTACTGTTTCAGCCTTAGAGAAATGCCACTCCAAGCTCATTGACCTTCTCGGTTCTTCCTCTTTAATAGCCTTTAGATGTTCTGTTTTGAGCACCAAAGCTTAGCTTCCGTGTCTACTGTTGCTTCCATTTTTTTGTGCTTTAATTCTCATCTTCAAACAACCATAACACAGCATTTAAACTAAGCATATTCAGC
Organism: Heritiera fomes; assembly: GCA_032173925.1. Classification (NCBI taxonomy): domain Eukaryota; kingdom Viridiplantae; phylum Streptophyta; class Magnoliopsida; order Malvales; family Malvaceae; genus Heritiera; species Heritiera fomes. Next base: position 12,426,037 of record JAPDPM010000015.1, on the reverse strand, counting down.
TCGTGAATCACGTGGTAAACAGCCCCTAAATCATGCCCCTTACACCAATATTTAACCACCTAACATCAGCCTTTAAAACCATCGTGAACAGCCTTTAAAATAGCCACTCCAACGTTGCAAGGTAACCCCCAAACTAAAACCCAAAAATAACTTTCAACGTCAGCCCTCTTCCACTGCTTTAACCCATAACCGAACCCTAAAACAGTTTACCAAAAGCCAACATTTCGATCCTGTTTACTACCTTTACAAAGCCTCTATTCCAGCCTTTGAAGCAGCCTTAAACTCAGCCTTTTAATAATCTATTTTGTCACTATTCGGCTAACTTAAAGACACTTTTAAGCAGCCACCATTCTTAGTTTCAAAGGCTACTGTTTTCAATATCTTGTTCCAACTTTGTTTCAACCTCACCAAGAGTTCTAACTCAGTACAGAATTCACACTTTCAGTCTTCTAAAATGCCAACTGAAAAGCCTCACATTATCAGCTAGAATCCTTGCTTCCAGCAGCCCGTCAATCACAGCTCAAACACCAAATTTTTTAGCCTTAATTTAGCACTACATTCTGCCCCATTTGCTGTCCCGTTCATGACTCCATTTTAGAGCTTAGCACCAGCTCCTTTCAACCCCATGTTTAAAGCCTCTCTTTCACATATTTTGTCTTCCTTCCTTTAGCCAATAAATCACTTGATCGGTGCTTTGTCAACATCCAAAAATGTCTTCCTTATTTTATGCGTCCTGATCAGACCATTCAGTCCCTCGTTTTAGCACCAGTTAAATGTCCTTAATTACCAAGGAATTCCATAGCATTCACGCCACTGATCTAGTTTTGCAAAAGAAAATAAAAACGAATTACCTTTCCCTGCATCTCCTTGATTTTCCTTTCATGGCTGTCGCTACTTCAGTCGGCGTCTGTTTCTTTCTTGTCTGAAGCTTACATTTCCTTCCTCTTCTTGGCAGCTTCAACCTCGATAATATCCCAAGAGAGATCAACGAACAGCCCTTTCACGCTTTTCTTCTTCCTTTCCTCTTCCTTGCTGAGATCTCCTTCTCCACTCCTTCACGTTGTAGCTCAACTTTCAGCTCTCTCTCTCTTTCTCGTGCCTCACTTACTTTCCCATTTCATTTTCAATTTCCTTAGCTTTTTGGCCTGACTTTGGCAGAGACTACTTCTATTTTTCTTAAGTCTGTAGCTTTCCTTGATAAGCCTTCCGATGGTGATGATCCTGATGATCGATGGGGCTGTGCTTAGTGGGGTTTGATGGGAAAAAGTCCCATCAAACTCCACTAGGCTTATTATTTAATCTATTTTATTTTATATTTTAAATTTATTTTTTTAAAAATTTTTTATTCCTAACACAATTATCCATATTTTATAATCTATAATTATAGTTACATAATTAGTATATATATATATATTTGTTTGTTTTGTTGTTTTTCCGTATATATAATAAGTATGTGTATATCTATTTCAAGTATTATATATATAATATATATTTTTACTTATCTACATATATATAAATATATATTTTATGTCTAATATATTTTTAGTGGAGGTATGTATATATATCTATATATATACCTCCTTTATCTTAAAATTTACATATATCGATATATATACATATTTAACACTCAATAAGTGTATATGTATGAATTCTTTATTTTATTTTAAATATTTTAATATTCATGTATACTACATTTCCTTTAGTATACTTGTGTCCTTTGTTTTATTAAAACAAATATACATATATATATTATGGAATATATGCATCTATTTGTTCTTATATAATTCTTGAACTTAGTTATAAGATTTCTAATTCATCTTAAGGACCATTTGTTACTAAATTGACTAAACTTGTAACTTCATTCTCATTACATGGAATAATGGAAATTACAAAGTATATCATAGTTTTCAAGCTTATTCTATGTCTCTTAATTTATTCACTAATATGGTACAAAGTTTGTAGTTTTTACAAGCCCTAAGTGGCATGGAAGCCAACTCTTGTTTGCTACACAATTTAAGCTTTGTTTCTCCTTTCTTTGTATATTTCATCCAACCAAAATACATCACATGGTCAATAAATAATTCCTTTCTCTTATAAATATATTTATTGCTATTTGATACCATGAAAATAATACTTTCATTCTAAATTTTTTGATTTCATTTCCTTCATTCTATACTTCCAATTCATCTTTTAATTTTCATTTCAATTCATATATATCATATTATAAATTATAGTCCCAATAATTTCATAATTCAAAGTGAAAATTCATACTCAATATTTATTTAATTCCACTAAAACATTTATTTCCACTATCATTCATATACAAATATGGTATACAGTATTATAAAATCGAGTTTCACAAATACTGAATATGAAACTTGCATTGAGACTGATAATGACCATTGTTTTTACACTTGTAACACTCAATGTTAGATTTATCTTAATTTTGATCAAATTACCTTTTCCTCCTTTCCTTTGATTGGACTTGAAATTTCTACCATCACTTTTTTTGACTTTATTCACTTTTTGTTCATTGGCTCATATTTTTCCTTCTTCACATCCATTTAAGCTATCAAAGCTTGCTCAATTACTGCTATGCCATGAATCGAAGGCCGTGGTGTGTACTTAAACTCTCTACTTTTAACTTCTTTACAAATTCACGAACTAAATTTTTTTTCTTTTTGTTTACTATTTGTATTCAATGCTAGTGTAGTTGTTAAAATAATTCAATTCATTTTTTAATTTAAAAGTGATTTGAATTACTCTCTGAGGTACGCAGAGGTTGTTTTTAGCCATAACTTATTGTTTCTTAGAAACTTATTAAAAATATCTCTCCTTATATTATAAGACTTTCCTTAATTAACCACCCGCAAATCAAATTCAACACAATGCAACACAGCAATCTCTCAAAATTCAACAATCCGAATATCCATAATTACTCACTATAAACATATCATGTAACATCATAATATTATATCGACTACTCATTATCCTAGTTTACATCACATCCTACAGTATTATAAAAACATTGCCTGAAAATAAAAGCATATAGGAAAGAAATATTATTATACCAAAATATTCAACAACGAGGACTTCAAGAGTCGAGACACTATCAAATTACCAAGACTATCCCAATGTGTCTTAACTCAGATAAATTTATAAGAAAAATTAATCTCGTTTAATGAACGAAGGCTCAGGAGTTACTAATATGAGAATAAAATTAGGATTATATTATCTCTAATGCAAATGCATAAATCCTGCAAGTATTTATCCCCGTATCATTTAGAAGTTGATATCTTTTGAGTATTGATTCGATCATGCCCTAACGACACTAAGTGTCTTTGTATCACTGCATATTATGCATCAATGCAAGATGTACTATCATGTATAAAACATTCATTTCAAAACACGTCGTATGTAGCATATAATCAAGTATGGAACTCATATAGTTTTAGAATCATTTAACATATACTTTAAAACACATTTCAAAACATATAAAGTCTCAAAGCATATCATGTGTGGTATAAAACCATGTGTAAATCATACTCAGTCACAGTCATATCCCATATATTGTAAAAATATATCATATTTAGAGTTTGTTATACGATAAACCAAACTCTAGAAAATGTTTAACATTTAATAAGAGACTAAGCATGGATCCTTACTCTGATATCATATCATCTCGAACCCATTGTAACTATCAATGACCTAAAGGCATCTATCTATGAGCATAGATCATTCCGATCCCACTGATAAACTAGGAACTAAGGAATATGTTTGCGACTATTGTCGAAACAGCCTCTAACAGTCTCATCAGACAACATGTATATATCACGTATATATATATATATATATTTATTTATTTATATATATGCGAGGTTCCATGCCATATAGGCAAAACCACTTGATATATATACTCTATGCTACGAAAGCATATGCCACACAAGCATGAGCAGTAAGGTGCCTGTCGTCTCTAAATCAAAATCTCTCTTTTTTCTTTCAAATTCCTTTTAAATCCTTTAAAACAACCCACACATTAAAGCAGTTAAAACTGCATCGTTTCTAAAATCAATGCATGGTTCAATCGTATGTTCAGTTTGTACATGTTATGCATAACATTAAAGCATGAGTTAAACATTCAGGCATAGTGGTTGTACAAACATTTTAAACATTCACTTTCGTTTAAAAGATTCCAATGCACCTTTTTTCAAAACAATATTTTCTCTTTTGAAACGATACATAATCACAAAGGTCCAAAATCATACGCTATGCATGAATGAACCTAAGTGCACCAAAGTATAACCCAATTGATATTCAATCCAATATTACGCATCTTAAGCTAATAGACTAGGTATATCAACAATAGCCTTAATTTCTCATTCGCATATAATCATGTCACAGGTATAATTCGTCAATTCTTATGAAATTACGCATAGTCTATCAGTCCTCAACAGTATTAGCACAACAAATTATATCACATACACCAGCTATTAAAATCACACTGCTCTTATTGAGTTCACAACAACACATAAGTGTATATTTTCATATCCAAATATAATCCACAAAATTCAAACCTCATTTCACTTTCCACTTGCTACCCTCTATCTCAGTCCATAAAATTGTAATGAATATCTATGTATATTCACGTATGTATATATAATTCCGATAATATCAACGAATGCTAAAATTGCCTATCTTGTGTTAAGATCACAATATCACATCTCATACCAGTCACATAATCTTTTCCAATGTAGCAAAAATCACAGTTCTATAAGTAAATAATCTAAATCGTCTAATTCTACAAAGACACCCTCTATATTTGGCAACTCCATTTCCATATGGTATCAGTGTTCACATTCTTTTTAAATAGCAGCTTTCACAGTCACATTTCACATTAACATATATCCACACCAAAACACTTACGGTAAATTTCATTTCCTACATAATCATCTCATGTAGCTATATGTCACTTTCTTATCTATGAAAGATCAAATCGCCATCATGACATTCTCATGCATGGTCATTTGTAGAATTTTCTACTCATAAATACTCATATATACTTTACATCTATATTTATATATTCCATCACAACTACAAAAGTCATTTCTCAATCCACTCTCTAAACTCACTACAATATCACACCCTTCTCAAAACATAATTTAATATTCATTCCACTATTCAATCATTTTTCAAATCCATTTAAACAAATTTCTATTTATTTCCATCAATATCATATCATTATTCTAACAACATATATACGTAATCACCTTACCACAACTTAATATCCAACCACATCAACATTACATACCCAAGTGATCAATATATTCACTAGTGGGATTATCTAGAGTCACTAGGTGCCACAAGCTAAACATTATATTCTCATTATCCACAATCACATTCCCTGAACTATCTCATCCACCAAAATCATACTTTACATCATAACCCCTTGTACATAGCTACTTGCCAAAATTCTCAACTCAACATATTTAATTCATCCTGTTTATATATTTTAAGACCCATAATTTCCAACAAACACATATTTAACCAATTACATCAACTACACAATATAACACTAACAATAACTTATAAAAGCAACTTACCCATTTGCTGACGCCTAGCACCTTAGCAACTTTCAAGCCTAGCCGAACTTCACCATTTGTCCCTTTTCCGTTTTACTACAATTTTCGAAAATTCACATATACTTAGAACAATTAGTTAAAACCATAAAAATTTCATCATATAGAATGTAACTTATTACCCCTTTGTAAGCCTAACAATCTAGGAAAATTTCTCAACTTTCTCTTTTTTTTTTTTCCTATTTCAACCTTCATTTACAGCTCCAAAAACCCTCTATTCCAGCCCCTTAAACAATCACTTTCATCCTCATTTTCATCATGTTTCCAGCAGCACAACTCAGCTTTGTTCAACCCGTAAACACCCTTCTCTCCAGTGCAATTTCAACCCTAAAATTACCCTGTTTAGGCTATTTTCCAGCCCCCCCAAAAACACCAGGTTCTGCCTTCAATTTCAGTCCTTGAATTAATGCCCAGAAACCGAAATTTCCTCCCCTGCATGTGCCTTGTTTTACCACCAATTTCAGTATTCAAAATCCACGTTGACAGCCCATATAACCCAGCCTTATATCCCCTGTACACAGCTCTATTCGAGCTCTACCTCCAGCACCCAAGAATGCTATGTTCATCCCCTATTTTGGTGTTGGGTATAGCACCGAAGATCATCCCAAATAGCCCCCATTTTCTGTTGTTTTATAGCACCATCTTAGCTCGATTTCAACACCTCAAAACCCTGTTTCAATGCCTAGACCCAGCTCTGTATTACAGCCCTATACAGCCCCTAATTCCACCATCGCGTTTTACCCCAGAAACAACCTGTTCAGCACTAATAAAACCACCCAAATCGACACCTAGTTCAGCTTGATGCTCACCCGATCTTCCCCTGTTTTCGATGCCCTGTTTAGCACCCGAAACTGCAACTAGAATCCTGATCAGCCCCCTGTCTCTTTCGTTTCCCTATCTCTTGGCCCCTTTCACGGCTTAACTCAGTTTTGTCCTTCTCAGGACTCCCTCTCAGGACTCCCTCTCTCTCTCTCCCCAGTCCTCACCGCTTCCCCTACTGCTGCTGCCTTACATGGCAGCAGCTTCTTCTCTCCTTCGGCACCCATAAGGCTGGTGATGCTGGCTGTTTCCTCTCGTCCTCTTCAAATGCTACTCTTCCTTTGTTTGTTTCCTTTCTGCTTTTCTTTCTTCAGTTCAATTTGTAGCAGAAAGTTCTGGTGTGGGTTAGGGCAGATGGAGTTTCCCAGGCAGCGAATTGGCTCTCTTCTTTCACCTCTCTTCATCGCCGGCGGCTCCAACCACTAACAGCAAACCTGACGCCGGCCAGCAGCAGCGGCAGTTCATCTGACTCTTCCCTTCTTTCCTCTTTTCCTTCCCCTTCTTTCTTTCTTTCCTCCCCCTGCCAGTCGACTCTCCTCCCCTTATTTTCCTTCAGGTTTCTCTCTAACAGGCAGCCCTTTGTACGCTTGTTTTAAATTTTTGGAAGAGGTGAGATGTGGTGTGTCACAAAGGCGGACGATTTGGCGGGCAATATCCCACCAAATCACGATTTTGTTGTTTTTTAATTATTATTTTATATATATATATTAATATCCATATTATTATTTCTTTTATATTTTCTTTTTATTATTTATTTAAGAATCCTTATATATTTATAATTAGATTCTTAAAGTTGTAATCCACCAAGCAAATATATTATTCCCATTTAATCTATTAGAATACTCTAATTTGTCGATTAAATTCTTAATTTATTTTTTCGTAACCTTTATTGCATAATTTATTTTAATTTATATTTCTTCTGGCTTAATAAAATTCTAATACTCAAATGAAAATCCAATTACTCCATTTTCATACTTTTAATTTATTTACCAAGTGTCAAAAGTTAAGGGTATCACATGCTGTTGTAGTCCTTTTATCCAATCGATGTTCAAGGGCTTTTAGCTATCTTTGGAAATCGTCAATTGTGATCATGCTAAGATATTTCAAGTCCTTGATAGTAGCCACTACATAAAATCGATTCGCCAATGTTCAAAGTATTTTCTCCATTATCTTAACATTAGAAATAGTTTCACCATTCACCTTCATGTTGTTGACAGGTTTCTATGTGCACAAAAAATAATATATAATCTTCTCATTCTTTTATTGTTGGAGAATGTCAAATTGCCTCTTATATGTTTGCATTCATATATTTTGAACCTTTTTCACACTTTGGTGGGACCAACGCAAAGTATAAATGCCTCATAGGTCTCCTTGAGCCTCAGAATCTCTTAATTTTTTGACTCTTACAAACCCTAAATAAATAACATATTCATATTAAAATTTTAAAACTCTGGCTTTATTTGGCTGGATGGAAAGAAAAATAAAAAAATAGAAAATTGGAGGGAAAGAGAAGTGAAAAAGAAGTAAGACATATTTTTTCTGTTTATTGACGTATTTGGATGGAATGATGGAAAAGTTGAAAATATATATAATTTTCTTTCCATTCATTAATTGGTACAATGAAAAAAAAAACAAAGAAAATTAGTAAATTAAGATAAAATAAAATTAAAAAAAAGATAATTTTGTAAACATACATACTTAACTTACATCTCTTTCATTTTCTCTCCCCTAATTTTTTTAAATTTGAAATGATTTGTTTTTGTAAATAATGATACGTAATAACAATTTTTCATATTTTCTTTTCTTATACTTTTCTCTGTAACCAATCATTTTCTTTTCTCTTTTCCAGTCACCTCTATCTATCTGTCTACTTTTTCACACTACAAAGCATACCTCAAAAGACCATAAATAAAATAGAAATTCAAACTCATTGCTTTCATGGAAGGCTAGTTACATGCATCTACTAATGAATTAAACCTTAGATTGTTAATACATTTTAAGTTTGTAGTCGCTTCTCTGATCTGTTGCAGAATGATGATGGTGGTTGGGGATTGTACGTAGGGGGTCACAGCACAATGTTTTGCACAGCTCTCAACTACATTTGTATGCGTTTACTGGGAGTAGGACCCGATGGTGGCCTCAATAATGCTTGTGAGAGAGGCCGAAAATGGATTCTTGATCGGGGAGGTGTGACAACCATATCCTCATGGGGGAAGACATGGCTTTCAGTACGTTTATTTCTCTAACAATTAGCATCAAATTTTTCTTAAAATATTCTTCTCTAATCTTTAGGATTTAACAAAGCTATAACCATTTTTTTTTGTGCATTGATTAATTAGGCTATAACTTCTTAAAAAGAAACTTTCAAATGATTATATTCCTCTTTGTTATAGATACTAGGTGTTTATGAATGGTCAGGTTGCCATCCAATGCCCCCAGAGTTTTGGCTCTTTCCTTCTTATTTTCCCGTTCATCCAGGTTTGCAAAATTTTCTTCTTTGTGATTAATTGATATATATATATATATATATATATATATATATATATATGTGTGTGTGTGTGTGTGTGTGTGTGTGTGTGTGTGTGTGTGTGTGTGGATACGATTGGCTATTCATGGCTTACCTTGGAAAGTGGAAACCATGGACGAAGCCAGAGGTTTTGTTTAGGATAGTTTGATCAAGTTTCCAAGACATTTGATTGGTTTATATATCATGTTTCTTCCACTAATCACTATGATATTAATGCAGCAAAAATGTTCTGTTATTGTCGACTGCATTACATGCCTTTGTCGTATTTGTACGGAAGAAAATTTGTTGGTCCAATTACACCTCTCATTTCACAATTGAGACAAGAACTCCACATTGAACCATATAATGAAATCCATTGGAGTAAAAAGCGTCACTTATGTGCAAAGGTAATTGATTGACAGGATTAATTTTTACAACCTAGTTTAATACAATCTTTTGGCTTTCTTAAGAAAGTGTGTGAAAAATCTTTTATTGCAGGAAGATCTCCACTATCCTCATACTTTGCTACAAATGTTGCTTTGGGATAGTCTCTACATATTTTCAGAGCCTCTCCTTAATCGTTGGCCCTTTAATAAGTTGAGAGAAAAAGCTCTTAAGGTAACAATGGATCACATTAATTACGAAGATGAAAGCAGTCGCTACATTACCATTGGTAGTGTAGAAAAGGTGATGTATTAATTTTAAGTTAGAATTTGAATGTTAATATTGGTCAAAAATATAATGCTTTGCTTATTTAATTAAGACTTAATTATTATATGCGACTTTGGATTGAGCAGCCCTTGTATATGCTTGCTTGTTGGATTGAAGATCCAAATGGAATTCATTTTAAGAAGCATCTTGCTAGGATTGCTGACTATGTGTGGCTCGGAGAAGACGGAATGAAGATTCAGGTTAGTTAATAAACACTAAAAAGGTTAAAGCTAAAATATTAAGATTACTTGTTCATCATTATCTCATCAATTGTTACATTGTCGAAGTCGAGTATTTTTAATTCACCATGCAGAGCTTTGGAAGTCAAGTTTGGGATACTAGTCTCCTTCTCCAAGCTTTGCTTGCTAGCAATTTATACAGTGAATTTGGACCTACACTAATGAAGGGGCACAGCTTTTTGAAGAACTCACAGGTTCCATATGTTAATCTTGTAGATATAGAGGGATAAAGTATGTATTTGTAATTCAATTCTTTCACTTGGGTTTCATTGTCTCTAGTTTTTAAATTGCTTTATAGAAGTTTCAAACCATTTAAAAGGCATCATTATGATCGATACATGCATAAAAATGAGAGAAAATTATAGAATAGGATAATGAATTTAGAATTATTATTAATTGTTGTCATATACCAAAATATATTTATTAGAAAGAAAATAACATTTTTAATTTTTTTAAAAAGGAAATGAAAGTATATTCCTGTTTCATATTTAAAAAATTCAACTTAAAATCAAGGAATAATTCTAAAAATTTTATTTTCTTTCTAACAAATATATTTCCTTATGGTAGCAAAGAGTAATAATTCTCGTTTCATTCTTTAATTTTATTTTATTTTCTATTTTTATTTTATTAAAAAATTTTCGTAATATTTAAGAAATTTAAAAATATTTAAATTAAATTAAATACTCTTAAAAATAAAGCTAAAGTTTTTCAATTAAATATACACAAATAATTTTGACTCTTGTGCGATTGACGTTTATTTTTTAAAACAAAAAGCTTGTACATATTGAAGGATTTAATTAATAATATTTATGTTCTAGCTATAGTTTTAAACTTAAATTGTAAGAGAATTACTTTTTGTTAAGTGATATTGAGTTGATTACTTCCAACAAAATATCTTTTCAAGAGAGCATAGTAATAGGGCTCCCTTAGATACCAACGAGGACACGAGACGGTGCAATTAAGTCATTTTTCACCTAAAAGCATAAATGAAACTTGTTCGGATAGCATAGCAGGATGATGAGAAATAATTATTTAGAAAGAAACTAAATTATCATTTTTCCCTTAATTTTAAGTTGAATTTTTAAAATTATATACAAAATTAGTTTCATTTTTAATTACTTTTTTAATAAATACAATTTAGTATGGTAGCAAAAAATAATAAATTTAAATCCATTATCTTAATTTGTAATTTTCTCTGATTTTTAAGTTAAATTAGATGAGAGACCATAATAACACTTGTTTAAAAAGCTTTGGGACAATCATGATATAATTTAAAAATTAAAGACTGAAATGAAACTCAAATAACAAATTTGGAATTACATATGCATTTTACCTAGATCCTTAAATTTCGTTTCACCACACAACGAAGTTGTGGTTATTTTCTCCATTCTACTTGGAATTGACGGTTTGATATTGATTGAAATTTAAGGTTAGAGAAAATCCTCCAGGTGACTTTAGAAGAATGTTTAGACATATTTCTAAAGGATCTTGGACCTTCTCTGATCGAGATCACGGATGGCAAGTCTCTGATTGTACTGCAGAAAGTTTGACGGTAATTTTGTTTTATTCAATTAAATGCAACATTTTGATTTGAACATACGCAATAAGAATGATTCCTGAAAATGTGCTTATTGTTTTACAGTGTTGCCTATATTTTGCAACGATGCCACCAGAAATGGTTGGTGAAAAAATGGAAACAGAGCAGTTTCATGATTCTGTCAATATTATTCTATCTTTACAGGTAAAATATGGTTTTCTAAAACTGACTGGACGTATATACAATGTCTAACTTAAAAGAAATTGCTATCGAGAAGCTTACTTAGAAAAATATAGATTATTGAAGGATAACATAGTAAAATTAATTTCGTATTTCAATGCAGAGTAAAAATGGTGGTTTATCAGGTTGGGAACCAGCAGGAGGTGGATTCTGGTGGGAGGTAATAACTTTGTCAATATTTAGACCGACCTTTATGTCTAAATGCATGGAAATATCACAACACCAGTCATGTAAATTTTCTACCTTTGAAATTTCTAATTTGCCATCAATTAATAGCACTTTTCCCTAATTAATTATCTTTTCAGTGGCTCAATCCAGTCGAGTTTCTTGAGGGTCTCGTCAAAGAATACGAGTAAGAGTCTTATCTTTTTCCTTAATTAATTTCATTAACTATCCATTGTAATTGGAAACCGAGTCTTTTTATGCTAACAAAAAGAAAAAAAAACATAAATCTAGGTATGTGGAGTGCACTGCATCTACAATCCAGGCACTAGTTCTTTTTAAGAAGTTCTACCCCGAGCATAGAAAAAGAGAGGTTGAAAATTTCATCAAGAAAGCTGCACACTACCTTGAAGACGTACAATACCCTGATGGTTCATGGTAATTAATAAGTCCCTCAGTTTTTTGAAAAGATGTGATGGATTAGAGTTCACAAAAACCCTGACAAGCATTCCCAAATATATAGGTATGGATGTTGGGGAATTTGCTTCTTTTATGGCACATGGTTTGCGCTTCGTGGTTTGCAGGCCGCTGGCAAGACCTACAAAAATTGCTTGGCTATACGTAAGGGAGTTGATTTTTTGCTTAAAACACAAAGGGAAGACGGCGGTTGGGGGGAGAGCTACCTTTCTTGTCCTAGAAAGGTAACTAATATAGCTTTCTTTTATTTATTTGAATCGTGAACTATCTCATAACAAGTGTTGAAAAAAATATCCCTCAAATCAAACACCCACAAAAAGGAAGAAAAGCAAAAACAAACACAATAATTTTAATGTGTGGTTTGGCCCAACTAATTTAGCCTACAACCACCCAACCAATCTAACAAACAATCAAATAACTGCAACCGTGCAATTTTTAAAAGAGAAAAATTGCAAACTCCTTACAAACTCAATTATGCAATTTTTAGAGAGAAAAATTGTAAACTCCTAACAAAGCTCAACCGTGCAATTTTTAGAGAGAAAAATTGCAAACTCCTAACCAGGATCCCAAAGCCCAACTACACCCTTTTAATAGCCCAAACTCTAGCTATTCTATCGGTGTCTACAACTCTCTAGGACACTTTACAAACCAAGCCTAACACATTATTTATAAGGAGAGAGCCCTTATAACTTCTTCTATACTTTCAATGTGGGATTCAAGGTAAACCCCAACAACAAGCACTTATAATTAATCAAACTAGACATGTTAATTCTCTTCCAAATTGATATATATGTATATATATTAAAATATATATAAATATAGTTTTTTCCTCTTGTTGATACAGGTATATACACCAATCGAAGGAAATCAATCGGATTTGGTACATACGGCACAGGCTTTGATGGGTTTAATTATTGGTGGCCAGGTATGTTACATTCATCAATTAACAATGTTTTTATAGTTCTCATATACCAAGAAAAACAAGAAAGAAAAAAAAAACTATGTTCTAAAGTTTCTTGCTATGTCGCTTTTTTTAATCACTATACATATACATGCTATTAAATAGGCTGATAGGGATCCTACACCTCTTCACCGAGCTGCGAAATTGTTGATAAACTCTCAATTACCAAATGGTGATTTTCCCCAACAGGTAACTTTCTTTATATAGATATGTCATTAAGACTTTGCTTGGTAGGGTAGAAAGAAAACTAAAAAAATAGAAAATTGAAAAGAGGGAAAAATGGAAATATAGAAAACATTAATTTTTTTCCTTGAGTATGCTTGGTAGGAAGGATGAAAAAATAGATGGAAAATATATTTTTTTTCTTTTTATTGCTTGGTAGAATTGAAAAGTAAGAGGAAAGAAAATTAAAAATAAAATGATTTTATAATCCTACCCTTTATACAATTATTTATTAAGTATAATTTTTTTTCTTTTTTGGCATTTATTGAGTTTTTATTTTTAATTAAAAATTTTTTAAACAAAAATCTGGTCAAAATATTTAATTAATAATTAATTTACTATAATTAATTATTAATTATAAATAAATAACTCATTAATTAATTAATTTATTCATTATTAATTAATTATTATTTAGCTATTAATTAATGATTATTTAATAATTAATGATTAATGATTATTTAATTAATAATTAATCACAAATAATTAATTGATTTTCAAATAATTAATTATAATAAATTATTAGTATTAATTTATAATTAATATTAATTATTTAATGATTTATTATTTATAATTAATAATGGTTTTGTTATTAGTTTTTCTGTACTAATAATGATATCTTTCCTACGTAATTAAGTACAAGTAAATAAAGAATCAAGCAATAACGCTAAAGGTTGGTTGAGCGTTCAACAACCTGTAGTATTAGATTAAAAAAAAAAAGACTAATTAAGGGTAATTAGGTATTTTTAACTTATTTACTCAATCAGTCACCATTTTCTTTCTTATTATCTACCCAATTTGGACAGATTGTGATGTATGAAGAGGGAAGGAAAATGTCCATCCTTCCCAATTTCTTTCCTTCCCCTTTTCCTTTGCATCAAGCAACTTAAAATTTGTTTTCCTTTCACTTTTCTTTCCACTACTTTCAATCCTTCCAGTTTTCTTTTGTACCAAGCATAACCTAAGAGAGTTTTTTTGTTTTTTGGCAATCACAAAAACACCTCTTTATTTTATGAACACTTTTATGGAAAAAATATCTAAGATACATTTACATTATATCATCCAAACATACTAAGTACCATATGTGAGAGATCATATAAGACAAATCTCATAATACCTAGTAGCAATGAATCTTATCATAAGGTGGTGCTGTTAAACTATCTTTGTCAAGTATGAATACCAAGGAATATGGGGTCATCATAGCCCAATTTGACATGCACATCTCTCTTTTCAACTGATTAGCAGCCCAATCCACTGCACAATTAGCATTTTTGTTAATCCAATTCACCTTGTATTCATCAAAATTTCTACACAATAGTCTTATATCTTTTATAATAGGATCAATTTTCCAGAATCTACTTTTGCTTCCTTGCATCAATCTCTTTGCAACAATTTTAAAATCAGTCTCAATAACTACATTTGACAACCTCATGTTGCAAGCTAGCTTTACTCCTCCTTTTATTGCAAATGCTTAATGCTTCTACTTCAACACACAATGTAACAGCAATCTTCTTCTCAATACCTCCAATCATAATTCCATCTTTATTTCTCAATACAACACCAATACTTGCAGCATTATCACTTTCACTAAAAGCCAGATCACAATTTATTTTAAACCGCCCCTCATCAAGTTTCATCTAACTTTGCTTTATTCTCCTCCCACAATCTTTCTCTTTATTCATGTTCTCCAAAATACTATCATTTTCGTTAATTGCTCACTTGATTCTTAAAATAACCTCTTGTTGGTTGCTATTAGGCTTTCTCACCCAAAAGTTAACTCAAGAGATGAGACTTTTCCTCACACTTATAAACATATACCCAGCCCCTTTGACAATCGATGTGGAAATCCCAATAGTCTCCCTCTTCACACATCAAGCTTTGGGTGGAGAGCTTTTGTGCCTGGAATTGTGACCACAAGGAAATGTTGGAAACCCTAATAATCTCTTCTTTTACACATCGAACCTTGGGGGAGCCTTTGTTTCCTTGAAACCGAAGGAGAGACATTGGCAGCCTGGGCTCTGAAATTAGTGTTGGGTGCTATTGGGTCGTCTCACCTGAAAAACTAGCTCAAGAGATGAGGCTTTTCTTCACACTTATAAACAAATACCCAACCCCTTCCATAATCGATGTGGGAGCCCCAACAATCTACTCCTTCACACATCAAGCCTTGGGTGCAGAGTTTTTCTGGTCAAAACCATGAACACACGAAGATGTTGGGAACACCAACACCTCCACAAGTCTTGTCTTATATTTTTAGTAAATAGCATTCCATCTTTCCTTCCAAATCTTCCAACAAGTAATGTAATTAAAACCAATAACCTGTCTTTTTCTATACCTCTTAAATGACTTCCATCAAACATCTTTAATAACAATTCATCAATTGTACGTACCTCTTCTCTACATACCCTATACCCAAACTAAACAAGACAACATTAGTCCATTCATATAGCAATAAGACATGTTTAATTGTCTCATCTTCATTTTTACATATTCTACGTGTAAGGATTTAAACTATTTTCCTTTTCCCAATATTTACATTAGTAGCAACAACATTTTACATACCTTTCATGAGAAAGCTTGATACTTTGTATGAACTGGAATTCTCTATATATTCTTCCACACTATCTCATTTAACACATGAGAAGTGGAAGGATTATGCAAAACTTCCCTCTCCTTTGCCTCCTTTAGTAAATGGTATCTTGTTTTAACTAAATATACATAGTTCTCCTTGCATAGGCAAATAATTCTGTCTTTTCCACCAACTTGACAAATAGGGATTCCATTAATTGCCTAGACCATGTCTAAGGATAATACCCTTTCGACTGCATTCAGCTGCCAGTAGCCCTGTTCTCTATAAATTAAGTTATAAACTTTAATTGGTAGTCCCATTTCTATTATCATTTCCTTATTAATGGAATTTAGCATATAACCAGGAACCCATTTATCATCCCAAATTCTGATTTCCTCTCCACTCATTACTTGCCATATTACACACTTCTTAATAACATCCCTTCCTTTAAGAAGACTAAACCATATCTAAGAAGCTCTAGCCCTCTTTTTAGCCTCCCATATTGAACATTTAGAAAAATAAATTCCTTTGAATATTTTTGCCCTCAAAGCATTAGGATTAGAGAACAATCTCTTATATTTTTAGACAATAGAGCCTTGTTCATAACTATCAGGTCTTTAAACCCCATTCCCTCTTTATCTTTCATCCGATCATACTTTTCTAACTGATCCAATGTACTTTTTTCTCTTTCTTTTGCTAACCCCAGTAGAAGTTAGACATATTAGAGTTAACTTCTTCACATATCCTAACAGGAACTCTAAAATATTGCATGGTATAAATGGGGACAGCATTGGCCATGATTTTTATTAAAACTTCTCTTCCAGCTTGAGAAAGTAATCCTTGCTTCCATGTCTTCATTTTAGAAACAATATTGCCTTTAATAAACCTCATTGTTTCAATCTTAGTTTTCCCCTAACATGAAGGAATTGCAAGATCGTTACCAAGATTCGTTGCTACTTACATAGCCATTCTGATTGCAATGTTGTTCCAAAAATCTTCTGTCATATTCATATTGAAAATGATATTGGATTTTTTGTAGTTTATCATCCATCCTGAGGCTTTGTAATATATCTCCAAAATCTAAGACATTTCATCATAATTCTTTTCAGTTGCATTAAGGAAAAATAATGAAGGATCTGCAAATAAAACATTTGTTAGCATAGGACAATCCTTACTTAACTGATTTTATTTTCCTAGACTCTATAGCCCAATTGATGGCCTTAGAAAGACCATATATTACTAACAAAAAAAAAAGATATGGAGATAGATGATTTCCTTGTCTAAAACCTTTAGACGGAAGGATCATGTTTGAAAATTTTCCACTCGCAATAATCTTGTAGGAATCAAAAGAGATACACTCAATAATCCATTTAATCCATTCCATGTTGAACCCCATTCTAATCATGATGGACTCCATGAAATCCCATTCCACCCTATAGTAGGCTTTATTCATACCAATCTTAATAGCCATATTAAACTTCTTCTCCTTCTTCAATTTTAGGAATGAAAAACTTCATTAGCCATAATTGTGTTGTCTTGAATCTGCCTATCCTCCAAAAAAGTTGACTAATTTTGTGTAATCAAGCCTCCCATCATAGGATTTAATCTGTTCACTGAGACTTTTGCTATAATTTTATATGAAAAATTAAACCAATTGATTGGCTACATTGCCCCACTCTTTAGGACATTTTACTTTTGGTGTTAACACCAAACTTGTCATGTTTAACTTCTTCAACATATTTCCATTATCGAAGCAGCTCATAATTACTTTAACAACACTTTGTTTAATTGTCTCCCAATATTTCTAAAAAAAAAAACTCTATAGATACCATCTGGTCTTGGAGCCTTTATTGTTCCAAGTTGATATACAGCTTGCACAACTTTCTCCTCCCCCACATCTTTAATCAAAATCTAATTCATTATATCATCAATAAGTTTTAGGATAACTTCTAAAATCTGCCCCTAATCCCTTTGACCATTAGAGCTCAACAACTGCCTTACAAAAGGAACTGAACTTTTGTTGAATGTCTTCCTCATTTTCAAGCTACAAACCATCCTTTACCTTTAATCTCAAAGTCTAATTCTACTTTCTTCTCTGAACAACGAAGATGTGGAAAAACTTTGTATTCCTATCCCCTTCCCTTAACTATTTCATCCTAGACATTTGAAGCTAATATTTTTCCTCTAACTGCCACAACCTTTTGATCTTTTAATTAATCTTTAACCCTTTCACAACACTGGTTATCAACGTCTTTATCTTGGATTTTTGCGACTTTACTCATTAACTCATCAACTAACTTATTATTGTTATGAAAAGCCTTCTTACTCCATTCTGTCTAAATTTCTTACATCTCTTCAATTTATGGACTAATTGGAAAGAGTAAGATCCCCTAATTCTAGTATTCCAACCTTCTTTAATCACTATACCACATTCTTCCTTTTTAGCCCACATACTTTCAAACTTAAATAATCTAGGAGTTTTCTTTCCCTCAAAATTAGAATCAACCAATTGGAGAATGGCCTGAACCAATAATAGGCAGATTAAACACCTAAGTTTGCGAAAAACTTTCAATCCATTGTAGATTAACCAAAGCTCTATCAATTCTTTCTTTAAGAAGCCTTCCATCATTTTTATTTAGCCATGTAAATTTCTGACCTTTAATTGCACATCTATCAATTAAGTTCCTAAAACCCCTGAACTTTCGTTCAGCTCTAATTTTCCCCTTTCCTCATGATTAAACAATATATCATTGAAATCACCTACTTAAATCCAAGGTCTATTAATATTGTTCGACCTCTCATGTATCATAGCCCACACACACTACCTTTCTTCAAAATAAGTTGGTTTATAGACCCAAAAACATTTACCCACAATATAATCAACACTAATCTTAGAATCAATAATATTCTTACATTGCCCCAACACTTAAAGTACTACCTAATCCTTCCACCATAATGCTAGCCCACCACTCAAACTATCAGGTTCTATATAACACTTGTACTACATTTTCAATTTTCTCTTCACTTCCTCTAATTTTAACTCCTTAATTTTTGTTTCCATGAAGAAAACCATTACAAGAATTATATTTTTTTCTTAGCTCGAAAAGAGCTTCACCTGTCAAGGCTGATCCCAAGCCTTGGTAGTTCTAAGAAATGAACCACTTGCCTCCCTACTGACTATTTTAGTACAGTCACCCAAACCTTTTCCAGCATCAATCTCTTTCATCTCCTTCCTTACCTCTATTTCTCTCCAATCTTAATTAGTATGGACTTTTACCTTTATCAGACAAACTTCCTCTCTATTTATCCTTTTATATCTCTTCATTCCACCAACTAATCTCTTAGTACTATAGTCCCCTCTTGTTTTATCCCCTCCTCAAAACTCCTAGTATTTCTTGGATCCATTTCCTACCTACTCCCTTTCTCCATTACTATATTAACTTCATTGAACTTAGTAACAACCCCCTCAATATTTTCTACAATTCCTATTTTAACTCTATTTTCACCCATTTCTTCTTATAAGTTTAGGATATCAGGTTTTGAAATTTCTATATTTGGGATCTATTTGTTTAAGG
The DNA here is from genome assembly GCA_032173925.1 of Heritiera fomes. Classification (NCBI taxonomy): domain Eukaryota; kingdom Viridiplantae; phylum Streptophyta; class Magnoliopsida; order Malvales; family Malvaceae; genus Heritiera; species Heritiera fomes. The sequence continues at coordinate 12,406,386 of JAPDPM010000015.1, read as the reverse complement.
TTTCATTGTAATCTATTACTGAATTTGTGTTAATAGATTTTACCGTTTCAGAGTTTAAGGTACCAGTGTTTCAATTGATATTATTTAAAGGAATGGAACATAAAAGGTAATTATTACCATTTAGGTTTTGATTTGCATTTTAAGATCTTCTAGCTAGAACATTTGACACTCATTGTCTCTCATCTTAGGTTTCAGGCACAACTTTTGGCTCAGAATGATAACTTTTATACAACTTACTCATTGCATTATCTGAAATGGAGTCCGCTCTTCACCAATCCCTACCCTATGTCTAGCCCTTCAAGATCTCATATCCTCCATTTCTTACCAACCTAAAATAGAATACTCACTTAAATCTTTAATCACTTACTCATCTATTTCAACTAATTTCCCTTTATTTTCCACATGCTTTATTTTACCACCTTTTTCATGCGCCTCCATCTTCTCCTTTCTCATCCTCCCACTATCTTCATCATCAACATCCCTTTTACTCCATTGACTACCACTATCACCGCCCTTAGAATAATCTCCCTTTAAACTATCTTTCATAAAACCTTCCTTATTAAAGAAAACATTTATACTTGTTCCTGCCCTTAACCAAGGACCATATCTATTCTTCCCCTCTGTATTAATACATGCCATATCTTTTCACATTGTCTAATACTATGGTCTAATTTTCCACAACTGACGAAGAAGTCAAAGACCTTTACATATTTGATTTCTGCCCATACTCTACTTTTCCCTTTCCTTGGAACCCAAAATCCATCAATCAATGGTTTATCAACCTCAATAGCAACTCTAACTCTAAGATAACTTCTTCCAACACCCTGACTCCAAGAAATGTCTTCTACCTTATTTAAATCACCTATTGCCTTCCCAATCTTTCCTACATTTTGTTTGTTTAACATCTACAAGGCAGATTACGGACGTGGATCCAAAATTAGACCTTCAAAAAACTAATCTCCTTGATTGTTTTACCCGCCTCCCATTTTTAAAGATTTAAGCAAAAACCCATTACAGACCATGGGCCTTTCTCTAACGCCATCTACATACCTTTTTTTATTAGCAAAAGAAATCCTAAAAAGATTCTCTCTTAAATATCTAATATTCAGTATCTCCTTCACTGATCAAATAGACTGCAATATATTCACCACATTGCTTTTATTCAATATCCTACCAAATATTACTTCACCTGTCAAGGCGAATTGCGTTACAAGAACCACTTCCTCCTTTTTCGAATTCAATTCAATCTCCTAGATGCCTTCCATTTTACCACCCTCAAGAAAACAAATACTCCTAGCACTTTGGTTAGTATATATTTAAACATAAAGAATCAATAGATATATAGAATATATCCCATATGTTACCTTGTCAATGGCATTTTTACGAACACATCTCCCGCAAGGAATTAAGAAACAAAACCAACAAAAGTAAAAAGAGGAGAAGATATAGACCAAGACTGAATTAACCTAACAATTACCTAAAAAGCTATAGTAAGGATTGACACAAGACTAAAGATTAGAGAGACAAAGAAAAACTAATCGTAGAGAAATGAAAAAGAAAGACAGAAAAGAAAGAAGACTCACTTATGGAGAAACAAACTCACATACAGAAAGAACAACTCTCACTTTTAGGAAAGAAAATCCTATCATTAAGCGAGCTAAAGAGAGGAAATTTTGACATGAAGTTGGTGACCTCTAATTTGTAGAATGATTGATTCATAGATGTTTTAATTTATAGATGTTTTAATTTTCTATGTAACCCCAACTCCCTTCCCCTCTCAGGAAAAAAAATCTTATAATTATAATGAAAAATGGCTACAGGGACTGAGTGGAGTTTACATGAGGAACTGCATGTTACACTATCCATTATACAGGAAAACTTTCCCACTATGGGCTCTATCTAAGTATCGCAAACATTCTTGGCCTTCAAAGTGCATCTAAATGAAAAGGAGGATTGTAAATTAAAATAGAAAACACAAGCAATTAAGTTATTTACGTTACATTCGATTGTCTTTAATGAGAACCAAAACCTAAAGATGCTGTAGACACTATATTTTATTCTGGCTTGTTCAAGTTGCCATGTTAATCGAAATTATTAGGCTTATCAAAGTTCAACAGTTTATTGGGTTTAGTAACTTATTTTTTTGTGATATTTAGTTTAAAGCCCAAATCTTAAATTATATACAATGTTCAAATTGCTACGAAGCCTCATTATCAAATCAAACCCAAGTTTGGTCCTAAATCTATTTCCAAAGCGTAAGCCAATAGTCTAATCTAACTCCATGTTTGGTGATTTAATTTCTTAGTCTTAACTTGATTTTTTTAATTATTTTTATTTTTAAATTCTGTTGGAATAAAAGTTAAAATCCGTAATAATAATAATAATAATAATAATAATAATAATAATAATAATAATAATAATAATAAAGCATTAAATAAATGGATAAAAAAAGATAATCAATAAAAAATAAATATAAAATAGGAAATAAATCTGAAAATTTTGAAATTTCGGATAAAGCATCAAAAATAATTAGAAAAAGTTTGGATGAAGTTAAGTTATCAGATAAAATGTGATAAAGCGAAAAAATTTTACAAAATATAAACACATGATCAGGTCATTCCATCCAATCTTGGAGCCTTATCATTCAGCCCTATAAATATTACACAAGAATTACATGGGAGAGAAACAGAAAATTAAGGGCACAGAAAGCAGTCAGAGAGCAATTACAGAACATTAAAAGGCAGCAACTAGAGAGCAAATAATAAGAGAGAAAAGAGCAGTAAGATACATAGACAACAGCAAAAGTTCTAGTTTTTATCTCTACTTTGGGGGTCTGGAGAAGTTTTAGTCGCCACATATAGTAGCGGCCGCCTGGAGCAAGGCAGTACCGGTGGTAGACGACACGCAAAATAGTAGCTGGTTATACAGCAGTAGGTCAGTCGCCTAGCGCCAACCCGATCACCTAACAGTAGTCTAATCGCTCAGTGGCAATCCGATCAGCACTTTAGTTTTACAGCTTCGCATCCTTCTTGGACCGCCAGAAGACTACAATCTTGGCCTCACTGCTATATACTTCTACTGAAGCTTCCATCTTGTAGCTTAACTTCATTTTCAACCTACATCTGCCCACGTTATAGTAGCAATTTTAACCCAAACGCGAGAAATAGCTTCTAAAGCCTGTACAACCGCACCCATTCCTTTCTTTTGCTATATCTTTAGTTGTGGTTTGTTTAATACATATGCTGTAGCGTAGGACTGTAGAAATGATTAGTGATAAACTTTAAATGTAAAGTATAATAGGTTACTAGAGAAGAAAATAAAAATTGAAAAGCTGAAGGAATAAAATAATAAGAAAAATAAATGACATTGATGACAGTAATCGTAAATATAAGAAGAGATGATTTTTCCATTGCCACGTATCAATATTTTGGTAGATAATACTACTAGATATTCTTTATTTTTCTTCATGGATGGTTTTCCGAGATACAATTAAATCAAAATGGATAAATAAGAAATGGAAAAGACTACATAACAATGTGGGGAACTTTTTGCTACAAAATTATGCCACCGGATTGAAGAATGCAAGGGAAACCTCTCAAAGAGCTATGATAAATTTATTCAATGACATGAGGCACAATGAGATAGAAGTATATGTAGATGAATGATTGCCAAATCCGATAAAGAAAAAGACCATGTGGTTAATCTCAAAAAATTATTTGAGAGATTAAGGAAATTTCAACTAAGGTTGAATTCGTCTATATGCACTTTTGGAGCAACTTCAAAGAAATTGTTGGCATTTATTGTTAGTGAAAAAGGCATGGAGGTGTATCCAAACGAAATTCGTGCTATTGAAAACTTACTCTCCCCTTTGATCAGGATGAGTTGATCAATTCTTTGGACTTCCATATTTGTTATTGAGGCCAATTTCTTGCCAAGGCTAGTCTTATTCCTCCAATAAATCTTGTTAGTGTTCTCCAATTTGCAATGAAGCAAAACCTCATATTCTTCAATCGTTGGAACTATATCTACTTTGTTGAAGATGAAGCATCGGTAAGACGAATCCCAAAATTGCATCATGGCCCTTATTATATCAGTGTCTATAGGTACTGAGAGTAGCAAGGCCAAATCCCCATGCTTTTCTTGGAATGCTATTCTCCTTTCTTCTTTTCATCCCTTCCACATGTTAACCAAGTCAGCTGGATCATTTTGCCTAAGGTCTAAGTAGACCTTTTCAGGAAGGTTAGAAACATAATCAGTGGGCAGGCAATCACAACTTTTTTGTTGGGTTGCTTCAAACTTAGCCTTGACATCATCAGCCACTTCTTTCAACTCATCCCTTTTAGATTTTCCTAGAGGTCGACTTCCCATGGATGTGAATTTCAATTTTGCCAACAATTGTTACGAGATCGACTCCTAAAGTATGCAAAAAAATGTTAGTCATCATTTTCATTTTCTTTTTGTTTTTTTTTATTTTTTGTTTACATGAGTTCTTATTTGTGTCCAATTTTGGATTGGAGTCTAATACTTCAAGGGTTTTACATGGCTCTATCTATTGTTGGGCCTCTTAGGTTTCTTTATATGTAGGGCTTGGATAATTCAAAGTTCCAAAGGTCCCTAAATTGCTCCTCACTGTTATCCACACTAAGGCACCTAATCCTCACCTATTATAAGCTTCGAATGAAAAAATTCAATTTGAGTGGGAGTTTTCAGTTGCCCATGCCAAGGTTATCACCTCACGAAAGCGTAGATACTTTTCTCCCTCCTAATAAGGATAAAGCCCGGATTGAGAGCTTATACATGCATGCACATGAAGTGTGTGTATTAAAGGTCTATTAAGCATTATGAAATTAGACTCATTTCTAGGCAAACTCCTAATTACCTAAAATATATGTTGGCTTGACTTTCTAATGTCTCCAGTAGAGTCGCCAATCTATCGTAACATGCTAAGTCCTAAAACCAAACTCACTAGGCTTAAACTCAATGAGCCACCACCAACCATTCTAACCCAGGTGTGATTGATTACCTATTCTTATCTAAAGATAAGACTTGGTCTACGTTCAAAAAATCTTAGGTTTTGGAGTACAGTTACGTGTAGGGAAGGATTAGCGCCCACCCTGTCACAACCCGTGACATCCTCTTTTTACTCAAATACCAACTAACTTTTTCTTCACATAGGGGCGGTTAGGTTGTTTGTCAATGTCTTCCCTTCTTCTTCTTATACTTTATACTTTATCACTTATGGCATGATATCAATTTCAACTAACAAATATTTCTCATGTATATAATTGAGTCATTATACATATGGTTTCACATAACTTATACATAACCTACATACCCAATGATCTAATATACATCAATGTACTATAGCACCGTCTGATGTACATAACGAAACGTATATACCTTCAAGGAAAATTTGGGAAACATGCCTTGAAGGAATACTTTACGATCCAAATGTAAACTCTTCAATCGAGAGTGGGAATCACTTCAGATAATCTGGATGAAAAATATTGTAAAGGAGTGAGTTTACGCTCAATAAGAAACATATATAAAAGAGCGTACTATGTCGCTATATGCAGGTTTCCTGCTTGGCTCTATAATATCATGTAAAATCCTTATAAAAACATATACCATATACTTTCATCAAATACCATATAGTTCTTCAAATATCATGTACACCTATAATCACTTGCATATATTCAAATAATTCAAATACTTCCAAATGAAATTAAATCACTTGAAATCACATATACAAATAATCTTCATATAAGTTAGGAGACTTTTTACTTCCAATAGAATCATGCACCAAATAAATCCCGTGAGGGATGCCAAATAATTGCGTACCCACGTATGGGCCAGGGATCCTCCCCTAAGCCAAATACATATAAGAGACAAATGGCCATAGTCGATAAACCACAGTGAACACTAGTCAGGTGACAACTGTGGCACTGAGGACCGAACTAAGGTTCCTCAACCAAGTACAAATACAAATAATATGCATGATCACCAAAAGAGTCCGCAATCTCCAAAACATTTGCTATATACCTTTTTGGTAATACAAATATACTTATATAAAATAGGCTTTAAAAACCTTAACTTCAAATATGGTAGTCGACTGGTCTTTAGGACAGTCAACTGCCATGGCATATATCGATTTATTAAATTCTTTTCTTTTTAAAATTCAAATATTTCCTTCTTAGAAAACCAATAGGGCAGTCGACTGGTCAAATAGGGCAATCGACTAGTTCGCAAATAGAATGTTTTCCGAGAAAATACAGTCGACTGGCTCCTTAGTAGTCGACTGGTTTGGCAAACAGAATGCTTCTGAAAACAGGGCAGTCGACTGGCTCCATAGGCAATCGGCTAGTTTTGCAAATAGAATGCTTTTGAAAAAATGCAGTCGACTGTCCCATTAGCAGCCGACTGGTGCGAAAACAGAGTGCTTTCTGTAAATTGGCAGTCGACTGCTATATAGGGCAGTTGACTAGTTTCAGTCGATTTCAGAAAAACTACGTCATGACTGTCTCTAGGCAATCGGTTGCCTCTAGCCAAAACGTAACTAGGTGTAAAACCAAGATTTAAAACTTCCTGCACTTAAAAACAGCCTTATTTATAACCAAATCATGCAACCAAAACAGACATAGCCACCCTACGTCTGTTACATATATTCCTTACCTCAATTACTTAAAAACGCAGTAGTTTGGTTGCACAACGCTTTCCTTTTTTTTTAAAGCTGCAAAACCATAATGACTCAGAACTTTAATATACCTCAAAACTTGCTTTTCTTTCATTTTGACGTCATAAATGTTTTATACCAACTCAACATAACTCCAAACTATAGACAGAATCAAATGAAACCACTTCATCGCTTACCTTTATTAGTCACCAATTTTGATAGTAACAAGATCTCCTCAAGGCCTTTGATTTAGCCTTCCAAATTACAGGTATAGCTAAAGCTAATGATGAGCAGTAATTTTCGTTAAGTGAGCTTAACGATTCGATAACAGAATATGGTTGTTTGTCAAGGTAAGTGTGAAGGAAAACTTAGAGACTTGAGAGAAAGAGCCGAAAATGGCTGCCGGCTTCTTCTTGGTGAAGATGAAGACAAAATCTCATTTAATGCATCTTCATCCATTTACACATCTCATCTTTGACTATTTGACTCAAGACCATTTGACCATTCAATCATTCCATTACTCTTATTCCTTCTATGTCCCATGTATCATCCATATATTAAAATTTCATATTTATTTAAATCACTTTAGCTTAGAATATTATACAAATAAGGGGAAATTAAAGGAAATTAAAGATTAGACTTGGTCTACATTCAAAAAATCTTAGGTTTGGGAGTACAGTTACGTGTAGGGAAGGATTAGCACCCACCCCCATAATGCCCATCCTAAAATGGTACCAACTATTCTAAGTCATTCTAAATTTATCTTTATTTGAGTTAATTTTGATACGCTTAATATATTGAAAATTTACTTAAAATCCTTCCATCGATCTGGTTCCCTTCACCTCAGGAGTATTCAAGTAGTACTGTTTGACTTGCTTGAAGAGGCTCCGTTATCGAATCATTTAAATTTATTATAAAAACCCTAATATTGACTCTTTACCTAACTCTTACTAATTTTTCTAGCATTATTTTAATTTTTCTATCATATTTTTTTTATTCTAATTATTTTTATTACTATATTTTATTTATTTATATTTTTGAAAATATTTGTTTTAATTATTTTATATTTAATTATTTTGAAAATAAATACATATTATTTGTATTGAAGATTTACTCTAAACCTTTCATCAATCTAGTTCAATCTATAGCAAACTCCTCACCTAGAAATTTTCAAGGAGTACCATTTGACTTTTTTGAAATTTCATCATCGGATAATTTGCATTCATCTTCTTAATTTATTATATTTTATCTAATTTTTCTTCCATTTTATCCTTAATTTATCTAATTTATTTTTTTTATTTGTATGTATTTATTCATTCATATTAAACTCTTTTTAACCTAAATATTTTCCTACGAGGTCATATTAAACTCCTAAAATCCTATCCTACAAATCATCTAAATCATACAAAATCATCAAATCTTAATTATATATGCAAACTAAGTGAACATACCATACTATCATCATACAACAAATCAAGTATCACAAATATACAAATTAATATTTTACAAACAATTTATTAACTCAAATTAATTATCATGCAAATTACCATCACTTAATTATCCTAAAATTTTAAATTATTGTATCCCATTAAGTACAAATCATCAAATTGTTAAATTATCAAATTATTTAATTATACAATCATGAAATTATCTAATTATTAAATTATTTTCTAATTATTAAACTATCAAGTCAAGTTATTTAATTAAATTAAATCTCATACAAAAATTATTAAATTATTTAAATTAATTATCATGCAAACATTTATAAATTAATTATCTAATCATATTATAGACCTATTGAATTAAACTTATAAAATATTAATTAATTAATTAATTAATAAAACATTAAAAAAGAACCTGAAGAGGGAAAGATGGACTTCTCCTTTGCTGTAGCCGCAACAATCAACAATGGCTGTGGCTGGTGGGTGGAGCGGCAAGCAGCAAATACAGGCAGTGGTGATGAGCAAGGAAGGAGCGGGTCCAAAGAAGAAACGCAGCAAGAAGCAATGGTGCGGATAGGCTTGGCAGAGCGGTAGCAGCAATCTGTGCAAGAGCGGTGGAGATGGCGATGTATGGCAAAGAAACAGGGGCTGGAATCGTGGTGCGACAGGGATGATGGCAGCAGCAGCGCAGCGAGAGGGATGCGGAACTGTAGCAGAACAAGATGCTGTACAAGAAGGAAGCGGGCTTGATAACAGAACAGAGGATGATACAGGGAGACAATGATGATGTTCTGATCGGTGTTGAACGATGGTGCGAGGTAGGGAAGAAAGGATAGGAGCTATGTGCGGTGAAGAAGCTTTAGTGGCAGCCGAGGCGTGAAGATGATGATTACATTGTGCAGGCAAGTTTGACAAGAAGATGGGGTCCGGTAATGAGTGTTATATGATGCAAGGTGGTTGTGATGGCAACGGTGCTGTGTTTTGAAGATGATGATGATGTCGGTGTATGCAGGCAAAGTGAGACTAAGGTTTTTTGCAACGAGAATGATAGTATGGTTTAAAGAAGCTTGATTGTTACTCCTCTCAACTATGGGGTTTTAGCTCTTTTTATAGTAAAAAATCTAACTAAGTCCTAATACAACTCTACTTCTATCAATTATCTCTTTTTTTTTTTCATATTTTATCTACTTAATTCCTAAACTAATTGTAATCTAACTCTAATTCTAAATAGTCTAATTTTATTCTAAGAATAACTCTAATTTAAAAATTATTTTAATTAAATTAGTCTCAAGCTAATCCTTTTTTATTTTTTATTTTATTTATTAATTATTCCTAAATCCTACTTCTATCCTAATTTTAAATTTATTCTAATTAATGTCAATTTTAAATAAAAAAACCTAATTTAATTCTAACCTAATCGTAAATTGTTAAATTAAATTAAAATACAATGCCACCTAACCTAATTAATTATTTTTACAAGTTAAGACCCTAGACAAAATAGAGTGTCTACAACCTCTACTTCATTTTATCTATCACCGCAGATACATCTTCATCTTGGTATTTTGACTCTATATGTTGTAATCATATAACTACCGATTCTCATCTTTTTAAAATAAAAGCGTTATGTCTTACTCTGGTATTATTTATTCTACTAATAACTCATGTTTGTCTGTTAGTCACATTGGTGATATTTCCATTTCCACTTTGTCTTTATTTGATGCTTTTCTTGTTCCCAAACTCTCACTGAATCTTATTTCTGTTGGAAATTATGTGATCTTGGCCTTAACGTACACTTTTCTCGTCATGGTTGTTATGTGCAGGATCCACAGACGGGGAAGATCCTTGGGACCGAGCGTAAAGTTGATTGTCAGTTTCAACGGACATCTCTTCAACTACCTTTAAAAATTACATCTATGCCACCCAATGTGTCAAAATGTGCTACCTCTATATCCTATTCTACTTGGCATTCTCACTTTGGTCATGTCTCCTCCTATAAATTGAAGTTTTTATGTTCTAGTGGTCTTTTAGGAAACATTAAACATAAAAATTTTGATTGTGCTTCTTGTGAACCTAGCAAATTTCATGCTTTACCTTTTAATAATAGCAATTCTATTTCTCCTACTATTTTTGACCTTGTGCATACTGATATTTAGGGATCTTCTCCCATAGCTACTATGGGAGGTTTTATTTATTTTGTGATTTTTATTAATGATTTTTCTCGATTCACTGGATATATTTTATGAAAAATTGTTCCCAATTGCCTGAAATTTATGCAAATTTTGCTTCTCTTGTGAAAACTCGGTTTTCTTGTATCATTAAAACTCTTCGAACAGATAATGCCATAGAGTACAAAGATGTTAAACTTCTTAATCTTTTCTCCCAACATGGCACAACTTTTCATAGATCCTATCCTGGTACCTCTTAGCAAAATGGGCATGTTGAATGCAAACATAGACACATCCTAGACACTCTTCGCACTCTTTTGATTTCTGCCTCATGTCCTGAACAATTTTGAGGAGAAGCAGCTCTGAGTGCTGTTTAAACCATCAACCATATTCCTTCTACAGTAATTGGTAACCAAAATCCTTATGAACGTTTGTATGGTAAACTTCTTTGAGTCTTTGGGTATGCATGTTTTGTTTTTTCTACAACCACATGAACGATCAAAACTAGGTTATCTTGTTTTTTGAGTTATGGTATTAAACATAAGGGTTATAAATGTTGGGATCCTCTTTCTAAGAATCTTTGAATTTCTTTACACATTACTTTTTGAGAACATAAAATGTTTTCTACTCTTTCTAAGTTTCAATTGTCTGAAAACAACTCACATTTCTTCACCAATCTATCTATTAAGTTGTTTCCAGACACATCGTCTTCTAATAATAACAATGAGACTCTTCCACCATCCCTTAACCTTTTTAATGCAAGACAAACAAATTATCACACTTTAACCGGATCTGCAGCATCTAACTCCCCTGTAGATTTTGAGTCTCTATCTAGTTTTCCTTCAGATTTTGAGTCTTCACCCAGTTCTTTTTCATCTCCAAATAGTAAAACCACTAGAGTACGTGTATATGAAACCTCCTGAAGTGGCAACTTTTTCAAATAGATGTGAAGAATGCTTTTTTGAATAGGGATCTTTCTGAAAAAATCTATATGAAACCCCCTTTGGATATAATCATCCATCTAGTAAGATTTGCCATCTTTAAAAAGCCTTGTATGGACTTGAGTAGGCCTCTAGAGCATGGCTTTCCAAATTTAGCTCCATTATTAGCCAATTTGGGTTCTCCTCTAGCTCTTATGATAATGTTTTCTTTATCCACCAAAATAAGTGGGGATATACTCTTTTGTTGTTATATGTGGATGATATAATCATTATTAGAGATGATTTGCAAGATATTGCACAGTTGAATTAGTCTCTCAGTATACAATTCGAAATGAAGGATCTTGGACATTTGAGTTTTTTCCTTGGGTTGGAAGTCTCTTTTGACAATATAGGCTATTACTTTTCTCAGGCTATATGCTACTTATCTTTTATCTCGTGCTGGTTTGAGGGATAAAAAACCTCCAACACTCCACTTGAGGCCAATGTCAAACTTTCACCCACAAAAGGAACCATTTTGGATTATCCTACTCTTTATAAGCAATTGGCTAGGAGTCTTATCTATTTAACTACCACTCAACCAGACATAGCATATGCCATTCATATTTTAGTCAATTCATGGTTGCTCCTCGCACTACCCACTTTGCTATTGTGCTTTGTATCCTTCAATAAATCAAAAGTACATTGTTTCATGATCTTCATTTCTCTGCTCAGTCCTTGCTTATATTACGTGCACATTATTTGCTGACTAGGCGGGTGATCCCACGTATAGACGTTCCACCACTAGTTATTGTTTCCTTCTTGGAGATTTTCTCATCTTTTGGTGTAATAAGAAGTAAACAGTAGCTTCTTGTTCGAGCACAAAAGTAGAGTATAGAGCACTAGTAGCACTACTTCTAAACTTCTTTGGCTGCGGTGGTTGTTTTAGGATATGGGGGTCTCTCAATCCAATGCTACAAACATCTATTGTGATAATCAAAGTGCCATCCAAATTGCCTACAATGATTTTTTTTATGAGCGCACTAAACACATTGAGTTTGGTTGTCACTTTAATCACCGTCATTTTATTGGTAGCACCCTTCATCTCACTTCAGTACCTTCTATTGATCAAACAGTTGACGTCTTCATCAAAGCCCCTCCACCATGGCGGTTCCATGACTTGCATTGCAAACTCAAGTTAGCAAACTCTTTGCCTACTTGGGTTTGAGGAGGGATGTTAAAATATCATTGACCCTTAATTACAGAATATTACAATATCATTGACCTTTGATTCTAATTGACCCTTAATGATAATATAATATTTTTGTAAATATGTAGTCAAATGTAATTTGAGAGATTACGATTTTGTAAATTAGAATAATATCTAGGATTAAGTAATTATGGGTTGATTTTTTTCTAAATTGATGAGAATCCTTTATATATAAATAGGACACTCTCGTACAGTTTTATTCAAATCAATGAATAGAAAAATAGAGTTCTTCTAACACTAAAAATGCTCATTCAACATTTACATCTCGTTAGTAGAATAGTTTAATTTTAAGCTAGGATAAAGTTCCACAATATGTAGTTTTTCCAATTGCCATCTTATTTGCTGAAATTTTCAAATTTCCCTTTTCCACAATAATTGACACAAATTTGAAGTAGACAATAACTTCGTACATTTCACCAAATCAGTTATATAAATATATAGGATAATTATTTTATACACCGTTAGTGCAGTTTTTTGACTCTACAAGCGAGACTAAGATGATCACACATGTCCTATTTTATTTATTTTTATTTTTTTTAATATTTTTAAAGGACATGTGTTTTCATCCTAATCCCATTTGTGGAGTCAAAAAACTCCACTAATAGTGTATTAGATAATTATCCATATATATATATATGTTAATGTGGAGAATTCTATGATAAGGTCAAAGTTTTTATTTTATTGTACAGTTAATGTAAAAACGAGGAATTCTACAATAAGGTCATAAATTTTGACCTTATTGTAAGGTCAACATAAAAAACACATGGTTAAGCTTAAATTTAAAGCCATTAGGTGTAAAATATGGTAGAAGTATTGTAAACACTTGATAATTAACTTAAGGTTAATGTAAACAATACATGATTAAGCATAAATCTAAAGTTAATAGGTGTAAAATATATTAAAAATATGTAAACACATGATAATTAATATAAATAAACATTATAGCAAAATTATCTTGTGTTTAAATCTATTGACACTAATGTTTATATTGATAATCATATTTTTATGATACTTCTAGCATCTTTACGTATAATGACTCTAAATTTACGCTTAATTATGTATTTTTTACGTTGATCTTACAGTAAAGTCAAAATTTTTTAACCTTACTGTAGAAATTCCCATGTAAACACATATGATTAAACGTAGATTTAGTATCATTTGACGTAAAATACGTTAAAACTGTTGTAAACATACGAGAATAAACATAACATTAGAATTAATAGACGTAAAGACATGATAATTTTGCTATAAGATGCATTTATTTGTTCTCATGTGTTTACTATACTTCTAATCATTGATGGAAAAGTAGCCAAAATCTTTATTTCTGTCTTCTATGTATTTCCAAATCTATATATTTTTACAAGCTCCATTTTTTTTTTTTTTTTTGCTATTTTGAATGACCAAGGACCAACAATCTAATTTCCAATAGATGCCTTTCAAATGTCGAAATACTAGAAAAAATTCGAATGAATATAAGGTATTATCTTCACTCTCCCAATGCTATTTTCTTTTATTCCTTCGTAGTGCTGCAAGCCGAGTTGACAAATCATCATACTCTGGTAGCTTCGGATGCACATGCCCAGCAAAGATGTCTGGCCGGAATGAGAAGGCGCGGGTCTGACTTCCTGCTGCCTCAGTTGGACTTGTTGCAGCTCTGTCTGGCGGAGAACTTGGATCAGATTTAGCGCTTCCGAAGTTTGAGCCTTCCTTGGTGTCTCCAGCTGGTTGTCTTCCAGGAGGAGGTGCTAGATTTGCTTTCCATTTGCTAACCATTTCATAACATGACTTTTTCTTACTGTAATGAATCAAAAGCCCATCCATCGTCTTCACCTCTTCATCCCTCTGATCGCTTTCTTCCATTTCTATGGATGCCAAACCCTTTCTTGCTTCTTTGTGATTCCCTGCAGTTGGACTAATACTTGCAGCCCCATCATTTCCAAAACTGCTTAAACCTTCACGACCTGGAGGTGGTTTCAAAGGTCTTCTCCTAACTGATCTTGGTTTTGGCTTGCTTTCACCAGCTGAAACAGTTGGTTTTGTGGGTTCCTCCCTGCTGCTTTTTTCTTCGCCGAGGGATGGCCTGACATTCGGAGGAGGAATATATCTGGAGAAAAAGGGCTTCTTGTTTTCTGTACCATCCTCAGAAACAATTTCTCCTGAACTAGAATTAGTCTTTGGGATATCTTGTTCAGTCGTCACTTCAATTTCACTGCTGCTATGTAGCTTGTACTTAGCATTAGTGTCCTCCTTTCTCCCACGAGAAGTGAGGTCTGTTTCATTTCTTTTTGGCCTCCTGTACTCATCCATGTTGCTCAATCCTTTCTCATCATCATGATTATTGCTTTTCTGGAAGGTATCATTCTTGCTTCTACACAAGTTGTACCCATTATCATCAGCAGCATCCGAAGACTTGTGCCAGGCCTCATGCTGCAAGAAAAGTCACATACAACATGTTGCAACGAGCATCAGCATTGGAAGAGATCTTTAAAGACAACTATTTAGTGTAATAAAACAATTAGGATGAAAAGAAACTTTGTCCTCTAAGTAATTATACTAAAAGCCATAAATTCAGGGTGGTTAGAATATCATTCCTGTAAATTTGGCCTTTCTTAGACTCTAGAACTTCCCAACCATTCTCTCTTCTAGTAAAGAACCGAATACCTTCCAAAATGCATTTAAGTATTCAAAAGCTAGCCCATAAACAGCAAACAATAGTTTTTGTAACATTATAACCTTTCAAGTTATTCTCCACTCATGTTTCATTCAATAACATGCAGTATTTTACGAGGTTCTAGACAGGGAGGCTTACTTGCACTGATGGAGGTGGCTTAAATAGTTTCTGTTCCAAGGTCTTGGAGTCCCATTCATTAGAAAACTCTTGTGCTATGTCATGCATCAATTGAAGCTTCATCTCCTTTGTAGGAGGCTCTGCCCTTGGCTTCTGAACAAACTGCATATAAGCCATTATTTAGGTTACTACTGAAAGAGACAATATTCCCAAGAATAGAAGGCAACATCTTATAGGACCTCAAATCCATTTATTACCTCTTGATTCATATAGGATTCTAGGGAATTTCCATATCTCTCGGTAAATATAGTTCTGAGGTCACGTAGTTCTGGCAAATCAGCAAATCTGGCTGCAGCATATATTAGGGATGGTATAGCTTCTCTGCATTCCTCAGGACACTCACTGTATAGGAAGAGAAGTAGATGTCTAACTAAATCGAACGAAGGGAGAATTAAGAAAACAGCTGAACACAGAATGTATAATTAAATTGGTTCCTCACAAAACTATCATATAGAAAATTTAAATCAATAGAAATACGACATACTAAATCTTCTCTGTTAACTGCTAAGCAACAGGAAGCATCTTCCCCTATCCATATGTGGAAAAGCAGGGAAATATTAGATTTAAGCACTTGAAAAGGATCAATTTTATAAATAGAAATACAGTACCACAAATTCAAGAGTAAACATACCTCTGCTTTTGCATGACTGAGACATGATTAGAGACGCACTCCGAAAACTGCTCTATGAAATTGTAACAGGCTGTTCTATTCTGCTCAATTAGAAGACCTTCAGCCTGCATTATACGATCCATAAGAAATTAGAAGCTTTAATCGATGTAAGATAATCCAGAGGCTCTATCTGCTAGTTTGTCTACACATATACATAACCCATGAATAAATTCCAATATAATTGCACTAGTTTTGTTGGTCAAGTGATTAAATCTTATACTTCATTAGTTGTATAAAGATATGTGCAAAGTGTGCCTATTAATCGCAAAAGTTTGGTTCAAGTTGGGAATTTTTTATCCTTGGGCCGCCTGATGATCCTATTCATAAATCAAGATATTCATTGCAGCAAAAGAGAAAGGTCAAGCACATGAACCCTGATGCATGCCAACACAAATACAGATAATCTAGCAGGTCAAGGCATAAATTTAAGATGCTGCATTGTCCTCAAAACATCATGCAGATAACTTGCGCCCAGTTGAGACGCTGCAATCATTTATTACGGCTCATTAAAACACCTGAACTCCAAATATTTTTGGCCAAAACAAGTGGGGTGAAGATTGAAGGCAACAAAACACATGAAAGATAAGGATATTTAAAATTCTGTCTCCTGCATGGTATGATAGGAACATGTGAAGCCAAAGCCAAAATCTGTTCCCACAATATGTTCCCGTTCTCCTAACTCCACCACCCCCTTTGTTTCACGTTTTTGGGTGTATATTTGTGTAAAAGTATTTCCTAAAAGTGAAGGCTAATATCAAGGATTATGAAGCAAGAAGCAGGGCATTGAAGTTGATGAAGCCCAAAACTTGTCAGGATGCCATGAATCTAAGGAGACGCAAACAATGGAAGGATTCCATCAAATAGATGCTTAAAGACAAACAACAAATCGAATAAAAAAAAATGAAGTAACGATAATAAAAAAATATTTAATCACCATTTGGCTACCGAAATGGTATACTCCAGAAAATGCCAACATTAACAAAACAAGCAAGCTAAGCAAACAAAATTCCTGAGGGCTGTGCATGATGAAAGACATTTTATTGTTGAAAATCCAACCTCTTAGATCATCAAATTAATAAAAAATCTAAAAATACTGTGTTTTTGTTGCATTTGAAGCAGGGCATTAGGAAAACAAAAGACAATTACTATTCTTGGCAATATAGGCCACATCGTCAAGAACAATTATCAAACTCAAATTCCAGGCTTTGTTAGCATAATCATTCAGCAGAAACAACAAAACAGAGAAAAAAGGGCTAAATTGATATAAAGGTAATTACCCTGCCATAAGCGTTGTAATCAAGACCGTTTCTGAGCAGCTCTGCAATATCGTTCTTCAAATACTTCTCCACCGCTTTTCTCTTCTTCTTTATAGTCTCGAGTCTCACCTTATTCATCCTAGTTGCCGATGTGCTAAACCAAAAATCCCATCAAAGAATAAATACAATGAACAAAAGGAAGAGAGACCCGAAGCACCGACATTCAATGCTTTAAAAAAAAAAGAAGCAAGAAACAATTCTGGGTTTTGTCCATTTTGCATGGAACTTTCCCTTCATCAACAAGTCAAACATCTTTAGAAACAAAATCGAAAGGAATGTATTTTTTTTTTCTGCTTCTATGGAGAATGAAGATGTTTTGTGGGAAGAGGAAGATGCGTGATCAGGGCTATAATAACAGGTAACCGAAAGATTCTTGTTCTTCAAGTTACACCTGATATCTGCATGTCAGAAACCCAAAGAAGCAAAGAAAAGCAGTTTTGTAGGGGAAAAACGAGAATTTCAGATGATATTTTAAAAATGCTTTTCAGTTAAAGAAAGAGGCGAGAGCTTGAATGGTTGCCTTGCCTATGAATAGCAAGGAAAAGAAGCTAAAACGAATGAGAATTGGGAGGTTTCAGTTTAAGGAAGCTTTAAATAGGAGGAACATTATAAAACCATTGCCACGTCGGATTCTCTTATTCTTTCGCTGGATAAAATATTTGGGCGGTTTTTTTATTGGAAAATTATTTTATACATTATCAATAGAGTTTTTTTAACTCCATAAGTAAAGTTAGAATAATAATATATGTCTCATTTTATTTATTTTTATTTTTTTAATATTTTTAAATGGCACATATTATCATTTTAATCTCGTTTGTAAAGTTAAAAAATTTCACTGATAGTGGATAGGATAATAAATTTTTTTTATTATTTCATTACCACCTATAATAGTAGAATTACTATAATAACATGTGATTTTCGAGTTTGGGTGTTCGATGGGGAGGGTGTTTTGGGGATTAAAAAGGTTAACAGTATCAAAGCGGCGGGAAACCAACGGTTTGGCTGTGGCTTTCACCGCTTTTTACGAGTGGAGGTGTCTAACACCGCGTATTTCGTATTTTTAATTTTTTTTATCCTGTAAAATTATATTTATGTTGTATAAAATATAAAAATTTTATATTAAAATTTATATTGATACAAAAAATATAAAATTTTATTTTTAGTTTTTATTATATTCATGTAAATTTTTTTATTTAGAGTTTGTATATGATGCACTGACAATATATAATTTCTATACACTATTAATGCATCAGAGGTTGACACTTCATCAATAGGTCCTTATAGACAAATTAAGAAAATTTATTTATATTTGCATATAAAGACTTATTGATGAGGTATCAATCTCTAATGTATTAACAGTGTATAGTTTCTATACATTGTCAATGCATCATATATAAATCTTTTTATTTAATCTTAATTTATGTTTTTTTGTTTTATATTCGTATTATTTTTATATTGTGCAATTTTATCATGCTTCTATACTCTAAATCGCATCCTTAGCTATGACTGATGAGCCTGCCACCTTAGCCAACCATGGTGCCAAACAATGAAACACATCCTTAGTGTCTAAGTGATGAGATTGAGAGAGGACAAATGGTCAAAAGCTGGCCTCGCTTAGCATGCCGGCAGGGATGTTTACCATTCTGGCAACTGACAAAATATCCAAACAAAGAATATGGTTGGTGTTGTATGTATCAATTAATTTGTGTTTCAAAGAACAAAGAAAAAAGTCCAAAGTGGCAGCACGAAGAGTGGCTTTCCATGTGTCTGGAGCCTTGACACAGCTCGCTGCGATTTGGATTGATCTTGCTTACGTGTCAACTATTAAAATACTTTAAAATAAGAACGTGCTTGAACATTTCAGCCAGATTTTAGCCGGTCCGGAGATATAATAGCCGGCTATTTCATTGATCAAGACTATATATATATAGTCAATTGCGGGTCGTTATAATCCTAAATTTTTGATACCGGCTACCTGAATTCCTGAATGGCAAACCTATGATTGATGATTCTAACAACCTACATTTATTCTATAATATCTCATCATCTATTGAGATGATTTAATGTAATTTTAAATATTAATTTATGTAATCTACACTAATTTATTGAGATAAAATTTTTAATGATGATGATGATATATATTGTATGTGTATAGCTTTTTCAAATAGAGGAAACAATGTAATGGAATATTATTATTATTATCATAAAAAATAAGTGCATAAATAAGAACAAATAAATAAGGAATACAATATATGAAACAAATTAAAAAAAAAAAACATATGTACCTCAAAAAGAAGACCGAAACTCTGTCATTTCGAAAGGGCTTCCTCTTTCCTTCTCCCACTCGATACCCTCTTGCTTTATTGCCAAAAGAGTAGCAGCATAGATGATGGGCGGCAAGAATAAAGTGGTGCAATGGTGGCAGGAACGGCAAGGTAGTGCAGCAATATTTAGCAAGGCAAGGAACGACAGCCAACAAGAGCTAACAGCAGGGGCGATCCTCTTCCCAGCAACCCAAAATGGCAGCAGCAACCTTCCTCGTAATAGCAGGGCAGCGGTGATGTGAAGCTGGCAGCAACAGGAATGGTGGAGCAAGTGGCAGAAAATCAGCAAAGCAAGGTTGAACAGAGTGTTTATGCATAACACAGTAGGCAGGGGATTCTCACTACTTTCACACAACAGTAGGTGAGTAACGATGCAGCAAGAGGCAGTAGAACAGTGGTGGCGAGGCTTGGACAGGGTTTGTAGCAAGAGGTGCCGAGTGGCACGTAGCAGAAACGTGTAGTAAATTTAGTGCGGTGCAAAAGAACACTGCACTGCAGTAATGCAAAGGTAACAGCGACAAAAGTGCAGGAAGCCATGGGAAAGAAGAAACTTTTTCTTTTTCCTCGTACTTCCTCCTTTCTCTATGTGTCTGTGCGTGACAATCATGATTTTTCAAACTTAAAGAGTAAACTTATTTATTTTAGACTTTTATAGTTTAACATAAAATATTTAAGAATTATGAAAATTTATTTAATTGAGTGATACTTAAATTTTAAAAATTTAATTAAACTGAAAACAAAGATGAAGGATTTACATTCAAAAAATATATAAATATATAATGTGTGAATGTAAAAAAGGAAATATAAAAATAAATTAATAAACAAATAAAAACAAAACTATACATATAAATATAAATAAAAACAATAATATAAGATATAATATATATATATATATATATATCATAAAAAATAGTTGTAAAAAAAACAAAAACCTTACGGCAGGCTTCTTTGGTCTGCCAAGTTAGCTGACATTGGAAAAATAAAATCTAAAATAGAAAAGAAAAGAAAGAACTGACAAAGCTTGTCTCGATTCTCCTCTCCTTAGCCTCAAAGAAGAGCCGGCCAACTTCTAGGGCGCCGGTCATCGTCTTTCTTTCACTTCTTTGAAATCCGACCGCCGTTGCTCTGCTTACCACCGCTTCTCGCAGTTTCTTCGCTGGCGAACGCTGCCACCAATAGCCGAAAGCACTAAAGCACCGAAGACCCTCTCCTAACCTTTCTTCATTTGGCAGATCTGAAACCGACAAAGCTTAGCTAGGTGCCGTGGTGGTGTGTTGGGTTGAAGGTAGGTGATGGTGGTTCGGGTAGCTAGGAGGAGGGGTCAAGCCGTGGGGTGAAGGGGTAGATTTGGGCCGTTTGTGGTGACGGTGGAGGACTAGTCAAGCTCGATTGAGGGGACTCTTGGGCTTTAGGTAGTGAGGCTGAAAGGTGAGATTTTGCGACAAGGGTTGGCTATTTCAGTGGCAAGCTGGAGGGTTCAAGGTGATTGCAAGGTGAGAGGGGACAAGCCGAGTGAGCGATCGGTGAAGGGAGAATCAAAGGAAATAGAAGATAGACAACAGTTCAAGGCTGTATATAAATTAGAGGTAGTTAAATAAGGTGACAGTTAAGAATAAATAACTGCCGTCTACGATTTATGACTTATGGGATGAGTTAAAGAGTGCATAAATAATTTATAAGATTGATTCGTGATTAAGGTACTTTTAATAATTAAGAATTGAAAGGAAAGATATCCTCAAGATAGTATTTAAGGTAGGGTACAATTAAATTGACTCAAAGTATGAGATCAATGATGATGGGTTGTTAATGAATAAAAGTGAAATATGTGCTTCGAAACTAGTAGAGAAAGCTTAGGAGAATGTGAGGTTGACATGTGATCAGTTAAGGACAACTTAGAGTAGATAGACGAGTTATGCTGATAACCGAAGGAGACAATTGGAGTTTCAAGTTGGAGATAGAGTAATCTTGGAGATCTCTTTACCTAAAGGCATAACAAGATTTGGAAAGAAATAAAAGTTGAGTCCTCGATGCATTGGAATATGAGTTTCTAGAGAGGTAGAGTAATGTGGCATATCGATTAGTAGTTCCACCTTAGCTATCGAGTGTACACAACGGTTTCTATGTATCTCTGCTTAGAAAGTATAAACCTTTGGAGACTAAGGAGGGCTTAAACTATATTGAAAAATTGATTCAGGTTTTGGATCAAAACGATAAGGTACTGCGATCCAAGACAACTCCTTTGGTAAAGGTGCTTTTTCAATACCACTCTTCAGAAGAAGTTATAAGGGAGCTGTGGAATTAATAAAAGAGAAGTATCCTCATTTATTCTAGGATAACTTAAAGCAATTTGGACGATCAAATTTTTAAAGTTGGAGAGGATATGAGAACCGTAATTTTTCCTAAACCATATATGTACTCAACATGTAATTTAAGTAAATATCATAAAATAATGTACTATTGAAATTTCAATTATAAGATTATGATTCATAATCATAAAAATGAAGTCTCCTAGAATAACGTAAAGCGCACACTTATACAGTATATACAATTTATGTTAACTGACTATGAAAAGAGTTGCAATTATAGGTTTATATATTATTACGTACATGTGTAAGTGAAACTAAAAGCACACAATGTGCATGCATGCAATGTGTGCATAAACACGCAATGCATGTAACGTACATATGTGCGTATATAAATACATATATAAATAAATAATGAATCAAGTGAAGTGAAAATAAATAAGAAAATAAGAAAATAAGTTAAATGTATATAAATAGATACGTATAAATATATAAAATTATATTTATGCACATAAGGATAAATAAATATACAAAAAAGTGTATGGTGTGTAAAAATATGTATGCAAATATTTATTTATTAAAATAAGATATATATATATATATATATATATATAAAATAGATATGTATCTTATATTTAGGGATAAATGAATATGTATATAAAACTTATCTCACACACACACGTGTGTGTGTAATATCCCTAAAATTAAAGATTATAGAAAAAATGTAAATGTAATATAATATAATATAATATAATTGTGAGACTCGATTTTATTACACTGTGCACTATATTTGTACATGATTGATAGTGGAAAAAAATTCTTTTAGTGAGATTAAATAAATATTGAATGTGAATTTCCACTTTCCATTATGAAATTTATTGGAACTATAATTTATAATATGGTGTATATGAATTGAAAAGAAAATTATTTAGTGTAATGTATTAGTTGAAATATACCTTAAAGGAAGTATGCCTTAAGAAAGGCAAAATGAAGACATGAAATAGCAGCCGAAAATGGTGGACTACATGCCACCCCTGCTGCCATGAACGGTATGACTAAAAAGGGAAAATAAAATGCAGTATAATGAGATAAATTGGAAGAGGAATCTAGGCGTAATATGAAGCTACATTTCTATTGGCTGAAATGGGTCAAAAAGAAGAAACATGTAGCAGAAAACGAGAGGTAGTCTTGTATGATGGTTTCATGTGAATGCATTTAAGGATAAGAAACAAGAAGAGAAGGGAATAATAAATGTGTCGTGAAAGTTGACCTACTCGTCCGTCTCTTTTGTAGCCCTCGTACTGCATAGTTGAGACTATAGTAAGGAGGGGGAAATAAAGTCAAAACGGACTGCAGTAGGAAAGCTTCTTCACCGTTCCTTGTTACCGTTTTTCTTCATCAATTTAATGCATGCAAGACTTGAAGGGATGAAACGTGAAGGGAAAGGTGAACAGGTGGTAAATTCTTATTGGATTTACATGGCTATATAAGAAGGAATACATGGGAAAATCAATTTATTCAACCTTCTTCTTCGAAAACCACTCTACTACTTCTCGTCCATTATGTTTTACTGCAAGTTCAGGTCTTGTCACTTCCGTTCCTTTCATAAGTGAGCCATGAAATTTCATCCTTTAGTTAGCTAAACCTTTTCTCCATTGTTTGAAGAGCTAAGGAATAAGCAAAGTAAAGCTAACGTGAGACAGAAAACACTTTGTTCTGGAAGTGCAACTCAGTTAAGGTGAATTCCATATTCCATTGGTTCTCTTGATGTTTATTAGTATATTTCTATGTTTTATACCGTAAGAAACATAGATATAGCCTTGTGTTAGCTAAATCCTATTAGGATATAAGAAACTAGAACAAGATGTGGCCTAGAAAATAATC
Organism: Heritiera fomes; assembly: GCA_032173925.1. Lineage (NCBI taxonomy): Eukaryota > Viridiplantae > Streptophyta > Magnoliopsida > Malvales > Malvaceae > Heritiera > Heritiera fomes. The sequence goes on along the minus strand of JAPDPM010000015.1, from coordinate 12,382,574 downwards.
AAGAATAAACAAGGAAAGTGCTGGAAATGGTGTAAAAGTGATAAGAAATAGGTGAGCTAAATTATATCAAGCGTGGTATAATGGGCGAGATCGCCATATGCTAGTTTAATTCATAGGCGAACCTACCTCTGAATAAAAAGCTATGTATGGCGAGCTCTCATGCATAAGCATGGTGAGCTGATTTGTGGGCGAGCTCCCACATATAAGCCAATCTATGAATGGCGAGTTATATTGGGCGAGCTAGTGGATTAGTCTTAAGTTTCGCCAAAGTGTTGGAAACATTCGAACAGAATATATGTTGATGGTCTTGATAATTTATTTTGCAGCTAGGAATTGAGGACTCGATAAAGGCGATCGGGAAGCTAGGCTTCATAAGACCAGGTAAGGGAGATGTGTGTGAAGTGAATGTATGTTTTGTGGAGTTAAATTTTATGGAAATTTTGAGAAAATGATTTGGTTTGAAACATGCATTGGTTTGATAAACTGTTTTCATAGACCACGATTTGGGCGAGCTACAAAGCCGACCCCTATGTTGTTTTCTGGGCGATCCAAAGAAAGGCGACCCCTGTTTTAATAAAATCTGGGCGAGCCAAAGATAGGCGACCCTTTGTGATATTTCGACCGAGCCAAAAGTGGGCAACCCTTGGTTTTGAAAGACTAGTGTTTATGGGCGATCCCTAATAATCTTATGGGCGACCTCGAACCATTGATTTATATTTTAGCCTTCGGGCGAATATTTTTATGGGTGATTCCCTAGTCAGCTCTGTCGTGTAATCCATTATAGCAGGCGAGCACTAGTCAAGCTCAAATGTGAATGTTAGTGGGCGAACGTTGGTTCACCACGATGGGCGAGCTGATCATGGGCGAGCCGTGGAACTTATGTTTTTATCACTCAAAAAATGGTGAAATTACTGGCTGTTTTTACTGTGTTTGTAAACATAAAATATAATACCTTTTTGGAAAACAATCATTTTAGAGAAATGATGAAATATGTGAAATATTCCTTAAAGGTTCTTTATGAGATGTAAATTGATTTTTGAGACTTTAGGGGCCGAGTTTCATGCACTACTATTCACGTAGCTGATTGACCTGCCAAGTCATTAAAGGTCTCGAGGTCACTTAGCAAGTGTACCCGAAGACCACGTATAGATTATGGCCATAGATCTAGTAGTGTCCCAGTGGGGACGATTATTGGGTTCCTTCGGGAACGATGATGGCATGATTTAATTGTAGGGTGATGCTTAGTCTCAACTTACTGATTTCTGTTTAATGAAAGGATTTACTGGATCCTGTTTACTGTTTACTATACTATATCTAAATTGTTTAGCCAATAATTTGAATATTAAAGACTGTTTACTATAACCACTGTTTTCCTATTGGGTATGCTGTTAGGGAAAATAATCATTTTGTAGTATATAGTTTTGGTTTTATAAAGCAGCATACAACTCCTTTACTGAGCACGTTGTCGCTCACCCCATTATTTTCACTCCACAGGTTATTGATTTGGATTAAAAGGCTTACCTTCCAGAGTTATCGGCTGCTAGAGTCAGCAGATATAAAATATCGAAGGTACATTATATTCTTTTATATATTTAGTAACATTGTACAGTACTACTTTGAGTAAAAAGGGAACGTAAGTGATCTCAAGCATTATGAGGTATTCATATTTCTATTTTGGTACTGAAATGAAAGTACCATTTATTTCTTAAAGGGTTAACAGATTGTTAAGCATTACAAACAGCCCAACCGATAAAAATGTGTGAATAAGAATAAAATATGTGATTTACTGTAGATTCGGGATGTTACAATAATATAATATATATAATTAAGATATATATAAATATATAAAAATTAAAATAAATAAATAAATACTCGAGTTTGGTAGGAAAATCCCACCAAACCAAAGTGGCAGAGCATTTATCCTAAACGACAGCCCAGCCCCTCCCCTCCAATTTTTTATGTTTCAAACGCTCAAACTCTGTCTCATTTCATCTCTTCTCTCCACTGTCTTCCTCATCTCAAGTCTCTCTCTCTCGTAACATCTCTCCCTCTCACATCACCTCACTGCCACCCATCTCCTCGCAAAACTCACTTCACCTCTCTTCTCGGCTTCATTCTTCTCACCTTGCTATGTTGGCTTGAAGATTGAAGCAACTTCACGCGAGAAAGTAGTGGCTGGTGGTTCTAGTTTTTAGACTGAATGGTGGTGCAAACGGAAGGCTGAAAGTGACTCGGTCACAGCCTTTAGCAAGGAGAAAATGGTGGCCATTCGATGGCCATTTTGGGGGACTGGAGAGGGTGGCATTCTCAGGTTGGAAGTGCGTGTGTGCTGGTGGCGTTTTGGGGCCACTTCAAGGGTCTGAATAGGTCTGGACAGAGGAGCATCGAAAGGGAACCAGGGGCTGTTTAGCGAGACTTGTATTGGGAGGAAACACAAGGTGAGCAAGGCATCGTGGAAGCATTTCGGGCTGCTGGACAAAGCATGTATAGGGGTGTTTAGAACAGGTTAAAACAAGGGCTATGACCAGGGTTGGTTCTCAAGTTATTGGAGGCGGTGTTAGGCAGAGTTGAATGCTGAGAAAAGGGCTGGAGATAGAACCGAAACAAGGCTGGCAGAGTTGAATGCTGAGAAAGAGGCTGAAGATTGAACCGAAACAAGGCTGGTAGTTAGGGTTTTGAGTGCTGGAGAACAGAGTTCCATCATGTGGCTATTTAGTGCTAAGAATAAGGGTCTATCGAAGAAGTTGAAGCCTGAGAAGGTAACCTTTGTGCTGAGTTTGAAGACTCGACAAGGTGGTGAAGCATGAGGAAGGTGGAAGCTAGAGGTGCATTTTCTTTTCAGGCCGGCGTTGGGAGGAGGAGAGGCTGAGTAAGGCATGGACATTGACACAACTTAAGGCCTGGAAACAGGGGCCGTTGGATGTGTTTCTAATGGCTATTTAAGGGTTGAAAACGGTGGCCCTGAGCTCAGCTGAAGGCTAGGAGGTGGTTGAGTTAAGAACAGAAATTGAAGCTGAAATTGCGTCACTTTAGAGGGTTGTAAGAATGGATTTTGGTGCTGTGTGAACTGAGATTGGGGACACCGTGTGGCTGGAAGAAAAACAAATTTTAAACAAGTATGAAAGGTGGCTGCAATGAGGCTGCGTAGGGGAATAAATTGGAGCGGTGAAGAGTGCATAATCCCAGCTGACAGGGTTGTTCGTGTAGGTAGTGAGCTACCTGTTGGTCTAAGCCGAAAGCAAAGGTAAGAAGAAGAAAGAAAAAAGAAAGAAAAAAAAATGAAAAGGAAAGGAATAAAGAAAAGAAAAGAAATAGGAATTTATATACATATGTATATGTAATATAATTAAAAATATATATTAATATATATATGCATAATTATTACAAACACCGTCGATAGAGTATTTTTACTCCACAAGCGATGTTAGGATTGTGACACATGTCTTATAAAAATATTAAAAAATAAAAAATAAATAAAATAAAACATGTGTCATGATCCTAACTCCACTTGTGGAATAAAAAAACTCTACCGACGATATATGGAATAATTATCCCATATAAATATATAAATATATATATATATATATATATATATATATAAGTGAAGATGATAGAATTTTATTCAAGACTTGGTATAAATATTAGTGTTAAAATTTTAAGTTGGCCTTGAATTTTTATAGGTATATAGAAATTTAGCTCGATGTTATTAAGTCGAATTTTAATGTGTATATGTAATGCAACTAGAGGACGATGAACCCAATTTAGCTAACATCGGTGCACACTCAAATTAAGCTCGAGCTAGGTAAGATGTTTATATAACGTAGATATAGAATTATACTGTATAGGTCATGACATGATGGAATGATGATTTGAATGCTTAGAAAGTTGACCTAACTAAGAAATTTGGGATAGCATAACCAAGGTTGCTGATATGGCACAATATAATGGATGATATTATGGGATTGTGATTTAAAGATATGAAATGCAGGAATGACATAGAGCTTGATAAGGTATCATAGTGATGCAATGTTATGAGGAAATGATTCAATGTGATATTGACCTATAAGCATCACTAGTCCGCATGATAATACATAGACACGTTTCATAGGCATTATACCATACTGTTTTAAACTCGTGTTTAGTTACATCGCCTTTAAACATGCATCTTTTATAACTTAAGATTTTGGAAGAATTCATCTATTTAATGCTTATAAGAATTTTATGAATGCTTCATTTGTTTTGAAAGAGAAAGTATATGGTGTACATGTATGTATTTATGTATAAATGATGTTAAAGTAATATGTTACATACCTTGAACTATTTTCATTAGAAAGTTAAAAGTTTAAATGTTTTATGAGATTATAGGCACCCTAAGAGAAAACAGCAATGGGAGAGCTCCTCCCGTATTGAGTCCGATCGTAGCTTGACTCCAGATTAGTTGAGGCCCAAAGTGGCATCCGAATACCAGGGGTTAAGACCAAAAAAAAAAAAGAAGAAATAAACTCAATAAAACATGATGGAAATTGCCTAATTAAAGATTACTCATTAGGCAAAGATGCTTGTTCAACAATAGTCATGGATAGGGTTCAGTCACACATGATCAGTGGGGTTGAGAGACATGAGGTCTATGGCCATAGGTAGTGCCCTAGTTGGTTTCCAGGGGACGATGACATAATTTTTCACTACTAACTATAGTGTACTAAGTTTTTATTGATAAAGTATTAGGGATTTAGCCTAGTCTCAAACTGATATGATATGCTGTCTAGAGTATGGTTTTATTTGATATGAACTCTAGACTTGACACTTTTTTGTAGTATATGAGAAATTTTTTGAGACTGTACATGTTTTAGACAAGCTATAAAAGTGAATATGAGATGTTTTGAGATATTACATGTTTTTTTTAAACATGCTTTAAAAGTACACGTGATATGACTTACGAATTGTATATGTTTTAGTCATGTCTTAAAGGTAAACATGAAATGATTTGAGATTTTACATATTTTGAACATGCTTTAAAAGTATATGTAATATGGTTTCGATACTATATATGCTTCATATATGTTTATATGCCAAACATGACATGATTTGAAATCATAGTTGTTTTATACAGTAAAACTTGCATAAGTTTACATAATGAATCATGACATAACAGTATGTTATCTACATGAAGGAGGCCTTGACTTTATACTGTACATGAACAAGAGATGCATATGAAGAAGTGTCATGACTTATATACTACATGTGATCGTATTTCTCCACATTAAAATGATATGATCAAATATTGTATAGAGTAAAAATTTCTAGATGAAAAGTGACATGAATTGATATTGCGTTTGAACATCTATTTTATATGAGATGTGATATGACATAAGATTGATATGAGCATGGTTTAATACCAAATGAGATCGAACTAAAATATGTTTCATTATTGCATGAAAACTATGGCATAAGGGTAAGAAGATTGAAAAATGATCGAATTGATATGATAAAAAGTCTATGTGATGATAGATGTTGGGATGGGACAATGAGGTACTTCAACGTGCCCCTTTATTAATTTCCTGAAACCTTTGCCCATTTAGAGTCCTTAAGGACATGGTCTTAGATGTTTTGGTAAATGATCATAAAAGGAGCATGATATGAGAATCTTTACTTAAAGGTTTCATGCATTTGCATTAGAATAGTATAAGTCTAATTCTGCACTTATATAAATGATTTATTGAGCCATCACTCATTTAACGTTGTTTAACCCTTTTTCAAATTGAGCACAGAATTAGAAGCATATTTCGAAGCTATCCGAAATAGTCACAAGCCTGAATATTGCCCCTACTTTGAGGCTACTCTAGATAATTGTTATGATTATATATACATATTCTTTTGCACGAATTTAATATTTCAAGCTATATTTATACAGTACTATAGAATGGGATGTAAACTAGGATAATGAATGGTAGATATAATATCTTGATGCTACATGATATGTATGTGATAAGTAGTTGTGAATATTAGGACTATGAAAATGATACCTATTTGATGAGTATAATGTGGACTATAGGAAAGATTGATGGGCTGCATTGTGATAAATGAATCTAAATTACAAATGGTTAATTGGGGAGAACCTCAAAATATAAGGGAGATATTTTCAATTTGTTTCTAAGCATGAATAAGTTATGGGTTAAAAATGATCATTGCTTACCTTAGAGAATGATTTAATTCACTTTTGAATTAAAGAATGAATGGAATTTGTTTAGGGCTACATAGCCACTGAATGTAAAAATGTAAAACAAAAAGGAAAAATTTAGTTTGTAAAATTTGTTAAGTGGCACTTGTATAAGTTTTCAATTCAGCGTCATGACTCTCAAATTGTGATAGATTTAATGATATCAGAGCGATTTTTGTCTAGTGCATGTTAGTATAGATTAGTTAGAATAGTTTACATCCCATATTACTGTAAATGCCTGAATGTTAAGTGCTTAATAAATGCTGAAAACTGTTCTTAATGCATGTGTATGTTGCATGGAAATTAAATGATAATAATTTAAAGAAGACTACTAAGGTGTGGATGGTTTGAAGCTTCGATAAGTGACACAGTGGCCTATAAGGTATTGTGAATTGTAATAAGATTTGAAGGGGCACAATGAACTATATGGAATTTGGAGGTATGGAGATTGTATGATATACTTGTCAGGGCACACAGATGAGGCAAGAAATTGTGTTTAATGGAAATGATAGTGGAGTGATCGGGCATAGTCTAGCTTAAGGAATAGGTTATGTAATGGCCAAGAGTTGAAGCTATACATTTAGCCTTAGGAAAGTATCGCTCTATAAAGCCTCAAATTTGAAACCAAAAATAAGATTGAATGGCTTTATGTCGATGAACGTATTATACCTTAAGGTATATGATTGAATGTAGGGTCCAAGCTTGTTTTGAAAACTATGGGATTGGAAAGTGATATCAAAATACGAAAGTTTTGGATTTTAAGGGATTGGGCATCCTTAATGAGTTTCAATAAATGGTTCGATTGGGCCTATTGGAGTGGACCAGTAGGATTTTGGGCCTGACAATGATAATGGCATGAAATTTATTTGAACCTATTCACCACGTCTAACATGAAACGGACTTTATTAAAATGCCTTAAGAGGAACTATTGCCTAACCTCCTTTTGGACTTAAAGATGTACTAGATCCTACATATTTTGAAAGTGTATGGACTTCGAAAAACCATATGATTTCGAAGGAATATGATTTGAAAAGTACATGGATCTCGTAAATTATTTGACTTTTGAAATATATCATTTGAACTATGTGAATTTTGAAAGTTTAGTGAATTGAACCTTATGGTTTTGAACAATGTGGATTCGATACCTACAAGACTCTTCAAATTTCTCACTAGTAAAGTTGAAAAGAACACATGTTATAGAAAGAACATTTTTGAATGGAAATTAGAGATTATTTGGGCATGTTGTGCAAGATAACAAATTGACGTGGAAGTTAATATTGCATGAAATAAGGACTCGAGATCATCATGTCTTGGCATTGATTTTTACCTAGTTTGATAGTTTCTGAATTATAAGAGGAAGAATGGTTACAAGGTGTAAACTAACGGGATACATCCAATTTGGTAGTTTTATCGAGTATTGAACTCTGAAATTAATATGAGAATGATACAACCTTTAGAATAAGTGATAATATGGAAATCTGATCTTGAAATTTATAAGACTTTGAAATGAAATGGAGATAGAGAAAATGATAAAGAAAGCACCCTTATATGTTGGGATGACGTTGATCAGTGTTGGAAGAGCTTAAAAAGCAACTGCAAGAGTTGCTAGACAAAGGGGTTTACACGCCCTAGTATGACAACCTAAGGACTGCAGTATTATTAGTGAAAAGATAGACAATAGTTTGAGGCTGTATATTGATTATAAACAGTTAAATTAGGTGACAGTTAAGAATAAATAACCGCTGCCTACTATTAATGACTTATGGGATTAGTTAAAGGGTGCTAAAGTAATTTATAAGATTGATTTGAGATTAAGGTACCTTTAGTTGAGAATAGAATGGAAAGATGTCCTCAAGACAGCATCAAGGTAAGGTACAACCAAATTGACTCAGAGTATGAGATCAGGGATGATGGATTGTTAAGGTATAAAAGCAAAATATGTGCTTCGGAACTAGTAGAGAAAGCTTTGGAGAACGTGAGGTTGACATGTGATCTGTTAAGGACAACTTAAAGTAGACAGATGAGTTATGCTGATAACTGGAGGAGACACTTGGAGTTTCAGGTTGGAAATAGAGTATTCTTCGAGATCTCTTTGCCTAAAGGCATAATGAGGTTTGGAAAGGAATGGAAGTTGATTCCTTAACACGTTGGAATATTTTTGAGTTACTAGAAAGAGTGAGTGACGTGGCATACCGATTAGTAGTTCCACCTCAACTATCAAGTGTGCACAACGCCTTCCACATATCTATGCTCAGGAAGTATCATTTGAATCCCTCCCACGTGATTAAGTATAAGCCTTTGGAGAAGAGGGAAGGCTTAAACTATATTGAAAAATTGATTCAGGTTTTGGATCGAAACATAAGGTATTGCGGTCCAAGACTATGTCTTTGGTAAAGGTGCTTTGGCAACACCACTCTTTAGAAGAAGTTATAAGAGACTTGGAGAGTTAATGAAAGAGGAGTATCCTTACCTATTCTAGGATAACTTGGAGCAATTTGGAAGACTAAATTTTTAAAGGTGGGGAGAATGTGAGAACCATAATTTTTCCTAAACCATAAATGTATTCAACATGTAATTTAAGTAAATATACTGAAATAATGCACTTTTGGAATTTCAATTATAAGATTATAATTCATATTCATAAAATGAAGTCTCTAAGAATAACATGAAGTGCACACATATATAGTAGATACAATGTACGTTACATGAATATGAAAAGAGTTGTAATTATAGTTATATATTGTCACGACCTGAAGGCCATGACGTGCACTTAGCACTTTCACTTCGTTACGGTTTACCAATTTTACGAATTAAATTTTTCTTTTCACTCTAAGGTTTGTATTTGGTGTCAATGTCATCACTAAACAATTTCCAGATTTCTCAATTTAATTTGACTTATTGGTACTATTTAAGTTATTAACTTCTAAAGCAAATCAACTTACTTCCTCAATATTTTAATTCAAGATTGAATCTAGCTAAAGAAAAAGATCGAAAACCTCTCCTCATATATAATCAAATTTCCCCAGTTAATTAACCTGCAAAATATATGTATATTTTCAACATTATATCTCAACTCTACAATCCACAATTTATATCATCATACATTACACACATTCCTAGAATCATCAATTAGCATATTTACATTTTATAAAGTTCATAGTTATCATACCACAAGCATATCCCAGATCGCACTCGATAATCATTCTAGTCTATAACAATCTAGAGCGATCTTAAGTTACATCCTAAAATATTTTCAATAAACATGTATGTGAACTTTATAATGTCATACATGATAATTAAAATGATTTACAAGTCTTGTATATCTCAAAAGAAAAAAAAAACATTACTCGAAGGACTTAGATAAGTATCGCTAATAGATACTGTCCTCGAAACCTTGCATAGGAACTCCGAGTGTAGAGTCTAGCTAATATGATCTACAAGGTTGTTAGAAAGACGTGAGCAAACCATGGTTAAGTAAGATACTAAAATAAATGCAAAAGTAAAATTATATTGTCCTAAATACAATGTATGAAACCTGCAATTATAAATCCTTGTAACATATTCTAATTATAGACATTTGTACTTAATCTCGATATCATGTCCTAGAAGACATTAGGTGTGCTAGGGTTTTTAGGCATGGTTGGACCCAGACACTTAATCAAGAAGACATTCATTAATCAAGAAGACATTCAATTCACAATTATCAATTCACTAACCCATTTTTATTTCACATATAGCTTAATATAATTCCATATTTCGATAATGTAAACTCTATCAATCAAATACAATATAACACCAATTCATATTATTAATCACTTAGCCTCATTATTCAATTGCAACATAATATATAATCACATTATCAATCACATAACCCATCAATCAATTACAGTGTAATATCAAATCACATTACTAATCACTTTGCCCGATATCAATCAAATACAGCACATGCCTAGTGATTACAAGGCTCTTGTGCAAGCTCAATCATGTGACTTACAATATCAAATTGTATGAGACCCGATTTTATTTCACTGTATACAATATTTGTAAATGATTGATAGTGGAAATAAATTCTTTTAGTGGAATTAAATAAATATTGAATATGAATTTCCACTTGAATTATGGAATTATTGGAACTATGAGTTATATAATATGGTGTATATGAATTAAAATTAAAATTAAAAGAATATGGTGTATATGATTTCAAATGAATATAAATGGAGAAATTGAAAACATAGACTAAGAGAAGAAAATAAAGTCCAAAACCATATGAAAATTGGACTACACTTGAGTGTTCATGATGATACACGGCTGGACACAAGAATTGTTCAAATTTTTGATGTTTTGATGTAATAAGGGACGATAATGATAGATAAAGAAGGGCTTTATTAAGTTGAAACTAGGCTGAAATTTTATTGGCTTAAAAGTCTACCAAGGAGACAAAAAAAAGTCAAGAAATAATGCAGCAAAGTGGATTTCAACGCCACTTTTGTTGCAGCTTTTGTACCGATCTGTTCAGCCATTTAAAGGCTGATAAAACATAATTTTTATAGTGTAAAATAGGTTGGAAATGGTGTTTAAAGATAAAGCATTCAAAGATATTATTTATTAAGATGTTATTGGCTGAAAATATAGATTAAAAAGGCCAAGTGAAGTCAAGAAAATGTGCAGCCAAACTTGTGGACAACACGCCACCCTCTTGAATGCCATGGTACGTTGTAGCTGGAAACGTTGGCTGAGATTTCAGCCATAATTTTCAGAATAAAATGCCAATTAAGAGATATAAAAGAAAGAGAAGATAGAAATACCATGAGGTTAATTGTCATTGGATAAAAAATTTCAAAAGGGTTATGGAACTTAGTCAAAAACGGACAGCAACAAGGCAGCCTTCACCACCGTTCCTTTATGCTGCCAAATTCTTCAGTTTTTAATGCTCAAAATGACATAAAATGATGAAGAAAATGGATAAATAATAAAGGTGAAATACTCCTATTGGATGTCTAAAATAAATGAAAGACAAAAGAAACAAAACTCAGCCAATTTTTACAACTTCACCACCGGTTTTCTGCTGTCTTACGAGAACCAGAATTTTATTTCAGTTTGGTGTTTTGTTTGGCCATCGTTCATTCAAGGAAATTCAACAAATTTCATACTTTTGATAGCTAACCAATTAAGCCTTCCCTATCAACCCTTCCTCTATCTTTAAATCATCAAAGAAATCAAGAGAAGAGGGCTGACTCGAGGCAGAACATATTCTGTTTTGGAGTGAGCCATTCGGTCAAGATAAGCTTCCAAAATTCTATGGTTTCCTTGATATCAAATGATGGATTTATAGTTTTTTTAACATCAGAAGCATTATCCTAGCATTAATTTTATTTAAGCTTTATTAGATAATGGAATTAGCACAAGTTGAGGAAAGAAAAGAAACAAAGTGCTAAGTGTAGATTTCAATTCTGCTGGAAAAACTGTTCTGTCCGAGCCAAGTGGAAAAAATTCAGTTTGGGGGTTTTACAAAGAAACAAATTCTGGAAAATTTATAACAGATAGCCTTATGAGTTGGGAAAATGTTAGTTGTGGAATTATCTAATTTGGAGTTGTATAGCCTGAGATATAGGCAGCTAAACACAGGGCACTCAGTGCAGTAGGCGAGATGCTCTGTGGAAACTTTGAAAAATTGTAGAAAATAGCACAGATTGAATTTTGCTGCAAGCTTTATGTTCCTAGAAAGGTAAATGAGTTGCGAATAATATGGTTCTGAGTTTGCACAATTTCAAGAAACCTATCTTGAGATATAGCCCAATTTGTACATAAAGCTCAGTAGACAATCTGCCAGAATGCATCTGGAAACAGGGCAACTTTGAGGAATTATTAAAAATAATTCCGAAATGATAAAATTGTGAAACTTACAATTCTGAGTAGGGAATTGGATTAATATTCATATGGTTTTGGGATTCATAATTTCAGACATCCCTATAATCAGAAACACAATTTTTAATGCACAAAGGTCAGAAAATCATCCTGCCAATTGGGTCAAAATCTGGCTGAACTTTGGAAAATTGTGAAGAATAGTATGGAATGAACTAGAAAATGAACTTAATACTTCTAGATAGGGAATTAAGTCAGATTTCATATAAAATTGACGGTACTAATTGGAATTCAATATTTTCTGTTATGAATAGAAAGACGGTGATAGATCGGAAATTCTTATAAAGAATAATTCTGCCTTAATGAGTAGGATTTCTAAGAATGCTTAGTGTATATGTATGTTTCGGAATTAAACTTGTATGACGTATCTTCTGCAGCTCTGAAGCTAAATCCATGAAATGGGAAAGGAGACGAATAAGAACCTAATCATTGGTTCAAGACTACAAAGTGTACGGTTTAAATGAAATGACACTGTACAGGTAAGGGGAGAGTGTGTGAGTTGTAGTGATATAATGAATTGCATGTTTTCTTGAGCTAAATTTTATGAGAATATTGGAAGCATGATTTGATTTGAAAACATGCAAAATGATGGTTGATAAGCTAGGTTATATACTGTGAATTGTGTGCAGGAGGTTAGGAATCCGCAGCCGTTATGTTATCGAAAAATTTTCGAAAGTATTTTAAAATATTATAAAATATTTTAGATGCATGAATGATTTAAATGGGAAATTTTGAATGTAATTTCCACCAATTTTCCATAAATTAGAAATTATGAGAAATTTATAGAATTAAATATTCATGTTTTATATTTTCATTAAAGTGAGAAACTAATTATGTTTTATATGATTTTAAATATTCAAAATGAATATTTATTTGTGTTCTCACTTAATACATGAATATTTACCGACTAATTTACGGTATGTGAAAATGAGAAATAAATACCTTTTTGGAAATAATTATTTAAATAAATGATTTAATTCATTAGCTTTCCTTAAAGGTATTTTTATGGGAAAAGAAATGATTTTATACCTTTATGGAACAAATACTGATCTTATTTATTTTATAAATTCCATAAAGGTGATGACATATGAAAATGTGAGAGCCTTATGGATAAACATGGAATATTTCAAATTATTTTGAATAAGATCCATAAAGGTTATGGTACGGTTTTTATACTCTTTTGAGACTTAGGTCCCGAGTTTCATGTATCATACTATTACTATTACTGTCACGTAGCTGATTGACCCGCCAGTCATCAGCGTCCCGGATGTCACATGGCAAGTGTACACCGAGGACACCCTATAGATCATAGCCATAGATCTCACTATATACTGTGTCCCTTCGAGGATGATTACTGTGTCCCTTAGTGGACGATTATAGCATGATTTAATTGTAGGGTGATGCCTAGTCTCAACTTACTAATTACTGTTACTGGAGGGATTTACTGAATCTTGTTTACTGTATTGCACTGTGAATTACTGTTTATTGAACTGAACCGTACTGAAATACTATTTTATTGAACTGTACTGCATTGGGAAATACTGTTTACTGAATTGGTAGCTATTGATTTCTGTTTATTGAACTGGTAGCTACTGATTTCTATTTACTGAACTGAAAGCTACTGATTTCTGTTTACTGAACTGAAATCTACTGATTATTGTTTATTGAACTGAATTATACGGAATACTGTTTACTGAATTGAAAGGAAATTTATTGTTATAGAGAAAGAATACTTTGAAAATTATTTCTAAAATAGAAATAATTATTGAACTGTTATCCAGTGATTTGGATATTTATAAGCTATTATACTGAAAAGACTATTTATTGTAACTACTGTTTTACCACTGTACTGTTACGTGTTTTGAATTATTACTGAAGTGGTGGAAATTAAATGATTTATTCCATTTATATTTATGGAAAAAATAAATATTTTCCAGCACATATTTTTCATTATATCAAGCAGCATATGACTCCTTTACTAAGCATGTGGTTCGCTCAACCCTTACTTTCAAACTTTCCAGATTAATCACAAGGATTATTTGATGGCTTCTCAGTTAAATATAGCTGTGAGTAGCCTACTGGGACAAAGAGCATTGAAATTTAGAGGTATAGTCACCTCTCTTATATATTCAGACACATGTATACAGTACTATATTATTGTAAAATAGAATCAGGGGATGTAAAGAGTAAGGAATATTGTAAATTTTCATATTCCGAATTTACTAAATAAATAAATGTTTGCCATTTATTACTGTTACTAATCATGTGTTAAAGGCATCACAGACAGCTCAACCATACTTTATGTATAAAATATGTTAAATTACTATTCTGTGGACTGTTACAAATTGCATGAAAGAGTTTACGATTTCAAATCAATCATGCATGGTACAAAATCATGTCCAATAACATGCACCATCTAAAAATCATATCACAGGTGTTGTTTCAATGCATGTGCAATCTCAAATGTGTCACGTATGCAATAAAACTTGTTCAAGGTTCAAATTCCTAATTTCAATTCAAATGCATATGCTATTTCGAAAATCAAAGTTCCATATTTAAGGTTCAAAGTTCAAATTTCTAAAATGGTACTTTGAAACATTGTCTAAAGTTTCAAATCAAACATTATGATATTTTAAAACAATGTTCAAACCAAGTATTAAGCATATATATGCTTTTCAACTCAAAGTTTCAGAAATCTAAGTTGGAAGTTCTAAATCAATATTTTAACGATGTTTAAAGTTTTAAAATGATGTTTCGATAATTTTAAAACAATACTCGGACTATTGTCCAAAGTTTTGAGGAAAACTTTAGCATAGTTTAAAGCACAAGTTAAATGTTCTAAATGAGATATGACCCAAATAGTTCAAACTATCAATAAAGATTTTAGCTTTAAATTGATATATGTATTTTGAAATGATAAAAACTTAAGTAATCTTTAATGTTTGATACATATTATAAATTTGCTTTATCACATATCATTTTCTCAAACTATTTTAAGTGTATTTATAAAAAATAAGACCACTATTTAAGTGCTTATTCTTACTTGTCTTAATACTTTATAAAATGATTTTGAATATTTTCATTAAGTAATTTTCTCATGGAAATATAGAATACATTTTTAGAAAATTACTTAAAAAGTTTTTGTATTAGGTTTTCAATTGAGAAAGTTAAGAAAGACTTTCATAAAGTTGAAAAATGATTTGGGATGACTTAAAACCAACGATTACATCATTTCTAACCTAAAACAACCCAAAAAAGTGCAGAAAAAGGATGAGGGATCCATCCCCTGCGTTGAGGGATCTATCCCTTGTGATAAGGGATCCTTCCCTTAATGGCAGAAAGCTCCTACAAACCAAAATGAAGCATGGGATCGATCCCCTAAGGCACAGGATTGATCCCCTAATGGCAAAAAGCTCTTAAAGGTTGAAATAAAGCATGGGATCGATCCCCTAAGGCATAGGATCAATCCCCTACCACGTGAAAAGCCCCCAACGGCTAGTCTTTGTGAGGAACAATGATCATATTCAATTTAAGCTCCACCAAACTTCAAGAATTCGTCTAAGGGACTATAAATAGAGGCTTAGGAGCTCAAGACAACATGAAGAATGGTTGAGAAACTTCATTCATCATTTTCTTCATCTTCTTTAAGCCTCAACAACATCTCAAGTGTTAGAATTTCTAATCATCTATCATGCCCATCTTTTCTCTATAGAATAGCACAAATATTGTATAGGTCTCTCTTGTGCTTAACCTTTGTAATCACTTGCCTATCTAGAGGCTTCAAGTGACATCCTTGTCACTATCCAAATAATAACTAACTTCTTATTCAAATAACAATTAAATTGACTAGTTTATCAATGTTAATCTTCCTTCTTTTTCTAAACTTTAGGCATTATTATTAAAGTATAATATCCATTTACACATGCATGAAATTTTCATATATAAACATGTGTCACATATATCAGGATCTTAAATATTTACATAACCTATTTCCCCAAATATACACTAATGTGATATCGTACTGTACAATAGCCGAAGTACATGGCCAACTAAGTATACCTTCAAGGAATAAGTAGGAAGCATGTCTCGAAGGTATATCAAAAGAACCTCACAAGGTACTCCTCTATCCGGAGCGGGATTTACTTCAAATAATCTGTATAAAAATGTTTGTAAAGGAGTGAGTTTACGTTCAGTAAGAAACTTATGTAAAAGAGAGTACTATATCACTATATGCAATTTTTCTTGCTTGGCTCTATAATGTCATGTAAAACCATTATAAAGCATACGCCACATATATTTCTTGCAATTATTAAATACAAGTAAATCATCTCTTTCAAATATTTCCACAGATCTCACATCACGTGAAATCATATATGCAAATACAAATAGCTTCAAATACTTTCAAATAGATAGGAGACAATTAATTTCTAATAGAATTCATGCACCAAGTAATTCTCGTAATGGATACAGCAAATATATCCCGTAAGGGATAATCCATAAGAGATCTCACGAGGATACCACAAATATATCCCGTAAGGGATAATCCTGAGAGCAATCTCATAAGATACCACAAATATATCCGTAAAGGATAATCCCATGAGACATCAATTTAATGGCGTACCCACATATGGGCCAGGGATCCTCCCCAAAGCCGAACAAGTAAGAGACGTATGGCCATTGTCTATAGCCCACAGTGCTCACTAGTCAGGTGCCTTACTCTGGGTCTAAGGACCGGACTAGGGCTCCTCAGCCGAGAACAAATACAAATAATGTGCATGCTCTTTTAAGAGATTCATAGTCTCCAAAATATTATTCATATAACATTTGGCAAATACAAATAAACTTTCTTGAAATAGGTTTTCAAAACCTCCTTTTCAAATGGGCAGTCAATTGGTCTTTAGGGCAGTCGACTGTCTCACCTTATTTTGCTTTATTGAATTTCTTCTCCTTTTGAAATTCAAATATTTTATTTTTCCAAAACATAAAAGGGCAGTCGACTGGTCCCATATAGCAGTCGACTGGTTTTGAAACAGAATGCTTCCCGAGAAAAAGTAGTCGACCGGCTCCCTGGGCAGTCGACCGTTTTTGAAACAGAATGCTTCTGGAAGAAAAGCAGTTGACAGGCATCCCTAGCAGTCGACTAGTTTGAAACAAAATGCATACTAGAAAATAGCAGTAGACTTGCTTACATAGCAGTCGACTGGTTTGAGTCTGTTTCGAAAATTTTTACGCTTTGGTTGTCTCTAGGCAGTCGGCTGCTACTTAGGGCAATCGGCTGCTCCTAGCCTAATTGGCACTAGGAGTAGGACTCGAATTGTAACTTTTCCTACACTCAAATCAGCTTTTGTTTCTTTCCAAATACATTTCAAATATATTTAAACATACGGAAATAGCCATCCTACGTCCGTTACATAAATTCC
The DNA here is from genome assembly GCA_032173925.1 of Heritiera fomes. Taxonomy (NCBI): domain Eukaryota; kingdom Viridiplantae; phylum Streptophyta; class Magnoliopsida; order Malvales; family Malvaceae; genus Heritiera; species Heritiera fomes. Next base: position 12,365,015 of record JAPDPM010000015.1, on the reverse strand, counting down.
TTACCTCAATTATCAAAATCCCTTAGCTTGGTCGAAATCCAACTCCTTTTCTTGCAACTTTTCAAAGCTGTAAACATCATCAAATTAAACCTTAATAAATACACTCTACCAACTCTATACAACTCCAAACTATCATTAAAATCAACTAAAACCACCTAACTCTCTTACCTTTGCAATTCACCAAATTTCAGGATTTCAGATCTTCTTAATCGCTTTGATTCAGCCTTTCATATTAAAGACTTAGCTTGAGCTAGCGACAAGGATCATTTTTCGTCAAGTGAGCTTAACGATTTGGTGACGTGAGATGGTGGTTTGTCAAGGCGAGGGAAATGGAAACTTACGGAAACTTGAGGGAACGAGAGGGATGAAAGAATGGGACTGCCGATTCTTGATGGAGGAGATGGTGATGAGTCATGCTAGTTGCATTAAATGCCCATTTATTTCATTAATTCATCTCAGCCATTGACCATTCAATTCTTTGACCTCTTGACCATTTGACCATCAATTTCATTTATTCCTCATATATCCCATACAACATTTATATATCATAAATTTACATTTATCCAATTAATCCAAGTTGGAAAACTGTACAAGTATGGGAAAATTACATGATATTGGGGATTTCACACTTCACTTCTTGTAAAGGGGAGAGTACCCTTGAGTGCTTTGTTCTAAGTCAGATTTGGCTAGATAAGGTTTACTCCTTAAGCTTTGAAAAAGGAGGGGATAGGTTTCTCTTGAGCTTTGAAAAATAAGGAGGTTACTCTTAAGCCTGCAAAAAGAAAGAGTGTAATACAAATTCAAGATTAGTGAATTTGGAGAAAATCTTTAGGAGCGACTCAAGGTAGATGATGTAGGCAAGGTTGCCGAACCTTTATAAATCACTTGCGTACAATTCTCTTACCCTACGCTCTTTATTTATTTGCAATTATATTGTGATTATTGTATTGGATTTGAATTATATGCTTGTGTAGCTTAAAGAACTTAGGAAACTTCAATGTAGGCTAGAGAATTTAGAAGAACCACAAATTTAACCTAAGGGTAGCTAAAAATCGATTCACCCTTCCTTTCAGTTAGGTTATAGAGCCAACAAAGATTTATAAATCCCACTGTAGCTATCAGAGGGCCAAAATTCCCATATAGGTACTATCTATGGCCAAAGAACCCTAACTCCAGTTTCATTAATCGAATGAAACCAAGACCTGTCCGCAATTATTGTCGTACAAGCCTAAATACCTTATGATCATTGATTCAATTAGGCAAGTTCTGAAATGGTGCTTTATTGACATTGTCAAGATACGCCATAGTCTCCAAATTAAGGCTCTAAATGTTCTAAAAATTCTAAAACTTCTGATATTCAAATAGTTCAAATACACTAAAATTCAATACTTCTAATATCATGAAGCTGTGTCATGCTTTTTGTTCAAAAATCACATTAAATGAAAATGTGTGTAAGTTGTATGCTATTTTAAAGGTTCTAATAGTTCAAAATACCTTGATGTTCTATGCATGCATTTTCAAACTCATGCATTTCTTTCAAATAATTAAGTTTATGTCATGCAATGTTTTAAATCAATGTACACAAAAAGTCTCAAAATCATCACTTTGTGGTTTCCAAACAATTTGCCAAATGCATTAAAGTATGTGTTCCCATATCTCAAGGTCTAGGTCATGCATACCTATGCCAAAAAGATATCCCAATCATGATTGTCGATTATTTACATTTCTGACTAGGCTCATATGTCTTCATTAGTGGCTTTTGAAAATCCACATATCATAAAAGTTATCATGCCATCACCAAAATTATTGCAAAATTACAATGCCATATAGGCCATTGTACATTTACTAATTTCATTTCGATTCCATGATTTCACTTAGGCTATTATGCCTTTCTAGTATCGCAATCAAATCACAATACCTTTTATTAATCAAACCTTCAGTTTTCAAACTTGTTTAATCATGTCAATCAGATCAGCACTTCCAATCAATACATTGAAAATCATTTCTAACTTATCATTCAATCATTCTTTCTAAAAACCATAATTATTTTCACAAACAATTAATTTCAAAATCAATCCTTTATCAAAATTTTGGTAGCATAAATTTCTATAATTAAAATTTCCTACGCATAGAAACCAAGAAAAACTCAATCCACCTCAAAACAGTTCAGTTCCATAAAATCCAAAATAGCATATTTCTTTAAATCTTCAATCAATTCGTTACTTAAAATCCAAAATCAATGCATTACCTTAAATTCACCATTCAATTCATTATTTGAAATTCACAATCAGTTCGTTACTGTAAATGACTATCAATCAAAACAAATCATGTATCATATATAGAATCTAGTCATAAGTAAAAAATTCAATCTTTTTTTTTCCCAAAACCAAACCTAGATCATATGGTCATGATATCATCCTAGATTTTTCTCATATAAGTTCCTTACTTCGATATCTGATCACATATCAAGTGTATTCCCAACATAATCCACCCACATTCAAATTCATACTCCAAAACAATTCAACGATTATTAATTACACTAGCAATAATTTCACAAGATTCTCATAATCCCTTACCATTACTCTTATATCAACTCATTAACATTCTAACCAAATTCTTCGTAGTATTTCAGTAGGGTATTTCAAAATATTGATTCAATCTACAATTCATTATCATATAATATTAAACCTACCTTACAGAATATATCTACAAATCCTACAAGTTCAACACTTTAAGCCACACCAACAAGTTTGACATATATCACATTCCCTAGCTTCAAATACCCAATACACACTCCAATAATATCACACATCATTCCACAATGTTTCAACGATTATCCATCATCAACAACCATATTTCTAAACTACGCAATATAATACTACTACTTTATAAAAATATCTTACCTATTCACCAAAGCTTAGCGCGTTTCCGACTTCCAAGCCTAGCCAAACTCCATAATTCCCCCACTTTATGTCATTGGTACAACTTCAACACATATATTTTCTTAGAAATAATTAATTAAAACTACATAACAATTTTATTAAACAAATACCTAGATTTCTTACCCTTCTAAGCTTTAGCTAAGAAAAAAGTTTCACAAAGCCTCTTCCTCCTCCCTCCTTTTCTTTCCTTTATTTTTAGTCTTAATGTGGCCTTTATTTAGACCTCTTTCCGGTGCCTAAAAACACTCATTATCAGCCCCTACCAGCATCTTGATCAACGCAGCAGAACCACCCCTGTTTTGGTTCTTGCTTTGGCCCCATTCCAGCACCAACAAACTCAGTTTCTTCAGCACTTAAATCCAGCCTCGAACAACCCCAAAATCTCAAGCCTTTTACCTATTTTGGTGATCTACTTATAGCCCTCAACTCTACCTTTTCCAACCCCCCTTATTGCTGCATTTAACCACCTAAAACGGCCTCTATCTCTAGCAACTTCGTCCTATCCTGAGGCACTTTTGATCCAGCTCCTTCAGCCTCTTAAGCTTTCCTTTTTTTTTTTTTTTTAGCATGTTGTTGGTGGAACGGCAACAGGGACGGCAGCTCTGCCATCCCTCTCCTCTTTTCGATTATTGGCGTAGCAGCAGTGGCTCAGCTATAGTGACAGCAGGGGTGATGCCACCTCATTTCTTCTTCCTCTCCTTTCCTCCATGGTCGCAACAACACTCTTTCTCCCTTGGCTGTACCAACGTCGCTCCCCTCCTCCCCGATCTATCTTCATCTACCTGTCCCTCTCTTATTTGTTTTCTTTTCTTCTCTTTTTTTTTTTTTACTGCTGAACCGGTCCAGATCCAGTTCAGCTATTTTCGGTTCTAGCCTGGGCCTCGCCGACAGCATTGAGAGCATCGAACTGTGGCGATAATACGACGAAAATTTTCTCTGGTTTGTGCCCCTTATTTTTGGGGTAGCAAAGACGTCGTGTTTTTCATATTTTATTTATTTATTATTTTTTATCTATCTTTTTATTCATTATATTTATATATATTTATATTATAATATCATTTGTTAAATACCTAGATATATATATTCTTATTATATCTATACATACATATGTATTTGTTATATTAATATATATTTCTTTTATCTCTTTAATATTTACATATATATATATATCTATATATATTTAATTTATTCCTTTAATATATATACTTTTGTTTAATGTGTATATATATAGATATATACTTATTCCCTTAATTTAAATCCTAAATTTTCGTTTTAATTAAATTTCTAAAATTTAATAATTACTTAATTAAGCAATTTTCCATAACTCTCGAATATCTCGTATGAACTTATACATGTCTAAGACAAATCCATTTACTAACCAATGTTGAAAAATCATGGTTGTCACATATATATTATTACATACACACTTACGCCAAACTAAAAGCACACAATGTGCATGCATGCATGCGTACATAAACGCGCAATGCATGCATGCATCGTACATATATGTGTATATAAATACATATATAAATAAAGAATCAAGTGAAGTAAAAATAAATAATAAAATAAGAAAATAAGTTAAATATGTATAAATAGATATGTATAAATATAGATATATATTTGTATTTATGCATGTAAGGATAAATAAATATACAAACAAGTATATGGTATGTAAAAATATGTATATAAATATTTATTTATTAAAATAAGATATATATATTCTAGGAATTTAAAATATATATAATAGATATATATATATTATATCTAGGGATAAATAAATATGTATATAAAACTTATCTTAGAAAAGGATAAATATATATGTGTGTAATATCCTTGAAAGTAAAGATTATAGAAAAAATGTAAATATAATATAATACATATAATTAAGATATATATATAAATATATAAAAATTAAAATAAAAAAAATAAATAATTGGATTTGGTGTTTGGTGGGAAAATCCCACCAAACTAATGGCAGCCCAACCTCTCCATCCTCCACTTGTTTAAGTTTCAAACACTCAAAACTCTCTCTCATTTCATCTCTTCTCTCCACTGTCTTCCTCATCTCAACTCTCTCTCTCTCTCTCTCTCTCTCGCATTACATCTCTCCCTCTCACATCACCTCACTGCCACCCATCCTTTTCCTCACAAAACTTACTTCAACTCCCTTCTCGGCTTCATTCATATCACCTTACTATGTTGGCTTGAAGATTGAAGCAACTTCACGCAAGAAAGTAGTGGCTCGTAGCTCCAGTTTTTAGGTTGAATGGTGGTGCAAACGGAAGGCTGAAAGTGACTCGGTTACAGCCTGAAGCAAAAGGAAAACGGTCTCCATTTTAGAGGCTGGAAAGGGTGGCATTCTCAGGCTGGAAGTGTGTGTGTGCTGGTGGCATTTTGGAGTCACTTCAAGCGTCTGAACAGGTCTAGACAGAGGAGCACCGAAAGGGAACCAGGGGTGTTTAGTGAGACTTGTACCAAGAGGAAACAGGGCATTCTTTGGTGCTTTATAAGCATTGTAACAGGGCTAAAAACACAAGGTAAGCAAGGCATTTTGGAAGCCCTTTGGGCTGCTAGACAAAGCATGTATAGGGGTGTTTAGAACATGTTAAAACAAGGGCTACGACTAGGGCTGGTTCTCAGGTTATTGGAGGCGGTGTTAGGCAGAGTTGAATGCTGAGAAAGGGGCTAAAGACAGAACAAAAACGAGGCTGGTAGCTAGGCTTTTAAGTGCTAGAGAACAGAGGTCCATCGTGTGGCAATTTAGTGCTAAGAACAAGGGTCTATCGGCGAATTTGAAGCCTGAAGAGGTAACTTTTGTGCTGAGTTTGAAGACTCGATAAGGTGGTGAAGCCTGAGGAAGGTGGAAGCTAGAGGTATGTTTTCTTTTCAGGCCGGTGTTGCAAGGAGGAGAGGCTGAGTAAGGCATGTACAGTGACACAAATTAAAGCATGGAAACAAGGGCCGTTGGGTGTGTTTTTAATGGCTATTTAAGGGCTAAAAACAGTGGCTTTGAGCTTAGTCGAAGGCTAGAAGATGGTTGACTTAAGGACAGAAACTAAAGTTGAAATGGCATCACTTTAAAGGGTTGTAAGAGTGGATTTTGGTGCTGTGCAAACCAAGATTAGGGACACCGTGTGGCTGAAAGAAAAACAAATTTTAAACAAGGATGAAAGGTGGCTACAATGAAGCTGTGTAGGGGAATAAACTAGAGTCGCGAAGAGTTGGTATAAATATTAGTGTTAAAATTTTAAGTTGGCCTTGAATTTTTATAAGTATATAGAAATTTAGCTAGACATAATTAAGTCGAATTTTGATATGAATATATAGCGCAACAAAAGGACAACAAACACGATCTAGCTAACCTCGGTGCACACTTAAGTTAAGCTTGAACTAGGTAAGACATTTATATAACATAGATGTAGAATTATATTGTATAAGTCATGATATGATGGAATGATGATTTGAATGCTCAGAAAGTTGACTTAACTAAGAGATTTGGAATAGCATAACCGAGGTTGTTGATATGGCACAATATAATGGATGATATTATGGAATTGTGATTTAATGATATGAAATGCAAGAATGACATGGAGCTCGATAGGGTACCATAGCGATGCAATGTTATAAGGAAATGATTTAATGTGATATTGACCTATAAGCATCACTAAGTTGCATGATAATACACAGATGCAATTCATGGGGCATTATACTATACTGTTTTAAACTCAAATGTTTAGTTACATCACCTTTAAATATGCATCTTTTATAACTTAAGATTTTGAAAGAATTCATCCATTTAATGCTTATAAGAATTCTTTGAATGCTTTATTTGTTTTGAAAGAGAAAGTATATGGTGTAAGTGTATGTATTTATATAAATGATCTTAAAGTAATGTATTACATACCTTGCACTATTTTCATGAGAAACGTTAAAAGTTTAAATGTTTTATGAGACTGTAGGCATCTTAAAAGAATTAAACTCAATAAAGCATAGTGAAAATTGTCTAATTAGAGATTACTCATTTGGAAGAGATGTTTGTCTGACAATAGTCGTGGATAGGGCTCAATCACTCTTGATCAGTGGGGCTGAGAAACATGAGGTGTATGGCCATTGATAGTGCCTTAGTTGGTTTCCAAGGGACAATGACATGATTTTTCACTGTTAGCTACAATGAACTAAGTCTTTATTGATAAAGTATTAGGGATTTAGCCTAGTCTCAAACCTGATATGATATGATATGCTATCTAAAATATGGTTTTATTTGCTATGAACTCTGGGCTTGACATGATTTTACAGTATATGAGAAATGTTTTAAGACTCTACATGTTTCAGACAAGCTATATAAGTGAATATGAGATGTTTTGAGTTATTACATATTTTTTTTAAACATGCTTTAAAAGGACATGTGATATGACTTGTGAATTGTACATGCTTTAGTCATATCTTAAAAGTAAACATTAAATGATTTCAGATTTCACATGTGTGAACATGCTTTAAAAGTATATAAAATATAATTTCGATACTATATATGCTTCATATATGTTTATATGCCAAACGTGGCATGATTTGAAATGATAACCATTTTATATAGTAAAACTTGCATAAGTTTTTATACTGAATCATGACATAAAGATATGTTATCTACATGAAGAAGGCCTTGACTTTATATTGTACATGAGCAAGAGATGTATATGAAGAAGTGTCATGACTTATATACTACATGTGATCATATTTCTCCACATTAAAATGATATGATTCGATACAATATAGGGTAAAAGTTTCTAGATGAAAAGTGACATGAATTGATATTGCGTCTAAACATGTATTTCATATGAGATGTGATATGACATGAGATTGATATGAGCATGGTTTAATACCATATGAGGTCGGATTGAAATATGTTTCCCTATTGCTTGAAATACTGCATTATAAGGACAAAAAGACTGAAAAATGATCGAATTGATATGATAAAAGGTTTATGTGATAGACAGATGTCGAGACGGGACAATAAGGTACTTTAACATACCTTTTCATTGATTTCCTGAAACCTTTGCCCACTTGACGTCCTTTAGGACATGATCTGAGATGTTTTGGTAAATGATCTAGAGGGAACATGATGTGAGAATCTTTACTTAAAGATTTCAAGCATTTACAATAGAACAGTATAAGTCTAATTTTGCACTTATGTAAATGACTTACTTAGTCATCACTTATTAAACGTTGTTTAACCTTTTTTCAAATTGAGAATGGAGTTGGGAGCATATTTCGGAGTTATTTGAAATAGTCATAGGCCTAAAATATTACCCTAACTCCTAAGGCGACTCCAGATGATTGTTATAAATATATATACATATTTTTTGTACATATTTAATATTTCAGGCTATTTTTATACAGTACTATAAGATGGGATGTAAACTAGGATAAGGAATGGTTGATACAATATCTTGTTGCTACATGATATGTATGTGATAAGTAGTTATGGATATTAGGACTGTGAAAATGATACTTATTCGATAAGTATAATGTGGATTGTGGGAAAGATTGATGGGTTGCACTATGATAAATGAATCTAAATTACATGTGGTTAATTAGGGAGAACCTTACAATATAAGGGGGGTATTTTCAATTTGTTTCTAAGTAGGAATAAGTTAAGGGTTAAAAATGATCATTACTTGCCTTAGAGATTGATTTAATTCACTTATGAATTAAAGAATGAATGAAATTTGTTTAGTGATTATACTGACACCGAATACAAACTGTAAAACGAAAAGGAAAAATTTAGTTCGTAAATTTGTTGGGTGGCACTTGTATAAGTTCTAACGTCTACGTCATGTCTCTCGGGTCATGACGTAATGAAATTGAGAACTAAGAATTGTAAATTGCATGAATTTGAGCATAGTTATATAGCTAATAGTGTATATGACCCTACGTGATCTTCTTGTGTAGTGATGATATAATAGTCAAATAGTTCATGTGGAAATGTAGTAAAAATGATATGATTGTGATTAAATCCTTAGGATCTCCATAGGACAATCTTGTATTGTGATGAGATATGGCACTATTGACATATTTTTGAAATTATGATCATGCATGAACTAAAGCTTGCATTTCATATTACGAGTGTTTAAAAACTATGCACTGTTTTGAACATGCATGAGTTACAGTCTTGAAATTCATTTGAGTGGTTTTGAATAAAAAGGGCATATAGCATAATGCATGTGCACTAGTGAATTTTGACAAAAATCATTTCATAGCTTTCATGACTTTGAAAACAAAAGAGTTTGAACCAAATGAATTTCAATAAAAGAATGAACCTTTGATTTTAGAGATTTTGGCAAATATTATCTGATATAATAGTATCAATAAAACACTAATGGATCGCCTAAATGGGTGATTAGTGGCTTGTCCAACAATAATTGTGAACAGGTTTTGGTTCACACCTGATCAATGGAACTGGAGATTAGTGGATCTATGGCCATAGGTACTGCCCTTTTTTAGGGATGAGTGGCTTACTGAATAGCTACAGTGAGATACGTTTGTATAGATGAGTGGACTTTGAGTCGGGCAATAAGCCCAAGACATTAATCAGAGGATTGAATAGTAAAGCCAAATCTCAAGATTTGCTATTGTTTATTATAGCAATGTTTTATCAAACAGTGAACTCTGAGTTTGACAATAAGCCTTAGACATTAATTAAAGTGTTTTATCGAAAAAGTGTTTTATTGAATAGTGGAATGGTTTATCGAATATTGATTTTAGAGATACCACATGATTTGATAATGCACTTTGCATATTTTGCTATCATGTAATAAAGGGGACAAGTGAACTTTTCTAAAGTCCTGTTTTGGATCTTCGATTTATGACATGACATGGTTAGTAATTACATATTGCTTTTGAAACTATGACTTACAGATGTTTTATGCATAGTGAATCTTGAGCTTGAGCAAAGTCTCAGCCCTTGTGATGATGCTGATTATTTTGACAGCATTGATAATTTATAAACTGTTCTCATATTGTTTTTAGTATCTGGATCTTAATATGATGTGTTTGTGAATAATTATCATACTTTTGCTCATTCAATAAGTCTTGTACTCACTGCGTATAAGTTTAAAATCTTTATGTATATTGCATTGGGTTGATATTGAATATGCGATAGATAGAGTGGATTGACATGGGAATATGTGATTGATAGTGTGGATTGATATTGGGATATGTAATAGATATTGTGGATCAATGTTGGAATACGTGATGGACATGATCTTCCTTTAGATTATAAGATGATTCGGTTTTAATGGTTATGTACGATGATGTACTTGCATGTGCATGCTTTGCATTAAGAACAATATATGCTTAATTCTGCAGTTATTTAAATGACTTACTAAGCCGTTGCTCATTAAGCTTTACTTTGATCCTTCTATAGATTGAGCACAGAGTTGGCAAAGTGTTTTGGATCTATCTGAAATAGTAGAGGCTTGAAATATTGTCCCAACTCTTTGGGAGGATTCTTTTTGACTATTTTGGTATAGTAATATTTCTTTTGTGCATAAGGTTAATTTCAGGCTATTTTGTTACAGTACTATAAGATGGGATGTAGACCAAACAATTGAACTAATGTTGTTTTACTTAATTGTTTTACGACATGTAATTAATGAATTGTGATGACAGTAAGACTGTTAATAGGACATGCATGTGATGAATAGTTGTGGATATTAGGATTGCTTATATGTGATGACCATAACTTCTGACCCTTGGTGAGCAAATTGATTTATTTTTAGTCTTATAACTGATGTGATTATTAGAGAATTATGAAAATTTAGATCAAGCATGAGAATTCACGGTTTTGAGAAGTAAACATGATGATCATGATGGAATGAAGATTTACAATTAAAGTGTGTGTGTGTGTGTGTATATAAATTGATGAATTATCGATGATTTAGTGATGGTTAAATTTCAAGAAGTTAATTAGATATTAAGGGTTTAAAATTTAGGGAAAATAATTATATGTATATAGACATTAGATAAATATATATATCAAGCAAAGGAAATAAATATATATGTTATATATATAAAAGAAAATCTACATTATAAAATAAAATAAGTAAATTAAATTAGAATAAAATAATAATATTATTTGAGTTAGTGGAGTTTGGTGGGAAATATCCCACCAAACCCTATTACATGATCTGCTAAGGCAAATCACTTATTCTTTCTTAAAAAAAAAAGAAAAATAGAAATAGAAGTAGAGACAAGGAAGATGAGAAAGAGAACCAAGGAAAAGAATTGAAGTCGACCTGTGAGAAGGAAAAGAAACCAAAATCAAGTAAGGGATTTTCAGTGTATCTGAACTCATAAGAGGAAGGTGCAGCGGTGAGAGAGAAAGAAAAAGCTTTTACATCCGTGAAGAAGTGGAGGAACCGGCCACAATAAGGCATTTAGGGGTGATCCTCGGTTGGTCCTGGCATTGCTCTTGGTGGTGTTTTAGGGCTGTTCAAAACAAAGCAAAACTAAGAAAGAGTTATGATTTTGCCTTCTTTAATACAAAGACATTACCTCACTCTTGTACATTGAAAATGATTCTAAATCCAATATGAAAGAGTTATGATCCAAATGGTAAATGTGAATATCATAAGGGGTAAATTAGACATTCAACGAAGAAATGTAGGTTGTTGAAGGAAAGGATTGAAAACTTCTGGTGATGTCTTAACTCGAGAGCTTATAGAATAATGGAAATCTACTATGTCATAGTTTGAATTACCTTTATGGATGTGATTTATTTTTTTAATTTTTTTTTTCAAAATTTTGCAGTTTGTGGATAATGACTTTTCTTTTAGTTATTTCTATATTGAACTCGCATAATTGTTTTCTTTTATGATGAGGATGGAAATAATTTTAAGAACATTAGTGGTTACTTGTAAGAATGAATATATCTAGCTATTTCTTCTTGCTTTGTCATAAACCTAATTTTGGCATACCTTGGTAGGATTTTGCAATCAATAATCTTTATTTTGGCTAATAAAATGATTGGCTTAAATACAAATCTTATGTGAAAATTTTAAAAATTAATTAATGAGGCACTCTAATGGACCTAAAAGAATTCTTTCACTTAGGAATTTTCAAGAATATTACTCAAGCGCAATCCTCTTGGAATTCCATCATTAAAATGAATTGCATTCATTTTTAGGATTTAAAAAAAAGGATTTATTTTATTTTATTTTTAAAATAAAATTTTTTTATACAAAACATTATCTTAACTTATTTGTGTTTTCTAACTATTTTCTAATTTTATCATAATTCTCAAATAAATTAAACAAATAATAATGCAAATTAGTAATAACAAATATATATGTATACACACAGATAAATATGTGTATATATACATAGACTATTCATATGATAACCGTAAATTTTATACTCTTAGCAAGTGAATGAAGGTATTATTGGAAGTATATTAGAGATTAGAAATTTTGAGGATCAAGAAATCATGAGAGTTAAATGAGTAATATGGATTGTGATTTTGAGAATTATGATGGGAAAAGGATTTAAATTCTTTCATTGAATATCTTGGCAAGAAAGTTCATAACCAATCAATAGTGTTTTGATTATAATTCTTAACTGGAGAGTCCAAATGATAAACCGTAAAATTTTTTAAAAAGCTAATTTAATTATCTTTTCAAACATATAAGGCTCATATTCTAGTTCCTTCTAGAACAATACCAAAAAATTTGTGAAATTACCCTATGTGCAATAGATTCTACCAACTGACTTATTTGTAAAGATTCACCCATAGCAGTTGGTAAGAAACTCCCATTAAGGTGATTCAAAATCTATTGGAAAGCTATCTTAAATATCTTTTCAACAATATAAGGATCATATTTTAATTCATTGTGGATCTGTGAGAGCCAAGTATTCTGGTATTGTTATATATATAGAGCTACTCACTACTGTTCAATTCTTGTGTATTTTGCAGGTACGACTCGATACAGTAAGGTGGGCTTCATAGGCTCTATAGTGCTAAGATGGAAGTGAGACTGGATAGGTACTGTGTGGAGGGTCAAATAAGCTCATGGTAAGAATTTAGAACTCAAAATCCTCTATTAAATTATTTTTGGTAAGTGTGCTAACAATTTAGAAAATGATGATTAAGGACATAGCCCTATTAAACTTTTGTAAATAACGGTCAAACTAAATTGACTTTTGACCTACTGACTAAAGTACGATAATCTATGTATAAATAAGTTCTAGGCTATGGCAATAGATAGATCGAATTGGTGGTGAAATCAGAAATTTAAGTGATTGGCCTGGTAAGGGTATTTTCGTAATTTCACCCTTATGATAAGTCAAACCTTAATAAAACCTTATTCATTCATTAAATTATATTCAATAATAATATTTAGTGATGAAATGAAATATTTTAGAGTTAAATTGGATAGTTGGAAAAATTATGAAAGTTTAAGGGCAAAATTATCCAAAATTCTCATAACCAAAGGTATTTTTGTCATTTTACTATTAAAGAAAATTTCTAAATATTTCTACATAAGTCAGCCAGCCACCTTACCCATCTTCTTCAACCTCAAGCCACTCATCACTGTTGGCTCTTATAGGCAATACCGAGAGGGGGGTGAATCGGTTCTTCGTTAGCCTTAAGCCCGTTTTTCGATTCTTCTAAATTCTCTAGCCTATTTGAATATTTTCTAAGTTCTCTAAGCTAGGAAAGCATGCAATTCAAATTCAATACAATAAGCATAAATATAATTGTGACGTCCCCGTCACTTCATCTTATCACTTAACTTTTTCCTATTTCCACTTAACTTGATTAGATTTGCTTATCAATGTCAATAATACTTTTCTTGAAATAAGCTTACTATCTAACAGCTCAATATAATTAATTCAATTTCAATAAAACAGACTAATGATACATATATATATGTACCATCCATTTCCACAGGATCTCATACATCATCTTAACTTAAATCCCCGACATCTTATATACATTAATGTTAGTTGTACTGTACCATAACTGAATTACAATTTACTTTACATAATTACATAAGTATACCTTCTATACTACTTGGGAAGCGTCTTTCGAAGGTAAACTTTCAAGATCCACTCGTAGGCTCTTCTATCGAGAGCGAGGGATTACTTCAGATAGTCTGTATGAAAAATGTTCGTAAAAGGGTGAGTTTACGCTCAGTAAGAAAAATATGTAAAAGAGCGTGCTATGCCTCTATATGTATTTTTCCTACTTGGCTCTATAATGTCATGTAAAGCATTATAAAGCATGCATCATAAACCTCTTTCATGCATTGTTTGCAACCATGCATATTTCTTTCAGATGGTGTAGGCAAACATACTTTCTTAAAAACATCATGCTTCAAATCATACTTTGTATGCTTCTTTTATAATATAGCATACATATAAACATGCACCATACTTCTTCTTCTTATACTTTCTTTAAAACATCATGCTTTATAACATACTTCAAAACATCATACTTCATAAACTTGCTTCTTTACTTTAAAACATACTTTACATGCTTTTATAACATAGCATGTTTCGTATACTTCTTCAAAACATATTTCAAATACTTCTTTGAAATATCATTTACATACATACATACATACTTACTTTGTCTTCTATCTTTAAAACATACTTTACATGCTTTTATAATATAGCATGTTTCGTATACTTCTTCAAAACATATTTCAAATACTTCTTTTAAAACTTCTTGTACAAGTAAACCAAGTACTTTCGATTTCTTTATTCTTAGAAATCGCATATACATATAGTTTTCGATAACATGGAAACTATTCATACTTTTGTGGAGTTATGCACTACATCATCATCATCATCATAATCATGTGGCGTACCCCGTAGGGCCAGGAATTCTCCTTTAGCCAAACATGAAACATAAACAGATTGGCCAACTGCGGGTGGCTACAGTTAACACTAGTCAGGTGTCCCCTGTAGCAACTGAGGCCTGACTTATGGTCCTCAGCCCTTAACATACATCATTTCAGGACTTGATCAGAGCCCCTACTAGAAACATGAAAGTGCATAATCTCAAAACATATGTCATGTAGCTTCTAGCCATGACATTTCATACTTTCTGAAAATAGGTTAGAAAGCCTCTTTTCAAAACAGGGCAGTCGACTGGCTTAATAGGGCAGTCGGCTGCTGCTTCATACTTTTATTTATCGAAATTATTTTTATTTAAAATTTCGATATTTTCATCTTCGAAAACATATAAGGGCAGTCGACTGGTCCATATAGCAGTCGACTGGTTTTCAGACAGAATGCTTCTTAAGAAATAGCAGTCGACTGGTCCATATAGCAGTCGACTGGTTTTCAAACAGAATGCATTTTGACAAATAGCAGTCGACTGTCCCATATAGCAGTCGACTGGTTTGAAACAGAATGCTTACTGGGTAAATAGCAGTCGACTGTCTTACATAGCAGTCGACTGGTTTGCATCGGTTTTCGAAAACGACGTTTTGGTTGTCTCTAGGCAGTCGACTTCCCTCTAAGGCAGTCGGCTGCCCCTAGCCTAATTGGTACTAGGAGACAAGCCCGAAAATGCATCTTTTCCTGCACAAAATCAACTAATACTTCTCTCCAAAACATGTAAAAACATCATAAAACATGCGGACATAGCCGCCTTACGTCCGTTACATAAATTCCTTACCTTGATTACTTCGAGAACATGAAATCACTTGGTTCAACAACCCTAATCCTTTTCTTCTTCAAATCTGAAATCATCATATCAAAGCAAACCTTTAAGAATTTGCCATAAACATGTTATACTAATTCAATACAACATCATACCATGAACATAATTGACTAAATCATTTTCTTCTCTTACCTTTTGCTAGTGACCAAAATCTCAAACTTTGAGATCTCTTCCAATACTTGGAATCAATCCACCAAACTTCAGATATAGCCTCGTCTAGTGACTATGATCGTTTTTTGTCTAACAAACTTAACGATTTGGTTACTAAACAAGGGTGTTTGTCAAGGTAGCTATGGAATGGAACTTATGGAAACTTGGAGAACACGAGGGAGAGGGCTAGAAATGGGGCTGACGTTGGGTGATGGCTGGAGGTGGTGACTCATGCAGCCTCATTTAATGCTTCCCTATCCAATATCATCTCATCTCAGCCACTTTATCCTTTTGACTCAAGACCATTTGTCCATTTAATTCCTCTTCCATATGACTCATCCATTTAATCTCTAATAATATTTCTGATTTAATTTCTTGTCTCATACTCTTAATATTTTTCTGATATCAACCTAATAAATCATTTATCTTATTGACTATCAACTTTCTTATTTCTTCCATACATCATGCATACATCATTCATATATTAAACTTCATATTCATTTAATTGGTCTTCTTTCTCCCATATAACACTTGTCTTTACTTACACTTAATTTTCTGATATTAATTCTTTGCTCATACCTCCATTATTCTTATAACATCAATTTAATTTCCTTGACTATTTAATCTTTCATCTCATTACTTCTTCCATGTTTCATACATCCTTCATACTTCATAATTCTCATATCTACTTATTTTCATTTAAGCTAACATACTTTATAATTATGAAGGAATTTCCTGAAATTGGGGATTTCACATTCTCCCCACCTTAGAGAATTTGGTCCTCCAAATTCAAATCAGGTCATATCTCAAATGGTTCCAGATACTCTTCCTTCATTAGGCTATTTAGCTTCATGTAGCTTTTTCCATGATGTGGAATTTTCCATAATCTTTAACTAATGGAATCATCATAGACTTCTATACCGTATCTTTTCCGTCCAAAATCCCAAATAGCTTTTCTCACATGACTTATGTCTTTCTAAACTTCTAAGGTTTCACCTTTTATCACATAAGATGAATTCTAGATTATACTTTCGAAATGTTGACACTTTCTATTCTTATAACATTTCATATAGTGTCACCCCGATACTTGTATAATAGCTATTTTCATAAATAAACTCAGTCAATGGCAGATGGTCATCCCATGAGCCTTTAAAATACATAGCACCAACTCTTCACATGTCCTCGGGCGTCTAAATCGTGCGCTCGGACTGCTCATCAGTCTGCGGACGAAAAGCTGTGCAAAATTTTCAACTGAGATTCCATGGTTCCTTGCTAATCTCCTTAAATGAGGATTGAACCTGAAATCTCTATGACATGAAATTGCTCATTGGAACTCCACTTAGTCTAATGACGTTCTTTCATCTACATTTCTGCCAAAGCACTAAGTGCGTCCATAAACTTCTTAAGTAGGAAGTGGGCTGATTTAGCAGATCCGTTCATCAATTCTGGCTTAATCATTATACTAGTCATCATTCCCAATTTACCTTGAAAGCATAACATTTAGCTTAAGGCTTGGAAATTTCTCAAGTAACTTCTTACTTTCTTGTCATCATATGAACCATTATTCTCTCATGCTTCTGACTCATAGCATTTGCCATCACAATGGCTTTCTATAATTTCTTTCTTCTTGCTCTTTTAATACCCATATACTGATCACATTTTAAACTATTAGCATAGTTCTTTTAATTCATATCCAAAATGTCCTCTTCTCATAGCATCAAACATGCCTATAAATGAACATCTTCATTTCCCTATGGTACTCTAGGGATCAACCAGGAAAGATCCTATAGTCGGCTAGGTAACCGAGTAGAGTATGGAAGGTACTTTAGAGCACCTGTCGTGTTTCGGTCCCTAGATGCGACTATAGAGAATAATTACCGTCGTTGAGATAACTCATCTCTCATATTAATTCATATTCTTGTCAGAGTACTGCTTTCATAGAATAAAACATTTAAGGAAAGTAGACTAATAAAAGTCAATCATCATTCTTATTTAAACTCCTTTCACATATCACTATATACCGTAAAACTTTATACCAAAGAGTACTTCAGAATTCCAACTATCATTTTTCATCAATTATTGTGTTTCATTAAGTTCGGGACTTTTCTTTACTATCTCAACATCGTAAGCAAAAATCCTTCATATAACCATACATACTTTCTATTAACTTTCTTTACAATTTAGTCAGATCATACAACATACTTTTGCATTAGACATCTTCAACATTTACATCATAGTTAACAAGTGCCTTTCCCTTCTTTTCAGCAGTGGCTTTGCGTTGTGGTTGAGAGGTCTCCTCAGATTCCTCGGGTGTCTTCAAGTCTCTCTTGGGACAATTCCTGATCATATGTTCCTGTTCACCACATCTAAAACATGCGCCACTTGCCAACCGGCATGGCTGTGCTCTGTGAAACTTTCTGCAATGTTCACACCTTTGTCTTGTACTCTTAGGTGAGCTAACAGTACTACTAGCTGAATGTCGGGATCTATCATCATTAATCTTGATCCCAGTAGCTCTAGGATTCCCTATACCATAATCATCACAATACTCCCAATTTAATACATATTCCCATATAACCATTTAATTAAAACAATCATCATTTTCTTATAATTTACTTGCTTACCTATCGAAGCTCTTTCATATGGCCTATTTCTTCCAAATGGATATCTGTCACAGAAGGCTTTCCCTTTTGACTTTCGCTTCATTGGTCCTTTGCCTTTACTTTGGGCTCGAAAATCATCATAGTGAAACTCATAGTCCTGCTCACATAACTGAGCCTTACGGACTGTCTCATTATAAGTAGTAATACCCATAGCATACAACTTGGATTTGATAGGAGACTTCAGTCCTTCTATAAATCTATATATCTTATATCCTTCACTCCTAATGGTCTCTCGATCGAATCCACTTAAAGAAATAAACCTTGACTCATATTGATTAACTGACATCGTCCCCTGAGTCAATTTCAAAAATTCCATCTTCAACCTGGTTTGATCGGTGCGTGGGATGTACTTCTCAGTAAAAGCCTCTAAAAATCTATCCCATGTCACCTCAACATGTTGGGCTTCCAAAATGGCCCGAGTGGACTGCCACCAATACTCTGCATCATCCACTAACAGATACGCAGCCAAACCCACCTTTTCCTTTTCGGAACATAGCATATACTCGAAAGATCTAGTGATCGCCTTCACCCAATTCACTGCGGCCAACGTGTCCTTATCCCCCTTAAACTTAGGCGGATCCAACTTCTTATATTCCTTAATTAAGGTCATACTACAATAAGCTGTGAGATTCCTCCTTTCAATAACTGGGACTGGTGGAGGTAACTCTATCTGTACTGATGGTGGTGGTACTATAGGAATAGCGAATGGTACACTTGTGACCACATTTGGAAAGTTCGCCATAAACTGCGTAAACATAGTGGTCATATTCTCCACATGCTTCTCCATCTTCGCTAACCTAGTGTTCGGGCTATGCGGTGGAGATGGTTGAGGAGACTGTGTTGGGGATTGTTCTACATAACCCCTTCCTCTTCCTTTCTCAACACCACTTCTACCTGAGCTCATTCTGTCAATAAAATCACAAAGATGAGCTATTTAGTATAACTTCAAACAGTTATACATCGTATATGTATTCAGACAAGTACAGTACACTTGGGGATATACTCTAACTCTAACTTATCGACATTGATAAACCTCAATCTAATTGCTCTGATACCACTCTGTGACGTCCCCGTCACTTCATCTTATCACTTAACTTTTTCCTATTTCCACTTAACTTGATTAGATTTGCTTATCAATGTCAATAATACTTTTCTTGAAATAAGCTTACTATCTAACAGCTCAATATAATTAATTCAATTTCAATAAAACAGACTAATGATACATATATATATGTACCATCCATTTCCACAGGATCTCATACATCATCTTAACTTAAATCCCCGACATCTTATATACATTAATGTTAGTTGTACTGTACCATAACTGAATTACAATTTACTTTACATAATTACATAAGTATACCTTCTATACTACTTGGGAAGCGTCTTTCGAAGGTAAACTTTCAAGATCCACTCGTAGGCTCTTCTATCGAGAGCGAGGGATTACTTCAGATAGTCTGTATGAAAAATGTTCGTAAAAGGGTGAGTTTACGCTCAGTAAGAAAAATATGTAAAAGAGCGTGCTATGCCTCTATATGTATTTTTCCTACTTGGCTCTATAATGTCATGTAAAGCATTATAAAGCATGCATCATAAACCTCTTTCATGCATTGTTTGCAACCATGCATATTTCTTTCAGATGGTGTAGGCAAACATACTTTCTTAAAAACATCATGCTTCAAATCATACTTTGTATGCTTCTTTTATAATATAGCATACATATAAACATGCACCATACTTCTTCTTCTTATACTTTCTTTAAAACATCATGCTTTATAACATACTTCAAAACACCATACTTCATAAACTTGCTTCTTTACTTTAAAACATACTTTACATGCTTTTATAACATAGCATGTTTCGTATACTTCTTCAAAACATATTTCAAATACTTCTTTGAAATATCATTTACATACATACATACATACTTACTTTGTCTTCTATCTTTAAAACATACTTTACATGCTTTTATAATATAGCATGTTTCGTATACTTCTTCAAAACATATTTCAAATACTTCTTTTAAAACTTCTTGTACAAGTAAACCAAGTACTTTCGATTTCTTTATTCTTAGAAATCGCATATACATATAGTTTTCGATAACATGAAAACTATTCATACTTTTGTGGAGTTATGCACTGCATCATCATCATCATCATAATCATGTGGCGTACCCCGTAGGGCCAGGAATTCTCCTTTAGCCAAACATGAAACATAAACAGATTGGCCAACTGCGGGTGGCTACAGTTAACACTAGTCAGGTGTCCCCTGTAGCAACTGAGGCCTGACTTATGGTCCTCAGCCCTTAACATACATCATTTCAAGACTTGATCAGAGCCCCTACTAGAAACATGAAAGTGCATAATCTCAAAACATATGTCATGTAGCTTCTAGCCATGACATTTCATACTTTCTGAAAATAGGTTAGAAAGCCTCTTTTCAAAACAGGGCAGTCGACTGGCTTAATAGGGCAGTCGGCTGCTGCTTCATACTTTTATTTATCGAAATTATTTTTATTTAAAATTTCGATATTTTCATCTTCGAAAACATATAAGGGCAGTCGACTGGTCCATATAGCAGTCGACTGGTTTTCAGACAGAATGCTTCTTAAGAAATAGCAGTCGACTGGTCCATATAGCAGTCGACTGGTTTTCAAACAGAATGCATTTTGACAAATAGCAGTCGACTGTCCCATATAGCAGTCGACTGGTTTGAAACAGAATGCTTACTGGGTAAATAGCAGTCGACTGTCTTACATAGCAGTCGACTGGTTTGCATCGGTTTTCGAAAACGACGTTTTGGTTGTCTCTAGGCAGTCGACTTCCCTCTAAGGCAGTCGGCTGCCCCTAGCCTAATTGGTACTAGGAGACAAGCCCGAAAATGCATCTTTTCCTGCACAAAATCAACTAATACTTCTCTCCAAAACATGTAAAAACATCATAAAACATGCGGACATAGCCGCCTTACGTCCGTTACATAAATTCCTTACCTTGATTACTTCGAGAACATGAAATCACTTGGTTCAACAACCCTAATCCTTTTCTTCTTCAAATCTGAAATCATCATATCAAAGCAAACCTTTAAGAATTTTCCATAAACATGTTATACTAATTCAGTACAACATCATACCATGAACATAATTGACTAAATCATTTTCTTCTCTTACCTTTTGCTAGTGACCAAAATCTCAAACTTTGAGATCTCTTCCAATACTTGGAATCAATCCACCAAACTTCAGATATAGCCTCGTCTAGTGACTATGATCGTTTTTTGTCTAACAAACTTAACGATTTGGTTACTAAACAAGGGTGTTTGTCAAGGTAGCTATGGAATGGAACTTATGGAAACTTGGAGAACACGAGGGAGAGGGCTAGAAATGGGGCTGACGTTGGGTGATGGCTGGAGGTGGTGACTCATGCAGCCTCATTTAATGCTTCCCTATCCAATATCATCTCATCTCAGCCACTTTATCCTTTTGACTCAAGACCATTTGTCCATTTAATTCCTCTTCCATATGACTCATCCATTTAATCTCCAATAATATTTCTGATTTAATTTCTTATCTCATACTCTTAATATTTTTCTGATATCAACCTAATAAATCATTTATCTTATTGACTATCAACTTTCTTATTTCTTCCATACATCATGCATACATCATTCATATATTAAACTTCATATTCATTTAATTGGTCTTCTTTCTCCCATATAACACTTGTCTTTACTTACACTTAATTTTCTGATATTAATTCTTTGCTCATACCTCCATTATTCTTATAACATCAATTTAATTTCCTTGACTATTTAATCTTTCATCTCATTACTTCTTCCATGTTTCATACATCCTTCATACTTCATAATTCTCATATCTACTTATTTTCATTTAAGCTAACATACTTTATAATTATGAAGGAATTTCCTGAAATTGGGGATTTCACAATAATTGCAAGTAATTAACGAGTGTAGGGAAAGAGAAATGTACGCAAGTGATTTATAGAGGTTCGGCAACCTTGCCTACGTCCTCTACCTTGAGACGCTCCCAAGGATTTTTCCCAAATTCACTAACTTGAATTTGTGTTACACTCCTTCTTTTCAAGGCTCAAGAGAAACCTCTCTCTTTTTCTAGGCTCAAGAGAAACCTCTTCTCCCTCTTTTTTCTAGGCTAAAGAGAAACCTCCCTCTTTTTCTTAGGCTAAAGAGAAACCTCCCCTTTTACAAGGAATGTTTGTGTTTACAAGAGATCTAATCAAAGAAAGGCCTCTAGGTAGGTAAGCGATTACAGAAATTAGGCACAAAGAAAAACCTATACAAGATTTGTGCTAAGCACTACAAGAGATATGTGAATGATGGAAGATGAAGACTTTGTAGCTCTTGATTTGTTGTTGAGGCTTGAGGATTTGAGGAAAATGAGTATTGGAGTTGATTGAGTAGTTCCCCTTGCTTCCTTTAGCTTCTAAGTCTCTATTTATAGTCCCTTGGATGGTTTGTGGACGTTGGTTGGAGCCAGAACAAAAACTAGCTGTTGTATCTCACAGAAACTAACCGTTGTATCTCACAGAAACTAGCCGTTGGGGGCTTTCTGGCATAAAGGGATCGATCCTTTTACCAAAGAGATCGATTCTTTTCTTCATTTTGGGCTTCCGGGGCATTCTGCCAAAAATGGATCGATCCCTTTCCCTATGGGATCAATCCTTTTCTTCCAGAGGGCATTTTTCCTGCATTTTTGGGTTAGAAATGATATAGCTTTTGATTTTATTTAAACCCAAAACATTTATAAGCTTTAAGGGAGTTTTTCTTGACTTTCTCAAATGAAAATATTGTCCAAAAACTTATAAGTAATTTTCTAAACTTATGTTCAATAATTCTTGAGAAAATTACTTAATATTGAAAACCATTTTATAAAGTATTAAGACCAATAAGAATATATCATTAAATCATGGTCTTAATGTTTGATATGAACACTTAAAATGGATTAAGAAAATCATGTGTGATAAGGCAAATTTACAATATTAATTAAAACATTAAAGCTTACCTAAGTTTTTGTCATTTCAAAATATATATTGCAATTTAAAGCTAACAATCTCCCCCTTTTTGATATGACAAAATTTAATGTAAATTTGCTTTGAAAATTCTTTGAAAAAAAATACTCCCCCTCAAATAAAGCAGGATTTTATAAAGCTCCCCCTTAATATAAGCATGGGTTTTGAAAATGAATTTTCAAACTATTTCTCCCCTATTATCTCTCCCCCTTAATATCTCTCCCTTTTAATATCTATCTCTCCGCCTTTTTGTCATAGCAAAAAGAAGGAAAAATAATAAAAGATATGCTCCCCCTAAAATCATGGCTATGTGAGAAGAGATAAAAGAATATGCTCCATCCAACAAGAAACATGTTAGTACATGGGACTCATAGCACAAATAAATAAGTCAATATTCACAGAGAGTATGAAATATTCATGCAATAAATATGACTTATGATCCTATACAAATTGTTTATAACTAATTTTGATACCAATTGTTAATAAATAATTTTGCAAGAAGTTCCCAATTGGTAAATAATGAAGCAAGTTGTGTATAAATATCTACTAATGTCTATGACATGCTCATTTCAATCCTATTAAGCACTTAAGTACATCAATTGTTCTCTTAAGTTCAACTAAGGTGCATGGCAATACATCATGATTATGAGCTGAAATTAGATGACATATCATATACATGAGCTCATAAATCATTTTCAAGCAAGAGTGTGCATAGAATTAAGACATATAGCAATTAATTACAAATTCTAGCACACAAGAGTTTCATGCAAAAATATCCTAAAAGAATTCTTCTCTATTTGTCATTTCAAACTAAAGAGCATGAGAAGAATTGTCAATTTAAAGCTCATACCAATTGGCAATTTAGTTTTGGCTTACCAATTATTGAAAATATGGTTGCCAATGATACTAATTGTTATTTCAATCTAAATACCAATTGTTACTAATGGTTGACTTAGTCATTTTACATGAATTCAATATTTATGTGTAGTGTGTTCATGTCAAGAAAATAGTCATTCTAAATATGCAAGAACACAACACATATCATCAAATATGCATATGGAGCAATTAAACATTAGCACACTATCATAAAGTATTAATCCATATTTATGTCCACAAATTTATACCATATGGAAGATAATCAAGGAATTTAAGCAAACACATTTTCTTCCATGGTTTCAAGTACCAAAAATCCTATGCTCATTTTCCAATTCAAGTCCTTAACCAATTATGAGCAAAGAAAGATTCAAAATTATCATTTTAATCAATTATGAGCCATATCCCTAGTTGTTATCATCATTTAACGTTCTAAAGGGTATATGCTATTTTAACTAAAATAGCTTCACTTAAGTGAATCAATATTATCAAGCTAAAATATATTTTATCATCAAAATCCATAAGCTATGAGTGAGGTTAAGCACATAATATCATGAAAACAACTATTCTCATTCATAGGCATGATTATTGATTCAACTTAAGCAAATATGCATGTTCAACATCAAGATTCGATGCATGTATATCAATTGTTGGTGTTGTCATTAAAGCTCAAGTTCTTTAATAATTTTGGCCATAAGAGAAGTTTAAGTTCTTGGATGATAAAATTTCATGCATTTGAACATCTAGGATTCCTTTATCATCACAAATTATAGGCCAATGACCATTACTAATTGTTGAATTTACATTTGAAATCAATCCACTAGATGTATAATTATCATGAAACCTAGTGTGGAATTGATAAGTCAAGCTAAGAGACATAATCCTATAAGCATGCTTGACTAAGATGAACAAAAGGAATGAAGAAAATTCGTTATGCACAAGTTCATCAAATTCTCAAATATATCCATAAATTCTTGAAATAAATCTCAAAAATATGTTTAAGCATTCATTGAAAGTATATTTCAAGATTATTTCAAGATTTATGCAATTTTTCAAGAAGAAAAATGATTTTGCACTTGTGAGCTCAAGAGAAATGATATTGATTGTTGAAAGTGATACCATTTGTTGGAAATGATATTAATTGATGAAGTTGAGGCATGATATCAATGAAAAATGAGTTTTCATATATTAAAGATCATCAAAAAGAAGTTAAATCAATGAATTTTAAGTTGAGAAGAGAGAAAGTATCAAAACAATGAAAAGTTCTTCTCAATTTCGGTTGAAAACATGCAGGAGAGCCTTTTCTGGCCTGGGGGGATCGATCCCTTTAGGAGGGGGATCGATCCCTCATATGTTTCCTGCAGATTTTGCAGTTGTTTTGACAGAAAATTGAACTTGTGAGGTACCAAAACTCCGTTTTTGAGTAATTTAAGTCCAAGTAAGAGTTTAAACATTTGTAAAACATGATTTTGGACTTGTGTGAAAGAAAAACATGAATGAAAAACCATTTTACAAAAGATTTTGCAATTTTGGAAGAATTTACACAATAAAATGCATTTTTGGCCTTAAAGAAGGTCATTTCGAGATTTAAGTATATTTTGACCAAGCCAATGCATTGAATTACATAAATATGTCAAAACAAACTTGTTCACATAGATTTTAAGCATATATATCATCAAAACATACATTTTGTGAACAACATGCCATGATTTCCATCATACAAGTTCTTCATTAATGCACATAACATGGCATTTTGCATTTATGACATATTTGGCAATTTGAGGCAAGTAAATACATTATCAACACATAGAAAACTTGCTCAAAATGCAGAAATCCAATAATCATTTCAGAATAACTAAACATGGTTTTCATTCAATCATTCAATGCCTCAAGTACTATAATCAAACAATCAAAAATCTTTGTCATGTCTTTTTGTTCAATCATTCAACTCACAATGCATCAAGAATCATCAACCAAGTGCCTCATTAAATCAAACAAATAATTTTAATACATATGAGTTTTGAAAAGATAGAATATAAGCTTACAAAACTCCTTTGCATGAGAGTGCTTTGCCTTGAAGTGTTGGATCCACCATTAGCCATTCTTTGAGAAATTGTT
The DNA here is from genome assembly GCA_032173925.1 of Heritiera fomes. Classification (NCBI taxonomy): domain Eukaryota; kingdom Viridiplantae; phylum Streptophyta; class Magnoliopsida; order Malvales; family Malvaceae; genus Heritiera; species Heritiera fomes. The sequence continues at coordinate 12,338,503 of JAPDPM010000015.1, read as the reverse complement.
GTCACCTTGCTAAGGATGGATCCTCAAGCTCTTTCTCTCTCTCATTGGCACAAGCAAACTCCATAGAGGTGTGTAGAGCAATTGAACTCCATTGTTTCATTGTATTCCCATGCTCTAACACTCCTACAACAAACAAATTCAAGCATGCTTTGGTACCCAAATTTTCTTGGGTCCATGAGAGTTAGTGCTAACAATTTTTGATCCTTTAGGGATCCATTTCAAGCACAATTCAACATTATTTACAGCATGCTCTGGCACCCATATTTTCCTAACTACTCTTCCTCTAAATGTGGTTTTCCTATATGTCCATGCTTGTGAAGAGTGTCCTATTCTATTGCATAGTGAGCATGTAAGAGATAAATCATGCATGGTATTTTTGCTCATTAGGAAATTCTTTAGATGAGTTTCTTTTTGTTTAGCATTATAGCCTAACCCATCTTTGTCAAAGAAAGCTCTTTGGGTCTCTAACATATGATCTAGCTTTTGTTGACCCATATAAAACCTAGTAAATGAGTTATGCAAATTTGTATTCTTTTCATTCAACTCATTTATCTCTAAGTTAGCCTCTTCTAATTTCTTTTCTAACTCTAGCTTAGTATTAGTCAAGTCTTCATTTTCTATTTTTAATTTAGCAATGATTTTCTTATATTTGGAGTTCATGCATTGAAATTCATTTGCTAAATCATTAAAGGCATTTTGTAGTTCACTAAAGGTATAATCATTATCTTCACTAGAACTACTACTAGCCTCATCATCACTAATAGCCATAAAGCATGAGTAGGCTACCTCTTCATCTACATTTTCCTCATCGGAGCTATCACTATCGCTCCATGCAGCCATAAATGCTTTCTTCATAGGCTTCCTATCCTTTTCCTTCCTAAGTAAGGGGCAATCTAATTTAGTATGACCCGGTTCATTGCACTCATAACATACTAAGGGGTCCTTTTCTCTTCTACTTGACTTTCCTCTTTGATGTCTCCTATTACTCTCTCTCTCTTTCATTCTCATAAATCTATTGAATCTTTTGGCAAACATTGTCATTTCCTTTTCTTCCTCATTTCCACTCTCATCACTATCATCCTCATGAGTGGAAGACTTAAGTACTACCCCTACTTTCTTTGAAGGCTCTTCATTTCTTTTTAATTTCATTTCATGAGTAAGTAGGGAGCCCATAAGTTCATCTAGAGACAAGGTATTTGGATCCTTAGATTCTTCTATTGTGGTTACCTTTGCCTCCCATGACTTAGGCAAGCTATTCAAAATTTTCTTTACCATTTCAACATTGGAATAAGCCTTGCCTAAAGCCTTAAGTCCATTAATTATATCATTAAATCTAGTGAACATTTCGCTAATGGACTCATTTTCTTTCATCCTAAATAGCTCATAATCATGTGCGAGCATTCCTACTTTAGTCTCTCTAACTTGATTGGTCCCTTCATGTGTGATGGCTAATTTGTCCCATATTTGCTTGGCATTCTCACATAATGATACTTTATTATACTCATTGGGACCTAATGCATAAAAGAGGGTGTGCATAGCCTTGGCATTCAATTGTGCCAATCTCATGTCATTGGTGTCCCACTCATCTTCACTCTTAGGGACATCTTTTCCATCTACTTTCTTTATTGGGATTCTAAGGCCATTAACTATTATTCTCCATACTTCATAGTCATTGGATTGCACAAATAGCATCATCCTAATTTTCCAATAAGAGTAATTCTCACCATTGAAGAGTGGAGGTCTAACTAATGAGTGTCCCTCTTCCCCTAGGGGTGTGCCTACATTCAAGTGAGCCATTTAAGATCGTTTTGCTCAATAGAGGTTAGTCTAAATCAATCTCGAGCCCAAGTTCTGATACCAATTGTTGGCTTTTATAGGCAATACCGAGAGGAGGGGTGAATCGGCTCTTCGCTAGCCTTAAGCCCGTTTTTCGATTCTTCTAAATTCTCTAGCCTATTTGAATATTTTCTAAGTTCTCTAAGCTAGGCAAGCATGCAATTCAAATTCAATACAATAAGCATAAATATAATTGCAAGTAATTAAAGAGAGTAGGGAAAGAGAAATGTACGCAAGTGATTTATAGAGGTTCGGCAACCTTACCTACGTCCTCTACCTTGAGACACTCCCAAGGATTTTTCCCAAATTCACTAACTTGAATTTGTGTTACACTCCCTCTTTTCAAGGCTCAAGAGAAACCTCTCTCTTTTTCTAGGCTCAAGAGAAACCTCTTCTCCCTCTTTTTCTAGGCTAAAGAGAAACCTCCCTCTTTTTCTTAGGCTAAAGAGAAACCTCCCCTTTTACAAGGAATGTTTGTGTTTACAAGAGATGTAATCAAAGAAAGGCCTCTGAGTAGGCAAGTTACAAGATTTGTGCTAAGCACTACAAGAGATATGTGAATGATGGAAGATGAAGACTTTGTAGCTCTTGATTTGTTGTTGAGGCTTGAGGATTTGAGGAAAATGAGTATTGGAGTTGATTGAGTAGTTCCCCTTGCTTCCTTTAGCTTCTAAGCCTCTATTTATAGTCCCTTGGATGGTTTGTGGACATTGGTTGGAGCCAAAACAGAAACTAGCCATTGTATCTCACAGAAACTAGCCGTTGGAGGCTTTCTGGCATAAAGGGATCGATCCTTTTACCAAAGGGATCAATCCTTTTCTTCATTCTGGGCTTCCGGGGCATTCTGCCAAAAAGGGATCGATCCCTTTCCCTATGGGATCGATCCCTTTCTTCCAGAAGGCATTTTTCCTGCATTTTTGGGTTAGAAATGATATGGCTTTTGATTTTAATTCAACCCAAAACATTTATAAGCTTTAAGGGAGTTTTTCTTGACTTTCTCAAATGAAAATATTGTCCAAAAACTTATAAGTAATTTTCTAAACTTATGTTCAATAATTCTTGAGAAAATTACTTAATATTGAAAACCATTTTATAAAGTATTAAGACCAATAAGAATATATCATTAAATCATGGTCTTAATGTTTGATATGAACACTTAAAATGGATTGAGAAAATCATGTGTGATAAGGCAAATTTACAATATTAATTAAAACATTAAAGCTTACTTAAGTTTTTGTCATTTCAAAATATATATTGCAATTTAAAGCTAACAATCACCATAACCAAAGCTTGACAAAACCAAAATTCGGCCAAAAACACCATTAAAACTACATTAAATAAGAAAATTTCTTCTACAAAATTGTTCCAAATTTGATTCTCCACAAGCCCATACAAATATCTCATCCTAAAATTGACAAAATCAAGAGGAAATGAGTCTCATAGAATTTGACCATGGTAAGGTAAAATCATGCTTTTTTTTCTTTTAAGTTTTAATGATAGAAAATGATAGATTTAAGGTTGCTAAGCATGATTTTGGTGTTAGATTGAATTAAATCACACTCAATCCTTCCCTTAAGGTTTCGGCCATGATGAAGAATTTGTGGATTCTTGTGTTTTGATGTACGAAAGTGGTATAGGAAAAATGGAAATTAAGGATAAAGCATAAAACAAGTGTTGAATTGTTGAAAAATCATGCATAATTCACCATGGGAATTTTGGCCAAGCTAAGGGGACTATGTGATTATGTTCAATTTGATGAATTTAGGGTCTCATGAGACTGTATAAATTAAGAGAAGACTGTTGGTGAAGTTGGAATTAAAATCGGAGTTAAATTAAGCAAAGTGTGTTTTAGCACTAATATAAATTACACTGGGTTTAATGATCCTTGTGGACAATGTGGTAGATTTCAATAAAGAAAAATTTATTAAAATTGCATTATGGTGAATAATGGTGGTTGGCATAATGTTTTGCAGCTCGGGAGTGAAGAATTGTTGAGTGGTGCTATTGGCAAGTCGATAGAAAAACAACAGGCAATGGATGAGTGTGGAAGCTGTAAAGATACTGTTAATGTATGTTTTGACTTAAAATAATTTATGAAATGATTTGGAAATCAGTTGCCTTGGAATTGGTGAAATTGTGGATACTGGTTGGTTTATAAACTGCATTTTCAATGCAGGAGGGCTAAGTTAGAAACAGCTGTTGTTCTACTGAAAATTCTAGAAATCCTATGAATTTATCTTTAATATTCTTAAATATTAAAAATAAATAAATTTCTAAGTGATTTTCATGTAATTTATGAAAATTGCATATTTTTATTATTTATCGAAAAACAATATTTAAATATTCATGTTAATGAGTTTTACGTACGTGAAGGTACCAACATATGTTTATTACTGTTCTACAGATAAATAGAATATTTTTAGAAAAGAATACTGACGTGTGAATGTTTTATAAATTTTTAGTTCTGAACTAAATATATTTTTCAAGATATTTATTTATGGACTGATTGAAGATATTATTGTTGAAAATTGATTTCATAAATAATTTTCTACTGTTTATCAACTGTTTTAAGACTATTAGGCCCTGTATCATGCTCATGTGTTACTGTTACTATCACTGTTGCTGATAGACCTGCCAAGTCTTCAGCTTCCATAATTATCACTTAGCGTGTGTACACTGTGGACCACTGTGACTATAGTCATATGTCATAATATTAGTGTTTCTCCCTTATTGGGAAACTGTTATAGCATGATATTCATTGAGTGTTGCTTGGTCTCCACTGTACTGTACTGTTTTATTGAACCGAAAATGCTACTCGTATCAAAGTGAATGTGTTAAATGTTAATTGTACTGTAGAATTTTAAAATGTTATTGTACTATTTACTGAATTTCTATCCTGAACTGTTCCTTGAAATGTTTTTAATTAAAGTGTTTACATGTTGTTTTATACGTAATGAAAAATGCATAAACAAATTTCAAGTGATTTAAGTTAATTATACGTATCATCTTCAACTGATTACTTTCTATAGTCGCTTCTAGGGACTAGAACACGTAAGGTACTCTAAAATACCTCCCATACTTCATCCGATTTCCTAGCTGACTATAGTATCCTTCCTTATTTATACCTTAGTGTACTGTTAGGAATTAAATGTTTTTATCATATAGATTTCATAGTATCAATCTTGCACGCGATTCTCTTACTGAGCACGTTAGCTCAGTGTTTATTTTTTTCACTCCACAAATTATCTACAGTGATAGATTGATATACTATTCGACGGATTTTGGATACACTTATAGTACCCTGAGGCAGCTTTGATCGAATTGTGGAGGTATATTTTATTTTTTTTATGTTTAGACTTATTATGTACAGTACTACAGTTGTATAATTCATGTACAGGGGATGTAGAACTTGTGATAGTTACTGGAAATAATATTTTGTTGTAAATATTGATATTAGTTTAAATAGAATGTCATTTTAAAAAGTGTATTATTGTTAAAGTGAATGTAATAAAGGCATCACAAATAGCTCAACCAACTTACTGTATGTGTGAAAATGGACAATTACCATGTATTACGGATCGTGATAGGATCAATACCAATAAATTTTAGAAGTCATATCACATGCAAGAAATTCGAAAATGAGAGATCGGTAAAGAGTTGAACATAAATTCTGATAAGGAACTCCAATTGAGGTGATTAAAAATTCGTTGGAAAGTTAACTTAAAGAATTTCTCCAACCATGTATGGTTCATATTTTTATTCATTGTGGATTATTCTTGGTGAAATTTTAAAGTTAGTATAAGTGAGAATTATCATAACAAACCAAAAATGTTGGTGATTAATTCTTTATGTTGAGAAAATCAATCTTAAAATATGAAAAATCTAAAACTACATTGGGATGATTAACCTCTAAACCTATGAGGTTAAACCCTAAAAGAAAAGTCATAAGTAAAGCCCTAAATGTGACCAATAGTGGAGTTAGAAATTTTATCTAGTGGGGACTTAGTTTAAATATATTAAATTATAAAAATAATTAAAAAAATTAAAATTTTTGTATTTTATCATAATTATCAAAATTTTTACAATTATTCTTAACGTTGGTTTATATTTTGAAATCTTTACATAATAATTTCGTTATTAATATTTTTGAACATGATTTTTTCGATATATATAACTAACCTATCATTTAACCATTAATCTCTCATTATATTATGCAAACGAGTTTTCAAGATATTTATTACTGAAAATGTTTTCTTTATTATGATTATGACAATCAATAGAATCGATATTAGTTCAATAATAAATAAACTAATGAATAACATGTTATCGTTTTTAGTCTCAACTACTCTTATAGCAAAATTGTTCATTTCTTTTAACTTTAAAAACTCAATTCTAGAATATAGTTTTGAAATTAACTGCCCAAAAATGCATTAATTTTTTTAAATTTAACTCGATGCAAAAAACTACATATAAATGAGTAATTCTCTCCACCCCTAAATGTGACTAAACTCTAAAGTACCAAAGTTAAGCCCTAAATGTATTTAAACCCTCATGCATGAAATGGTAAGTGAAACCTTAAGACCTTAAGGGTTTGCCGGGCCACTAGATGTAGTATTGATGCATGAGTTGATTTTCTCACATTGATGCATGAAATATAATTTTTAACCATGCAAAAATTAATTTATTATATTCATATGAAACAATAAATAAAAACCACGTAAACTTAGATTGTCATGATCCAAGTAAAATGCCTAACCAAATAAAATTATATATATATATGAAGTAAATTTGGACCAATAGAAACATAGCTAAGTGGGATTATATGGAGGCTTCGTGAAGAAGCCCAAGTGCATAAAACAAAAATCATGCACATGATGAGCATAGCCGAACATGCCTAGGAGGAATGGAAAAATATCCCATCAAATTCTCTTATGATTTGTTGGAATTTTAAATAAAAAAAATACCCAATAAGAAGGATAATATTTAGGCTGCTACTAAGCTTATTGTAGGCTGAAAGTAACATACAAAAGTCAGCATTAATATGAGAGGAAATCGCTGAAGTATTAGTAAGGGAAAACAAGAAGATCCACGTGGAAGACTAAAGAAGTGAGAACAATATCAACACCAAACCCAGTTATAATTGGCTGGAAATGTAGTAAATAAATATATGTTCAGAGATAATAATAACCTACCAACCATCATTTTATTTGCTGGAAACATAAACAAAAAACATCCTTTAAGTATAGAAATTTTTGGCTGAAAACAAATTAGTGCAGAGCAGCAAAAACTGTGAGCTAGGGGAAGAAAGGGAGAGGAAAAGAAGAAGAAAAAGAAGGAGAAGGGAAGAGAGAGTTATAGCCCATATAGTCACCTTCCTAAACTACCATTTTTCTCTTTTAAACACCATAAATTGTTGCCGGAAATAAGAGCAAACAGCTGCTACAAGGCAAAACCGAAATAGGGTACCAAAAATAAGGCAGGCTCGATTTTTCAAGGTAAGGTAGATCCAAGCATTTCTATTAATTCCAAGCTAAGTATATATGTTAGAGGGATGATTTATGAGTGTTATTGTGGTGTCAAATTATAGAATTATTGAACAATCAAGGCTTAGCCTAGTGATTGTTACTCCTCTTTAAGAGGGATTAGGTTCAAAATTCGATTCTCCAATTCTCCCTTGTACCTCCTATGAACAAAAAAAATAGTGTAGAAATATTGGCTGGAGAGTGAGGAGAAATTTTATCTAAGTAAAGGGTTCCAAGGGTAAATAATTTCCTCCTAACTTAATTTTATATATGTGATTGCTAGGGTTATGACTAAATATAAACTTAGTTTTATCATGCAAAAATATTGATCTTTAGCTGGTGATCATATGTTGGCTAATGAGGAATCCTATTGTTTCATTGATGTAGATGACATAAGTGAGTTGTGTGTTGTATGTGATTGTAGCAAAACAAAATGAATGGCGGTGTTGGTGCATTAGGCCAAGGATTGGTATACATGTGGCAAATGATGTACATAGTTATGATTAGTGTTATATTATTTTGTAGCATTAGTAAGTGATATTCATAACAATAACGAGTGTCATATTGTTAAGAAATAAATTATTTACTCATTATAATAATATATATGAGTTAGCAGTGGTGAAGTATTTATGTTATTTGGCTAGGATATTAGTATGTGATTAATTATTCATGAATTTTAAGTTATGGATTTATAATTATGTGTGAGGAAATTTATATTGGTACATGGCATATAATAATGAAAGAGGATTGTGGAAAGTTAATATTAAGAAAATAAAAAAAAGGAAATACTAGATGTCCATATAAGAAGAATATTTAGCTATGGTGCAATTATCAAGGAAATAATTATATTTCAAGGATTAATTATGTGTGTGTAAGGGATATATATATGTCATGTTCGTATCATATGGATAATGTAGACGTTATATTTTGTCCAAATCATTCTGAAGTTATTTAACAATATGAGCTTAAAGGCTAATTAAATCGAAATGTAATTGAACCTTAGTAAATGAACTTGAATTGGAATCCAGTATTAATTGAAATTAGAATTTGAATGATGAGTTTAAAATTCCTTGAACTTAAAAGGTTTAATAATTTGTCCATTATTTCCATTTTATTCATCTTCAATTTATTTATTTTTATTTTATCTGTCTATATTTATTATGATTTTCCTATTTCTTTTCAGATGAATAGATAAATTATGATGATAAATTAGGAAGGGATAACTAGAGATAAAGAGCAAATGAACTCAAGCCTAATTTGATAAATCGAGATTCAAAATTCAAAACAAAATCGGAGTAACACATTTTAAAAATTATAAATGGGGAAGCCAAATACAGATGAGAAGGGGGAAAACACAGCGAACAGAACAATTACACAGGGAGAGCAAAAGGGGCTCAGAAAAATAAACACAAAAAAAATAGGGAGAGCATTTTAGAGAGCAAATATAAAATGCAGCAGTAGTCAAGCTCAAGAGCTTGGATTTCTTCTTTGGAAAACGAAAGAATCGTCGGCCATTGGGTGTGAGAATATCAGACTGCGGCACGGTGGTCGCAGCCGTATGGTGGCAATCGGAGCACAACGTAAATAGTGGACTGAGCAACGTTTGGAGCTGAAGATCTAATCAGCAGCAAAGTGAGTCAACACAGCAAACACATTGGGAACAGAGCTTGAACGGTGGTAGACGGCCTAAAGAATTTGGGTTTTATTATTTTTGGGCTTAAGAAGAGATAGGAAAGGAAGATTTGAGGAGATGAAAAGACGGTTCAGTAATGAGTTTGTAAAAAAGGAAAACGGCACGAAATAAGAGATTCAGATTGAGCATTTACTCCAGGTTGCAAACGATAGAAAAGGAGAATGATTAAATCTATCTTTTTTTTTTTTTTGCTATTTATTGTCTAAATAAACAGTAACATAATGAAAAAAATGAGGTAAAAATAAAAAAATGAGTATGTATAGAATTTTTCATAAAAATGCTTTGCGATGAAGCTTTAAAGCACGCCATTTTTGTAAAGATTAAGAAAGGAAACTAAAAGCTCTGCCATCATTCCAACACGTGCACAGGTAACGAATTGTTATTCACATGTTTTTTGGTTTTACTTATTCTATTTATTTTATTTGTTAATCTTTGGTTATATTTAATGTATTTAAATAATATCTTTTATTCATCTAATAGGTAAAAGGAATTTTAGTTTAAGTTGTTATTAGATTAGTTTAATAATATATTTAGTTTGGCTATCCTGTTTAGTTTGATTAATAAAATTGCACAGCTTGAATAATATTTTCATTAGTTCGATTAATAATTTTAAAAAAACTTTGATTAATCACAATCTGTTAGAATTAGTTACTTTTTAAAATAAATCATATGTTGAGAAAATTAAATTAAGATTATTTCTCAATTTAATTTTGTAATATTTCATAAATTCTTTTGAAAATTGTCTAATAAATATAATAAATAAAATGAGATGATGCAAAAATAAATAAAGAATGGTTCTGATGGTTGACATTTCAAAAAATTTATAAGTGAGAATGGTTTTTATGAATTTCGCTAAAATGATGGAAAATTCGTGAAGAGCATTCAATATTGAATATTAAAATATATATTTCTAAAAATTTAATTATTATAAAATTATTATTTGATAAATTAAAATTATTTCAATGATGAAATTCAAAGCACGAATGGTTGACATTTTTTAAATTGCTAAGTGATAATGATTCCTTTAGGTTTTGTCAGAATGATGAAAAATCTAAAGGTGGTTATTTAATACATTTATAAAAAAAGTATAACAATAAAAATTAAAATGAAGATTAAATTAAATTAAATTAAATTAAAGATATTAACTACAATAATAAAGTTTCGGATAATATAGATAATTAAAGGGATAATATTAGAAACAAAGATAAAAAATATTTAATAAATCTGATGACAGAGCCTATTCGGAAAGACGAATGGGACTTCTGGATGCTCTTAAAGTGAGGGAAAAGTTCTTAAGGGTTCTATTAGAATGATGGAGAGCACTTAAGAATTTGCCCAATATTTAAATAAAAAAATTTAAAAAAAGACCATTAAATTAAAAATTCTAAAATCAAAGACCATTAGATTAAAATTCTAAAAATTACAAAAATAATTGGTACCGTTTTAGACGAGCATCATGGGGGTGCTAATCTTTCTTCATGTGTAATTGAACTCCCAAACGCTAAACTTAAAATGTAGACTAGTCGTTAAAGTCATTTAGGTTGCCAATCACGCTTAAGTAAAAAAAAAAAGATTGGTGGTGACTCCAAATGTTTAATGTCTAGCAGCCTAAGTCTAGAAAACGTTATGATAAATGAATCAAGAATAATAATTGTGCACTACAGTGAATTGTGGAATTGATTTGGAATTGTAAAATGACATTAGCACATATGAGATATAAAAATTGATCATGAATCTTTGTGGATGACTTTGGAATGAAATAATTATAGCATATGATATATTGTTTGTGTATAGGTTAATGTGGAACATTGGAAGGTTTATGAAGATAAGGAAGGAACTTTGACCATGGTAATAGGCTTGACTAGTGAATGATATCTATTGACTTCTATAAGATAATTATACATACACCATGATTAATTAAAGGAATTAGAATGATTTACTTATGGAAGTATTAAATGGTATGCAACTATACCTAGGCAAATTTTATACATGAATAGGAAGGTAAAGTTACATTAGATACTCAGAGAAATACTAACCTAAATGTTCATAATAGTAATATAAGACATTGTGAAGACTGCCAATTTTCTATATCGGGCTTATAAATAATTATACAAATGAAGTAAATAAAATTATGAGATATATTTTAGAGTTTTATTATTTAAGCAATGAAATAAAAAAATTAAGTTTGGTGCACTTGATGGGAAGTAAAAAAAATGATTAAGACTAATATGTGTTCGTGTGTATACACACACATATTAACTAAATAAAGAAAACAAATATGTAATTGTACATAAATTAAAATGATAAAGCAATTATATATATACACACACATGTCTAGTCAATAAGGAAATAAATGCAAAAAATATTAATATGTACAAATGAAAAATAATGTAAATGAATATTAATTAAATAGAAGATATACTTATAAAAAATAAATAAATATGAGATATAAATATTACGTCAAATAAAAGAATATATATTTCAGTATATAAAAATATATATAGATTAATATACACGGATTAATATATATATAAGTTTAAATTGTAAAGAGACTAAAAATAATAATAAAACAAATCTATGTATTTATGATGTAAGTATACATATATTGTATCTATTAAATATATATATATATATATATATATATATATATATATATATATATAAAATAGTAACAATTGGACCAATAAAAAAACCCCCACCTGCTCCCACGTGGGAGCAGGTGGGTTTAATCTTAACAAAGGGATCTAAGCAGTGGGAGCAGGTGGGTTTAAAACTTAACAAAGGGAGCTAAGCTCCCTGGAAAAGAAAGATTGGAAGGGAATAGAGAGAGCGAGAGATGGCCGAAAGTGATGGAAAAGAGTGAAGCCGAGAGAGGTGAAGGCTGGAGAAGAGAACCGAAAGGCAGCTACGGTTGTCCTGAAGAAGTAGAAACCGAAGAAGAAAGAAACTGCTTCGGGACGGTATTGGTCGAACCACTGGCTCCTCTTAGTGGCTGAAGATTCATGGCTTTGAAAACAGAGCAGAAGCAGGGGAGCTACTGGCAGTTCCTCGCGGTAGGGACAACGGCCTCCCCTCTCCGCTAAGGAGGAACTTAGGCTTCCGTGTGTGTGAGCAGAACCTCAAGTAGAGGGGAGGTCAACACGTGAACCATTGGTGGCTGAAAAGAGGGAGTTAAGGAGCTGTTTTATTAGGTGTGCTTTGGGAAAGCCATGGAAAGCTAAGCGGTAAAGGGCTGAAGCTTTTGGCTAGGCTGAATTAAAACAGAAAAGAGTGGAGCTGCAGGGAAGGCAAAGCCAGCTCTAAACCAGGAGAAACGAAGAGGAAAGAGGCCCCGAAGGAGCTGCAGTCTGGAGTCTTTGTGGTAGCAGTGGATGTGAAAATGAGAAAGTGAAACCTGCTGAAGAGAAAAAAAAAAGAATCTGAAGCATGGAAGAAAGGTTGACCGAGAGCCATGGAAAGGAGTTTAAAAGGCTGAAGCAAAACATTGAACCTAGGAAGATGAGGACAGATGTGGCTAAGAGAAAAGGAGGTCAAACTGAAATTATTAAAAGAGTGTTTTAGGGGCAGCGACAAGCCTCGGTTTTGAGGGAGGTTTAAGGTTCTTGGTCTTGATCTTAGTGGCGTGTAAGTGTGATAACAACACTGGTTGGAGATGTTTTAGCTACAACATGAAGGCTGTACAAGGGTGAGGTCGGCTTTGGAAGTTTTAAAGGTAAGGGGGCTTTCCTTTTGAGTTCAGGAAAGGTGTTTTAAAAAGAGGCAAGGACTTGGCAGTGTGGAGTTTAAAGTGGATATATGTATGTGAATATATATGTATATATATATATATTTACGAGTATATGCATATATACTAAGAGGTATGATATGGATAAGTGATGTTAATTATATATATATATGCATATATATATATATATATAAAAATAGTTACGTGTGTGTGTATATATATATACACACACACGTGCATGTAATTTTAGCATGTTAATGAAGGAAGAATAGGTTTTTTTGTTGGTGTAGGAATTCATTTGGAGATTTGAAGGAAAATTTGGTGAAAGACGGTTTGAAAAATTTTAAAGTGACTTGGAGCGGTTAGGAGATTGAGTAGTCATTTCAAAACTCGAAGAAGATACTTGTTAAGTGCAGAAGGTAAGTGGATTAAGTAAAGCTTCCTAGGATCATCTCATAGGAGATGATTAACTTTCTTCTTAAATAAATAATTAATTTATTTCTAATTAAGCAATGGAATGCAATTGCTTGAACAATTAAGGTAAGCAGAGGTAAGTTTGAGGATACAGATGAATTGTATTTTGGATTATGCTTAGGATGGATTTGAAAACTTGTTTCTACCTTGTGTGTTGTGGCCAACCAAGCTTACATGTTGAATGAAGTGGCTTATGCATGTGTTAAGTAGAAATTAGTCTACATATTGGTTGACTGTACATATACTTATGTGATTGATTTTTTTTTTTGGTGATTGTGGAATTAGTGTACTAGATCATTAGAGCATTTTTGTAGGCTGGGTTAGGTTAAATTATAAGCTTTTATATTGCCAAAATTTCTAGTGATTTGACTAGGAATAAGTGAAATTATAAACCTTACTCATTTTATATGTGAAAGCTAAGTGTACAAGTGTAAGTCTTGCATTAATTATAATAGGTAGCCATGCAAAATGTATAGTGGCATATTATTGATGCATATATGATTCATGCGTAACATGTTTTGATTCAAGTTATTTTTATGCATAAGTTTTATAATAACTTGCATGATCCTTTGACTTGAAAGATTCTAGTTTTGAGTTGACCTTTGAAATAAATCAAAAACCATGCATATTTGAAACTCAAAACTATTTTAATTAGTGTTTTTATATATGTGGGAGCCACCTCTAGAGTTTTAAGAAATTTACGTGCTACATGAGTTCCTCTAAGACTGTAGAAGTCATCTTTAGGATCCCAAGGGAGCTAAATGCTACACGAAAAATCTATTGTCAAATAGTTTTTTAGTGCAGGCATACCTATTGAGCCTATCAAGCTTCGCTCTAAGTTCTATTGTCGTTTATCGAGCTCTGTGCTCTAGATTACTAGTGGAATGCTATGCTCAGACCTTCGGGTCACTTCAAGCCTATTGAGCTTTGCTCTAGGTTCTATTATCTATCTATCGAGCTTTGTGCTCTTGATTACTAGTGGAGTGTTACACTCAGATCTTCAGGTTACTTTGAGCCTATCTAGCTTTGCTCTAGGTTCTATTATATGTTTGTCGAGCTCTATGCTCTTGATTACTAATAGAGTGTTACACTCAGACCTTTGAGTCACTTTGAGCCTATTGAGCTTCGCTCTAGGTTCCATTACCTGTTTATTGAGCTCTGTGCTCTAGATTACTAATGGAGTGTTACACTCAGACCTTCGAGTCACTGTGAGCCCATCGAGCTTTGCTATAAGTTCTTTTACTCATTTATCAAGCTTTGTGCTCTAGACCAGTGTAGTGTATTGTACCTATTGAACCGAGTGCTCTAGGTAAATTGTACTTTTCTAGAAAAACAACAGACAAGTTCCAACTCTCGATTGTATAGTAAGACTAGAAATAAATCTATGGACATAGTGTTGTGTCACTTGCGGTACTTCTTCATCATGGGTGTTTAATTGATTGGGGTTATGCCTAAACTTTCTTGTTTATTGTTTTAAGTGATTAAGGTTACGCCTAAAGTGTTAAGTGATTGCTATTAAAATTGTTTCAAGTGAATTGTGGCTTACGCCTAAAGTAATAAATGATTGGTTTTGAAATCGTTTTTAGCGAATTCAAGCTTATGCCTAAAGTGTTAAGTGATCACTATTGAAATCGTTTTCAATGATTTGAGACTTTTGCCTAAAAGTGATAATTGATCAGTTTTGAAATCCATTTCCAATACTTGGAGGCATTTCGTCTAACTATATGAATTTTAGTTTTTGAAAGTTCATCCACTTTAAAAGTGCATAAGGATCATATTTTAAACCAATTGCATAATCATCGTGCTTTAAACTAATCATCATGTTTTAAACTAAGGGCATAGTGGTCTTGTTTGAACCAAGTGCATAGTGATTATGTTTTAAACTAAGTGTATAGTGCATGTTTTTTGAATTGAGTGCATTGTGATTGCACATTGAACTGAATGCATTGTGATTATACAATCGAACTGAGTGTATTTTGATTATGCATTGAACTAAGTGCATTGTGATAGTGTGTTGAACTAAGTGCATTGTGATTGTGTGTCAAATTGAGTGTATTGTGATAGTGTGTTGAATTGAGTGCATTGTGACAGTGCATCGAACTAAGTGCATCGTGATTGTGTTTCGAGTTAAGAACATAGTGATTGTGTCTCGAATTAAATGCGTAGTGATTTTGCTTGAATTAAGTGTACAGTGTAATTATTCTAAACAAAGTGTTAGTAAATTTGTTGAAATAAAGTACATAGTAATCCATTTGCAGCTAAGTATATTGTCCATCATAGTACGGTGTTTACTATTGGTAGTGTAGTGTTGTCTTAAGTGACTGTGTCTTTAGGCATTGAGTTGAGGCTCAGGGGAATGAGGTACCCGAGGTATCTTTTCGACTAATGCCCCGTACAGTCTCAACCTTTAAAGTGTGAGTCTGTAGTTGTACTTTCAACTTCATAACATAGTATCATGCCTTCATGTCACCTTATATACTTCTCACAGAAACACGTGTATGTAGATTGACATAAGCCTAGCTTGCATTTACTTAAACTATTTACTGAGTTGTGGATTAATAAAGTACATAGTAATCCATTTTGAGCTAAGTATATTGTCCATCATAGTACTGTGTTTACTATTGGTAGTGTAGTGTTGTCTTAAGTGACTGTGTCTTTAGGCATCAAGTTGAGGCTCAAGGAAATGAGGTACTCGAGGTATATTTTCAACTAATACCCCATACAGTCTCAACCTTTAAAGTGTGAGTCTGTAGTTGTACTTTTGACTTCATAACATAGTATCATGCCTTCATGTCTCCTTATATACTTCTCATGCAAACACGTGTATGTAGATCAACATGAGCCTAGTTTGCATTTACTTAAACTACTTACTGAGTTGTGGATTGCTCACCCCTTTTTTCACTCCTCGTAAACTATCCAAGCTATGCTCTAACTTTTAAGCTTCTGTGTTGGCTAATGAGAACCGTACCTATCTTTGGTTCTTGCTTGTGTCCTCTGAGTCCTATCTTTGTGACTTGTAAGGTATGCACAGCTGCATATCAAATTGTCTACATGTATATCTCTTTATATTACACAGTATAGTTTACAAATGTGTCATGGGATATAACTTAGGATCGTCCGAGGTTATTGTATGTGCCAATATGATTATCGAGTGTGATCCTAGATTTGATATGTATGTGAAGATTTGTTGATACAAATATTTGATGATTAGCGTTGTGATGTGAATGTGTGGAATTGATTGTGTTGTGGGTTATTTATGCGGATTTCTCGTAGTAATTAATTAAAGAAAGTGACAAAATACAAAGGGAAAGTTTTCGATTTATTTCTTTGCTAGGACAAATAATTAAGTGAAATGACTATAATCCACTCTAGAGAGTTTAGCAAATGTACTTACGAATTAAAGTTGGAGTTATTGAGGTTAGAATATATCGAAAAAGTAAATGAAAATCATTTAGTTACTAAATTGATATCCAATACAAACATTAAAATGCAAAGAAAAATTTAGTTCATAAATTTGTTAAGTGTAATAAGTACAAGTGTTAAGTGTACGTTACGGCCTTCGGGTCATGACAGTCATGCTAAGGATGCATTTTAATCACTTTACATGGCATATATTTTTAGTGATTGGGATCCTAAATTTTAAGTATATGCATTGAGCAAAGTAATGCATTATTCTTTCATTTATGATATGAAATGAAATGTATTTTGATAGCCATGTTGTTAAATAAATTGTTATGCTTGGTTGTGATAATATCCTTGCAAGCATATTGTTTTAATTATGATCATGCAATTTCAAAATTTTCAATGTTTAAACAAATGAAATATATATATATATATATATATATATATATATATATAAGGTTGTCATATATAATAAATTGTTCTGAGACATAAAATACCCTAATATATTGTTGCTTGTATGGCATATTGGTGCTTAGGAGGTGCGTGATTTCAAGGATGGTATTCTGATGGGGAATTATTTATCATGACATGTTACACCAATGGCCAGTGATCAATGGCACCGAGAAGATCTATGATCACAGATAGTACCCTAAAATGGGTAATTGACCATGATTAGCTACCATGAGATGTCTTTCTTAAGGCATATTGTTAATTGTTATCTAAATTAGAGATAATTACCTTGTCTTGTTATATCATATTGATATAAAAATGTTTTCATATAGGATCTCAGCATAATATTATTTTGAGAACACTAAACTTGTGATTTACTAAATAGCTGTATAAATGTTTTATGCTTTGTATAAATGGTGATTATATGAAAAGTTTAAGTGACCTTTAATATTGCATTGAAATACAAACTTTAATGCATTTGATTTATACATGGCATATGCATTCAGTAAATTGATATTATGTGATGTAGATAGCACAATAGGTTGGTATTAGGGTTTGGAGAAATGAGGTACTCTAAAGTATCATTCGTATTGGTACCCCTTAAACCCTAACCCTATGTAGTACGAATATGGAAAAGAAAGCAATTTAAGGAATACTGATGGTTGTATGGATTGTGGATATGAGGAAGGATATGGAAAATTTAGGAATGCATATTATATTTCATTATGCATTTCCTATTTCACGTAACTAAATCTTTATGCATTATACATACATGCATTAGTACGATATGAACTAATTATTATTTATGTATATTACTTACTCAGCTTTAGCTCACCCCTTCTATTACCTTTTAATAGATTTTCTCTGTTAAGTTTGGGTTCAGAGCAAGGGCTTGTTAGAGTAAACATATCTTGTGAAGCCTGAGTTTATATTTTGAGAGGTATAACCTCTGTGTTTATATTTGTTTATATTTTCAAACATGTACGTATACAGTAATGAGAATAAGGATATAAGTTAAGAATCTAAATTTTGGAGCTTGTGTGAAGACCACCTATTTTTGATTTCGAACTTATAAATAGATGATATAATTGAAGTAAGTTTAGTGTGAAGATGTAATTTTTGAAATCTATGATATATGAACTTATGCTATTATCATAACGTGTCAACTCCTAAATCTAACCCGTTAGACTTAAATTCAAGAGTCACCCGCTAATCACTCTAACCTAAGATGTGATTGGTCATCTATTCTTGTCTAAAAATAAGACATGGTCTATTTCAAAGAATTTAGGATTCAAGAGTATGATTACGTGTGAGGAAGGATTAGCACTCCCACAACGCTAATCCTAAAATGGTACCAACTAATTTTGTGATATCCTAAAAAAATTCTTAACTAAATGGTCTTTGGTTTTATTAAATTTAAATATTTAAATATTGGACAAATTCTAACAAACTTTTTGGCAGAATTCCTTAAATTTCATCTTCACCTCAAGAGTATTTAAGAAATCTTATTCATCTTTCTCAGAAAGGTTCCGTCATCGAATTCATTAAATTTCTTATGAAATATCTTAAGTTTATCTTTCATCTATTATTCATATCTTATATTCTATCTTTATTTCATAATGTCTTTATTTTCTTTTTTATTTTTATTTCTTTTATTTCCTTAGATTATTTATTTTTGAAAATAAATGTCAATTATTCTTATTGAAAATTTTCTTTAAATCTTTCATCATTCTAGCAAACTTTAAAGAAAATATCCCACCTAAGAATTTTAAAATATCAACCATTCATGACATTTTATAATTCCATCATCAAGATAATCTTCACTTATTCTCAATATATTATTTTTTCTACTTTTAATTTTATTATAAATCATTATCACCTAATTACTTATTATTAATATTTATTTTATATTTTATATTATTTTTACTCTTTATATTTATATTTATATTTTTAGAAATAAATATTGACTATTAATATTGAACATTTATAACCTTAAAAATTCCATCATATTGGTAAAATTTAAGACAAATATTCTCACCTATGAATTTTTCAAATGGCAACCATTCGTGACCCTCGAAATTCAATACTCGGAATAATCTCAATTTATCTCTAAATTTTATGATTTATTATCTATTTATTATTTATTATTTATAACCCTAAAAATTGTCTTATTATATTTTCCTAAAAGTTTGTATTTTCCTAAAATGTTATCCTATAAATCATACAACTTCCTTGTTAATCCTAATTATATATCATATTACTCATACAAACTAAATCAAATTTATCATACAAATTCTTATTATACAAATCAAAACACGCCAAGCAAATTAACTTTTACCATACAAATTTAAATTATAAATTTTTATCATGCAAATTATTTAACAACACACATATTTATTAAACTGATGAAGCTAATCTATTAAATCATACAAATTATATTATACCTATCAATTATTAATTTTGACAAATTTATTTTCTATCTAATTAATTATCAATTTAAACCTAAATCTACATAATTAAGTTAATATCCTAATCAAAATAATTGAACTCAATTAAAATAATTTACCTTTTTCTTATTTCCTTCTTTCCTTTCTCTTTCTTCTCTTTTCTACTTCTTTTCTGTATTTGCAGCTCACGGTTTATGGGGTGATATTGGCGCGGGGCAGTGTTACTCAAAGGCTGTGGTGGAAGCTGGGTGAACCTCAGTGCTGCAGGGTCCAATGGTGCAGCAAATAGTAACCAATACAGCAAGGTACGGGACCGGATGATGCTCGGTGATGATGGAGGCGTGCGGCAGTAATTGCATGGCTGGAGCGGTAAGCAAGAGCGGTGGCGACTGGAAGCAGGAGGCGAGATGGACAAGGGCAGCGTAGCAAGGGAGGGCGACGTAGCAACTCTTAGCTCCAACTGCTGCTTTTGCTACTGGTTTACCTCCAACAGGTTCCGTTCCTCTTCTTCCACGTTGCAGCTGCTTTCTATTTTGCTTGACTTGCACTTTTGGTCTCCTAAGTTCTTTGCTCACGTAGCTAGCAGCAAGCAAACAAGGGAGCAACGATGAGGCGGGGCGACAGGCAGCAGTGCAGGCGGTGACAGGGGAAAGGATGATGGCAGCACTGGTGCAGTAGCTAAGTAGGCGCTGGTGGTGATGATGATGGTGCACAAGGATGCTGGGGTGGCTTGGCACAAAGGCTGGTTGTATGGTGATTTTGGTAAGGACGATGAAGAGAAAGATTGTGAATGGTGGCTGGTTTCGGTGATGGAGTGGAGATGATGGTGCTCGATTATGGCTCGATGGTTATGAATCAGAGCACGATTTTTGTATGGCCTCCTCCCCAAAAGCTAGCCTAAGGGGTCCTTTTATAGTCACAAAGAATTAGAATTCACCATTATTTGATTTTTCACTAATATTTATCTTCTCTCTTTTTTTTAAATAGGGTTATCCTACAAAATACAATCCTATTCTAATATTAACTCTAACTTAGTAATTATTCTAATTTAGTCAATAAATCCTAGTCTAATAAAATTTTAATTATCCTATTAATATCCTAATATTTAATGATTCTAATTTCTATGTTAATTCTAGATCATAATTTTTAATGTTAATTCTAATCTAAAAAATCCTAATTTAATTCTAACTTAATTCTAAATAATTCTTAATATTTATAATCATCCTAGTTAAATAATTCTAATTAAATAATTTTCCTAGTCCAATGTTAATTACTAATTATAATTACAGGACCACATAATTGATTAAGTTAGTTATTTTTATAAATTAGTATCCGGATAAAATAGGGTGTCTACAACTATATGGTATAAAATGAATTCTATATAAATGAATTTTATGAAATAAAAGTCATGAAGGAAGCGAAATGCATATGTAGAGGTGGCAAATGGGTTAACTCGGGCAGATTCAGTTCGAGTTGTCTTTGAGTTTGGGTTATTTCGGACTCAAGCCGTTTCGGGTTCATGTTTTTTCGGATTTGAGTTTTTTTAGTTTCAAGTATTTTCAGTTCAATTATTTTTGAGTTCGATCTAGTTTTGAGTTCAATCCGATTCTAACCGGCCCGGTTTAGCAAGCTTGGTTGAATTACTTTGAAATTTTATACGTTATAAATATTTGTTTATAATTTTGAATGTAATAGTTAATTTAATTTTTTATATAGTTAAAAATATAATAGAAATGCTAAACTAAAGTTAAAATTTAATAAATATTTATATAATTATATATATTTACATTTTTAACATTTTTATTACTTGAAAATGATTTTTTCTTTAATTTCATGTGATATTCACATTTATTGTAAAATATATAATTCTATATAATTATATGAAAATTTATTATTTAAGTGAGACAAAAAATATATACAGTAAAAATAAAGGAAAGTGAAAATCCAAAAGTATTATCTATACAAATAAATAATTAACAAATTATAAATAAATCACACTAAACAATTAAACATTTATATAAATGGCTTTATAATCTTAAAAATAACTTATTGGGTCATCATATTTTTTTGTCAAAGTTGGGCTATTAGAATTTGGACACTCTTAGTTCAATAGCTTTTTTTTTACTTTGTTTTATTAGCTTGTTTTAATAATTATATTATATTTTTTAATAAAATTTAAAATTTTTAAGAAATTTTCTAACTTTTATTTTTTTAAATAACAACATAATTAGTAATAAAATTAAATCTAATTGTATAACTAGTTAACTAATTGTTCGGTTATAATGTTGAATAAAACTATAGCATACATTAAAAAAATACTTAATATTAAGAATAATTGGTTAACTAATTACCTCAACTTTATATTTATTTTGTTTCTGGTTTGTAAATAAATCATAATATTAACATTATTACATTAAATATAATCTTACTTGTACAAACTAATTAATCAAATATCTCCTTAAAAATTTAGAACGTTGAATTAAAAAAGTTATATACGTCAATTGACATTATATTAATAAATAATAATATTTAATATAATCATATTATATACAGTTATGCACCAATTAAGTACTAATATTTTCATATTCTCATTAACATAATAACATTACGTATACACCAATTAACCGAATGTCTTAATTTAAATGTTAAATTGTGCAGACCACATTTTTCAAAAAGAAATAGAATAATTAGACTTATAAAAGGAAATTGCTATGTGGGCTCGACAAGACTTCTGTAATTCAGATTGGGGTGAAACTTTGAAGTTATGATATTTGGAGTGAAATACTGAGATAGGAGAAATCTATACCTTGAAATTCCTTCATTTGAGCATGTTTTGAAAAGCATGCAACAATTTCAAAAATGACGATTATGTCTATAGGCCCAAAAAATTTGGTGAATAATGGTCAAATTGAGTTGACTTTTGATCAATTGACAATCATGGATAAATTTTCGTGTGAAGAAATCCTATGACATGTCAAATGGTAGATTGAATCACATGAAAAAGTAGAAAATTACGTGATTTAACGATTAAGGTATTTTGGTAATTTCACCTTCACTACTAAACAAACCCCGATAAAAGACTACTCAATGATTAGAATGAGTTAATGTAATGACCTTCTTCTATACAAAAGTGCACTAAATTTTTTTTTCTCTACTTACATTTTTGGGCTGTATGTAATGTCTCAACATTAACTCATAAGCTATATTTATAATAGCTATATAAACACTATTCAACATTTGGTCTCAGTCCAAACATTTTAAATGAGCATGCATTCATCATCACAAAATATTATACTTAACCAATATATAACCATCAAGTTGCATGCATCGATATTTAACATAGATATATATCATGTAATTCCTATTGCTACATCCCCATATTCTAAAAGTACTGAAAACATAAGTCTGAATATAAATTAAGTAGCTGTACATAATATACCTCCAAGGTAGAACCAAAAGCTTCGAAGAACGCGATAGCTCCACACGTATACGCTCCTACTGCAAATAATCTGAGAGGTGGAGGAGGGGGGGTGAGCTTTTTGGAAAGCCCAGTAAGAAATAAATATAAGAGACGGATACTAAATTTCTATATGCAAGTTTCGAAACATTCATTGAAAACTCAACTATTGTCATTCATAAAATTTAGAAATCAACATGCTTATGCAATGCGTCAGAAGTATTTCTTTCAAAACATCGATAAACATTTCCATTCGAAACATTATTCTCATCATAATATTCAAAATCCATATTGGCATAAGTACGAAAGGAATCATATATATAGCATAAACTGGAGACATGATGATTAAGCAAAATCAAGCAGTTTCATTATTCCCGTGAGGGAAGGTACAGTTGACATATGGCCATAGTCCAGAGGGGTCCACAGTGAACACTGATCAGGTGTCTACTGGGCCCGCTGTGGACTGGATCAAGGTCACATAGCAATCGAAACTCTACTGTAGATTGGATCAAAATCATACAGTAGTCCAAAACATTACCTACTGTGGACTGGATCAAGGTCCCACAGTAGTCCAAAACATTACTGCTATGATTATTAACCATGTCTCAAAACATTTCCGTACATATACTTTCCAAAACAAATACAAAGCTCGATGGTTTCTACGAAAATAGGAGCTTCCGAATATGATTTCCAAAGTAGTCAAAATACTGCCATTTCGTACTTACTTTCAAAACAAAACTAGCTAGAGGAGTGTTATTTCAAATCATTTTCATGAACTCTAGCTCATTTATAAATCAATATTATACAAAAATCCAGCAGCATAACAGCTTAATTTTTGTAAAAACCTCCTGCAGAGAAGATACAGTTTATAAACCACAAGCAGTTGATTTTAATATTTTATTTAGTATCCCCTACGTTTCCGATATATATCCCTCACCTCGGTATGTAGCACGAGTATTGATATTATGTGCTTGCACCTCTTGAATTTTCACCACTTTATATTTCCTTTTTTCTTTGGTCTTTAATATTTGGAGCGCTTAATGTTCTCTACTTGTCTCCTTTCTTCCTACATAAAAGCTTAAAAACAATAGGATTTATATTATGGATTTATCTTAGGTAAATTTATATCACCTTAAGGAAGTGTATATTTCTAAAGCCCCCTTTAAGTACATTACCTTGTAACATCTTCCTTGGCTGCCAAAGATTCTTTCACCCACTTGAATTTTCTTTTCTTACTCAAACCTACATTAAAGACCATATATATGCATGTTTAGTTTTTAAAATTATTAACATATTGTTTCCTCATTAATCCTCATTCAAATTTCTTAATATATATATATATATATATATATTTCACCACCCTTCTAATACCTTTGTGCTTCTCTTAGAATCTTAGGTAATTTAAATCCAAATACACCAAATATACTTACTCTGGTTCTTTTCTTTGTTTCTTTGTTCAGCTTCCAAGTAAATTGAAGCAGTCCAAATGAGGAGAAATCTGTCACAATTCAACCTAATTTAATCACCATTCTTTGCTTAAATAATACCTTAGTTTAAATTTAAACAAATCTCAACATTAGCTTCCTTACCTCATAGTCAAACCATTATTTGCCTTGGTCAACATCCATGAAATGAAAACAACTCCAAATCAGAAAATCATCCACGTTTTACAGCTCCTTTTTTCACTGCTCTTTCACGTTAATATGGCTGTCCAAAATGACAAGGTATTCATGCAGCCAACACAGCCCAATTGGAAGAGTTTTTTTCCAAGTCAATGCAAGACTCCCTCGGCAAGAACCATGCACGCCTCCAGCCACTAGTCCAACCGAGACAAAATCCTTGAAATCTTGAAGGGTTTGGAGGAAGGAACGTTGCTCCTTTAGGCTGTAGAAAATGTCGATAGA
Organism: Heritiera fomes; assembly: GCA_032173925.1. Classification (NCBI taxonomy): domain Eukaryota; kingdom Viridiplantae; phylum Streptophyta; class Magnoliopsida; order Malvales; family Malvaceae; genus Heritiera; species Heritiera fomes. The sequence continues at coordinate 12,313,594 of JAPDPM010000015.1, read as the reverse complement.
ATAGCAGCTTCTTGCTGCCACTTAACGCCAAAAAGGAAAGCACTTAGCAGTCCATACTTTATTTTTAGCCTTCAATTTTTCTTTCCCTCTTCGAAATTTTCTTCTTCCAGCAGAAACAATAGCTGGCTCCCTTCCTTCTTCTTCCTTTCTTTATCCTTCTACTGTACCAATAAACCAGCCCCTGTTTTGCACTCTCATTCCTCCTTACCCAGTCCAGTTCACAGCCACTTAAAAGCCATTCACCTTGTGTCGTTCCTACCTTGATCGAGAGCCAAACTCGTGCAGCCACCCAATGCAACCAATATCCCTCTTTTCCTTCATCTGAAATTACCCGAACTCATCTTCGAACACCATTTTCTCTTCCGTTCTTGGTTCCCATAACTTGAACCTTACTTTGCTTTATATTTTCTTCCCTTAAACGATAACTGTCAACACAACAAAATGGCCAAACGGTGACTCTAGGATGGAAGTTTGCTAATCTCGGCACAACAGAAAATGGGAGAAAAGAAAAGAAGATGAATTTGCTTAGGATGATGATGATGGACGATGATGAAAAGAAATGTGGCTGGGTGTAGACAGAGTTAGTGGGATTTGTTGGCTGTCAAAGCTTCTCCAAGAAGCTTCATGCACAGTACACTTATATATTTTAATCATCCCACTATCTATTCCTTTTATTTATCTATTTACCTAAGTGTATGTCATTAAATAAATATTTGATACTATATTCCACTTATTTAATTTTATTAGCTTCATGCTCTTGACTTCATCACCCCCTTTTTATATATATATATTTTAAATTATTAAACACATTCTTAAATTTTAAGTCTAATCTCTCCATGACCAAAATTAATTTACTTATAAAGGAGGAATACTTGAAATGTTACAGTTAAATAGATATATTTTATGAGTGAATGAGATATTTGGAAGTCAAATTGAATAATTAAACTGAAATTGGAAAGATAGGGATGTGTTTGGAATTTTCAAATTAGTGTAAGGGCATTTTCATAAGTTTGCCCTAAAAATATTTTGAACAAGATTTTCCTCTTCTTTTCCATCCATTGCTACCGTCCATGTGAAGACTGTAAATTTCTGTACCAAGTTAGTAAATAAATAGAAGACATTAAACAAGCTATTATTGAAATGTAGACTGTAATTCTTGTTATGTATATATATACATCTAATTGGAGCATTTAGCAACAAATGATTTATGCATGTGTATAATTTAAAAATTTTATAAAAAGTTAGAGACGAAAATATATGTATAAACCCAATGAAGGAAACAATGGACATCTTGTACATTAAAGGTACAAGTATACTAAAGTAAATAGGACATACATAAGTATACAAAATGTATATTTAGAGAAAGGGGATAAACAAGGAGAATGTATATATTAAATATAATATATATATATATGTATATATATATATAGATATAAATAAATAATAATATGTATATATTGGTTGTGTAAATATATTTTATAAACTATATAAATATGGACATTAGAAATTAGAATAAAATAAAAAAATAATAATATATAATAATAAAATTAATATAAAATAAAGTAAAATAAATAAAATATACTTAGTGGAGTTTGATGGGACCTGTCCCCATCAAACTCCACTGAGCAACACAAATATTCATCATTTTCAGTGGCTTATCAGAGAAGCCACGGAAAGCAAATGGAAATGGAAAGGAGAAAGGGAGATACAAGAGAGAAAGAGGAGCTGAACTAAATCAGGAAGAAAAAGAAGGAGAGGCCAAAAGGAGAAGAAAAGATGAGAAAGAGACGTGGGAATGGAAGGAAGAGGAACTACGGTTGTGCAGTAAAGAGAAGGAAAAGAGAGGAAATTACTGATGTATAGGAGAATGAATCGGGTCTGTTGAAAAGGGGAAGAAAAGAAACAATGAGAAAGGATAAAGCTTAGAGAAAATGAATAGCATTGAAGGATGAAGTAGAGGCTACACATTGTAGTTGAAATAGGCGTTTTGAAACAGTTCGAAATTTGCTGATCGAGTTTCAAGAGCAAACCAAAAAAAAAAAGGGAGGAGGCTCATTCAGTGATGGTAGCTGGAATCGTGAGCTGAAGGAGGAGAGTTTATAAACAATGCCTTGGGGAATTTAATGGCGTAACAGGGACGTTATTCAAAGGCCATTAGTGCTAGATTTTGGAGGCTCGAACAAGGCTTTTAAATTGAAATTTAATCAGAGAGTCGAAAAGGTAAGAAGCTGTTGGCATGAGAGTGTCATTTAAATTCTGTTTGAATCAATTTTAATGGCCAAACAGTGGCTGATTGTGTAAGTCAATACAGGGGCTTCATTCAACACTCCTTGGAGGAAAGGGGACTACTTGTTATACAACATTGGCTGCTACTCTAGTGGAGTAATAGCAACCATTTCCAGGCCAAAACCGAGGGACTAAGTCAGTCAAAAAAAAAGGGGAGAGGGGCTTGGTTTCCTAAAGTCTAAAGGTAAGGCCTTGTGTTGGATTTTGATCATAGTGGTATATATAAATATACATATTTATATTTATATATATATATATATACGTGTTTATATGTATATGTTTTAAAGTGCAAAATGGTGGTATATGGCAACAAATGAAGTTAAAGCTGAAAAGGTGGAACAAGATTCGATTTTAAGAGTTTTTCAAAGTAACATTGATATTTTGTTTTGGAGGTTAGGGTATACAGATAATAAAATATAGGAATGAAGGTATATATGTACATACATGTATACGAATATATTCATAAGTGTGTATATATATACACGCAATTAGTATGATATCATTAAAGTATATATATTAGTGTGACATTCGACAAGTACAAATCAATATATAACTATTTATTAAGAGAATAGATGGGGTAATATGAGGTATAATCATAAATATAAATCAAGTGATATCGAAGAGGAAGTAATCAAGGTAAACAATACGAGTATGCTAAGGGATGAGGATGATGATAGATATCGTTATATATATCACGATAAGCAATATGTTGATATGTCATTAAAATGATATATATATGTATAAATACATGTACTCATGCATGATACATATTTATATAGAGAAAGAAAAAGAGATGAGCATGGGTAAATATATATATATATATATATCTCTATAATATATATATTGGAATATACATATAGACACAAACACATAGATGTTTAAACATATATATATGTACACAGGGACTCATGCCATGGGTATGTCGTAACTGACGATAAGGAGGTAGTCTTGGATTAATAGTTAATTGAAATTAATAACGTTTTTATGATCCTTGTTTTAAGTACGTGATTAAGCATAATGATGAAAACTTATCGAAATGTTAATGGATTATGAGTAGTGAATCGGAACGGTTAAGGACTTGAATACGGATTCAAAAGGTTGAGAAGAAATGGTTAAACCTCGATGTAAGTTGGTTAAGTAAACCTTACTAGTATCATCTCGTAGGAGATGAAAGAATCTTTATTAAATAATTATCTAATTTCATATCAAGTTTGGTGAAATATCACGGAAAAGACTATGAGGGTAAGTCTTGGTAAGATATAAGTTTGACTTGATGTGATCGTGAATAGTATCCGTCTGGAATGAAACCTTATTTGTGACTTCTACGTTATGTGTTATGACTTGTTTATGCTCGTTGAGCATATAAACTTGTATAAAACGTAGTTGCCTACATCATGAGAAATGCATGTGATTTATTTAAGTTGCACCAAGTGAGCATGATAATATCTTACGATACTTTGAGAATGTATATTTGAATTAGTGTACAATATATATAGCTCACGATGTTGAACTTATGGACCTCGAATAGCACCTAGTTGTATTCATCGAAACTAGGATAATGGAGTTGTATGACAACTAATGTATATATGTGACTCGAGGACTTGAATGATTTTTAGAACATTACTACTAGAAATCATGCACCAAATAGGTAAATATGAGTAAGACCCATTCTTTTTGGGACCGTGTGAGCCACCTCTAAAGAACTCAAAGGAACTACGTGCTACGCAGATTTTTTTCGAAACTGTGGGAGCCACCTCTTGAATCCTTTGAGAGCTAAGTGCTACACGAGTACCTATGAACTATTAGAAAGCATGCGCCAAAGAGGCAAATCTGAGTAAGACCCATTCCTTTCGGGACCGTGTGAGCCACCTCTAGAGAACTCAAAGGAACCATGTGCTACGTAGATTTCTTCAAAACTGTGGGAGCCACCTCTAGAGTCCTTTGAGAGCTAGGTGCTACACAAGTAGCTATGAACTATTAGAAAGCATGCGCCAAAGAGGCAAATCTGAGTAAGACCCATTCTTTTTGGGACCGTGTGAGCCACCTCTAGAGAACTCAAAGGAACTACATGCTATGCAGATTTCTTCGGAACTGTGAGAGCCACCTCTAGAGTCCTTTGAGAGCTAAGTGTTACACGAGTACCTATGAACTATTAGAAGGCATGCGTCCAAGAGGCAAATCTGAGTAAGGCCTATTCATTTTGGACCGTGTGAGCCACCTCTAGAGAACTCAAAGGAACTACGTGCTATGCAGATTTCTTCGGAACTGTGGGAGCCACCTCTAGAGTCCTTTGAGAACTAAGTGCTACACGAGTACCGATAAATTAATGGAGATCATATGCCAAATAGACAAATGGATAAGACCATTATGACCATGTGGCGTTGTATCCATCACTAGTTAGGATGGATATTATACATATGACAGTGAGTCGGAATAACTGTTGAACTTTAATTGTATTATGCTATAGCATCATGTGCTATTTGAAATGGTTAGTTACTTTACGCTTAACCATATCGATGAAAGAAATGAAAAAGGATGAAATTGTGCAAGTTAAAGATATGAGGAAAAAGTTGAACGAGCCTATACAATCTGTTGTAGATTATATGTGAGTAGCAATTCATGGTAGAGTGCATACATGATATTTTATATGGTACATGCATGTATTGTCATATTTTACGACATGAGCCTAGTCTGTATTTATTTAAGCTACTTACTAAGCCGTGGATTGCTCACCCCTTAATTTAACATCTACAGATCACACTAATTGAAATCCAGCTTCAGGCTTCGTATAGGCTCTCTCGGGAACAGTACTTAGTTGTGGTACTCGTCTACGTTCTCCGAGCTTTGCTTTTGTACTTTTGAGATATACGAATTGGATATCATTTTGATAATTTTGCAAACTTTAATTTCACAGTACTAGGAAGTAAAATGGGATGTAACTTTGGATTGCACTAGATTATTATATAGGTTTATGTAATTATCGAGTACAATCCGGGATAAGATAATATTTTTGATGTACGTATAAATTGCATAAAAAAATGTGGAATTATTATTGTGTTGGATTTGAGAAACATGAGATGCATGATGGTATGAATTGTGGAAATTAAAGCTAGCTGTATTGTGAAAATTAAAAATGTATTTGCAATGTAGGTAATTTACTGGGGAAATTGATAAAATACAAGGGGCAGGTTTTCGACCCACTTCTTTTGGGATAAGTGAATATGAGGCTGAAATAATTATATTCACCTTGAGATTTATGATATAGCTAGAGAAATAGTATTATTAAGGCAAGATTTGGTTTAGTTACTACACAACACTGAATACAAACTGTAAATAGAAAAAGAAAAATTTAGTTCGTAATTTTCTAAGTGAAATAAGGTAAATGTTAAGTGAACGTCATGGCCTTCGGGTCGTGAAAAATTTAATGGTATAAGAGCAGGGTTTGTCTAGTACATGTTAGTGTAGTTAAGATCGTCTGTGATGTTACATCCCATGTAGTGTGAAATATATGTTTGGAAAATTATCAATTAATTGACTTATACTGAGATTGATCTGCTTTTGTATAGGCAATCTTAATTCGATTAGAATGAGGAGGACTGGACGTAGAGGTAGGCTAGGAAGACCATCTCGGAGGTCGGCAATACCACCCTCGACTCCATCACCCTCCGCACCTCCATTACCTCCATATCCAACTCCTCCACCCTCGTACAACATGGAGGCGAGGATGGCTAGAATCGAGCAAAATTATGAAGTTATGACAGCTTTGCTACAACAACTAGTAGCCAACCAAACCAGTACACCTCAGGCTCCACCACCTCCACCTGCACCACCATAACAGGTGCCACCTCCACCAATTCCTGTAAAGTCACAGGCTCCTCCTCCTCCAGTTATACCTCCAGCAACTGTTCCTCAACCAGCTACTATTCAAATTGGGAATCAAGTAGATCGGAACATGACCCTCCTTAAGCAACTTCAGAAAATGAATCCTTCGCAGTTTAAGGAGGAAAAAGATCCAACAAAGGCTGAGGAGTGGATAGAGGAAATGGAGTTTCTATTTAAGTATATGGGCTGCAATTCCACCGAAAAAGTATCCCTAGCCGTGTACATGATGAGAGGCAAGGCTCAAAAATGGTGGAAGACTACCGAACCATTAGTATTGGCCAAAGATCCCATTATTACATGGGAGAAATTTGTTGAGAGCTTCATGAGCTACTATGTCTTAGCAGTGGCAAGACGAAAGAAAAATAAAGAGTTCCTTGAACTAACATAAGGGTCTATAAAGGTTAATGAGTATGAGACTTGATTCACTGCCTTAGTCAAATACGACACTAATTATGCCAATAATGATGAGAAGAGGGCAGAGAAATTTACTTCGAGTTTGAGCCAAACATTAGGGGTAGAGTTAGCCCCTTTGAGCTCACGGAGTATGCTGCCGTCGTGAGGAAAGCCCTGATAGTTGAGCAAGAACTTAAGACTTCACAGGCTGAATATGAAGCTAGGAAGCAGCCTAAATCTAAACGGCCCAATGATAAGAGATTGGATAAAATGAGGGCAGAGCAAAGCAAATATCAAGGTCCTAGTCAGAGGCAGAGGTTATTGCGCCTTGATCACAGGCTGTTAGGCCTACTGCTACGGCTACTCCTACTACTCGAGCCATAACCACAGCACCCACTGTTGCTTCTCAGTCGTGTACTACTTACGGCAGATATCATAGGAATCGACCTTGTTATAGGGCTACGGGAGCTTATTTCAAGTGTGGTAAGATAGGCCACATAGCCAAAGATTGCCCTCAGCTTAAGGCGATTGTGAAACAAGATAATAAACAACCAGTGGCACAACAGAGAAAGACTCAAGATAAGGGCAAGAGACCCGTGGAGCATGATAGGGTGTTTGCACTTGACCAAGAGACGGCTGATGCTTCTGATTTGGTTATTAAAGGTAAGCTCACTATCTGTGATTTAGAAGCATTTGTACTCATTGATCCAGGCTTAACTCACTCCTTTATTTCACTTACATTTGCTAGCAAATTGCATATAGAGTTTGAGCCCTTAGGTTATCTATTACATGTTATTACTTCTCTAAATGAATCTCAAATGACTGAACATATGTATCATCAGTGTAAAGTGAAGGTGGGAGATAAGTACTTAGTAGCAGATTTGGTGTTATTAGACATGTATGACTTTGATGTAATACTAGGCATGGATTGGCTAACCAACCATCATGCTAGTGTAGACTGCTATAGGAAGGTTGTCACTTTCTCCTTACCTGAAAAGTTGTATTACGCCTTGGAAATGATAAATAGAATGTTTATAATTATATTGGTGTCTCACTAATATGAGATTAATTTATTTATGAAGGCTATCTCGTGTTTGTCGAGGATGCCGAAAAGAGCCATTTAGAACTGTCTGACATTCAATTGTCAAGGACTTCTCCAATGTGTTTCCGGATGAGCTACCAGGGCTACCTCCGGAAAGAGAGACGAAGTTCGCTATAGAGTTACTCCCAGGCACTCAACCTATATTTAAGCCTCCATACCGAATGGCTTTGGTTGAGTTGGAGGAATTGAAAAAGCAATTGCAAGAGTTGTTGGACAAAGGGTTTATAAGACCGAGTGTGTCACCGTGGGGGGCTTCATTGTTGTTTGTGAAGAAGAAGGACGGCAGTTTGAGGCTATTTATAGATTATAGGTAGTTGAATCAAGCGACGGTTAAAAATAAGTATCCACTGCCTAGGATTGATGATTTGTTAGATCAGCTAAAAGGTGCCCAAATATTTTCAAAGATTGATTTGAGGTCGGGGTACCACCAACTAAGGATTAGAGGGGAAGATGTACCGAAGACAGTCTTTAGGACTCGTTATGGCCACTACGAGCTCCTAGTTATGCCATTTGGTCTAACGAACGCTCCTGCAGCATTCATGGGATTAATGAATGAATGTTTAAGCCCCACTTGGATAAGTTTGTCATAGTCTTCATTGATGACATATTGGTGTATTCCCGATCCCGGGAAGAACATGAACACCACCTCCACACGGTACTCTAGACTCTTCGAGAGAAAGAACTGTATGCAAAGTTCAGTAAGTGTGAATTCTGGTTAGAGCAAATCAGTTTCTGGGGCATGTAGTATCAAAGGATGGTGTATCAGTTGACCTAGTTAAGATAGAGGCTATGATTAATTGGGAAAGGCCCTAGGACAGTGACTGAAATTCACAGCTTTTTAGAGCTTGCGGGATATTATAGGAGATTTATAGAGGGATTCTCCAAGCTTGCTGCTTCATTAACCCGACTCACATGCAAAGATTTCGAGTTTGAGTGAAGTGATACGTGTGAGCGTAGCTTTCTAAAGTTGAAGCAATGATTGACTACAGCTCCTGTTCTAACGATTTCGAGTGGATCCGAGGGATTTGCAATTTATAGTGATGCCTCTTTACAAGGTCTAAGGTGTGTATTGATGCCTTAATGGTAGAGTAGTGGCTTATGGTTCAAGGTAGTTAAAGGATCATGAGAGAAACTACCCTACGCATGACTTGGAGTTGGCAGCGGTAGTCTTTGCACTAAAGATATGCGCCACTATTTATACGGTGAACGGTTCCAAATTTACACGGATCATAAGAGTTTGAAGTACTTATTCTCGTAGAAAGCGCTAAACATGAGACAGAGACGATGGATGGAGCTATTGAAAGACTATGACTGCGATATTCTCTACCATCCAGGTAAAGCAAACTGAGTAGCTGATGCATTGAGTAGGAAGAGTGTGGGTTTAATCAGCTACATGATGGTCCGAGAGTGGGATTTGATGGAGAAATTCTCGGAGCTGAATTAAACCTAGAGCCAAGAGGTGAGCGTTTGATGGCTAGTTTGAGAATAGAGCCTAGCATTATTAATCAGATCAGACAAGCTCAGAGAAAGGATCTTAGACTTGTAGAGATTGCTAGTAGAATACAATTGGACCAAGACTCGGATTTTGGGAGCGGAGATGATGGGCTATTGAGATACAGGGGCAGGATTTGTGTCCTAAATAATGAGATGTTGAAGAGGCAAATTATAGAGGAGGCACATAGTTCTAAGTACACTATTCATCCAGGTAATACAAAGATGTATCAGAACTTACGCAAGGTGTATTGGTGGACTGGTATGAAGAAGGATGTAGCGACCTTTGTGTCCAAATGCTTAGTGTGCCAAAAGGTTAAGATTGAACACCAGTGGCCAGCGGGCTTACTAAAGCCTTTACCCATACCTACATGGAAGTGGGAGCACGTGACTATAGACTTCATCACGGGGCTCCCAAGGACTCGTAGGAATCATGATACAATCCGGGTGATAGTTGACAGGTTGACAAAGTCTGTTCATTTCCTAGCTATGAAGGCTATTGATTCGCTTAGTGCCTTAGCAAATATGTATGTCAAAGAAATAGTGAGGTTGCATGGGGTCCCAGTGAGCATGTCTCAAACAGAGATTCTTGGTTTACTTCTCGTTTCTGGGAGCACTTCCAGGATGCCTTGGGAACTAAATTGAGTTTTAGCATAGCCTTTCATCCTCAAACCGATAGGCAATCAGAGAGGACAATTCAGACCCTTGAGGATATGTTGAGGGCATGTGTCATGGATTTTCAAGGATCATGGGACGATCATTTGGCACTAGCTGAATTTGCATATAACAATAGCTTTCACTCTAGCATTGGGATGGCACCTTACGAGGCATTGTATGGGCGTAGGTGTAGATCCCCTATTGGCTGGGAGGACGTAGGTGAAAGGAAGATATTTTTCCCAGAATTAATAGAGAAAGCTTCTGAAGACATGCGGTTGATATGTGATAGATTGAGGATAGCCCAAAGTAGGCAGAAGAGCTATGCGAACAGTCGAAAAAGGCTTTTAGAATTTCAAGTTGGGGATAAAGTGTTTTTAAAGATCTCTCCGTCTAAAGGCATAATGAGATTTGGTAAGAAAGGGAAGTTGAGCTCTCGGTATATTGGTCCGTTTGAAATACTAATGAGGATTGGTGACGTAGCGTACTGACTAGCATTACCACTAGAGCTATCGGGTGTGCATAACATCTTCCATGTATCGATGCTAAAGAAGTATCATCTAGACCCATCCCATGTTATTGAGTATGAACCTTTGGAGATCAGGGAGGACTTAAGTTATGTCGAGAGACCCATTCGGATTTTGGACAAGAACGATAAGATATTGAGGTCTAAGACAATCCCTTTGGTCAAAGTACTTTGGCAGCATCACACTTCAGAAGAAGCAACAGGGGAGTTAGAGAGCTTGATGAAGGAGAAGTACCCTCACCTATATGAGATGGATGAGGAAATTTTGGAGGACCAAATTTCCTAAGGTGGGGATAATGTGAAGACTGTCAATTTTTATACTAAGTTAGTAAATAAATAGAAGATATTAAACAAGCTAGTATTGAAATGTAGACTGTAATTCTTGTTATGTATATATATACATCTAGTTGGAGCATTTAGCAACAAATGATTTATGCATGCGAATAATTTAAAATTTTTAAAAAAAGTTAGAGATTAAAATATATGTATAAACCCAATGAAGGAAACAATGGACATGTTGTACATTAAAGGTACAAGTCTACTAAAGTAAATAGGACATACACAAGTATACATAATGTATATTTAGAGAAAGGGGATAAACAAGGAGAATACATATATTAAATATAATATATATATATATACATATACAAAAAATATATGTATATATACAGAGAGATATAAATAAATAATAATATGTATATATTGGTTGTGTAAATATATTTTATAAACTATATAAATATGGATATTAGAAATTAGAATAAAATAAAAAAATTAATAATATATAATAATAAAATAAATATAAAATAAACTAAAATAAATAAAATATACTTAGTGGAGTTTGATGGGACCTTCCCCCACCAAACTCCACTAAGCAACAAAAATATTCATCATTTTCGGTGGCTTATCAGAGAAGCCACAGAAAGCAAATGGAAATGGAAAGGAGAAAGGGAGATACGAAAGAGAAAGAGGAGCTAAACTAAATAGGGAAGAAAAAGAAGGAGAGGCCGAAAGGAGAAGAAAAGAAGAGAAAGAGACGTGGGAATGGAAGGAAGAGGAACTACAGTTGTGCAGCAAAGAGAAGGAAAAGAGAGGAAATTACTGATGTACAGGAGAATGAATCGGGTCTATTGAAAAGGGGAAGAAATGAAACAATGAGAAGGGATAAAGCTTAGAGAAAATGAATAGCATTGAAGGATAAAGTAGAGGCTGCACATTGTAGCTAAAATAGGCATTTTGAAACTGTTCGAAATTTGCTGATCGGGTTTCAAGAGCAGACCAAAAAAAAATAGAGGGGCTCATTCGGTGATGGTAGCTGGAACCGTGAGCTGAAGGAGGAGAGTTTATAAACAATGCCGTGGGGAATTTAATGGCATAACAGGGACATTATTCAGAGGCCATTAGTGCTAGATTTTGGAGGCTCGAACAAGGCTTAAACTGAAATTTAATCAGAGAGTCGAAAAGTTAAGAAGCTGTTGGCATGAGAGTGTCATTTAAATTCTGTTTGAATCAATTTTAATGGCCACACAGTGGCTGATTGTGTAAGGCAATACAAGGGTTTCGTTCGACACTCCTTGGAGGAAAGGGAACTACTTGTTATACAACATTGTCTGCTACTCTTGTGGAGTAATAACAATCATTTCCAGGCCAAAATCGAGGGACTAAGTCAGTTAAAAAAAAGGGGAGAAGGGCTTGGTTTCTTGAAGTCTAAAGGTAAGGCCTTGTGTTGGATTTTGATCATATTGGTATATATAAATATACATGTATATATATATATATATACGTGTTTATATGTATATGTTTTAAAGTGCAAAATGGTGGTATATGGCAGCAAATGAAGTTAAAGTTGAAAAGGTGGAACAAGATTCGGTTTTAAGAGTTTTTCAAAGTAAGATTGATATTTTGTTTTGGAGGTTAGGGTATAGAGATAATAAAATATAGGAATTAAGGTATATATGTACATACATTTATACGAATATATTCATAAGTGTGTATATATATACACGCAATTAGTATGATATCATTAAAGTATATATATTAGTGTGACATTGAAACAAGTACACATCAATATATAACTATTTATTAAGAGAATAGATGGGGTAATATGAGGTATAATCATAAATATAAATCAAGTGATACCGAAGAGGAAGTAATCAAAGTAAACAATGCGAGTATGCTAAACGATGAGAATGATGATAGATATTGTTATATATATCACTTTAAGCAATATGTTGATATGTCATTAAAATGATATATATGTATAAATACATATACTCATGCATGATACATATTTATATGGAGAAAGAAAAAGAGATGTGCATGGGTAAATATATATATATATCTATAATATTTATATTGGAATATACGCATCTACATAAACACATAGGTGTTTAAACAAATATATATATGTGTACATAGGGACTCGTGCCATGGGTATGTCGAAACTGACGATAAGGAGGTAGTCTTGGATTAATAGTTAGTTGAAATTAATAACATTTTTATGATCCTTGTTTTAAGTACGTGATTAAGCATGATGATGAAAACTTATCGAAATGTTAATGGATTATGTGTAGTGAATCGGAACAGTTAAGGACTTGAATACGGATTCAAAAGGTCGAGAAGAAACGGTTAAACCTCGAGGTAACTGGGTTAAATAAACCTTACTAGTATCATCTCGTAAGAGATGAAAGAATCTTTGTTCAATAATTATCTAATTTCATATCAAGTTTGGTGAAATATCACGGAAAAGACTATGAGGGTAAGTCTTGGTAAGATACAAGTTTGACTTGATGTGATCGTGAATAGTATCCGTCTGGAATGAAACCTTATTTGTGACTTCTGCGTTATGTGTTATGACTTGTTTATGCTCATTGAGCATATAAACTTGTATAAAACGTAGTTGCTTACATCATGAGAAATGCATGTGATTTATTTAAGTCGCACCAAGTGAGCATGATAATATATTACGATACTTTGAGAATGTATATGTGAATTAGTGTACAATATATATAGCTCGCGATGTTGAACTTATGGACTTCGAATAGCACCTAGTTGTATTCATCGAAACTAAGATAATGGAATTGTATGACAACTGATGTATATATGTGACTATAGGACTTGAATGATTTTTAGAACATTACTACTAGAAATCATGCGCCAAAGTGGTAAATCTGAGTAAGACCCATTCTTTTTGGGACTGTGTGAGCCGCCTCTAGAGAATTCAAAGCAACTAGGTGCTACGCAGATTTTTTTCTGAATTGTGGGAGCCGCCTCTAGAGTCCTTTGAGAGCTAAGTGCTACACGAGTACCTATGAACTATTAGAAAGCATGAACCAAAGAGGCAAATCTGAGTAAGACCCATTCTTTTTGGGACCGTGTGCACCACCTCTAGAGAACTCAAAGAAACTACGTGCTACACAGATTTCTTCGAAACTATGGGAGCCACCTCTAAAGTCTTTTGAGAACTAAGTGCTACACGAGTACCGATAAATCAATGGAGATCATATGCCAAAGAGACAAATGGATAAGACGTTTATGACCTGGTGGCGTTGTATCCATCACTAGTTAGGATGGATATTATACGTATGACAGTGAGTCAGAATAACTATTGAACTTTAATTGTATTATGCTATAGCATCATGTGCTATTTGAAATGGTTAGTTACTTACGCTTAACCATATCGATGAAAGAAATGAAAAGGATGAAATTGTGCAAGTTAAAGATATGAGGAAAAAGTTGAACGAGCCTATACAATCTGTTGTAGATTATATGTGAGTAGCAATTCATGGTAGAGTGTATACATGATATTTTATATGGTACATGCATGTATGATCATAGTTTACGACATGAGCCTAGTCTATATTTATATAAGCTACTTACTGAGCCATGGATTGCTCACCCCTTAATTTAACATCTGCAGATCACACTTGTTGAAATCCAGCTTCAGGCTTCGTATAGGCTCTCTCGGGAACAGTACTTAGTTGTGGTACTCGTGTTCTTCGAGCTTTGCTTTTGTACTTTTGAGGTATACAAATTAGATATCATTTTGATAATTATGCAAACTTTAATTTCACACTACTAGGAAGTAAAATGGGATGTAACTTTGGATCGCACTAGATTATTATATAGGTTTATGTAATTATCGAGTACGATCCGAGATAAGATAATATTTTTGATGTATGTATAAAATTGCGTAAAAAATGTGGAATTATTATTGTGTTGGATTTGAGAAACATGAGATGCATGATGGTATGAATTGTGGAAATTAAAGCTGGCTGTATTGGGAAAATTAAAAATGTATTTGCAATGTAGGTAATTTACTAGGAAAATTGATAAAATACAAGGGGGAGGTTTTCGACCCATTTCTTTTGGGATAAGTGAAAATGAGGCTAAAATAATTATATTCACCTTGAGATTTATGATATAGCTAGAGAAATAATATTCTTAAGGTAAGATTTGGTTTAGTTACTACACTAACACTGAATACAAACCGTACATAGAAAAAGAAAAATTTAGTTCGTAATTTTCTAAGTGAAATAAGGTAAATGTTAAGTGAACGTCATGGTCTTCGGGTCGTGACAGTCCATCATCTTCTTTCTCCTTTTCCACCATTGTTGAAAGCTTGGTAAGAGAGAGAAAGTCCATAAAATCCCTAGTGAATGACCCTAAAACTAAAACTTGTCTTCCCCAAACTTGTTCAGGTCTCAGAGCTTTACAACATACTACCAAAATCAAGGGCTAAAGTGGCCATTTTCAACGTGAATCATTCCCATCAAATTTGGCCATGGTGAAGGGTAAGAGAAAGGTTGTTTTTTATGATTATTTGTTTTGTGATTATGTAACAATCCAGTAACCCAGTAATACATATATTTTTACACAATTTTGATGGTTGGGCTGTCTGCGATACTTTACTTTTCATATTCATTAAACTATTACATTTAAAAAGTAATTATCATTTACATTCCCTATCTTAATTTACAAGAAAGTAATAATATAGATAAGTTTAAATACGGAAAATAAATGATTATACTTCATGTAATAAATCAAGTTGTCGCATCATCCCCAAATGCACAGCCGAAATCCTTAGATATCAGACTCTCAGTCCTCGAAAATCTGAAATGTTAAAATTAAGGGGTGAGCAAACCACTGCTCAGTAAGAGAGTTATACGCAACACTTGATATTCAGCTATCTATATGCAAAAAAACTTTTTCACTTTCTTTAAATTTTCCTAAAAGTGTTTTAGGCTCACATGTAGGAAGGATACTACAGTCGGCTAGGGATCCGGATGGAGTAAGGCAAGTATTTTGAAATACCTGTCTTGTCCCGGAACCTAGAAGTAACTGTGGAGAGTACTTTATAAATTGTTCTATTTTAACACAATTTCCTTTTCTTTTCTCATAATTATAAAAACAGTATAAACCATTTTATTATATCTCTTCCGTACATTTTAAAACATGTGACAGTATAGTAGTAAAACCGTAGTTTACTTCTCTTCTCTTCAATACAGTTAAAAACACGTGATAGTATAGTGGTTTGTAAATATCCAAATCATTAGATAAACAATTCCGTAATTATTTCTATCTTAGAAATAATTTTCATGTTATTCTTTTTGAATAAACATTAATTTCTCTTTAGTTCAGTAACCGTATCTTACAATAAAACAGTAATATTCAGTACAGTACTATTCAGTAAAACAGTATCTTGATACAGTTCAGTCAGTAAATAGTAAACAGTAGCTACCAATTCAGTAAACAGTATACGGTAGCTTTTAGTCTGGTAAACAGTAAATGGTAGCTTTTAGTTCAGTAAAACAGAAATCAATGGCTACCATTTCAGTAAACAGTCAATAGTAACAGTACAGTTCAGTAAAACAGTGTTTTGGTACGGTTTTGCTCAGTAAATAGTACAGTAGTTCAGTACGGTAAACAGGATTCAGTAAATCCTTTTAGTAAACAGTAATCAGTAAGTGAGACTAAGCATCAACCTACAATTAAATCATGCTATCTTCGTCCACTAAGGGACACAGTATCAGTACTGAAATCTATGACCATGATCTATAATATGTCCTCGATGTACATTTGCTAGGTGACAATCCGGGAAGCGGATGACTAGCTGGTCAATCAGCCATGTGACAGTAGTAATAATAGTTTGATGCAAGAAACTCAGGGCCTAAGTCTTAAAGCATTGTAAAAACCGTACCATAGCTTTTATGGATCTTAAACATAGTAATTTGAAATATTTCACATTTATCCATAAGGCTCACATGTATATATCATCACCTTTATGAAATTTATAAAATAAATAACATCTTTCAAATTATTTAATAAAGGCATAAATCACATTTTCCATACGGTGAAAACAGTTTATAAAATAATCACACTTTAAAATAAATCTCATGACTGTTTCTTTTTCATCGTAAAACATATACGCACATTTTTTCATGATTTCTTTCCAAAACATGACTTTCAAAATTATCAAAATTCAATTCAAATATTTTCATAATTTATGGAAAAATAAAATATTTATTTTCCAAATTCAATAATCCCATCACCATGTTTTCCTTTATAAACATGTGTAGAGACCTTCTAGTCTCAAAATACCATTTTTCATTTTTAATTAACCTTTATGGAATTTCCATAAATAATTATTTTCACAATTAAACCATAAAGGTTATTTATGAAATCAAGTGAATATTTGAAGAAATATCAATAAAATATTCACTTCGTGTCTTTTCATATTCCATTTCATCTCATGTTCAATTCACATATTGGGAGGATTTTCGATCATTTCATTATCACCAAATCTCGAAAACATGAATATTGTAACAATAGAATTCAATATATTCATGTTTTATGAAAAAAATTAATTTCTCGATTTTTCGTGGTTGGAAATCATTTCTCGTGAAATAAAATCATTTATTATGATTTTATGAAATTTTCTAAAATTTTTCGATAGCATAACAGCTGCCGATTGACTAGTCTCCCTGCACAAAAAGAGACAGTTTATAATTCACAGCCAGTAATTCTCCACAATTTTCCAACCAACTAATTTCCACAATATTTCATAAAAATAATGCATATTTAAAACATGCATACTGGATATCCTTACAGGCTACATATGCCTCTCTTACCTGTTCCGGGTCGGTGACTTTCTCACCACCGTCGCACCCGTGTTCACCTCTCCCGATTCCATCGTCTCATTCACCAAGAATGATTTCTGGAAACCAAATTCTAACATATAGAAATTTTCTCAATTTATTTAAATAAATAAATTGATTTTTTTCTTAAATAATTTTCGAAAATTTTTTACCGAATTTTTGTAAATTTTTGAATTTTTGAAAAATTCTTTTTCTTTCTTTTTCTTCCTTTTTCTTCTTTCTTTTTCCTTCTTTTTCTTCCTTTTTCTTTTTTTTTTCTTTTTCTTTTCCCTTTTCCCTTTTTTGGTCTAAACCGGTTCGGCCGGTTCAGCCTTCTTGGCCTGTTCGACCTCTTCCTGTCGGCATCACCGCCGGTTCAGGCCTCCTATAGTTAGCCAACGTGATGGCGACGCTGGATCTGGCCTCCGTTTCTTGATCGGTGGCGGCGGTGGTGGCGAAACTGGAGCGGCTGCCGGTTTGCTTTTCTCTTCCTCTTTTCCCCATTTTTTCCTTCATCACCGGCGAATCTTCTTTCAGATTTGGCTTCGCCAGAGTCTAACCAAGCCGTAGTGGCACGGGGTTCGACCGGCGACCACCTCCTTTCCCTTTTTCTCTTCTTTCTTTTCTTTTTTTTTTCTCTCTTTCCGTCTCTGCTTCCGCCCCGTTTCTCTTCTTTCCTTTCCTTTCCTGTCGCCAACTGTCCCTCTCTCTTCCTCTCTCGCCGGCAACGGCCCCCCTCTCCTTCCACTTTCTGCTAACTGCGACGGCTTCCCTTCTCTGTTTTGTAACAGAGAAGGAAACAGGGATCGGGTTATATCCGATCCCGTTTCTTCCTTCCTTCTTTTATATATATATATATATATATATATATAATATAATTATATTTATATAATTATATATATAATTATTCTATTAGATATATATATTTTAATATATATATATTTCATATAATACCATACATATATATCTATACATTTAAATTCAATTACTATATATATAACTATATATATATTTCATACATATATTTATATACAAAAATGTATTATAATAATATACTTATGCATTTATTTAATATAAAATAGTATATATATCATTTTATAATATATACTATATTTCATATATATACATATGTATTTATATAAAAATATATAAAAATATATTTATATAATCTAATTATATAAATATATAATATACGCATTTTTATTTTCTTAGATTTGGATTTCTTAATATCCAAATAATTTTCCATTTTCATTTCTTATTTAATTTGGATTTCAATTTCTCCAAATTAATTTTCTCAACTTCATCATTTCATCAATTTCGGGAATTTCAACAATATTCCTATTTTCATAAATACTTGATTTATTTACTTCAACTTACCTATTTACCTTTAAAAATTGAATTTCCATTCTTAATAATTTTAAAAAATGGAAAAATTTACGGTTATCACATTCTCCCCACCTTAAGAAATTCGGTCCTCCAAATTTAACTTAAATTAAAGGTGGTACTGTTCTGTATACTTCTTATTTCTGACCTTTCAATCATCCTTTGACTAATACTGCCAGCATACCTTCAACATCAAATCACTTTTAGATCACTCCATATCATTTTTTATCATATATTTATACTCCTTTAAATTTCTTATCAATTGGGAGTTATCCATTTCCACTCCTTTTCATATCACATATGATTCATACTGTTCGTCATCCATCTTTCTTATTTGGTGCCAAGTCAATATAGTTTGGTAACTGTCATTTAAACAAGTTAATCAATTGTATGTAATTGTCTAGTAGCTTTCACATTTCGTGCATCCGCTCTTTCAACATATCTTCAAGCGTTTCATAATACGTTCAGATATTTACATTAGTACGAAGCAATGCTATCAATAATTGGAATCTCAAGGCCTTTTGCTATTTCCCATAAGCATATAGCAAATCCGAGATTCCCATCACATGTATGCTCGCTGGAACTTCATATACTTCCTCATCGTTTCATAAATATACTTCGACTATGGCACTGAAGAATCTAAGAGTCTGATAATGGAAACATGATTTCATTAGACAATCAGTCCTTAATCACTTCCATATTATCATATCTCCTTTAGACTCTTTATTATCCACAATATTCATTTTCACATTTATTTCATTAAGGCTGCATCTCCTTGTAGACTTTACTGTTACTCATCATTTTCTCTCTATATCTCTTTTCATGTAATCTCATCATTACATCTCTTATTCTTATGGTATACTCTATATCACTTAGGTTTTAGAATATACCTAAGCATGAAATCTTTTCTTAATTTAGATTCCATAGTGGAAAATCAGATCATCAATCTCATCACCACATTATCCATACAATCCCACAATTTCAATATGTGGATTTATATATATAACAACTTTTCTATTTACATGGCTGGCAGTAAATCATTTATTTACTCCTTCGAGTATAATTTAATTTCACTTGGCAAATTTGGCTCGATCTTACATCTAGCTGTAATCATGTGATAACCAATTAAAATCACTTTTAGTCTTAGGTTTGGGAACTGCTTCATATTCGTGTTCCCTAACCCTCATATACCTATCCTCTTATTACATTTTCATCTTTTCATTCTCATTATTTCAATCGGCTTTTCCTCAGTGGTATTGTACTTCATTGTTAACATCTTTTAACATTTTGAATATCGTCTTTACCCTTATTCATTTACCGACCTCAACCTTTTTAATTATCATTCACATTTATAGAGTAGTTGACCCAATAACTCTTCTATAGATTGGCGATAATATTTAGCTAGACCCAGTGCATTTTGTATCTCAATCTCTCTCTTTCAATCATCAATAGATCCATAGTCCTTCTGTCATTCGATATCATATATCTTTTAGATATACTATCTAGCCAGATCTTTTATTGCCTTTGTTTGTGAGAGTCTGTAGGGTCATATAACTATGCTGCTCACATTTTATCTGTGTCTTTAACTACTTCGATACCTTAATACTTTATCCTTATATGGATGCCTCATTCATTAGGCTTATATATATATATATATATAAATATATATATATATATATATATATATCACAAGGCATTTCATTAACCTTGTGAACCTCAATATGAACTCATAAA
The DNA here is from genome assembly GCA_032173925.1 of Heritiera fomes. NCBI lineage: Eukaryota > Viridiplantae > Streptophyta > Magnoliopsida > Malvales > Malvaceae > Heritiera > Heritiera fomes. Next base: position 12,293,010 of record JAPDPM010000015.1, on the reverse strand, counting down.
AATTTTATCAAGTTCTAATCATTATCTTATAGACATCAATCTCCAACTTTTATTTGATGACACCTTATACAGAGATTAGTCTTATGGACTTCTTATACCTCTTTGATTACATCTAGTAAGGCATCAATTCCATACAGATGAATATTCGTTCTTAACAAGAACCTTATTGCATAATAGGGATTTAATATCTCATTTAATTCATCCTCAAATTATGTCATCTGTATTTCCATTAATTACACTTGTACAAGTGAATTTCATTATACACATATTTTTCAGAGTTGTTGTAAAGCTTTCAGACCTTTTCTAAGGTCTCCTATATAAGCTCAGGAATAAGATCCGTATCGAAAATCGAGTTAATGTTAACCCGACCTCTCAAATCCATATTACTTTGAAAAATTTCTCGGGAATCACCTCCGATACTTTTTAATTACTCATCTCTTACTGTTTTGGACATTTCATCTCTATGTCCAATCATTTCACTGTACATCCTCAAGGCAGAGACATTTGCTATTCAATTCATTTTAATATATACTCTACCCTGATTCACTTATTTGCTCATATTCACAGCATTATTAATCTTAATTAGTATGTTGTATCAAATGTAACAATTTAGTTAACACATTTCACAGCTAATCGATTTATTACTGTGACTCATTTTAAAATCATTTTCATTTAATAAACTCAGGTTAGCTGTCATCTTCCTCGTCTCTTACAATCATTTTACTGTTCCTATACATATTCTCCAACTTTACAATGTTCCATATAGTACATCATCCCTAAAAAAAATTATTTCAAAATATTCCGATTCTATAAATATTTGTTTGATACTTCAGAAACAGTACGAATGTATAGAACCAGAATTAACCGTACTAATTAGGTTTCATCAAATGTACTAATCACTTTCTCAGTCATCTTCAGTAATTCATTTCACTTCTTTATCATATCCAACGATCCCGTAATAAACATCCCGTCAATACACTCTTAAGCCCTTATAATCAATAACCGGGCCAATCATCTTGCGACATTCCACTATACACTTATGGGATCGCATCATATAAGGCCCCGGCCCATCCGCCGTCCGCCTTTACACATCTGTACTATCCTCTTTGGCAAGCCCACTGGCCCCTTCAAGGTTTTGTCGTGAGGCCCAGCCCGTTCACTAGGTTACTCACAATTCGCGTTTGTAATCTAAGTGTAAGTGGAATCAGTAATAGGGATCGCTATATTCATATTACATCCTCTATGCCATTAATAACTCCATTACTATCAATAGATTCAAGATCAACTTGGTTTTATCACTGTTCAGAACATAGTCCAACATAGGGGCGTTTTCACCATTTCAACGTTTATTTCTTTCTCCTCAGTATGCATCTAAACCAAGGATCTTATTATCTATTTGCTGATAGTATCCTTTCTCATATTAATATCAGCAGTTTAAGATCTTGTTTGATTTCGACAAAGAAATCCAATAGGATCTATAATTGGATCATTTTGCTTATAATATAGCCTTACACCATCATTTACTCTATCAAATTAGTCAATTCTAACTCACGATGGCATATTATGACTCCGGAGAAAATTTTTTGAGGTAGGGGTATGTTGGTCATTTTTGCCAAAATTTTCTCTCTTTTCAAAATACCTTCAACTAGTGATCTTAAGGTCTATTTAATGATGATATTTCATTCCCCTCCTTTATATTATCACTTTTAGGTCTCAGTTCGATCCGGACAGAAAAGTACTGGTGGGGCCCTCACCGAGTCCGTTCTATTCATTACCGAACCGACCATCATTTAAATTATAAGATCACCATTTTCTGGTAAATTCTGAGCCTATTATTTCTCTTTAACATTATTAATTCATAAATTCTCACTCCCTTCAAATCATTTTACTCAATTTGCAATCATTTATTTTCTTTATGTATTCAGACTATAGTGTACTACAGGGGATGTTAACATTTTACAACACATTTCCTCTCCAAAAGTATCGACAGACATCAAGCCAACCATGCTCTGATACCATTTAATTGTAACAGTCCAGTAACCCAGTAATACACATATTTTTACACAATTTTGACCGTTATGCTGTTTGCGATACTTTACTTTTCATATTCATTAAACTATTACATTTAAAAGGTAATTATCATTTACATCCCCTATCTTAATTTACAAGAAAGTAGTACTGTAGATAAGTCTAAATACAAAAAATAAATGATTCTACCTCATGTAATAAATCAAGCTGTCGCATTGTCCCTAAATGCACAACCAAAATCCTTAGATATCAGACTCTCAGTCCTCGAAAATCTGAAATGTTAAAATTAAGGGGTGAGCAAACCACGGCTCAGTAAGAGAGTTATATGCAACACTTGATATTCAGCTATCTATATGCTGAAAAACTTTTTCACTTTCTTTAAATTTTCCTAGAAGTGTTCTAGGCTCACATGTAGGAAGGATACTACAGTCAGCTAAGGATCAGGTCTGACATCCCAGTCACTACATCTTACCATCTAACTTTTTCCATTTCTTATACGACTTAATTAGATTAGTCCGTCAATGTCATTCATTCTTCTTTTCTTAAGCTTAATATTTAATAGCTTATCATAAAGAATTTATTTCCATTAAAACATAATAATGATATATATACATATCATTCCTTTCCACAGGATCTTATACATCATTCCTAACTTAAATCCCTGACATCTTATATACAAATTGTTAACTTGTACTGTACCATAGCTGAATTACGATTTACTTTACATAAGTACATAAGTATACCTTCTATACTAACTGGGAAGCGTATTACGAAGGTACACTTCAATATCTCAAAAGCAAGCTCCTCTATTCGGAGCGAGGTTCACTTCAGGTAATCTGTCAGAAAAATATTCGTAAAAGGATAGGAAGCGTACCACGAAGGTACATTTCAATATGTCAAAAGCGAGCTCCTCTATTCGGAGCGACGTTCACTTCAGGTAATCTGTAGGAAAAATATTCGTAAAAGGATGGGTTTACGCTCAGTAAGAAAATTATGTAAAAGAGCGTACTATGCCTCTATATCCAGTTTTCCTTCTTGGCTCTATAATGTCATGTAAATCATTATAAAGCATGCTTCATGTACTTCTTTCAAACATCATTTGCAAACATGCATACTTTACATGCTTCTTTAAAACATACATCATATACTTCTACAAAACATACATCTTATACTTACTTTTAAACATACATCTTATACTTACTTCAAAACATACATCATATAACTTTTAAATAACAGAGAGACTATTCGCATTCATCATAATTATGCACTGAATCATGTGGCGTACTCCCGTAAGAGCCAGGAATCCTCCCTTAGCTAAATACATAATAGGACCAATTGGCCAAATGTTAATTTACCACAGTGGACACTAGTTAGGTGACATCTATGGCAACTGAGGCTCCTTAGCCAATGTAATGTCATACCGAGGACTTGATCAGAGTCCTTGAAATTTTCAGAAGTGCATAATCATACCGTACTTAATAGTCTCAAAACATTTGTCATATAGCTAATTGCTATGACATTTATACTTTCTTGAAAAAGGGTTTCAAAACCTCTTTTCAAACAGGGCAGTCGACTGGCTTCATAGGGCAGTCGGCTGCTGCTTCATATTTTCCTTTATCGAAATTATTTTCTTTTAAAATTTCGATATTCTTATTTTCTGAAAACACATGGGGGCAGTCGATTGGTTCATATAGCGGTCGACTGGTTTTGAAATAGAATGCTTCTTAAGAAATGGCAGTCGACTGGTCATATAGCAGTCGACTGTTTTTGAAACATAATGCTTCTGGAAACATGGCAGTCGATTGGTTTTGAAACAGAATGCTTTTCTTTGTAAAACAAGTCAACTGTCCCTTATAGCAGTTGATTGGTTTGAAACAGGATGCATATTGGAAAATAGCAGTCGACTGTCTTACATAGCAGTCGATTGGTTTGAGTTGGTTTCGAAAATTTTTACGCTTTTGTTGTCTCTAGGCAGTCGGCTGCTACTTAAGGTAGTCGGCTGCTCCTAGCCTAACAGGTACTAGGAGTAGGACCCGAGATGTAACTTTTCCTGCATTAAAATCATCTTGTACTTCTCTCCAAAACACTAAAAAACATATGGACATAGCCACCCTACGTCCGTTACATAGATTCCTTACTTCAATCCACTTTGAAGATGCTAATCCTTAGTTGCAACAATTCTTGTCTTTCACTTCTTCAAAGCTGTAACATCATACAATTCAAACCTATTAAACAATTACCATACACATGCTATACTAACTCAGTACAACTCCAAACTATAATTGAAATTGACTAAATCCATTTCATTTCTTACCGTGCTAGTGACCAAAATTCTAGAATTTCTGATCTCCTTCAATACTTGGATTCAATCTACCAAACTTCGAATATAGCTTACCCTAGTGACTATGGTCACTTTTTGTTTAACAAGCTTAACGATTTGGTTACTAAACAAGGGTGTTTGTTAAGGTGATTGGGGATGGGAAATTAGGGAAAATGGTATGGAACAAGAGGGAGGCTGGAAAGGGTTGCTGCCGACTTTGATGATGGAAGAGATGATGACTGTGCAATTTCCCATTTAATGCATGCTTTATCCCCTAATCATCTTAGCCCTTACCTTTTTGACTTAAGACCATTTGACCAATTTAATTTCCCTTCTTGCCTTTTCTCATATCAGCCACATATACCATTAAATTATGAAAATCTGATATTTGTTTTACCATCATTCTATTAAATCATTTCATCAAAATTACTTCTTTAACTAATTGACTATCAATCTCATTATTCTTTCATATTTACTTAATCATTCATACATCATAATTCTCATATTTACTTAATCATTTCAGATTGTAATACTTTACAATTATGGAGGATTTACATGAAATTAGGGGATTTCACATTCTCCCCACCTTAGAGAATTTGGTCCTCCAAATTCAAATCAGATTATGTATTAAACAATTCTGGATACTTCTCTTTCATCAAGCTCTCTAGCTCCCATGTAGCTTCTTCCGTAGTGTGGTATTGCCAGAAAACTTTAACTAGTGGGATCATCTTAGACCTCAAAACTTTCTCTTTTCTATCCAATATCCGAGCCGGCTTCTCCACATAACTCACATCTTCCCTTATCTCCAAGGGCTCATACTTTATAACATGAGATGAGTCCGAATAGTACTTCCGAAGTATCGACACATGAAACACATTATGCACTCCCGATAGCTTCGGAGGCAATGCCAACTTATAGGCAACATCATCGATTCATTCTAAGATCTCAAATTGATCGATGTAGCAAGGACTCAGCTTACCTTGTCAGCCAAATCTCATGATCCCTTTGGATGGAGAAACTTTCAAAAACACAATATCTCCAACCAAAAACTCAAATGGTCTCCGTCGAGCATCCGTATAACTCTTTTGTCTACTCTGAGCTGTCTTAAGCCTTTGACAAATCAACTTAACATCCTCATAGGCTTGCTCGACTAAATCTGGAGCCAACAACTTACGCTCGCCCACTTCTTCCCACCCAATCGGAGATCGACACCTTCTGCCATACAAAGCTTCATATGGTGCCATCCCAATACTTGCATGATAACTATTATTATATGCAAACTCAGCCAATGGCAGATGGTCATCCCAGGAGCCTTTGAAATCCATAGCACAAGCTCTCAACATATTCTCGAGCGTCTGAATAGTGCACTCAGACTGTCCATTAGTCTGTGGATGAAAAGCCGTGCTAAAATTCAACTTAGATCTCATGGCTTCTTGAAAATGCTCCCAAAAATGAGAGGTAAACCTGGAATCTCTATCAGATGTAATGCTCACTGAAACTCCATGTAGTCTTACAACTTCTCTTACATACAAGTCTACCAAAGCACTAAGTGTGTTTGTAGATTTCATAGGTAGGAAATAAGCTGACTTAGTTAGTCTATCCACGATCACCCAAATACCGTCATGATTCTTCTTGGTCCTGGGTAATCCCATAACAAAATCCATCGTAATGTGCTCCCATTTCCACATAGGTATAGGCAGAGGATGCAACAATCCTGCTGGTCTTTGGTGCTCTACCTTAACCTGTTGACATGTGAGACACTTTGCCACAAACTCAGCGATATCTCTCTTCATGCCAGTCCAACAATACACATTATGAAGATTTTGATACATCTTCGTATTTCCTGGATGCAACGTGTATCTAGTGGCATGTGATTCAGTCAAAATCAATTTCCTCAGCTCATTATCTTTAGGAACACATATACGGTTATTGAACCTCAAAATTTCATCACTACCCATATTGAACTCTGAGGGCGTACCTGACTGAATTTGACTCATAGCCTTAATACATTGATGATCTTCCCTCTGAGAATCCGAATTCTGTCCATCAACTCTGGCTCAATCCTCAAACTAGCCATCATTCCAAATTGCTCATAAGGCATAACGTTTAAATTGAGGCTTGCAAACTGCTCAATCAACTCATACTCTCTTACCATCATATATGATACCATCCCTACATGCTTTCGGCTCAAAACATCCACCACCACATTAGCTTTTCCCGGGTGGTATAGGATCTCACAATCATAGTCCTTCAAAAGCTCGAGCCATCTTCTTTGTCTCATATTCAACTCCTTTTGAGAGAACAAATATTTCAGACTCTTATGATCTGTAAAAATCTAAAATTTCTCACCATATAAGTAATGCCTCCATATCTTCAGAGCAAACACTAATGCAGCTAACTCCAAATCATGAGTTGGATAGTTCTTCTCATGGTCCTTTAATTGTAGAGAACCATATGCAACTACCTTACCATGCTGCATCAGTACACATCCCAAACCTTGCCCTAAGGCATCACTATACAATGAAAATCCTCCAGAACCATTAGGAATGGTGAGGATAGGTGCAGTCGTCAACCTGCGCTTCAACTCTTGGAAACTTTGTTCACAGGCCTCATTCCATTCATACTTCACTTCCTTACGCGTCAAGCGGGTCAATGGAGCAGCTAACTTTGAGAAACCCTCTACAAATCTTCGATAGTAGCCAGCTAGACCCAAGAAACTCCTAATCTCTGTCACTGTTTTTGGTCTTTCCCATTGAACCACTGCTTCAACCTTTGATGGATCGACCGAAACTCCATCCTTACTGATTATATGTCCCAAAAAGGAGATTTGCTTCAACCAGAAATCACACTTACTTAGCTTGGCATATAATCTTCTATCTCTGAGGGTTTGCAGAACTATCCTCAAATACTGCTCATGCTCTTCACGAGACCTCAAGTACACCAATATGTCATCGATAAAGACAATGACAAACTGGTCCAAGTACTTTTTGAACACATCATTGATCAGGTTCATAAAAGCCGTGGGTGCATTAGTTAAACCAAACAGCATCACCAAGAATTCATAATGGCCATATCGTGTCCTGAATGCAGTCGTAGGGATATCTTCACTCCGAATCTTCAACTAATGATATCCCGATCTCAAGTCTATCTTAGAAAAGACTTGTGCACCCTTGAGCTTATTAAAGAGGTCGTCAATCCTAGGAAGAGGATACTTGTTCTTGATCGTCACTTTATTCAACCATCGGTAATCTATACACAGCCTCATGCTGCCATCCTTCTTCCGGACAAATAGCACAGGAGTACCCTAAGGGGATACGCTGGGTGGTATGAACTCCTTATCTAGTAACTCCTCAAACTGCTTCTTGAGTTCTTCCAATTCCACTAAGGCCATCCAATAGGGTGATCTCGAAATGGGCTCTATCCCTGGCACTAAATCGATCATAAACTCTATTTCCCTATTTGGAGGAAGTCCTGGAAGATTATCCGAAAACACCTCAGGAAAATCCCCTACTACAGGAATCTCATGAAGTCCGAGACGTTTCTTTTCTACGTCCTCCACATATGCTATAAATCCTTCACATTATAATACATACTTCTCATTACTTTCATTTGTAATCAAATCAAACATAAGCATACTTTAGCATTAATCACTTGTAAAGTTTACAACATAGCTAACGGGAGAAGAGAATATTACACTTTTAGCATGACAATCTAATATGACATGATTCTTAGCTAACCAATCCATTCCTAATATAACATCAAATCCATACATATTTAGTAGGATTAGGTCAGCTATTGATTCTCTTCCTCCTACCCGTAGCTTACAATTACTATACACTAGTTTCGTCATTTTTGATTCCTTAAATGGTGTGCTTATTTGCAACAAGTGTCTTAAAGGCTCAGGCTTAACAGGTACTTTCATAACAATCATAGGAGACACAAATGAATACGTAGAGCCTAGATCAAACAAGGCTGTAACACTTATATCAAAGAGGTGAATCTTACCTTTAATCACCATGGACGAGGCATCGGCAGAGTCTTCATCAATGGCAAACACTCATCCTTAGGTCACAGCTTTCTTTTCCTTTTTTGCAGCGGTGGCCTTAGGCTGTGGTTGAGGGGTCTTCTCTAATTCCTCAGACGTCCTCAAATTCCTCTTGGGACAATCTCTGATCATGTGTCCCTGTTCACCACATCTAAAACATGTGCCACTCACTAATCGACATGGCTGTGATCTATGAAACTTCCCGCATTGCTCACATCTTTGCATCGTACTCTTCGGTGAGCTAGCGTTACTACCTGCTGAATGTTGGGATCTCTCATCACTTATCTTGATCCCGGTAACTTTAGGAGTTCCAGTATTATCATCATCATAACTCCGAAATTCAATATATTTCCATATAAACATTTAGTTAAATTGGAAATCATCTTCTTATACTTTACTTTCTTACCTATCGAAACTCCTTCAGATCGTCTACTTCTTCTATATGGATACCTATCACTCGGAGCTTTCTCATTTGACTTTTGCTTCATCGATTCTTTGCCTTTACCCTTAGCTTGAAACTCGGCATGATGAAGCTCATAGTCCTGCTCACACAACTGAGCCTTCGGACCACCTCTCCATACGTGGTGATATCCATGGGATACAGCTTCGATCTGATAGAGGACTTCAATCCCTTTATAAACCGGTAAATCTTGTGTCGTTCATTTCTTAGGACCTCTAGATCAAATCTACTCAAGGTGATGAACTTAGACTCATACTGATTTACTGTCATCATCCCTTGAGTCAAACTTAGAAACTCTATCTTCAACCTATTCTGATCAGTGCGTGGGATGTACTGCTCATTAAAGGCTTCTACAAATCTATCCTACGTAACCTCAGTATATCGGGCTTCCAAAATGGTCCGAGTGGCTTGCCACCAATACTCGGCATCATCTACTAATAGGTAAGCAGTTAAGCCTACCTTTTCCCTTTCTGAACATGTCATATACTCAAAAGATTTCATGACCGCCTTCATCCAATTCTCTGCAGCCAAAAGGCAGATCTAGCTTTTTGAATTCCTTAATCAAAGTGACACTGCAATAAGCCTTGGGATCCTACCTTTCAGTAGCTGGGACTGGTGGGGTTAACTCTGTCTGTGCTAATGAGGGCTGTACAGTAGGAGCAACTGATGGTGCACTTATGGCCACGTTCGGAAAGTTTGACATGAATTGCATGAACATAGTGGCCATATTCTCCATGTGCATTTCCAATTTGGCTAGCCTAGTATTCGGGCTTTGCGATGGAGATAGAGGAGGAGACTGTACTGGGGGCTGTTCTACACGACCCCTTCCTCTTCCTCTTCTAGTACCTCTTTTGCGTGAGCTCATTCTGTCGATATAACCACAAAATTGAGCTATTTAGTATAACTATAAACAGTTATACTACACTTATGTATTAAGACAAGTATAGTACATTGGGGATATACACTAATTCTAGCTTATTGACACTGACGGACATCAATCTAAATGGCTCTGCTACCAATCTGGGACGTCCTCGTCACTACATCTTACCATCTAACTTTTTCCATTTCTTATACAACTTGATTAGATTAGTCCGTCAATGTCATTCATTCTTCTTTTCTTAAGCTTAGTATTTAATAGCTTATCATAAAGAATTTATTTCCATTAAAACATAATAATGATATATATACATATCATTCCTTTCCACAGGATCTTACACATCATTCCTAACTTAAATCCCCGACATCTTATATACAAATTGTTAACTTGTACTGTACCATAGCTGAATTACAATTTACTTTACATAAGTACATAAGTATACCTTCTATACTAACTGGGAAGCGTATCATAAAGGTACACTTCAATATCTCAAAAGCGAGCTCTTCTATTCGAAGCGAGATTCACTTCAGGTAATCTGTAGGAAAAATATTCGTAAAAGGATGAGTTAACGCTCAATAAGAAAATTATGTAAAATAGCGTACTATGCCTCTATATGCAGTTTTCCTGCTTGGCTCTATAATGTCATGTAAATCATTATAAAGCATGCTTCATGTACTTCTTTCAAACATCATTTGCAAACATGCATACTTTACATGCTTCTTTAAAACATACATCATATACTTCTTCAAAACATACATCTTATACTTACTTTAAAACATACATCTTATACTTACTTCAAAACATACATCATACAACTTTTAAATAACAAAGAGAATATTCGCATTCATCAGAGTTATGCACTGAATCATGTGGCGTACTTCCGTAGGAGCCAGGAATCCTCTCTTAGCCAAATACATAACAAGAAAAATTGGCCAAATGTCAGTTTGCCACAGTGAACACTAGTCAGGTAACATCTACGGCGACTGAGGACCGGACTTAGGCTCCTCAGCCAATTTAATGTCATATCGAGGACTTGATTAGAGTCCTTGAAATTTTCAAAAGTGCATAACCATACCGTACTTAATAGTCTCAAAACATTTGTCATATAGCTATTTGCTATGACATTTATACTTTCTTGAAAAAGGGTTTCAAAACCTCTTTTCAAATAGGGCAGTCGACTGGCCTCATAGGGTAGTCAGCTGCTGCTTTATATTTTCCTTTATCGAAATTATTTTCTTTTAAAATTTTTGACATTCTTATTTTCTGAAAACACATGGGGGCAATCGACTGGTTCATATAGCAGTTGACTGGTTTGAAACAGAATCCATACTGAAAAATAGCAATCGACTGTCTTACATAGCAGTCGACTGGTTTGAGTCGGTTTCGAAAATTTTTACTCTTTGGTTGTCTCTAGGCAGTCGGTTGCTACTTAAGGCAGTCGGTTGCTACTTAAGGCGGTCAGCTGCTACTTAAGGCAGTCGGCTGCTCCTAGGCTAATAGGTACTAGGAGTAGGACCCGAGATGTAACTTTTCCTACATTAAAATCAACTAGTACTTCTCTCCAAAACATTTAAAAACATATCAAAACATGTGGACATAGCCACCCTACGTCCGTTACATAGATTCCTTACCTCAATCCACTTCAAAGATGCTAATCCTTAGTTGCACCAATTCTTGTCTTTCACTTCTTCAAAGGTGTAACATCATACAATTCAAACCTTTTAAACAATCATCATACACATGCTATACTAACTCAGTACAACTCCAAACTATAATTGAAATTGACTAAATCCATTTCTTTTCTTACCTATGCTAGTGACCAAAATTCCAGAATTTCTGATCTCCTCCAATACTTGAAATTTTCAGAGTCTTTGATCAGAGTCCTTGAAATTTTCAGAAGTGCATAACCATACCGGGGACTTGATCAGAGTCCTTGAAATTTTCAGAAATGCATAACCATACCGTACTTAATAGTCTCAAAACATTTGTCATATAGCTATTTGCTATGACATTTATACTTTCTTGAAAAAGGGTTTCAAAACCTCTTTTCAAATAGTGCAGTCGACTGGCCTCATAGGGCAGTCGGCTGCTACTTTAAATTTTCCTTTATCGAAATTATTTTCTTTTAAAAATTTCAATATTCTTATTTTCTGAAAACACATGGGGGCAGTCGACTGGTTCATATAGCAGTCGATTAGTTTTGAAACAGAATGCTTCTTAAGAAATGGCAGCCGACTGGTCATATAGCAGTTAACTGTTTTTGAAACAGAATGCTTCTAGAAACATGGCAGTCGACTGGTCATATAGGCAGTCGGCTGGTTTTGAAACAGAATGCTTTTCTTTGTAAAAGCAATCGACTGTCCCTTATAGCAGTCGACTGGTTTGAAACAGAATGCATATTGGAAAATAGCAATCGACTGTCTTACATAGCAGTCGACTGGTTTGAGTCGGTTTTGAAAATTTTTACACTTTGGTTGTCTCTAGGCAATCGGCTGCTACTTAAGGCAGTCGGCTGCCCCTAGCCTAATAGGTACTAGGAGTAGGACCCGAGATGTAACTTTTACTGCATTAAAATCAACTAGTACTTCTCTCCAAAATACTTAAAAACATATCAAAACATGTGGACATAGCCACCCTACGTCCGTTACATAAATTCCATACCTCAATCCACTTCGAAGATGCTAATCCTTAGTTGCACCAATTCTTATCCTTCACTTCTTCAAAGCTGTAACATCATACAATTCAAACATTTTAAACAATCATCATACACATGCTATACTAACTCAGTACAACTCCAAACTATAATTGAAATTGACTAAATCCATTTCTTTTCTTACCTGTGCTAGTGACCAAAATTCCAGAATTTCTGATCTCCTCCAATACTTGAAATTTTCAAAGTCCTTGATCAGAGTCCTTGAAATTTTCAGAAGTGCATAACCATACCGGGGACTTGATCAGAGTCCTTGAAATTTTCAGAAGTGCATAACCATACCGTACTTAATAGTCTCAAAATATTTGTCATATAGCTATTTGCTATGACATTTATACTTTCTTGAAAAAAGGTTTCAAAACCTCTTTTCAAACAGGGCAGTCGACTGGCCTCATAGGGCAGCCGACTGCTGCTTTATATTTTCCTTTATCGAAATTATTTTCTTTTAAAAATTTCGATATTCTTATTTTCTGAAAACACATGGGGGCAGTCAACTGGTTCATATATCAATCGACTGGTTTTGAAACAGAATGCTTCTTAAGAAATGGCAACTGACTGGTCATATAGCAGTCGACTATTTTTTAAACAGAATGCTTCTGGAAACATGGCAATCGACTGGTCATATAGGCAGTCGGCTGGTTTTGAAACAGAATGCTTTTCTTTATAAAAGCAGTCGACCGTCCCTTATAGCAGCTTACTGGTTTGAAACAAAATGCATACTGAAAAATAGCAATCGACTGTCTTACATAGCAGTCGATTGGTTTGAGTCGGTTTTGAAAATTTTTATGCTTTGGTTACTCTAGGCAGTCGGCTGCTCCTAGCCTAATAGGTACTAGGAGTAGGACCCAAGATTTAACTTTTCCTGCACTAAAATCAACTAGTACTTCTCTCCAAAACACTTAAAAACATATCAAAACATGTGGACATAGCCACCCTACGTCCGTTACATAAATTCCTTACCTTAATCCACTTCGAAGATGCTAATCCTTAGTTGCACCAATTCTTGTCTTTCGCTTCTTCAAAGCTGTAACATCATACAATTCAAACCTTTTAAACAATCATCATACACATGTTATACTAACTGAGTACAACTCCAAACTATAATTGAAATTGAATAAATCTATTTCTTTTCTTACCTGTGCTAGTGACCAAAATTCCAGAATTTCTGATCTCCTCCAATACTTGAAATTTTCAGAGTCCTTGATCAGAGTCCTTGAAATTTTCAGAAGTGCATAACCATACCGGGGACTTGATCAGAGTCCTTGAAATTTTCAGGAGTGCATAACCATACCGTACTTAATAGTCTCAAAACATTTGTCATATAGCTATTTGCTATGACATTTATACTTTCTTGAAAAAGGGTTTCAAAACCTCTTTTCAAACAGGGCAGTCGACTGCTGCTTTATATTTTCCTTTATCGAAATTATTTTCTTTTAAAAAATTTGATATTCTTATTTTCTGAAAACACATGAGGGCAGTCGACTGGGTCATATAGCAGTTGACTGGTTTTGAAACATAATGCTTCTTAAGAAATGGCAGCTGACTGGTCATATAGCGGTCGACTATTTTTGAAACAAAATGCTTCTGGAAACATGGTAGTCGATTGGTTATATAGGCAGTCGGTTGGTTTTGAAACAGAATGCTTTTCTTTGTAAAAGCAGTCGACTGTCCCTTATAACAGTCGACTAGTTTGAGTCGGTTTCAAAAATTTTTACGCTTTGGTTATCTCTAGGCAGTCGGCTACTACTTAAGGTAGTCGGCTGCTCCTAGCCTAATAGGTACTAGGAGTAGGACCCGAGATGTAACTTTTCCTGCATTAAAATCAACTAGTACTTATCTGTAAAACACTTAAAAACATATCAAAACATGTGGATATAGCCACCCTACGTCCATTACATAGATTCCTTACCTCAATCCACTTCGAAGATGCTAATCCTTAGTTGCACCAATTCTTGTCTTTCACTTCTTCAAAGCTGTAACATCATATAATTCAAACCTTTTAAACAATCATCATACACATGCTATACTAACTCAGTACAACTCCAAACTATAATTGAAATTGACTAAATCCATTTCTTTTCTTACCTGTGCTAGTGACCAAAATTCCAGAATTTCTGATCTCCTCCAATACTTGGATTCAATCTACGAAACTTCGGATATAGCTTACCCTAGTGACTATGGTCATTTTTTGTTTGATAAGCTTAATGATTTGATTACTAAACAAGAGTGTTTGTCAAGGTGATTGGGGATGGAAACTTGGGGAAAATGGTGTGGAACGAGAGGGAGGCTGGAAAGGGTTGCTGCCGACTTTGATGATAAAAGAGATGATGATTGTGAAATTTCCCATTTAATGCATGCTTTATCCCCTAATCATCTCAGCCCTTATCTTTTGACTCAAGACCATTTGACCAATTTAATTTCCCTTTTTCCCTTTTTCCCTTTTCTCATATCGCCACATATACCATTAAATTATGAAAATATGATATTTGTTTTACCATCATCCAATTAAATCATTTCATCAAAATTAGTTCTTTGACTAATTGACTATCAATCATTATTCCTTCATATGTTTCATACATTATTTATACATCATAATTCTCATATTTACTTAATCATTTCATATTGTAATACTTTACAATTATGGAGGAATTACATTAAATTAGGGGATTTCACATCCGGATGGAGTAAGGCAGGTATTTTGAAATACTTGTCTTGTCCCGGAACCTATAAGCGACTATAGAGAGTACTTTATAAATTGTTCTATTTTAACACAATTTCCTTCTCTTTTCTTCCTTTTTCTTCTTTCTTTTTCCTTCTTTTTCTTCGTTTTTCTTTTTTTTTCTTTTTCTTTGCCCTTTTCTGGTCTGAATCAGTTCGGACCAGTTCAGATCGGTTTGGCCTCTTCCCGCCGGCATCACCACCGATTCAGGCCTCCTACAGCTAGCCGAGGTGGTGGCCACGCTGGATCTAGCTTCCGTTTCTCAATCGATGGTGACGGTGGCGGTGGATCTGGAGCGGTTGCCGGTTCGCTTTTCTCGTCCTCTTTTCTCCCTTTTTTCCTTCATCGCCGGCGAATCCTCCTTCAGATCTAGCTTTGCCAGAGTCTAGCCAAGCGGCGGTGGCCTGGGGTTTGACTGGCAGCCACCTCCTTTCCCTTTTTCTCTTCTTTCTTTTCTTTTTTTTTCTCTCTTTTTTTTCTCTCTTTCTGTTTCTGCTTTCGCCCCGTTTCTCTTCTTTCCTTTCCTTTCCCGTCGCTGGTCGTCCCTCTCTCTTCCTCTCTAGCCGACGACGGTCCACCTCTCCTTCCTCTTTTCGCCAACTGCGGCGGCTTCCCTTATCTGTTTTGTAACAGAGAAGGAAACATGGATCGGGTTATATCCCTATCCCGTTGCTTCCTTCCTTTTTTTTTTATATATAATATATATAATTATATTTATATAATTATATATATAATTATTCTATTAGATATATATATATCTTAATATATATTTCTTATAATACCATATATATATCTATACATTTAAATTCAATTACTATATATATATAACTATATATATTTCATATATATATTTATATACAAAAATGTATAATAATAATATACATATGTATTTATTTAATATAAAATAGTATATATATCATTTTATAATATATACTATATTTCATATATATACGTATGTATTTATATAAAAACATATAAAAACATATTTATATAATCTAATTATATAAATATATAATATACGCATTTTTATTTTCTTAGATTTGGATTTCTTAATATCCAAATAATTTCCCATTTTCATTTCTTATTTAATTTGGATTTCAATTTCTCCAAATTAATTTCCTCAACTTCATCATTTCATCAATTTCGAAAATTTCAACGATATTCTCATTTTCATAAATACTTGATTTATTTACTTCAACTTACCTATTTACCTTTAAAAATTGAATTTCCATTCTTAATAATTTTCAAAAATGGAAAAATTTACGGTTATCACAGATTAAGATGTTTAAGCATGTATTTTAGCTTGAATTAAAGTAAAACCATGAGAAATCTTCCTTAGGGGTTTCAGCCAACATCTCTCATGTATAAAGATGTTGCTTTTCAATATGAAAATGATGTAAAATTAATGCAGAAACTACATAGAACATGTTTGTAACTTTAGATTGTGTAAACAAAATATGTAGGAGAGAGAAGCCATTCCGACCATGTAAAGGGGACATTGAATTCATGCCTAATTTGATGTAATGAGGGAATATTGTATAAATTAATATAAGACTGCTGGTGCAGTCAGAACTGAAAACGGAGGTGATTCTACGGTAGTGCAATGTTGACACCGATATAAAGTAGGCTGAATTTAAAACCGCAATAGGCAATGTATTTAATTTTGGAGAGTTAAATACTCTTTATGACTAAGGTGTGGTGAATTAACTATGTTTGTGTTATGTTTTGCAGCTCTGAAGTGAGATATACGTACAGGTGCCAAATTGCACTATTTAGCCATAACTGAGTGGTAAAGAATATATGTAAGAGACGTAAAGATACTATATTCACTGGGAATGATGAAAATGATATTTTTATGAGATTAAACTTGATGATTTGATTAAAATATGAAATTGGAATTGTGGTTATAAACTGTGTTTTCGTGCAGGGAGGTTTGGATAGGTAGTGTCGTTATGTTGCCGAAATTTCTTAAAACGTACCTACATCCTTAGAATCATCATTTGACATTGTTTTCCAAGTGGAAATGAAATGAAAGTGTGATTTGGTTATGTTTTCCAAAATGGTCATAAGTACATACAAAATTTGTAATTCAGTTTTCGAAAGGATTTTTATTAATTTTCACCCTTCTCAAGATACCCTCATGTTCTCATGTCACTGTTATATGTAAATAAAATATTTTGAACTTTGGTTATGGAACTGAGAATATTTAGTAAATTTTTATACTTCAACTATAATAATTTCTGATTTGAGCACCTTATGAACCAAATGAAGATATAAATTTCTGAATTGATTTTCGTTAACGATTCTAAATTGAGTTATGAAATGTATCAACTAAAGTTTTGAGCGACTGATTGAAATACATGTTTTTGACTGAATGACTCTGTTTTACTGGAAGTTCTAACTGTCTGATTGAAGATAATGTTCTTACTGTTTGATTGAAGTTATCTAATTAATGTAAATGTTTTGGACACTATGAACTGAATGAAAGAGTTTTACTGACATTGTTTTACTAAAAATATCTATTTTCTAACTGAAGTTTATGATTTGAATATTTTGGATTTAATCAAATGTATTGATTTCTAAATAAATGATTTAAAGTGAAACTTGATTCCCAAAAGATTATATTTTGATTCTTAGGGTGGTAAATCCTTGGCCAATCTAGGCACTCCCAGGTAATAAAAATGAAATGTGTGTTTATCTTATTATGTTTAGTTTTGAAAACATACAATATATTTTATTGTTTTCATGGGAATCAAGTAAATATTTTGAGATTGTTGGCCCCACAGCTGCCTGTGGGCATATGTTCTTCGATTTTGTTCCGTTCCGTTCTGTTCTGATGCTAATTGACTTTGGTCACGTCATCAGTGCCACAGCTATCACCTGACTAGTGTACGCTGTGGACCCTCTTTTTGACTATGGCCATATGTCGTTATTATTCCCTATTGGGATATTTATATTGCATGAGACTATTGGGTGATGCCTAGTCTCCATTGTGCTATTTTTCATGGGGTGGTAAATCTTTAACTAATCCAGGCACTCCCAGACTTTATTGATTTCTGATTTCAAGGTATTTGTCAAACATGGTTTTTGATCTCTATACTGTTTACTGAAGAAGGAGTATTACATTATTTAATGACCGATTTCTGATTGGTTTTTGAATTATTTGAAATTAAATGACTTTTGAACTTTTGATATCTGAACTCTAAACTCTGGAATGATTATGAGTTATCTAGATTTTGAATGCTTTCTGAACCTCTGATATATGAAATTTGCAATCTGAAATGTTTTGACACTGATTCTAAATCTGAACTACTGAATCTGATATTGATTTAGTTACTGATTCTAAACCACTAAATCTAATATTGGGTTTGATATTGAATCTCTACCGATTGTTTACTACATCAACTACTGACTACCTAGATTGCCTATTGTAACAATTATTGGTTTCCTACTGAACTGTCTTACTAAATGGCTATGGAAATATTGACTGACTATTTACTGAGTGTTTATTAAAATTGATTTCTGAACTATTTCTGAATGGTTTTCTGTGTGATCAATTTCTAAATGAATTTCTGTGTGATCGATTTCTGAATAATTTTCTGAACTTGTGATATTCTGACCAATTTTTTGAATTATGTTTTAGATGAGTGATTATCGATTTCCTGAATAGTTTTCTGAGTGTATGATTTTCTAGCCAATTTTCTGAACTATGCTCTGAATGAATAATCTCTGGTTGATATGTTGTATGGTTTCTGAATGAGCGAGCTACTAAACAATTTACTGGACTTTACTAATCAATTTATTAAACTATTTACAGAGTTGATTTCTGAATTGTTTATAAAACAATTTACTGAATGATGAACTGAATGATTTATCAGATATTTTACTGAACCATTTGATAACGATTGTTTACTATTGACTATTGTCACTAAAGATTTTGAAAGGTTTGATATTAAGTTGATATGGATGAATTCTTTCTCTGTACAATTTTAATAAATTTCTTGTAATCGGATTTAGAGATCGGGACAAGTAAGGTGCTATAAAGCATTATTCCATACTCAGCCTGGTACTCCTAACCAATTGTAGTATCCTTTTCGATAAAGTGCCCAAACACTGTTTTCAATATTGACTATATATTTATGAAATATGTTTTTGATATATGCATATAGGTATGGATTGTATCAGTTCTTTTATATATATTTCTTACTATGTGCAATCTCACCCCCTCTACCTTTTAGATATATTTGCAGTAATAGACGATTATAAAGAGAAGGTTTTGTTTGGATGCCTATGAGATTTCGATATTGTACCTTGCAGTTATGGTATTTAGACATTTATTGTATAGTACTTTAGTGTGCAAGGGGATGTAAACAGTAAACTGAAGGGATCTGAGTGTTAATTATGGTCTTGGTTATTGGGTACTTGTATAGGAAAACAAATGTGCATTGTAATTAAGTGTACTGGGACCTATTTGAACGATTGAATGTTGAGTTAGCTAAGTAAGTTTTAAAGTAACATTAGAGTAAGGACATCGAGCACAGCCTAACCGACTGTGTGAAAATGGAAAAAGTTAGTTCCGATTTTCGATAATCAGAGCGTGACAAAAGTTGGTATCAAAGCAGTTGGCCTAAAGTGCATTGGTGTTTGTGGTTCGAGAATGGTTTACATCCCTTAAGTACTATACATGTTTGAATATGAATTGTGAATGGTATTTGAAAAATACATTGAGATGACTGTCTTGTATAAGGAAAAACGATAAGGCATAGTAGTGATAGAGTGGATAATGGCATTGAAACTATCGCAGTACTTAAGTTGAATGTGAAGAACTAAATTTCTTTAAGGAGGGGAGGATGTGAGGACCACATTTTTTTGAAAAGAAATAGAATAATTGGACTTATAGAAGGAAATAGCTATGTAGGCCTTATGGGACTTTTATAGTCCGGATTAGGGTGAAACTTTAGAGTTATGATATTTGGAGTGAAATACTGAGCTAGGAGAAATCTACACCTTGAAATTCCTCCATTTAAGCATGCTTTGAAAAACATGTAACAATTTCGAAAATGGCAGTTATATCCATTTATTGAAAATTTTTTGTGAATAACGGTCAAATTGAGTTGACTTTTGACCAACTGATAGTCATGGATAAATCTTCCTTTGAAGAAATCCCATGTCATGTCAAATGGTAGACTGAATCACGCAAAAAAAGTAGAAAATTACTTAATTCAACGTTTCGGTGTATTTTGGTAATTTCACCTTCATTACAGCCAAACCTCGACAAAAGCTTATTCAATATTAGACTGAGTTAAATAGATATATTTTATGAGTGAATGAGATATTTAGAAGTCAAATTGAATAATTAAACCAAAATTGGAAAGAGAGGGACGTGTTTGGAATTTAAAATAGTGTAGGGCATTTTCGTAATTTTACCCTAAAAATATTTTAAAAAAGATTTTTCTCTTCTTTTCTCTCCATTGCTACCGTCCATCATCTTCTTTCCCCTCTTCCACCATTGTAAAGCTTGGAAAGAGAGAGAAAGTCCATAAAAACCCTAATAAATGACCCTAAAACCAAAAATTGTCTTCACCAAACTTGTTCAGCTCTTAAAGCTCTACAACATACTACCAAAATCAAGTGTTAGAGTGGCTATTTTAATGGTGAATCATTCCCATCAGATTTGACCATGGTGAAAGATGAGAGAAAGCTTGTGTTTTTTATGGTTTTGTGATTGTTTGTTATGTGATTAAGATGTTTAACCATGAGAAATCTTCCTTAAGGGTTTCGACTAACATCTCTCACGCATAAACATGATGCTTTTCAATATGAAAATGATGTAAAATTAATGTAGAGGACGCGAGCGGCTATGGGACCTTCCTACAGCCGCCACGGACGGAGAAAGAAAGGGTGAAGCCTGCTACCACTGTCATTGTCGAAGCTGCTACGCCGTTGCCACCTCACCTATCACTAGTGGATGTGAGCATTGTTGAGGCTGAATTGGGGTTGATTAGTTCAACAAGAAAAAAGAAAGATAAAAAAATAAATAATAAATATAATAAAAAATAAATATATATGATTAGAAATGGGTGAAAGGAACTTCAATTTTTTAATGAAATTGTTGAGTTGTTTGATGAAAATTTCTAAATGTGAATATGTATCATTTCAATTGTAGTAAAAGTGGATAAGGCATATTTTGATGTTTAGCAAAGCTTGGAACTCCTCAAAGTGCTAAACTTTGACGCTTGATAAGATACTTATATAAGTAGATGTAGTATTATATTGTAATATATTGGATAGGCTTATGATATTATGGTACTATATTGGAAAGTTTTAAAATGTTGTTAATGAATAATATTGGTGATAACGAAATGTTGTTGAGTATAAGGAGGATTGATAATGAAATAATGATGAAACAATTTCAGACTATGGTCAAAAGGTTGTGTGGTTAAGTTTGAATAGTTGTTAAAATATTTTAATGGTTATTGTAATGTGTTGGGATATCGTGAAACATTGTTGGGATATCGTGAAACATTATTAGGATGATGTGGAACATTGCAGGAGGTTTTCTTACCACAATGTTAAAATAACCTTAAAATATGGATTAAATCTAATTGGACTCTATTGGAACTTGGTGAATAGTTGAATTGAATTATGGATTTAATGTGTATGTGGTAATTTGTGAAGACTACAAATTTTTGTACCAAGTTTGTAAATAAATAAAAGACGTTAAACAAGCTAAGTACTGAAATATTGTCTATAATTCTTATTATTTAAAGAAATGAAAATAAATACTCTAATTTGGAGCATTTAGAAATAAATGATTAATACATATATATATAATTTAGAAAATTATATAGATAAGTTAAAGATATATATATATATATATAGATATATCAATCCAACAGAAGAAATAAATAGATATCTTTTATAGTAAGGATACAAGTTAAGGAACATGATTACATTTACAAAACCTAGGTATATGTATATATATAAGCGATTGGATAATTAAAAATGTAATAAGGATATATATATATAGGTATGTGAAATCCCCAAAATCTGTAAATTTTCCATGCTTGTATAGTTTTTCAACTTGAATTAATGGAATAAATATGAATTTCTGATATAGATATGAGGTATGGGACATAAAGGGAATTAAGGCAATTGATAGTCAAACAATCAAAGGTCAAAGAGTCAAAGGAGGTGGTCAATGGCTGAGATGATGAACATGCATTAATGGGCACTTAATGGAATTGCATGACTCATCATCATCTCTACCAGCCAAGGTCGGCAGCCCCATTTTCCCCATCACTCTCGTTGCTTCCATATTTTTCCTCTAAGTGTCCAAGCTTCTCACCTTAACAAACCACCATCTTATGACATCGATTCGTTAAGCTTCTCTAACGAAAAACGATCCTTGTCGATAGCTTAACATATGCCTTTAATATGAGAGAGTGAATCCAAGTGGTTAAGTAGATCTCAAAATTCAAAGATTTGGTGAATTGCAAAGGTAAGCAAGTTAGAAGGTTTTAGTTGATTTTGTTGATGGTTTGGGATTGTATAAAGTTGATTTAGTAGGTTTATTGAGGTTTAAATTGTCATGATGTTTACAGCTTGAAGAAGTGGAAAAAGGACAAGTGTTGGTGCAACCAACTTGTGGATTAAATTATAATTGAGGTAAGGAATTTATGTAACGGACGTAGGGTGACTATGTCCGCATGTTTTAGTAGGTTTTGGTGTGATTTGGAAAGAAGTACAGCTGTTTTAATTTCAGGAAAAAGGGTACCATTTGGGTCCTACTCCTAGTACCAATTAGGCTAGGAGCAGCCGACTGCCTTAAGTAGCAGCCGACTGCCTAGAGACATA
Organism: Heritiera fomes; assembly: GCA_032173925.1. Taxonomy (NCBI): domain Eukaryota; kingdom Viridiplantae; phylum Streptophyta; class Magnoliopsida; order Malvales; family Malvaceae; genus Heritiera; species Heritiera fomes. Next base: position 12,269,994 of record JAPDPM010000015.1, on the reverse strand, counting down.
AAAAACGCCGTTTTTCGAAAATCGATGCAAACCAGTCGACTGCTATGGGAGCCAGTCGACTGCCATTTTCCAGAAACCATTCTGTTTCAAACCAGTCGACTGCCAGGGGGAGCCAGTCGACTGATAATCGTCCAGAAGCATTCTGTTTCAAAACCAGCCGACTGCCAAGGGGGCCAGTCGACTGCTAATTCTCAGGAAACATTCTGTTTCAAAACCAGTCGACTGCCATTTGGGGCCAGTCGACTGCCCTATTTGTATTTTGAAAAATATAATAATTGAATTTCAAAAAGGGAAAGAAATTCAATAAGGCAAAACATGGGGTAGCAGTCGACTGCCTATTTGAAAGGAAGGTTTTGAGAACATGTTTTAAGAAAGGATATTCATACTTGTTTAAAACCTATATGAACAAGGTTTTGGAGACTGTAAATCTCTCAAAAGAGCATGCACATTATTTGTTACTTGTATTTGACTGAGGAGCTCTAGTCCAGCCCTCAGACCCGCAGTACGGCACCTGACTAGTGAAACTGTGGGATATAGACAATGGCCATGAGTCTCTTATTTGATTCGGCTTTGGGGAGGATCCTTGGCTCATACGTGGGTACGCCATTTATTTGATATCTCTCAGGATTATCCCTAACGGGATATATTTGCGGTATCCTTATGAGATTTATCTATTGGATTATCCCTTACGGGATATATTTGCTGTATCCATTATCTCTCTGGATTATCCTTAAAGGATATATTTGCTGTATCCACGATGAGAATTACTTGGTGCATGAATCTATTGGATATAAATTGTCTCCCATCTATTTGAAAATAATTATATTTGCCTACTTGATTTCACGTGATTGGAGATCCGTGGAAATACTTGAAAGTATGATTTACTTGTTTTTGATATATTTGAAAGAAATATAAGCGCTATGCTTTATAATGATTTTACATGACATTATAGAGCCAAGCAGGAAAACTGCATATAGTGATATAGTACGCTCTTTTACATGAGTTTCTTACTGAGCGTAAACTCACCCCTTTACAATTATTTTCATACAGATTACTTGAAGTAATTCCGCTCCGGATAGAGGAGCTCATTTCGGGATTTTTGAGATACCTTCAAGGCACGCTTCCTACTTATCCTTTGATGGTATATTTAGTCAGCCGTTACTTCGGCTAATGTACAGTACAATACTACAGTTTTGTATATGTTGGGGATTAGGGTGTATGAATATTTGAGATCCTGATGTATATGGCACATGTTTATAAATGAAAAATTTTATGCATGTGAAAATGAATATTATACTCTGATAGAAATGCCTAAAGCATAAGAGTAAGGGAGATTGACATCGAATAAACTAGTCGATTTATTTGTTATTTGAGTTAAAAGTTAGTTGGTATTTGGTTAGTGACGAGGACGTCACAGATTAGTATCAGAGCAGATTCGACTGAAGTTTGTCGATGTCAATAAGCTAGAATTAGAGTAATTCCCCAATGTACTGTACTAGCTTACTTTATTTAAGTGGTATAACGGCTTAAGGTTATACTAAATTATGTTATCTGATTATGATCTTAACAGAATGAGTACTCGAAGGAGGGGTACTAGACGAGGACGAGGAAGAGGACGGGGTCGCACTGAAGAGCTCACAGTTCCGTCTCCTCATCCATCTCCACCGCATAGCCCGAATACGAGGCTAGCTAAAATGGAGAAACATATGGAAAACATGTCCGCAATGTTCACCCAGTTTATAGCTAAATTTCCGGACGTGGCCGTTAGTGCACCGGCAGTTACCCCTACAGTACCTCCTACTCCGGTGGTACAACTTCCACCAGTTCCAGCTAATGAGAGGCGAGATCCTACAGCTTACTGCAGTGTGGCATTAATAAAGGAGTTTAAGAAGCTGGATCCGCCAAAGTTCAAAGGGGACAGTGATCCAGTAGCCGCGGAGAACTGGATGAAAGCGGTCACTAAGTCATTCGGATACATGGCTTGTACTGAGAAAGAGAAGGTGGGATTAGCCGCCTATTTGCTAGTGGATGAGGCCGAGCCATGGTGGCAGGCTACTCAGACAGTATTAGAAGCTAAGTATCCAGAGGTAACGTGGGATAGATTCATGGAAGCTTTTATTGAACAATATGTCCCACGTACTGCTCAGAGGAGATTACAAGTAGAGTTCTTGAACTTGACTCAAGGAAGTATGACGGTTAGCCAATATGAGTCGAAGTTCATTACACTGAGCAGATTTGATCCTGAAGTACTGAGAAGAGAGGATCATAAGACCTACAGATTCATGGAGGGATTGAGACCTTCCATTAGGTCTAAGCTATATCCGTTGGATATCACTACTTATGGAGAAGCAGTCCGTAAGGCTCAACTGTGTGAGCAGGACTATGAGTTTCATCAGGCAGACTTCCGAGCAAGGAATAAGGGTAAAGAACCTATGAAGCGGAAGTCAGATGAGAAGGCCTCAAGGGATAGATATCCATCTAGGAAGAATAGGCCTTATGACAGAGCTTCAATAGGTAAGCAAGTCAATTATAAGAAAATATATTGTCTTCATTAATGGTTATATGGAATTATGATAAATATGGAGTTATGATGATTATGATACAGGAATTCCTAGATCTACCGGGATCAAAATAGGTGATGAAAGATCACAACATCCAGTGGGTAGTACCGCTAGCTCACCGAGGAGTACGATACAGAGGTGTGTGCAATGCGGGAAATTTCATGGAGCACAGCCTTGCCGGTTGGCGAGTGGGGCGTGCTATTGGTGTGGTGAACAGGGACATAGAATTAAAGATTGTCCCAAGATAAAGCAGAGGGCACCCGAAGAGTCAGAAAAGATCCCTCAACCACAATCTAAAACCACACAACCCCAGCGTAAAGCCACAGCGGCAGAGAAAGGAAAGGTGCTAGTGACTCAGGGAAGGGTATTTGCCATTGACAATGAGTCCGCTGATGCTTCATCGAAGATGCTTCAGGGTAAGATTTACCTTAATGATACATATGTCCTTGCTTTATTTGATCCAGGCTCTACGCACTCTTTTATTTCCCCTATGGCTATTAGGAGATTAAATATTGAGCCTGAGCCGTTAGGAGGATTGCTACAAATAATTACTCCATTTAGGGAATCCCAAATGACGGACATAGTGTATCGTAATTGTAAGCTACGGGTAGGAGAAAGAGAGTCAATAGCTTACTTAATCCTATTAAATATGTCTGGATTTGATGTTATATTAGGAATGGATTGGTTAGCTGAAAATCATGTGATGATAGATTGTCATGCTAAGAGTGTGATTTTCTCCTCTCCCGTTAGCTATGTTGTAAATTTTGCAAATATGTAATGAAAAAGCATAATTACTTGTTTGGTTTAATTGAGATTTAATTAATAGAACATATTTGTGATGTGAAGGATTTGTAGCACATGTGGTAGACGTAGATCAGAAACGTCCCACACTTCACGAAATTCGAGTAGTTAAGGAATTTTTCGAAGTATTTCCGGACGATCTTCCAGGACTTCCTCCGGATAGGGAAGTGGAGTTCACTATCGAATTGGTGCCGGGAACTGAGCCTATATCAAGAGCTCCCTACCGGATGGCTTTGGTAGAATTGGAAGAATTTAAGAAACAGCTTCAGGAGTTGCTAGACAAGGGATTCATATGACCCAGCGTATCCCCTTGGGGTGCTCCTGTGCTTTTTGTCAAGAAGAAGGATGGTAGTATGAGGTTGTGCATCGACTACCGGTGGTTGAATAAAGTGACAATCAAGAATAAGTATCCTCTTCCCAGGATAGATGACCTCTTTGATCAGCTAAAGGGTGCACAAGTCTTTTCCAAGATAGACTTGAGATCGGGATATCATCAGTTGAAGATCCGAGATGAAGATATCCCTAAGACTGCGTTCAGGACACGGTATGGCCATTATGAATTCTTGGTGATGCCGTTCGGGTTAACCAATGCACCCGCAGCATTCATGAATTTGATGAATGATGTGTTTAAGCAATACTTGGACCAGTTTGTCATTGTCTTCATCGATGACATCTTGGTATACTCGAGGTCACGGGAAGAGCATGAGCAACATTTGAGGATTGTTTTGGAAACCCTCAGAGATAGAGGATTGTATGCCAAGCTAAATAAGTGTGAATTCTGGTTAAACCAAATCTCCTTTTTAGGTCATGTGATCAGTAAAGATGGAGTCTCAGTTGATCCGTCGAAGATTGAAGCGGTGGTCCAATGGGAAAGACCAAAGACGGTAACGGAGATTAGGAGTTTCTTGGGTTTAGCTGGCTACTATAGAAGATTTGTAGAGGGTTTCTCGAAGCTAGCTGCTCCATTGACGAGACTGACGCGCAAAGAGGTGAAGTATGAATGGAATGAAGCTTGTGAGCAAAGTTTCTAAGAGTTGAAGCATAGGTTAACGACTGCACCAATTCTCACCATCCCTAGTGGTTCAGGTGGATTTGCGGTGTATAGTAATGCCTCAGGGCAAGGTTTGGGATGTGTATTAATGCAGCATGATAAGGTAGTAGCTTATGGTTCCAGACAATTGAAGGACCATGAGAAGAACTACCCAACTCATGATCTGGAGTTAGCTGCAGTAGTGTTTGCCCTGAAGATATGGAGGCATTACTTGTATGGTGAGAGATTTCAGATTTTTACAGATCACAAAAGTCTGAAATACTTATTCTCCCAGAAAGAGTTGAACATGAGGCAGAGGAGATGGCTCGAGCTACTTAAAGATTATGATTGTGAGATCAGGTACCACCCGGGGAAGGCCAATGTGTTGGCGGATGCTCTGAGCCGGAAGCATGTAGGTATGATAGCATATATGATGATAAAAGAGCATGAACTAATTGAGCAATTCACAAGCCTCAACCTTAACGTTATGCCTAATGAGCAATTTGGAATGATGGCTAGTTTAAGAATTGAGCCAGAATTGATGGATAGAATCCGGGTTGCTCCAAGAGAGGATACTCAGTGTATTGAGGCTGTGGATGAGATTCAATCAGGTATGACCTCAGAATTCCATATGGGTAAAGATGAGATGTTGAGGTTTAATAACCGTATATGTGTTCCTAAGGATAATGAATTGAGGAAGTTGATCCTAACAGAAGCACATTCCACTAGGTACACATTACACCCGGGAAGCACGAAGATGTATCACAATCTTCGCAAGGTGTATTGGTGGACTGGCATGAAGAGAGACATAGCTGAGTTTGTAGCAAAATGTCTGACGTGCCAGCAGGTTAAGGTAGAATACCAGAGACCGGCAGGATTGTTACATCCTCTACCTATACCTATGTGGAAATGGGAACACATTACGATGGATTTCATTATGGGATTGCCCAAGACCAAGAGGAATCATGATGGTATTTGGGTGATAGTGGATAGATTGACAAATTCAGCTCACTTCCTTCCTATGAAGTCTACAGATACACTTAGCGCTTTGGCAGACTTATACGTGAGAGAAGTCGTCAGACTACACGGTGTTCCAGTGAGCATCACATCGGATAGAGATTCCAGGTTTACTTCTCACTTTTGGGAACATTTTCAGGAAGCCATGGGATCTCAGCTGAATTTTAGCACAGCTTTTCATCCGCAGACTGATGGGCAGTCCGAGCGCACTATTCAGACGCTCGAGGATATGTTGAGAGCATGTGCTTTGGATTTTAAAGGCTCATGGGACGACCATCTGCCATTGGCTGAATTTGCTTATAATAATAGCTATCATACAAGCATCGGGATGGCACCATATGAGGCTTTATATGGTAGACGGTGTCGATCACCGATTGGGTGGGAAGAAGTGGGCGAGCGCAAGTTATTGACTTCAGATTTAGTCGAACAAGCCTCTGAGAATGTTAAATTGATTTGTCAAAGACTTAAGACAGCTCAAAATCGACAAAAGAGCTATGCAGATGTTCGACGAAGGCCACTTGAGTTTTTGGTTGGAGACTATGTGTTTTTGAAAGTCTCTCCATCCAAAGGGATTATGAGATTTGGCCGACGAGGTAAATTAAGTCCTCGTTATATCGGACCATTTGAAATCCTAGATCGTGTTGGAGATGTGGCCTATAGGTTGGCACTACCTCCGGAGTTATCGGGAGTACATAATGTCTTTCATGTATCGATGCTTCGGAAGTATAATCCGGATCCATCTCATGTCATTGAATATGAACCCTTGGAGATTCAAGAAGACATGAGTTATGTGGAGAAACCGATTCGGATTTTGGATAGGAAAGATAAGGTGCTAAGATCAAAGACGATTCCATTGGTTAAAGTTCTTTGGCAACATCATACAACAGAAGAAGCTACTTGCGAACTAGAGAACTTGATGAGAGAGAGATACCCGGAATTGTTTTAAGACATAACCTTACTTGAATTTGGAGGACTAAATTCTCTAAGGTGGGGAGAATGTGAAATCCCCAAAATTCTGTAAATTTTCCATGCTTGTATAGTTTTTCAACTTGAATTAATGGAATAAATATGAATTTCTGATATAGATATGAGGTATGGGACATAAAGGGAATTAAGGCAATTGATAGTCAAATAATCAAAGGTCAAAGAGTCAAAGGAGGTGGTCAATGGCTGAGATGATGAACATGCATTAATGGGCATTTAATGGAATTGCATAACTCATCATCATCTCTACCAGCCAAGGTCGGCAGCCCCATTTTCCCCATCACTCTCGTTGCTTCCATATTTTTCCTCTAAGTGTCCAAGCTTCTCACCTTAACAAACCACCATCTTATGACATCGATTCGTTAAGCTTCTCTAACGAAAAACGATCCTTGTCGATAGCTTAACCTATGCCTTTAATATGAGAGAGTGAATCCAAGTGGTTAAGTAGATCTCAAAATTCAAAGATTTGGTGAATTGCAAAGGTAAGCAAGTTAGAAGGTTTTAGTTGATTTTGTTGATGGTTTGGGATTGTATAAAGTTGATTTAGTAGGTTTATTGAGGTTTAAATTGTCATGATGTTTACAGCTTGAAGAAGTGGAAAAAGGACAAGTGTTGGTGCAACCAACTTGTGGATTAAATTATAATTGAGGTAAGGAATTTATGTAACGGACGTAGGGTGACTATGTCCGCATGTTTTAGTAGGTTTTGGTGTGATTTGGAAAGAAGTACAGCTGTTTTAATTTCAGGAAAAAGGGTACCATTTGGGTCCTACTCCTAGTACCAATTAGGCTAGGAGCAGCCGACTGCCTTAAGTAGCAGCCGACTGCCTAGAGACATAAAAAACGTCGTTTTTCGAAAATCGATGCAAACCAGTCGACTGCCATGGGAGCCAGTCGACTGCCATTTTCCAGAAACCATTCTGTTTCAAACCAGTCGACTGCCAGGGGGAGCCAGTCGACTGATAATCGTCCAAAAGCATTCTGTTTCAAAACCAGCCGACTGCCAAGGGGGCCAGTCGACTGCTAATTCTCAGGAAACATTCTATTTCAAAACCAGTCGATTGCCATTTGGGGCCAGTCGACTGCCCTATTTGTATTTTGAAAAATATAATAATTGAATTTCAAAAAGGGAAAGAAATTCAATAAGGCAAAACATGGGGTAGCAGTCGACTGCCTATTTGAAAGGAAGGTTTTGAGAACCTGTTTTAAGAAAGGATATTCATACTTGTTTAAAACCTATATGAACAAGGTTTTGGAGACTGTAAATCTCTCAAAAGAGCATGCACATTATTTGTTACTTGTATTTGACTGAGGAGCTCTAGTCCAGCCCTCAGACCCGCAGTACGGCACCTGACTAGTGAAACTGTGGGATATAGACAATGGCCATGAGTCTCTTATTTGATTCGGCTTTGGGGAGGATCCCTGGCCCATACGTGGGTACGCCATTTATTTGATATCTCTCAGGATTATCCCTAACGGGATATATTTGCGGTATCCTTATGAGATTTATCTATTAGATTATCCCTTACGGGATATATTTGCTGTATCCATTATCTCTCTGGATTATCCTTAAAGGATATATTTGCTGTATCCACGATGAGAATTACTTGGTGCGTGAATCTATTGGATATAAATTGTCTCCCATCTATTTGAAAATAATTATATTTGTCTACTTGATTTCACGTGATTGGAGATCCGTGGAAATACTTGAAAGTATGATTTACTTGTTTTTGATATATTTGAAAGAAATATAAGCGCTATGCTTTATAATGATTTTACATGACATTATAGAGCCAAGCAGGAAAACTGCATATAGTGATATAGTACGCTCTTTTACATGAGTTTCTTACTGAGCGTAAACTCACCCCTTTACAATTATTTTCATATAGATTACTTGAAGTAATTCCGCTCCAGATAGAGGAGCTCATTTCGGGATTTTTGAGATACCTTCAAGGCACGCTTCCTACTTATCCTTTGAAGGTATATTTAGTCGGCCGTTACTTCGGCTAATGTACAGTACAATACTACAGTTTTGTATATGTTGGGGATTAGGGTGTATGAATATTTGAGATTCTGATGTATATGGCACATGTTTATAAATGAAAAATTTTATGCATGTGAAAATGAATATTATACTCTGATAGAAATGCCTAAAGCATAAGAGTAAGGGAGATTGACATCGGATAAACTAGTCGATTTATTTGTTATTTGAGTTAAAAGTTAGTTGTTATTTGGTTAGTGACGAGGACGTCACAAGGTATGTATGTACATATATACTAAATAAATAAAGGAAATAAAAGATAATAGTATATATATACACACATGCAATAACTGCAATTTTGACCCTTTATGAGTAGATTAAATTATTTTAAGCCTTACGAATTGATACTCCCTTCAAGGAATTTCAAATGATTGAGCTTCAAAAGATGTGAGATTGATGTGTGATAAACTGAGAACAACCTGAAGTAGACAAAAAGTTGTGCCGATAGTCGGAGAAGACCGTTGAGTTACAAGTTGGGGATAAAATATTTTTGAAGATTTCTCCATCTAAAGGCATAATGAGACTTGGTAAAAAAAGGAAGCTGAGCCCTCAAGATATTGGTCTGTTTGAGATATTAGGGAGGATTGGTGACGTGGCATACCAACTTGCGCTACCACTAGAGCTATCAAGTGTGCATAACATCTTCCGTGTGTTTATGCTAAGAATGTATCATCCGGAACCCTCCCATGTAATTGAATATGAACATTTGTTGATTAGGAAGGACTTAAGTTTTCCTGAGAGATCTATTCGAATCATGGACAGAAAAGATAAGATATTAAAGTCGAAGACAATCCCTTTAGTGAAAGTATTCTAGTAGCATCACTATTCGGAGGAAGCTACATAGGACCTAGAGAATCTAATAAAAGAGAAGTACCATCACCTTTTTTAGTTGGATATGGGAAATTTAAAGGACCAAATTTCCTAAGGTGGGGAGAATGTGAAGGCTGTAAATTTTTGTACTGAGTTTGTAAATAAATAAAAGATGTTAAATAAGCTAAGTATTGAAATGTAGTCAATAATTCTTATTATTTCAAGAATGAAAACAACTATTCTAATTTGGAGCATTTAGAAATAAATGATTAATACATTATATAATTTAGAAAATTATATAGATAAGTTAAAGATATATATATATATATATATATATATATATATATCTCTATATCTATATATATTAATCCAACTGAGGAAATAAATGGATATCTTATACATTAAGGATACAAGTTAAAGAATGCATGAATACATTTACAAAACCTAGGTACATGTATATAAGTGATTGGATAATTAAAAATGTAATAAGGAAATTTATATATATGCATGCATGTATATATATAGTAAATAAATAAAGGAAATAAAAGAAAATAGTGTGTATATTTATATACACACACCACTATATATACATAAGCATTTGGCATGGAAATATATACATAAAAAAATTAAGTTAAAAAGAATATATGTCTATATAATATGGCATATCAAATATATATATATATGTAGAAAAGATAAGATTTAGGTATATAGAAAATATATATATATATATAAAATAAAAATAATAATAATAACAATCATCATCATCATCATCATAATCAAAGCTTTTATTCCAATAGATTAAGGTAGGCTATATGAACCAATATCTAAACTCACGTTAAATCATCCATATGTATTCTCCTCCTCCACACATTCCTAACCAAGGCCATTTGTTCATCCAATTTTAATATTTCCATATCTTTCCAAATTACTTCCTTCCATGTCTTTTTTGGTCTTCCTCTAGTCTTAACCCTTCTATCAACATTCATAGTCTCTATTCTCCTAACTAGACCATCTACAGGTCTACGTTGTACATGTTCAAACCAACGTAAATGACTTTCACACATATTGTCTTCAATAGGTACCACTCCAATAATCTTACAAATATCTTCATTTCTCATTTTATTCTTTCTTGTATATCCACATATCCACTACAACATTCGCATTTTTGCTACGCGCATCTTTTGTGTATGTAGTCTCTTAGTCGCCCAAGATTCACTATCAGCTAATAATGTTGGTCTAATAATTGTCTTATAAAACTTGCCTTTCAATCATATAGAAATTTTTTTATCGCACAACACACCTGTAGCACTTCTCAACTTACACCATCCAGCTTAAATCTTATAGGTCACATCACCATCAATCTCTCCATCCATTTGTACTATCGACCCTATATATCGATAGGTATCGCCATCATCTAATGTCACTACATTATGCTTTTCCACTTGGTTTGAACTGAATTTGCACTCCATGTATTTAGTCTTCACTCTAGTTTAAATCATCTTGATTCTAACGTTTATCCCTATAATTCCAACTTTGCATTGATCTTCGCTCTAGTTTCCGCACATAGGACAATGTCATCTGCAAACATCATACACCAAGGCACCTTATCTTGGATAGATTTGGTCAGTTTATCCGTAACTATCGCAAATAAGAATGAACTTAATGCTGACCCTTGATGTAATCCCATTGTGATAGGAAACTCATTTGTTTGCCTTCCATATGTCCTCACATGTGTCTTTGCATCTCTATATATGTCCTTAATTAGTTCAATATATTTGAAAGGAATTCTTTTCTTCATTAAGGACTACCATATTACCTCTTAAGGCACTTTATTATATACTTTTTTCAAATCTATAAAGACTACATGATGATCTTTCCCCATTACTCGATAGCGCTCCAAAAGTTGTCTAAGCAAATGTATTGCCTCCATAGTTGATCGACTAGGCATAAAACCAAATTGATTCTTCGATATCTCTACATTCTTTCTTAATCTCCGTTCTATCACTCTCTCCAATAGTTTCATTGGGTGACTCATCAATTTTATGCCTCAATAGTTGGCGTAACTTTGAATATCTGCCTTGTTCTTATAAAGAGGTATCAAGACACTCTTCCTCCATTCCTCAGGCATTTTGTTAGTGCGCCAAATCTTATTAAAAAGATTTGTCAACCACCTAACTCCTACATCTCCAAGGCATTTCCAAACTTCAATTGGAATGTCATCAGTTCTAACAGCTTTTCTATCTTCATCCTCTTCAGTGCTTTTTTTACCTCTGTCTCTTTTATTCTACACATAAAGCACTGATTCAAATCCTTAAGAGGAACTGAGGATTTTGATTTTGTCTGTCATTAAATAATTTGTCAAAATAATCACGTCATCTATCCTTAATGTCATTGTCCTTAACGAGAGTTCTTTGATGCTCATCCTTAATACATTTCACGACTCCTAGGTCATGACTTCTCTTTTCTCTTACTCACGCGAATCTTTATGTCTTTTTCTCTCTATCTTTTGTGTCTAATTTGTTGTAAATCTCATTTACAACCATCACCTTAGCTTTTGCCATAGCCTTCTTTGCCTCCTTTCTAGCTAACTTATATTCCATAAAACTCTCTTTTGTGTTGTTCTTCTTCAAAGGCTTGTAACACTCTCGCTTAGTCTTTATAGCATCTTTTACTGCTACAGTCCACCATGTTTCATCCCTTCCAGTTGGCACTTTTCTGTTTGATACTCCTAGTGCCTCTTTGCCCACTTCGTGAATGCATTTTGCCATCTTGTTCCACAGTACATCTAGGTTTCCTTCTGTTGTCTAATCCTCTTTTTAAATCTAACTATCTCTACATATTGTATGACAATCTTCTTCTAGTTTTCACCATCCAATCCTTTCGGTTCCTTTTTGTTAGTTCCTTCGATGTTGTCCATGTATCTTCATATCTAGGACTAAAAGTCTATGTTATGTGGTAACACTCTCACACAGGATAACCTTACAGTCCAAACATCTATGTCTATCTGTGCTCTTAGTTAAAAAGATATCTATCTGGCTTGCTCTTGGTCCACTTCTAAAGGTTATAAGATAAGAATCTCCTTTCTGAAACAATGTGTTTACTAAGGTTAGGTTATAGGAAGCCATTGATATAATAACAACAAAAAAAAAAAGAAAATGAGGGAAAACTGAAAGGCTTCTTTAAGAAGGCATCAGTTTCACCTACTCCCACAGGATTAAAAAGCAAAAAAAAAAAAAAGAAAAGGGGAGTAGAAGCTCCTCTGCCAAACCAAAATCAAGAGAAGAAAAGAAAATTTGAAAAATTGGAAAGAAAACCGAGAGAAGTTAAAAGAAGGGGAACTGCTCCATTCGGTGAAGAGAGGAAGAGAGACTAGAGAGAAAGAAAGAAGTTGCTATAGCAAGCGAGACAGTGGAGAGAACGTGAGAGAGTAGATCGACAGCCAAGAGATCGGATTAAGAGAAAAGGAATCTGAGGTGTTCGGTTGGTTTGGCATCGGTTTGAAGACTGTGCAAAGGGACCCGTTTGTGGTTGGATTAGTGCTAACCGAGAAGGGGCTGAAATGCTGAACCAAAGGTTTTAAATAAGGGCTCTAAGTGCAGCTTCGAAGGTTGTCATGGCTGATCTTTAAAGGCAACTTGGTGGCTTGAAACAACAAGAAAATAAGGCATTCTTGAGGGTGGTTTGAGTTGGGGTTTCTTGACTGAATTTTAGCCTGAAAATAAGGGTTATCGGTGCTGTTTTTGGGTCCATGAACAAAGACAGAGCTAAAGCAAAGAATAGGGTACCAATTGTAGCAAGGAACATGGGAGATTGCTGCTTCGCTTTGCTGAAACAGAAAATAATAAAAAAAATATAAGGCTGGAAATCGAGAGAGCAAGAGAAAAAAAGGAGAGGGATAGAAAAAAGAAAAGGTAAGGGAATAAAGAGAGGTTAAACCCCACTAGTTAAGGCTTTCATGCTCGACTTAAACAGTGCAAACATAAGGGCTAGAGCTATCATTAAAAATAGCAAAAAAACGTGGAAACCGAAAGGGAGAAATAAGACTTTGAAGAAACTTGACATGTTGCAAAAAAATGATAAGACTTCTTTATGTACTTAGGATACTTAAAGTATTCAATATATACGTGTATGTAATATACACGTACATATGTATTATTAAAGTAGATGCCAACAACCTCTTGGCCTAGTGGTTAAGAATGAGTTGTGGAATATTGTAAGTCTTGGGTTCGAATCCAAGCACCCTCATCCCCAGTTATTTAATATTCCTCTTGTAACAAAAAAAAAAAGTAGATATATATACATTATAAGAATGTGAAATGGTGAAGAGTAGTTAACTTAATATTGGAATTTTGGTAATTAGGTTTTGTTGGAGATAGAGACAACAACATAAGGATTTTGTAAAGCGTAAGTGACATAATTCTTGGTTTAAGATTAATAAGTACATATATATGTATTTCTCAGTTTAAATTTAATGTGTACTTACATAAATAAGTACATACATATATACAATGTGTATATACATGTCATCCACATGATAAAGATGAGTTAATGTTCATGGCGTAGAAGTGAACTTGATTAATTGTGGTTTTAAGATACATGTCTTGTAGCATGAACGAAGTATGATATAGATATGTGGCTGTGACAGTAAAGTGACTTTGAGCAATGTAGAAGTTGAACTTTAACTTGGAGGTCCGGGGAAGACAAATACTTAATCATTCAGGCAAGTTGTAACAGCCCGTTACCACATTTTTCACGTATTTCCATACAACTATTATTGGTTGGGCTGTCTGTGATGCCAATAACATTCTACAATGATAGTGATAAATAATAATATTTATTTATCAAATACGGAATATGAAATTTCTTTTCATTATTCCTTACATCTGACATCCCCTATTGTCTTTTTCTCAATAAAGTAGTACTGTATACATATGTCTGAAATGTAAAAGAGAAGTGACTGTACCTGTCATATTTGACATAACTTGCCCCCGCGCTGTATATGTAGCTATCCATGTGGGAGCTAATTCTTTCAAACTCCGTGTTTTCTTTATCTGTGGAGTTAAAACAAAGGGGTGAGCGATTCATACGCTCAGTAAAGGAAACATATGCCGCTTTATAAAACCAAAACTATATACCACAAAGTATTTGTTTTTCCTAACATCATATCAAGTAGGAAAACAGCAGATATAGTAACCAGTACTCTCAAAACAACATTCAAATCACTAGCTAATCTGTTTACTTTAAAATGTAGTAAACAGTAAATATGATTTAACAAATTCTCTTAGTAAACAGAAATCAACAGGTTGAGACTAGGCATCACCCTATAAATAAGTCATGCTATCATCGTGTGACGTCCTCGTCACTAACCAAATAACAACTAACTTTCATCTCAAATAACAAATAAATCGACTAGTTTATCCGATGTCAATCTCCTTTACTCTTATGCTTTAGGCATTTCTATCAGAGTATAATATTCATTTTCACATGCATAAAATTTTTCATTTATAAACATGTGCCATATACATCAGGATCTCAAATATTCATACACCCTAATCCCCAACATATACAAAACTGTAGTATTGTACTGTACATTAGCCGAAGTAACGGCCGACTAAATATACCTTCAAAGGATAAGTAGGAAGCGTGCTTCGAAGGTATCTCAAAAATCCCGAAATGAGCTCCTCTATGCGGAGCGGAATTACTTCAAGTAATCTGTATGAAAAATAATTGTAAAGGGATGAGTTTACGCTCAGTAAGAAACTCATGTAAAAGAGCGTACTATATCATTATATGCAGCTTTCCTGCTTGGCTCTATAATGTCATGTAAAATCATTATAAAGCATAGCGCTTATATTTCTTTCAAATATATCAAAAACAAGTAAATCATACTTTCAAGTATTTCCACGGATCTCCAATCACGTGAAATCAAGTAGGCAAATATAATTATTTTCAAACAGATGGGAGACAATTTATATCCAATAGATTCATGCACCATGTAATTCTCATCGTGGATACAGCAAATATATCCTTTAAGGATAATCCAGAGAGATAATGGATACAGCAAATATATCCTGTAAGGGATAATCCAATAGATAAATCTCATAAGGATACCGCAAATATATCCCGTTAGGGATAATCCTGAGAGATATCAAATAAATGGCGTACCCACGTATGGGCCAGGGATCCTCCCCAAAGCCGAATCAAATAAGAGACTCATGGCCATTGTCTATATCCCACAGTTTCACTAGTCAGGTGCCGTACTGCGGGTCTGAGGGCTGGACTAGAGCTCCTCAGTCAAATACAAGTAACAAATAATGTGCATGCTCTTTTGAGAGATTTATAGTCTCCAAAAACCTTGTTCATATAGGTTTTAAACAAGTATGAATATCCTTTCTTAAAACAGGTTCTCAAAACCTTTCTTTCAAATAGGCAGTCGACTGGTCATATATGGCAGTCGACTGCTACCCCATGTTTTGCCTTATTGAATTTCTTTTCCTTTTTGAAATTCAATTATTATATTTTTCAAAATACAAATAGGGCAGTCGACTGGCCCCAAATGGCAATCGACTGGTTTTGAAACAGAATGTTTCCCGAAAATTAGCAGTCGACTGGCCCCCTTGGCAGTCGGCTGGTTTTGAAACAGAATGCTTCTGGACAAATAGCAGTCGACTGACTCCCCTAGCAGTCGACTGGTTTGAAATAGAATGGTTTCTGGAAAATGGCAGTCGACTGGCTCCCATGGCAGTCGACTGGCTCCCATGGCAGTCGAC
This sequence comes from Heritiera fomes, assembly GCA_032173925.1. Lineage (NCBI taxonomy): Eukaryota > Viridiplantae > Streptophyta > Magnoliopsida > Malvales > Malvaceae > Heritiera > Heritiera fomes. The sequence goes on along the minus strand of JAPDPM010000015.1, from coordinate 12,253,981 downwards.
TGGTTTGCATCGATTTTCGAAAAACGGCGTTTTTGATGTCTCTAGGCAGTCGGCTGCTACTTAAGGCAGTCGGCTGCTCCTAGCCTAATTGGTATTAGGAGTAGGACCCAAATGGTACCCTTTTTCCTGAAATTAAAACAGCTGTACTTCTTTCCAAATCAATCAAAACATACTAAAACATGCGGACATAGTCACCCTACGTCCGTTACATAAATTCCTTACCTCAACTAGCAATTAATCCACAAGTTGGTTGCACCAACACTTGTCCTTTTTCCACTTCTTCAAGCTGTAAACATCATGGCAAATTTAAACTTCAATAAACCTATTCTACCAACTCCATACAATATTAAACCATCAATAAAATCAACTAAAACCTTCTAACTTGCTTACCTTTGCAATTCACCAAATCTTTGGATTTTGAGATCTACTTAACCACTTGGATTCACTCTCTCATATTAAAGGCATAGGTTAAGCTATCGACAAGGATCGTTTTTCGTTAAAGAAGTTTAACGAATCGATGGCATGAGATGGTGGTTTGTCAAGGTGAGAAGCTTGGACACTTGGAGGAAATTGGAAGCAACGAGAAAGAGAAGGGCTGGAAGCTGCCGTGGGGTGCAAGAGGTGATGATGATGATGAGTCATGGCTTTCATTAAATGCCCATAAATGCATTCTAATCTCCTCATCATCCTATCTCAGCCATTGACCCTCCATTGACCCTTTTGACCATTAATTGTTTGACCATCAATTGCCTTAATTCCCCTCATGTCCCATACACCATATATATATATCAGAAAATTCCCATTTATTCCTTTAATTCAAGTTGGAAAACTGTACAATTAAGGAAAAATTACAGAAAATTGGGGATTTCACATCCTCCCCACTTTAGAGAATTTGGTCCTCCAAATTCAAGTAAGGTTATGTCTTAAAACAATTCCGGGTATCTCTCTCTCATCAAGTTCTCTAGTTCCCAAGTAGCTTCTTCTGTCGTATGGTGTTGCCAAAGAACTTTAACCAATGGAATTGTCTTAGATCTTAGCACCTTATCTTTCCTATCCAAAATCCGAATCGGTTTCTCCACATAACTCAGGTCTTCTTGAATCTCCAAGGGTTCATATTCAATGACATGAGATGGATCCGGATTATACTTCCGAAGCATCGATACATAAAAGACATTATGTACTCCCGATAACTCCGGAGGTAGTGCCAACCTATAGGCCACATCTCCAACACGATCTAGGATCTCAAATGGTCCGATATAACGAGGACTTAATTTACCTCGTCGGCCAAATCTCATAATCCCTTTGGATGGAGATACTTTCAAAAACACATAGTCTCCAACCAAAAACTCAAGTGGCCTCCGTCGAATATCTGCATAGCTCTTTTGTCGACTCTGAGCTGTCTTAAGTCTTTGACAAATCAGTTTAACATTCTCAGAGGCTTGTTCGACTAAATCTGGAGCCAACAATTTGCGCTCGCCCACTTCTTCCCACCCAATCGATGATCGACACCGTCTTTCATATAGAGCCTCATATGGTGCCATCCCGATGCTTGCATGATAGCTATTATTATAAGCAAACTCAGCCAATGGCAGATGGTCGTCCCATGAGCCTTTAAAATCCAAAGCACATGCTCTCAACATATCCTCGAGCGTCTGAATAGTGCGCTCGGACTGCCCATCAGTCTGCGGATGAAAAGCTGTGCTAAAATTCAGCTGAGATCCCATGGCTTCCTGGAAATGTTCCCAAAAGTGAGAAGTAAACCTGGAATCTCTATCCGATGTGATGCTCACTGGAACACCATGTAGTCTTACTACTTCTCTCACATATAAGTCTGCCAAAGCGCTAAGTGTATCTGTAGACTTCATAGGTAGGAAGTGAGCTGACTTCGTCAATCTATCCACTATCACCCAAATACCATCATGATTCCTCTTGGTTCTGGGCAATCCCATAATAAAGTCCATCGTAATGTGTTCCCATTTCCACATAGGTATAGGCAGAGGGTGCAGTAATCCCGCTGGCTTTTAGTGCTCTACCTTAACTTGTTGACATGTGAGACATTTTGTTACAAACTCAGCTATGTCTCTCTTCATGCCAGTCCACCAATACACCTTGCGAAGATTGTGATACATCTTCGTGCTTCCCGGGTGTAATGTGTACCTAGTGGAATGTGCTTCCGTCAAGATTAACTTCCTCAATTCATTATCCTTAGGAACACATATACGGTTATTAAACCTCAATATCTCATCCTTACCCATATGGAATTCTGAGTTCATACCCGATTGAATCTCATCCATAGCCTCAATACACTGAGTATCCTCTCTTTGAGCAACCCGGATTCTATCCATCAACTCTGGTTCAACTCTTAAACTAGCCATCATACCACATTGCTCAAGAGATGTAACACTTAAACTGAGGCTTGCAAACTGCTCCATCAGTTCGTGTTCTTTTATCATCATATATGTTATCATACCTACATGCTTCCGGCTCAGAGCATCCGCCACCACATTGGCCTTCCCCGGGTGGTACATGATCTCACAATCATAATCCTTCAGAAGCTCTAGCCACCTTCTTTGCCTCATGTTCAATTCCTTCTGGGAGAACAAATATTTCAGACTTTTGTGATATGTAAAAATCTGAAATCTCTCACCATACAAGTAATGCCTCCATATCTTCAGGGCAAACACTACTACAGCTAACTCCAAATCATGAGTCGGGTAGTTCTTCTCATGGTCCTTCAATTGTCTGGAACCATAGGCTACTACCTTATCATGCTGCATTAATACGCATCCCAAACCTTGCCCTGAGGCATCACTATACACCGCAAATCCACCTGAACCACTAGGGATGGTCAGGATAGGTGCAGTCGTTAACCTGCGCTTCAACTCTTGGAAACTTTGCTCACAAGCTTCATTCCATTCATACTTTACCTCTTTGCACGTCAGTCTTGTCAATGGAGCAGCTAGCTTCGAGAAACCCTCTACAAACCTTCTATAGTAGCCAGCTAAACCCAAGAAACTCCTAATCTCCGTTACCGTCTTTGGTCTTTCCCATTGAACTACCGCTTCAATCTTCGACGGATCAACTGAGACTCCATCTTTATTGATCACATGTCCTAAAAAGGAGATTTGGTTTAACCAGAATTCACACTTATTTAGCTTGGCATACAATCCTCTATCTCTGAGGGTTTCCAAAACAATCCTTAAATGTTGCTCATGCTCTTCCCATGACCTCGAGTATACCAAGATGTCATCGATGAAGACAATGACAAACTGGTCCAAGTATTGCTTAAACACATCATTCATCAAATTCATGAATGCTGCGGGTGCATTGGTTAACCCAAACGGCATCACCAAGAATTCATAATGGCCATACCGTGTCCTGAATGCAGTCTTAGGGATATCTTCATCTCGAATCTTCAACTGATGATATCCCGATCTTAAGTCTATCTTGGAAAAGACTTGTGCACCCTTTAGCTGATCAAAGAGATCATCTATCCTGGGAAGAGGATACTTGTTCTTGATCGTCACTTTATTCAACCACCAGTAATCGATGCACAACCTCATACTACCGTCCTTCTTCTTGACAAAAAGCACAGGAGCACCCCAAGGGGATACGCTGGGTCGTATGAATCCCTTGTCTAGCAACTCCTGAAGCTGCTTCTTAAGTTCTTCCAATTCTACCAAAGCCATCCGGTAGGGAGCTCTTGATATAGGCTCAGTCCCCGGCACCAATTCGATAGTGAATTCCACTTCCCTATCCGGAGGAAGTCCTGGAAGATCATCCGGAAATACTTCGGAAAATTCCTTAACTACTGGAATTTCGTGAAGTGTGGGACGTTTCTGATCTACGTCTACCACGTGTGCTACAAACCCTTCACATCACAAATATGTTATATCAATTAAATCTCAATTAAACCAAACGAATAATTATGCTTTTGCATTACATATTTGCAAAATTTACAACATAGCTAACGGGAGAGGAGAAAATCACACTCTTAGCATGACAATCTATCATCACATGATTTTCAGCTAACCAATCCATTCCTAATATAACATCAAATCCAGACATATTTAATAAGATTAGGTCAGCTATTGACTCTCTTTCTCCTACCCGTAGCTTACAATTACGATACACTATGTCCGTCATTTGGGATTCCCTAAACGGAGTACTTATTTGTAGCAATCCTTCTAACTGCTCAGGCTCAATATTTAATCTCCTAATAGCCATAGGGGAAATAAAAGAGTGCGTAGAGCCTGAATCAAATAAAGCAAGGACATATGTATCATTAAGGTAAATCTTACCCTGAATCATCTTCGATGAAGCATCAGCGGACTCTTTATCGATGGCAAATACTCTTCCCTGAGTCACTGGTGCCTTTCCTTTCTCTGCCGCTGTGGCCTTACGCTAGGGTTGTGTGGTCTTAGATTGTGGTTGAGGGGTCTTTTCTAACTCTTCGGGTGCCCTCTGATTTATCTTGGGACAATCTTTGATTCTATGTCCCTGTTCACCACACCGATAGCACGCCCCACTCGCCAACCGGCAAGGCTGTGTTCCATGAAATTTCCTGCATTGCACACACCTCGGCATCGTACTCCTCGGTGAGCTAGCGGTACTACCAACTGGATGTTGTGATCTTTCATCACCTATTTTGATCCCGGTGGATCTAGGAGTTCCTGTGTCATAATCATCATAACTCCATATTTATTATAATTCCATATAACCATTAATGAAGACAATATATTTTCTTATAATTGATTTTCTTACCTATTGAAGTTCTGTCATAAGGCCTATTTCTCCTAGATGGATATCTATCCCTCGAGGCCTTCTCATCTGACTTCCGCTTCATAGGTTCTTTACCCTTATTCCTTGCTCGGAAGTCTGCCTGATGAAACTCATAGTCCTGCTCACACAGTTGAGCCTTACGGACTGCCTCTCCATAAGTAGTGATATCCAACGGATATAGCTTAGACCTAATGGAAGGTCTCAATCCCTCCATGAATCTATAGGTCTTATGATCCTCTCTTCTCAGTACTTCAGGATCAAATCTACTCAGTGTAATGAACTTCGACTCATATTGGCTAACCGTCATACTTCCCTGAGTCAAGTTCAAAAACTCAACCTGTAACCTCCTCTGAGCAGTACGTGGGACATATTGTTCATTAAAAGCTTCCACAAATCTATCCCACGTCACCTCTGGATACTTGGCTTCTAATACTGTCTGAGTAACCTGCCACCATGGCTCGGCCTCATCCACTAGCAAGTAGGCGGCTAATCCCACCTTCTCTTTCTCAGTACAAGCCATGTATCCGAATGACTTAGTGACTGCTTTCATCCAGTTCTCCGCGGCTACTGGATCACTGTCCCCTTTGAACTTTGGCGGATCCAACTTCTTAAACTCCTTTATCAGTGCCACACTGCAGTAAGCTGTAGGATCTCGCCTCTCATTAGCTAGAACAGGTGGGGGTTGTACCATAGAAGTAAGAGGTACTGTAGGGGTAACTGCCGGTGCACTAGCGGCCACGTCCGGAAATTTAGCCATAAACTGGGTGAACATTGCGGACATGTTTTCCATATGTTTCTCCATTTTAGCTAGCCTCGTATTCGGGCTATGCGGTGGAGATGGATGAGGAGACGGAACTGGGGGCTCTTCAGTGCGACCCCGTCCTCTTCCTCGTCCTCGTCTAGTACCCCTCCTTCGAGTACTCATTCTGTTAAGATCATAATCAAATAACATCATTTAGTATAACCTTAAGCCGTTATACTACTTAAATAAAATAGGCTAGTACAGTACATTGGGGAATTACTCTAATTCTAGCTTATTGACATCGACAAACTTCAGTCGAATCTGCTCTGATACCAATCTGTGACGTCCTAGTCACTAACCAAATAACAACTAACTTTCATCTCAAATAACAAATAAATCGACTAGTTTATCCGATGTCAATCTCCTTTACTCTTATGCTTTAGGCATTTCTATCAGAGTATAATATTCATTTTCACATGCATAAAATTTTTCATTTATAAACATGTGTCATATACATCAGGATCTCAAATATTCATACACCCTAATCCCCAACATATACAAAACTGTAGTATTGTACTGTACATTAGCCGAAGTAACGGCCGACTAAATATACCTTCAAAGGATAAGTAGGAAGCGTGCTTCGAAGGTATCTCAAAAATCCCGAAATGAGCTCCTCTATCCGGAGCGGAATTACTTCAAGTAATCTGTATGAAAAATAATTGTAAAGGGATGAGTTTACGCTAAGTAAGAAACTCATGTAAAAGAGCGTACTATATCGCTATATGCAGCTTTCTCGCTTGGCTCTATAATGTCATGTAAAATCATTATAAAGCATAGCGCTTATATTTCTTTCAAATATATCAAAAACAAGTAAATCATACTTTCAAGTATTTCCATGGATCTCCAATCACGTGAAATCAAGTAGGCAAATATAATTATTTTCAAACAGATGGGAGACAATTTATATCCAATAGATTCATGCACCATGTAATTCTCATCGTGGATACAGCAAATATATCCTTTAAGGATAATCCAGAGAGATAATTGATACAGCAAATATATCCCATAAGGGATAATCCAATAGATAAATCTCATAAGGATACCGCAAATATATCCCGTTAGGGATAATCCTGAGAGATATCAAATAAATGGCGTACCCACGTATGGGCCAGGGATCCTCCCCAAAGCCGAATCAAATAAGAGACTCATGGCCATTGTCTATATCCCACAATTTCACTAGTCAGGTGCCGTACTGCGGGTCTGAGGGCTGGACTAGAGCTCCTCAGTCAAATACAAGTAACAAATAATGTGCATGCTCTTTTGAGAGATTTATAGTCTCCAAAAACCTTGTTCATATAAGTTTTAAACAAGTATGAATATCCTTTCTTAAAACAGGTTCTCAAAACCTTTCTTTCAAATAGGCAGTCGACTGGTCATATATGGCAGTCGACTGCTACCCCATGTTTTGCCTTATTGAATTTCTTTTCCTTTTTGAAATTCAATTATTATATTTTTCAAAATACAAATAGGGCAGTCGACTGGCCCCAAATGGCAGTCGACTGGTTTTGAAACAGAATGCTTCCTGAAAATTAGCAGTCGACTGGCCCCCTTGGCAGTCAGCTGGTTTTGAAACAGAATGCTTCTGGACAAATAGCAGTCGACTGACTCCCCTAGCAGTCGACTGGTTTGAAATAGAATGGTTTCTGGAAAATGGCAGTCGACTGGCTCCCATGGCAGTCGACTGGCTCCCATGGCAGTCGACTGGTTTGCATCGATTTTCGAAAAACGGCGTTTTTGATGTCTCTAGGCAGTCGGCTGCTACTTAAGGCAATCGGCTGCTCTTAGCCTAATTGGTACTAGGAGTAGGACCCAAATGGTACCCTTTTTCCTGAAATTAAAACAGCTGTACTTCTTTCCAAATCAATCAAAACATACTAAAACATGCGGACATAGTCACCCTACGTCCGTTACATAAATTCCTTACCTCAACTAGCAATTAATCCACAAGTTGGTTGCACCAACACTTGTCCTTTTTCCACTTCTTCAAGCTGTAAACATCATGGCAAATTTAAACTTCAATAAACCTATTCTACCAACTCCATACAATATTAAACCATCAATAAAATCAACTAAAACCTTCTAACTTGCTTACCTTTGCAATTCACCAAATCTTTGGATTTTGAGATCTACTTAACCACTTGGATTCACTCTCTCATATTAAAGGCATAGGTTAAGCTATCGACAAGGATCGTTTTTCGCTAAAGAAGTTTAACGAATCGATGGCATGAGATGGTGGTTTGTCAAGGTGAGAAGCTTGGACACTTGGAGGAAATTGGAAGCAACGAGAAAGAGAAGGGCTGGAAGCTGCCGTGGGGTGCAAGAGGTGATGATGATGATGAGTCATGGCTTTCATTAAATGCCCATAAATGCATTCTAATCTCCTCATCATCCTATCTCAGCCATTGACCCTCCATTGACCCTTTTGACCATTAATTGTTTGACCATCAATTGCCTTAATTCCCCTCATGTCCCATACACCATATATATATCAGAAAATTCCCATTTATTCCTTTAATTCAAGTTGGAAAACTGTACAATTAAGGAAAAATTACAGAAAATTGGGGATTTCACACATCGTTCCCCCTCCCCCTTGCGAGAACGGAATCTACCGCTATTGGGGTGCACCCGTAGGCCATCGCACCTCACGGCTATCTCTGTTAGATCTATGGCCATAATCTATAAGTGGTCCTCGGGTCCACTTGCCAAGTGACCTCGAGACCGCTGATGACTTGGCGGGTCCATCAGTCCTGTGACGCCCTGAGGTACACTCGTTGGTCTATTGACCGAGCCACTGCCCCAGGCGGGTCACGCAATAGTAATGCATGAATTCGGGGCCTAAAGTCTCAAATTCAAATTATATCTCATGGAAAACCTTTAAGGAATTATCTTAGCCATGTTATCATATTCTCAAAATAATTTGATTTCCAAAAAGGTTTAGGCTTTCTGTTTACAAAACACCTTTACAACATTCCAAAATCTCAACGTTTTAAAACCTGCTCGCCCATGGTCAGCTCGCCTAACATGGCTCGCCCATGGCAGCTCGCCACTGCGGTGAACTTGTGTTCACCCGCCAACCTTACTTTTAAAATCAACAAGCAACAATGGCTCGCCCTCAGTGGCTCGCCCATGACCAGTTCGCCCACTATGGCATTGCCATGGTCAGTTCGCCCAACTGCAACACTTCCATGGTCAACTCACCCAATGGGATACTACCATGGTCAACTCGACCAGTGCGAAGAACTTGTGTTCGCCCGCCCAACTTCACTTTTAAAATCAGAAAGCAAAACTGGCTCGCCCTTAGCAGCTCACCCATTTATCAATTCACCCAAAAAGGGTTTATATTTTCTATTTTTCAAAGATACTTAAAATGGCTCATTTTCGTTGGAAACATCATAGAAATCTGTTCGCCATGGTCAGCTCGCCCAAAATGGCTCGCCCATGGTCACACCAAAATGGGATGAACAAGTGTTCGCCCGCCACCCTCTGTATTTCAACAAAATACGGGCAAGCCACTTTCGGCTCGCTCATAGTTTTCTTATCAAAACGGGTCGCCCGCCCTTAAAAATTATAAACGAGATTTACTCGCCCAACATAAAAACACAAGGGCTCGCCCGCCCTGTACCAGCTCGCCCAAATCAAACAATTATCAAAACAATGCATGTCATAAAACAAAACAATTTCTCGATAATTTCTAAGAAATTTACTCCACAGGACATGCATTCACTTCACACACATCTCCCTTACCTGGTCTACCGAAGCTTTGTTTTCCGATCGCCTTCCCGATCGCTTTTACCGAGTCCATAATTCCCGGCTGCAAAATAGTTTATTAAAACTATTAATATTTTCTTTAAATAACTTCCATTCACTTGGGCGAGACTTTAGATAAACAAACCAGCTCGCCCAACTGATATCCTACTAGCTCACCCAACAGAGCCCTTAGTAGCTTGCCCAACCGAGCTCGCCATCATCAAATAGCTTACACGTGGGAGCTCGCCTAACATTTCAACTCGCCATGCCAACTTGGTTTTATTGTGGGAGTTCGCCCACCAGTCAACTCACCCTATGCTTATGCATTTAAGCTCGCCCATGAATTCACTTCACTAGAGTTGGGCGATCTCGCCCATTTGAACAAAGACTTTACCTTGGCGAGTTCATTATTATCTACTCGCCTCATTGGCGAGTACTAATTACCATCATTGGCAATCACAATAGTCGCCATTCTCGTCACTTATTCCATGATTTTTCTTGTTTTCATAATTTCTAAGGATCTAACTAAAACAAAGCTGAATTCTATGTTTATTACTTTGTAAAACATAGAAATCTATCATTGAATCTCAAGAACACTTTAGAAATATGAAACTCACCTCAACCAACTGCACTTCCAGAACAGATTGTTTTCTGTCTCATGTTGGCCTCCTTTTGCTTATTTCCTTCAGCTCATCAACTATGGAGGAAAGGTTTTATAAGTATGTTTACTGGTTTAGCTAACTTAAGGTTTGAAGTTTAGTAAATCGGGTATGATAGAAATGAGAGAAATCAGAACATAAACTGGCAGTTGCACAGCTCTCATGAAGAAGATGAAGTTTGCCAAATGAGTTTTCCTCAAGCATTTCTTCTTATATAGCCATGCTAAACCAATCCGAAGCTACCGCCTGTCCCTTATCCTATTTCCTTCATCATTTTCACGTCTTTCATGCATTTAACGCATGAAGAAAACTGAAGCACAAGTGGCGTGAAAGTCCTCCTTCCATACGCCTTTTTCTCATGCTATTGACTTTGTTTTACTCCTCAACCAATAAGTATAATTCCTTTATTGACTTTACATCCTCTCTATTAATTGTCTCCAACCGTATGACTTACAAGTCAGTTTTGGCTGCCAATCGGTTTAAATCTATTTTCACTTTGTCCACAAGTGTCATTCCAGTTCGCCCCTTCAAGCTTGCCAACTTAAGATTTGGCAATTACGAGAATTTCCCTCTTCCTGGCGATCACATACAAGTTTGGCGATCATAATTAATAACTGTACTCGCCCACTGGCTATCATATGGGCGATCACCAGTCCTCGCCCCATTGGGCAATCACCAGGAATTGCTCAACTCACCAATCTTGCTCTGATTCACGCCACACGTTGGCGAACTCACCTATTCGCCAGTATGGCCGTTAGTTACAACTAGTCATCCTTCATTGGCGATCACCCTTGTTCACCTATTGGCGAGCTCTTCCATTATGACTCGCCATCATCAACTCGCCGTTATGCATTGGCGATTATCATCTGGCTCGCCCATTGACGAGCTGTCCACTGTAGTACTCGCCCGTCGAGTATTTCACCGAAATTGCTTCTTTCACAACTCAAGTTAAGGAACTTTTTATTCAAGTGGAAATCAATATTTAATATTTATTTAATTTCCATTATTAATTTATAAAATTAGACTCTACAGTAGTGTAGAATCAGGTCTTACATTTTCTCCCCACCTTAAGAAATTTGGTCCTCCAAATTTCAACCGAACTTATCAGTGAGAAAGCTCTGTATATTTCTTACTCATAAGGCATTCTAATTCTCAAGTAGCCTCATACTGCCAGAGAATCCCATCAACGAATTAATCTTTGATCTCTACTTTTTATCACAATACTTTATCCTTCCTATCCAAAATCCATACCGATTTCTCAACGTAACTCATGTCCTCTCTAATCTCTAGGACTCTTGTTGAATCACGTGAGAAGGATATGGATAGTACTTACTTATCATTGAGACATGGAATATATTGTGCATTCCTGACAACTCTGGAGGTAGTGCACATCTCTCACACAATTCAAGATCTCCAACAATCCAATGCATCGAGAACTCAATTTCCCCCTCATTATGCATTCCAATGGTAAGACCTTAATATATATATATATATAATCTCTTACATATCTTAAGAAGTTTGTTCGACCAAGTCAAAACTAATTTCCAGTCTCCCATTTTCTCATGCTATCGTGGATTATATTGTCTGCTAAATAAACCCTTTCAAGTGTTATGCTCATACTCTCCTTGGGCCATTTTCATACTCAAACTCTGCCAGGATAGAGGATTATCCCAGGAGCCTAAAAATCAACTGCACACGCTCACCATATCCTCGAGCGTCAATATCATATGCTCGGACTGTCTCTCAGTCAGTGGATAAACTGCGGTGTAATACTCAATCGGAATCCCCTAGCTTCCTGTAATCTCTCTCAACACGGAGATACGAAGCGGGACTCTGTATCAAATGTAATGCTCCCTGGAATACTGTAAACCTCACTATTTCCCTGACATATAACTCGACCAAGGCACTATTTAACTCAATGAATTCCATACTTCAAGGAATAAGCAGACTCTCTCGATATATCAGCAACTATCCAGATAGCATCTTACTCTTTTCAATTTTCATTTATTATAGGAAGTACCACCAACATAGGTATCTTTCTTCCTTATCACATTTTCACTTCTAGCAAATCTCATCTCTACTATGAGACTGCTAGCCTTTCAATATGCTCCAATTTTTCTTTAAGAGCCCTATCCGCCTCTTCAGGCCATCGACAATCATCCCTTTAGCGCTTTCCCGCGTTCTAGGATTACTCTTTTCAAGTGAGTCGGCGACCACCTAGTTCGCCCACATCTCTCATCATGTTATCTGGTGTTGAGCGATCATCCCATCTTATGGGTCGCCATCCCGGATTTTATTCAAGGTCCTGAAGAACTCGGGCTTCTTCTCTCAAGATCAATTTACACTTCCTGAAATCTTTTAGCAAATTTTTCACTTCCTTTACACAGTAACTCATTGTTACTACTTATCACTTATCATCTCATTCGGTGCTAAGTTGATAATAAATTGGTAACTATCATTTAGATAGTTTTAATCAATCATATGTAATTGTCCCAGTAGTTTCTTAAATACAACACACTCGCCCTCAATATATCCCGGAGCATCCACACAATGCGCTTGGATATCTATATCAATCTGAGGCAGTGCTAACAGCAGAATTTAGGAATCCCAAAATCTCTTGCTATCTACTCAAAGCATGTGGTAATTCAGGGATCCTCTTCACAAGTACTCACTCACTGGAACTCCACATATGTTCTCACTGTTTCACCAATATTTATCGACTATAGCACTCAAGACATCTTAAACAGGATGATGAAGTGAATTAACTCGGTTACACAATCCATAATCACTTTTATAACCTCATAATTAAACTATGACTGCCCTTCTTTTGCAGTCCTTAATACTAACCACCGATTACGTCACAGGTAATCATTTTTTCTCGATATCTTCTTTTATATCTAATTAAAAATTTTATCTCTTATTCTCCTAGTACATATAATATCACTACTTGGAGAATATATTTAAGAGTATGATTTCCTCACTTCAATTTCCAAAATTTAATTTATTAACATTCAAATTTCATCATCACTTTACTTTTGCACTTTTACATTTCTAGTATACACCTGTATACTCATGTATATCCTTCTTCAGGATTAGTAGTACTTCTTGTATCTGCTCCTCTAAATATAACAATTACTTCTTTCCAATTCCGGCTTGTCATTAATTCCAGCCATAACTACGTAATGATCAGAGGAGATCAGATTTATTTTTATACTTGGGAACTACCTCATAACTCGTGTTCCCTAGTCATCATATGACTTGTCTCTTAAGACAATTTCCATTCTATATCATTTATCACCACTGTCATTTTTCCCACTCAATATAGTACTTTACTGTTACTATCTCATAACCATTTAGAATACTGTATTCATGCATACCCATTCACTTTCACTTTCTCAGAAATAAGTATTGCATCAATAATATAGCAATTCCACAAACTTCCTTCACAAATTATTTATGCCATACAGGTGACTCTCATAAATCTTATACCTCAATAACCACACTTTAATCTCACTTAAATAGTGAGATCCTTTACTCATACAACTTCAATGTCTACTTAATTATTCGAGACCTCACGTCTCTACTGCATATAGTTCTATTAGAAACCGATGGTCACTGACTTAGCAATAAGGTTTTCCATACCTTATTCAATAATATTTCCTAATCAATATACATATTTATTCTCTTTAAAATCATCCTAGTTGGCTTTAGGCACACAAATATGAAGGATACTACAGTCGGCTAGGGATCCAGATAGAATATGATAGGTATTTTAGAATACCATACTTGTTCCGCAACCTAGAAGCAACTGTAGAGAGTACAGATCCCATTATTTTCAAAACGATATAATTTTCGTTTCCACCAGTTATACCAAAACAGTTTATTTCTTTACTCATCAATCTCTTGAGTAATATCTCAAGCTCTGCTGATTCATTGGTAAGAGCTTACAAACAAATTCCATATTGTGAATCGAGTTAACAATCTCTCGAATCCACGTTACTTCATATGCTTACTTAACATCATCATGTAATTTCAAATTCACAAACTCATATCATCTTGGATGTCTCATTATTTACATCCAACCAAATCACTACGTATCCTCCAAACACATATATAAATTTTCAAGTCACTTTACAAGTATTTCAATTCTATGGATATCGTAACGGACCAACCCAACCGGCCATGGCAACCCCTTTTTAGGCCCATCGACAACGATTGCTGTGACAACGCTACTTATTCATAATGTCCCCTCTGGCGAATGCCCCGACGCCCGGTCCTTCCAACCGTGCTCGAGCTCGCCCATCTCAAGGTTTTCCTTTCGCATCCACAGTGACTCGAACACTTGACTTCTTTAATTGTCAAGTTACTACTAATATTCATTCTCCTGAAACATATGGAGTATATATAACTAGTATTATCATCGATATTTACATCGTTTCTCACACAATTCACTTTTCATAATACTCAAAATCCCTAACCAAAATAACTCATGTTTTACTTCAATTCAGACCCCAATATCCAAAACAGGACCAACTATCTTGCGACCTCTCATAGTATATACTTCAGGTCGCCTTACTCATTCATATATCAGTGGGGTCCACAGTAGGGATCATCCTTTACACCATCAAATACTATTTCACAATCAAGTCCGATTTTAAATCCATTTAGTCACTCATGACTTTAAAAAAAAAAACATATCAATATAGGGGTATGTTCATAAATTCCCATTTAATTCTCTCTGTTCAATTTATCTCCAAACACGCGGTCTTAGGGCTTATACACTAATATCATCCCTTTTCATTTCAATATCATCATTTCAGGATCTTAATTCGATATGGAAAGAGAAGTCCTGGTAGGGCCCTTACCGAGTTCCTCACTGTACCTTATCGAATAGACCTGACATTATGATGATAAGATCACCTATCTCATGCAAAATTCCCGGATTACAATCTCTATTTCTAATTCTTAATTCATCAACTTTCACCATATTTTAACACTTAACTCATTTCACAGTCATTTGACTCCTTTATACATTCAGACTATACAGTACTACAGGGGATGTTAACCTTTCTTAACACTTTTCATGCTAAAGATATCGACAAACATCAGACCAACCAAAGCTCTGATACCATTAAATCTGTAACAGTCCGTTACCACATTTTTCACGTATTTCCATACAACTATTACCGGTTGGGCTGTCTGTGATGCCAATAACATTCTACAATGATAGTGATAAATAATAATATTTATTTATCAAATACGGAATATGAAATTTCTTTTTATTATTCCTTACATCTGACATCCCCTATTATTTTATTCTCAATAAAGTAGTACTGTATACATATGTCTGAAATGTAAAAGAGAAGTGACTATACCTGTCATATTTGACATAAATTGCCCTCGCGCTTTATATGTAGCTATCCATGTGGGAGCTAATTCTCTCAAACTCCGTGTTTTCTTTATCTGTGGAGTTAAAACAAAGGGGTGAGCGATTCATACGCTCAGTAAAGGAAACATATGCTGCTTTATAAAACCAAAACTATATACCACAAAGTATTTATTTTTCCTAACATCATATCAAGTAGGAAAACAGTGGATATAGTAACCAGTACTCTCAAAACATCAATCAAATCACTGGCTAATCTGTTTACTTTAAAATGTAGTAAACAGTAAATAGGATTTAACAAATTCTCTTAGTAAACAGAAATCAACAAGTTGAGACTAGGCATCACCCTATAAATAAGTCATGCTATCATCGTTCCCCCTCCCCCTTGCGAGAACGGAATCTATCGCTATTGGGGTGCACTCGTAAGCTATCACCCCTCACGGCTATCTCTGCTAGATCTATGGCCATAATCTATAAGTGATCCTCGGGTCCACTTGCCAAGTGACCTCGAGACCGCTGATGACTTGGCGGGTCCATCAGCCCTGTGACGCCCTGAGATGCATTCGTTGGTCCATCGATCGAGCCATCGCCCCGGGCGGGTCACGCAATAGTAATGCATGAATTCGGGGCCTATAGTCTCAAAATCAAATTATATCTCATGGAAAACCTTTAAGGAATTATCTTAGCCATGTTATCATTTTCTCAAAATGATTTGATTTCCAAAAAAGTTTAGGCTTTCTGTTTACAAAACACCTTTAAAACATTCCAAAATCTCAACGTTTTAAAACCTGCTCGCGCATGGTCAGCTCGCCCAACATGGCTCGCCCATGGCAGCTCGCCAGTGCGGTGAACTTGTGTTCGCCCGCCAACCTTACTTTTAAAATCAACAAGCAACAATGGCTCGCCCTCAGTGGCTCGCCCATGAACAGTTCGCCCACTATGGCATTGCCATGGTCAGTTCGCCTAATGGGATACTACCATGGTCAACTCGCCCAATGGGATACTACCATGGTCAACTCGCCCAGTGCGGAGAACTTGTGTTCGCCCGCCCAACTTTGCTTTTAAAATCAAAAAGCAAAACTAGCTCGCCCTTAGCGGCTCACCCATTTATCAATTCGCCCAAAAAGGGTTTATATTTTCTATTTTTCAAAGATATTTAAAATGGCTCATTTTCGTTAGAAACACCATAGAAATCTGTTCGCCATGGTTAGCTCGCCCAAAATGGCTCGCCTATGGTCACACAAAAATGGGGTGAACAAGTGTTTGCCCGCCACCCTCTGTATTTCAACAAAATACTGGCAAGCCACTTTTGGCTCGCCCATACTTTTCTATCAAAACGGGTCGCCCGCCCTTAAAAATTATAAACGAGATTTACTCGCCCAACATAAAAACACAAGGGCTCGCCCACCCTGTACTAGCTCGCCCAAATCAAACAATTATCAAAACAATGCATGTCATAAAACAAAACAATTTCTCGATAATTTCTAAGAAATTTACTCCACAGGACATGCATTCACTTCATACACATCTCCCTTACCTGGTCTACCGAAGCTTTGTTTTCCGATCGCCTTCCCGATCGCTTTTACCGAGTCCATAATTCCCGGCTGCAAAATAGTTTATTAAAACTATTAATATTTTCTTTAAATAACTTTCATTCACTTGGGCGAGACTTTAGATAAACAAACCAGCTCGCCCAACTGATATCCTACTAGCTCACCCAACAGAGCCCTTAGTAGCTTGCCCAACCGAGCTCGCCATCATCAAATGGCTTACACATGGGAGCTCGCCCAACATTTCAACTCGCCATGCCAACTTGGTTTTATTGTGGGAGTTCGCCCACCAGTCAACTCACTCTATGCTTATGCATTTGAGCTCGCCCATGAATTCACTTCACTAGAGTTGGGCGATCTCGCCCATTTGAACAAAGACTTTACCTTGGCGAGTTCATTATTATCTACTCGCCTCATTGGCGAGTACTAATTACCATCATTGGCGATCACAATAGTCGTCATTCTCGTCACTTATTCCATGATTTTCCTTGTTTTCATAATTTCTAAGGATCTAACTGAAACAAGGCTGAATTCTATGTTTATTACTTTGTAAAACATAGAAATCTATCATTGAATCTCAAGAACACTTTAGAAATATGAAACTTACCTCAACCAACTGCACTTCCAGAACAGATTGTTTTCTGTCTCATGTTGGCCTCCTTTTGCTTATTTCCTTCAGCTCATCAACTATGGAGGAAAGGTTTTATAAGCATGTTTATTGGTTTAGCCAACTTAAGGTTTGAAGTTTAGTAAATCGGGCATGATAGAAATGAGAGAAATCAGAACATAAACTGGCAGTTGCACAGCTCTCGTGAAGAAGATGAAGTTTGCCAAATGAGTTTTCCTCAAGCATTTCTTCTTATATAGCCATGCTAAACCAATCCGAAGCTACCGCCTGTCCCTTATCCTATTTCCTTCATCATTTTCATGTCTTTCATGCATTTAACGCATGAAGAAAACTGAAGCACAAGTGGCGTGAAAGTCCTCCTTCCACACGCCTTTTTCTCATGCTATTGACTTTGTTTTACTCCTCAACCAATAAATATAATTCCTTTATTGACTTTACATCCTCTCTATTAATTGTCTCCAACCGTATGACTTACAAGTCAGTTTTGGCTGCCAATCGGTTTAAATCTATTTTCACTTTGTCCACAAGTGTCATTCCAGTTCGCCCCTTCAAGCTTGCCAACTTAAGATTTGGGAATTACGAGAATTTCCCTCTTCCTGGCGATCACATACAAGTTTGGCGATCATAATTAATAACTCTACTCGCCCACTTGCTATCATATGGGTGATCACCAGTCCTCACCCCATTGGGCGGTCACCAGGAATTGCTCAACTCACCAATCTTGCTCTGATTCACGCCACACGTTGGCGAACTCACCTATTCGCCAATATGGCCGTTAGTTACAACTAGTCATCCTCCATTGGCGATCACCCTTGTTCGCCTATTGGCGAGCTCTTCCATTATTACTCGCCATCATCAACTCGCCGTCATGCATTGGCGATTATCATTTGGCTCGCCCATTGGCGAGCTGTCCACTGTAGTACTCGCCTGTCGAGTATTTCACCGAAATTGCTTCTTTCACAACTCAAGTTAAGGAACTTTTCATTCAAGTGGAAATCAATATTTAATATTTATTTAATTTTCATTATTAATTTATGAAATTAGACTCTACAGTAGTGTAGAATCAGGTCTTACACAAGTGGGTTAAGTAAAGTTTGTTAACACAATTTTGTAGGAATGGCTTAAATTTTATAAATATTTCAGTTAATTCTTACATTAAGAAAATACAAATGCTGTGGCTAGACATTGAGGTAAGTGTTGCATCTAAAACCTATACCGCAAGTGCACGAGTCGCAACAAGTAATAAAGTGACGAGTACAGATATCGTTCCCATGAGGATTAGTTAAAATTGGTCTAGCTAAGTACTAAAATTGGTCATCCTATATTTATTCAAACAATTAAAAATAGTTCAAGTTAAATTAACTACTAAAACAATAAAAATAAAAATAAAAAAATTAAATTAAATTAAAGATTAAGAAAATTAAATTCCAATCATAAAATTAAAAAGCAAAATAAATTAAGTTAAATTAAATTAAATTGATAAAATTAAAATAAAATTTACCTAAAACTTAAATTAAAATCATTATGCTAATTATCTAATTATTTTACTATACTAAAACAAATTACTAATCTAAGCTTAACCAATAAATTAAATTATCCGACTTTAAAATAAGATAACTTGCTAAAATAATCTAATAAACTTAATATAATATTAAAATATATTAACTTAATCATTAGAAGACAGTTTAGAACATGGCATAATTAAAACAAAACATTCAAAACTAGAATATGAAACTAGAACCAAGCCATCATGCGTCACTAAGCAAACCGTAAGCCCTTGCCACACACAAGCAATATACGCCACCTCCTGCTTCCTGCTCCAGCAAACAGCCCTGTTGTCGCACCAACAGACGCATGCTTCGCCTCTGGTTGCAGCAACTATTGCACCAACAAAGAAAGACCGAAACAGCAAGTGTAGAAAACAGAAACGTGAAGAACCAGTGAAACAGAACAAATAGCAGAATTTAAAACCAGAAAAATGAAAATTTTAAGGTAGAAGAAGAAAAGAACACTACGGTACAATAAGAACTTTGAAAATAAAATTCGAAGAAGCTAAGATGAAGTTAACACGAAATTAAAGCAGTAAATAAATAAAAATAAAATAAAAACAGCGCATGGAATTTCAAGGAATAAAAACTGTAAATGCATTTAAGGTAAGTTAAAAAGAGCTTGAACAACTGAAATTCTAGCAGAGTTTAGGAAAATCTAAGCTAAAAAAAATAAAGAAACGACACAGAAATAAAACAATGGGAGAACTTGGCTGCTAACACTCAGCCTTCTCCTCCACCCTCTAAACCAAAACTAGGGCCTGTTTGTAATTGTTCCTAAACTAAAGAAAATGTACAAAGAAAAATGCAGAACAACGATGAAGAAAATGTAGCAACTTGGAAGACTTAATCTGCAGTCTCTTTTCCTGTTATAGTTGGGGCTTCCCTTCAAGTCTTGGACTACATGCTTCACTTGGGCTTCTTTTCCTTTTGGGCTGACATTCAAGTAAAATACGATTGGATTAGGTTATTGGGTTTTGAGGGTTAGGTAAAAGGATTTAAAATAGGCATAAGGTTTATAGATAAGTGTAGAAAAAGGGTTTGAAATTTTAGAACTATTTTATTTATTTCTTTTTTTAGAATTTAAAAGGTTAAGGATTTAAAGTTAAATTTTGGTTTAAGGTTTGAAAAATGCAAACTTAAGATTTAGGAGTAAAGTTAAGGTGAGGGTTTAAACACCAAATCTAACCATTTTTCCTTAATCTTCTTGCCATTTTCTTGAATTCCCCATTATTTTTAAAGTTCCTACACATGAAAACAATTTAATTAAAATGGGAGGAAATTGCATGAAAATTCCAAAATTTAAGCAAAATTATGAATAAAATACTATAAAAAATGAATATTTTAAAGACTGATTAGTAAGCTAAGAGTAAACGTATAGTTAGTTTATAAATTCAATTTCTACTTGGGCTAGATTGAAACTTGTTTTCTGCTTTACGTGTTGTGGCCAGCCAAGCGTGCATGTTAAGTGAAGTGAATTGATGCATATCTGCATTCATGTATAACATGTTTTGAGTTTAGTTATTTAATAACTATATTTTTAATAACTTGCATTTTGTTTTAAATTGGAAAGTCTTGGTTTGAACTGACTTTTGAAATAAATTGAAACTTCCTTACATTTGAAAACTCAAAACTGATTGAATAAGCGCTTTGAAATTCATGGAAGCCAAGTGCTACACGAAAAAAGTGTTTTTGAACTTTTTTGAGTGCAGGCATATCCTGCAACCTTTGGGTCATTTTTAGTCTATCGAGCTTAGCTCTAGGCATTATACCCGTCTATCGAGCTTTGTGCTATAAACCAGTGCAATGTACCTATCAAGCCTAGTGCTCCATGTAAATTATACTTGTCTAAAAAACCAATAGGCAAGTTCTAGCTCTCTACTGATCAGTGAGAGTGGAGTATTGTTCTATAGCCATAGATTTTGTATTACTTGCGATACCATTCCATCACTAGCTAGGATGGACATCGTTATCGTTATCGTATCAGTGATTGAGGATTTTTGCCTAAATTCTACATACTATCATTTTACTATTAGTATTGATTTCAGTGAATCAAGGCTATATGCCTAAAGGTTATTGATTTTCGTTTTATGAACTTATTGATTATCAAAGTTCATACTAATTGATTTATTAAAATGTATACTAATTGATTTATCAAAGTGCATACTGATTAATTTATCGAAGTACATGGTGATTATTTATCGAAGTGCATAGTGATTGATTTATCAAAATGCATAATGGTTTAACTTAATCGCAGTGCATAATGAAAGTGATTTAAATAATGTGCAAAACAAAAGTGTTTCGATTAAAGTCCATATTGAGTCACTTGGTATCATGATATAATACCATGTTTACACGCACTTCAATATTGTTTTTTTTTACACTTGCATGTAGATCGACATGAGTCTAACATGCATTTACTTAAATTACTTACTGAGCTGTGGTTTGTTTGCCCCTTTCCAACAATCTTGTAGATCATACAAGTTAGACTCCACACTTGGAGTTCCTATACGAGGCCTCAGGGACATTATCTATTAGCAGCACTTGTCTAAGTCCTTTAAGTGCTGTTTTTATTTCTTTTGAGGTATACAAAACTTGTATATCATTTTGGTTATCATGTATATACATTTTAAAGTGCACAGTACATTTTTATTGAAAATATTTTGGGATGTAGCGTAGGATCGCTCTAAATTATTATAGACTAGTATGATTATCGAGTGCAATCCAAGATATCATTGTGGTATTGTAAATGTGAACTTTATGGAATGTAAAAATGTTTAATTGATGATTCTAGGAATGTGTGTAGTACATGATTATATAAACTGTGAATTGTGTTGTTGAGATATGATGTGGGAAATATATATATATATATGTATATATTGCAGGTTAATTAAATGGGGAAAATTGATTATATATAAAGGGAGATTTTCGACCGTTTTCTTTTGCTAGGTTAATCTTGAATTGAAATATTGAGGAAGCAAGTAGATTTGCTCTAGTAGTTAATCACTTAAATGGCAATGATAAGTTAATTCAAATTAAAAAAAGGTGAAAATTGTTTAGCAGTGACATTGACACTTACACCGACACCAACACCAACACCGAATACAAACCTTAAAGTGAAAAGAAAAATTTAGTTCATAAATTTGATAAGTGAACTAAGTGTGAGTATTAAGTGCACGTCATAGCCTTCAGATCATAACAGATATAATGGTATTAAAGCAATGTTTGTCTAATACGTGCTAGTGATATAGTAATTGTTATTAGTGTTACATCTCATGTACAGTATAATGTCTGCATGTAACTTATCGTTACTAACCTATTCCAAGATTGATCTGCTCATGGTATAAGTATTTCTTTACATTGAAATACAATGAGAAGGACTAGACTTCGAGGGAGGCCTAGGGGGTCAGTTCAAAGACCATCGATTACAGCTCCGACTCTACCACAAAACCTCCTTCTCCACCACATCCGACTCCTCACCATAGTACAATATGGAGGCGAGGATGGCTAGAATAGATCAAAGTCATGAGGCCATGACAGCCTTCTTACAACAATTGGTGGCCAACCAAGCTAGTGCACACCATGCTGCATTGCCACTTCCTGCACCTTTTGTGCCACTACCTCTACCACTACCACAACAGGCACCGCCTCTGCCAGCTCCTGTACTACCACAGATTGCACCTCCATTAGTTGTACCTCAGATAGTAGTGCCTTTACCAGCCACATTTGAGGCTGGGAATCTGGTGGATAGAAACATGACACTCCTCCAACAATTCCAAAAGATGAATCCATCATAGTTTAAGGGGGAGAGATTAGGAAAGGAGGAATTCGAGAGGAAACTAAGGGATCTTATTAAATCCATGAATTAAAATAAAGAGATGTTATTTTGAGGTGTAATCCTACTTGTGTTATAAGGTTTTGGTATTGCATGATTGAGAAATGAATTTGGATTGAAATTAGTAAGGTTTGGAAGTGTAATTTCAAAAACAAAACTAGAAATTATCTAGGAGCAACCGACTGCATTAATGGCAATAGACTACGTAGACATAGAAAAAGGATAAATTCTGGGTTTTCGACTCAAGGAAGTCGACTTCCATGAAGACCGATTGATTACCTTAAACTTAGAAGCATTCTATCTTCAAGCCAGTTGATTGCCCCTTACACCAATCAACTACTTTGAACTCAGAAGCATTCTATCTAAAAACTAGCCAACTGCTTTTTACACAAATGCATTCTGCCTAAAACCAGTCGATTACCCTCAAAAACCAATCGACTGCCCCCTTTACGATTTTAAAGAAAATAAAGTTTAAATTTTCAATTTCAAAAATTAATAAAAGACAGAGCAGCCAACTACCCCAATAGAGCAGTCAAGTACCTCAAGACAATTGAAAAGGATTAAAAGAGAACTTTGAGGAAGATATCCATTGTCCTTAGACTAAAGTCATAAGGTCTTGAAGTATGACAAATAATTGATTAAGCTATGGTCTTGATAAAAACTGCAATGTTTTTTATTGTAGGCATTCGATTTATCGAGAGCTAGCAAGCGCTTGTAATACGAAAGGCATTGATTTCGCCTAACCAACTCGCATTGTTGATCTTGGTAGGCTAAGAGACAGGAATCGAATTGAAAAGCTAAGGAGTGTAGTAAATAACTCCTAAGCAACTACTTTACATCTAAACTAATTCAAAATCTATCTTAGATTTATATTTTAGTCAGACATTGATATACTGCTTACCAAACTTCCCTTGGCTAATGGTTTATTACTTCCAAAATTGTTTTCATACGCATGTTAAAGGCTTGCAAATTCTTTATCTGTTTTTATGTACCATTGTACGATTTAAAGAGCATTTTAAAGACTTTGAAATCAAACTCAGCTTTTGCCTCAAAACAAGATATCTCTGTTTTCACTTTTAACAATAGTGTTTTTATACCTTAAGATCCTTAGACTATCAGATCTGTTCTATGATCTACAATATTGAAACAAAGTCAAGGAAGACTGCTATCTGATTTACCGATTGATATTGTTTTAAACTCGAGATATTGAGACCTTTGGGCATCATATGGATATTATTTTAGGCCCTAGGTATTAAGACCTTTAGGCATTATATAGACATT
This sequence comes from Heritiera fomes, assembly GCA_032173925.1. Taxonomy (NCBI): domain Eukaryota; kingdom Viridiplantae; phylum Streptophyta; class Magnoliopsida; order Malvales; family Malvaceae; genus Heritiera; species Heritiera fomes. Next base: position 12,229,764 of record JAPDPM010000015.1, on the reverse strand, counting down.
GTTTTAGACCCAGGGTGTTGAGACCTTAGGGCATCTCACCGAAAAAAAAGATATAGGGCATTTATAACTTACTTGGAGCACTTTTTCGTAAGCATAATTCTAAGAAACGATAGCTTGTCTCGCTTGTTACGTTTGGACAAGTCTCGCTCTCACCTAATCAGTGGGCTGGGGTTAATTGGTCTATACATAAGCAATGTCCCTTTTTGGGAGATTGCTACAGTTAGCTATCGTGGATCATTATGATTGTTAGCTCTAAGATTTAACTATAAACGTAATGCCTTATCTCCTGGTACAGTGATCGGATTTATCAATAAGACTTAATGTTTTACAATGATGTGATTCATCAATGTAATTTGTACGCTTATGCATGATTTGAAATGAAGATTTAGATTTTCATATGTAATTGTTGTTTCTTCTGTTTTACGATGCAGCATAAGGGTTTTGGAATTACCAAATGTGTATGATATATGGGTTTGAAACTGAATGATGCAAGTTTGATTTTAAGTTGCTTTCTGTAGTTACTTACTTAGTATATCTCACTCCCTTCTTCTTTCCCTCCCTTTTAGATTGACGATCAGCACTGTGCCTACTCTTTTATCTCGGATAGCTCCTCGATGTAGCTTTCCACGTAATAGTCAGGTAATGGCTCCGCTATGATTGGACACAAAATCTAGGCACATTATGATGTCAATATATGTATATGTACTTTATGGACTTATATACGTACTGATTGGGATCTAGATAGTTATGTAAGGAATAATGTTTTTGAAATGATGCGTGTATTTATGTGCGTGTGCGTATGTGTGTGTGTGTGTGTGTGTTTGTGTGTGTGTGTGTGTGTCTGTGTGTCTATGTGTGTGAGTATGCATACTTTTATATATCAAAGCAAAAATGGACCTTAGTGATCAAAGGATTGCTTAAAATCAAAAAGTGACCTCCATAGTCACCAACAGATGAATAAGTGAAGCAAAGGAAAAATGAAAAAGAATTACTGTCAAATTTTAGGCTTCCGTAAGATAGTTAAGAAAGGACATATCAAAACTGATTAGGTAGTTGTCCCAATTCACTGATATACATTGAATATCCATGTAGCTAGTGATGGATAAAATGTCATAAAGACATAACCGTGTAGCACATAGTTTCCTCAAGACTCTAAAGGTGGCTCCCATAGTCATGAAGGTATCTATGTAACACATAGTTCTTTTAGGATCTCCAAAGGTGGCTTTCACGATCCAAGAGATATCTATATAGCACGTAGTTCCTTTAGGATTCTAGAGGTAGCTCCTATAGTCCTGGAGATACTCGTGTAACATGTAGGTTTTTGGGGTCTCTAGAGGTGGCTCCCATGGTATGATATCTATGGCCATAGAATACTCTAATCTTGTTGATGAATCAAGAACTAGAATCTATCTGCTGATTTTCTAGACAAGTATGATTTTCCTAAAGCATTAGGCTAGATAGGCAGACTACAATAATAGTCTAGAGCACAAAGATCGATAGATGGGTAATAGAACTTAGAGCATGCTCAATAGGCTCAAAATGACCCAAAGGTTAAAGGGTTTGCCCACACTTAAAAGCAAAGCTGAAAATCAAGTACAGATCAAAAGCTTATAGTTCATAAAACAGAGCACTTACCAAAACTTAACAAAATGGGATGTGTCGTCGAGATTCAGATGTACTCATGTAGCATATAATTCTCTTAAGACTCTAGAGGTGGCTTCCACAATCCCGAAGGAATCTGTGTAGCACGTAGTTCCTATTGAGTCTCTGAAGGTGGTTCCCATGACCCAGAATCTGACAACCTTATCTGTTTTGCACGGTAGGCTCTCGATTTTCAAAACACAAATTAGAAATAGTTTTTCATTTTCAAATTGCATGGCTGCCAATTATTACAAAATTGATTTCGTACCATGATTTTTAAGTCAAAACATAGTATCTGTTATTATAAAACTCATGCGTAACGTAACATGAACTGAACATGCTATGCATGAATTCATATAAGCATCTACAAAATAGCACTATACACTTTATCTGGCTGCCTATTGTAATTAATGCAAGACATGCACACGTCCACTTAACTTTTGCATATAAAGTGAGTAAGGTTTATAATTTCACTTATTCCTATTCAAATCACTAGAAATTTTGGCAACATAACAACTTATCTTTTAGCCTAGCCTAACATGTAGAAATCGCAATAACACAAGTTTTATTAGACAATCTTTATCTCAATCACAAGTCAGACATTTCGTTAGAATTCAATCATTCAATATCAATCATAATGCATTAGTCTTATCACAATCCAATAGGTAGACTAATTTTTACACAATATAAATATATATATATATATATATATATATATATATATATATACACACACACACACACACACATATAAAAGAGATGTTCACATATGAACTAGCACATACAATACATCTCACCCAACACATGAACTTGGCTAGCCATAACACATAAGGCAAAAAAACAATGTTTCAATCCAACCCAAACATAACCCAACAACACAATTCATCTGAATCCTCAAACTTACCTCTGCTTCCCTTAATTGTTCAAGCAATAGCATTTCATTGCTTAATCCAGAGATTAATTATTTATATAAAAGCAACTTAATCATCTTTTACGAGATGATCTTAGTAAGCTTTACTTAATCCACTTACCTCAACGTTTAGCGGTTTACTTCCTCAATCTTCCCAGCCATATCAAGCTCCTACACTGCTTCGATTTACTACAAATCAATTCATTAACACCTCTGTAAATTGTTCTCATTATGCTTAATTACTAGCTAAAGCATATCTCTTACAACCAAAATTATTTAATTTCACCCTTACGTCAAGAATTAGCTCTTAACTATCAAACAATGTATATATTTTCTAAATCACCATAGCATTTTCAGAACCCTTAGGTCTATTTTTTATTTTATTTTCACTTCACACTTATATATATAGCTACACCCCAATCTAATCTCATCTTTCTCTTAGTATATAATTATACATTTATGTATGTGTATATATATACATATACTTAACTCCACACAACAAGGTCTCAATACCTTCGTCTTAGTTCCAAAAACCCTTTACCTTTAAAACTTACAAAACCGAGCCTTCCTCTTCCCTGGCATCCACTTCGCCAATTTGTAGCTTATTTGTAAGCTCCCAACAACATATATAAATCACAATTTCAATATTACTCACCACAATTTCACATTCTTACAATTATATATATATATATATGTAATGTACCCACACATTAGAAATTTAACACAAGGGTCTTACCTCTAAAATCTTTGTTAGCCAAAACCTATCCTTACACAACCTCTTCAGTACAGCAAAATGGAAGAAAGTGCAACATTTAAACTCTCTCAACTCTACTCTCGTTTTACTTCAGTTGGTAGCACTTTCTTTACTGCTTAGCTTTGGTATCCTTACACAACATATATAAATCACAATTTCAATATTACTCACCACCATTTCACATTCTTACAATTTTATATATATATATATATATATATATATATAATGTACCCACACATTAGAAATTTAACACAAGGGTTTTACCTCTAAAATCTTTTTTAGCCGAACCCTATCCTTACACAACCTCTTCACTACAGCAAAATGGAAGAAAGTGCAACATTTAAGCTCTCTCAACTCCACCCTCGCTTTACTTCAGTTGGTAGCACTTTCTTTACTGCTTTGCTAGAATCGAAGGGAGCAACCCCTTTCCTTCACTCCACTGTAGCCTTTCAAAACCCCTGCTACTATCCTGTAACCAATGCCAATAGCCTCCGTTCAGCTACCTCTTTCGACCCCAATTCAGTCCTGATTGACACCTCAAAATAACTTAGAACCACCCCTGGAAACACTAGCCATGAATGCCCACCAAAAACATCTCCTATCGCTTCCCTATTCCAGCCTTAATAGTAGCCAACACAATACCTATTTGCCCCTTGTTGAAGCCCCAAAAACAGCCTCTCATACCCTGTTTCAGTTCTGCATTTTGGTGCTAAAATCCAGCTTTCAACTCAGCTTGCACAGCCCTTAACTCACCTGTCTTTCAGCCTTAAACAAGCATCACAGTCCCCCCTGGCAGCTCTACATTCGGTCTTCTTCACAGCAGTACCGATCCCCTACCAAGAGTCCCTTGCCAACCACCCTCCTCGGCTTCAGCTTGATCAACCTGAGACCCTGCCCCTAGCTCCATCTTAGCCATCTTTCACACCTTGAACAGCCGCCAAAAAGACAACAAAATATCTTCTTTCTTTATTTTTTTTCCTTTTTTATTATTACATTATTTTTTCTGCTGAAACGGTTCAGACCGGCTCAACCTTGTGTTCCCGGATCGGGCTTCGTCGGACTGGCCTTCTTCACCCACACCTCCGTACGCTTCGGACACTCCGACGGAGCCCGGTGCTGGCAACAACAGTGGTGGTCCGGTGCCGGCTCCTCTCTTCCCCTCTTTAGATCTCCTTCATTGGTGGCAGTACGCGGAAACAAGGGCGGCAGTGCGTGACACCAGGGGCGGCGGCTCGTCTTCCTCTCCTTTTCTTCTTCTCCTCTTCTAGTCGCCAACACCTCCCAAGCTTCTCCTGGGTTCGGCTGGATCAGCAAATCTTCCCCCTTCTTCTCTCCTCTTCTCTTCCCTGTATCTCTCTCACCAGCGTCAACTCCTCCGAACTGCGCATTCTCCTTTCTTTTCTTTGCCTTTTTTCTAATTAGTCTGCCTTATTAATACACATACACGCCACGACAAGCTTCCTTTGGTATTTTTTTTATATAAATTAAATATTTTATTTACTATCTTTTTTTAAATATATAATATACATATTTTGTATATATATTTTACGTATAAATAAATATTATAAACATAATTCTTATAATATATATATATATATATCTATATATTTTATATTTTTTATTCTTATATATATTTTTATTAATTGTATAATGTTTATTGTGTGTATATATAAATATAATTATACATATATATACTTATTTCTTGATATATATATATATATATATATATGTATATGTATATGTATATGTACATTTATTTAGGTATAAGAAATGACATACAAAATATATATTTATTATATACATATTTTTTTTACATTTAAATTTCATAATACCCAAAATTAATTTCCAAAAATTAAATCTCACTACATCAATTGATCATGTATCACAATTCAAAATATTCCAATCCCATAAACAAACTTATTTTCATTTACTCAACATGTCCATTAACATCCAAAAATTAAATTTCGATAATTCTTCAGTCCAAAATTTTCGTTCCAATAATTTCACTTACTTTTTATAACCCTAACTAATTCAATGAATTATTTACTAAAATAATTCTCTAAATTCTCCTTTGAATCCATCATTTTCATAGTTCTCAAAATCCTTAATAATCCTTAAGAATTCAACTACTTCTATTATCCTATTAAATTAATTCTAAGAGTGGAAAATTCTCAATTGTCATATGTATGTCCAATATAACTTTTCGATTTTTTTTTTCCATACATTAACTCACTTCCCTTGTTATTTTACTACACCTATAACTGATCTATAAAAATTCACTGAGATCAATCTAGAATGAATTAAAATATGAGTCATACATGGTTGAAAATGTATTCAAGTTAGCTTTTCAACGAAATTTGAATCACTTTATTCGGAGTTCTCTATCAAAACTTATGCTTAACTCTTTACCAACTACTCATTTCTAAATCCCCTACATGTGACATGAATGTAGACATTTATTGGTATTGATCCACAATGAATTGAAATATGAGCCTTATATGGTTGAAAAGGTATTTAAGTTAGCTTTTCAAGGGATTTTGAATCTCCTCAATCAGAGTTTCCTATTTAAATTTATATTCAACTCTTTACCAATTGTTCATTTCCAAAATTATTGCATGTGACGTGAATTTATGAGTTGATGGGCATTGATCCACAATGAATTAAAATACGGACCTTATGAAAGGTATTTAAGTTAGCTTTCCAATGGATTTTGACTCACCTCAATCAGAGTTTCATACTGAAAACCACACACAACTATTTATCGAGAGGTCGGTTGATCGAATCCCCTGCTCATGGGGTAACTTCAAAAATTCACTGGTATTGATCCACAAAGAATTAGGAAGTGGGCTTTATATGGATGAAAAGATTTATGCGCTAGCATTTTGAGGAATTTTACGGTATATAACTTTGATTCTCCGATCATGAGCTATAACAAAAACAGTATCTGTTGGTCATGAAGCTTCTTGAAAAGATCCAACGTAGAAATTAAATCCTCTACATCCTTATCCAATTTAAAATTCTTAAAATCTCTGTGACATCCTAGTCACTACATCTTTCCATCTAACTTTTTCTATTTCTTATACAACTTCATTAGATTAGTCCGTCAATGTCATTCATTCTTCTTTTTCTTAAGCTTAATATTTAATAGCTCAATATAATTAATTCACTTTCAATAAACAGAATAATGATATGTATATATATCATTCCATACCATAAGATCTTACACATCATCCCATCTTAAACCCCCGACATCTTATTTACCAATGGTTAACTTGTACTGTACCATAGCTGAATTACAATTTACTTTACATAAGCACATAAGTATACCTTCTATACTAACTGGGAAGCATATCACGAAGGTACACTTCAATATCTCAAAAGCGAGCTCCTTTATTCGGAGCGAGGTTCACTTCAGATAATCTATAGGAAAAATATTCGTAAAAGGGTGAGTTTACGCTCAGTAAGAAAAATATGTAAAAAAGCGTACTATGCCTCTAAATGTAGTTTTCCTGCTTGGCTCCATAATATCATGTAAATCATTATAAAGCATGCTTCATGTATTTTTTTTTCGAACATCATCTGCAAGCATGCATACTTCTTTCAATGGTATAAGCAAGCATACTTTACATGCTTCTTCAAAACATACATCATATACTTCTTTAAAATATACATCTTATTCTTACTTCAAAACATACATCATATACTTCTTTAAATAACAGAGAAACTATTTGCATTCATCAGAATTATGCACTGAATCATGTGGCGTACTCCCGAAAGAGCCAGGAATCCTCATTTAGCCAAATACATAACAAGAACAATTTGCCAAATGTCAATTTGCCACAGTGAACACTAGTCAGGTGACATCTGTGGCGACTGAGGACCGGACTTAGGCTCCTCAGCCAATTTTATGTCATACCGGGGACTTGATCAGAGTCCTTGAAATTTCAAAAGTGCATAATCATTAAGCATTTCATAGTCCCAAAACACTGGTCATACAACTATTTGCTATGACATTTATACTTTCTTGAAAAAAGGTTTAAAAACCTCTTTTCAAACATGGCAGTCGACTGGCCTCATAGGACAGTCGGCTATTGCCTCATATTTTCATTTATCGAAATTATTTTCTTTTAAAATTTCGATATTCTTATTTTCTGAAAACACATGGGGGTAGTCGACTGGTCCATATAGCAGTCGACTAGTTTTCAAATAGAATGCTTTTCAAGAAATAGCAGTCAACTAGTCATATAACAATCGATTATTTTTGAAATAGAATGCTTCTGGAAACATGGCAGTAGACTGGTCTTATAGGCAGTCGGCTGGTTTTGAAACAGAATGCATTTTAGCAAATAGTAGTCGACTGTCTCATATAGCAGTCGACTGTTTTGAAACAGAATGCATACTGGAAAATAGCAGTCAACTGGCTTACATAGCAGTCGACTGGTTTTTCTCGATTTTCGAAAAATCTACGCTTTGGTTGTCTTTAAGTAGTTGGCTGCTACTTAAGGCAGTCAGCTACTCCTAGCCTAATTGGTACTAGGAGTAAAACCCGAAACCTAACTTTTCCTGCACTTCAAAACAATTGGTACTTCTTTCCAAATGACATTTAAAATATCTTAAAACATGCGGACATAGTCACCCTACGTTTGTTACATAAATTCCTTACCTCGATTTTTTCGAGAACACGAAATCACTTGGTGGCACCAAATCCTTTCCTTCACTTCTTCAAAGCTGCATACATCATTATAATTCAAACTTTTACTTTCTTTCATTTTCATGCCATACATATACTATACCAACATAATACAACCCCAAACCATAGATAGGAGTAAATGAATCAACTTCTTCTCTTACCTTGGTTAATCACCAATATTTCAGAACTTCAGATCTCTCCAATTACTTGGATTCGATCTACCAAACTTCGGATGTAGCTTACTCTAGTGACTATGATCGTTTTTCATTCAACTAACTAAATGAAGCGATTGAGGAACAAGGTGGTTTGTCAAGGTAGCTATGGAGGAAAAACTTGGAAGCTTGGAGAGAACGAGAGGGGCTAGGAAAAGGGGCTGCCGATTGGTGATGGAAGGTGAAGATGATGACTATGCACTTGCATTAATTGCATGCTTTATCCCCCATCATCTTAGCCATTAACCATCTCATTGACTCTCTTTGACCCTCTTTGACCTATTTAATTCCTCTTCTATGCATATGCCACATGTATTTTACACCATAGAAAATCTTATATTAATTTCTTCATGCTTTAATTATTTTCCTGATATCAAAATTTACTTCTTGACTACTTGACTTTCAATTTCCTTAATTCTTCTCATATTCCATACATCATTCATACATCAAACTTCTCATATTCACTTAATCATTTCAATGTGAAATACTTTACAAACATGGAAAATTTCATGGAATTGGGGAATTTCACATTCTCCCCACCTTAGAGAATTTGGTCCACCAACTTCAAATCAGGTTATGTATTAAACAGTTTTGGGTACTTATCTTTCATCAAGCTCTCTAGCTCCCATGTAGCTTCTTCCGTAGTGTGGTATTGCCAGAGAACTTTAACTAATGGGATCGTCTTAGACCTTAGTACTTTATCTTTTCTATCTAAAATCCAAACCGGCTTCTTTACATAACTCATAACTTCCCGAATCTCCAAGGGCTCATATTCTATGACATGAGACGAGTCCGGATAGTACTTCTGAAGCATCGACACATGAAATACATTATGCACTCCCGATAGCTCCGGAGGTAATGCCAACCTATAGGCAACATCTCCAACTCGATCTAAGACCTTAAATGGACCGATGTAGCGAGGACTCAGTTTACCTCTTCCGCCAAATCTCATGATCCCTTTAGATGGAGAAACTTTCAAAAACACAAAATCTCCAACCAAGAACTCAAGTGGTCTCCATCGAGCATCCGCATAACTCTTTTGTCTACTCTGAGCCCTCTTAAGCCTTTGACAAATTAGTTTAACATCCTCAGAGGCTTGCTCGACTAAATCTGGAGCCAACAACTTGCGCTGGCCCACTTCTTCCCACCCAATCAGAGATCGACACCTTCTACCATACAAAGCTTCATATGGTGATGCTTGAGTGATAGCTATTATTATATGCAAACTCAGCCAATGGCAGATGGTCATCCCAGTAGCCTTTAAAATCCATAGCACACGCTCTCAACATATCCTCGAGCTTCTGAATAGTGCGCTCGGACTGTCCATCAGTCTGTGGATGAAAAGCCGTGCTAAAATTCAACTTAGATCCCATGGCTTCTTGAAAATGTTCCCAAAAATGAGAGGTAAACCTGGAATCTCTATCAAATGTGATGCTCATTGGAACACCATGTTGTCTGACAATTTCTCTTACATACAAGTCTGCCAAAGCACTAAGTGTATTCGTAGACTTCATAGGTAGGAAGTGAGCTGCCTTAGTTAGTCTATCCACGATTACCTAAATACCATCATGACTTCTCTTAGTCCTGGGCAATCCCATAACAAAATCCATTGTAATGTGCTCCCATTTCCACATAGGTATAGGTAGAGGATGTAACAAACTTGCCGGTCTTTGATGCTCTACCTTACCCTGTTGACATGTGAGACACTTTGCTACAAACTCGGCTATGTCTCTCTTCATGCCAATCCACCAATACACCTTGCAAAGATTTTGATACATCTTCGTATTTCCTGGATGCAACGTGTATCTATTGGCATGTGCTTCAGTCAAAATCAATTTCCTCAATTCCTTATCATTAGGAACACATATCCGGTTATTAAACCTCAAAATTCCATTTTGACCCATATTGAACTCTAAGGGCATACGTGACTGAATCTAACTCATAGCCTCAATACATTGAACATCTTCCCTCTGAGCAATCCGAACTCGGTCCATCAACTCTAGCTCAATCCTCAAACTAGCCATCATTTCGAATTGCTTATAAGGCATAACACTTAAGCTGAGGCTTGCAAACTGTTCAAGCAACTCATCCTCTTTTATCATCATATAAGACACCATACCTACATGCTTCCGGCTCAGAGCATCTGCCACCACATTGGCCTTTCCCGGGTGGTACAAGATCTCACAATCATAATCTTTTAGAAGCTCGAGCCATCTTCTTTGTCTCATATTCAACTCCTTTTGAGAGAACAAGTATTTCAGGCTTTTATGATCCGTAAAAATCTGAAATTTCTCACCATACAAGTAATGCCTCCATATCTTCAGAGCAAATACTATTGCAGCTGACTCCAAATCATGAGTTGGGTAGTTCTTCTCATGGTCCTTTAATTGTCTAGAACCATATGCCAATACCTTACCATGCTGCATTAGTACACATCCCAAGCCTTGCCCTGAGGCATCACTATACACTACAAATCCACCAGAACCATTAGGAATGGTGAGGATAGGTGCAGTCGTCAGCCTATGTTTCAACTCTTGAAAGCTACTCTCGCAGGCATCATTCCATTCATACTTCACTTCTTTACCCGTCAAACGTGTTAATGGAGCAGCTAACTTTGAGAAACCCTCCACAAATCTTCGATAGAGCCAGCTAGACCCAAAAAACTCCTAATCTCCGTCGCTGTTTTCGGTCTCTCCCATTGAACCACCGCTTCAACATTTAATTGATCGACCGAAACTCCATCTTTATTGATATGACCCAAAAAGGAGATATGAACTAGCTAGAAGTCACACTTCCTTAGCTTGGCATACAATCCTCGATCTTTGAGGGTTTGCAGAACTATCTTCAAATGCTGCTCATGCTCTTCCCGAGACCTCGAATACACCAATATGTCATCGATAAAGACAATGACAAACTGGTCCAAGTACTGTTTGAACACATCATTCATCAAGTTCATGAAATCTGCGGGTGCATTGGTCAAACCAAATGGCATCACTAGGAATTCATAGTGACCATACCGTGTCCTGAACGCAGTCTTAGAGATATCTTCACTCTGAATCTTCAACTGATGATATCCCGATCTCAAGTCTATCTTAGAAAAGACTTGTGCACCCTTGAGCTGATCAAAGAGGTCATCAATCCTAGGAAGAGGATACTTGTTCTTGATCGTTACTTTGTTCAACCATCGGTAGTCTATACACAACCTCATACTACCGTCCTTCTTCCGGACAAATAGCACAGGAGCACCCTAAGGGGACACGCTGGGTCGTAAGAATCCCTTATCTAGTAACTCCTGAAGCTGCTTCTTGAGTTCCTCTAATTCCACTAAGGCCATCCGATAGAGTGATCTCGAAACGGGCTCTGTCCCTAGCACCAAATCGATCGTAAACTCTACTTCCCTATCCGGAGGAAGTCTTGGAAGATCGTTTGGAAATACCTCGAGAAAATCCCTGACTATAGGAATTTCATGAAGTCCAGGACGTTTCTTGTCTACATCTTCCACATAAGCTATAAATCCTTCACATGACAATACATACTTCTCATTACTTTCATTTGCAATCAAATCAAGTAATAAACATACTTTAGCATTAAGTATTGGCAAAATTCACAACATAGCTAACGGGTGAAGAGAAGATTACACTTTTAGCATAACAATCTAACATCATATGATTCTTAGCTAACCACTCCATACCCAAAATAACATTAAATCCATACATATTTAGTAGGACTAGGTCAGCTATTGATTCTCTTTCTCCTACCCGTAGCTTATAATTACGATACACTATATCTGTCTTTTGGGATTCCTTAAATGGTGTGATTATTTGCAACAAGTGTCCTAAAGGCTCAAGCTCAACAAGTACTTTCATAGCAATCATAGGAGACATAAATGAGTGAGTGGAGCCTAGATCAAATAAGGCATTAACACTTATATCAAAGAGATGGATCTTACCTTTAATCATCTTGGACGAAGCATCTGCAGACTCCTCGTCGATAGCAAATACTCGTTCTTGAGTCACAGCTTTCTTTCCTTTCTTAGCAGTTGTAGCCTTAGACTGTGGTTGGGTGGTCTTTCTTGATCCTTCAAATTCTCTCAAATTCTTCTTGGGACAATCCTTTATCATATGTCCATGCTTGCCACACCAAAAGCAAGCTCCAGTCGTAAATCGACAAGGTTGTGTTCCATGAAATCTTCTGCATTGTTCACATCTTTGCACTGTACTCCTTGGTGAACTAGCGGCACTACCTGCCGAATGTCGGGATCTCTCATCATTTATCTTAATCCTGGTAGCTCTAGGAGTCCCTATATCATAAGCATCATAACTTCGAAATTCAATATATTTCCATATAACCATTGAATTAAAACAAAGATTAATTTCTTTTAATTGGTTTACTTACCTATCGAAACTCCTTCAGATCGTCTACTTCTTCTATATGGATTCCTATCATTCGAGGCTTTCTCATCCGACTTCCGCTTCAATGGTTTTTTGCCTTTACCCTTAGCTCGGAAATCGGCATGATAAAGCTCATAGTCCTACTCAGACAACTGAGCCTTACAGACTGCCTCTCCATAAGTACTGATATCTATAGGATACAGCTTCGATCTGATAGGGGACTTTAATCCCTCTGTAAACCGATAAATCTTATGTCCTTCATTCCTGATGACCTTTGGATCAAACCTATTCAAGGTAATGAACTTAGATTCATACTGATTTACCGTCATCGTCCCTTGAGTCAAACTCAAAAACTCAATCTTCAGTCTATTCTAATCAATGCATGGGATGTACTATTCATTAAAAGCTTCCACAAATCTATCCCACGTAACCTCATCATATCGAGCCTCCAATACTGTCTTAGTGGCTTACTAACAATACTCCGCATCATCTACTAACAAGTAAGCAGCCAAGCCCACCTTCTCTCTTTCTGAACATGTCATACACTCAAAAGATTTCATGACCGCCTTCATCCAATTCTCTGCGGCCAAAAGATCTCTTTCCCTCTTAAACTTAGGTGGATCCAGCTTCTTGAATTCCTTAATCAAAGTGACACTGCAATAAGCCTTGGGATCCCGCCTTTCAGTAGCTGGGACTAGTGGGGGTAACTTTGTCTGTGCTGGTAGGGGCTGTACTATAGGAGTAACTGATGGTGCACTTATGGCCACATTCGGAAAGTTTGACATAAACTGTGTGAACATAGTGGCCATATTCTCCATGTGTTTCTCCATTTTGGCTAGCCCAGTATTCGAGCTATGCGGTGGAGATGGAGGAGGAGACTGTGTTGGGGGCTCTTCTACTCGATCCCTTCCTTTTCCACTACCAGTACCTCTTCTACGTGAGCTCATTCTATCGATATAACCACAAAATTGAGCTATTTAGTATAACTATAAATAGTTATACTATGTTTATGTATTTAGACAAGTACAGTACATTGGGGATATATACTAATTCTAGCTTATTGACACTGATGAACATCAATCTAAATCGCTCTAATACCAATCTGTGACATCCCAGTCACTGCATCTTTCCATCTAACTTTTTCCATTTCTTATGCAACTAGATTAGATTAGTCCGTCAATGTCATTCATTCTTCTTTTTCTTAAGCTTAATATTTAATAGCTCAATATAATTAATTCACTTTCAATAAACAGAATAATGATATGTATATATATCATTCCATACCACAGGATCTTACACATCATCCCATCTTAAACCCTCGACATCTTATTTACCAATGGTTAACTTGTACTATACCATAGCTGAATTACAATTTACTTTACATAAGTACATAAGTATACCTTCTATACTAACTGGGAAGCGTATCATGAAGGTACACTTCAATAACTCAAAAGCGAGCTCCTTTATTCGAAGCGAGGTTCACTTTAGATAATCTGTAGGAAAAATATTCGTAACAGGGTGAGTTTACGCTCAGTAAGAAAAATATGTAAAAGAGCGTACTATGCCTCTATATGCAGTTTTCCTGCTTGGCTCTATAATGTCATGTAAATCATTATAAAGCATGCTTCATGTATTTTTTTTCAAACATCATCTGCAAACATGCATACTTCTTTCAATGGTCAATGGTATAAGCAAGCATACTTTACATGCTTCTTTAAAACATACATCATATACTTCTTTAAAACATACATCTTATTCTTACTTCAAAACATACATCATATACTTCTTTAAATAACAGAGAGACTATTTGCATTCATTAGAATTATGCACTGAATCATGTGGCGTACTCTCGTAGGAGCCATGAATCCTCCCTTAGCCAAATACATAACAAGAACAATTGGCCAAATGTCAGTTTGCCACAGTGAACACTAGTCAGGTGACATTTGTGGCGACTGAGGACCGGACTTAGGCTCCTCAGCCAATTTAATGTCATACTAGGGGCTTGATCAGAGTCCTTGAAATTTCAAAAGTGCATAATCATTAAGCATTTCATAGTCCCAAAACACTGGTCATATAGCTATTTGCTATGACATTTATACTTTCTTGAAAAAGGGTTTAAAAACCTCTTTTCAAACATGGCAATCGAGTAGCCTCATAGGGCAGTCGGCTACTACCTCATATTTTCATTTATCGAAATTATTTTCTTTTAAAATTTCGATATTCTTATTTTCTGAAAACACATGGGGGCAGTCGACTGGTCCATATAGCAGTCGATTGGTTTTCAAACAGAATGCTTTTCAAGAAATAGCAGTCGACTGGTCATATAACAGTCAACTGTTTTTGAAACAGAATGCTTCTAGAAACATGGCAGTCGACTGGTCTTATAGGCAGTTGGCTAGTTTTGAAATAGAATGCATTTTAGCAAATAGCAGTTGACTGTTTTGAAACAGAATGCGTACTGGAAAATAGCAGTCAACTGGCTTACATAGCAGTCGACTAGTTTTTCTCAATTTTCGAAAAATCTATGCTTTGGTTGTCTCTAGGCAGTCGGCTGCTACTTAAGGCAGTCGACTGCTCCTAGCCTAATTGGTACTAAGAGTAAAACCCGAAACCTAACTTTTCTTGCACTTCAAAATAGCTGGTACTTCTTTCCAAATGACATTTAAAATATCTTAAAACAAGCGGACATAGTCACCTTACGTCCGTTACATAAATTCATTACCTTGATTTCTTCGAGAACACGAAATCACTTGGTGGCACCAAATCCTTTCCTTCACTTCTTCAAAGCTGCATACATCATCATAATTCAAACTTTTACTTTCTTTCATTTTCATGCCATACATATACTATACCAACATAATACAACCCCAAACCATAGATAGGAGTAAATGAATCAACTTCTTCTCTGACCTTGGTTAATCACCAATATTTCAGAACTTCAGATCTCTCCAATTACTTGGATTCGATCTACCAAACTTCGGATATAGCTTACTCTAGTGACTATGATCGTTTTTCGTTCAACTAACTAAATGAATCGATGGAGGAACAAGGTGGTTTGTCAAGGTAGCTATGGAGGAAAAACTTGGAAGCTTGGAGAGAACAAGAGGGGTTGGGAAAAGGGGCTGCCAATTGGTGTTGAAAGGTGAAGATGATGACTATGCACTTGCATTAATTGCATGCTTTATCCCCCATCATTTCAGCCATTAACCATCTCATTGACTCTCTTTGACCCTTTTTGACCCATTTAATTCCTCTTCTATGCATATGCCACATGTATTTTACACCATAGAAAATCTTATATTAATTTCTTCACGCTTTAATTATTTTCCTGATATCAAATTTTACTTCTTGACTACTTGACTTTCAATTTCCTTAATTCTTCTCATATTCCATACATCATTCATACATCAAACTTCTCATATTTGCTTAACCATTTCAGTGTGAAATACTTTACAAACATGGAAAATTTCATGGAATAGGGGAATTTCACATTCTCCCCACCTTAAAGAATTTGTTCCTCCAAATTCAAATCAGGTTATGTATTAAACAGTTCTGGGTACTTATCTTTCATCAAGCTCTCAGCTCCCATGTAGCTTCTTCTGTAGTGTGGTATTGCCAGAGAACTTTAACTAATGGGATCGTCTTAGACCTTAGTACTTTATCTTTTCTATCTAAAATCCGAACCGGCTTCTCTACATAACTTATATCTTCCCGAATCTCTAGGGGCTCATATTCTATGACATGAGACGGGTCCGGATAGTACTTCCAAAGCATCGACACATGAAATACATTATGCACTCCCAATAGCTCCGGAGGTAATGCCAGCCTATTTCCTTATTTCTTCTCATATTCCATACATCATTCATACATCTAACTTCTCATATTTACTTAATCATTTCAGTGTGAAATACTTTACAAACATCGAAAATTTCATGGAATTGGGGAATTTCACAATCTCAATCCACATTATCCATTTAACTCTCATGATTTCTTGATCCTCATAATTCTCAATCCTTAATTTACTTCCAATAGCATGAAATTCCCAGTTATCACACACATTGCATATTGTGGTAACCTAATTGCAATTAAAACCCATAATTAAAACCCAATCCTTTAACCTCTAACCTAAATTAGACTGAATTTTAGACCCAATTAATTCATTCCCCAACCTAAATCTTCACAAGGAAATTTCAAGACTTTTATTCAAAACATCAAATTCAAACACAAGTCAAAATTTGAATAAATCTATGGATTTAATTCGTCTTAAAGAACTTCAAAAATAAAATTAGGTGTCTACAATACGAATTGTCAGATTTACATTATGCCTGCTTAAATAGAATTAAAATAAATTCATTTAAATTTAATGAGGACATTTTGTTTATATAACAAAAATCATTCGTTGCTAGCAAATTTCTTTCCAACATAAAACACAGCTCAAATGCTAATTTTTCATTAAAAATTAGTGGTAACACTTGTGAAAGATATGCGAGCATTGAAGGATCAATTTAGAGCTTTCAATTTGCTAAGCTACATGCATCAAAATGAATTATGGGTCGATGACCAATATGCATATGTGGTTGCATGTCAATTTAAGAGCTCTTAATTTGGTGAGCCGTATTGCATCAAATTCATTATGGGCTGATGATAAGCCCATATGGTTTCATGTCAATTTTAAAGCATTCAATTTGGTTAGCCATATGCATCAAATTAATTATAGGCTCATGACCAATATGCACATATGGTTGCATGTCAATTTCAATTTTGTTGATTATTTATTGGTAATTTGGCCAATGCTTACTAGAAATATAATAGAAATATATTATGTAAAATCAATCATAGAAATATAAATTAATTAACTTCAAATTAATAATTAAAACAAAAAGCTTGGATATTGCTTATACTTTATTCAGTGAATCCTTATTTTATTTTTTTTATTTGCATTTTATTTACTTGCATTACAACATTTAATTAATTCAATTATATATGATGTAAAATCAAACATCGAAATATAAATTAATTTCTAATTAATAATTAAAACAAAATGTTCTTTAAGGTATTTAAAAAAATATAAATACATTAAGGTATTAGGTATTTCTTTAGGTATTTCCTAAGTATACTACAAAAGAGTTATTTTATGGTCCCAAAAGTATGAGACAGAACAAGGCCAAATAATGTCATCAACTTTGTTGCTCCCTTCCCAAGCTTTATTTGATATTGCCATAATGTCATGAGTATTATCACAAAATTCTTTTAGCTTAGGCAAGATTATATAAACCCACATGCTGCTTGAGGAACTTATTTGTGTTTGTACAACATCTAACAATGTCAAAGCTTCTTTTGTTAGAATTTATAATATTCAAAGAATACAAAACTTCGAGCCATTGTTCCCTTAGCTCACCCTCTAAGCAAATCAATATAATACCATATACATGTATGGCTTCTAGTGCATGATATATTTTGACTACTAACTTTAGTTAATGCGATCCTGACTCGACTTTCCTTCGACTAAAATAATTGATCATTCCTTTACCATATAATGACTCTACATTCCCAACAACTTTGCATCTTTTAAAAAATATTTTCTCACTTTTAAACCATGGTAAGAAGTTGAGGTAATTAAATGAAACATTCTCAAGATATCATCGTGTTTTGATCCTTCTTTAAAGTCTTTCCAACGTGCACAAGTGGTTGCATGTCAATTTCAGAGCTTTCAATTTGGTGAGCCGTATGGCATCAAATTTATTATAGGCCGATGATAAGCCCATATGGTTTCACGTCAATTTTGTAGCATTCAATTAGGTTGGCCATATGCATCAAATTAATTATAGGCTCATGACCGATATGCACATATGGTTGCATGTCAATTTCAATTTTGTTGACAATTTATTGGTAATTTGGCCAATGCTTACTAGACAACATTTGCATTTGTAATTAATATATAATGTAAAATCAATCATAGAAATATAAATTACTTAACTTCAAATTAATAATTAAAACAAAAAGCTTGGATATTGCTTATACTTCATTTAGTGAATCCTTATTTTTATTTTTTTAATTTGCATTTTATTTACTTGCATTACAACATTTAATTAATTCAATTACATATGATGTAAAATCAAACATAGAAATATAAATTAATTTCTAATTAATAATTAAAACAAAATGTTCTTTAAGGTATTTAAAAAATATACATACATTAAGGTATTAGGTATTTCTTAAGCAAACTACAAAAGATAGTTATTTTATGGTCCCAAAAGGATGAGTCAAAACATATGGTTGCACATATGGCTACATGTCAATTTCAATTTTGTTGATTATTTATTGGTAATTTGGCCAATGCTTACTAGAAATATAATGGAAATATATTATGTAAAATCAATCATAGAAATATAAATTAATTAACTTCAAATTAATGATTAAAATGAAAAGCTTGGATATTGCTTATACTTTATTCAGTAAATCCTTATTTTATTTTTTTTATTTGCATTTTATTTACTTGCATTACAACGTTTAATTAATTCAATTATATACGATGTAAAATCAAATATAGAAATATAAATTAATTTCTAATTAATAATTAAAACAAAATGTTCTTTAAGGTATTTAAAAAATATAAATACATTAAGGTATTAGGTATTTCCTAAGTATACTACAAAAGATAGTTATTTTGTGGTCCTAAAAGCATGAGTCAGAACTAGGCCAAATAATGTCATCAACTTTGTTGCTCCCTTCCCAAGCTTCATTTGATATTGCCATAATGTCATGAGTATTATCACAAAATTCTTTTAGCTTAGGCAAGATTACATAGACCCACATGCTGCTTAAGGAACTTACTTGTGTTTGTAACCTTTATGGGTTCAATTGTGAAAAGAAGTGTTTATAGAAAATTTCATAAAGATAATTAAAGGTGGAAAACAGTATTTTGAGACTAGAAGGTCTCCGCATGTGTTAAAGAGGAAAACAGGATGACGGGATTATTGAATTTGGAAAATAAATATTTTATTTTTTCATAGATCATAAAAATAATTGATTTGAATTCCAATAACTTTGAAAACCCTGTTTTGGATAGAAAACACGGAAAAGTGTGCGTATATGTTTTACGGTGAAAAAGGATAGTTATGACCTTTTATATTTTACAGTGATTATTTTATAAACTGTTCTCACTGTATGGAAAATGTGATTTATACTGTTCTATAATATTCAGAACATTTTCGGAAGTGATTACCCCAGTATGAAAATGTTATAAATTGTTATTCATAAGATGAAAATATTTTCCTTATAAATATTTATGGATTGATTGAACTTATATTCAGTGAAATTGATTTTATAAATGGCGTTTATATCACATGTTTACTGTTTTGAGACTGTTAGGCCCCATATCATGCTCACGTGTCACGTGTTAGTGCTGATAGATACTGATCCTATTATCAGCGTCCCAGTGGACACCTGATCAGTGCACACTGTGGACCCCATAGACTATAGTCATAGATCTCATGTGTTTTCCCTATTTGGGATGATATTATAACATGATATATTTAGGGTGTTGCCTAGTCTCCATGATATTGTACTGATGATTGTACTTTTCACTGAACTTTTGCTGCTACTAAATTATCTACAGCTACTGAGCTTTTGATATAGTACATGTTGCACTAAATATTATACGGTGTTTTACAAGTGTGGAAATGAGTATTTGTGAAAAGAACATTAATTCCTTATTTATTTACTTAAGTGTTTTATCACGTGAATATTTAATGTTTTACTGGGATTTGAATATTAAAAGAAAATGATTACTCTCTACAGTTGCTTCTAGATTCCAGGACAAGACAAGTATTCTAAAATACCTGCCTTACTCCATCCGAATCCCTAGCCGACTGTAGTACCCTTCCTACATGTGAGCCTAGAGCCTCTAAGAAGATTTAAAGAAAGTGAAAAAATTATTTTCAGCATATAGGTTGCCGAATATCAAGTGTTGCATATAATTCTCTTACAGAGCCGTGGTTTGCTCACTCCCCAATTTTAACATTTCAGATTTTTGGTGACTGTGAGATCCGACATTTGAGGATTTCAAGCTGTGCATTTGGAGACATTGCGACAACTTGATTTATAATATGAGGTATGATCATTTATTTTCTGTATTTAGATTTACTTTCAGTACTACTTTCTTGAGAATTAAGATAGGGGATGTAATTAATATTACTAATTTTATATTTAATAGTTAAATGAATATGAAAAGTAAAGTATCACAGACAGTCCAACCGGATAACTTGTGTAGAATAACGTGAAAAATGTGGTCACGAGATGTGACAAATTTAATGGTATCAGAGCATAGTTGGCCTGATGTCTGTTGATATTTTTGGAAAGAAAATGTGTCGAGAAATGTTAAACATCCCCGGTAGTACTGTGTAGCCTGAATACATAGAGAAAATAAATGATTGTCAATTGAGTAAAATAAATTGAATGGAGTGAGAAATTATACATTGAGAATGTTAAAGAGAAATAATAGGCTCAAAAATTATCGAAAAATTGGTGATTCTTATAATCTAAATGAAGGCCTGTTCGGTAAGGATCAGTAAAGGACTCGGTACGGGCCCCACCAGTACTTTTAGGTCCGGATCGAACTGAGACTGAAAGTGATGATATAAAGGAGCGAAATTAAATATCATCATTAAATAGACATTAAGATCACCGATTGAAGGTATTTTGAAGAGAGAGAAAAATTTTGACCAAAATACCATTGCCTTCAAAATTTTACCGAGAGTCATAATAGACCAACAGAAGTTGGAATTGATTGATTTGACAGAGAAATTGACGATGTAAAGCTGCATTACAAGTAAAATAATCCAATTATAGATTTTAGTGGACTTCTCTGTCGAAATCGAATAAGTTATAAATTGCTGATATAAGTATGAGAAAGGATAATATCAACACATGGATAATGAGATCATTGATTTCAATGTATACTGAGGAGAAAGAAATAAATGTCGAAATGACGAAAATGCCCCTATGTTCGGCGATGTGCTGAATAGTGATAAAACCAAGTTGATCTTGAATCCATTGATGATGATGGAGTCATTAATGGCATAGAGATATTATATGAATATCACGATCCCTATTACTGATTCCACCTACACTTAGATTATGGACGCGAATTGCGAGTGACCTAGTGAACAGGCTAGGCCTCATGACAAAACCTCGAGGGGGCCAGTGGGCTCGCCAAAGAGGATAGTACACATGTGTAAAGGCGGACTGCGGACGGGCTGGGGCCTTGTATGATGCGATCCAATAAGAGTGTAGTGGAATGTTGCAAAATGATTGCCCCGGTTATTGATTGTAAGGGCCTGAATTAAGAGTGTATTGAATTGGATGTTTATTACGGGATTGTTGGATATTATGAAAAGTGATATGACTACAGAAATGACTGAGAAAGTGAATAGTACAAATGATGAAATCAAGGTGGAGAATATTTCAAAATGATTTGAATATTAACTCTCTCTGCCTCGAGGATACATAGTGGAAATGACAGGACATAAAGATAATCTGTCCAAAATGGTACAAGTATAGTGATTAAAACAGTATCGGATGTTATTCCTGATAAACTTTCAGAGTTATATAGATTGGAGAAATCGAGCTAACACTGACTCGAGGGATTATATGAAATCTAATTCTGAGCTTATATCGGAAACATAGAAAGAGTTCGAAAGATTAAGAATTAACTCTGGAAGATGAGTGAATAATGAAATTCACTAATAAAAGTATGATTGATGAAAATACAGATAATGTAATTTGAGGTTAATGAAGTTATCTGTATAAGTGTGAATGAAAGAAGCACAGATGACCTTGATATATAGATGAATTAAAGGATATAGTAAATTCCTATTTTTAATAAAGTTCTTGTGAAGAACAAGTATTCATCTACATGAAAATGGACGCTTTATTGATCTAATAAAAAATACATGAGGAGTTATAAGACTAGCCTCAGTATAAAGCGTCATTAAATAAAAGATTGGAGATTGATGTCCATAAGATGATGATTAGAACTCGGAGTGAATTTTTACGAGTTCCTATTGAGGTTATAAGGTTAATGAATTGCCTTGTGAGGTATATAAGCCTAAGAAATGAGGCATCCGTACATGAATAAATTGAGAAGATATTAATAGAGCCTAAAGTACAAATGGAAAATGAGCAGCATTTTAGTACGATCCTTTAAACTCTTAAAGACTGTGGAATTGTGTTAAGATTGGCAAATAAGATGTTTGGCTAGACAGTGTCTCCTTATTAGGGATGTATAATCTCGGATTGACAGAATGACAATGAATCTGTCAATGATAGTGAGATAATGATCAAGATACAGAAATAATGAGTCTAGCTAGATACTAATACCAATATATAAAAGAGTTATGGGACTAGCTGCTCTACTAATGAGACATAATTAAAGAAACTCAAGTCGGTAAATGGATAAATGTAAAGAAAAGATGGTATGCAGGATGTTAAAAGACCTTAACAGTAAAGTACCATACCACTTGAGAAAACCGACTGAAACGATGAGAGTGAAAATATGAAAATGGAATAAGAAGATAAATCGTATGATGAGTAGGGAACAAAGAGTAATTCTCGAAATTAAAAAAAAACTGGAAATGATTCGTGTTGATTATCACATGATAGTGGCTAGATGTAAAATCAAACCAAATTTGACAAGTGAAATTAATGATACTCAAGGGAGTAAGAAGAATGATATGTAATTGTATACTGCCAGTTATGCAAATGAAACAAAAATGATATATACACATATCCACACCTTGAAATGGTTGAATTATATAGATAATGTGGTGATTAAAAGGATAAATTGAGTAATGTTGAATATATCATAAGAATAAGAGATGTAAAGACCATACTACATGAAGAGAACATGATTGTCTCATGATTTATGATTGTAAGAGATGATCCATAGTAAAGTCTCTGCAAGTGAGATGCAGCCTTAAAAAAATGAATATTGTGGACAATAAAGAGTCCAAAAGAGAAATGATGATATGGAAGTGATTAAAGATTGAAGATCTAAATAGAATCACTTTCCATTATCAGACTCCTAGATTTTCTAATGCCTTAGTCAAAGTATGAGTGAGAAACAGTGGAAATGTATATGTACAGTTCCAGTGAGCATTACATGTGATGGGAGTCTCTAAGATGCCATATGCTTAATGAGAAATAGCAAAAGGCTTTGAGATCCAGTGTATTGATAGCATCGCTCCGTACTGATGTAAATATCTTAGCGTAATATTGGAACGCTTGAAGATACATTGAGAGAGCAGATACATGAGATGTGAAAGCTACTAGGACACTTACATATAATTGATTGACAGGTGTAATTGATAGTTTTAAAAATATATCGACTTGGCACTAAGTGAGAAAAATGAATGATGAACAGCATAGATCAGCTGTGACATGAAAAATACTATACATGGACTCTTAGGTGAAAAGAGTGGAAATGAATAACTCCCGATTTGAGAAATGAACTTACGGGAGTATAGACATATATGATGAAAGAGAGCATGTAGTAGTCTAAAGTACTCTTGATGTTGAAAGTGTACTGGCAGTATTACTTAGAGGATGACCTAGAGGTCAGAAGTCATAATTCATAAGTATACGACATATACCACCTTTGGACTTAAGTTAAATTCAGAAGACCGAATTTCTTAAGGTTGGAAGAATGTGATAACCGTAAATTTTCCGTTTATTGGAAATTAATGATATTAGAATTTAGTGAAACAAATATAAATGGGAAAATAAGGTTGAAATTCGGAAAAATAATGAAGAGAAGGGAATTTAATTTGGATGAATTGAAATCCAAATTAAATAAGGAAAATGAAATATATTTATATAATTTTATATTATATAAATATATTTTTATGCAAATACATACGTATTTAAATACTGTATAGTATATAGTATATAGTAATATACAGTAGTGTATATATATGTGTATACTATTTTACAAATTTAAATAATACGTATGTATAAATACAACATTTTATGTATATATAAATATATATACATATATAACAAATGTAAATATTAATTTACATTAAAGTTTGAAAATATATATAAAAGTTATTTAAATTTAAAATATATACTAGATATATATTTTGTAATATACAATATATATTTTATATATAATATATATTGTATTATATTATATATGAAATAATATATGTATAATATATGGTATATATTATATGTATAAAATATATTATATAGTATATTATATACTAAATATAGAAATAAGACAAAACAAAAGAGGAAAGTGAAACAAAAATGGAAAGGGAAGAAATCGGGAGGATCCCGACCCTCCCCAGCCGGTGAGGCCGACCACCGTTGGCAAGGGATAAAGAGGAAGAGACGACGTCGGTGAGGAAAGGAGAAGACGTCGGTGACCGGAAGAGGGAAAGAAATGGACGGAAGGAAGAAACGGAAGGAGAAACGGGAAGGAAATTCTGGCGGAAGTCGAGAGGAAAAAAGAAAGAGGATCTGGCGGTGCCGGCCAAATTGGCCACGGCCACTGCCACCAAAGCATCACCGGAGGAAGAGGAAGAAGTAGGAGGCCACAGGAGAGGCGGAGAACGGCGGAGGAGGGTCGGCGAAGAGGTGGAAGAGACCAGACCTAAACCGAGTCGATCCACCGCCGTGTCGCTGATCCAGACCGAACGGAGGCCAGATCCAGCTTCGCCGTGGTGCCGGCCAGCTGAGGGGCCACCAAACTGTGGGAGAATCGGCTGTCGGAGGAGAGCCGACCGTGGAGGAAGGTTGATTGGTCTGAACCAGTCTGACCGGAGAAGAAAGGAAGAAAAAAATAAAAAAGAAAAGAAAAAGGAAAAAGAAAAAGAAAAAGAAAAGAAAAGAAAAGAAAAGAGAAAAAGAAGAAAGAGGAAAAGAAAAGGAATTCCAGGAATTTGAAAAATTCCTGAGAATTCGAAAATTATGGGAAATCCCAAGAATTACAGAAATCGGTAAGAAATCCCGGAAAGTGTTAAATTATTTAAATAATTTATTTATTTAAATAATTATGGAAAAATTCTAAATTGTAGAATTTTAATTTCCAAAAAATTCCCTCGATAATCGAGCCGATGGAATCGGGCGATGTGAACACGGGTGCAACCTTCGAGAAGCAGTCGTCGACACGAGACAGGTAAGGGAAACATATGCAGCCTGTAAGGAAATTTGGCACACATGTTTTAAATTATGCATTTAATTTTATAAAGGCTATTGATAATGATTGGTTGGAAAATTGTGGTGATTTACTGGTTGAGATTTAAATTGTATTTTTCGTGCAAGAGGCTAGCCGATTGGCAGCCGTTATACTGTCAAAAATTATTGGAAAAAATTACCGAAAATCATAATAAATGATTTTTCATTACGAGAAACGATTTCTAATCACGAAAATCGAGAAATCGATTAGTTTTCATAAAACATGAATATACTGATAATTAATTTTAAAATATTCATGTTTTTGAGAATGGTGAAAAAGGAAATCACCTAAATTTATCCCAATAGGTGATATTTCACGTGAAATGAGGTGAAAAATGAAAAGGATCAAAGTAAATATTTTAATAATATTTCTCCAAATTTTCACTTGAATTTATAAATAACATTTACGGGTTCAATTGAGAAAATAAGTGTTTATAGAAAATTTCATAAAGGTAATTAAAGGTGGAAAATAGTATTTTGATACTAGAAGGTCTCTGCATGTGTTATAGAGGAAAACAGAGTGACTGGATTATTGAATTTGGAAAATAAATATTTTATTTTTCCATAAATCATAAAAATAATTGATTTGAATTCCGATAACTTTGAAAACCCTGTTTTGGATATAAAGCACGGAAAAGCATGCGTATATGTTTTACGGTGAAAAAGGATAGTTATGACCTTTTATATTTTACAGTGATTATTTTATAAACTGTTCTCACCGTATGGAAAATGTGATTTATACTGTTCTATAATATTCAAAACATTTTCGAGAGTGATTACCCCAGTATGAATATTTTATAAATTGTTATTCATAAGATGAAAATATTTTCCTTATAAATATTTGTGGATTGATTGAACTTATATTCAGTGAAATTGATTTCATAAATGGGGTTTATATCACATGTTTACTGTTTTGAGACTATTAGGCCCCATATCATGCTCACGTGTCACGTGTTAGTGCTGATAGATACTGATCCTATTATCAGTGTCCCAGTGGACACCTGATCAGTGCACACTGTGGACCCCATAGACTATGGCCATAGATCTCATGTGTTTCCCCTATTTGGGATGATGTTATAGCATGATATATTTAGGGTGTTGCCTAGTCAACATGATATTGTACTGATGATTGTACTTTTCACTGAACTTTTGCTGGTACTAAATTATCTACAGCTACTGAACTTTTGATATATTACGTGTAGAGGTGCTTATTGGGCCGGGTTGGCCCGACCCGGCTCGCAATCGGATCGGGTCAATCCGGCCCAAAATCCGAACCGGTACAGTACCGGTTCGGAACCGGCCCGGCCCGGCATGTTACCGGGCTTGGCCGGTTTTAGATTATTAAAACCGGGCCCGTTAAGAACCGGGCCCGTTAAGGGCCCGGTTCATAACCGGACCGGTTCGAACCGGTCCGGTTTTAAAAAAAAAACCTGCAGTGCAACTGCAGCATGCAGACTCTCAGAGGCTTGCCTCTGCGAGTCTGCCTTTTGATGGGCAACGACCATTTGGCCGTTGCCCATCAATCTTTCTTTTCTTTTTTTTTTATTTTTTTATTTTAATTAAATTAAAAAAAAATAAAAAGAGGCTTGGCTAGCCTCTTGTAGTTGCACTGCAGTAGTGCAGTGCAACTGCAGTATACAGAGCAGAGGCTTTGCCTCTGCTCTGTGTTTGATGGGCAACGGCCATTTTGGCCGTTGCCCATCAATCCTTTATTTTTTAATTTTTTTTATTTTTTTATTCTAATTTTTTTCCTATAAATACCTCTATAATCTTCTATTTTCATTTACATTTCTTCTATATTTTCTCTCAAATCTACTATCTATATTCATCTACTCTTATTCTCTTCACTCACATACTCTCTCAATATTCACTCAAACTCTCTCAAATTCACTTAAATTCCCTTATTCCAAATTTATAATATCATCATTTCCTTTCTAAATTTCATTTTTCTTTTTATTTTATAATTTTACAAATTTTACTTTTAATTTTCAAATTCTAATATATTATATATATTCCTTATTCCAAATTTATAATATCATCATTTTCTTTATAAATTTCATTTTTCTTTTTATTTTATAATTTTGCAAATTTTACTTTTAATTTTCAAGTTTCAATTTTCAAATTCCAATATATTATATATATCATACATCTATTTTTTTAATTTTTAACATATATTTATTTTCAAAAAAAATATAAAAATGTCAAATTTCTTTCGTCGTTCATGCTCTGTTTCTCGACCTTTTGGTTCCACTGAAATTCCTAATTTGGATGACGAATCATTTAATGAAATCGAACCCGATATTCATCCGGAGGAGGAGCTTCCTTTGGCGGCGCCATCGGTTGGTCGTGGTCAACATGGAGGTCATGCTCAAACACAATCATCAGCTGCCACCACTGCTGCTACATCATCAAGGCCGAAGTTTAGTCGAAAAAAAAACGAGCAAGGTATGGGAGTATTTCGATATTGTAACAAAAGAAGGTGAGACGAATAAATATTGTGCTATCTGTAAATTGTGCCAAGGCGTTTACTCTTAATATCCGGTGGAGGTGCTGGCGGTACAGGTACGTATAAAAGATATTTAATTATTGCACATAAAATTAATCCTGATGCCGAAGAAGATGAAATTTTAGAAGGTAAACAATCTCAAATTAATACACGTGATGGTGGAAAAAATTTTATTTTTGATAATGTTCAAGCTAGACGTGGTTTAGTTAGATTTGTAATTAGGACTGAACAACCATTCACAATTTGTGAAAAATTAGGATATTTAGAATTTGTTTGTAACTATTTACAACCCGCATATAAATCTATTTCTGACATACATTAAAAAGAGATTGCATGGATATGTTTAAAGAATATAGACAAGCTTTAATTGATAAACTTAGTAATATTTCATCTAGGGTTAGTTTAACTAGTGATATATGGACTAGTACTAATGGTATAAGTTATCTTGTTATAACTTGTCATTGGATAGATGAAGATTGGTCCATGCAAAAACGAATTTTATCTTTAGATGTAATAAAAGAAGCACATAATTCATATACTATTCATAAATATATTACTAAAGTTTGTAAATTATATGGACTAGAAAATAATAAAGTTTTTGCTATTACTTTTGATAATGCTTCGAGTAATACTGCAGCTATTCCTAATTTAATTAAAAGTTTAAACCCTGTTATGCAAGGCATATTTTTTCATGCAAGATGTGCATGTCATATTATAAATTTATGTGTTCAAAGTGGTTTTAGTTCTAGTGGTACTGGTACTGGCCTAGGTCCAATTGATAAAATTAAAATTTTAGCAAAATGGATTCGCACACCAAGTAATAAACGTTAATGGAAGCAAATTTGTATAACAAATAATATACCTGTTAAAGCATTTCCACTTCCCGTGGAAACAAGATGGAATTCACTTCATCGTTTGCTTTCTTCTATTTTACCTTATAAAGAATTTGTTACTCCTTTTTATAACAATTATACAAATAGCACACAATTAGTACTTTTTGAAGATGATTGGACTTTTATTGAATATTGTGTTGATTTATTATCTACTTTTAAAGATGCAACCGAAAGATTTTCAACTCAAATTTATCCAACTACACCGTATTTTGTTCATATTATCTACACAATGTTTGATAAATTTGTAAAATTTAGGAATCATGAAACTTTAAGTTCTTTTGTATATGATATGGAGGAAAAATTTAAAAAAATATTGGGAAATAATTCCTCCTATTTATTGTATTGCAACTTTACTAGATCCTAGTCAAGGTGAGGTAAATATAGAAATTTTTTTTGATTGTTATAAAGAATTTCTTGGTCTTGATTCTATTGAGGATCAAAAGTCCTCAATTAACAATCTTTTTCGAGAATTGTTTAATGTTTATGAAACAGAAAAGGAGCAATTCAACTTTAATCGAGAAGAAGAAGATTCATACGAAGAAACCGAAAGTAGGAAAAAAGGAAAAGGAATTTTAAACGCAATTAAGGAAGCAGCAAAGAAAAGAATGAAGCTAAAAGGAAAAGCGAGCAGATCGGGATCGGGATCAACAACTCGACGAAGTTCTAGCTTCAATGAGCTAGGATTTTTCTTAAGTCAAGATTTTTCTGTAGATGATAACTTTGATCTTCTCCAATGGTGGAAAGAAAACCAAAAACAATTTCCAGTTTTAGCTTCCATGGCTCGAGATGTTTTTGCGGTGCAAGTTTCTTCTGTTGCTTCGGAATCCGCATTCTCGACGTGTGGAAGAATTATTGGAGACCATCGAACCACTCTTAATCCGGATTCATTGTGCATGTTAACATGCCTTAAAGATTGGTTTGATGCGGAATCGCGCAATGTCGAACTTGGAATGGCCAATGAATTTGCTGATAATAATTCAGAAGAGGAGGAAGAAATTTCCAAGGCAATCCGTATTAATTATGAAGAGTAGAGAATAATCTTTTTTTTGTAAATTGTATGTAAAATTGTAAATAAGTTTAGTCATAGTGAATATTTTTATGGACTACGGTCTCGTGGTTTTTACCCTTCTAACTTTTGAAGGGGTTTTCCACGTAAAAAATCTTTGGTCTCCTACTCTCTCCTTTTTCTCCTTTGTTGTTGTTGTTGTTGTTATTATTATTATTATTATTATTATTAATTAATTAATGTTATACTTATCTATGTTTAAAATAAATAAATATTTAAAATACAAAATGAATTAATATTTTAAAAACATATTAAATAAATGAATAAATAAATAAATGAATAAATATTAAGTAAATGATATTTCAAATATAATAAATTATTTTAAATGCAAAATGAATATAATAATAATATTCATAATATCATTATTTGTATTTTGAATCAAATATCATTTTATCATAATATTATATTCATAATATAACTTTAATTTATTATAACAATAATTTTATTAGATAATTTTATAATAGTTTATTTTTACATTATTGTTACATTAATTAAATAAATTATAATATAACTTTATAATAAATTATTGTTAAATTAAACTATTAACATTATTTATTATAAAAATAAATTTATTAGATTAAATTATTAAAATATATTAATATACATTAAAATAAATTAATATAAATTTTTAGAAATAAAAAGTCTAAAAAGAAAAAAAATGGACCGAACCGGTTTAAACCGGTTCGGTCCGGTTTTGTGGCGAACCGGTCCAGCGAACCGGGCCGGTTCGCCTCTTGTAAGAATTAGAACCGGTCTGAACCGGACCGGTTTGATACCGGTTCGAACCGGTTTTCCCATGGTTAGGGCCGGAACCGGTGAAAACCGGCCCGTAACCGGCCCGTAACCAGCTCTAATTACGTGTTGAACTAAATATTATACGGTGTTTTACAAGTGTGGAAATGAGTATTTGTAAAAGGAACATTAATTCCTTATTTATTTACTTAAGTGTTTTATAACGTGAATATTTAATGTTTCACTGGGATTTGAATATTAAAAGAAAACGATTACTCTCTACAGTTGCTTCTAGATTCTGGGACAAGACAGGTATTCTAAAATACCTGCCTTACTCCATCCGGATCCGTAGCCGACTGTAGTATCCTTCCTACATGTGAGCCTAGAGCCTCTAGGAAGATTTAAAGAAAGTGAAAAAATTATTTTCACCATATAGGTTGCTGAATATCAAGTGTTGCATATAACTCTCTTACTGAGCCGTGGTTTGCTCACTCCCCAATTTTAACATTTCAGATTTTTGGTGACTGTGAGATCCGACATTTGAGGATTTCGAGCTGCGCATTTGGAGATATTGCGACAACTTGATTTATAATATGAGGTATGATCATTTATTTTCTGTATTTAGATTTACTTTCAGTACTACTTTCTTGAGAATTAAGAAAGGGGATGTAATTGATATTACTAATTTTATATTTAATAGTTAAATGAATATGAAAAGTAAAGTATCACAAACAGCCCAACTGGATAAGTTGTGTAGAATAACGTGAAAAATGTGGTCACGGGATGTGACACTATGGTTCTTAGGGTTCTGGTACCGAGAGCCCCCATTTGCTAGAACAATTTTTTTTCTTTTTAAATTCATTAGGATCAACCCTTTAATCCAACAATTTGTTTAATCTTTTGGATTTTGCCTTTGTTTTTCGGTCACCTAAGGAGGTTGAATTTTCAGCATACCATGTTGACTGATGGAGAAAGAAAGGACTGAGGGTTTCAAGTGGCAGGTGCACAGCACCCACTACTTATATTATTTTTTTGTTTTAATTTTCCTTTTTTTCTTTTTTTTATAAGAAGAAATTGTCATTAATTAAAATAAAATAAATAAAATAAAAAAATATCACAAATCAAAAGCCAAATTAGAAAATAAAATTAAAATTAAAAATAGAAATATTTGGGCTTTCAAGCCCACAAAACATAATTCAACTTGGACTTTTAAGTCCATAAGTCTAACAAATTTTGCATGATCCGAATTCATACAAATTTTATCAAATTTTAAACTAAAAAAAATATGCTTTCATTAAATTTGGGTTAATTTTATTCTATAAGATTTGATTCTTAAAGTTTCGAATTCATCAAACCCGAACAAAATTAGGTGTTTACAGCTGCCCCTCTTTGCACATTTCTGAGAATCAGAAATAGGGCAAAGACAATAGACAACAATTTTGTTCTACTCATGACCTAATGTTTTATTTTTGTTTCCCCTTTTTTTGGTTAAGTCTTCTTGAAAAAGTGCTCCTTCTACAATAAAAGCATTGAAACTTTAAATTCCTTCTTGAAATGTGTTTCTCTCGCAACAGAGGCAATGAAACTTTAAATTCCTTTTTGGAATGTGCTCCTCTTGCAACAGAGGCAATGAAACTTTAAAATTCTTCCTGGAATGTGCTCCTCTTGCAACAGAGGTAATGAAACATTAAATTTTTTCCTGAAATGTGCTTCTCTTGCAACAAAGGCAATGAAACTTTAAAATTCTTCCTGGAATGTGCTCCCCTTGCAACAGAGGTAATGAAACTTTAAATTCCTTCATGAAATGTGCTCCTCTTGCAGCAGAGGCAATGAAACTTTAAATCCTTTCCTGAAATGTGCTCCTCTTACAGTAGAGGCAATGAAACTTTAAATTCCTTCTTGAAATGTGTTCCTCTTACAACAGAGGGAATGAAACTTTAAATTCTTTTAAATTATGCCCAGAGGACTTATCATTTATGCCCGGAGGTCTTAAATTTATTCCCGGAGGACTTGAAAATTTTTCCAAGAGGACTTGGAAATTTTGCCCAGAGGACTTGAGATTTGTGCCCAAAGGACTTGAAATTTTGCCCGAAGGACTTGGAATTTATGCTTGAAGTGTTTGAAATCTGTGCCTGGAGGACTTGAGATTATGCTTGGATGTCTTGAAATTTGTGCCCGGAAGACTTGAAAATTATGCTCGGAAGACTTAGAATTGTGCCTAGAGGACTTAAGATTTTTAAATTTGTGCTCGAAGGACTTACAATTGTGTCTGAAGGACTTCAAATTTTTAAATTTGTGCCCAAAGGTCTTAGGATTATGCCTAGAGGACTTGGGATTATGCTCAGAAGACTTAGAATTGTGCCCAGAGGTCTTGAAATTTGTGCCCGAAGGACTTGAATTTGCTTATCTTTGAAAATCATTCTTAAATCTTAATCAAACATAGCACTAATCAAACTGGATTTGAAAATTTCTTTATCTTGAATAAACTTGACTTTCTTGTTTTGAAAAAATTTGCATAACCTTTAAAATCTTGATTGGACGGTGTCGAGCCTTCAACTTGAAAAACATGTTTTAATTTCAAAATTTTACACAAAAACTTTCAATGCTGATGCTGTATGATACTGGGTATGTATTCTTGGCACTCAATCCTGTACATTCTCTAACTTTGAAACTCTATCTTGTCAAAGAGGCACATCATTCGTCTTTTGTATCTTTTTTGCCCTAACATGATCATGAAAGCTCCTTTCTATTTCCCATTTCTGTAGATTTCTTGTACTCACATCATAGCCTTTTGATGAAAAGCACTAAAAATTTTCCTCATAACTATTTTCCAGGGGAAATGAATCTAAATTTCACAAGTGATACTTAATCGTTTCGAAAGATTAGTGATTACTTTTCAAGATGAGTGACATAAATCCTATTCGGAGCTTTTCAACTAGACAATTGAAAGTTTAGTGCACTAGGATGTTTTGTTTGGGGAATACTTTGCCACTTATACAAAAAAAATAATGGTTCCTTTCTTGGCTCAAAATGGTTTTCTTAAAATACCATCGCTTTTCTTCCCTTCTTCTTTTTATTTGAACAAAATTTTGAATGAGAAAAGAAACAAAATATTTACAACTTGGTTTGACAATCTCTTAAATTCTCGAATAATGGCATTCTACAAATGCCAAGATGAGATATGAATGACTGAGGTCTTTTCTGTTTAGGTAGAGTATGTACAAGAAGAAAGGTTCAAACTTTTTCAAAAAAAATGTCGAGCAATCAAGTGACATCAGAATCTTTGGATATCTCGAGGGTTTCCAAGGATTATTGGTTCTTTTTCCATGTTTTCAATTCATGTCACTGCTTGATTTGTTGCTCCGAGAGTTCATTGTTTACTCTAGACTGCCCTTTTCGAGTTTTCACCCTAGAGCTCCACTCTTTCTTTTTCTTTCTTTTTTTTTTCAATTATTCCACCATGCATTCAAGAATTCAAATTTCATTCAAACAAAATAATAGTGAGAATTTTTCAAAGAAGAACTCTTCGATACACGCATCCATATTTGATCAAAATGGACTTTTAAGTACATAATGTAGGCCATGGTTTAGGGTTTTGAAAGAATAGATAAATAGGCCCAAAAATGTTGTTTGAGGGTGATCAATCCAAGGATCATTTCTTCTCATATGGATGTCTATCATTTTCATTTTTCGAAGCACTTTTCTTTTTCTACTTTTCCATGTATCTCTTCTTCTTCTTTTTCTCTTTTTTTTTTTCAAAATCCTTTTCATTCTTTGAAGCACCTTTCTTTATGTACTTTCACATATATCCTTTCTTCTTTCTCTTTTTTTTTCATTTTTCTTTTTTTTTCATTGATTCATGTCCAAGATTTCAAATCTAATTTGCCCCAAATTGTCCCATAACATAGTGAATCTTATTTGATCAAAAACAAAAGTTGAATCATTCATCTTCTTTAAAGAGATATTTTCTGCACCTGCCCCCGGTGTGAAGGGTGATTCTTGGAAAAGGTTTATTGTGAAAGAAATCATTAGGCTCAAAAGGGGTAGCAACAGGATAATGTTTATATTTGTGAATGGGATGTGAAAGACAGCCATTCATCATTTCAAATTAAGATACTTCCATTGAAGGGCAATTCTTAGAATAAGTTTTTCCTTTGGCTTTTGAAATCATCTGAATCTCACGCCTGCATGGTATCACAATCAATCTTTTTTATCATTTTTTTACTCTTTCTTCTTTTTTTTTTGAAGATATAATATCCCAATATGATAGAACTCCATTTCACAATTCAATTACTTATGCAACATATGTCCAAGGGAAAGGAAAAGGATGTTGTACAAGTCAAGGTGTTGAAAAAAGGGACATGGATGCAAAATCAATAACTTTGGGTCTTTCGGGTGAACTTACCCAAAACATGAGCAAAAGATAACCTTGGGAATATGAGATTGAAGAGTTTGAGATTTGTACAAAAATCTAGGTGGCGAGGTATTTCAAAATAATCTTATCAAGAATCAAATTACCAATATTTAAAATCTTTGAGATTGTCATAAATTGATTTCCAAATGAATCTCAAAAGGTTTTGCAAGTTGGTCATTTCTTTAAAAATCATTAACAACGAAGCCCTGTCATGGTCAAAGTGAAAACAAAATTGAACTTTCAAAAATTTATGCCCCATTTTAACTTTTGAGCAATTTGGGTTTATATGAGAATGATATGATCTTGAAACGACTTAAGACATTCATCTTTGATAGTAATCACCAATTTTCTTGGAATCATTTTTATCATTAATGTGAAGAAAAGAAACATTCTTGTCATATGCCACTGGAAAATAAATTATGCAAAAAGTTATGCTTATACAACTGTCACTTAGGCCAATAGGAATGACAAAGCATACAAACTTCGAAATCTTAAAATCATCATTTTCTTCCAAATTGATCTGTCAAAATGCCATAACTCTACACCAAAGTAGACTTCCACTGTTCCTTAAGTTCCAGAGTCAAGATTCCACCATTTATAAGCTCTTCAACCTTTTCCTTCAACTACCTGCATTTTTTTGTTGAATGCCCAATTGCCCCTATATGATAGTCACATCTACTATTCGGATCATAGCTCTTGGCCAATGGGTTTGGGGCTGTTCTCAAAGAAACAAGGGTCCGATATTGGTTTTTCACTAGAAAAGCTCAGAGATCAGAAATTAAGATAGGAATTTTTCCTTGGTTGCTTCTTGGTCTCTTTTTGTTATTCATTGGTTGCTAGATAGGTCGAGCTATAGGATTAGTCACAAAGGTAGGTGAGTGAGTAATTATTGGGGAGTAAGAGTTTGCTTGGAATCCTGGTTGTGGGATTGGTGAATAAAGATAAGGATCACAAAAAACTTTATTCAAGGTTGGATGGTAAGATGGGTGAGACAAATAGGGATGATGTGGAGCGGAGTTTATGGGAAATTGCCTTTCAAATGCTGTAGCTTGCACTTCTTCTTCCATTCTTTCGAGTCTGTTATCAGCCATGTCACCTATCTTGATCTTGCCTCTCTTGATTGTGTTCTCAATTATCTCTCTGGAGGCTACCATGTCAGCAAAATTCTTAGTAATATTCCCAATTATCCTATCATAATATGGTGCTTAAAGGGTACTAAGAAACAGAGTTGCAATCTTTTTTCGTAAGGGGAGGCTGGACTTGGGTGGCAACATTCATCTCTGGGCATATTCCCTAAAGCCTTCAGTAGCTTTCTTCTCCATGGTTTGCAAAGATAAACAATCTGGGGCTATATCCATAATATGCTTATATTGGGCGACGAATGCCCTTACCAAATCTTCCCATAAGTGAACATCACCCCTGCTCAATTGTGTATACCATCTAGCAGCAGATCCTTTAAGGCTATCTTGGAAAACATGGATCAACAACTTGTCATCATGCACATGTGCTGCCATTTTTTTGCAATACATAGTGATATGAGCTTTCGGACACGTAGTCCCATCATGCTTCTCGAATTCTGGGGCCTTAAACTTTAGAGGAATGACCACACCATGTACTAAGCATAATCTAATTGCATCCAAAGATCCATGAAAATCCATTCTTTCAACAATCTGAAGCCTTTCTTCTATAAGCTTTATCTTTTGTTGGGAACTTGAGCCTTCTTTCACTTATGGCATCCCTTACTCTTTATGACTACCCCGAATTAGTAATATAAGTTGGTTCAAAAGGGTTCATTGTAGGAGTTGCATGCCCATAAAACTGACTAGGGTCAACTGAAGATGTCTTATTAGGGTATACATAATCTTTGGTAGGCATTGCTTATGGCTCCTGAGATGTTTGGGTGTTTCGTGAGCCAATGTTAATTGGACGAAAAGAAACCTCAGCATTTTGCAACTGATGCCCCTCTTGAGTAGCTAGTTCTCCCATCATTTCTTTTCCATCATTCAACTTTTCCGACAAACCTACCATCTGTGATAATTGCTCTCTTATCTCTTGCAGTGCTTTTTCCATCCTTTCCATTCGAATCATTTTTGTCTCTTCCATGGTCCAAAACTATCTCCAAAGCTTTTCAATGATCAAGCTATCTTTACACCAAATCTTGTCATAACTTTATATTAGATGTCATGCTTGCCATGCTAACATGAAGCTTTTATTGTATTGAAATTGTGAATCTGAAAAAAATTTCAACCTTGTTATTACTTCATAGTGTCACAAGTTGTACACCAACTAAAAATTGTCGTTTGACCATTTATTTGTTTTGATCACCTATTTTTTTTTAGGAAACAGTTATTGTTAGCCTTATTATTCTTCTGTCAAAATCATATTATGCACATATGAATGAAGTGAATGCAAACTTGTATAAAATCTTGTAACATTAATATTCATAAAGGAATTGTTTACAAGATTCAAATATTCCTTACTAAACTCCCTACTATTCTACTGCCCCCAACATTCAAAGTCTTTCAAAAAGAAATTTCACAATAATAGCTACCCTTTTCACCCTCTAATCAAGCATTAAGGTTTCCTGGTTAATCACCTCCCCTATATCGAGCAATTTTGCATCAATCAGTCCCTTCACCTTATACTTGAAAGCCTTACAATCTTTGATGGAATGCCTAATATTTCCTGTGTGGTACTCACATCTTGCATTTGCGTTGCACCATCTTGGGTATGGAGGCTCCAAGGGTTCTAAGAACACAGGGGCGACAAGGTGCCTTTCAAGTAGATAGGGAAAAAGTTTGCCATAAGTTATGGGTAAAGGGTCCAACTGCGTGCGCTTCATCTTCTTAGATTGTTTTTGGTGGAGACTTTAATTTTTCATTTGAGCACGAGGTGGTGGCACAAAATCTTGGACATTAGGAATTTGTTGAAAAGGTGATCTAACAGAATTGGCGTAAGCATATGGGTTCACAGATGCATAAGTTTGTTAAGGCTGGGCAAAACTAGGAGTTTCAAATGTTTGAATATGTGGTCGAAAAGTAACAGGTCGAGGATAAAAGTTTGGCCGTGGACCAATTTGTAGAGGTTGTACAAAAGTAGGAGGTCCCGTTTGGAATGCTTGGATAGGTGGCTGAAAAGAATTGGGCTAAGGATTAGGGTTCTGTAGTGGCCTAATTGGTATAGATTGTTTGAGGTCACAAGGCTCTGCATTAAC
Source organism: Heritiera fomes (assembly GCA_032173925.1). Classification (NCBI taxonomy): domain Eukaryota; kingdom Viridiplantae; phylum Streptophyta; class Magnoliopsida; order Malvales; family Malvaceae; genus Heritiera; species Heritiera fomes. The sequence goes on along the minus strand of JAPDPM010000015.1, from coordinate 12,191,102 downwards.
TGTAAGGCTCTTAAGTTCATCCATTACTTTGTTCACCCTTTTCATAGCCTCTTCTACCACGGGATCATCGTCTGGACAGTTGAGAGCATCGGAGTGTCCCTGGCAAGCCATTTCATGAAAAGTCGATTGGTCTCCATTTGCCGATGATTCAACATGTAGTTGTTCTAGAAACGACAGCGACCCTTGAGAATGAACCAATTTAGTCGCTCCCAAACTTTCAAGCATCTCCTTTATCTTAGCTAGCTTCCCCTTTATCTTCCGTATATCATGTCCAAACTCCTCTTGATTATTCTCCAAAATAGTAAGTCTAGCTTCTAATTGATCTTCCATGTCTTCGACCTCCTTTAACCCAAAAAAAAACAAATAGCCTCCTCATTATGTGATGTGAATGCATTAATGTAATGAGATATGCCATGCTAAAATTTAAGAATAAAAGAATCAAAATTTTCTCTTATTTAAGTTTAATGAATAAATTCCTTTTTTTTTTAGATTTTGATGATTTCTTTTTTTCTTTAAAGAATAGATTTTTTTTATTCCATTTTTATTTAAAAGAATTTTAGAGTCTGATGATTTCTTTTTTCCTTTAAAGAATAGATTTTTCTTTTTTCTTTTTCTCTTTTTTTTATTTAAAAGAAAAAAATCTTATTTTCACACCATAATTTATTTTCTTTAACTTCCCTTTTTATTTAATTTGTTTTCAAAGGAATGTGACAATGTACTTACTTTTTATTTTATCAAAAAATTTTGTGTCTATGCATAAGTTTCAAAAAATATATATTATTAATTTTTAAATGGTATTAAAAAATGAAGGCATATTTTCGTGTTATTTTTTACAAAGAAGAAAAACCGAATAAATCTTTGTTTTATTCTTTAAAATTGAAAAATTGTGAAATTTCATTTTGAGAATGACATTAAAAAATCTCTTGATTTTATGAAAGCATGAATTTGAAAAATTATTAGAGTTATGATATGAAAAGAAATAGTAAAAATATTCCCTCTGTATCCTAATTTTGAGATAATTTCTACAAAAATCGAACATGGCTCTATCTAAGACTGGCCTTTTAAGGCTCTATATATGCTAAGCTTGGTTTTAAGAAACTAAAGGTTCTCGAACCATTTCTTACTGACATCCACTCTGAACTAATAAAAAAAATAATTTGAATGGAAGTATTTCACTTGCCATTGCAGATATTATTACCTCACGAGAGCATAGCTACTCTACTCCCTCCTAAGAGGATGAAACCCGAGTATATATGAAATGCATGTGCAAGTGCGTGCACAAAGGGAACACATTAATCTTTCGTCACACTACGACTCTTATCTTACATGTCCAAACAATTTATTAATAACAATATATAAAAAATATAAAACCTAAAATAAATTGCATAAAAAGCAAATGCAAACAAAATTATTTTCAAAATTCAAGTGAATTAAGTTTAAATATCAATCAAGACTATTAAATTAAAACTTAGGATAACACATGATTAATAAATGGTTCGACTCTCAAAGTCCCCAGTGGAGTCGCCAAGCTGTCGTAACGATTTCGTATGAAAATTCGACCGCTCGATGATTTTGAAAACGTTTAAAAATAAACGAGTCGCCACCAATCTTTTTTAACAAGGTGTGATTAGTCACCTAAAAATGTTTATCTTTTCAACAAAATCTTAAAAATATTTAAGTTTTATTAAAAAGATAATTTGGGTTTGCGAAAACAAGGTTGAGTTCGGGAGTACGGTTACACGTGGGGAAGGATTAGCACCCCCACATCGCCCGTTAAAAAATGGTACCATCTTAATCAAGTGTTATCCTTTAGTTTCAATAAAATAGTCTTGACTTGAAACTAATTTGTTTATTTCAAAGAATTTTGTGTGATTGCTTATAAGATTACTATTATAAATGTTTTTTTTTAAATTTCATTTTTTTAAATGAACATGAACCCTTTTTATTGAAAAATTAAATCAAATACTCAATACTTTTGATAATATTTGAAATAATTTTCCTCACCTAGAGATTTCTTAAGAATCACTACTTGTGACTTCTATAGAATCTCATCTTCGGCGGGACTCATATTACTTTTATGATTGAATAAAAATTATTGTATCTATTTAAAAAAATCTCGTTTGAAAATTAGAATGAACCCCTTTTATTGAAAAATTAAATCAAATACTCCAATACTTTTGATAATATTTGGAATAACTTTCCTCACCTAGAGATTTCTTAAGAATCACTACTTGTGACTTCTATAGATACTCATCCTTGGCAAGACTCATATTACTTTTATAATTGAATAAAAATTATTGTATTTATTTAAAAAATCTCATTTTTGAAAATAAGCATGAACCTCTTTTATTGAAAAATTAAATCAAATACTCCAATACTTTTGGTAATATTTGAAATAATTTCCTCACCTAGAGATTTCTTAAGAATCACTACTTGTGACTTCTATAGAATCTCATCTTCGGTAGAGCTTATATTATTTTTATAATTGATTATGGATGGATATGATATTAATGAAAGATATATAATGCACATGGATTTATATTTTCTTATTTAACATATTTTTTATTTTTTTATTTTTTTAAATATTATTTGTTTTTGTTTTAAAAATTAAAAACTCATGTATTGAAAAATCATACTAAATATTCCAATACTTTTGGCAACATTTAGTAGACTCTTCTCACCTAAGGATCAGTTAGGAATTATTACTTGTGACTTCCGTAACATCCCATCATCGGAAATCCATTTGATTAAATTTAAATTTCATTATTTATTTGTTTATTTATTTATATTTCTTTGTTTAAAAAAAACTTATTCATTTTTTATTTTTAACAAAAATTTAAATTATTGAAAAATCCCATTAAGTATTCCAATACGCTGGCAATATTTAATGGATTTCTCTCACCTAGGGATCAGTTAGGAATCACTACTTGTGACTTCTGTAACATCCCACCATCAGACTTATTTTTATTATTATTATTTTTTTAACAATAAAATAAATTACATATTTTCAAATTATGTTAACTAATATTTAATTTTATGTTTTTCAAACAAATCATTAAAATATATTAATTAGCAATAATATTTTTAAAAAAATGAAAACAAAGTAATTAAATAAATGAGTAGCATAATGAAGTAAATAGGAAAAGGAAGGAATTATACCCAAATAATTTGGGTTTAAAACCCAAGAGCAAGGAGGCCCAAATGTGACAGCCCAAAGGTGCGAGCTCAGTAGCTTTCCTGATGGAGATCCACTTGCTCGTGATGTTCGTGATGCTAAGGATCCATTGGTCATCCAAGGAGGTCCAATTACCCGAGCTCGAGCCAAGAAGATGCAACAAGCCCTGACCTCATTAATGCAACAAGCTCTAGCATCATTGAAGTGTCAAGGAAGCTTCCATGAAGAGTCCCAAGACATCTATACTTGCTTGGAAGCCCAAACGACATGAGCATGACTTCCTGTCTTATTTTAGCTTAACAATAAGATGGGCTAAGTGTTTGAATAGCCCACGTTTGAGTCTTGTTATGTCTTGGACTATTTATTTTATGTAACTAGGTTTAGGCATGAATTTGGGTTTAGTCTTATTTTTTGTTGGTGTTAATTCCAGCCCACTTGTTTATGGCCTTAAGTGCTAGGTATTATTATAAATACCTTGTAAACGCTATTGATGAACAGATCAGTTTTTGAATTTCAGAATTTGAGTGTGCCTTTCTCTTGGGTTCCCTCTCTACTAGGCTTATCAAGGTCTTCTTCCTTGTGGTGCCTCCTTCTTCACCATCCACCATTACTATACCTTAGGTTCTCGAATTCTTATTCGTAGGGTCAAGGTCCAATACCTTTGGGTTCGAGTCTCTTTAGGCTTCGGGTCTAGGTTTTCAGAAGTTGTCATTCTTCATCCTTGCTTCAGTCCTGTTGCGTTTTCAGCTCCTTCAAACTCCAAGCTACGTTTTCTCTTGTCCGTGCACATCATTTCCAAGTGGCCCAAAGCAGGTGGGTCGGATCGGGTCAAGCCCAAAGCAGCTCTACCTTCTCCCGCTGGCCGGGCGCGCGGATCCCAAGTCGAATCTGGGTCATACGCGAGTCACCTCTTCTTTTTTTTTTTACACACTATAAAAACCAACCTTTTTTTCAATTCTTCATTTTCAACACTTTCTAAAAAAAAGACTTCTCTCTGTCCTCTCTCCTTCTCCTACCACTGAACAACTACCAGCAACCATACGCCGACATCGACCGCCACTCGTCGGTGACAGAAACCGAAAAGGAAACCGTTTTCCAAAACTTCCAAGCTCTCTCTTTTTGTTTCTAGCCTTCTTTTCCTTCAAAAAAGTTTCTATTCTAGTAAATCTGAAGTTGAAAGCCGCGGCTTCTTGCCCACAAACATCCCCCACCATCGTTCCTCTTACTTTCTCCTTCTACTACGTCCTTCTCTTCCTCCTTGGCCACTTCCTCACCAAACTTCGTAGACCAAATACCACTAAAACCCCTAAACCGAAACTCTTTCTTTCTTTTTTTTTGGGTCAAGTTTGTGTTTGGTTGGTTACTTGATGGCTGTTTTGTGTGTGTGTGTGCACGCGTGTGTGTGTGTGTGTGTGTTTATTTTAGCCAAATGGGGTTGGTCGTCAGTTGTGTGAGTTTGATGGTGTATGTTTGCTGCCTTAGGGGTTTGGGATTCGGGTTTTGGAGGTGTTTGGCTACGGGGTTTTGATTTTTGGTTGAATGTTGCTATTGGTGTTCGAGTAATGGGGGTCGAATGGTGTATGTGGGGGAAACTTGGGTGGCTGCTATGTGTGAAGGTTTTTTAGTTCTGATTTGGTGAAGCTCGGTGGTTAGGCCAAGTAGTTTAGGTTGGTGGTTCACAATGGTGAGAGGGGGTGATTGAAAGGGATGGTTTGTTGAGGTTTAGTGAGGCCAAAAGGTTGAGGGCTAGTGGGTTCTATTTAATAGTGAGGTTGAAAATGGCTGTGTCTAGGTGTTGGCTTCTGTGTTGACAAGGGTTGAGAATGGTTTTTATGGGTTGTTTTGGAGTTCAAGTTGGCTGTTGGGATTTGAGGGTTGGGAAAGGTAGTCGAATGGTGTTTGTGGTGGTGGCCCGGGTTCGAGTAAGGTAGCCTTTGGTGGTGTGTTTGGATTTTGTTTAGGTTCAGAGGCAGTGAAGAGAAGGTGGCTGTGGTTCTTAGGGTTTCTGGTATCGAGAGCCCCCATTTGCTAGAACAATTTTTTTTCTTTTTAAAGTCATTAGGATCAACCCTTTAATCCAACAATTTGTTTAATCCTTTGGATTTTGCCTTTGTTTTTCAGTTACCTAAAGAGGTTGAATTTTCAGCCTGCCATGGTGACTGATAGAGAAAGAAAGGACTGAGGGTTTCAGGTGGCAGGTGCACAGCACCCACTACTTTTATTATTTTTTTTATTTTAATTTTCCTTTTTTTCTTTTTTATAAGCAAAAATTGTCATTAATTAAAATAAAATAAATAAAATAATATCAAAAACCAAATTAGAAAATAAAAATAAAATTAAAAATAGAAAAATTTGGGCTTTCAAGCCCACAAAACATAATTCAACTTAACTTGGACTTTTAAGTCCATAAGTCTAACAAATTTTGCATGATCTAAATTCACACAAATTTTATCAAATTTTAAACTAAAGAAAATATGCTTTAATTAAATTCGGGTTAATTTTATTCTGTAAGATTTGATTCTTAAAGTTTCAAATTTATCAAACTCGAACAAAATTAGGTGTCTACACTAGTAATTTCGGGTTTGGGTTTTTTCAAGTTTAATTTTTTCGAATTCAAGTTTTTTTGGCCTTGGGTGCTTTCAGTTTCTGGTTTTTTCGATTTCACTTATTTTTGGTTCGATTATTTTCGAGTTCGATCAAGTTTCGTGTTTGGTCTACTTCTACCCGAGTTGGTTTAGCCAGCTTAATCAAATTATTTTGAAATTTTATAAGGTATAAATATTTTTTATAATTTTGAATATAATAATTAATTTAATTTTTTTACTTAGTTAAATAAAAATAAATAGAATTGCTAAAGTAAAGTTAAAATTTAACAAATATTCATATAAATATAAATTTTTATATTTTAATGTTTTTATTACTTGATAACGATTATTTATTTTTTTAATTTTCTACTATATTTACATTTGTTATAAAATATACAATTATATATTAATAATTATATAAATATTTATTTTTTAAGTGAGCCAACTATATAGATATACTAGATATAAGTCCGTGCGATGCTACGGGTCTATTTTTATTTTGCAATTTTTAAAGTTAGTTAAGTTGATTATTAAATAAGAGTTATTGGACATAAGAAATATTTATTTCCTTCATAATGTTTAGTACAAAAAAGAAACATGTTTACTAAGGAAAGATTTATAAAAAAACGTGTTTACTAATGATAGAGTTTATATATCACACAATATATCCAAAAATAATTTTTTGAAAAATTTAGATTAGCTTGGATTAAAAAAATACACAATACTTAAGTTAAATAGTATGACAAACAGATAATTTGCGTTAGAAACAAACAAATTAAGATAATAATATAACAACAATAAAAACTAAAGCATTAATATATATATTTTTATATACGGCATAATGGTTCAGACAATTTAAAAAAGAAGTAGGAAAAAATTAGGTAAGAATGTTTTGTTCATATTATTAATTATGTGTAAGGTTTTAAACTCATCTGTAAACATTTTATTTTAAGAATAACTAATTGAATTATTTATATTTACTCCAAAGTACAATATATAAAGTAAAAGCATTTTTCCTAAAAAAGTTAGGGAAAAAAACTCTTTCATATAATAATTTTTATTTGAAAGTAAAATTTGGAAAATACATAATTTATATGTATTTGAAGTATTATTTATTTTTAAATATTTGCCATGTGTCGGTTAAATAATATATTTGAATATTATTTTTATATTTTTAAAATTATTATCATTATTAATAAATATAAAAAATGTTTTAAAAAATTTATTATGAGGCGAGAGAAGAACCTATTATTGTGATTTGAGATTGATTTTATATAGCTAGTATATTTTTTGTGTTTAGTAAGTTTACATCTGCTAGTGGAGATATAATTTTAAAAAATAGATTTAGAGAAATTAGATCCAAACTTTTTTAATTAAAAATATCTAAATCAATTAGTTTTTGTGTTGTTTGATTTTTTTTCCTTGATTAAAAATCAAATCAAAGATAAATGAATTTTTTTTTTATTTTTTATTAATTTTTTATATTTAGAATGCATCATTTGTTAAACCCTCTATCATATTTTTATTTTGAATTTTTTTAATTTATGCGCCGAATCATATTATTGCTGGAAAAAAAATTGAAGATTTAAAAATAGATTAAAAGGTATAACAAAAAAATTCAAAAATAAATAAAATTAAAGAACTTAACTAAAAAATGAAAACCTAAAAATAAATTAGAGGGCACAATAAAAAAATATTAAAAAAACAAAAATAAAATGCTAAATCAATTAAGACACGACACATGGCTCGTATGGGAGATAAAACATTGAATGGTATGGGTTAGAAAGGTGAAAAAAAATGAGTGAATGACAGAACCAATGTGAAGCTGGACGTGGAGCAAAAAAAATATGATTTTTATATAATTTAAATAATATTAAAAATTATTAACCTAATTAATTTTTAAAATGTTTTAACATATATATTTAATATTATAATATGTTTATTTTATTAATTATTAACATTAAATATATAGAAATTAATGATCTACAAAATATATACTATAAATGCATTTGTAAATGTAATCTATCGTTAAAAAAATGTACTGTATATGCATTTAAAGAATTATTTAATTATTGAGTATTTGTTAATTGTTATGTGTTAGTTAAACAATATTTTTGAAGATTGATTTTATATTTTTAAAATTTATTATCATTATTGATAAATATTAAAATAAATATATAAAAATTTATTATTTGAACCAATAATTTTTTATGAAAATAAATATATAGAATTTAAAGATCAATTTTTTTGTTGTTTTTTTCTCTATTAAAAATAAAATTCACATATAAATGACTTTTTTTTGTTCTTTAAATATATGAAAAAAAACAAATAAAAAAGGTTGAAAAACAAAAAAGGGAAAAACTGAAAAAAAAAAAAGAAGAAAAAAGCCAAAAGTTGACATGTGGCATTTGAGGAGACAAAAATATATATATGTATAGATTATATAATTTTATCATTTTTTTGAATTTTTATATTATTTATAATATTTATTAGATATTTATTGTTTTTGTAATTTTTAAATTTTGAGAATTATACAAATAAAAAAGAGATTTATAATTTGATTTGAAATTTTTTGGATGTTTTATATTAGTATTTTATTTGAATTTTTGCAAACCAAAATTTTGATATTTCAATTTTCAAAAAATTCTGATTTTCCCTTACTCAAAAAAAGAACAAATGTCATGCAAAGGAGGAGACAAGTGTCATGCAAAGGGGGGTCTTGGAGACAAAAATATATATATGTATGTATAGATATATATATATATATATATATATATATATATATATATATATATGTATGTATTAAAACTAAAGGAAAGTGAAAATTCAAAAGTATTAGCTCTACAAATAAATAACTAACAAATTATAAATAAATCACACTAAACAATTAAATATTTATATAAATGGCTCTACACTCTTAACAGTAACTTATTGAATCATTGTATTTTTTTTTTGTCAAAGTTTGGCCATTGAAATTTAGACACTCTTAGTTGAATAAAATTTTTTTTTACTTTGTTTTATTAGCTTCTTTAATAATTATATTATATTTTTAATAAAATTTTAAATTTTAAAAATTTTTCTTACATTTATTTTGTTTTCTAAATACCAACATAATTAGTAATAAAATTAAATATAACAGTATAAGTAGTTAACGAATTATTTAATACATTAAAAAAGTACTTAATATTATTAATAATTGGTCAACTAATTACTTCAATTTTATATTTATTTTGTTTTTGGTCTATGTATTAATATTATTACATTAAATATAATCATACTCGTATACATTAATTAAACAAATATCTTATTAAAAATTTAGAACATTGAATTAAAAAAGTTATATACAACAATTGATATTATATTAATAAATAATAACATTTGATATAATCATATCCTATACAATTATACATCAACTGAGTACTAATTTTTTCATGTTCACATCAACATAAAACATTGGATATACATTAATTAATCGAATGTCTAATTAAAATATTAAATAGTAGATATTACTAAATTAAATAATATAATGCCAGTTATTTAAATATAATTAATCATAATATTAATAAAGAATAAAAAAACAAATTTTATTAAAATTACCACTTACACAATAATACTATTGTAGTATATTATTAAATTACATTTTAATTTACTATTAGAAATATTACTTTTATCTACACTTTAATTTTTTTATTTAATAGATAATAAATAAATTATTTTTAATATATAATTAAATCTATCAGAATAATATTTACGTATTAAGAGATTCTTAAAAGATTATTATAATATAATACAATATATAAATCATTGTTATAAGATACCAAATTGGAACATTATTAATATAACAAATAATTAATTACAAATAACTTGATTTATTCATGTATTTTATTAAAATTATCACTTGCAAAATAATACTACTATAGTATATTCTTAAATTACACTACTATTAGAAATAATTATTTTTATCCATACTTTAATCTTATAATAAAAAAATGTATTAATTATTTATTTATTTTTAATAATAATAATATAATTATAATTTAAGTTTTTTCGGATTATAAATTTAGTATTTTACGGGTTTTGTAAGATCCCAAATTTCTCCATTCTTCCTATATTTATTAAAAGTGTTGAATTAAAATATTGAGTAGAGTTATGGAAATTAATTTTTCTATGTGTTGTGGTAAAAAAATAAATAAATAAATAAATTCTGACTTGGACAGAAAAAATACACTGTGCAGTGGCAATCCTTGTAAATAATTGAGTTTTAAAAGGGTAATTGGATTATTTAGGCACCTATTAAATTTTATTAATTAAAAACATAGCCACCAATAGAAATGAGACAACAAGCCATCATCTTCTATTTTTCCTCAGCTGATTTCACCGCCTCAAATATTTTCTGCTGCAGTTCACGATTTTGCTTCTTCTTCTCCACCGTTCCTCACGTTCCAGTCTTGAATCCCTACCTTTTCATCACAAATTCACCTAGATTTCTTTACATAAATTAATCCTCATCTATATAGCTCCCTAACCATCCCAAAAACTTAGCTCAAATCAGCCGAATAAATCTCCCCTGCTGCCGCTGTAACGTCTTTGCACAAGTAAAATTCCAGCCTTCATTTTATTCATTTTCTCCTCTTGGTTGTGGTTTAATTGGAGGTGTAAATGATAGATATGATTATAGTTTAGGACAAAAACATGTAGATAGCTCTCTAGACTGATCACTCATGGTGTTTGAGAAATTTAAATGTTGGCTATTGTGGCGTTAATAATTGGAAAACAGGGGCTGATTTTTGTGTGGGTTGATTTTGTGAAAATGAAAAGCTGACCATGAGCTAAACTAAATGTGATTATAGGATTTTTATAATCAAAATATGAACTAGGGTGTATGGTACTGCCGGCAGTAATGGAAATAAAGGAAAATGATGAAGATGGCGAGAATATAGGGGCTGGAAATTCTGCTGCTAGTAACGTGAATAACAACAAATATGGACTGATTTAGGTGCTGGTGGCGTGAGTGGTAGGGAATTGGAGAAGAAAGTCTTACCATAAATTAAATATTGTCAAAATAATTAATTGACAAAGAAAAAAATGACATAAAATGGTATAGTGTAGCCGGCTAAGGAAGGTCAATATTGGAGTGCTTATGATGATTGGCGTGATGTAAATGTCAAAAATAGTGGCTGGTAATGGAATAAAAGAATAGCCATAGAAGTTAATAAAAAAAAAACATGAATTAAGTGATATTGTATAGCCGGTTGAAGAGAAAAATGAAGGAAAGAAGTGTTGACTTTGATGCCTAAGTGGTTAAAAAATATGGGTAGGAAGGCAGCCTATGTACCTAGGTTCATAGATTAAAATGAACCAATAAATTGATTTACATAAGGGCCATTCGGCCATAGATTATTTAATGGGATTTTGGTGATAATGGTGGCGTGAATTGGTGCATGATAATAGTAAAATTGATGTAAGAAATTAGTAAATAATATTAATGGAATTAAATAAGAGGTGTGGAGAACCATGGAAGTTTAGGTCATGGGCTGTCCATGAGGGAGTTAAAAGTGATTTTAAGGTAGTAATGATAGAAATAATAATAATTAATAATGTAATGAAACCTAATCATGCACCTAAATTAGTTAAATTGTAGTCCAAGCATGTTAAAGCATTATTGGTAAGAATAGATTCTTGATAAAAAGGCGATGATAGTATAGTTGACTATGAGGTATAATAAATATGCAAAATTGTAAAATGAAGAGAAAATGAGCTTACTAGTCATAGCCATATCCGACTAAATAAAAGTTATGAGGAGTCCATAGTGTTTTCTAAGGGTTGGTGACTAAAATGGGAATAATTCATGATGTTAAATTGGGAACGAATAGGTATAAGGTATGAAGCTTTCGGCCTAAGGAGATTCATAAGAATGAATTCCAAGCTACTTTCCTAAGTATTAATGGCTAAAAAGGAAGATAAGTAGAGGTAGAGAAAACCTTATAAGTAAAAGATTATGAATTTAATTAATTCAATGTTATTTTGCAGCTGGAAATTGGGAACAAATAAGTGGATCAGTGGTGCTAGTGGATTTTATTTCGTACTACAAAGTGAGGTAAGGAATAGTATATGGAAGTAGTGTAGGAAATACTGTGCTTGCATCCAAGTAAATGGTGATTTGAATTATTGGAATTGTGATTTTTATGCAAAAGGTTTGGATAGAACTTAAACCGAATTTCTACAGAAAATTTTAGAAATCCTACTCTTGGATCTTCCATGCATCCTATTTTCTAAATAAATAATAGAAAATTTATCATATGGATTTACATGTTTTAAGCCATATGATTACATAAGAATTATTTTAAAGTTATTTTATAGTATTTTTATATAGAATATATTTGATTTTTATTACAGAATTTTGATGAGATTGATTTATAGCAAATAAATGTTTATTTGATTATATGAATATGCATTGTTTTAGAACAATTTATATGAATATAATTTCATTGGAGTTTTATCGATATATGAACATGATTTTTAGAGAGTGTTGGCTCCATGTGGATTCATGCATATAAATTGATGATTAGGGGTGGGAGACTGTCGCGCAGGTCCCCAGTACCTTCCCCTTTATCCGATCACAGTTGTCACTGACGAGTGTACACTGTAGATCTTCGACAATGGCCATTATTACAGGTAGGAACGGCTTAGGGCTGGATGCCTGGCCCCACGGGGGTACGCCTAATCCTATACAGGTCCCTGTAGGGATATAGTTCGTGTATGGGTTCTTGAATGCTCACACTCTATTGTTTTACACAATATATGAAATGATTGATTTACAAACAGATGACAGATTTGATTGAAATGATTTGAAAAGTGAACCATGAAAGAATATATGAACAATATATGAACAATGATTGAATTAAAGATAGATTGATTTTAAATGATTTAAACAGTGAATATTTATATGAACAGTATATGTTTTAAAAGAGTTTTCAATAAATGTTTACATGCACCCACATGCATTATTTTATTTATAAAATTTAAATTTATGATTTTTACTGCATATAGTGGCATAGTACCACTCTTTTATATGCTTTTTCTTACTGGGCTTTCCCCAAAGCTCACCCCCCTTGCTCACCATCCCAAATAGTTCATTCGTGCGCGTGATTACAGAAGTTACAAGGTAGTGAAAGAGATCATTAAAAGTGATATGTCAGAAGTATAGGTACATGTGAAATTTTATATTTATATTCAGACTAATAAATGCACAGCAGACGTATTTGTAAGTGGAATGAAATCAGTGTAGTGTTTAAAATATATATATATATATATACATGATCTAGTGGGATGTAAATTATATTGGATTATTATAAATAGAATTATAAATATTATATTTTAGTTTTGTTATAGAATCGAACTTACATCAACACCGAATGCAAACCAATTGACATCGAATAATTGAATGAGAAAGATAGAAGAAAAAAGAAAAATTTGATTCGGAATTTTATAATTTCGGATGTTACAAAGTGGTATCAGAGCATGGTTTGTCTAGTACGTGTCGGTGTAAGTAGGCTAAAATTGATTTACATCCCACACTACTGTGCATTCTCTGAATATAAATTGTGAAGAATGGTTAGAAAACGCAACGAAATGTTGATCGTTAAAGGAATATCGATGGTAGACAGAAAGAACAAGAATGATAGTTATTGATGTTACAAGGAAGTGTTATGCAAATGAGTACTGGATGATTGAGATTGATTAATGGAATCAGATTTAGTCAGAATGATTGGAAGTAATTGATAATTCTTGTGTAATTGGAGATGATAAAGTGAGCATGATGGAGATGAATGATATAAGTAGAAATGAAAATTATTAGTGAGTGATACAGATATTATATGGAAATATTACAAAGATAAGTGTTGAACGATTGGAAATGATTAATAAAATTGTGGGTGATTTGGAGACGATAGAGTAATCGTGATGAATATAATAGGTATAGGAATTGAACGGAATTGAAGGAAATAACAGGATAGTTAATGTACAGCATAGATATTGTACGGAAGATAGAGAATTAACATGAATGAATGAGATAAATGTTGAATGAGCAAGAGTGATTGATTTAAACGTGTATTATTGAGGATCATAGGATAAATGTATATGATATAATTGATGTGAAAATTGATATGGATCAATAAAAGTAAGATTCATAAATTTTGAATATGCAATTTACGACATTGCTTGATTTAAATTTAATAAAACACAATTAAATTTCCTATAGTGGCTTTGGATGTCGGAACACGAAAGGTACTTTAAAGTACCTCTCATACTCCATCTGGTTATCCAACCCACTATAGTATCCATCTAAATAGATCGTGCCTAAGAGATTTTGAATCCCCTTACTGAAATTGCATATAGGATAAGTTATGTTAATAATTGTATGTGTTTGCTTACCATAGTTATTAAGAACTTCATTACTGTGATAAATATACCGATTAGGGAAAACTTAAATAATTGATATAATATATAGTAGTTATAGGTTACTAGTAGAAGGGAGAAATTGATAGTCGATACTGTTAGGATAAAACTGTCCAAGCGGTAGTTTGATTTAAATTTGGAGGACCAAATTTCAAAAAGGGGGGAGAATGTAAGATCCCAAATTTCTCCATTCTTCCTATATTTATTAAAAGTGTTGAATTAAAATATTGAGTAGAGTTATGGAAATTAATTTTCCTATGTGTTGTGGTAAAAAAATAAATAAATAAATAAATTCTGACTTGGACAGAAAAATACACTGTGCAGTGGCAATCCTTGTAAATAATTGAGTTTTAAAGGGGTAATTGGGTTATTTAGGCACCTATTAAATTTCATTAATTAAAAACATAGCCACCAATAGAAATGAGACAACAAGCCATCATCTTCTATTTTTCCTCAGCTAATTTCACCGCCTCAAATATTTTCTGCTGCAGTTCACGATTTTGCTTCTTCTTCTCCACCGTTCCTCATGTTCCAGTCTTGAATCCCTACCTTTTCATCACAAATTCACCTAGATTTCTTTACATAAATTAATCCTCATCTATATAGCTCCCTAACCATCCCAAAAACTTAGCTCAAATCAGCCGAATAAATCTCCCCTGCTGCCGCTGTAACTGTTGGATTATGCCCTTAGAACCATTCATTAGATGATTGACTTTGGCATTTTTATGTATCATGACATTTTTATTTATAGTTCATTATTATATTTGTCTTATAACTGCGTAATATAATCTTATATGATAATGTCCTTAGAATAGTAATAACACACTATTCTTAAAATATCCCTAGTCAAGTATTATTGTGAACAAGGATAACAATGATACGATAAGACTAGTATGTGGTTGACTGATGACCATTGTCATGGATATAGGATATCAAGTCATCACATAGGTACATGTTAGAGAACTATGTACTGGATCGACTCTCCATGAGAACGCTACATGGATTGTTATATGAGTGTCATAAGCGATTCTCATAGTGATGATGGTGTATGTGATCCTTTGACTTGAGATCATCAAAGATCCCAACATAGAGAATTGCATACTTTAATGCTGCTAGATGTCATTCGTAACAGGATGGACTATAAATGTAGTAATTGGGTATGCCTTGATCTATGTAGAGGGATGTTGAGTGATCAAGATAGGATTTATCCCTCTTATATAACAAGAGTTATGTCTTGGGCCCTTTGATAAAGTGAGACTAAAAATGCATGGCCGTGCTCGAATAAGTCAATATGAGATATTGATTTTATTTGTTTAATTAGTCTACTCAGGAATCAAGAAACGCTGATTAGACTATACAAGTGTGACACAGTCCATGACTTGTGTCTAATCAAGACATCAAAGGATAAAGGGATTAGACTACACAGTAACATCTATCACGAGTAAGGTTATGTCGAGTCATTGACATTCTCGTTACATGGGTAGCAATGATGTGTTGCTAGATACCGCTCATTGCCTGTGACAATTTTGTCATTGTCATTGTTTTGAGAACCTATTGGGTCGCACACTTAGAACGGATCAATGAGGAGCTTAATTAATCCTATTCTGAATTGGATTAAGGATATATCTAATCCTATTCTGAATTGGATTAAGGATATAGTTAATCCTATTCTAAGTAGGATTAGAGTTCTGTTTGGCAGTAAATTTTAGGGTAAAATTTACTGCTTATAAAAGGATGTTTTTCTAAAACAGAGCCGTACAATTAAAAAACAGAAACGGTATTCTTTTAATTGAAGCTAGCAAATCGATTATAAGAATCAAAAAAACGCTCTTTAAGGCTTCTGATCGTGAGACGTTCAAGAGTCGTGAGATCCGTTCGTGTGGATACCATAGAGGCAGGAACGAAAAGTTGTTGCTTGTGACTCGACCAACGACAGAAATCAGAGAAAACGTTAGGTAAAATCTCGAAACCCTAATCAGGCAACTCTCCGAATCGATCCTGGTGGAGGCCGAATGATTTAAATTCCGCTGCATGTTCGTTAGGTTTCCTTCACTGGCATCAGAGCCAGATTCGGAGTCCCTGATTTGTTTTGATAAAAGCATGATCTCTGGTTACTTTCTGTTTATGATTACATGCAATCGTTTTAATGAGATTAATCTGGATTAGAATGTATATGATATATTCAGAGGCTAGAAATCGAATTGTTGAAATTATATATATGATATATATCAATTTCGATTCAACTTATATGTGAGATATAATCTGTGATGCGAATTATTAATGGCGGTTTCTGTTCTGCATAAACGTTATGGAAGAAACAGAACAATGTCGAAAGTGTTCTAATGGGACTAAAATTATAGTCAGTATGAGATACTGGCTGGAACATCCTGATAAGATTAGGACACTTCCGGATAAGGGGCGTTGGCAATGTCAATACTGTTGACCTTTTTTTTTTCGGGGGCAGAAACCCCCGAAATCTCGAAACCCTAATCAGGCAACTCTCCGAATCGATCCTGGTGGAGGCCGAATGATTTAAATTCCGCTGCATGTTTGTTTCGGTTTCCTTCAGTAACGTCTTTGCACAAGTAAAATTCCAGCCTTCATTTTATTCATTTTCTCCTCTTGTTTGTGGTTTAATTGGAGGTGTAAATGATAGATATGATTATAGTTTAGTACAAAAACATGTAGATAGCTCTCTAGACTGATCACTCATGGTGTTTGAGAAATTTAAATGTTGGCTATTGTGGCGTTAATAATTGGAAAACAGGGGCTGATTTTTGTGTTGGTTGATTTTGTGAAAATGAAAAGCTGACCATGAGCTAAACTAAATGTGATTATAGGATTTTTATAATCAAAATATGAACTAGGGTGTATGGTATTGCCGGCAGTAATGGAAATAAAGGAAAATGATGAAGATGGCGTGAATATAGGGGCTGGAAATTCTGCTGCTAGTAACGTGAATAACAACAAATATGGACTGATTTAGGTGCTGGTGGCGTGAGTGGTAGGGAATTGGAGAAGAAAGTCTTACCATAAATTAAATATTGTCAAAATAATTAATTGACAAAGAAAAAAATGACATAAAATGGTATAGTGTAGCCGGCTAAGGAAGGTCAATATTGGAATGCTTATGATGATTGGCGTGGTGTAAATGTCAAAAATAGTGGCTGGTAATGGAATAAAAGAATAGCCATAGAAGTTAATAAAAAAAAAACATGAATTAAGTGATATTGTATAGCCGGTTGAAGAGAAAAATGAAGGAAAGAAGTGTTGACTTTGATGCCTAAGTGGTGAAAAAATATGGGTAGGAAGGCAGCCTATGTACCTAGGTTCATAGATTAAAATAAACCAATAAATTGATTTACATAAGGGTCATTGGCCATAGACTATTTAATGGGATTTTGGTGATAATGGTGGCGTGAATTGGTGCATGATAATAGTAAAATTGATGTAAGAAATTAGTAAATAATATTAATGGAATTAAATAAGAGGTGTGGAGAACCATGGAAGTTTAGGTCATGGGCTGTCCTTGAGGGAGTTAAAAGTGATTTTAAGGTAGTAATGATAGAAATAATAATAATAATTAATAATGTAATGAAACCTAATCATGCACCTAAATTAGTTAAATTGTAGTCCAAGCATGTTAAAGCATTATTGGTAAGAATAGATTCTTGATAAAAAGGCGATGATAGTATAGTTGACTATGAGGTATAATAAATATGCAAAATTGTAAAATGAAGAGAAAATGAGCTTACTAGTCATAGCCATATCCGACTAAATAAAAGTTATGAGGAGTCCATAGTGTTTTCTAAGGGTTGGTGACTAAAATGGGAATAATTCATGATGTTAAATTGGGAAAGAATAGGTATAAGGTATGAAGCTTTCGGCCTAAGGAGATTCATAAGAGTGAATTCCAAGCTACTGTCCTAAGTATTAATGGCTAAAAAGGAAGATAAGTAGAGGTAGAGAAAACCTTATAAGTAAAAGATTATGAATTTAATTAATTCAATGTTATTTTGCAGCTGGAAATTGGGAAGAAATAAGTGGATCAGTGGTGCTAGTGGATTTTATTTCGTACTACAAAATGAGGTAAGAAATAGTATATGGAAGTAGTGTAGGAAATACTGTGCTTGCATCCAAGTAAATGGTGATTTGAATTATTTGAATTGTGATTTTTATGCAAAGGGTTTGGATAGAACTTAAACCGAATTTCTACAGAAAATTTTAGAAATCCTACTCTTGGATCTTCCATGCATCCTATTTTCTAAATAAATAATAGAAAATTTATCATATGGATTTACATGTTTTAAGCCATATGATTACATAAGAATTATTTTAAAGTTATTTTATAGTATTTTTATATAGAATATATTTGATTTTTATTACAGAATTTTGATGAGATTGATTTATAGCAAATAAATGTTTATTTGATTATATGAATATGCATTGTTTTAGAACAATTTATATGAATATAATTTCATTGGAGTTTTATCGATATATGAACATGATTTTTAGAGAGTGTTGGCTCCATGTGGATTCATGCATACAAATTGATGATTAGGGGTGGGAGACTGTCGCGCAGGTCCCCAGTACCTTCCCCTTTATCCGATCACAGTTGTCACTGACGAGTGTACACTGTAGATCTTCGACAATGGCCATTGTTACAGGTAGGAATGGCTTAGGGCTGGATGCCTGACCCCACGGGGGTACGCTTAATCCTATACAGGTCCATGTAGGGATATAGTTCGTGTATGGGTTCTTGGATGCTCACACTCTATTGTTTTACACAGTATATGAAATGATTGATTTACAGACAAATGACAGATTTGATTGAAATGATTTGAAAAGTGAACCGTGAAAGAATATATGAATATTATATGAACAGTGATTGAATTAAAGATAGATTGATTTTAAATGATTTGAACAGTGAATATTTATATGAACAGTATATGTTTTAAAAGAGTTTTCAATAAATTTTTACATGCACCCATATGCATTATTTTATTTATAAAATTTAAATTTATGATTTTTACTGCATATAGTGGCATAGTACCACTCTTTTATATGCTTTTTCTTACTGGACTTTCCCCAAAGCTCACCCCCCTTACTCACCATCCCAGATAGTTCATTCGTGCGCGTGGTTACAGAAGTTACAAGGTAGTGGAAGAGATCATTAAAAGTGATATGTCAGGAGTACAGGTACATGTGAAATTTTATATTTATATTCAGACTAATAAATGCACAGCAGACGTATTTGTAAGTGGAATGAAATCAATGTAGTGTTTCAAATATATATATATACATGATCTAGTGGGATGTAAATTATATTGAATTATTATAAATAGAATTATAAATATTATATCTTAGTTTTGTTATAGAATCGAACTTACATCAACACTGAATGCAAACCAATTGACATCGAATAATTGAATGAGAAAGATAGAAGAAAAAAAGAAAAATTTGATTTGGAATTTTATAATTTCGGATGTTACAGGTTTCGAATCAAATTAGTCTTACTTTCGGATCGTATTGGATTCGGATTATGATAGATTTGAGTTGTGTCAAGTTTGGGTTTTTTTAGGTTTGGGCTTTTTCGAGACTAGGTTTTTTAGTTTCAAACATTTTAGATTTCAAGCTTTTGACTTTTTTGATCAATTCAAATTAGACCGAGTTACATCTTGAACGAGTTCGCAGGCTTATACCAACTTTTGTCACCTCTAGGTGCCATGAGAACCAATTGGAATCTAAATCTATGCATGATTGGCGTGGCAACAAAAAAGTTCTATTTAATAATTTCTAGTAATCTATCATCTTTACATTTAAGTTTGTCAAATCTAGTTTCTTCTTTCGTTTTTTTTTTGGTACACAAACTTTTTGTCTTCATTACATGACCCGTAATTAATTTATTTGCCAAATGTAGCATTATCTGCAATCTAACTAAATTACTCTAAACGCATTTTTATTTTATTTTATTTTTTTATTTAGGGGTTGGAGAATAAAATTGATTAGGTTATTTATAGTAGACACACCTAACTGCATTAATTGCATAAGAGTATATTTTTATTTTAAAAGTAGACCTTTTCCTAAATTTCCCGTTACTTATTTTATCTTCATTAAATAAACATATTGAAATTTTCTCCTAAATCTATGCATGATTGGCGTAGCCAAAAAAGGAGTTTTATTTGATAATTTCTAGTAATCTATCTTCTTTACATTTAATTTTGTCAAAATCAAGTTTCTTCTTTTGTTTTTTTTTGGTACACAAACTTTCAATGTTCATTAAATGACCTATAATTAATTTAATTGCCAAACAGAGCATTATCTACAATCTAACTTACTCTAAATGGCATTTTTATTTTATTGTTTTAATTAGGGGTTGGAGAATAAAATTGATTGGGTTATTTATAGTAGACACAACAAACTACATTAATTGCAGAAGAGTATAAATTTTATTTTAAAAGCATACCTTTTTCTAATTTTCCCGTTACTTATTTTATCTTCGTTAAACAACGATGTGTTGTCAAATCTATTTAAATTTGAGGTTTTAATCATCAAGCATATTGAAATTTTCTTTTAAATCTATGCATGATTGGCGTGGCGAGAAAAAAGTTTTATTTAATAATTTCTTTTTTTGGGGTGAAAAAAGAAAATTCATAAATAGATAAAACACACACAATAAAATCAGCCCTCATTGAGAGTTACAAATAGTCTTAGGAAACTTAAGTTCCATACAATCAAACAGCAATAAAATAAAATAAAATTCATTCAATGAGGAATCAAGTAAAACAAAAGGCGAACAAGAAGAAGTCTCCATCTTTGCAAGTGTCTGCACAAGAGTTGGCTTCACGAAGCAATCTATCTTCTTTACTTTGTCAAATCAAGTTTCTTCTTTTGTCTTTTTTGGTACACAAACTTTCAGTGTTCATTAAATGACCTATAATCTAACTAAATTACTCTAAATGGCATTTTTATTTTTATTTTTTAATTAGGAGTTGGAGAATAAAATTGATTGGGTTATTTATAGTAGACAGACCTAACCACATTAATTGCATAAGAGTATAACTTTTATTTTAAAAGTAGACCTTTTTCTAATTTTCCCGTTACTTATTTTATCTTCATTAAACAAACGAGGTGTTGTCAAGTCTATTTAAGTTGGAGGTTTTTGTCATCAAACATACTGAAATTTCTTCTTTCTCCTTTAAGTATCAACCACAAATTTGCTTTGATAATCTCAGTTCTTAATCCCTCTGTCAAGAGAAAGAAAAAAAAATAAAGAAAAAGGCAGCCTTGGGAGAATGTGGAGGCTTAAGATAGGGGAAGGTGGCAATGATCCGTACATTTACAGCACCAACAACTACTTAGGAAGACAAACGTGGGAGTTTGATCCTAATGCAGGCACACCCGAAGAGCGAGCTGAGATTGAAGAAGCTCGCCAAAATTTCTACAACAATCGGAGCCCTGTCCGGCCCAATTCTGACCTCCTCTGGCAAATGCAGGTATAATTTGCTGCGAGGATATATATATATAAAAGGAGGAATCCACTTACACTAGTATAAAATTAATTAGTTTTACATCTTTTTTTAACCATTAGATTGGTATAAATTAATGGTTGAGATTAATTAGTTTTATAAAAAGAAGAGTGATTTAATCTCAACTATTAGTTTATACCAATCTAATGGTAAAAAAAAGGTGTAAAATTAATTAGTTTTACACTGATGTAAGTGGATCCCTTATATATATATATATATATATATATGTGTGTGTGTGTGTGTGTGTGTGTGTATTTATCTACTGCTCAATATCTTTCTACTCTCTCACTTTGCGATGCTTTACTTATCTTATTATTACATCTTTTCCTTTCTTTTATATAAATGTATACATCATCCATGAATTTTTTGTTTTTTTGGTTCATATATATCATCCATGAAATTTTTACATTCCATCAGTGAGATTTGAGGATTATCACATACTCTTTTAAAATTAAAGACATAAAAATTTGAAAATATTAATATAATAAAAAATAAATATTAAAATTTTTATTGACAAAATGAAAATGAATTTTATAATTTACTATATATCTATATATAAAAGATTCTAGGAAAAGATTGATTTGGACTTGAGTCTTGATTTTTAAAAAAATGGCTACCTCAAGTCTGAGTTGATTTTTAAAAAGATGGCTACCTCAAGTCTGAGTTGTTTATTTTATGTGTCTTACTTACTACCACGAATTCATTGAAAAACAGGAAACATGTTTATTTATTGTTTGCACCTCAAGTCTGAGTTGTTTATTTTATGTGTCTTACCACCACGAATTCATTGAAAAACAGGAAACATGTTTATTTATTGTTTGCTTTTCCATGATTTTGAAAAGAAGGAAAAGATATTGAAACCCTTTTAGTTAGCTATCTCTGATCATTTTGCTAGTGCGGTTAGATTGAAACCCTTCATGTTAGAAGCAAGGCAACTACTAACTACTACTAATAGTGACTTCCAGTTTCTATTTGATTTTGTTACGTAACCAAAGCTTTATTTCAAACCAAATAACTTCTAAGCAAATCAATATAATACTATACACATGTGATTCCTAGCATCTTTGCATCTTTTAAGAAGATTTTCTCTGTTTTAGTCCATTTTAGTAAGAAGTTAAAGTTATTCAATGAAACATTCCAAAAATTAAATATCACCGTCTTTTGAAGCTTCACTAAAAGTCTTACAACTCATGCTGGTATTCTCGAAATCAGTAATTAAAATGAAACCACAAGTCCATGAATCAAATACAAGATCACTTGTGGAAGAGAACTAATAATTCTATTGCATTGCTTGATTGTTTTGCTCTTCATGGTCAATTTTTATTGTAGAAAGGAAGAGAGCCAATATTTGTTGGGGAAAAAGATAGAGAGAAAGGAAAAGTGCATATTAAAATTGATAGATGATGAATATCTCTTTGAACTTTAAGTATTGTAGCATGGTCTAAAACGATACATTAGTAAATTAAAATTTCCAAAATTGCTAGTAAGTGAATCTTGAAAGACGAAACATTATACACAAAAGATTACGTTTATAAACCTAAATTGTAATCTATGAACAAATAAAAACCATAGTTTAATATATTTAAATAGCAAAATGTCTATCCATAAATGATTTTTAGTAGCATTTACCTGAAACTAAAAATTTTGAATGCACTTGAATCTTTAATTTTGGGAGACAAAACATTGAGCAACAAAAGATTACGTTTGAATTAAAAAACTGTAGTCTGTCCACATATAATTAGGACCACGTTTAATAGGAAAAACAAATCTTAATTGTAAAAGTGATACTATTAACTACGGTTAACAATAAAATCATAGTTTTTTCTATAATAATTTTTATAAAAACGTAAATTTATATATTTTTAATATTTAAAGAATAAAAGTTGTTGAAAAGTGAGGTTTTTGTTTAATTACATTTAAGTAAGATATTGTCTTTTAGTATCTTAGATTGCGTTTTTTTTTATATAAACATAATTAGTCATGATGTCAAAAACTAAAATCATGCTTGAGATTTTAAAAATGTAATTAAAAATATTAAATTGCTCATGCTTTTGAAAATCATAATTAATATTTTTACGTAAGCGTAAATTTTATTAATTTTTTGGTAACGTTAAGATTAGACTTGTTTAAGGGATGAGTTACTCGCCTAAGCCCAAAAGTTCACCGGCATTAGGTCAAGTTTGGGAAAAAAATTTTAGGCTTGATCAAAAATCATGCTAGGCATGAACTTGACTCTAGGAAGCCCTAACCCAGCTAAGACCAACTTGAACATAAATAAAATTAAAATTTTTAACTATTTTTGCTAAATTTATTGTAATTATATGTATAAAAAATGTTATTGATTAATAAACATGATTATATATATTTAATATGAAAATTTACATACAAATTTTAACAAACAAAATTAAACTTCAAATAGACTAAAAAAATTAAAAAAAAAAACAAAAAATAAAAATACCAAAAAAATAAATAAAATAATATTCAAATTGAATTCGGACTTACATTATAAAATAAAAGACGAACCTAAACTAAAAATCAAATTCAAATTTATTAATCGGATTAAACTTAAACTTGTATATAAATTATTATTATTATTATTATATGATTTGAATCCGATCTAAACTCCACTCGAGTCCGTTCAAAATCACCTTTAGGTAGGATCACGAAAATGTTACTCAAAAGAACCAAACGAGAAAAAAAAATAATAAACAAGTGTAGTCGTGACTTAAGAGAGTTGAAAATTTTGTCATATTGGAAGGTGATGATATATTTCTTCAAAAATTGTCATGTCCATAAATTATTATAACAAGAAAATTTTGACGTGATATAATATGCCATAATAAATAAATCTGCCAAGTAATCAAACTTAATTAATGACAGATTTTAGGGGTTATTATGACACATGTTCAGAAGAAAAAAAAAGGATATTAACACACACAGTGGATTTTGTTTGAAGCACTGACCAGAAAAAGCTTAAAGATTGAACCTCTTAATTATAGTTCCACCGTGAAATTCCTACTCAAAACGTATTAAATATTTTACAATTTTTGGTTGATTCTAGAATAATTTCACATTAATAATTTTACAAATTTATATTTTTTATTAGAGAATCAAAGTTTATTGATATGATAATTTTTAATAATAAACATAATATTAAAAATTTATAAGCTTAATAACTAAATGTATTTTCAATTTTTACATAAAATAAATATAAGCTCTCAATATCTTATCTTATTGTAAAAGTCTATAAACTTCTATTTTATTTTAAATATTAACTCAATTTATTAAATTGAGAGGGGGTGAATAAGCTTTTCTAAAACTTAATTTGTTTTTTCTCATCTAATTTTATTTTCACTAAAATTTCTATCCTACTATAGTAGCAACTCAATCAAGCAAGTAATTAAATAATAAAAGCAAATAAAGAAGTAGGGATAGAGAGTATTAGAATTTTAGAATACAAAATATGAGACACAATATCATAATATCACAACTGAAGTATTAAGAGCAATTTGATATATACTTGATCATATAAAATTCTAATAATAATTTGCAAAATTTAAGTAATTATTTTGAGTGAAATCGTCTGCTTGATTCATTAGTCGAATACAAAGTCAAATGGAAATTGTACGAATTTTTTCAGCCTAAATTCTTCTATACATGCAGGGAATGTTTTGAGAGTTTTTATTTCTTCTTTTCCAACCTTTTCAGTATGGCCGAGCGCCATATTTTTGTGTAAAAAACAAAGCAAAAAAGCGGCCATTCCTCTTCATTTGAAATTCTGATGATAACTGCCTTAAGAAGTTATCTGACCTGTGAACTGGGATGTGTTCCACCCATTATCGGCGGAATCGTCTCCCAGCATCTCCTATTTGCACATAATGTGTATAATAATTTTATAAACAATTTTAAGAGAACGATGTCTCTTTTTTTCTGCAAAGTTCATATAAGAAAATAGGTCATGCGACCAACATACTTAATCGTCTTGAGAGCTCATTGCTGTATAATTGTTTTATATATATATAGCAACTCGAAATTTTAAGTAGAGTAAGCATGCAGTACCCTTGATCCATTCAGGCACATTTTAAGTTCTCTTTGATCTCTGTATCAAACTTTATGATATACTTTTGTATTCATAATTATATCTAACTATTTAACCATAATTGGTCGGCCATTGAATATAATCTAATGTGACACAGAAATACTCTTCCCTTCTTGTAGAATCTTCTATTTCAATTCAACTGCTCCCGAATATGCCCCATTAGATAGAAGCCTTCATAATCATTCGTAACATTCCAAGGTAAGTATCATTGAACTAAAACTTTAAGAATCAATTAAAAATCATAAGGCTAGTAATTTGAGATCCTTTAGATTTCATGGGTCTTAGACAACTTAGAAGAAGAGATCAGTTCTTCTATCCCTTTTGTTGGTCGAATAATGCGCATGTGATAGTTCCAACACCGTACAGGTGATAGTTCAAATACACTCAATATATAGCTTGAATCCCCAATTATACTTTCTCTAAGATACAACAACAGGACCTTCACCTGGCATACATGAAGCGTGTTGTCACGTTACCATATTTTGGTTCATGCTAACAAAATCATATTATAAAGCATAAACACAGTGAAGAGTAAAAAAAAAAAAATACCAAAGCATATGCAGAATCAACTTCATATTAAGATATAGAATCGATATAAGCATAAAGTAAGCAACCATGTAGTTTTAAAATTTTTGTACCTTTATTTTTGAATCTTGTAATTCAAGAATCTTGCTTCAAGTTGATTCCACAAACATTCTTGGTTGTAGCCAAATCAAAGTCATTCAAATGCTCGGCACCCTTTAATGGTAATCAACACAACAACACACGAACCTTCGGTGAGGTAGAATTGTATTATGGTAGCAGCTAGCTAGTATCTTAAGTTTCTTTGAACTCTCCACCAAGATATATCAAGAAAACTTCTCAATCTTACACAGGGAGAGAGAGGCAGCAAGCGCAGGGTTTCTTGCAAAGATGTCCCAAAACAATTTAGGGGTATAACAAAATAATTGTTCCAATAACAATTAATCTTGAGGATATCTCAAATACCAAAGGACCTTCCTATTCAATTACACTTTTACTTGCTTGTTCACGAATGAATACATATCTTTTTTTTTGTGTAAGTACAAGTATTCTCATCTACTTTAAGGTTTGAGATTAATCTTGTTTAAGCCTAAAATGGCAAATGGTAAAATGATACGAATCCCACATCGGCTAGGCAGTAACATGTTTAGTGGCTTATAAGCTTGGAGGGTGCCTCCTCTACTAGACCAGTCTTTTGGAGGACAAGGGCCCAATGGGCTTATGAGCCTATCATTTGGTGCTCTCGTTGAGAGACGAACCTGCGGAAAGGGCTACCATCGGGTCAGTCCGGGCCAAGGGGCACGGTGGATTAAGGGGTGCGCCCCGAATACTGATAGGTGAGTGAGAGCCGTCGTGGGCGTCGGCTTCTTAAGGGGACAGCAATTATACGAATCCCATATCGGCTAGGCAGTAACATGTCTAGTGGCTTATAAGCTTAGAGGGTGCCTCCTCTACTAGACCGGTCTTTTGGAGGACAAGGGCCCAATGGGCTTATGAGCCTATCATAAAACCTTCCCAACAGTAGAAACTTCAGGATTTGAACCCTATCCAAATTCTTGGGGAAAAAATCAACTTCTATTTCTTCCAACTATTTGTTAATAAATACTTATCCCTTTCGATGTTCAGAGTATCTTATAAATATACTCTTTTTTTGCCTCTAAGACCTAGATTCCTGTGTTGATGAGCAAACTCATGAACATAGGCAGCACTACCCCAAAGTCTCAGATTACTGAGATCGATTTTTTTTTTTTCCAATCCATAATTCATAGGGGAGTGGATGCAACTGACTTGGAGGGTACTCGATTGAGTATGTGGTTATAAAGCAGTTAATAATGCATCACCCCTAAAAGTGATTAACAAATTTAACTAGGCCATCATAGAACTAACCATTTTCAGAATGAGTACTATTTCTTCTGTTGCAAAACCATTTTGTTGAGGGGTTTTTGGAATAGTTAACTGCCTATCTTTTCATTTTCTCATCACGTAAATGTCTGAACTTGTTCAGAGAAGTACTCACATCCCGTGAGTTTGATTCTATTCAAATCAAATTTGAAATAAATATTTAGATTTAAATTTCATGATTTAGATTAAATCATTTATTAATAAATAATATATTTTACTTAATTTTAATTTGAAAACATATTTAAAAAATATTATTTACCATTATAAAATAAAAATGATTGGATGGATCAAGTCTCCGCCTTGATTAAGGACGTAAACAGGGCGGTTATCAGTGAATTTCTAAGTACTCGAATCCAGACCCGATTATATTTTAAAATACTCAAATCCGATTAAATATTAGATTATTTTTATTTTTATTACTCAAACCTACTTATTTAATATAAAAACTACCCATTTAACTATCCGAAGCCGCTAAATACTCGTTTTTAAGTCAAAGTTTGACTTTTTATTTTAAATTTAAATTTAATTTTAAGAAAAACTAAATTAATACATTTAAATTAACTCATAAAAATAAATTAATGTTAAAAATCATAATTAAAATACTTAATGAATTTATTTAATTAAGTATTATGTTAATAATAAATATTTTATAAATAAAAATATATAATAATATTAAAAAATTATTATTTCTAATCGGATTCGGATAGTAAGGTACCCTAAGATTACTACCCGAACCCTATCCGAACCCGTGACGGGTAGAAAATTACTACCCAAACCCGATTATTAATTATCCGAACACTACTTAATTGGGTCGGATGTTACCAAATATTCATTTATAGAGTACCCATTTGCATCTCTAACCTTGATGTTATGAAAGAGTCTAGATTAATCTCTACTCAAATCTAAAAGGCTCCACGGACATCTCTATTTTGTTTTAATTTGTACAATATTTAATTGCCACACAAACGTCTATATAAAGTGGCATAATTTATTGTTTTAATTTGCACAATATTTTATAGCCACACAAACATCCATATAAAGTGACATGAGATGGAAATTCTTGGTATCAAAATGCGGCAAGTTATTACTCTATTTTAACGCATTTTATTTTGGGCAGTTAACTACCATCCATATTACTCAGTTTTTTTTTCCATCAATTATATTTGATGAATGCAGTTTCTAAGAGAAAAGAACTTCAAGCAAACGATTCCTCAACAGAAGGTTGAGATTGGCGAGGAGGTCACATTCGAAGCTACGACAGCAGCAGTGAAGAGAAGTCTGCACTTATTTTCAGCTCTTCAATCGAAAGACGGCCACTGGCCTGCTGAGAATGGTGTCGCGTTGTACTTTCTTCCTCCGCTGGTGATGGCTCTTGAATTCCCTTTGTTTCTTCTTCCAATGCATATCACAAGCATGGACTTCGTATTAAAATTTCCGACCCAAAAGAAAACATTGAAATTAAACACATCTAAAAATCGAGTGACTTGTCACGTCCCGAAATTGACTCAAATTGGAAGAATATTATATTAATAAAAATTATATTTATTTATCTTTATTTTTAAATTTTTTAAAAATAATAAATATTGATATAAAATATTCTAAAACATTTAATGAGTTTTTACTAATTAATATGTACTTTTGCGATGCAGATCATGTCTCTGTATATCACAGGGCATCTTAATATTATATTCTCTGCAGAGCACCGCAAAGAAATTCTCCGTTACATCTACTGTCGTCAGGTATGCTTATCAGTTACATTACTGCTTAAGCTTTGTTATTGCTTGTTACAGCCATATCAATTTCACCAGTAAATTTATTTGTTTTTTTCTATAAAAAGACGGTTTATATTTGTTCTTAATTTTTTTTTTGGTTACACCTTAATTTATTTAATCCTAAATACTTACTACCATTAGCTACACTTTTGCCTCATATTCTAACGAACTAAATCTTTCAACACTTTTGTAATAAATCCTATCCAATTTATTTAATTTAAAGATCCGTCTGATAAGCTAGATGTTGAAATCACAAGATAACACAAAAATAATTTTCTTAAATTGATAATGAAACTTACCACACAATCACATATTTTTTTTAATCCTAATAGGTGCATTTTTTAAACCACTCACACAAGCCTACATGAAAGTCACAAATCATTAGAAGTTGCACTGATTCTCTCTAAGCCTCACAATCTCTTAACTCTTAGTCTTTTAACCTCTTACAAAAATAAAAATCATTCTTCTATTAAAATTCCAAAACTCTAAAATGCCCATTAATAAAATAACTTCTAATGAATATTAATTATAATAATTAAGATAAATAACAATAATAAAAGTATAAAATTGGTTTAATTGCCCACAATGCCTCCCTTGAACCAAGTTTTTCAGAAATAACAAGCCAATGCCATCAACAGCAAGAATCTTCAAAGCAATTGTTCTTGTTGTAATTGAATGATCCATCATTACTAAAAAAAAAAATAAAGCTCATAGGCTATGTTTAAAAAACATAGATTAAGACAAAAGAATATGTTTTTCTAATTGTTACCTATTCTAGTACAGTCTTTTCTCAGGTGGTATAGCTCAACTATAGTTTTTGAATGCAGTTTAATATATAAATATAGATGATGTTTTAGGGAAAAACAATAGTTAACATATAGAAAAAAGACTACACTTTTAAATTTAAGCTTATTTGATTTGTAAAATAAACTACGTGTTTAAATTGATATTTTATATAAATAGACTACATTTTTTTTGTTAATTGTAGATTAATTTTAAGTAAAAGACTATGCATATTGGATAAACCATGGTCTCTTTGAGTGATGGAACTATGGTTTTTTACTATAAAATTAAATTATGGTTGAAATAGTAATCAATTATTCAACCAATTAATGTCATTACACAAATCATAACAAAGGAACTATTATAAAATATTCTTATATCAGATTTTTATAACAATGAACTATCTTAAAGACTTCAACACAAAATATCTATACTATGAAATTTTTTTCCCACAATGATGACAATTCTATAGCTCTCTTATTTGCTAGTTTCTTATTATGCCTTCTCTACCTACAAATAATTGAGATCAACATCTATTAACATCTTAGCTTCATCACCTTCATCTACCATTTTATTCAAAGGGATAGATTGTCAAATTAATGGATCAAGTTCTCAGTCATAACACATGCATTATATAGGTAAGGTACTAGATCATCATAATTTATATTATAACATTGTCTATATGCATCAAATTCACTTTATGAATACAATATTATTGTATAATAGTTTTTCGTTTGGTCGGTCTATAAAAATTAAGAGCTAGCGAATTAAAGTAATGTAAATTAAGATGTTAACTGATCCCAATCTTCATTATTTACGAGAGTTCTTGTGCAAAAAAAAAAATTTTGAATGCCTTTAGGAATGTGTTGGTTTATCATAATTTGCTTATGATGAAATTCAATTTTTTTTGAAGGCTTTCAAAATTTCTTTTGCCAGAGAACTCCCACAAATAATTAAGTTTAAGATCTTTTAACATCCTAACTTACACCACCTTAAATTCTGGTTCTTAATATTTACAATCTAATAAGACAAAAAATCATTAAACAACAATGTTTCATTTCTAAAGTGAATTAAATGCACATAGACAATATCATAATATAAAATATGATAATTAAATGCATGCATTCTATTGAGAACTTGGTCCATTAATTTGGAAACCAACCCTTCTGAGTAAAATGGTAAAGCCCCACACTACAATTAAGTCGTTCTTGCCATTCATAACTTCATCGAGATGAAGTCTAATTCTTGCTAAATTCAAATAATCATGTTAATTAAAAGTACATAGTTCACTCATATAAATAGCAAAAATCAAAGGACTATTGAGATAAACAACCCTAACCTCACAAAAATTGAAGTGAAATATTTGCCACCAATAGTGTTCCCCAAAATCCTTTTGCAATAGTTTAAACATTAATTTTCTACTAAAAAAAAGCTCATGTGCAATAGCAAAGGAACCAATGAACCTCCAACCAAATGACTTGCAGCTAAATAAACTAAAAGAATAGCAAAACCCTAAAACTATCAAAAAAAAGTGACAAACTAAATAAAACTAAAAGAATAGCAAAACCCTAAAACTAAACATTAGTAGAAATTAAACACTAGAAATTGTAAAAGAGGGTTTTTGGACAACGAACTTCTTTTGTGTAGGAATCAAATGAGGTAAACGAAAAATGTCCTTCAAATAAAAAATGACAAAAATATTATAAAGAATCAAAATAGTAAAGTAAAAAATAATAGAAAACAAACACTAGACATAGTAAATAGCACTGGCCAGCCCGGGCTGGCCATAAATGGGCCAGGTCAAAAAGCCTTCTTTGTTAAAGGGGCCTAAAAATGCAAGCTCATGTCGGCCCTAAGGGCTAACAGGCTTAAATGGGCCGGCCTGTATAAGAAATTAAAAAAAAATTAAATTTTATATTAAAATCTCATTTTTAGTAAATAAACAAAGTAAAATTTGAAATAAATATTAAACAAACATAAAATAAATTCATATCAAATCCATCAAGTCTTCAACATCATTTGAATATTACATATTAATAGTTTAACAAGCATAATATAAATTGCTTTAACAAACCTAGATGCTGAAAAATACGTCTCAACAATATTAAAAATCAAAAACATGAAAAATAGATCCATGTTCATCTATCTCCTCCATAGTGTCAATCACATTCAATCAATTCTTTTTCAACTTTGCCATCTACAAATATAAATAAAGAACACTATAAGAACTCACAAGAATTAAACTTATGAATTGATTAAAAATTTGTCAATTAATTAACAACATTACCTTCAAAACCAAGAATCTAATTTTGGGTGCAAATGAAAGTTTTCAAGTTCTTATGATTTAAAGAACTTCAATACTTATTTAAAACACAAGAATCAATACTAAAAGAACTCTATTATGCTACTATTGTTATTGCAATGCTCCAAATATCACAAGCTATATTTGCAAGCTTTGGAAATCTTGGCTTATAATCTTTCTACCATTCCAACAAATTTAATTTTCAACCATGCAACCCATAATCTTTAGCTCTTCCAAATAAAGATCTAATTGAGATTTTGTTTCTTCCACTTGAATAGTTTTAAATCTTTTGAAAGCCTATATCCTTAGACATTTCAAAATAAATTAATTGTCATTACAAAAGAGAATTTAAAATAAAGTATATACTTAAAAAACAAAAATAAACTTACATCACTTAAAGCAGTGTACTCTTCCCCTTTCAACTAACATGTGTAAGAAGTTGTGAGTCATTAAGTTGGTTTGAAGTAAATTAGTAATGCTAAATAGAATTAATTTAATATATTTTACTTTGATTAAAATGTTAAACATATAAATAATTAAAATTAAAATAAAATTTTAATATAATTAAAAATATTAAAAAATTAAACGGGTCAGCCCATTTAAGTCCGGGCTAAATCCATTTAGGCTCGGACCTAAATAGGCCAGGCCAAAAAGCCCTCTTGCTTAAATGGGCTACAAAAATAAAGTCCAAGCCCTGAACAAATGGGCTAGGTCGGGCCGATCCAACGGGTCTTGGCCCATTTTGACAGTGCTAATTGTAAAAGGGTTATACTATGTGATTCATAACTAGAAATAGTTAATCATCACTAATATAGTTGTTTCGTGGTGTTTCATCTATCGTGAGAATCAATCAAGGGATGAAATTGGTTTCTTTTTTTTTCTGTTCAAAGGTTACGCTAAAAATGATTTGTAAAGTAAAGCACTCTTGGGGTAAGTTATCATTTGATGAAAATGGTTTTATGTTTAAAAGAAGGTTACGTTAAAAATGGCTTTTTGTTGGGTCAAGCCACAAAGCGACACATAGAGAAGAAAAATACAATCTTTGGAATGAGGGAAAGGATTTGTAGAGTACGTAGTGAATCCTAAATCTACCTGTAAACTATATAATAATAGAAAAATAATAAGGTTATCATTTAAAATCATAATCTTTCATAATAGTAATTTAATTTGAAAATACATAAAGTGACTATGTTTAATATAGTGACCATAATCTATTTCGAAATTGAACTACACTTAGGATAAAAACCTATAGTCTTTGATTATCGTACGTGACTATTAGAAAAGGAATCATCAGACATAAAAGACTACATTTAAAATCCTAAAAAGTAGTTAAATTTATTCAAACAATAAAATGTCTTTTATAAATGACATTGCATTCGCTTTGCCTAAAACAAAAATCATTTACAATATAGTTGAATCATGGAAGAAGAAACATTGAGCTACAAAAGATTGCGTTTAAAAATCTTTATTGTAGTCTGTTAATAAATAAAAATCATAACCTAATTTATTCAAACAACAAAATGCCTATTTATAATTGACGTTGCAACCTTGCCTGAAATTAAAATGATTTTCCAATGCAATTGAATTTTGGAAGAAAAAACATTGAGTTTTGAGCCACAAAAGACTATTTGAAACACAAAATCATAGCCTATTTTTATACTTTTAATATCTAAAGACTACAGTGTATTATAAAAGACAATGTATAAAACATAAACCGTAGTCTATTAAGAAATAAAACCATAGTTAAATTTATTCAAAAAGTAAGATGTTTGTTCATAAATATTGTTGCAACAGTCTTACCTAAAACTGAAATGATTTTTCTATGTACTTGAATCTTAGAAGACAAAATATTGAGTTTTAAGCAACAAAAGATTACGTTTGAAACAAAAAACTGTAGTTTTATATATATATATATATATATATATATTTAATATCTAAAGACTATAGTGTGCTGAAATAATAGTTTTTGTGTAATTAATTTTAAGTAAATGTGGTCTTTTAGTATCTTAGACTATGCTTCAGGGTATAAACGTAATTTGAGTCATGGTGCCTAAAATCTGAAAAGTTTTAAAATTTAAGAAACCATAGTTAAAGTTATTAGATTGTACGCACTTTTAGTGACCATACTCCATGAGGTTTTTTTTCTAGTAGTGCATGATCTTCTTTTATCAAACAAACCAAGTCTTCATCTTCACATATGCAATTAGTCCATTTTTAAATTTGCCAAATAATTTCTTTTTTTCCACTTTGCTATCAAAGAATTTATCGATGTTTACCTGCTCACCAAGTAACTCAAAACAAATAAATCCATCATTATGTTTTGACAAAAATTTCTCAACACCTAAAAAATCAAGAATTTCATATTCTGACCTACACAAACTGAAATCCCTGACAAAAGAATCATCAACTGATTTTTCCACTACATCTACTTCCATAATAACATCACTGTCATGGCCTTCAGAAACAAATGTCGAAAACAATTCATCAATATAACTTTTTACAATCTTAAAATATTTTCACAAAATTTGGCATCTAAATTAAATTTTACTAAGTCCAAATTTTCAACATCTATTATCGTAATACGAAAAAATTCACAAACAAAATTAGAGTACATACCATAATTCACCGAATCGATTTCTTCAATTCTAATTTTTAACAATCGAGAACCTTTCCTCATCAAAAAACATTTCTTTCACATCAACATATTTATCATTAAAGTCAAACAAGAAATATGAACAATCAGAAATGGCCATCAACGAAGTTATATTTCCAGCACCATTTTGTGCAACTTTTGCACGATATTGTCTATTATCCACTCTATTGGCATGACAATCTTTACTAAAATGTCCATATTTCTTATAACTATGACATTGAATATGAAACTGGCGCTCAGACTGATAATGACCATTCTTTTTACACTTGTAACACTCAATATTGGATTTATCTCGATTTTGATCAAAATTATCTTTTCCTCCTTTCCTTTGATTAGACCTGAAATTTCAACTATCTTCACCATTTTTTTACTTTATTCACTTTTTGTTCACTGGCTCGTCCTTTTCCTTCTCCACATCCATTTGAGCTATCAAAGCTTACTCAAGTACTGCTGTTGTAGTCCTTTCATCCAATTGTTGTTCGTGGGCTTCTAACGATCTTTGGAAACCATCAATTGTCATCATGTTGAGATATATCAACTCCTTAATAGTAGCCACTACATAAAACTGATTCGCCAATGTTCAAAGTATTTTCTCCAATACCTTAACATTAGAAATAGTTTCACCATTCACATTCATGTTGTTGACAAGTTTTTGTGTGCACATGAAATAAAATATAATCTTTTCATTCTTTTATTGTTGGAGAAGTTCAGACTTAAACCTAATCATTGGTCGAGTCAGGTCGAGTTTGGGCTGGGCCCATTACATATAATAATAGCTTATGTGTGTTGGCTCTATAGGCTATACCGAGAGGGGGGTGAATCGGTTTTTCACTAACCATAAGTTCGTTTTTCGATTTTTCTAAATTCTCTAACCTATATCGATATTTTCTAAGTTCTCTAGGCTACTTAATTATGCAATATAAATTCAAAGCAATAAGCACAAATATAATTGCAAATAAGTAAAGAGAGTAGGGTAAGAGAGATTTACACAAGCGATTTATAGAGGTTCGGCAACCTTGCCTACGTCCTCTACCTTGAGACGCTCCCAAGGATTTTCCCCAAATTCACTAACTCGAATTTGTGTTACACTCCCTCTTTTCAAGGATCAAGAGACACCTCTCTCTTTTTCTAGGCTAAAGAGTAACCTCCCTCTTTTTCTTAGGCTAAAGAGTAACCTCCCCTTTTTACAACGAATGAATGTGTTTACAAATGGTGCAATCAAAGAAGGCCTCTAAGTAGGCAAGTGATTACAGAAATTAAGCACAATGAAAGCCTATACAAGATTTTGTGCTAAGCAATACAAGAGATAAGTGAATGATAGATGATGAAGTCTTTGTATCTCTTGATTTGTTGTTTGAGGCTTGAGGAAGATGAATAAGATGATGAAAGATGTTGCTCAGTTGATCCTCTTGCTTCCTTTAGCTTCTAAGCCTCTATTTATAGTCCCTTGGATGTATTCTAGCCGTTGGGTGGAGCCAAGATTGAATATGACCGTTGTATCTCACAAAACTAACCGTTATAGGCTATTTTCGTGCAAAGGGATCGATCCCTTTTCGTAGGGGATCGATCCCTTTTGTCCAGAATCTTGATTCTGGGCTTCAGGGACCTTGGGAAGACTTGCTGCCAAAAAGGGATCGATCCTGCTACAGTGGGGATCGTTCCTTTTCTTCCAGAGAGCATTTTTCCTGCACTTTTGGGTTAGAAATGATATGACCTTTGATCCTAATTAACCCAAAACATTTATAAGCTTTAAGGGAGTTTTTCTTGACTTTCTCAGATAAAAACATGGTCTAAACATTCATCAAGTGATTTTCTAAAATATTCAAAACATTTATAAAGAATTAAGACCAATAGGGATGTATCATTAAATCATGGTCTTAATGTTTGATATGATCACTTGAAAATGGATTGAGAAAATCATGTGTGATAAGGCAAATTTACAATATGAATTAAATCATTAAAGCTTACTTAAGTTTTTGTCATTTCAAAATACATATAGCAATTTAAAGCTAACAATCTCCCCCTTTTTGATATGACAAAACTTAATGTAAATTTTCTTTGAAAATTCTTTGATAAAATACTCCCCCTCAAATAAAGCAGGATTTTATAAAGCTCCCCCTTAATATAAGCATGGGTTTTGAAAATGAATTTTCAAACTATTTCTCCCTCATTATCTCTCCCCCTTAATATCTCTCCCTTTTAATATCCATCTCTCCCCCTTTTTGTCATAGCAAAAAGAAGGAAAAATAATAAAAAAACATGCTCCCCCTAAAATTATGGCTATGTGAGAAGAGATAAAAGAATATGCTCCATCCAACAAGAAACATGTTAGTACATGGGACTCATAGCACAAATAAATAAGTCAATATTCACAAAGAGTATGAAATATTCATGCAATGAATATGACTTATGATCCTATACCAATTGTTTATAAATAATTTTGATACCAATTGTTGATAAGTAATTTTGCAAGAAGGTTCCAATTGGTAAGAAGTTAAGCAAGCACCGAAGTATATCAATTGTTTTCTAAGGTCCAACTAAGGTGCATGGCAATATATCATGATTATGAGCTAAAATTAGATAACATATCATATGTATGTGCTCATAAATCATTTTCAAGAAAGAATGTGCATAGAATCAAGATATATAGCAATTAACTACAAATTCTAGCACACAAGAGTTTCATGCAAAAATATCCTAAGAGAATTCTTCTCTATTTGTCATTTCAATCTAAGGAGCGTGAGAAGAGTTGTCAATTTAAAGCTCATACCAATTGGCAATTTAGATTTGGCTTACCAATTATTGAAAATATGGTTTCCAATGATACTAATTGTTATTTCAATCTAAATACCAATTGTTACTAATGGTTGACTTAGGCATTTTGCATGAATCTAATATCTATGTGTAGTGTGTTCATGTCAAGAAAATAATCATTCCAAATATGCAAGAACACAACACATATCATCAAATATGCATATGGATCAATTAATCATTAGCACACTATCATAAAGTATTAATCCATATTCATATTCACAAATTTATACCATATGGAAGATTCATAAAATCAAGGTATTCAAGCAAACACATTTTCTTCCATGAAACTAAAGAATCCTATGCTCAATTTTCCATTCAAGATCTTAACCAATTATGAGCAAGGAAAGATTCAACATTACCATTTTAATCAATTAATAGCCATATCCCTAGTTGTTATCATCATTTAAAGTTCTAGATGGTATATGCTATTTTAACTAAAATGGTTTCACCTAAGTGAATCAATATTATCAAGCTAAAATATATTTTAGTATTAAAATCCATAAACTATGAGTGAGGTTAAGCACATAATATTATGAAAACAACTATTCTCATCTCATAGGCATGATTATTGATTCAACTTAAGTAAACATGCGTGTTCAACATCAAAACAATCAAGAGTCTATGCATGTGTATCAATTGTTTGTGTTGTCATTAATGCTCAAGTTCCATAATAATTTGGCTATAAAGAATTAATTTCATGGATGATAAATTTTCATGTAACTCAACATTTATGATTCATTTATCATCACTAATTATAAGCCAAGGAAAAGTATGATCTTATACCAATTGTTGAATTTATATTTGGAGTCAATCCTCAAGGTCAAGTTTTAATTATTCTCCCACTAGATGTATAATTATCATGAAACCTAGAGTGGAGTAGTTGAGTCAAGCTAATACACATAATCCTATAAGCATGCTTGACTAAGATGAACAAAAGATATGAAAAACACTCATTATGCACAAGTTCATCAAATTCTCAAATATATCCATAAATCATTGAAATAAATCTCAAAATTATGTTTAAGCATTCATTGAAAGTATGTTTCAAGATTATTTCAAGAGTTATGCAAATCATAAATGTTTTCAATAAGAAAAATGATTTTGCACTTGTGAGCTCAAGAAAAATGGTATTGATTGTTGAAAGTGATACCATTTGTTGGAAATGATATTAATTGATGGAGTTGAGGCATGATATCAATGAAAAATGAATTTTCATATATTAAAGATCATCAAAAAGAAGTTCAAACAATAAATTTTATGCTTATAAAAAAGATAGTGTGAAACTAACAAAAGATCCTCCCAATTTTCAGTTTAAACATGCAGGAGAGCCTTTTCTGGCCTGGGGGGATCGATCCCTTTAGGAGGGGGATCGATCCCTCATAGTTTCCTGCAGATTCTGCAATAGTTTTGACAAAAAATTCAACTTGTGAGGTGCCAAAACTCCGTTTTTGAGTAATTTAAGCCCAAGTAAAGGTTTAAACATTTGTAAAACATGATTTTGGACTTGTATGAGTGAAAAATATGATTGAAAGACCATTTTACAAAAGATTTTACAATTTTGGAAGGATTTTCACCAATAAAAGCATTTTTGGCCTCAAAGGAGGTCATTTTAAGAGTTATGCTTGTTTTGGCAAAACCAATGCATTGAATTTCATAAATATGTCAAAACAAACTTGTTCACATAGATTTTAAACATATATATATCATCAAAGCATATATTATGTGAACAACATGCCATAATTTTCAACATGCAAACTCTTCATTATTGCACATGACATGGCATTTTGCATAATTGACATATTTAACATCTTTTGAGCCACTAAATATATTATCAATACATTGCATACTTGCTCAAAGTGTAGAAATCTAATAATCATTTCACAATCACAAATCATGCTTTTCATTCAATGCATAAGTACTATTCACCAAACATTCAACAATCATTCATCATGTCTTTTGTTCAATCATTCAACTCACAAGGCATCAAAGAACATCAACCAAATTTCTCATCATAGCATAAATAATCAAATAAGAGTTTTAAGGAGTAAGGAATTAAGCTTACAAAACTCCTTTGCTAAAGAATGCTTTGCCTTGACTAGAATCCACCTTGTGCCATCCTTTGAAAAATTGTTGTGATGGATCCTCAAGCTTTTCCTTTTTCTCATTGGCACAAGCAAACTCCATAGAGGTGTGTAGAGCATTCAAACCCCATTGTTTCTTTGTAACTCCATGCTCTAACACTCCTACAACAAACACATTTTCAAGCATGCTTTGGTACCCAAATTTTCTTGGGTCCTTGAG
The DNA here is from genome assembly GCA_032173925.1 of Heritiera fomes. Taxonomy (NCBI): domain Eukaryota; kingdom Viridiplantae; phylum Streptophyta; class Magnoliopsida; order Malvales; family Malvaceae; genus Heritiera; species Heritiera fomes. Next base: position 12,150,709 of record JAPDPM010000015.1, on the reverse strand, counting down.
AGTTAGTGCAAATAATTTTTGATCCTTTTGGGATCCATTTCAAGCTCAAATCATCATTGTTTATTGCATGCTTTGGCACCCACATTTTTCTAACCACTCTTCCTCTAAATGTTGTTTTTCTATAAGTGCATGCTTGTGAAGAGTGTCCTATTCTATTGCAAAGTGAGCATGTGAGAGATGTATCATGCATAGAATTTTTGCTCACTAAGAAATTTCTAAGATGAGTTTCTTTTTTATTTGCATTATAACCTAACCCATCTTTATCAAAGAAAGCTCTTTGGGTCTTAAGCATGTGATCTAATTTTTGTTGACCCATATAGAACCTAGTAAATGAGTTATGCAAATTTGTATTCTTTTTATTTAACTCATTTTATCTCTAAGTTAGCCTCTTCTAATTTCTTTTCAAATTCTAGCTTAGTATTAGTCAAGGCTTCATTTTCTATTTTTAATTTAGCAATGATTTTCTTATATTTGGAGTTCATGCATTGAAATTCATTTGCTAAATCATCAAAGGCATTTTGGAGTTCACTAAAGGTATAATCATTATTTTCACTAGAACTACAACTAGCCTCATCATCACTAATGGCCATAAAGCATGAGTAGGCTACCTCATCATCTATGTTTTCCTTATCGGAGCTATCACTATCACTCCATGCAGCCACAAATGCTTTCTTCTTAGGCTTTCTATCCTTTTCTCTCCTAAGTAAGGGGCAATCTAACTTAGTATGACCCGGTTCATTACACTGATAACATACTAAGGGGTCCTTTTCTCTTCTACTTAACTCCCCTCTTTGATGTCTCCTATTATTTTCTTTTTCTTTCATCCTCATGAATCTATTAAATCTTTTGGCAAACATTGCCATTTCCCTTTCTTCCTCATTTCCACTCTCATCACTATCTTCTTCAAGGACCTCATGAGTGGAAGACTTAAGTGCTACCCCTACTTTCTTTGAAGGCTCTTCATTTCTTTTTAATTTCATTTCATATGTAAGTAGGGAGCCCATAAGTTCATCTAGAGACAAGGTGTTAGGGTCCTTAGATTCTTCTATAGCAGTCACCTTTGCCTCCCAAGATTTTGGCAAGCTATTCAAGATTTTCTTGACCATTTCTACATTGGAATAGCTCTTGCCTAATGCCTTAAGTCCATTAATTATATCATTAAACCTAGTGAACATTTCGCTAATGGACTCATTTTCTTTTCATCCTAAATAGCTCATAATCATGTGTGAGCATTCCTACTTTGGTCTCTTTCACTTGATTGGTCCCTTCATGTGTGATGGCTAATTTGTCCCATATTTGCTTGGCATTCTCACATAGGGAGACTCTATTATATTCATTGGGACCTAATGCACAAAAGAGGGTGTGCATAGCCTTGGCATTCAATTGTGTCAATCTCATGTCATTGGTGTCCCATTCATCTTCACTCTTAGGGACATCTTTTCCATCTACTTTCTTTATTGGAATTTTGGGACCATTAACAATCACTCTCCATACTTCATAATCATTAGATTGTACAAAAAACATCATCCTAATTTTCCAATATGAATAATTCTCACCATTGAAGAGTGGAGGTCTAGCTAATGATTGTCCCTCTTCTCCTAGGGTTGTGCCTATATTCAAGTGAGCCATTTAAGATCGTTTTGCTCGATAGAGGTTAGTCTAATTCAATCTCGAGCCCAAGCTCTGATACTAATTGTTGGCTCTATAGGTTATACCGAGAGGGGGGTGAATCGGTTTTTCACTAACCTTAAGTTCGTTTTTCGGTTTTTTTAAATTCTCTAGCCTATATCGATATTTTCTAAGTTCTCTAGGCTACTTAATTATGCAATATAAATTCAAAGTGTTGGCTCTTATAGGCAATATCGAGAGGGGGGTGAATCGGTTTTTAACTAACTATAAGCTCGTTTTGTGATTCTTCTAAATTCTCAAGCCTATATTAATAATTTCTAAGTTCTTTAGGCTAGGCAAGCATGCAATTCAAGTTCAATGCAATAAACACAATATAATTGCAAGTAATTAAAGAGAGTAGAGAAAGAGAGATTTACTCAATCGATTTATAAAGGTTCGGCAACCTTGCCTACGTCCTCTACCTTGATACGCTCCCAAGGATTTTCTCCAAATCCACTATCTTGAATTTGTGATTACAATCCCTCTTTTCAAGGCTCAAGAGTAACCTCCCTCTTTTTCTAGGCTCAAGAGAAACCTCCCTCTTTTTCTTAGGCTAAAGAGTAACCTCCCTCTTTTTCAAGGCTTAAAAGAAACCTCCCCTTTTACAAGCAATGGTGGGTTACAAATAATGTAATCAAGAGAGGCCTCTAGGTAGGCAAATGATTACAGAAATTAAGCACAATGAAAAGCCTATACAAAGTTTGTGCTAAGCAGTACAAGAAATAGATGAATGATAGATGATGGAAACTTTGTAGCTCTTGATTTGTTGTTTGAGGCTTGTAGATTTGAGGAATATGAGATTTGAAGTTGCTGAGTGGTTCCTCTTGCTTTCTTTAGCTTCTAAGCCTCTATTTATAGTCCCTTTGATGTATTCTAGCCGTTGGGTGGAGCCAAGATTGAATCTGACTGTTGTATCTCACAAAACTAGCCGTTATAGGCTATTTTCGGGCAAAAGGATCGATCCCTTTCCATAGGGGATCGATCCCTTTTGTCCAGAATCTTGATTCTGGGCTTCAGGGACGTTAGGAAGACTTTCTGCCAAAAAGGGATCGATCTTGCTACAGTGGGGATCAATCCTTTTCTTCCAGAGGGCATTTTTCATGCTCTTTTGGGTTAGAAATGATATGACCTCTGATCCTAATTCAACCCAAAACATTTATAAGCTTTAAGGGAGTTTTTCTTGACTTTCTCAAATGAAAATATTGTCCAAGAAATCATCAAGTGATTTTCTAAAATATTCAAAACATTTATAAAGTGTTAAGACCAATAAGAGTATGCATCATTAAATCATGGTCTTAATGTTTGATATGAACACTTGAAATGTATTAAGAAAATCATGTGTGATAAGACAAATTTACAATATGAATTAAAACATTAAAGCTTACTTAAGTTTTTGTCATTTCAAAATATATATAGTAATTTAAAGCTAACAATCTCCCCCTTTTTGATATGACAAAACTTAATGTAAATTTGCTTTGAAAATTCTTTGATAAAATACTCCCCCTCAAATAAAGCAGGATTTTACAAAGCTCCCCCTTAATATAAGCATGGGTTTTGAAAATGAATTTTCCCTCATTATCTCTCCCCCTTAATATCTTTCCCTTTTAATATCTATCTCTCCCCCTTTTTGTCATAGCAAAAAGAAGGGAAAAAGAATAAAAATTATGCTCCCCCTAAAATCATGGCTATGTGAGAAGAGATAAAAGAATATGCTCCATCCAACAAGAAACATGTTAGTACATGGGACTCATAGCACAAATAAATAAGTCAATATTCACAAAGAGTATGAAATATTCATGCAATGAATTTGACTTATGATCCTATACCAATTGTTTATAAATAATTTGGATACCAATTGTTGATAAGTAATTTTGCAAGAAGGTTCCAATTGGTAAGAAGTTAAGCAAGCACCTAAGTATATCAATTGTTCTCTAAGGTCCAACTAAGGTGCATGGTAATACATCATGATTATGAGCTAAAATTAGATGACATATCATATGCATGAGCTCATAAATCATTCTCAAGAAATATTGTGTCTAGAATTAAATCATACACAATTAATCACAAATTCTAGCACAAAAGTGTTTCATGCAAAAGTGTCTTATATGAATTCTTCTCTATTTGTCATTTCAATCTAAGGAGCATGAGAAGAATTGTCAATTTAAAGCTCATACCAATTGGCAATTTAGATTTGGCTTACCAATTATTGAAAATATGGTTCCCAATGATACTAATTGTTATTTCAATCTAAATACCAATTGTTACTAATGGTTGACTTAGGCATTTTGCATGAATCCAATATTTATGTGTAGTGTGTTCATGTCAAGAAGATAATCATTCAAATATGCAAGAACACAACACATATCATCAAATATGCATATGGATCAATTAATCATTAGCATACTATTATAAAGTATTAATCCATATTCATATTCACAAATTTATACCATAGGGAAGATTCATAAAATCAAGGTATTCAAGCAAACACATTTTCTTCCATGAAACTAAAGAATCCTATGCTCAATTTTCCATTCAAAATCTTAACCAATTATGAGCAAGGAAATATTCAAATACTAAATGCATGGATATCAAGTTTGTTCAAGTTTGCATTTATCTTTGAATGTTGGTGTTGTCATTAAGACCTTAGTTCTTTAAGTACAAGGATGATAAAGTTTCATGCATTTGAACATTTAGGATCCATTTACCATCACAAATTATAGGCCAATGACCATTACCAATTGTTGAATTTACATTTGGAATCAAACCACTAGATGTAAAATTATCATGAAACCTAGTGTGGTATTGATAAGTCAAGCCAAGAGACATAATCCTATAAGCATGCTTGACTAAGATGAACAAAATATATGAAAAACACTCATTATGCACAAGTTCATCAAATTCTCAAATATATCCATAAATCATTGAAATAAATCTCAAAATTATGTTTAAGCATTCATTGAAAGTATGTTTCAAGATTATTTCAATATTTATGCAATTCATGATCATTTTCAATAAGAAAACTAATTTTGCACTTGTGAGCTCAAGAAAAGTGATATTGATTGTTGAAAGTGATACCATTTGTTGGAAATAATATTAATTGATGAAGTTAAAGCATGATATCAATGAAAAATGAATTTTCATATATTAAAGATTATCAAAAAGAAGTTCAAACAATAAATTTTATGCTTATACAAAAGATAGTGTGAAACTAACACAAGATCCTTCCAATTTTCAATTTAAACATGCAGGAGAGCCTTTTCTGGCCTGGGGGGATCGATCCCTTTAGGAGGGGGATCGATCCCTCATAGTTTCCTGCAGATTCTGCAGTAGTTTTGACAGAAAATTCAACTTGTGCAGTACCAAAACTCCGTTTTTGAGTAATTTAAGTCTAATTAAAGGTTTAAACATTTGTAAAACATGATTTTGGACTTGTATGAATGAAAAACATGAATGAAAAACCATTTAACAATAGATTTTGCAATTTTGATAGGATTTTCACCAATAAAAGCATTTTTTGCCTCAAAGGAGGTCATTTTGAGATTTAAGCATATTTTGACCAAACCAATGCATTGAATTACATAAATATGTCAAAACAAACTTGTTCACATAGGTTTTAAGCACAAATATCATTAAAGCATACATCTTGTGAACAACATGCCATGATTGTCAACATACAAGTTCTTCATTATTGCTCATGACATGGCATTTTGCATATATGACATATTTGACAACTTTTGAGCAACTAAATATATTATCTAAACATATCAAACTTGCTCAAACTACAGAAATTCAATAATCTTTTCAAAATCACAAATCATGTCTTTTGTTCTATCATTCAACTCACAATGCATCATTAATCATCAAACAATTTTCTCATCAAAGCAAAACTAATCAAATAAAAAGTTTAAGGAGTAAGGAATTAAGCTTACAATACTCCTTTGCTTGAGAATGCTTTGCCTTGATGTGTTGAGTCCACCTTGAGCTATCCTTTGAAGAATTGTTGTGATGAATCCTCAAGCTTTTCCTTTTACTCATTGGCACAAGCAATCTCCATAGAGGTGTGTAGAGCATTCAAACTTCATTGTTTCTTGTATCTCCATGCTACACTCCTACAACAAACACATTTTCAAGCATACTTTGGTACCCAAATTTTCTTGGGTCCATGAGAGTTAGTGTTCACAATTTTAGATCCTTTTGGGATCCATTTCAAACACAATTCATCATTATTTACAGCATGCTTTGGCACCCACATTTTTCTAACCACTCTTCCTCTAAATGTAGTTTTTCTATAAGTGCATGCTTGTGAGGTGTGGCCTATCCTATTGCATAGTGAGCATGTAAGAGATGTATCATGCATAGTATTTTTGCTCACAAGAAAATTCTTTAGATGAGTTTCTTTTTGTATTGCATTATAACCTAACCCATCTTTATCAAAGAAAGCTCTTTGGGTCTTAAGCATGTGATCTAATTTTTGTTGATCCATATAGAACCTAGTAAATGAGTTATGTAAATTTAAGTTCTTTTTATTCAACTCATTTATCTCTAAGCTTGCTTCTTCTAATTTCTTTTCTATTTCTAGCTTAGCACTTAATAATATTTCATTCTCTATTTTTAATTTAGCAATGATTTTCTTATATTTAGAATTCATGCATTGAAATTCATTTGCTAAATCATTAAAGGCATTTTGTAGTTCACTAAAGGTATAATCATTATCTTCACTAGAACTACAACTAGCCTCATCATCACTAATGGCCATAAAGCATGTGTAGGCTACCTCATTATCTACATTTTCCTCATCGGAGCTATCACTATCACTCCATGCAGCCACAAATGCTTTCTTCTTAGGTTTCCTATCCTTCCTAAGTAAAGGGCAGTCTAACTTAGTATGACCCAATTCATTACACTCATAACACACTAAGGGATCTTTTTCTCTTCTACTTGACTCCCCTCTTTGATGTCTCCTATTATTTTCTTTTTCTTTCATTCTCATGAACCTATTAAATCTTTTGGCAAACATTGTCATTTCCTTCTCTTCCTCATTTCCACTCTCATCACTATCATCCTTATGAGTGGAAGACTTAAGTGCTACTCCTACTTTCTTTGAAAGCACTTCATTTCTTTTCAATTTCATCTCATATGTAAGTAGGGAGCCCATAAGTTTATCTAGAGACAAGGTATTTGGATCTTTAGACTCTTCTATTGCGGTTACCTTTGCCTCCCAAGATTTTGGCAAGCTATTCAAGATTTTCTTGACCATTTCTACATTGGAATAGCTCTTGCCTAATGCATTAAGTCTATTAATTATATCATTAAACCTAGTGAACATTTCGCTAATGGACTCATTTTCTTTCATCCTAAATAGCTCATAATCATGTGTGAGCATTCCTACTTTGGTCTCTTTCACTTGATTGGTCCCTTCATGTGTAATGGCTAATTTGTCCCATATTTGCTTGGCATTCTCACATAGGGAGACTCTATTATATTCATTAGGACCTAATGCACAAAAGAGAGTGTGCATAGCCTTGGCATTCAATTGTGCCACTCTCATGTCATTTGTGTCCCACTCATCCTCTAGCTTATGGACATCTTTTCCATCTACTTTCTTCATGGGAATTCTAGGACCATTCACTATAATTCTCCACACTTCATAATCATTTGATTGTCCAAATAACATCATTCTAGTTTTCCAATATGAATAATTCTCACCATTGAAGATTGGAGGTCTAACTAATGATTGTCCCTCTTCTCCTAGGGATGTGCCTATATTCAAGTGAGCCATTTAAGATCGTTTAGCTCGATAGATGTTAGTCTAATTCAATCTCGAGCCCAAGTTCTGATACCAATTGTTGGCTCTTATAGGCAATACCGAGAGGGGGGTGAATCGGTTTTTAACTAACTATAAGCTCGTTTTGCGATTCTTCTAAATTCTCTAGCCTATATTAATAATTTCTAAGTTCTTTAGGCTAGGCAAGCATGCAATCCAAGTTCAATGCAATAAACACAATATAATTGCAAGTAATTAAAGAGAGTAGGGAAAGAGAGATTTACTCAATCGATTTATAGAGGTTCGGCAACCTTGCCTACGTCCTCTACTTTGAGACGCTCTCAAGGATTTTCTCCAAATCCACTATCTTGAATTTGTGATTACAATCCCTCTTTTCAAGGCTCAAGAGTAACCTCCCTCTTTTTCTAGGCTCAAGAGAAACCTCCCTCTTTTTCTTAGGCTAAAGAGTAGCCTCCCTCTTTTTCTTAGGCTAAAGAGTAACCTCCCTCTTTTTCAAGGCTTAAGAGAAACCTCCCCTTTTACAAGGAATGGTGGGTTACAAATAATGTAATCAAGAGAGGCCTCTAGGTAGGCAAATGATTACAGAAATTAAGCACAATGAAAAGCCTATACAAAGTTTGTGCTAAGCAGTACAAGAAATAGATAAATGATAGATGATGGAAACTTTGTAGCTCTTGATTTGTTGTTTGAGGCTTGTAGATTTGAGGAATATGAGATTTGAAGTTGCTGAGTGGTTCCTCTTGCTTTCTTTAGCTTCTAAGCCTCTATTTATAGTCCCTTGGATGTATTCTAGCCATTGGGTGGAGCCAAGATTGAATCTGACCATTGTATCTCACAAAACTAGCCGTTATAGACTATTTTCGGGCAAAGGGATCGATCCCTTTCCATAGGGGATCGATCCCTTTTGTCCAGAATCTTGATTCTGGGCTTCAGGGACCTTAGGAAGACTTTCTGCCAAAAAGGGATCGATCCTGCTACAGTGGGGATCGATCCTTTTCTTCCAGAGGGCATTTTTCCTGCACTTTTGGGTTAGAAATGATATGACCTCTGATCCTAATTCAACCCAAAACATTTATAAGCTTTAAGGGAGTTTTTCTTGACTTTCTCAAATGAAAATATTGTCCAAGAAATCATCAAGTGATTTTCTAAAATATTCAAAACATTTATAAAGTGTTAAGACCAATAAGAGTATGCATCATTAAATCATGGTCATAATGTTTGATATGAACACTTGAAATGTATTGAGAAAATCATATGTGATAAGGCAAATTTACAATATGAATTAAAACATTAAAGCTTACTTAAGTTTTTGTCATTTCAAAATATATATAGCAATTTAAAGCTAACACAAAGCAATAAGCACAAATATAATTGCAAATAAGTAAGGAGAGTAGGGTAAGAGAGATTTACACAAGCGATTTATAGAGGTTCGGCAACCTTGCCTACGTCCTCTACCTTGAGACGCTCCTAAGGATTTTCCCCAAATTCACTAACTTGAATTTGTGTTACACTCCCTCTTTTCAAGGATCAAGAGAAACCTCTCTCTTTTTCTAGGCTCAAGAGTAACCTCCCTCTTTTTCTTTGGCTAAAGAGTAACCTCCCTCTTTTTCTTAGGCTAAAGAGTAACCTCTCTCTTTTTCTTAGGCTAAAGAGTAACCTCCCCTTTTTACAACGAATGAATGTGTTTACAAATGGTGCAATCAAAGAAGGCCTCTAAGTAGGCAAGTGATTACAGAAATTAAGCACAATGAAACCCTATACAAGATTTTGTGCTAAGCAATACAAGAGATAAATGAATGATAGATGATAAAGTCTTTGTATCTCTTAATTTGTTGTTTGAGGCTTGAGGAAGATGAATAAGATGATGAAAGATGTTGCTCAGTTGATCCTCTTGCTTCCTTTAGCTTCTAAGCCTCTATTTATAGTCCCTTGGATGTATTCTAGCCGTTGGGTGGAGCCAAGATTGAATATGACCGTTGTATCTCACAAAACTAGCCGTTATAGGCTATTTTCGTGCAAAGGGATCGATCCCTTTCCATAGGGGATTGATCCCTTTTGTCCAGAATCTTGATTCTGGGATTCAGGGACCTTGGGAAGACTTTCTGCCAAAAAGGGATCGATCCTTTTCTTCCAGAGGGCATTTTTCCTGCACTTTTGGGTTAGAAATGATATGACCTTTGATCCTAATTAACCCAAAACATTTATAAGCTTTAAGGGAGTTTTTCTTGACTTTCTCAGATAAAAACATGGTCTAAACATTCATCAAGTGATTTTCTAAAATATTCAAAACATTTATAAAGAATTAAGACCAATAGGGATGTATCATTAAATCATGGTCTTAATGTTTGATATGATCACTTGAAAATGGATTGAGAAAATCATGTGTGATAAGGCAAATTTACAATATGAATTAAACTATTAAAGCTTACTTAAGCTTTTGTCATTTCAAAATACATATAGCAATTTAAAGCTAACAATGTGTATGCCCAATCTCGGTCCAGTCCGAAAATTTGGGTCTGATTTTTAGTTCAAGCCCGTTTTCATATTTATACAACAAGCTCGAGACTGGCCCGACCCGAATATAATTTTATTTATTTTTTATATTTTAATTTTTTAATTTATATTTTTTATTATTTTATTCCTTTTAAATTTAATTTAATTTAATTTGTCAAAATTTGTATGTCAATTTCCATATTAAATATTAATAATTATGTTTATTAATCAATAATGTTTTATACAAATATAGTTATATTATACTTAGTAAATATATAAAAAAAATTAATTAATATTCATATTCAGGTCGAGTTGTGCTCGAGCCTAAAAGGTCAAGCCTGGGCACAACCCGATTTTTAAACAGGGCTAAAAATTTTACTCAAGCCCGGCAATTGCATCAGATAGTTTTGTCCAAACCTGACCAAAAATCGGGCGGGCTTTTGGGATTGGACGCTAGCCCAGCCCTTAAGCAGGTCTATTCAAACTGCCTCTTGTATGTTTGCATTCGCATCTTTTGAACCTTTTTTACACTTTGGTAGGACTAAAGCAAAGTGTTCCATACCTCTTTCGATGCATTTGAATTAATAATCTTCTAAAAAATCGACAATTTCGTACATTGAAAAATATGAGTTGCTTAATCATCCCTGAAATGAAAACGATTAAATTCTTCTTGTTGCACTTTTGTCAAAGTAAGTGTTCAATAAATCCTTGTTCTATTATCTCCCAAATGCTCAGGCTCTTCAAAAATAACTATGTCTAAACTCTCTACTCTTGAAAATTATTTTTTCCATCAAATTGGAAAATTGGACACCACACATACGATATATTGCAACCATCCAACAAACTTATAGCACTAAAACCACTTGTTGTATTCACCAAAATGATTTTATTAAACTGACAATGAAGGGTACCATACAATCAAACTTTTCTTTATTTATCTTAATAGGGTTTTTTAGGTATTCTTTGAGCCACTCACACATACTTACATAAAAGTCACACTCAATATAAATGTCTCATAGTCTCTTTGAGCCTCACAATCTCTATTTTTAAATCTTACAAACCCTAAAATAAATAACATATTCATACTAAAATTTTAAAACTCTAAGGCTTTACTTGGTTGGAAGGAAAAAAAAGATAAAAAATTGGAAGGAAAGAGAAGTGTAAAGAAGGAAAACATATTTTTTCTGATTATTGATGTATTTGGTAGGAATGATGGAAAAGTTGAAAATATATATAATTTTCTTTCTATTAAGTAATTGGTACAATGAAAAATAAAAACAAAGAAAATAAAATTATATTGTTTTATCATTACACAATTAGTAAATCAAGATAGAATAAAAATTAAAAAAAAATAATTTTGTAAACATACATACGTATATTTATTTTCTCTCCACTAATTTTTCAAATTTGGAATGATTTGTTTCTGTAAATAATGATACATAATAACAATTTTTCATATTTTCTTTCCCCACACATTTATCTGTGACTAATCATTTCTTTTCGATTTTCCACTCACCTTTACTTATCTGTCTACTTTTTCATACTACCAAGCACACCTTAAAAGACCATAAATTGTCACATCCCAAGTACACAGTATTTTACACTTTTTACACATTTTCACCACACATGAATAGGTTGGCCTGTCTGCGATATCTTAATTTTCACATTTAATTCACTGAAAACACAGTTTTCGTAATTTAATATAATTAACGGAAATAAATATTTACAAGTTATATTTTAATCAATACTTACATACCCTAATTTAATATAACACTATAGTACCGTAAATCAAAAGTCTGAACATATAATGTAAAATAAATATACCTCCGAGATCTATAAAAAGCTACCTCGTGGTGCTCAGTGTGCAACCTCTAATCCTCGTATGATATACTCAACCGATCACTGCAAAATATCTGGGGAGATAAAATATTGGGGTGAGCAAAACCACGGCTCAATAAGAGATTTGTATGCAAAATTTGATACCTCGAAGACTACATGCAGTAAAACCTTTAGTTTCCTATTTATAAACTGGCTCTCTACAAGGGAGTGATACTATAGTCGGTTGGGAAATCCAGATGGAGCATGGAAAGTATTTTGAAATACCTGTCTTGTCCCGGAAACCTAGAGCGACTATAGGGAGTAAAAATTTATTTTAATATAAACTCACTAAAATATTTACTACATAAAAAATATCACATTTTTAAATAAAATAATTTATTAAATCATGTGAACAACACTCGGAAATTATTTGATTTCCACCATTGAAATCAATCACTTAAAACACGTGTAGCAGTAAAACACCCGTTCACATATTTCACCAGTCAGTGATAAAGCATCACAATAAACAGTATATTTCGATAGTTATCACCAAAACCAATAATAACACGTGGAATAATAGTGGAGACTAGGCAACACCCTGATGATATCATGCTATAAGTCCCGTAGGGAATAATAGGGTACACGTGAGATCCCTGTAAGGACAATATAATAAACACATGAGATCTATGGCCATAGTCTATAAGTGTTCTCGGTCGTACATTGAGCGAGTGACGCCGGGACCGCTGAAGACAGCTCAATGTCAACAGCACAACACATGAGAAGGTACACATGAACACGTGAGCATGATATGGGGCCTAATAGTCTCAAAACTGTATATGTGAAATCTCGTTACTTTTATGGAATTTAGTAAAATCAATAACATCTTTTAGAAAATCCATAAAGGTATAAATCACAGTATCGTACGGTGAAAACAATTTATAAAATAATTTCACTGTGAAATAAAATTTTCATAACTATACCTTTTCACCGTAGTACACATATACACATGTTTCCACACTTTCCTTTTTAACATTCGAAATTCAAAATTATTGGAAATCAATTTCCAATATTTTCATAATTTATGAAAAAATAAAAATATTTATTTTTCAAATTTAATAATAATTTCACCAACACATTTCAAGCTATAAAACATGTGCAGAGACATTTTAATCTCAAAACAATAGTTTCACGGTGATGAAGCCTTAATGGAAATCATTACACGTGATGGAATTTATTTTATCCATAAAGGAAAACCATAAATAGAATACTGAATATCATACTGAAAATAATTATAAAATATTCACTATTCACCATTTCACTTCACCAATCACACCTTTCACTATAAAACACGTGAGATGAATTTTCAATAGTGAAACCTTTACCGAAATCGGTATCATGAATATTTAATCACTACTTTTCGGTAATTCCACCATTTATAAAAAATAATTAATTTATCACTTTTGAGGCTATGATAAACACCAATGATGTACTAAATATATTTAATAATATTTTTGGAAATATCTTTAGTAAATTTCGGTAGCATAACTGCTACCAGACTCCTAGCCTCCCTGCACTTTAAACACAGTCTCAACGGTCAAAAACCGTAATTTCGTAGTATTTCAAGGCAATTATATATCCGATAAATCTTATAAAATTCATAGCATGAAAACCAAGCATTCGGATATCCCTACAAATTCACACACGCATCCCTTACCAATTTATCGAGATCGCGCTATGTCGTACACTACACGAACGTCGAACTTCCGACTCAGTAGCATTGTAGAGATATGCTCTAATTTGCACCACTTTGCTTCTTATCTCACCGAATTATAAACTGCGAAATAACAGTTTACTATAATTAATTTTCGGTGTAAAATATATAAAATTCCTTTACTTATTTAACTTTCATTTGAATCATCATTACTTAGAATATTAAGAATTTCCTATGATTTTCTCATGGCAAATGAATATTTCATTTACCTTTCCTTTTCTGTTTTGGCATTTTTGCCTCTTCTTAACATCAAGGTTATCATCCCCTTTTTAATAACTAAATACCATTCTTCAAGTATAAGCCTACTTGGCTTATATCCTTTATTTTCCATGTTATTATATCTATATATTCTTGTACATTTTTCCAGACACCAAGTCTGCAAATTTCTTCTGTTTTCTACATTAACTCGCGCCCCTTTTCTTGTCTATATCTATGGCCGAATGGCCTTCTCAAATAACTAAGCCTATTTGGCTTATACTTCTATTTCTGTAGTATTATATTTGTTTTGCCCTTGTATAATTGCAGCCCTTTAAATCAGCCAACTTCCTACCATTCACGTCAGTTTCTTTTCCCCTCATCCTAGCCGAATAGTCTTATATAGGTTAGGTGCTTTACTCATTTAAAATGTGTATATACATATACATATACATATATATATATATATATATATATATATCCATTAAATTGATACTTTTTATTGTAAGCATAAATATCCGCATTCGTTTTATGATCTGAGATTAATTTTATTCGGACCAAGAGTAATAAACGGTAAAATCTTCCCAACAATTGAAACTCTAAGACTCGAACCTGTCCAAACACCAAAAAAAAAATATTCACTTCCACTTCTTCCAATTATTTATTGATATTAAATTGATACTTTAATCTATCATTTAATTAAATCAACCTAATCCTTTTTCTTTTTTTTTCTTTTCTTTTTTTTTCTTTTCTTTTTTTTTCTGATGTTGCTGTCCAAACCGACAGCTCCCTTTCCTTTCTGTTTCAGCCCACGTTGGCTTTCAATTTCTGTCTCTATATTGTGGCTTTACTTAGTACATCTGATATTACCAAAAAATCTAGTATTCACAAACACAAAAGTCAGCCAAAACCAGCCAAACCATTTATCTTTTAGTGTACGGCTGTACAACAGCCCATCTTTTTCTGACTTTTCTTCTAACCTTCCTTATATTCAGTCAACACCATCAGATCAGGCCCCCATATCTGTTTCGGTTCAGCTTTGATTTCCTTTGTTTTCACGCCACCAAAACTTCATATTTATACCTCTTAAAATTTTCATGGCTCACCTGCAGCATGGTTTCTTATATATATTTATATCTCTAATTTATTTTCATGTTAGATCTTAAAATTCTGTTCTTCAATTACACGCATGAACAACAGAAGTTTTTCTGCTTCATTAATCACGCCACTCACTCATGTAACAGCAGTATTTTACTCAGCTATTAACATCACCAATGATCAAGGATTTCAATCCTAAGAAATTACCATACATTTTCCTTCTAAACCTTATCCTTACCTATCATCTACTCAACCAATAACATCATCAACCAACAATCAAGTGCATAAAACGTGGACTGGAGAGTTTCTTACCTGTCCTACGCCAACATTCAGCTGCAGGGGAACCTCTCTCATGCTGTTTTTGGTTGAGGTTTTTAGATTATTATAGAGCTATGGAGGTGGGGATCAATTTATGTGAAGAAGCCTAAGTCGAATTGTGATGAAACGATGGTGATTCAAGGCTGGAACATGGAGAACGGTGGAGGAAAGGAAGAACACAACCTGACTGATGCAGCAGAAATGGCAGAGGCGGTGCTACTCCAGCTGGAGAAATAAATGAATCAGCCTTGTTGCCCTATTTTCATTGGCTCTAAATTGATTTTAATTATAAAAATTTCTGGTATGAATTATTTAAAGTCCAAAATGTCTTCTACTTTCACCTTAATTACTCATTGTGCCATTACACAGTAAAATTCTATTCAGCCCATATTTTAATTAAAATTTCATTTATTTAATTTACTTCTTAAACCAAATTATAGCTTATTTGGTCCACTTTGATCACTCTTTGAAAAAATTAATTTTGCCCTTGTACAACTTTAAAATTTTCGATTCTATCACACTTTTCTTTCAATATTTATAAAATATCAAAATTTTATTTATTTATTTATTTAAAATTTATTATTTCGTACATGTATAATATAAATTAACGAGTTCTCACATAAATTAAATAGGAATTCAAAATCATTGCTTTCATGTAAGGCTAGCTACATGCATCTACTAATGAATTAAAAACTATATTGTTAATGCATTCTAAGTTTGTAGTCTCTTCTGTGATCTGTTGCAGAATGAGGATGGTGGTTGGGGATTGCACGCAGGGGGTCACAGCACAATGTTTTGCACAGCTCTCAACTACATTTGCATGCGTTTACTGGGAGTAGGACCTGATAGTGGCCTCAATAATGCTTGTGAGAGAGGCCGAAAATGGATTCTTGATCGTGGAGGTGTAACAAGCATACCCTCATGGGGGAAGACATGGCTTTCAGTATGTTTATTTCTATAACAATTAGCATCAAATTTTTCTTAAAATATTCTTCTCTAATCTTTAGGATTTAACAAAGCTATAGCCATTTTTTTGTGCATTGATTAATTAGGCTATAACTAATTAAAAAGAAACTTTCAAATGATTATATTCCTCTTTGTTATAGATACTAGGTGTTTATGAATGGTCAGGCTGCCATCCAATGCCCCCAGAGTTTTGGCTCTTTCCTTCTTATTTTCCTGTTCATCCAGGTTTGCAGAATTTTCTTCTTTGTGATTAATTGATATATATATATATATATATATATATATATATATATATATATGTGTGTGTGTGTGTGTGTGTGTGTGTGGATACTATTGGACTATTGGCTATTCATGGCTTACGCTGGAAACCATGGACGAAGCCAAAGATTTTGTTTAGGATAATTTGATCAAGTTTCCAAGACATTTGATTGGTTTATACATCATCTTTCTTCCATTAATCATTATGATGCTAATGCAGCAAAAATGTTCTGTTATTGTCGAGTGACATACATGCCTATGTCGTATTTGTACGGAAAAAAATTTGTGGGTCCAATTACACCTCTCATTTCACAATTGAGACAAGAACTCTACATTGAACCATATAATGAAATCCATTGGAGTAAAAATCGCCATTTATGTGCAAAGGTAATTGATTGACAGGATTAATTTCCACAATCTAGTTTAATACAATCTTTTGATTTTCTTAAGAAAGTGTGAAAAATCTTTTATTGCAGGAAGATCTCTACTATCCTCATACTTTGCTACAGATATTGCTTTGGGATAGTCTCTACATATTTTCAGAGCCTCTCCTTAATCGTTGGCCTTTTAATAAGTTGAGAGAAAAAGCTCTTAAGGTAGCGATGGATCACATTCATTACGAAGATGAATGCAGTCGTTACATTAACATTGGATGTGTGGAAAAGGTGATGCATTAATTTTAAGTTAGAATTTGAATGTTAATATTGGTTAAAAATATAATGCTTTGCTTATTTAATTAAGACTTAATTATTATATGCCACTTGGATTGAGCAGCCCTTGTGTATGCTTGCTTGCTGGGTTGAAGATCCAAATGGAATTTATTTTAAGAAGCATCTTGCTAGGATTCCTGACTATCTGTGGGTTGGAGAAGATGGACTGAAGATGCAGGTTAGTTAATAAACACTAAAAAGGTTAAAGCTAAAATATTAAAATTACTTGTTAATCATTATCTCATCAATTCTTACAATGTCGAAGTGAAGTATTTTTAATTCACCATGCAGAGCTTTGGAAGTCAAGTTTGGGATACTAGTCTCCTTCTCCAAGCTTTGCTTGCTAGCAATTTATATAGTGGAATTGGACCTACGCTAATGAAGGGGCACAACTTCTTGAAGAACTCACAGGTTCCATATGTTAATCTTGTAGATATATAGGGATAAAGCGTATTTATAATCTCAAATCTTTCACCAGTTTCGTTTGATCTCTAATCTTTAAATTGTTTTATGAAAGTTTCAAACCTTTTAAAAGACATCAATATGATCGCGACTTACATAAAAATAAGAAAAAATTATAAAATAAGATATGAATTTAGAATTATTATTAATTGTTGTCGTACCAAAATATATTTATTAGAAAGAAAATAACATTTTTAAATCTTTTTTTAAAGAAAATGAAAGTATATTCCTGCTTCATATTTTAAAAATTCAACTTAAAATCAAGGAATAATTTTAAAAATATTATTTTCTTTCCAAAAAATATATTTCCATATGATAATAAAGTGTAATAATTCTCGTTTCAACCTTTAATTTTTTTATTTTCTATTTTTATTTTATTAAAATATTTCCCTAATATTTGAAAATTTTAAATTAGATTAAATACCCTTAAAAATAAAGCTAAAGTTTTTTTAATAAAATATACACAAATAATTTCAACTCTTGTGCGATTGACATTTATTTTTTAAAATAAAAAAAGCTTGTATATATTGAAGGACTTAATTAATAATATTTATATTCTAGCTATAGTTTTAAACTTAAAATAGTAAGAGAATTACTTATTTGTTAAGTGATATTGAGTTGGTCACTTCTAATAAAATATCTTTTCCAGAGATTATAGTAATAAGGCTCCCTTAAGATACAACCAAGGACACGAGACGGTGCAATTAAGCCATTTTTCGCCTAAAGCACCAATGGAACCTGTTTGGATAACGTAGCAACATGATGGTAAATAATTATTTAGAAAGAAACTAAATATCATTTTACCCTTAATTTTAAGTTGAATTTTTAAAATAATGTACAAAATTATACTTTTGTTTCATTTTTTAAAATTTAAAACTTTTACTTTTTTAATAAATACATTTTAATATAGTAGCAAAGAATAATAAATTTAAATCCATTATTTTAATTTGTAATTTTCTCTTATTTTTATGCTAAATTAGATGAGAGACTATAATAACACTCTTTTAAAAAGGTTTGGGACAATCGTGAAATAATTTAAAAATTAAAGATCGAAATGAAACCCAAAAAACAAATTTGGAATTATAAATGCATTTTACCCAGATTCTTAAATTTCGTTTAACCACACAATGAAGTTGTGATTATTTTCTTTATTCTACTTGGAATTGAGGGTTTGATTTTGATTGAAATTTAAGGTTAGGGAAAATCCTCCAGGTGACTTTAAAAGAATGTTTAGACATATTTCTAAAGGATCTTGGACTTTCTCTGATCGAGATCACGGATGGCAAGTCTCTGATTGTACTGCAGAAAGTTTGACGGTAATTTTGTTTTATTCAATTAAAAGCAACATTTTGATTTGAACATACGCAATAAGAATTATTCCTGAAAATGTGCTTATTGTTTTACAGTGTTGCCTATATTTTGCAACGATGCCACCAGAAATGGTTGGTGAAAAAATGGAAAAAGAGCAGTTTTATGATTCTGTCAATATTATTCTATCCTTACAGGTAAAATATGGTTTTCTAATAGTGACTGGACAAATATACAATGTCTAAGTTAAAAGAAATTGCTATCGAGAAGCTTAATTAGAAAAAAATAGATTATTGAAGGATAACATAGTAAAATTAATTTCGTATTTTAATGCAGAGTGCAAATGGTGGTTTACCAGGTTGGGAACCAGCAGGAGGTGGATTCTGGTGGGAGGTAATAACTTTGTCGATATTTAGACCAACCTTTATATCTAAACGGAAATATCATAACACCAGTCATGTAAATTTTCTACCTTTGAAATTTCTAATTTGCCTTCAATTAATAGCACTTTTCCCTAATTAATTATCTTTTCAGTGGCTCAATCCAGTTGAGTTTCTTGCGGATCTCGTCAAAGAATACGAGTAAGAGTCTTATCTTTTTCCTTAATTAATTTCATTAATTATCCAATGTAACTGGAAACCGAGTCTTTTTATGCTAATAAAAAGAAAAAAAAACATAAATCTAGGTATGTGGAGTGCACTGCATCTACAATCCAGGCACTAGTTCTTTTTAAGAATTTATACCCCGGGCATAGAAAAAGGGAGGTTGAAAATTTCATCAAGAAAGCTGCACGGTTCCTTGAAGACGTACAATACCCTGATGGTTCATGGTAATTAATAACCCCCTCAGTTTTCTGATGCGATGGATTAGAGTTCACAAAAACCTTAACAAGCATTCCCACATATATAGGTATGGATGTTGGGGAATTTGCTTCTTTTATGGCACATGGTTTGCGCTTCGAGGTTTGCAAGCCGCTGGCAAGACCTACAAAAATTGCTTGGCTATACGTAAAGGAGTTGATTTTTTGCTTAAAACACAAAGGGAAGATGGCGGTTGGGGGGAGAGCTACCTTTCTTGTCCTAGAAAGGTAACTAATATAGCTTTCTTTTATTTATTTGAATCCTGCACTATCTCATAACAAGCACTTATAATTAATCAAACTAGACATGTTAATTCTCTTCCAAATTGATACATACATATATATATATATATATATATTAAAATATATAGAAATATAGTTTTTTCCTCTTGTTGATACAGGTATATACACCTATCGAAGGAAATCAATCGGATTTGGTACATACAGCAGAGGCTTTGATGGGTTTAATTATTGGTGGCCAGGTATGGTTACATTCATCAATTAACAATGTTTTTATAGTTCTCATATACCAAAAAAAAGAAAGAAAAAAATAAACTATGTTCTAAAGTTTCTTGCTATGTCGCTTTTTTTAATCACTATACATATACATGTTATTAAATAGGCTGATAGGGATCCTACACCTCTTCACCGAGCTGCGAAATTGTTGATAAATTCTCAATTACCAAATGGTGATTTTCCCCAACAGGTAACTTTCTTTAGATAGATATCTCATTAAGAGAGTTTTTTGTTTTTTGGCAATCACAAAAACACCTCTTTATTTCATCAACACTTTTATGGAAAAAAATATCCAAGATACATTTACATTATATCATCCAAACATACTTATAAACATATACCCAACCCCATTGACAATCGATGTGGGAATCTCAACAGTCTCCCTCTTTGCACATCAGGCTTTGGGTGGAGAGCTTTTGTGCATGGAACCATGAAAACAAGGAAATGTTGGGAACCCTAACAATTTCTTCTTTCACACATCGAACCTTGGGGTAGCCTTTGTTTTCTTGAAATCAAAGGAGAGACATTGGCAACCTGAGCTCTAATATTAGTGTTGGGTGCTATTGGGTCGTCTCACCTGAAAAACTAGCTCAAGAGATAAAGCTTTTCTTCACACTCATAAACAAATACTCAACCCCTTCCATAATTGATGTGGGAGCCCCAACAATCTACTCCTTCACACATCAAGCCTTGGGTGCAGAGTTTTTTTGCTCAAAACCAAAAACACACGAAGATGTTGGGAACACCAACACTTCCACAAGTCTTGGCTTATATTTTTAGTAAATAGCATTCCATCTTTCCTTCCAAATCTTCCAACAATTAATGTAATTAAAACCAATAACCTCTCTTTTTCTATACCTCTTGAATGACTTCCATCAAACATCTTTAATAACCATTCATCAATTGTACGTACCTCTTCTCTACATACCCTATACCCAAACCAAACAAGATAGCATTAGTCCATTCACATAGCAACAAGACATGTTTAATTGTCTCACCTTCGTTTTTACATATTCTACGTGTAAGGATTTAAACTATTTTCCTCTTCCAAATATTTACATTAGTAGCAACAACATTTTACATACCTTTCATGTGAAAGCTTGATACTTTCTATGAACTGGAATTCTCCATATATTCCTCCACACTATCTCATTTAACACATGAGAAGGGGAAGGATTATGCAAAACTTCCCTCTCCTTTGCCTCCTTTAGTAAATGGAGTCTTATTTTAACTAAATATACACCATTCTCCTTGCATGGGCAAATAATTCTGTCTTTTCCACTAGCTAGATTCCATTAATTGCCTAGACCATGTCTAAGGATAATACCCTTTCGACTGCATTCAGCTGCCAGTAACCTTGTTCTCTATAAATTAAGTTACAGACTTTAATTGGTAGTCCCATTTCTATTATCATTTCCTGATTAATGGAATTTAGCATATAACCAGAACTCATTTATCATCCCAAATTCTGACTTCCTCTCCACTATTACTTGCCATACTACACACTTCTTAATAACATCCCTTCCTTCAAGAAGACTAAACCATAACTAAGAAGCTCTAGCCTTCTACTGAACATTTAGAAAAATAAATTCCTTTGAATGTTTTTGCCCACAAAGCATTAGGATTAGAGAACAATCTCCTATATTTTTAGCCAATAGAGCCTTGTTCATAACTATCAGATCTTTAAACCCCATTCCCTCTTTATCTTTCATCCTGGTCATACTTTTCCAGCTGATCCAATATACTTTTTTCTCTTTCTGTTGCTGGCCCCATTAGAAGTTAGACATATTAGAGTTAACTTCTTCATATATCTTAACAGGAACTCTAAAATACTACATGGTATAGATGGGGACAGCACTAGCCATGATTTTTATTAAAACTTCTCTTCAAGCTTGAGAAAGTAGTCCTTACTTCCATGTCTTCATTTTAGCAACAATCTTGCCTTTAATAAACCTCATTGTTTCAACCTTAGTTTTCCCCCAACATGAAGGAATTGCAAGATTGTTACCAAGATTCCTTGCTACCTACATAACCATTCCGATTGCTATGTTGTTCCAAAAATCTTTGTCATATTCGTACTAAAAATGATATTGGATTTTTTGTAGTCTATCATCTATCCTGAGGCTTTGTAATATATCTCCAAAATCTAAGACA
The DNA here is from genome assembly GCA_032173925.1 of Heritiera fomes. Lineage (NCBI taxonomy): Eukaryota > Viridiplantae > Streptophyta > Magnoliopsida > Malvales > Malvaceae > Heritiera > Heritiera fomes. The sequence continues at coordinate 12,128,330 of JAPDPM010000015.1, read as the reverse complement.
TTTCATCACAATTCTTTTCAGTTGCATTAAGGAAAAATAATGAAGGATTTGCAAATAAAACATTTGTTAACATAAGATAATCCTTACTTAACTTAACTGATTCTATTTTCCTAGACTCTGTAGCCCAATTGATGGCCCTAGAAAGACCATATATTACTAACAAAAAAAGAAGATAAGGACATAGATGATTTCCTTGTCTAAAACCTTTAGATGGAAGGATCATGTTTGAAAAGTTTTCACTCGCAATAATCTTGTAGGAATCAAAAGAGACACACTCAATAATCTATTTAATCCATTTCATGTTGAACCCCATTCTAATCATGATGGACTTCGAGAAATCCCATTCCACCCTATAGTAGGCTTTATTCATATCAATCTTCATAGCCATATTAAACTTCTTCCCCTTCTTCAATTTTAGGAATGAAAAACTTCATTAGCCATAATTATGTTGTCTTGAATCTGCCTATCCTCCAAAAAAGTTGACTAATTCTGTGTAATCAAGCTTCCCATCATAGGATTTAATCTGTTCACTGAGACTTTCGCTATAATTTTATATGAAAAATTAAACCAATTGATTGGCTACATTGCCCCACTCTTTAGGACATTTTACCATTAGTATTAACACCAAACTTGTCCTGTTTAACTCCCTCAACATATTTGCATTATGGAAGCAGCTCTTAATTACTTTAACAACACTTTCTTTAACTATCTCCCAATATTTCTGAAAAAAAAGAAACACTCCATAGATACCATCTGGTCTTGGAGCCTTTAATGTTTCAAGTTGATATATAGCTTGCACAACTTTCTCCTCCCCCACATCTTTATTCAAAATTTGATTCATTCTATCACCAATAAGTTTTAAGATAACTTCTAAAATCTGTCTGTAATCCATTTGACCACTAGAGCTAAACAACTTTTACAAAAGGAATCGAACTTTTGTTGAATGTCTTTCTCATTTTCAAGCCACAAACCATCCTCTACCTTTAGTCTCAAAGTCTTATTCCACTTTCTTCTCTGAACAACGGAGATGTGGAAAAACTTTGTATTCCTATCCCCTTCCCTTAACTATTTCATCCTAGACATTTGAAGCTAATATTTTTCCTCTAACTGCCACAACCTTCTGATATCTTTAGTTAATCTTCAACCCTTTCACAACACTGGTTATCAACTTCCTTATCTTGGATTTTTGCGACTTTACTCATTAACTCATCAACTACTTCTTATTATTAGGAAAAGCCTTCTTACTCCATTCTATCTAAAATCTCTTCAATTTATGGACTAATTGGAAAGAGTAAGATCCCTTGATTCTGGTATTCCAACCTTCTTAAATCACTATATCACATTCTTCCTTTTTAGCCCACATACTTTCAAACTTAAATAATTTGGGAGTTTTCTTTCCCTCAAAATTAGAATCAACCAATATTAGAGAATGGTCTGAACCAATAATAGGTAGATTAAACACCTAAGTTTGCGAAAAACTTTCAATCCATTGTAGATTAACCAAAGCTCTATCAATTCTTTCTTTAAGAAGCCTTCCATCGCTTTTAGTTAGCCACGTAAATTTCTGACCTTTTAATTGCACATCTATCAATTAAGTTCCTAAAACCCCTAAACTTTCTTTCAACTATAATTTTCCCCTTTCCTCATGATTAACAATATATCATTGAAATCACCTACTCAAATCCAAGGTCTATTAATATTATTTGACCTCTTATATATCATATCCCACACACACTACCTTTCTTCAAAATAAGTTGGTTTATAGACCCAAAAACATTTATTCACAATATCATCAACCTAATCTTAGAATCAATAATATTCTTACATTACCCCAACACTTAAAGTACTACCTAATCCTTCCACCATAGTGCTAGCCCACCACTCAAACTATCAGGTTCTATATAACACTTGTACTACATTTTCAATTCTCTCCTCACTTCCTCTAATTTTAACTCCTTAATTTTTGTTTCCATGAAGAAAACCATTGCAAGAATTATATTTTTTTTTCTTAGCTTGAAAAGACCTTCACCTGTCAGGGCTAATCCCAAGCCTTGATAGATCTAAGAAATAAACCACTTGCCTCCCTACTGACTATTTTAGTACAATCACCCAAACCTTTTCCAACATCAATCTCTTTCATCTCCTTCCTTACCTCTATTTCTCTCCAATCTTAATTAGTATGGACTTTTACCTTTATCACACAAACTTCCTCTCTATTTATCCTTTTATATCTCTTCATTCTACCAACTAATCTCCTAGTACTATAGTTATCCCCTCCTCAAAACTCCTAGTATTTCTTGGATCCATTTCCTACCTACTCCCTTTCTCCATGACTATATTAACTTCATTGAACTTAGTAACAACCCCCTCAATATTTTCTACAATTCTTATTTTAACTCTATTTTCAGCCATTTCTTCTTTTAAGTTTAGGATATCAGGTTTTCAAATCTCTGTATTTGGGATCTATTTGTTTAAGGTTTCATTGTAATCTGTTACTGAATTTGAGTTAATAGATTTTAACGTTTTAGAGTTTAAGGTACCAGTGTTTCAATTGATATTATTTAAAGGAATGGAACATAAAGGGTAAGTATTACCATTTAGGTTTTGATTTGCATTTTAAGATCTTCTAGCTAGAACATTTGACACTCATTGTCTTTCATCTTAGGTTTTAGGCACAACTCTAGCTCAGAATGATAACTTTTGTACAACTTACTCATTGCATTATCTGAAATGGAGTCCGCTCTTCACCAATCCCTACCCTATGTCTAACCCTTCAAGATCTCATATCCTCCATCCATTTCTTACCAACCTCTAAAATAGAAAACTCACTAAAATCTTTAATCACTTACTCATCTATTTCAACTAATTTCCCTTTATTTTCCACATGCTTTATTTTACCACCTTTTTCATGGGCCTTCATCTTTTCCTTTCTCATCCTCCCATTATCTTCATCATCAACATCCCTTTTACTCCATTGACTACCACTATCACCGCCCTTAGAATAATCTCCCTTTAAACTATCTTTCATAAAACCTTCCCTATTAAAGAAAACATTTCTACTTGTTGCCGCCCTTAACCAAAGACCATATCTATTCTTCCCCTCTGCATTAATACACATCATTTCTTTGCACATTGTCTAATACTATGGCCTAATTTTCCACAACTAACGAAGAAATCAAAGACCTTTTCATATTAGATTTCTGCCCATACTCTACTTTTCCCTTTCCTTGGAACCCAAAATCCATCAATCAATGGTTTATCAACCTCAATAGCAACTCTAACTCTAAGATAACTTCTTCCAACACCCTGAGTCCAAGAAATGTCTTCTACCTTATTTAAATCACCTATTGTCTTCCCAATCTTGACTACATTTTGTTTGTTTAACATCTACAAGGCAGATTACGGACATGGATCCAAAATTAGACCTTCAAAAAACTAATCTCCTTGATTGTTTTACCTGCCTCCCATTTTTAAAGATTTAAACAAAAACCCATTACAGACCATGGGCCTTTCTCCAACGCCATCTCCATACCTTTTTTATTAGTAATAGAAATCCTAAAAAGAGTCTCTCTTAAATATCTAATATTCACTATCTCCTTCGCTGATCAAATAGACTGCAATATATTCACCACATTGCTTTTATTCAATATCCTACCAGATTTTTTTTTTGAAGATTAAAGATTTTATTGAATGGACTATCAACAAAGTCCAAATTTTACAACATGGATGTCCTCTTACTGCAAAACTTGGCAGCAAACAACCCAATGGTATAGGAACTAAGGATCATTACAGCTAACAAAAGTCAAAAATCAACCAAAAGGGATACATAAAAATACTATATCACTAGTTCTGATCCCTTCCACCAGAACAAATTGATCAAAGATGAGCAACCATGTGGATTTCGAAGGTGGGATACCATAGCAATAATTCGATAGCTGAGAATTGAAAGGCATTTTTTAAAAGGCATAACGGCAAGCACCTGGAAGGCAAAGTAGCCACTGATTGATAGCTCTTTATATGGAGATCAAAGCCATCCCAAATGAGCAACGCCATTCAGAATATCAGCCATAAAGTCACACAAAAAACAACAGAAAGCATGCCATATTGTAAGAGCTGCTCACCTCTTCCAGAAGAATCAAAACAACCATGTTTCCTGCAAGGATGCAAAACCCATACTGACGTTTTTACACTTGATCCCAACTTTTCAACTATATATTCTGCTTCCTCCATTCTCTCATCAGCCTTAGTTTGTCCTGAGCTTTTTTGATACCCGGAATTTGGTGCAGTTACAAATCTCATGTCTTTTGTTAAAACCTACTATTACACTGAAACCTATAGCCTTCCAAAATATAAGTAAGAATTGGTTCTCTGGAACTATTTATTGAACTATTTATTGAACAAGCAAATCGATCCCAAATACAAAGTCAAAAGAACCTTCACTTTTCTTTACGACAAGCTCTGTACAAATCAATTCAGAGACAAAACATCCGTTAACCCCCTGTTACTAACTTTATTGCTGCTTTAGCCAACCGAAAACCTCTTTTTATTTGGTGATCTGTCTGGCCCCATTAACTTCAGAAATAAAATGGTTTTCCATTTTACTTCGCCTGTCAAGGCGAATTGCGTTACAAGAACCACTTCCTCCTTTTTCGAGTTCAATTCAATCTCCTAGATGCCTTCCATTTAACCACCCTCAAGAAAACAAATACTCCTAACACTTTGGTTAGTATATAGAATATATCCCATATGTTACCTTGTCAATGGCATTTTTACCAACACATTTCCCGCAAGGAATTAAGAAACAAAACCAAAAAAAGTAAAAAGAAGAGAAGATATATACCAATACTAAATTGACCTAACAATTACCTAAAAAGCTATAGTAAGGATTGACACAAGACTAAAGATTAGAGAGACAAAGAAAAACTAATCGTAGAGAAATGAAAAAGAAAAAAAGAAAAGAAAGAAGATCACTTATGGAGAAATAAACTCACACACGGAAAGAACAACTCACTTTTAGGAAAGAAAATCCAAACAATAAGCGAGCTATAGAGAGGAAATTTTGACATAAAGTTGGTGACCACTAATTTGTAGAATAATTGATTTATAGATGTTTTAATTTTCTATGTAACCCCAACCCCCTTCCCCTATCAGACAAAAAAATCATATGATGGAATGACAATGAAAAATGGTTGCAGGGACTGAGTGGAGTTTTCATGAAGAACAGCATGTTACACTTTCCATTATACAGGAAAATTTTCCCACTGTGGGCTCTATCTGAATATCGCAAATATGCTTGGCCTTCAAAGTGCATCTAAATGAAAAGGAGGATTGTAAATTAAAATGTGAAAAAAACAATTAAGTTATCTCCGTTACATTTGATTGTCTTTAATGAGAACCAAAACCTAAAGATGCTGTGTGAGAACCATAATTTTTCCTAGCAAATATGTACTTCTTGTGTGATTTAGTGAACATAAAGAGATAATGTACTCATGAAATTTCAAGTATAACATTATGGTATGTTAAATAGACACAAAAGGAGTTTGTACCTATATATAAAGGATCGGTTGTATACGCCGTGAACTAAGTTAAGAGCATACAATGTACATGTATACGATGTGCGTACATGCATGCGTGCATGTGCAAGTACTTAGATAAATACGAATAATAAAATGTAAAATATATACATATACATATACACACGTATATACATATAATCAAAGGAAGTAAAAATATACATATATATAAGATAAGTGTGTATATGTATATGTATCATTACAAATTACATGCATGAGTTTAAATATATACTCGGGAAAATACGTATATAGGTACTAATATATTTACAAGAACAAAAAAATTGTAATATGTATAAATGTAGAAAAATATATATCTAAATAGATAAATAATAATATAAAATAAATAGAATAAAGATATATATAAATGATTATAAATTCAATGTGGATGGGTCTTCAAGGGGTAAACCAGGACCGGCGAGCATTGGTGGTGTTCTCAGGGACTCCAATGGTAGTGTTCTTCTCATCTTATCTAAAAATATTGGTGTAGCGGACTCAACTCTTGCTGAACTATCGGCTGTTATCGAAGCTCTCTCACTTATGATAGAAGCTAAGCCCCTTTTCCTCAGCTAATCATTGAAAGTGATTCCAAAGATGTTATTACTTGGTTAAATAGACTCAGTGAGTGCCCTTGAAGATATCAAAATTTCATCAACAAGTTGCGCAATCTATTCTCATCGTTTAGCTATGTTTCTTTCAATCATATTTTTAGAGAAGCAAACTCATTTGCAGACTTTTTAGCTAAATCAGGAGTTAATCGATCTTCTGATTTAGTTGTTTGGATGTAATCCTCCTCTTTTTAATAAAACAATTTCAATTTTCAAAAAATAAAAAATAAAAAAATAAAGTAATGAAAGGATTTAAAATATATATAAAGATATTCTTTAAATAAATAACTTTACTAAAATATATAGGTATAACAAAAAAAAATATAGGGGGGGCAGGATAGGGCGGCAGAGTTCTGCCCCCATCAGTTCACACTATTTTCTTACGCTTTGTTGAATTTTGATTTCTCTCCTTTCACCTCACCATACCTCTCCACAGCTCTCCATACTCTTTTCTCTTTTATCTCATTTTCTCCTTGCTGCCGTTCTAGACACCCTTATAGTGAGTAAAAAGGAGAGGCACAGTTGGTATTGGAGGTAGAAGAAACCGAGTGAAGCAGTTGGAATCGAGCCAAGGCAGACGACTCGCGAACGGAAGGCTGGAAGTAGCTCGACTCCAGACCTGACGCAAAGAGGAACAGTAACCCTTGGTGGCCGTTTGGGAGTTGGGAAGGATGGCAGTTCAAATCTGGGACTGTGTGCGTGTGTTAGTGGTGTGTTAGAGCCACATTAAGGGCCTATCTTGGTACTGGACAGAACTACAAAAAAATAAAAAGGGAAGGAAGGAAAATCTGAAAACGGTGGTACACAAGGCTGCAGAGGAGTTAGAAGACAGAGGAAGGTTGGATATTTGGTAAACTAGTTGCTGCATTTTCGGGCCTGAAACAATGGCCAAAAGACAAGACACGAGAAGGGAAGTAGAGCATTGTTCGGTATAGGGCTAATCGTGCATTTTCAGGTCTGGGACAAGGAGGAAACAGAGGGATAGGCTGTGACCTTTAAAGCTGAAATTGGGCATCGGAAGTAGGCTAGACAGTGAGCATTTTAAGGACTGGAAAACAAGATTTCAGTGGCTGGTTTGGATGCTGAAGAGCACCAAATGGGGGCTGCTTAAGGAGTATCTAGGGGCTGCCGTGGGTGGTATTCTTCACCAAGCCGCCGGAAACACAAGGTAAAAGAAAAATAAAAGAAAAGAAATAGAAGAAAAATAAAAGAAAAGAAATAAAAGAGAAAGAAAGAAGAAAATAAAGAAAAATAAGAAGAAAGAAGATATATATGAAAATATATATTTGTGTATATATGGAAATGAGAAAAATAGATTTAAGAATTAGATTATACAAGTGTTAAATATATCAAGATGTAGAAAGTTAGAAGAATAAGATTCAAGAAACTATATTATACTGGAGTTAAATATATATATATATTTTTCTTATTTGAAAAACATGGAATTAGATATTTATATATATATATATATATATATATATGTAGGTATAGTACATATATATAAAGATGTAAGAAAAATGAGAGAATGTGATGTACGGATTTGAAGTATATGGTGTTAAGAGTATATATATAGATATTATGTTGGAGTGTAAATTAACATAAGTGTATTGAAAACTTGAGTTAGACTTTATTAAGTCAAAATTCCTTGTGAATGTGTAGTGCGTCAAGAGGACGACGGACACAATCTAATTGGACACGGTCTAGCTGGACACAGGACACGCTCGAACTAATCTCGCCTTAGGTAAGACGTTTATATAACGTAGAAGTAGGATTATCCTGTATAGGATTGAATCTTACAAAAGAATGATTAAATACCTAAAGATTGAATATAACGAAATGAAAACTAGGTATGAGATTCAACTTGATAAAGTACCAAAGTGGTGAAATATTGACCGGAAGTGAATCGATATGGTATAGGTTCATAGATATCATGAGATGAAATGAAATGCATTCATGCAATGCACGAGCATGCCATTTTACAGTTTTTACTTCACTTCCTTGAATTTTATTGCCATCAAACATGACTTATTACTATACATGAAAAAAACGAAATGATTATTCTTATCATGTTTACAAGAATACTTTGGATGCTTGAATGGCTTTGAAAAGAATGAAATGATAGTTTTCACATATGTACGTATATACATGTAAATGATCTTCAGAAAAGCATTACGTACATTAAACTATTTTTATACGAAAGATTGAATTGCTTTATGAGACTATAGGCACCCTAAGAGAATTACATTCAATAAAGCATAGTAGAAGCCGCCTAATTGGAGATTACTCATTAGGCATAGATGCTTGTCCGACAATAGTTGTGGACAGGTCTCAATCTCGCCTGATCAGTGGGGCTGAGAGACATGAGGTCTATGGCCATAGATAGCGCCCTAGTGGTTTCCAGGGAACGATTATATGATTCTTCACTGCTAGCTACAGTGAACTAAGTCTTTATTGATAGAGAGATAGGGATTTAGCCTAGTCTCAAATGATATGAAATGAAGTTTAGAGTATGCTTTTAAAATGAAAATGAACTCTAAACTCGATATTGATTTACAGCATATGAAAAGCATTTCGATGCTATATGTGATATGAAAAGTATTTCAAAGTATATATGATATGAAATATGCTTCAAAAAGTATATGTGATATGAAATGTGTTTCGAAGTATATGTGATATGAAATATGCTTCAAAAAGTATATGTGATATGAAATGTGTTTCAAAAAGTATTTGTGATATGAAGTATGCTTCAAAAAGTATATTTGACATGAAATGTAAAATCTTGCATATTTCAATCATGTCTTAAAAGAACACATGAAATGTATTGATATTTCACATGTCTTGAACTTGTTTAAAAGAACATGTAGTATATGTTTTATGATTGTAACCCCTTCATTCATGATTACATGTTCAAGATCATATAATGATTTCAAGACTTAGACATCTCATGACATGTTGAAGCATAGATGGATTGAGTTGGAAAGTATAACATGTAAAGGTTGCATGATGAATAAGAAAACGATCCATAATGAATCCTCCTCACATGACATCATGCATTGCATATAGAACAGTATAATTCTAACTCTGCACTTATATAAATGACTTACTGAGCCTTGCTCATTAAACGCTATTTAAATTTTCAGATTGAGCACGGAGTTGGGGGAGTATTTCGGAGCCTTCCGAATAGTCCCGAGCTTGAAATATAGTCTCAACTCTCTAAAGAGAATTTTTTTGTGAACATTCGGTATACACGCTTTCCTTTTGTATCTATTACAAATTCAGGCTGTTTTTGATTCAGTACTTAGATGGGATGTAATATAATATAGAGAATGGCATCTAGACTATCGTAAAGGTGGAAGTATAGAATTGTTGATTTTGCATGAGTATGGATATGTAGATTGAATAGCATGAACAAGTGACCAAGTAGGAAAAGAATGTAAATCATAAGATGAAATATCATAATATGGAAATGAACTTGGTTATAGGAATGCTAGAAAATAATCGACTGTTATTGTGGAAAGCATGAGCTGGAATTATTTGCAAATTTTTATGCAGAAAATTAACCTGGGTAAAGTGATAAAAATAGGCGAGGGAGTTAATGTCCCTAAATAAAATTCACTACATTGCAGTTAAACAAAACAAATATAGGAAATCAAAAAAATTAACCCTAATTTCTACGCATCCGTAAAAGTAAAAGGCACCATCGCGGCCTTTAGGTCGTGACATGCTGTAGACACTATATTTTATTAGGGCTTGTTCAAGTTACTAAGTTAATCGAAATTATTAGGCTTAACAAGGCTCACCAGTTTTTTGGGTTTAATAACTTATTTTTTGTGATATTTAGTTTAAATAGGTCCAATGTTCAAATTGCTACAAAGCCTCATTGTCAAATCAAACCCACGTTTGGTCCTAAATCTATTTCCAAAGCCTAAGCCAAGAGTCTAATCTAACTCCATGTTTGGTGATTTAATTTCTTAGTCTTAACTTGATTTTTTTTTATAATTTTTTTAATCTCTGTTTGAATTAAAATCCATAATAATAATAATAATAATAATAATAATAATAATAAATGGATAAAAAAGATAATCAAAAAGATAAATATAAAATTGGAAATAAATCTGAAAATTTTGAAATTTCGGATAAAGCATTAAAAATAACTAAATTTAAACCCATGCGATGCACAATTATTATTTTAATTTATAATAATTTTTTAAAGAATAGAATTATAAAAAAAATTATTTTCGAATACATGTTAAATAATGTATTAAAAACTTAAAGTATATAAAATACAGAAATTAAAAAAATAATTCTAAATCAAATAACAATTAAAAAATCAAAAAAAAATTAAATATCACAAATCTTAAATATTTAATAAATGAAATAAATAACTACAATCTTAATGAAAACAATCCTTACTATATTAATCATTAATAGATTATTGGTTAGTATTTTATATTTGAAATTGACTTTTTTTTAAATTTTGAATTTAGATAACTCCAAATTAATCTTACAAAATTAATAAGTATTGAAAAACTCTATTTTTTTGGGTTTTTTAAAAAAATTATTTATAATTGTGTCAAACATAAAAGGTAAGTAAACATTTTTTTCCAAATAAAATGATTGAACAAATAATTCTAAAAAAGTAATAAATGAAATTTGAAAAAAAAAGATATGGAAGCTTAATTCAATCCTAAATAAATAAACTTAAATATCCAGTTTTAATGTTTTTGATAAAATATTTAAAATTTTAAGATAATTCTAATCAAAATATATGAATTTTTTAATTTAAAAATAACATAGTAAGTGATAAAAAATTTAAAGTCTGAGATAAATTTTATTTGATTTAAATTAAGATAATATAGTTGAAATCTATTTTTTAAAAAATTTCAAATATTTTTAAATTAAGTAATTAATTGCATAGGATTATTATATAAAAATTAAAATCAATTTATTATTTTAAGTATAAAAAAGTTAAGATATGTTCCTAGGACATTTTATTTTTAGCCATAAGTTTTTTTTTATTTTTTATATAAGATATAAGATTATTATAAAAAACTGAATCTTATTGAAATTATAAGTGTAACATTGATCAATGACTAATTGATTTTTTGTGGACATTTTATACTATAAAGATGAAAAAAATTCATCTTACCACATATATCACGTGTTTATATAAAATACGTTTGTATTTTTCTTTAAAAAAGTGTATCTATATAAAAATTTATACCAAATTAATTATTTCTATAAATAATGTATATAACAATTGTACATGTATATTGATAAAAGATTAGTATAGCAATTTATAAATAATATGAGATTTTTCTTTAATTTTTAAATTATATAAATATACATATATATATATATATGTTTATCTTTTAGAAATTGAAATAGATAATTAATTTAAAAAGATAATTAATTTATTTTGAAATTTTAATATATATATATATATATATATATAGATTCCTATATATAACAAAATTGGAAAAAAAATATTTTTTTTATTTTAAGATATTACACGTGTCAATTTTTTAAACTATCCACATAGGAGTTCTTCTTGTAGTTAAATGTTTTGGCTTATATATATATATATATATATATATATATATATATATATATATATATATATATATATATATATATATATATATGGATAATTATTCTATCCACCGTCAGTGGAGTTTTTTAACTTCACAAGCGAGGTTAGGATGATAACATGTGTGCTTTAAGAATATTAAAAAACTAAAAAATAAATAAAATTGAATACATGTCATCATCCTAATCCCACTTGTGGAGTTAAAAAACTTCACTGGCTGTGGATAGGATAATAATCCTATATATATTAGAAAAAGTTTGGATGAAGTTAAGTTATCAGATAAAACGTGATAAAATGAAAAAATTTTTAAAAATGTAAACACATGATCAGATCATTCCATCCAATCTTGGAGCCTTATCATTCAACCATATAAATATTACACAAGAATTACATGGGGGAGAAACAGAAAACTAAGGGCACAGAAAGCATTCAGAGAGCAATTACGGAACATTAAAAGGCAGCAACTAGAGAGCAAATAATAAGAGAGAAAAGAGCAGTAAGATACATAGACAACAGCAAAAGTTCTAGTTTTTATCTCTCACTACAGCAAAATGTACTTTTAGCGACGTTTTTTTGGACCTTTAGCGGTGTTTATAAATGCCGCTAAAATTTCACGGCACTAACAAAAAACGCCTCAAAAAAATGCCGGCTATTCTAGTGTCGGGAAAAATAGCGGCGTTTTTATGAAAAATGCCGCTAAAGTCACGGCGATTTTATGTCAATTAACAACGTTTATAATCGCCGCAAAATTAGCGGCATTTTTGACAAAACGCCGCGAAAATAGCAGCATTTTTCTGCATAAACGCCGCTAAGTTAGACTTTTTTTTAAAATTTTTATTATATAATTAGATTTTATATTTTTTTCAATTTGAATACATTTAATGAATTTTAATTATATTTTTAGAAAACATTTTAATTATTTTTAGAAAAGAATAGAAGAGAATGATGAAACTATGAATTTTTGCCTTCAATATTAAGAGTTGTCAACTGTTAAGAATGTAAAATAGACTTTTTCTTTCAGTAAAAAAAACAAATAAACTTCTTCTAGTCATATGAGTCATAAACTGTTGATCAACTTGTTCATATATAAAATATAAAATAAGCGTAATGTAAAAACATATTTACATATAAAATGCATCTCCTATCTGTCTTAAACATTTGAGTCTCCCAACATCTAAGCTTTTACAAAATACTTATGTAAGAAAAAAGAAAGAACAAAAATTAAAGTTATAGAATACTTGAGCTTTTACATCTAAAAGTTGTCTTTTCTTTCTTTAACAAAAGTTGCTCATATAATAAAGACCACAACATCCACTTTGCAACCACAAAATAGTAAAAAAAAAACAATAAAATTCACAAACTTTTCTTCAAGTCAGAAAACAAATTACAATTGTCCTTCAAGTTAAATCAGCAAATGCACCAGAAATATCCACATTGCTAATAGTATTCATGGGTATCAAATTAATGTATAAAAAAGATACAATTGCACAGTTCCATGTAACCTAAAATCGTACCAGTATATACCAGTATATTCATGGGCCATAATCCAGTATATACCATACCAGTCACAGTATATGTGATAACACAATGTTTGCAGGTGAAAAGTAGTTGAATCCATCAGAATTAGTGCAAGAGATGAACAGATTCAGTTTCAAAAATTGAATAAGAGTTGATACAGCAAGGCAGTTCCAGATTTGAACAGATTCAGTTTCAGAAATTGAATAAGACTTGAAAGGAAGAAATAAAGAGGCATTGAAATACCGAGAATATTTTACTTTTATTCCCAAATCCAAGTATATATCTCTTTTATAACTAAGAAAGAGTCCTATGACTCGCCTGGAGAAGGAGGAGGTGTTGCACTCCACCCTTTCCCCTTGACATCATTTATCTTTCTATGATCTAACAAGCATTTTCCCAAGTAAACAAATAATGCTGCACATTACCATGGACCCCATAGATGGACTTTACAGGTGAGGACCATTTAGTCGGAATATCAAAAAACAAATAAAACCTAAGAACCATTTTACTGTTATGGTCTACCTACACATTGATGCTTAACAACAAGTGTTTTCCCCATGATTGGTTCAGAAATAATTTTTTATCATTGACCATGAAAATTTCTCCTCAATTTTTTTCATTTTTCTCATAAGAAACATTAACCTAAATACAAACTATAAAAATAGTAAAAGCACAACTGTCAAACATTACTTTTTGTCCACAGCATGAGCACAAGTCCATAACCAAATGTTTCATTCATATGGAACTGAACTCTTCTTTTTGATAAGTAAAAACTAAGCATAGTGGAAGTAAAAAAATGAATAACACATTTAAAAAAGACAATTAGTACAAGAAAAAGATCCCAAAATACTACCTGAAGATCTCGTTGCTGAGCAAGAAGTTTCATCTCAACCAACCTATATTGCTGAAGCCTGAAAATTCAATAACTTAAACCAAATAAGTCTAAAGCAGTTCAATCCCAACTAAAAATCGAAACTAAAAGCAATCCAAACTTAAAAATTTACACACTTAATTGGCTATCAAAACTAAAATGCGACTAAAAAATGAACTTTCTATAAAATCAAGCCTCGGGTAAACGAGAGTAAACACGGGCAATAGTGCAGCAAAGAAAAGGTTAAAAGCTATATAATGATAATGATAAGCCTTGCATGAAGAACTGTGACAAAACATGAAGAACCAATTACGAAATTATAGTGCAACAAAGAAGAGTTAAAAGTTAATTTAACAAAAGTTGATATCTTGCTTGGAAACAAAAGGGAACACGGTGTTGTGTTAAGGGCAGTAAATAAGGATCCCTTTGGCTGTTGGAACCAAGTAATAGAGCAGTAAAGAAGCTAAGGTAGTCGGCACCATCTGGAAGGAGAAAAAACATAGAAATATTTTGGATAAAAGGGCTGAACCGAGACAGCCATTAAAGCAGAAGCGATAGCTGTTTGTGGAGGCTGTAACAGAGGTCTTTAAGTAAAGGATAAATTAGAGTTTACAGTAGAAAAATTATTATTTTGATATTTTTAATATATATTTCATTCTTGATGAAGAATGAAATATACTTAAAAACTAATGACTCAATAACAACTTTACAACTAAACAAATTAATGCCAAATTATACTTAAAAACTACAATTAAAGATTTTTATCTATCACTTTTATGATGGGGTCCACTTAACATTCTAATTGGCACCATGCAGGAACCTTTAAGATTTGTGCTTGCTGCTGGAACAGGAACTTTTTTCCTCGTGTCACTAATTGTATTAAGAATTTATCTAGTATGACTATCTTCTTCAGGTTTAACTATTTTTTTGCTGTGGTGCATACAGATGTTTGTGTCATGTTATCACCATTTGTAAATCATTTTGGGGATATAATTGTGTATGCCATGCGTATGTAAGACTCTTTACTCCGCTTTGAAGCTGACAACAATTCCAGGAATAAGTATTGGAAGGGAGGTGAAAAATGATAGGAGATACTTTTTGTTCTATGAATCACTAGGAAAAGACCGATCATGACATTGTTTAATGAAGGTTTATAGGCAAAATGCAGGATTTAATATGCATGCAATTCATACAAGAGTTATCCTACTGATAGAAGAACAGGCAATAGCCTGTTATAACATTAGGGGCCTTAGATTTATTCAAGTCTTTCCTTGATTAGAGACGTGGACTCAAAACATAGAACATGTCAATTAGCTGTAACAACAAAAGCATGATACAATTTGATTACAACATGGAGCTCTATGACTCGCAATTTCTTAGCCAGTTTGTCCTAGTATGTGAGCATGTGCATGAAAGAATTCACTGGCAAATGCTAAATGCCATTAAGCAATATAAAGTCTTATGAAGTCCTCAATGAAGGCCATTAAAATTTTAAAACAAGGAATGTGATAATATCTCTAGTCATATTGATCAAACAATCAGTTGCGAAACATGCTCCCATGGCAGTTGGAAGTTATCTGTTAATGACTTCAGAGTCTGATGATAAAGAATGCATTTATACCAGAAAAAATAAATATTCCACAAGATCCAGCATTCCAAATCCAAAAGAAAACTGTAACCAAAAAATAAAAAAAAATCCAAAAGAAAACATTTCATATAACTATAAGTTACAAGCTCTAATGCATACTATGTAGAGACACACTGTAGGTGTTACCCATACTTTAGCCATTTAACCAATTTTTGCTAAGATTGAATCAAACTTTAAAAAATTCCCAGATGGTGTGCATAGAAGAGTGGCTTATTGAATTGTCTAGTCTGAAACAGATAACATAGACCAAGTCCTAAAAAGCCTAATCATTCTACCTAGGTATGTAAAAGACTGAAATTTTCGAGGAACTCAAGTTTCAATGAGCCAATTTGAGTTGCTCATTGAAGTTGCTCATTGAAATCAACTGAACTAAACAAGAATGAAATCCAATTCCATGTCCTACATTAGCAGACACTGACTCAATTAATCAGCAATTTGTATACCTTTTCCTCAACAATCAGTAACCAACGGGAAGACATAGTTATAAAGAGGCTTCAACAGGATTCATTGAAAGGCAGAAAAACAGTCAACAAGTAAGAAGCTTATACATAGCAAAGAAAAGAGTGAAAATTCATAAAAGCTCATGGACACAAATGCTACTTCCATTTTTGGTAAAAAGACAAACCAAACTTTCTATCTTATAAAATAAAAATCATACCCGACACTCAAACAAGCAACATAGATGTACAAATTTCTCAAAACCCTTTCCACTAAAATTATATGCCCTGAAGCATTTGCTTATTAGAGACAATATCCATTTAGTTGAGTGCAGTGTACTCACTCCTTTGACGCCTATCTAATAACAAATCCAAGCTATTTCAAATAAATTATATATTTAACAACGCGATTTTCTTAGCAACCAAACAACTCCGATTTCCCATTACCTATACTCTTTCCTAAGCTGATTGCATTCTCCATTTTTCATATATTGTGTCCAACAACTCACTGGTTATTTACTAAGCAATGAATTTGTATTCATGCACGGCGATTCTTAAGGAAGACAGAAAACCATCAATATGCAAAAATTCTCACCTGTTGATACGCATGGAAGCAAAGAGCAGCAAGTAGAGATTTTACAACAACTTCTTTAACATTCAAACCTTGTTAGACAAAATAAAAGCAAATGAAGTATAAAATAAGACAATAAATTAGCTACCAAGTCAAAATTAGAAGCAAATGAAGGTATTAAAATGCAAATTTTTTAAACCTCAAATCGATAAGAAATGGAGAATCGAAGAGAGAAAACTGCCAAAGTTCTTATGCTTGAATGCTTGGAAAGAGAATCGGAGAGAGAAAACCTTAACACTAAGAGGGAATCGAAGAGGAGAATCGGAGAGAAAAAATATGAACAGCATTGTGATAATCGAAGACAATTTACAGGTTTGGGAAGAACGGTGTCAAAGGAGAGGAGAAGAACACAGACTCGCCGATTCTCTTTCTTCTGTGTAAGAAAACTTGTTTTTTATCGAAACCATTTGTTTTATGTTTGATATTATATATATTTAATTATAAAATAGAGGCGTTTATTTCTGTAAACGCCGTTATGTAATATATTTTTTATAAAAATATATACTTTAAAAAAATTAAAATATATATTTTTATATTTACATTATTTTAAAATATAATGGCGTTTCTAAGAATAAAACGCCGCTATTTTGCTAAGTTAGCGGCGTTTAAGCCAAGAAACACCGCTATCTGTAGATGTTTACGGCGTTTTAAAGTAAAAACGCCCTGACTTCATATAAAACACGGTATCTAGTGGCGTTTTTATGGAAATGCTGCTAAATAAATGCCGCAAAAAGCTATTTTTGCTGTAGTGTCTACTTTGGGGGCCTGAAGAAGTTTTAGTCGCCACATATAGTAGCGGCCGCCTGGAGCAAGGTAGTACCGGTGGTAGACAACACGCAAAATAGTAGCTGGTTATACAGCAGTAGCTCAGTCACCTAGCGGCAACCCGATCACCTAACAGTAGTCTAATCGCTCTGTGGCAATCCGATCAGCACTTTATTTTTACAGCTTCGCATCCTTCTTGGACCGCCAGAAGACTACAATCTTGGCCTCACTGCTATATACTTCTACTGAAGCTTCCATCTTGTAGCTTAACTTCATTTTCAACCTACATTGCCCACGTTATAGTAGCAATGTTAACCCAAACGCGAGAAATAGCTTCTAAAGCCTATGCAACTTTTTCAAATAGATGTGAAGAATACTTTTTTGAATAGGGATCTTTTTGAAAAAGTCTATATGAAACCCCCTCTTGGATATAATCATCCACCTAATAAGGTTTGCCATCTTTAAAAAGCCTCGTATGGACTTGAGTAGACCCCTAGAGCATGGTTTGCCAAATTCAGCTCCACTATTAGCCAATTTGGGTTCTCCTCTAGCTCTTATGATAATGCTTTCTTTATCCACCAAAATAAGTGGGGATATACTCTTTTGTTGTTATATGTGGATGATATGATCATTATTGGAGATGATTTGCAAGATATTGTAGAGTTGAAACAGTCTTTCAGTATACAATTCGAAATGAAGGATCTTGGACATTTGAGTTTTTTCCTTGGGTTGGAAGTCTCTTCTGACTATATAGGCTATTACTTTTCTCAGGCTATATGCTACTGATCTTTTATCTCATGCTGGTTTGAGGGATAAAAAACCTCCAACACTCCACTTGAGGCCAATGTCAAACTTTCACCCACAAAAGGAACCATTTTGGATGATCCTACTCTTTATAAGCAATTAGTTAGGAGTCTTATCTATTTAACTACCACTCGACCAGACATAGCATATGCCATTCATATTTTAGTCAATTCATGGTTGCTCCTCGTACTACCCACTTTGCTATTGTGCTTTGTATCCTTTGATAAATCAAAAGTACATTGTTTCATGATCTTCATTTCTCTACTCAGTCCTTGCTTGTATTGCGTGCACATTATAATGCTAACTAGGCAGGTGATCCCATGTATAGACGTTCCACCACTAGTTATTTTGTCCTTCTTGGAGATTTTCTCATCTTTTGGTGTAATAAGAAGTAAACAGTAGCTTCTTGTTCGAGCACAAAAGTAGAGTATAGAGCACAAGCTAGCACTACTTCTTAACTTCTTTGGCTGCAATGGTTGTTTTAGGATATGGGGGTCTCTCAATCCAATGCTACAAACATCTATTGTGATGATCAAAGTGCCATCCAAATTGCCCACAATGATTTTTTTATGAGCGCACTAAACACATTGAGTTTGGTTGCCACTTTATTCACCATTATCTTATCCATGGCACCCTTCATCTAACTTCAGTACCTTCTATTGATCAAACAGTTGACGTCTTCATCAAAGCCTCTCCACCATGGTGGTTCCATGACTTGCATTGCAAACTCAAGTTAGCATACTCTTTGCCTACTTGGGTTTGAGGAGGCATGTTAGAATATCATTAACCCTTAATTACAGAATATTACAATATTATTGACCCTTGATTGTAATTGACCCTTAATGATAATATAATATTTTTCTAAATATGTAGTCAAACGTAATATGAGAGATTACAATTTTGTAAATTAGAATAATATCTAGAATTAAGTAATTATGGGTTGATTTTTTTCTAAATTGATGAGAATCCTTTGTATATAAATAGGACACTCGTACAGTTTTATTCAAATCAATGAATAGAAAAATAGAGTTCTTCTAACACTAACAATGCTCATTCAACATTTACATCTCGTCAGTAGAATAGTTTAATTTTAAGCTAGGATAAAGTTCCACAATATGTAGTTTTTCCAATTGCCATCTTATTTGCTGATATTTTCAAATTTCCCTTTTCCACAATAATTGACACAAATTTGAAGTAGACAATAACTTCGTACATTTCACCAAATCAGTTATATAAATATCTAGAATAATTATTTTATACACCATTAGTGGAGTTTTTTTACTCTACAAGCGAGACTAAGATATGACACATGTCCTATTTTATTTATTTTTATTTTTTTAATATTTTTAAAGGACATGTGTTTTCATCCTAATTCTATTTGTGGAGTCAAAAAACTCTACTAACGGTGTCTTAGATAATTATCCATATATATATATATATATATATATATATATGTTAATGTGGAGAATTCTATGATAAGGTCAAATTTTTATTTTATTGTATAGTTAATGTAAAAAAGGGAATTCTACAATAAGGTCATAAATTTTGACCTTATTATAAGGTCAACACATAGTTAAGCTTAAATTTAAAGTCATTAGGTGTAAAATATGGTAAAAGTATTGTAAACACTTGATAATTAACTTAAGGTTAATATAAACAATACATGATTAAGCATAAATTTAAAGTTATTAGGTGTAAAAGATATTAGAAATATGTAAACACATGATAATTAACATAAATATACATTATAGCAAAATTATCTTGTGTTTAAATCTATTGACACTAATGTTTATATTGATAATCATATTTTTATGATACTTCTAGCATATTTACGCTTAATTATGTATTTTTTAGGTTGACCTTATAGTAAAGTCAAAATTTTTAACCTTACTGTAGAAATTTCCATGTAAACACACATAATTAAACGTAAATTTAGTATCATTTGATATAAAATACGTTAAAACTGTTGTAAACATACGAGAATAAATATAACATTAGAATTAATAGACGTAAAAATATGATAATTTTGCTATAAAATGCGTTTATTTGTTCTCATATGTTTACTATACCTCTAATCATTGATGGAAAAGTAGCCAAAATCTTTTTTTCTGTCTTCTGTGTATTTCCAAATCTATATATTTTTACAAGCTCCATTTTTTTTTTTTTTGCTATTTTGAATGACCAAGGACCAACAATCTAACTTCCTATAGATGCCATTCAAATGTATTATCTTCACTCTCCGAATGCTATTTTCTTTTATTCCCTTCGTAGTGCTGCAAGCCGAGTTGACAAATCATCATACTCTGGTAACTTCGGATGCACATGCCCAGCAAAGATGTCTGGCTGGAATGAGAAGGCGCGGGTCTGACTTCCTGCTGCCTCAGTTGGACTTGTTGCAGCTCTGTCTGGAGGAGAACTTGGATCAGATTTAGCGCTTCCGAAGTTTGAGCCTTCCTTGGTGTCTCCAGCTAGTTGTCTTCCAGGAGGCGGTGCTAGATTTGCTTTCCATTTGCTCACCATTCCATAAGGTGACTTTTTCTTACTGCAATGAATCAAAAGCCCATCCATCGTCTTCTCCTCTTCGTCCCTCTGATCGCTTTCTTCCATTTCTATGGATGCCAAACCCTTTCTTGCTTCTTTGTGATTCCCTACAGTTGGACTAATACTTGCAGCACCATCATTTCCAAAACTGCTTAAACCTTCACGACCTGGAGGTGGTTTCAAAGGTCTTCTCCTAACTGATCTTGGTTTTGGCTTGCTTTCACCAGCTGAATCAATTGGTTTTGTGGGTTCCTCCCTGCTGCTTTTTTCTTCGCTGAGGGATGGCCTGACATAGGGAGGAGGAATATATCTGGAGTAAAAGGGCTTCTTGTTTTCTGTACCATCCCCAGAAACAATTTCTCCTGAACTAGAATTAGTCTTTGGGATATCTTGAACAGTCGTCACTTCACATTCACTGCTGCTATGTAGCTTGTACTTAGCATTAGTGTCCTCTTTTCTCCCACGAGAAGTGAGGTCTGTTTCATTTCTTTTAGGTCTCCTGTACTCATCCATGTTACTCAATCCTTTCTCATCATCATGATTATTGCTGTTCTGGGAGGTATCATTCTTGCTTCTACACAACTTGTACCTATTATCATCAGCAGCATCCAAAGACTTGTGCCAGGCCTCATTCTGTAAGAAAAGTCACATACAACATGTTACAACCAGCATCAACATTTGAAGAGATCTTCAAAGACAACTATTTAGTGTAATGAAACAATTAGCATCTAGCTAGATGCAGGATGAAAAGAAACTTTGTCCTCTAAGTTGTTATACTAAAAGCCATAAATTCAGGGTTAGAATATCATTCTTGTAAATTTGGCCTTTCTTAGACTCTAGAACTTCCCAACCATTCTCTCTTCTAATAAAGAGCCGAATACCTTCCAAAATGCATTTAAGTATTCTAAAGCTAGCCCATAAACAGTAAACAATAGTTTTTGTAACATTAAAAACTTTCAAGTTATTCTCCACTCATGTTCCATTCAATAACACGCAGTATTTTACAAGGTTCTAGACAGTGAGGCTTACTTGCACCGATGGAGGTGGCTTAAATAGTTTCTGTTCCAAGGTCTTGGAGTCCCATTCAATAGAAAACTCTTGTGCTATGTCATGCATCAATTGAAGCTTCATCTCCTTTGTAGGAGGCTCTGCCTTTAGCTTCTGAACAAACTGCATATAAGCCCTTATTTAGGTTACTACTGAAAGAGACAATATTCCCAAGAATAGAAGGCAACATCTTATAGGACCTCAAATCCATTTATTACCTCTTGATTCATATAGGATTCTAGGGAATTTCCATATCTTTCGGTAAATATAGTTCTGAGGTCACGAAGTTCTGGCAAATCAGCAAATCTGGCTGCAGCATATATTAGGGATGGTATAGCTTCTCTGCATTCCTCAGGACAGTCACTGTATAGGAAGAGAAGTAGATGTCTTACTAAAACGAACGAAGGGAGAATTAAGAAAACAGCTGAACACAGGAATGTATAATTAAATTGGTTCCTCACAAAACTATCATATAGAAAATTTAAATCAATAGAAATACGACATACTAAATCTTTTCTGTTAACTGCTAAGCAACAGGAAGCATCTTCCCCTATCCATAGGTGGAAAAGCAGGGAAATATTTGATTTAAGCACTTGAAAAGGATCAATTTTATAAATAGAAATACAGTACCACAAATTCAAGAGTAAACATACCTCTGCTTTTGCATGACTGAGACATGATTAGAGACGCACTCCGAAAACTGCTCTATGAAATTGTAACAGGCTGTTCTATTCTGCTCAATCAGAAGACCTTCAGCCTGCATTATACGATCCATAAGAAATTAGAAGCTTTAATCGATGTAAGATAATCCAGAGGCTCTATCTGCTAGTTTGTCTAACATATACATAACCCATGAATAAATTCCAACATAGTTGCACTAGTTTTGTTGGTCAATTTATTAAATCTTATACTTCATTAGATGTATAAAGATATATGCAAAGTGTGCCTATTAATCACAAAAGTTTGGTTCAAGTTGGGAATTTTTATCCTTGGGCCGCCTGATGATCCTATTCATAAATCAAGACATTCATTGCAACAGAAGAGAAAGGTCAAAGCACATGAACCCTGATGCATGCCAACACAAATACAGATAATCTAGCAGCTCAAGGCATGGATTTAAGATGCTGCATTGTCCTCAAAACATCATGCAGATAACTCGCGCTCAGTTGAGACACCGCAATCATTTATTACAGCTCATTAAAACACCTAAACTCCAAATATTTTTGGCCAAAACAAGTGGGGTGAAGATTGAAGGCTACATAACACATGAAAGATAAGGATATTTAAGGTTCTGTCTCCTGCATGGTATGATAGGAACATGTGAAGTCAAGGCCAAAATCTGCTCCCACAATATGTTCCCATTCTCCTAACTCCATCACCCCCTTTGTTTCACGTTTTTGGGTGTATATTTGTGTAAAAGTTTTTCCTAAAAGTGAAGGCTAACATCAAGGATTATGAAGCAAGAAGCAGGGCATTGAAGTTGATGAAGCCCAAAACTTGTCAGGATGCCATGAATCTAAGGAGAAGTAAACAATGGAAGGATTCCATCAAATAGATGCTTAAAGACAAACAACAAATCGAATAAAAAAAATGAAGTAACGATATTAAAAATATATTTAATCACCATTTGGCTACCGAAATGGTATACTCCAGAAAATGCCAACATTAACAAACAAGCAAGCTAAGCAAACAAAATTCCTGAGGGCTGTGCATCATGAAAAACATTTTATTGTTGAAAATTCAAGCTCTTAGATCATCAAATTAAAAAAAAATCTAAAAATACTGTATTTTTGTCGCATTTGAAGCAGGGCATTGGGAAAACAAAAGACAACTACTATTCTTGGCAATATAGGCCACATCATCAATAACAATTATCAAACTCAAATTCCAGGCTTTGTTAGTATAATCATTCAGCAGAAACAAAAAACAAAGAAAAAAGGGCTAAATTGATATAAAGGTAATTACCCTGCCATAAGCGTTGTAATCAAGACCGTTTCTGAGCAGCTCTGCAATATCGTTCTTCAAATACTTCTCCACCGCTTTTCTCTTCTTCTTTATAGTCTCGAGTCTCACCTTATTCATCCTAGTTGCCGATTTGCTAAACCAAAAATCCCATCAAAGAATAAATACAATGAACAAAAAGAAGAGAGACCCAAAGCACCGACATTCAATGCTTTAAAAAAAAAAGCAAGAAACAATTCTGGGTTTTGTATGTCTAACCATTTTGCATGGAACTTTCCCTTCATCAACAAGTCAAACATCTTGAGAAACAAAATCGAAAGTAGTGTATTTTTTTTTACTGCTTCTTTGGAGAATGAAGATGTTTTGTGGGAAGAGGAAGATACGTGATCAGGGCTGTAATAACAGGTAACCGAAAGATTCTTGTTCTTCAAGTTACACCTGAAATCTGCATGTCAGAAACCCAAAGAAGCAAAGAAAAGCAGTTTTCTAGGGGAAAAACGAGGATTTTTTAAAAATGCTTTTCAGTTAAAGAAAGAGGCAAGAGCTTGAATGGTTGCCTTGCCTATGAATAGCAAAGAAAAGAAGCTAAAACGAATGAGACTTGGGAGGTTTCAGTTTAAGGAAGCTTTAAATAGGAGGACGATTATAGAACCATTGCCACGTCGGATTCTCTAATTCTTTCGCTGGATAAAATATTTGTGCGGTTTTTTTTATTATTTCATTACCAACTATAATAGTAGAATTACTATAATAACATGTGATTTTCCAGTTTGGGTCTTCGATGGGGAGGGTGTTTTGGAGATTAAAAAGGTTAACAGTCTCAAAGCGGCGGAAAAACAACGGTTTGGCTTTGGCTTTCACCACTGTTTGCGAGAGGTGTCTAACACCACGTGATTCATGTTTTCATTTTTTTTTCATGTAAAATTTATTTATATGGTATAAAATATAAAAAAATTATATTAAAATTTGTATTAATACAAAAAATATAAAATTTTATTTTAGTTTTTATTATATTATGTATATTTTTTATTTAATCATATTTTTTTATATTTTATATTCGTATTATTTTCATATTATGTAACCGTATCTAAACCCTAAACGCATCCTTGGCGATGACTGATGAGCTTGCCACCATAGCCAACCATGGTGCCAAACAGTGAAAGTGAAACACATCCTTAGTGTCTAAGCGATGACCTTGGTGTCTAAGTGATGAGATCGAGAGAGGACAAATGGTCAAAAGCTGGCCTTGCTTAGCAAGTGCCGGCAGGGATGTTTACCATTCTGGCAACTGACAAAATACCCAGACAAAGAATATGGTTGATATTGTATGTATAAATTAATTTGTGTTTCGAAGAACGAAGAAAAAAGTCCAAGGTGGCAGCACGAAGAGTGGCTTTCCATGTGTCTGGAGCCTTGACACACAGCTAGCTGCGATTTGGATGGATTCTTGCTTACGTGTCAAGTATTAAAATACTTTAAAATAAGAAGTGCGTGAACATTTCAGCCAGATTTTAGCCGGTCCAGAGATATACTAGCTGGCAATTTCATTGACCAAGACTATAAAAAGTCAATGGCGGGTCGGCTTCCTGAATTACTGAATGGCAAACTTATGATTGATAATTCTAATAATCTTCATTTATTTTTTTTAATAAAAATTATTAGTTTTATATGTCAATGTTTTTTAATAAATATTTAAAATATTGATTTTAATTTTGTATAATTATTTAAATTAAAACTTAAACCCAATACTAAATATATATATATATATATATATAATTTTTCTTGCAAATGATTAAGGGTTTGTTTGAAACCCACCGAACCCATGGTGCAATGGATTTCAACATAAAAAACAAAAAAAAATGCACTACAGACAAAACAAAATCATATGTTGGTATTATTTTATTAAAGTTATTTTTATTTAATAGTTATTTTATCTTTTTCAATTTTATTGGAGTTAATCTCATTATCCATTCAAATTAGTCTTAAAATTTAATAAGATTTGAATTATCTTTTTTTTTATCTTGCCTTCTTTAGTTGTTTTTTTAAATAAAATTAATATTCCACCTAACTTCAACCAAATTCACGAGATATGCTCTCCTGAAACAACAGGGAAAAAAGAAAAAAAATAAGTCCAAAGCACATTCGAACATGGGATTTCTTTTACGTGCCTGTGTGTCAAAAATCGTTGAAACAAGTTGTTAGCTGTCCTGACTGCTTGGTACCTTAAACCCAACCTTGCGTTGGTAGCATCCCCCTCTTCTATCTATTTAATTTTAAATTGGATTTTTTTTAATGAAATCCCTTGCGATAGGTAAATGGTCCAATCCAATTCTTACATGTAGACTTATAATTGTAGATATAATAATGACACAAATAAAAAATACAAAGTTGATGTGAACTAAAATATGATAAAATTTAAGTATGAATATGACAAAAATTAAAAAAAAATTATCCATTTAATGTGTCAATATGAAATTTTCATATTTAACGACACAAAAACCGTTTACATAAGACAAACACTAATTATATTTTTTTTGTGTTATCGAATTTTTGATGAGTGTACCGCAAGTATACGGACCGTAACAAGTAATAAAGTGATGAGTAGAGTATCGTTTTCACGAGGATTAAATTTATGAATTGCTTACTAAGTATTAAAATTTCATATCCTAATTTTATTCAAATGATCGAAAAAAATTTTTTTATTCCCTTATTCTTTCGCTGGATAAAATATTTGCACGGTTTTTTTATTATTTCATTTCCCACTATAATAGTAGAATTACTATAATAACATGTGATTTTCGAGTTCGGGTCTTCGATGGGGAGGGTGTTTTGGGGATTAAAAAGGTTAACAGTGTCAAAGCGGCGGGAAACCAACGGATTGGCTTTGGCTTTCACCACTTTTTGCGAGTGGAGGTGTCTAACACCACGCAATTCATGTTTTTATTTTGTTTTTTGTTATATAAAATTATATTTATATAGTATTAAATACAAAAATTTTATATTAAAATTTGTATTAATACAAAAAATATAAAATTTTTTTTTAATTTTTAATATATTTATGTTCATTTTTATTTAATCTTGTCTAATTTTTTAATGTTTTATATTTAAATCATTTTCATATTATGCCAAAGTATCTAAACTCTAAACGCATCCTTGGCGATGACTGATGAGCCTGCTGCCACCTTAGCCAACCATGTGGCCAAACAGTGAAACACATCCTTAGTGTCCAAGCTATGACCTTGGTGTCTAAGTGATGAGAGCGAGAGAGGACAAATGGTCAAAAGCTGGCCTCGCTTAGCATGCCGGCAGGGATGTTTTTTTTTTTGGTTACATGCCGGCAGGGATGTTTACCATTCTCGCACTGACAAAAAATCCAAACAAAGAATATGGTTGGTATTGTATGTATCAATTAATTTGTGTTTCAAAGAACGAAGACAAAAGTCCAAAGTGGCAGCACGAAGAGTGGCTTTCCGTGTGTCTGGAGCCCTGACACACAGCTAGCTGCGATTTGGATGGATCTTGCTTACGTGTCAAGTATTAAAATACTTTAAAATAAGAAGTGCGCGAACATTTCAGCCAGATTTTAGCCGGTCCAGATATATACTAGCTGGCAATTTCATTGACCAAGACTATATATAGTCAATGACGGCTCGTGATAATCCTAAATTTCTGATACCAGCTACCTGAATTCCTGAATGGCAAACCTATAATTGATGATTCCAACAACCTTCATTTATTCTTTTTTAATAAAAATTTTTAGTTTTATATGTCAATATTTTTAATAAATATTTAAAATATTGATTTTAATTTTGTATAATTACTTAAATTAGAACTTGGACCCAATATTAGATACATATATATATATATATATAAATAATTTTTCTTGTGAATGATTAAGGGTTTGTTTGGAACACATCGAACACATGGTGCAGTGGATTTCAACATAAAAAACGAAAAAAATGCATTACAGACAAAACAAAAACATATGTAAATTTACCTTTTTATCTTTTTTTCAAATATTTTGATATTATTTTATTAAAATTATTTTTACTTAATGATTATTTTATTTTTTTAATTTCATTGGAGTTAATTTCATTGTCCATTCAAACTAGTCCTAAGATTTAATAAGATTTGAATTTATCTTTTTTTTATATATATTGCCTTCTTTAGTTGTTTTTTTAAATAAAATTAATATTCCACCTAACTTCCCCAAAATTCACGATATATGCTCTTCTGAAACAACAGGGAAAAAAGAAAAAAAATAAGTCCAAAGCACATTCGAACGTGGGATTTCTTTTACGTGCCTGTGTGTCAAAAATCGTTGAAACAAGTTGTTAGCTGTCCTGACTCCTTGGTACCTTAAACTCAGCCTTTCGTTGGTAGCATCCCCCTCTTCTATCTATTTAATTTTAAATTGGATTTTTTTTAATGAAATCCCTTGCGATAGGTAAATGGTCCAATCCAATTCTTACATGTAGACTTATAATTTTAGATATCATAACGGCATAAATAAAAAATATAAAGATGATATGGAATAAAATATGATGAAATTTATATATAAATACAGCAAAAATAAAAAAAAATTATTTGTTTAATGTGTCAATATGAAATTTGAATATTTTAATGACAAAAACACAATTTATATAAGATGAACACGAATTATATATATGAATTACTTTAAATTATTTTATCAAAATTAATTTCACATTTTTACTTATTAACATATATTATAATTAGCAAAATTCGACCTAAAAAGAAGCATGCATAGTTGTGTATGGACTATGGAGCTTGTTAAATAATTTATTATTTGTTTTCTCCTATGAAAAAAGACCTCAACCAATTTATTCTGCACAATTTCTTTTAAAAAGGATAGAGAGAATCTAAGTTCCTGGGTGTTTAACAAATTGACACACTCTTGTCCAAAAAATAATAATAATAATAATAAATGACGTACTAATATAGAGTCCACTGCCTTAACTATAGATATTGTCGTACACATACCATTATCAGAAATTTAGAGGAACTTCAATTTGGTAAATAGATTAAGATTATATTATATAAATAGATAAAGCAGACAATTTTGTTGTCTTGAAGCAGACGGAGCCTCATGAAAGAGCCAGGGCAAGTGGGCAATGCTTTCGAAAATTCATGCCTGAGTTGGAGGTTGTCTAAAGACAGCTAGCTAGCAAGAAGTTGGCTGTGGAAGGCAAGGAAAAAAACATGATCCAGTAAGTGAATTGGTTAGTTTCGCCTTCAGGGGAGTTCAGCCTTTATCAAGCTTTTGGATCGCGTCAAAACGAAGTTTTCTTAATCAAATCATAAGCTGAAATTCTGCTACGTTACTCGGAAATAAGGTGAAATACTGAACTGACAAGTCACAGGAAATCTACAAATATGAATAATGTCCTCAACTTGACAGCTAGCATGCAGGCATACGCGGATTGGAAGCGTTTACATTCCTTCCCTGCTTCATCAATGTATTCTATTCACAAATTAAATTTTATGAAATTAATTTTTTATTGAATATGTGTTTAGTAAGCCATGAGATTGAGATGATGACTGTGGAAATTGTGTGGATTTTATTCAATAAAAATTTCAAGTTGAATACATCGTCTATTTATATAGACAAGGTGAAAACAAGAAAAGGGCGGGAAAAACCAAAAAATTAAAAAATGATCACAGAAGATTGATAACTAACAAACTTTCCCGCTCAAGCTACATCAGCAATATCCCGTGATAGCCCCCCTCAAGCTGGAGGATAAAGTTATGGAATGGAAAACGAGAGATAAAGGACTGAAACACAGAAGGTGAATGAGATTTAGTAAAGAGATCTGCGAGTTGGGAAGAAGAAGCAACATGAAATAAACGAAGGACTCCAGCTTGCACTTTCTCCCGAACAAAATGACAATCAAGCTCAATATGTTTTGTTCGTTCATGAAAAACGGGATTCTCTGCAATAGCAATGGCAGAGCGCTTATCACAATACACCAGTGCTGGTTCAGTGTGCGGAACTTGCAAATCATGTAGCAAATAGAACAACCATTGAAGTTCACAAGACAGGGTAGCCAAGGCACGATACTCTGCCTCAGAAGAAGATCTGGACACAGTACTTTGTTTTTTAGATTTCCAGGAAACCAATGCATTCCCAAGAAACACACAATAACCTGTGATGGAGCGTCTGGTATCGGGACAACAGGCCCAATCTGAATCACTAAACCCTTTAAGGACTAGATCAGACTGAGAGGGAAAGAAAAGACCCTGACCAGGATTCCCTTTCAAATATCTCAAAATCCTGTGCAGGCCTTTCAAATGAAAATCTGTAGGATGCTCCATGAATTGAGAAAAATGTTGAACAGCAAATGACAGATCAGGTCTAGTGATAGTAAGAAACAACAGTTTGCCAATGAGTTGTCGATAACATAAAGGATCAGGTAAAGGAACCCCTTGGCCAGCAGCTGCCTTAGATGAAACAACCATGGGAGTTGGTGCTGGTTTACAATGCAAGAAATCAGTAGCTTGCAACAGCTCTAAAACATACTTCCGTTGAGATAAATTGATGCCAGCAGAAGAATAAGCAACTTCAAGCCCCAAAAAGTACTTCAAAACTCCAAGGTCTTTGATTTTAAAAGTATCATCTAAGTGAACTTTGACATCATGAATGAGTGAAGCATCATTGCTGGTGAGAATCACATCATCAACATATATTAACAATGCAATGAAAGAAGAAGCTGAGCCTCTGATGAACAGACTAGGATCAGATGATGCTTGATGAAAACCTTTGTCTAGTAGAGCAGTGGTGAGCTTAGAATACCACTGTCTGCTAGCCTGCTTCAGTCCATATAAGGACTTAAGAAGTTTGCATACTTGACCAGGTTTAGCACCATTATAACCCGGGGGTAATTGCATAAAAACTTCCTCTGTTAACTCACCATGTAAAAAAGCATTATTGATGTCAAGCTGGTGAAGAATCCATCCTCTGGCAGCAACAACAGCAATCAAGGTACGAATGGTAGTCATCTTAGCAACTGGAGAATAGGTCTCAAGATAATCAAGACCAGGCTGCTGTGTATACCCTTTAGCCACAAGTCTTGCTTTAAACCTTTCAACACTACCATCTGACTTATGTTTAATTTTGTAAACCCACCTACAGCCAATTGGAACTTTACCAGGAGGAAGATCAACAACATCCCAAGTGTGAGTTGCCTTCAATGCATCCAATTCTGTCTGCATAGCCTGCCGCCAACACTCATACTTAACAGCCTGATTATAGGTCTCAGGCTCAACCACACTAGCAATGCTTAAGGCAAATTGTTTATGAGAAGGTGAACATTTGGTGTATGAAAGAACTTTAGAAAGAGGATGACATACCTTGATATTTGTGAAATCTGGATGAGCAGAAGAAGAAGAAGAAGATGAATCAGCTAATGCACAATGATATTCCTGTAAGTAACTAGGAGGAAATCTAGTCCTATGTGATCTTCTAAGAATAGGTGAACAATGTGTATGAGGAGAAGAAGACTGGGACAAAACAGTATCAGAAAAATCAATGCAAGGTGAGGAAAAAGATGAGGTGGAAGCAGAAGTATTTGTATCTGATGTATGTGAGACACAATCTGGAAAAAGTAAAGATGATGGAACAGTAGGAAGAATGACATCTGAAGAATGAAAATCACTACTGGAGACAGATGTAAGTGAGAATGGAAAAATATGTTCATAAAAAATAACATCCCTAGACACAGAAACATCACCAGTGGCTAAATTGTACAATCTGTAACCCTTTTGGTTGGAAGGATATCCTATGAAAACAGACTTATAGGCTCGGGATTCAAACTTAGTTCTACCATGTGCTAAAGTAGAAGCATAGCATAGACTACCAAAAACCTTGAGATGAGAATAGCTGGGAGGTTTCTGATATAAAACAGTAAAGGGTGTTTGTTCTTTAAGAGCTGGTGTTGGTAATCTATTTATAAGGTATGTGGCATGTATGACACAGTCTCCCCAGAATTTTTTAGGTAAGTGAGCTTGGAACTTCAAAGCTCTTGCTACATTAAGAATATGCTGATGTTTTCTTTCTACCACTCCATTTTGTTGGGGTGTTTGAACACAAGATGTCTGATGGATTAAGCCCTTGGATGAATAAAAATCAGTCATGTCAAATTCTTTCCCATTATCTGTTCGTATGATTTTTACTTTAAGTCCAAATTGTGTCTCTACCAGATTACAAAATCTTTGAACAAGAACACGAGTGTCAGATTTTTGTTTCATTAGATACAACCAAGTGTATCTACTGTGGTCATCGACAATAGTAAGAA
Source organism: Heritiera fomes (assembly GCA_032173925.1). Classification (NCBI taxonomy): domain Eukaryota; kingdom Viridiplantae; phylum Streptophyta; class Magnoliopsida; order Malvales; family Malvaceae; genus Heritiera; species Heritiera fomes. The sequence goes on along the minus strand of JAPDPM010000015.1, from coordinate 12,096,026 downwards.
AGTAATGGTCTCCATACAAAGATGGAGTGGAATATGGTCCCCAGATATCAATGTGTACAAGATCAAAGCAATGAACAGAAGAGGAATTACGAATGGGAAAAGTAATACGTTTCTGTTTGGCAAAATGGCATACATCACAAGGATCATGATCATGTACAATTATTGAAGAATCAACAGAATGCAAAGTTTGAAGTCTATGAAATGAGAGATGTCCTAAACGGTAATGCCAAATGTTACTAGAAACATGTTGAGGAACAGAACAAGAAATGGAGGACTTGGTGTTGAATGACTCTACTGATATAGCTTGTTCAAAAATGTAAAGACCTGAGGACTGCTTAGCTGATCCAATCATCTTCATATTCTTTGCATCCTGGATAACACAATTATCAGGATAAAAGGTAAGTATGCAGTTGTTAGTTTTAGTGAGTTTACTAACTGATATCAAATTAAAAGTAAAACTTGGAACTAACAAAACATCTTGAAGAATGAAAGTAGAGGATAGTTTCACAGTACCTATATGAGATACAGTGGCATATTTTCCATCAGGTAATTTTACAAAAGCTTTAAAGGCAGGTTTATAAGTATCAAAAAGAGTAATAGAACAAATAATATGATCAGAGGCTCCTGTATCTAAAATATACTTAGAACTATCAAAAGAACAATGATAAGCTACTGCTAGTGTACCTGAACTTCGACTTAAATCAGTTACTGCATTAGCATGTACTGTTGAAGAAGAGGATATGTCAGTAGATTGGACCAAAGAGAGCAATCTCATATACTGATCATCAGTAAACATGCGTGGTGCACAATTATCAACTGCCTGATTTGCAAGATCATCAACAGTAGAACATTTGTTTGTTTCAACACAATTAGCAGCTGCACCATTCTTATTTCTCGGCTTGAATCCAGGTGGATAGCCATGTTTTTTAAAACATTTTTCAATCGTATGCCCTGTATAACCACAGTACGAACAAATTGGCTTCTTGTTGTTGATCACCGATCGTCGAATTCCTCCTATATGTGATCCAAGTCCTGTTGCTTTAATAGCTAAAGCATTAGATTCTGAATGTTGTGAAGAAAACAGAGCAGCTAACTGTCGTTCTTGCTGTACAACCAATGAAAAAGCCTTATTAATTGAAGGCAAAGGATCCATAAGTAGGATCTGTGTTCGAACTGTAGCATACTCATCATTCAATCCCTTAAGAAATCTGATCACATGATCGTTTGATTGATAAGTACGAGCAACGTTCTCTGTACCACACTTGCAGGTAGGAGGTAAGGGACGATGAGTCACCAACTCATCCCAAAGAACTTTCAACTTAGTGAAATAATCGGTGACTGATAGAGCATTTTGCTTAAAAGTATAAATCTCTTCTTGAAGTTCAGAGATTCGTAAGGCGTTACTTTGAGCAAAACGATCTTGCAAGTCGATCCATACATCTCGAGCGTTGTCGATCCACAAAACGCTTTGAGCTATTGATGGAGACACTGAATGATAGATCCATGAGAGTACCATTGTATTACACCTTTCCCATACAGAAAACAGAGCATCATCTTTACCAGGTGCTGAGATTGTACCATCAACAAATTGAAGTTTATTCTTCGATAATAACGCCATTTTCATGGCTCGGGACCACGGATGATAATTGGATCCTGTAAGCATTGCTGACACTAAAACAAGTGCAGGACTCTCGTTCGAATGAATAAAGAAAGGACTCGATTCATCTAACTTTTCTGGTTTCATCGTGAGGAAGAAGATGAACACTGTTTGGATGCTGAGAAAATTCACAGAGAAAAAACGCAAGGAAAAAATTGCTCTGGTACCATGTGGAAATTGTGTGGATTTTATTCAATAAAAATTTCAAGTTGAATACATCGTCTATTTATATAGACAAGGTGAAAACAAGAAAAGGGCGGGAAAAACCAAAAAATTAAAAAATGATCACAGAAGATTGATAACTAACAAACTTTCCCGCTCAAGCTACATCAGCAATATCCCGTGATATTCTTTAATGCCAAGTTCCAAGCACGATCCTTTATTAAGAGTATAAACTTAATTAAGTTAAATTAATCATGAAGATGCTTGTCACATGAAGGATCACGGAAAACTTCTTCCGCAAAACAGGCAATATTCTTACGTGTGAGACCAACTGAGCCTTTGACTGATACGTTCGCTGTTAAATCAACATTGCTACATGTTGACTCTAAAAGCGGTTCTTACAGTGGCAAATGTGGTGGCTATACTGATATTAATTGAAGATAGTGATTACTAAGAATTTGACGAGAAAGAAAGACAACGATGGATTAGCATATTGGCCCTTCTGATTTTGGCTTTACAGTTCTAACAAACCATTTTACTTTCTGCATACGCCCATTAATAGTATGGTATGAACATGCGGACAAAAGTTTCTAGTGAGTTCATTAATAGCTGATATGTTTTATTGATCGAGAATGGGGGTGATTATTAGATTAGGGTTGATCTCTTCATGTATTCTTAAGGTTAAAAAGTCATAAAAAACATTCGAAAAAAATAGATTTATAGCAATTGAATCTGTAATTTTTTTCGTAATCAATTGAACCATTACATTTTAATTTTCACTCAATTGAACTTTTTAGTGAACGAAAACTGTTAAAGTTGCTAGTGAGTTATTTTGTTGATTGAGAATGGGGTGGTTAGATTAGGGTTGATGTCTTCATGTATTCTTAAGGTTAAAAGGTCAAAAAAAACCCTTGAAAAAAATAGATTTAGCAATCGTGTCTAATTTTTTTCAATCAATTGAGTCATTATGTTTTAATTTTCACTTAATTGTGTCTTTTTGTGCAAGAAACCATTAAATTCGTACGAAAACTATTAAATTCGTATAGTACACGTGGCCAAAAACATATGGACTTAATAATTTTCATTCATAAAATGACTCAATTGATTGAAAATTAAAATATAAGAGCTCAATTGATTACGAAAAAAATTAAAAATTTAATTACTGAACTCATTTTTAAGTCTTTTATCCTTTAACCTATTTTTAAAAAGATGACAGAAAGTTTTTCCGTAAGTGGGCTAAGCCCATGACTTTTCATTTGTAGAATAAAAACAATTTAGATCAAAGAAATGGGGATTTGTTCTCTCCTTAGCCCTCAGCCATGAGCCCATATCACTAGCTCCCCAAGCGTCCCCACCCCAGGAGAACGTACTGAGCTTCAAGGCATCACACTACTCGGCTTTGCCCAGTGGGTCCAGAGCTTTGGGCTTTGGAGCCCATTTAATTTTAGACCTAAAAATGACAAGTTACTTGATTATCTTTAGGTGGAGTTACCAAAGTTAACCTAAATCCAAAAATTCTGTTTAATTTGCACAAATTCAATCCGATCCAACTTGGTTTGAAAGTGAATTTAAACCAATTCTGAAATCATTTAAACATAATTTGAAATTAAACTAATTTGATTTCAAAAATAAATAATTTGCATTTAAAGTCCAATGACTTGAACCCCGAGAATTTAACAATCAAACCAAAAATCACTTAACCAAAACAATCTAAATTTAGTTGATCTAAAATGGTTCGATCCAAATTCAATCGCATCTGTCCGTCTGCCATATTTACTTTTATAAGACAGGGTAAATATTTTTTTGGATGTTTATTTCAATTTTCAATGGTGTTTCATCCATAATAACATAAATAAATGAGAAAAATAATCAAACGTTTCTCTAGGGGCATATTTCCCAAGAGTTAATTTCTATGCCTCCATGGGTCCGGACTGCAGGCAAAGTAGGACAAGCCCACTTTTGTTTAGGCTTTTCCTGTCTTAATCTTGGCACACTTCAACTGGACAACTCTTTGATTCATTCCCAAAATTGTAAAAAAAAAAAGCTCAACAGATCGCAAGGGACCTCAAAAAAGAAAATGAAAAAAAAATCCGCAAAAAGGAATTTCATTAGCATAGTCAATACCCTCTGCAGATCTTCCCTAAAAAAAAAAAACCCTTATTACACAATGACATTCATTCCTAGTCATTAGTCTGGAAGCTGATCTCTTCGATTATCTAATGTTACTGGTGTAGTGTGGCACATAAAACTCACCGATCCATCAATGGATACCACCCCACAAAATGATCCAAGCTCGGTCTGAAAAACAAAAATGGGGTATAAGATTTGTCACCATTACTCACCTCAACGCTGCTATATATTCTAAGAATATCAATATACAGGTAACCATGCTTGATCAGAAACATAAGCTACTACCAAAAACATCTCAAGAGGCTGATGAGAAAATGGAACAAATAGTTTTCTGGATCCAGCAATTCGCGCCGAACCAATCTTTCTAAGTTGAGGTTTCGCGGTAGAAGGTCACTGTAATAAAGCAACGTTGTGACAGAGGCCGCGGGCTGACTCACCAGCTCCGTTACTAGCCTTGCCAGCGAGCGCACCATCAGGGGCATCAGAGACTGCGAAAGTATCACTAAGATTAAGAAAGTTCCCACTAAAGAAAAATGCGGAGAAAAAGGTAAAACAGTGCGAGAAAGAATCCATACCATGATTAACTATAACGAAGTACAGGAATTTGATCGAAGAGAAATGCTGCTGGAAATGGAGTGAATCCAGGAGGTGGGGAAGAGAGACAGAGACTGAGAGACAACAAGGTAGTTGGCTGATAAGCAAACTGAATTCTTTGAAAAATTTCTAGCTGCCAATCTTCAGCTGATGTTCATACCTACCCTTCTCTCTCAAGAGTCAACCGCTACATAATTGTTAAAATGGCTGATACAACGGCTGAGAAACCCAAGCTTTTGGATGTACTAGAAAGCCCAAGTTGAGGCGTTCGTCAACTCCACTAAACCCTTGGTAAGTCGCAACAAATGACAGTGGCCTCGATGTTTATGTATATGTCTGTTGCTACTCAACTTTTTCGATGTCGTACACATAAACAATTGGCTAACTCGACATTCTTGTCGAGGTTCCTGTATAACTTCCTAAACAGGGGGCAAACACATGGTTTTAATTCTTAGCAAATCTTAAATTTTACCAATATTCTTGTTCAACCCGGCACAGACATTAATAATGGGAAGCATGTTGGCTCCAATATAGCCTAATAATGGCTACTTCTATCAATCCATCATCATTGATATAATCTACCACACATGCAGACCCCACTTTTTTTTTCTTTTTCAAACTCAAAAAACCAACATTTTCTATCACTCACTTGTTTTCAATTTTTTTTTTGGAGAAAAAAAATCAAGCCTCCAATGACAAATAAATGGTCACTTCTAAATTCTAATGTATATATGATTGAATCGTTAAAAAAACATTTTTAAATCTAACCATGCTTTGATTTTCGCACAAATAGATTATAAAGTCCTCTATTGGTGAAATTCCCAACATTTGGTGCCCATGGTTTCTGGACTCCAATTCTTAGAAGGGGTTAATAGTTTTAACTTTTAATAATGTTTTTAATCTCGTGGGCTCTGGCTATCTCATTTAAATAAATATAACTTTGTTGTTTGTAGTGTATGTTTGCTTCTCTTTCGTTTGGCAATAAATAAATAAATAAAATTATCTCTTATATATAATGAGGCTGATAAGGATGGAATAAACTATGACCTCATTTAGATTTGATTGGGGAGGTTTCCAATCTTATTGATTTTCGTGTTTTATAATTGGATCCAATCTTAAAACGCAACATCAATTCGAGTGAAAAATTCTTTGATCAAATTCAACTGAAACTTAAAAATTTTAAGTATTCCGATAAATTTTTCTAGTAAACATATAAAAGAAGGAAATTTCAATTAGTTTCCTATGATGCCAATAATATTTTGATCAACTTAAATTAGTTTCCCAGTTCATACCATGTCACATTTTTTTTAGAAAAAAGAACTGTTGAGTGTTCCAAGAATCCAAAGAGAAACAATAAGAGTGTTTCTTTACTCCATCGATCATGTTTCTTCAGTCCAAAAACTATAATTCTTTATCCAAAAATATCTAATCATGAAAACATGTTTCTAACACCTATTGTGGTTTATAAATACTTAAACATTCTTTTTCACACAATCTTACATACAATTTCTCTCAAACTCCAAACCCTTCTGCTTGCACTTCATATTTTGATTTGGGTTAAATGAGTTTACAAAAAGAATTTAAATACAATTGAATTCTTCTAAAAATAAGCACTGCATCTTAAGAGCAACACTTTCTAGACCATTTTGTACAACTATTGTTTTTAAGATAATTGCTTCAGCTTATCAATAGCACTCCAATATACAACATATACCGCATATTCACTGCATGATTTTTCTTATAATTAAATCCTCAAATACTACTGTAGGCTATGATCTTGCTTCCATCACTGAGACTGACATATAATTTATGGAACAGTTGTTCGACTTGATTTCAGCCATATCCGGTTCTTCCTCAGCTGCATAAATGAAAAATGCAGGTTGCTTCGGTGCTGGTAGCTGTACGGTTTCGTTTGAAAGCATTGAAACAACATCCTGAATTGTGGGTCTATCTCTTGCACGGTCTTGTACACACAAGAGACCAACATGAATGCATCTCAGTGCTTCATTTTGATTGCAGGATTCATCCAGCATTGGATCTATAAGCACTAAACCTCGGCCTTCATTCCAAAGCTGCCATGCCTGATGGAAATCATGGTAGAGAAATCAGATATACATACATGTAAAATATGCATGTTGCCATTGCAAATCTTAAATAGGGAAATTGTAGCTTAAAAAGAAAGGAAAAAAGAAAGTACATACATAACCTATAAGATTCAGTGGACGATCCGAATGGTAGCAACGATTATTCTTCTTGCCACTCACAATCTCTAGAAGTAGGACTCCGAAGCTAAACACATCGGTTTTCATTGAAACAATGCCATGGAAGGCATATTCTGGAGACATATAGCCACTGGAGAAACAAAACAATCAATGATACTTTTCTTTACTTGAATGAAAGAACCAAAAACAGAGTAGTTACTGCATTTTTGCTATACTTACTTTGTTCCAACAACCCTTTTAGTATTTGCTTCTGATTCATTTAATTCAAATATTCTGGCCATGCCAAAATCGGATATTTTTGGATTCATCTCATTGTCAAGTAAAATATTGCTAGCCTTTACGTCTCGGTGAATCACTTTTAGTCTTGAATATTTGTGGAGATAAATTAGTCCCTGAGCAATCCCTTCTATTATGTTGTAGCGTTTCTTCCAATTTAACATGTATTTCTTATCAGAATCTGGGTCATGTAGGAAACTTCAGTAGATAACAATTATGATGAAATGAAAGACAATAATAAACTCAAAAGGATTCCCAGGTAAGGATGGCCTACCAAAGATGAAGAAATCTAAGCTTTTGTTAGGCATGTATTCATAGATCAACATCTTTTCTTCCCCTTGAATGCAAAATCCTAAAAGTCTTACGAGATTGGTGTGCTGTAGTCTTGCAATGAGTATTGCCTCATTCTTGAACTCCAGCAGTCCTTGCCCTGAACGACTCGAAAGTCTCTTTACTGCTATTTCTCTCCCATCAAGAAGTGTTCCCTGAAATGATCTCATTAGTAGTTGCTGATGAATCTTAAATTTGGTTTCGGAATGTCATTCACTACCTTATAAACGGGACCAAAGCCACCTTCTCCGAGCTTGTTTCCTACTGAAAAATAGTCTGTAGCAGCGGCAATGCTTTCAAAGCTGAATGCATCCAACTGATTATCATGTCCATCTTTTTTGTGACACATCGCATTGTCATTTGCACCACCTCGGATTTCATTTAACAGCATCCTTTGGTTCATCTTTCCGTCCCCTAATTATGTTACAAGAATTTAGACCTTGGAGATGTTCTCAATCTCATCAAGTAATCTCTGATAAATATCATCAGTTTAGCTTCTTTTTAAGGATATACCTCTTCCTTTGCTTCTTTTCCATATAAAGTAACATATTGAGCATAACGGAGGTACAACCATAAGTCCTCCAAGCACTATGATCAGCCATATCCACCACTTGTTCTCTGGAACGAGAAATAAGACAAGAGTCATAAAAGAAGCTTACTCTGAGACCATTGGACTCAAAATCCCTTGAGAGTTTCTCTATCTTATAATTTCCCTAACTTGAGCCTAAAATGACTATGTTTAGCATTCAAATGTTATAGACCCTAAATTACTACAAATCGTCTTAGCAACGAAAAGAAATGAAGAAAGTTCAGATCGTTAACACATCTGAAATGTCAGAAAAGGGGAAAAAGAACAAAGAAAATGGAAAAATTGGCCAAATATTAAGCAGATTACTAGAATTCAGAAGCACTGAAATAACCCAAATTAGCTCTACTTACTAACTTTATGTCCTAAAAATTGGGAACAATGAAAGAGATTGATCATCAATTCTAGTCAATATTCTTGAATCCTTTGCTATATTGAAATGCAAACTCAGATAATCAAATATGCATTTCTTAAATAAAAATTCAGCTGTTATATTGAAGTAAATTGGAACTTACTTCTTGGTTCAAGAATGTATATATCGCGCCTGACATCAGGCCGATTTTCTCTGGTTACAGACTCCGTAAAACTAATTCCAGTGCTCCAGATCTCACAGCCAGTTCCATCATCATTTTTGGAAGCATAAGCAACACAAAAACAATCATTCAAGCATTCAGCCTGACAATCAATACGAGACAGATTGTCACTCTCGCTGAATTTAAATCCACCGTTGGACATGAAACCCAGATGATGCTGGAAGATATTCTTTCCCAAGCTTCTGCACTGGGGTATGTTCTGTTTCAAGCACCCTATGCTCAGGTTTTCAGTACATGAAACTTCTGAGACCACGGAATCCGCCTTGGAACTCACAAGTTCACCCTCCGATGTCAGTTTTAACCTTGGGAAAATGGTAAGAGCTTTCTTTACGGTGTAATTGAAGTATGTTTCATTCTCGTTTGAAATGTAACCAAAATCGTAGGAACTATTAGATAAGGCCACGAGAAAGCCTTGCAGCGAAGACCCGCTTTTCCAGTAGATTTTCCCTCGCCACCATATAACCAACTGACTTGTGTCAGTAGGATCCAAGCCAAGGGTAAAAGACCCTGATGCAGGTGACATCGAACTTCTCCATGATGTCAGCGACCGGTTGAGACCAGTCTTGGAGTTTATCCCCAGTTTCATCCCTGGAAGAAGCGTATCCGTAGGATGATCGAAGCTTTCCCACAGAACCCGCTTTATAGATCCATCTGAATTCAGTTCATGTAGCACAAAATTGCCAGAATCCTCCAGAGTAGCACTAGTGTTGCTTGGTTTTTCAACAGAATACAATACCACAGCGTCAGCCGATTCATGTACAATCTTCAAGTTGCCCTGATAATCTATCTCAAGAATTCCAGAAGTGCCAGACATTGGAGTGTTTCGATTTGCAACCCAAACTAGATTGTCATCTTCTCCATAGTACCAAATTCCTAAGTAAGAATTGTTCCCGTGGACTGACTTGAATCCTAACTTGAACATCCCAGAAGTTGAAACCAATTGCTGATGGTGTTTCAGCTGTTGGCCTTGCATTATTGTAGTTGTCTGAGAATAAGTAGGTCTGCATAGCCAGGGAAGAAAACATGAAAGGGTGAAAAGAACAAGATTTCTTGCTGATCTGCTTGCCATTAAGGAAGAGTAGATCTTAGTTGCATGTCTTTTAATGTATACCATTCTTTCCTGTTAGTCAACTTTGATGGCAATAATTGACCATCTTATTCAAATCACACAACTTGTTTTCACACCTAGATAGCTTGCACGACTCTTATTCAAAGTTTTCACACCAAGAGAGCTTCCAATAATAAGATAAATTTTTTTTGCAATGAAAATTGTGTGGCTATTGGGAATTCTTTAGGAAATTTATAGATTTTGATCTTATAATAAATCAGAAATAATGGTTTTTAGAATAGTAACAAATAATTTAAATCATTAATTATATTTTTAAAATAAAAAGGAGTATTAATTTGATAATTTATTCAATTAATTCTAAATAATCATAATTAAATCCAAACTATCAACTAAAAATATAAAGCATTTATTGTCCATTTATACATTGATAAGTCTTCAACTGATGGGGTTGTGCTGCCAAGGAGATCAAGTCGGGTTTTTGTTAGGAACCCATGATATCTGGACTGAGTCAAGCACAAGAGCATGTTGCATGAATTGCGAGAGTATTGGCATTAAACGTGGGAACAACTTCAGTTTGACTTTGAGTAAAGCTTAAGTTTAGGTCAGTAAATAATGGGGTATTGAGATCATGGACGTTATGGTTGTTTATGGTTGTCAACTAAGCCCACTTCAGTTTGTTTCCTATTTTTTTAGTCATGTATCCGTCAGGCTAGGACAAGTTGTTAAATTTGCTTTGTATTTAACCTCTCAGGATGTACCTGAGTTGTTAGGTCTTTTGCAAATAAAATCTGTTGTGGTCAGTTCTTACCCTGAGAAGAACAATTTCTTATTTCCATTACACGGTGTTGATTGGGACCTATTAATTGGTATCAGTGCTAGGTTATGGGTACTAACAAGGAGAGGATTGAATCCTTGGAAAAAGGTTTGGAGGGTCTCCAAGGCATTGTTCTTCAGATAGAGGCAGGCATCGCAGGCAAAATACAACAATTGGAAGATGTTATTGGTAGACTAACTGAAGCAGTTCGTGGGTCTACAAGCCACCAACAAGAGATAAATGTTGTTGCGAATAACCCACGACCTACTAAGGAAGAACCGCTTGACAACTTTTATGGAACTCGACCAATATTTTCGTCGAAATTGGCCAAAATAGAGTTCCCACGATTCGGTGGAGACAATCCTACAGAATGGGTCACGAAAGCGGAGCAATTCTTTGAATATCAGAATACCATGGAGTCCCAGAAAGTGCCTTTAGCATCATATCATCTAGTGGGAGAAGCCAATGCTTGGTGGCAATGGCTCAAACGAGCCTATAAAGAGGAAGAGAAAGAGGTTACGTGGGACGTATTTCAGGAAGAATTATGGGCGATGTTCGGACCGCCTGATGGAGAGGACTTCGATGAAGCACTGTCCAAGATCAAACAGAATGGAACCTTACAGGAATATCAAAAAGAATTTGAGCGTTTGGGCAACAAGGTGCAGGGATGGTCGCAGAAGGCGTTGGTGGGGTCATTCATGGGTGGTCTTAATCCCGAAATAGCTGAAGGCATAAGGATGTTCAAGCCAAAAACCGTTAAGGAAGTCATCAGCTTAGCAAGAATGAAGGATGAACAACTTCATCGCCAAAGAAAAGTTGCGGTTAAGCCAACCATTCGACCTTCCATTGAAGCTACAGCATCATCCAAAGTAAGGACAGAAGCTACTACCAAAAGATTAACATGGTAAGAAATGCATAAACGAAGGGTGCTTGGCCTCTGCTTTCATTGCAATGAAAAATTCACACCCACCCATAAGTGTGGAGGAAGTCAGATGTTATTGCTTGAGGGCAGCAACGATTATCAAGGGACTCATGAGGAGGATGATCATGAGATGTCACCAAAAATATCTCTTCATGCATTGTCGGGATGGTCAGCACACAAAACCATGCGGGTAATGGCCAAGATTGGATCACATAAGGTAATTGTGTTGATAGATAGCGGATCTACTCATAATTTCATTAGTGAAAAGGTAGCAAATTCAATCCAAATGCCTGTTGTGCCCACCCAACCCTTTAATGTAAAGGTAGCTAATGGAGGGACATTGAGATGCCAAGGCCGATTCGAAAATGTCTCAGTTAATGTGCAAGGTATTCCATTTGAACTCACTTTATATGCACTGCCTCTCACTGGACTTGATTTGGTTCTAGGAGTACACTGGTTGGAATTGTTGGGGACAGTTATATGCAACTGGAGACAGAAAACCATGGAGTTTCACTAGAAAGACAAAAACCACAAATTGAAGGGCATTGATGCACCAATCCAGCAAGTATCGGTAGAGGTTCTATACAAGGAGATCAAGCATGGCAGTTTGCTATTTGCTATTTGTCATCAAACCAAGGCAGCTTCTTTTGATATTGAAATCAATAATGACATGAAACAATTGTTAGAAGAATTCCAGGGCTTGTTTCAAGAACCAACGCAGCTACCACCAAAAAGGGACATTGACCATCAAATTAATTTGAAGGAGGGAGTGGAACCAATCAACGTCTGACCTTACAGGTACGCTTACTTTCAAAAGGCCGAAATAGAAAAACGGGTTCAAGACATGTTAAATTTGGGGCTTATTAGATGTAGCACTAGTCCATTTTCCTTACCCGTTTTGCTTGTAAAAAAAAAGATGGTTCTTGGCGATTTTGCACTGATTATAGGGCTCTTAATGCCGTAACCATTAAAGACCGATTCCCAATCCCTACGGTTGATGACATGCTTGATAAATTGCATGGAGCCACATATTTTACCAAGCTTGACCTACGAGCCGGCTATCATCAGGTACGCGTACATCCTCGAGATATTCATAAAATTGCTTTTCGTGCGCATAATGGTCATTATGAATATTTAGTCATGCCGTTTGGATTATGTAACGCACCTTCTACCTTTCAAGCCATAATGAACTCAATATTTCATCCCCATCTTAGAAATTTTATCCTTGTTTTCTTTGATGACATCTTAATATATAGCCCCAATTGGAACATGCATCTTGAACATGTTAGAAAGGCATTTGAAATTCTAAGGCATAATCAATTCTTTGTTAAAAGAAGCAAATGTAATTTTGGAGTGCAAGAATTAGAATATCTGGGGCACATTATCACGCCTCAAGGAGTATTGGTCGACCAAGGCAAAATCAAAGCCATGGTAGACTGGCCAACCCCTACTAATGTTTCTGACTTGCGTGGATTTCTAGGCTTGACAGGTTATTATCGCAAATTTGTCCGAAATTATGGAATTATAGCTCAGCCACTTACTAATCTTCTAAGGAAGGGCCGATTTGAGTGGACAAAGGAAGCGGATACAGCATTTCAAGCTCTTAAACAGGCTATGACCACCACACCAACGTTGGCTATGCCCAATTTTGGCGAACCTTTTACAATTGAAGCTGATGCCTCAGGCAACGGAATAGGTGCTGTTTTATCCCAACAAGGCAGACCCGTAGCATTCTTAAGCAAAGCTTTGGGAGTTAGTAAACAAGGATGGTCAGTGTATGTGAAAGAGATGTTAGCCATTATACATGCAATCCAAACATGGCGTCCTTACTTGCTTGGCCACAGATTTTTCATACAAACGAACCAGCTCAGTCTCAAATACTTCCTGGAACAAAGGGTGGCCACTCCAGAGCAACAAAAGTGGGTTACAAAACTCATGGGCTATGACTATGAAATCAATTATAAGCCAGGCAAAGAAAATAGTGCAGCAGATGCTTTTTCAAGAGTTTCGGGTAGTCCTAGCCTTTGTGCATTGTCCATGCCCTAGCCACAACTCTGGGATACTATCAAAGTCGAGATGTGTGACAGTCCTTACATGAATCGAATAAGGCAACAAGCAACTGAAGATTGTGGTAAACCTTATACTAACCGCAATGGATTGATATATTACAAGGGTCGTGTAGTGATTCCTCCTCAATCTCAAGTCATACCATAACTCCTACATCAGTTCCATAGTTCACCCATGGGAGGGCATTCCGGGGTTTTGAGGATGTACAAGAGGGTAGCATAGCAGTTCTATTGGCCTTCTATGTATAATACAGTGAAAGATTATGTAGCCAACTGTGATGATTGCCAAAGAATAAAATCTGAAACTCTATCTCCTGCTGGACTACTACAGCCACTACCGATTCCTTGCAAGGTGTGGGACGATATTGCAATGGACTTCCTAGATGGTCTTCCCCCGTCTCAAGGTAAAACTTCCATCTTAGTTGTTGTTGACAGGTTAAGCAAGACCGCACACTTCATGGCTTTAGCTCATCCTTACACCGCCAAATTGGTAGCGGAGAAATTTGTTGAAGGGGTGGTCAAACTACATGGGATGCCTCAGTCAATAGTTTCTGATCAGGACCCTATATTCATGAGCCGATTTTGGCAAGAATTCTTCAAACTTTCAGGTTCACAACTAAAGATGAGTTCTGCATACCATCCTCAAATGGACGGACAATCAGAAGTGATTAATTGATGCCTAGAGCAATATTTGCGAAGCTTTGTTCATCAACAACCAAGACAGTGGCTTACTTATCTTCCATGGGCAGAATTTTGGTACAACACCACTTACCATTCTTCCATAGGGATGACCTCTTTTGAGGCACTTTATGGTCGTCCTCCACCATCAATTCCACGCTATGAGGAGGGAACTAGCTCAGTACATGAAGTGGACATGAATTTAACAACTCGAGATGCGATGCTTCAACAACTCAAAGAACATTTGCTGGTGGCAAATAACCACATGAAGCAAATGGCAGACTCCAAACGGCGTGATGTCGAGTATCAGGTAGGAGACTATGTATTCCTAAGGTTACAACCTTACAGGTAGCAGTCAGTCCACAAAAGACCTCATCAGAAACTAGCTAGCAAATTCTATGGACCTTATCGCATTATGGAGCGCATTGGGAAAGTAGCTTATAAGATTGAACTTCCTCCAGAAGCTCGCATTCACTCTGTTTTCCACGTTTCTTTACTTAAAAAAAAAGTAGGAGAAACCTCTGGAGTTTCAGCAGCATTTCCTCTAATTAATGAAGATGGTGAGCTAGTAATGAAACCCGAGGCAATCCTTGATACACATTGGGTTAAGCAAGGATCAAAGATAGTCGAGGAGAGTCTAGTTCGATGGAAAAAAATGCCAGCTGAGGAAGCCACTTGGGAAAACACAAAAGAGTTGCATGATAAATTCTTGAACCTTGGCGACAAGGTTCATGCCTATGGGGAGGGTATTGATAAGTCTTCAACTGATGGGGTTGTGCTGCCAAGGAGATCAAGTCGGGTTTCTGTTAGGAACCCACGATATCTGGACTGAGTCAAGCACAAGAGCATGTTGCATGAATTGCGGGAGTATTTGCATGCAACGTGGGAACAACTTCAGTTTGACTTTGAGTAAAGCTTAAGTTTAGGTCAGTAAATAATGGAGTATTGAGATCATGGACGTTATGGTTGTTTATGGTTGTCAACTAAGCCCACTTCAGTTTGTTTCCTATTTTTTTAGTCATGTATCCGTTAGGCTAGGACAAGTTGTTAAATTTGCTTTGTATTTAAACTCTCAGGATGTACCTGAGTTGTTAGGTCTTTTGCAAATAAAATCTGTTGTGGTCAGTTCTTACCCTGAGAAGAACAATTTCTTATTTCCATTACACGGTGTTGATTGGGACCTATTACACATTAAATGTATTCGCATCGAATCGAAACAATTTATTTATGTTCCGTACATCTGTGTTTCAGTGATATTGTTGCTTTTGAAAACAAAAAATGGCATATAGATCTTCAAGTTTGATAAAACGTAATTTAGAAATGATTATTGGCGTTTTTTATTGTGTTTATTGATTTTATTGCTTAGATTTTGAACTTCGATAAAATGTAACTTAGAAATGATGATTGGGTGGGGAGGTGAACGACGACTTCAGACGGTCATACATCGAAGGTATTCTAACTTCTCTGTTGGGGGAAGTTGATTGCTTAAGCTATATTCTCAAACAGATGCAATGAATATAGGGCAGTCAATTGTCTATATTAAGAAGTCGACTTTGCAATATAAATAGACTTTTGTGATCATAAAACATAAAATTATAAAAATAAGCTTTGAAGTATAAAAATATAATGTAAAATTATGAAAATAAATATAAAATTAATGTTGATAGATGTAAACACATAAAATTAGAATTATAAAATGACAATAATTGTCAAATTATTTGAATAAGTGTAAAATTACTATTATGATAATAAGAGTGAAATTATTATAATAAGCGTAAAATTATAATAGTAAATATAAAATTATTATAATTATTTACTGCCCATTATATTACAATTTGTAAAATTGAGAGTAATAATAACAATTATAAAATTACCGTAAGTGTAAAATTATAAGAATAAGCATAACGTAAAATTATTAGAATTAAACATCAACTTATAATTAAGCATAAAATTATTAGAAATAAACGTAAAATTATGAAAATTAGAATAAAGATATGAGAATAAATGTAAAATTATTAGAATTAAGCATAAAGTTACTAGAATTAGGCGTAAACTTATAATTAAGTATGAAATTATTAGAAATAAGCGTAAAATTATGAGAATTAGAATAAAGTTGTGAGAATAAGTGTAAATTTATTAGAATTAAATGTAAAATTATAAGAATTAGCATAAAATTATGAGAATAAATGTAAAATTATTAAAATTAAGTGTAAAATTATGAGTTAGAGTAAAGTTATGAAAATAAACTTAAATTCATTAGAATTGTTAGCTTTAAATTGCCATACATATTTTGAAATGACAAAAACTTAAGTGAGCTTTAATGTTTTAATTCATATTGTAAATTTGCCTTATCACACATGATTTTCTCAATACATTTTAAGTGATCATACCCAAACACTAAGACCATGATTTAATGATACATCCTTATTGGTCTTAATTCTTTATAAATGTTTTGAATATTTTAGAAAATCACTTAATGAATTTTTGGACAATGTTTTTATCAAAGAAAGTCATGAAAAACTCCCACAAAAGTGCCAATATGTTTTGGGTTGAATTAGGATCAAAGACCACATCATTTCTAACCCAAAAGTGCAGGAAAAACCCATTCTGGAGGAATGGGATCGATCCCCTAAGGAAAGGGATCGATCCCTTTTTGGCAGTGTGCCCCGGAAGGCCAAAATGAAGCATGGGATCGATCCCCTAAGGAAAGGGATCAATCCCTTTATGTCAGAAAGTCTCCAACGGCTATTTTCTGTGAGATACAACGACTAGTTTCGGTTTTGGCTCCAACCAACGTCCACAAACCATCCAAGGGACTATAAATAGAGGCTTAGAAGCTAAAGGAAGAAAGAGGAACAACCAAGCAACATCTTTCATCATCTTATTCATCTTCCTCAAGCCTCAACATCAATTCAAGAGATAAAGAGTCTTCATCTTCTATCATTCATCTATTTCTTGTATTGCTTAGCACAAACTTTGTATAGGCTTTTACTTGTGCTTAATCTCTGTAATCACTTGCCTATCTAGAGGCCTTCTTTGATTACTTCTCTTGTAAACCAATTCATTCCTTGTAAAAGGGGAGGTTTCTCTTTAGCCTTGAAAAAGAGGGAGGTTTCTCTTTAGCCTTAGAAAAAGAGGGAGGTTTCTCTTTAGCCTTGAAAAAGAGGGAGGTTTCTCTTTAGCCTTAGAAAAAGAGGGAGGTTACTCTTGAGCCTAGAAAAAGAGAGAGGTTTCTCTTGATCCTTGAAAAGAGGGAGTGTAACAAATTCAAGTATAGTGAATTTGGGGAAAATCCTTGGGAGCGTCTCAAGGTAGAGGACGTAGGCAAGGTAGCCGAACCTCTATAAATCGATTGTGTAAATCTCTCTCTCCTTACTCTTTATTTACTTGCACTTATATTGTGTTTATTTCATTGAACTTGAATTGCATGCTTGTCTAGCCTAGAGAACTTAGAAAATATCAATATAGGCTAGAGAATTTAGAGAAACCGAAAAAACGAGCTTAAGGTTAGTTAAAAACCGATTCACCCCCCCTCTCGGTATAGCCTATAAGAGCCAACAATTGGTATCAGAGCTTGGGCTCGAGATTGATTTAGACTAACCTCTATCGAGCAAAACGATCATAAATGGCTCTAGGTGATGATTTTGAGACTAGCTCACAAACTTTAGAAGAATATTCATTTGATGAGCTTCAAGATGCATTTAATGAGCTAAGTGATGAATATAAATCAATGCATGCAAAATATAACAAAAAGTTAAATAAATTTAGAAAAGAGAATGAAATTTTGATGAATACTAATGCTGAGTTGGAGGAGAAAATAAAAGATCTAGGCTCAAAGAATGATGAACTCACCAAGGTGAAATTAGAGCTAGAAAAGAAATTAGAAGATATTAAAGATAAATTGGCAAATCCTAGCTCTTTGACTATTGAGGATGAAAAGGAAAAACCTAGCTCTAGTGAATGCAATAATCATTCTTATGATGATTTACAAGATGCTTTTGATGAGCTAGCTAGTGAATTTGAATGCATGAACTCAAAATACAAGAAAATGATCACAAAATTAAAAATGGAAAATGATGAGCTATTGAATGCTAAGTTAGCATTTCAAAAGAAATTAGAGGAAGCTAATCTAGAAATAAATGAGTTGAATGAAAAGAATACAAATTTGCATAACTCATTTTCTAGGTTCTATATGGGTCAACAAAAGCTAGATCATATGTTAGAGACCCAAAGAGCTTTCTTTGACAAAGATGGGTTAGGTTATAATGAAAAACAAAAAGAAACTCATCTGAGGAATTTCTTAGTGAGCAAAAATACTATGCATGATCTATCTCTTACATGCTCACTATGCAATAGAATAGGACACTCTTCACAAGCATGCACATATAGAAAAACCACATTTAGAGGAAGAGTTGTTAGAAAAATGTGGGTGCCAAAGCATGCAATAAATAATGATGAATTATGCTTGAAATGGATCCCAAAAGGATCTAAAATTGTAAATACTAACTCTCATGGACCCAAGAAAGTTTGGGTACCAAAGCATGCTTGAATTTGTGTGTTGTAGGAGTGTTAGAGCATGGAGATACAAGATACAATGAAGTTTGAATGCTCAACACATCCTCATGGAGTTTGCTTGTGCCAATGAGAAAAAGGAAGAGCTTGGAAATCCATCTTTGACAAATCACAACAATTCCTCAAAGGATGGCTCAAGGTGGATCCAACACATCAAGGCAAAGCATTCTCTAGCAAAGGAGTTTTGTAAGTTTAATTCTTTACTCCTTAAAACTTTATTTGATTATTTGTGCTTTGATAATGATTTGTGATGCATTGTGAGTTGAATGATAGAACAAAAGGTATGATAAATGATTAATGAGTGTTTGATGGACAATTCTTGATGGATGAATGAAAGACATGATTTATGATTTTGAAATGATTTTTGGATTTCTGTAGTTTGAGCAAGTTTGATATGCTTAGATAATATATTTAGTTGCTCAAAAACTGATAAATATGTCATATATGCAAAATGCCTTGTCATGAGCCTTAATGAAGAATATGCATGTTGACAATCATGACATGTTGTTCACAAGTATGATGATTTGATGTTATATGTGCTTAAAATCTATGTGAACAAGTTTGTTTTGGCATATTTGTGATTTCTAATGATTTGGTTTGGTCAAAGTATGCATAACTATCAAAATGACCTCCTTTGAGGCCAAAAATGCCTTTATTGGTGAAAATCCTTCCAAAATTGCAAAATCTTTTGTAAAATAGTTTTTCAATCATGTTCTTCATTCATACAAGTCCAAAATCATGTTTTACTAATGTTTGAACCTTTACTTGGACTTAAATAACTCAAAAACGAAGTTTTGGTACCTCAAAGGTTGGATTTTCTGTCAAAAATCTGCAGAAACAGTATGAGGGATCGATCCCTTTTCAAACAGGATCGATCCCCTTGAGCAGAACACAGAATTGGTGTATTCTGGAACTAAGGGATCGATCCCCCTCCCAAAGGGATCGATCCCCCCAGGCCAAAATGGCTATTCTGCACTTTTTTAACCGAATTTGAGAAGGATTTTTCACTTTCTTGATATCTTCTTTCTTCTCAAGTTAAAATTCATTGTTTTAACTTCTTTTTGATGATCTTTAATGTATGAAAATTCATTTTTCATTGATATCATGCCTCAACTTCATCAATTAATATCATTTCCAACAAATGGTATCACTTTCAACAATCTATATCATTTTTCTTGAACTCACAAGTGCAAAATCAGTTTTCTCATTGAAAATGGTCATGAATTGCATAAATCTTGAAATAATCTTGAAATATACTTTAAATGAATACTTAAACATAATTTTGAGATCTATTTCAATGATTTATGGATATATTTGAGAATTTGATGAACTTGTGCATAATGAGTGTTTTTCATATCTTTTGTTCATCTTAGTCAAGCATGCTTATAGGATTATGTCTCTTGGCTTGACTTATCAATTCCACACTAGGTTTCATGATAATTTTACATCTAGTGGATTGATTTCAAATATAAATTCAACAATTGGTAATGGTCATTGGCCTATAATTTGTGATGGTAAATGGATCCTCAATGTTCAAATGCATGAAACTTTATCATCCTTGTACTTAAAGAACTAAGGTCTTAATGACAACACCAACATTCAAAGATAAATGCAAACTTGAACAAACTTGGTATCCATGCATTTATTATTTGAATATTTCCTTGCTCATAATTAGTTAAGGACTTGAATTAGAAAATGAGCATAGGATTTGTGTGCTTGAAACCATGGAAGAAAATATGTTTGCTTGAATTCCTTGATGTTTTGAATCTTCCATATGGTATCAATTTGTGAATATGAATATGGATTAATCTTTTATGATTGTGTACATTTGATGATCTGTGTTGATCCATATGCATATTTGATGATCTGTGTTGTGTTCTTGCATATTTAGAATGAGTATTTTCTTGACATGAACACACTACACATAGATATTGGATTCATGCAAAATGCCTAAGTTAACCATTAGTAACAATTGGTATTTAGATTGAAATAACAATTAGTATCATTGGAAACCATATTTTCAATAATTGGTAAGCCAAAACTAAATTACCAATTGGTTTGAGCTTTAAATTGACAATTCTTCTCATGCTCTTTAAGATTGAAATGACTAATAGAGAAGAATTCTCTTAGGATATTTTTGTATGAAACTCTTGTGTGCTAGAATTTGAAGTTAATTGCTATATGATTTAATTCTAGACACAATATTTCTTGAGAATGATTTATGAGCACATGCATATGATATGTTATATAATTTTAGCTCATAATCATGATGTATTACCATGCACCTTAGTCGGACCTTAGAGAACAATTGATATACTTAGGTGCTTGCTTAACTTCTTACCAATTGGAACCTTCTTGCAAAATTACTTATCAACAATTGGTATCCAAATTATTTATAAACAATTGGTATTGGATCATAAGTCATATTCATTGCATGAATATTTCATATTCATTGCATGAATATTTCATACTCTTTGAGAATATTGACTTATTTATTTGTGCTATAAGTCCCATGTACTAACATGTTTCTTGTTGGATGGAGCATTTTTATTTATTCTCACATAGCCATGATTTTAGGGGGAGCATATTTTTTATTATTTTTCCTTCTTTTTGCTATGACAAAAAGGGGGAGAGATAGATAAAGGGAGAGATAGATATAGGGAGAGATATTAAGGGGGAGAAATAGTTTGAAAATTCATTTTCAAAACCCATGCTTATATTAAGGGGGAGCTTTATAACATCCTGCTTTATTTGAGGGGGAGTATTTTATCAAAGAATTTTCAAAGCAAATTTACATTAAGTTTTGTCATATCAAAAAGGGGGAGATTGTTAGCTTTAAATTGCCATACATATTTTGAAATGACAAAAACTTAAGTGAGCTTTAATGTTTTAATTCATATTGTAAATTTGCCTTATCACACATGATTTTCTCAATACATTTTAAGTGATCATACCCAAACACTAAGACCATGATTTAATGATACATCCTTATTGGTCTTAATTCTTTATAAATGTTTTGAATATTTTAGAAAATCACTTAATGAATTTTTGGACAATGTTTTTATCAAAGAAAGTCATGAAAAACTCCCACAAAAGTGCCAATATGTTTTGGGTTGAATTAGGATCAAAGACCACATCATTTCTAACCCAAAAGTGCAGGAAAAACCCATTCTGGAGGAATGGGATCGATCCCCTAAGGAAAGGGATCGATCCCTTTTTGGCAGTGTGCCCCGGAAGGCCAAAATGAAGCATGGGATCGATCCCCTAAGGAAAGGGATCGATCCCTTTATGTCAGAAAGTCTCCAACGGCTATTTTCTGTGAGATACAACGACTAGTTTCGGTTTTGGCTCCAACCAACGTCCACAAACCATCCAAGGGACTATAAATAGAGGCTTAGAAGCTAAAGGAAGAAAGAGGAACAACCAAGCAACATCTTTCATCATCTTATTCATCTTCCTCAAGCCTCAACATCAATTCAAGAGATAAAGAGTCTTCATCTTCTATCATTCATCTATTTCTTGTATTGCTTAGCACAAACTTTGTATAGGCTTTTACTTGTGCTTAATCTCTGTAATCACTTGCCTATCTAGAGGCCTTCTTTGATTACTTCTCTTGTAAACCAATTCATTCCTTGTAAAAGGGGAGGTTTCTCTTTAGCCTTGAAAAAGAGGGAGGTTTCTCTTTAGCCTTAGAAAAAGAGGGAGGTTTCTCTTTAGCCTTGAAAAAGAGGGAGGTTTCTCTTTAGCCTTAGAAAAAGAGGGAGGTTACTCTTGAGCCTAGAAAAAGAGAGAGGTTTCTCTTGATCCTTGAAAAGAGGGAGTGTAACAAATTCAAGTATAGTGAATTTGGGGAAAATCCTTGGGAGCGTCTCAAGGTAGAGGACGTAGGCAAGGTAGCCGAACCTCTATAAATCGATTGTGTAAATCTCTCTCTCCTTACTCTTTATTTACTTGCACTTATATTGTGTTTATTTCATTGAACTTGAATTGCATGCTTGTCTAGCCTAGAGAACTTAGAAAATATCAATATAGGCTAGAGAATTTAGAGAAACCGAAAAACGAGCTTAAGGTTAGTTAAAAACCGATTCACCCCCCCTCTCGGTATAGCCTATAAGAGCCAACAAGAATTAAGTGTAAAATTATGATAAGAGGTGTAAATTTATTTGCATATAAAAATCAATATTCGATTGCTACAAAAGGCAGTCAATCGACTTTGAAATTCATACTTTCTGCATTTTACTCATAAAAAGTCAAATGCAGATATTGAGCATTTGACTGCCCTTATTTATTAAACTCAAAATGATTATAATTACCATAAATTGTTATAATTAAGAGGTAAAATTATTAGAAATAAACGTAAAATAATTAGAATGAGCATAAAATTAGTAGAATTAAGTATAAAATTATTAGAATTAGCGTAAAATTATGATAATAAATGTAAAAATTTTAGAATTAAATGTAACATTATGAAAATATGTGTAACATTATTATAATTAAGCATAAAAATATTATAATTACATGTAACATTATGAGAACAAATATAAAAATATCATAATTAAGTGTAAAATTATAACAAATAAACGTAAAATTATTATAATTAAACTTAAAAAAAAGTTAGAATATTTCAAACAAAAAATTTACAAATAGCAGTTGACTTCTTTTAAGAGGCAGACAGCTGTTTTATACAACTTCTTCTGTTAAAATATTGTGCTAGGATAGTTGAATATCTAAGGCATTCGAATGCCCTGATAAAATCTTTCACCGGAAGTGATTGCCCTTTAACCCTATGCTTGACTAAAAAGAGTGACACGAAAGTCACAAGTGACTTCATTTGTGCTACGGAATATTAATTTAATATTTGTTGTTGCACAAAACAACAATAAAGGTATGCTGACGTTGATGTTCGTACTTAGTCTCCACGTGTCTCCAAGAAGCTTCTGTAAAACAAGAAAAGTCAGAGAGACGCAGGGGTGGTTCCCTGCGTAGACACTCCGATGCTTAAGTCAGCAGAAAGTTCTTCAGTATTAGGAAGCGTAAAAGCCAGTAGTCAAAAATTAGAGAGTAAAATTGTACCTAAGGGCCTATTTATAGGCCAATATTCTAGGTTAATTATCTGAGGATAAGTCCATTCCTTGCTGAGAGTTTGTGTCCTGATATAACACAAGTTCCTAGAAAAACAGGAGAAATCCAGGCCTGTCGCTAGCGAGAGACCCATATTGCGGGCACGTTGTGGCGTGATAGGTCTGTCGCGTAGCGGGAGCTGAATATAGCGCCACGTGTCGCGGACGGGTACGGCATGGTGACAGGATCCTGACACCAGCGGGAGCCGGAGTCATGCGCCACATGTCGCCTTATGATTTGCTGGCGACAGACTTGAAGTCTGGTTTAATATGGTTGGCATTCCAAGTCTTTGATATCTTCTTTCCTTGCAAGGTTTCTAAGGTACATGTGCTAGGTCCGACCATCCTTCTGATTCTGTATGGTCCTTCCCAATTAGCTCGGAGCTTTCCATCTTTCTTATGGGCGTTCGTAATTGCCGACTTTCTCAATACCAAGTCTCCTTCTTGCAACTCTTTGTTCTTAACCCGTGCATTGTAATAAGTAGCTACCCTATGTTGGTAAGCAGCCAGTCTCATTTTTGCTTTGTCTCTCAGCTCATCTAGCAGGTCTAGATTTTCCATTAGTCCTTGAGAATTGAGCTCCTCGATGTAGGGGACCAACCGGGGTGACTCAGCTCCAATTTCTACTGGGATGAGGGCTTCAGTCCCACACACCAAATTAAACGGTGTTTCCCCCGTCGACACTTTGCTTGTCGTTCTGTAGGCCCATAGGACACTCGGGAGCTCGTCTACCCATGCTCCTTATGCTTTGTCCAGTCTGGTCTTCAACCCATGTAGTATAATTCGATTACTCACCTCTGCCTGCCCATTAGCCTGCGGGTAAGACACAGAAGATATTCTTAGGAGAATGTTCAGGCCTTTGCAAAAATCCCGGAAAGCATCACAGTCGAACTGCTTCCTATGGTCTGCATTTATCACACGGGGGATCCCAAATCGACAAATTATGTCCTTCCACACCATTGCTTCCACCTTCTTCTCAGAAATTGTAGCTAAAGGTTCGGCCTCTATCCACTTCGTGAAGTAATCCGTGGCCACAAGTAAGTATTTCCGTTGTCCTGAGCCTGGTGGAAAAGGTCCCAGGATATCTAGTCCCCACTGTGCGAATGGAGTTGGCTGGAGAGTGTTCTGAAGGGTCGAAACAGGCGCAATTGTTATTGGAGCGAATTTCTGACACTTTTCGTATTTTCTCACTTTGTCTGTGGCATCCTTCCTCAATGTAGGCCAATAAAACCCTGCGCACAGTATTTTCGAGGCCAAGGCACGAGCCCCTAAGTGCTCACCGCATATTCCCTCATGAACTTCAGCTAAGGTGTACTCAGCCTGTTAGGGCCCTAGGCATTTCAGCAAGGGCATTGTGAAGCTTCGCTTATAGAGTTCTCCATTTACCACGATAAACCTGGCACTTTTCAATTTCAACCTTCGAGCCTCGTCACTGTTAGCTGGGAGTGTGTTCCCCAATATATAGTCTTTGATCGGGACTCTCCAATCATCTCCTATCTCGATATCGCAGACACCTTCTTCTTCGATACTTGGCTTAGCGAGGGATTCCACTTTGACGATACCCCCTTTGACCCCTCTAGAAGAAGCCAATTTTGAAAGAGCATCTGCATGATTGTTCTCTGTCCGATTTATCTGAGTTAGCTGAAAGTGCTTAAACGATTGTGCCAATAATTGTACCTTCTGCAGATAAGGGACTAAGGCGCCTTCTCGTGCTTCATACTCACCCGAGAACTGGTTTACCACCAATTGTGAATCGCTATGTGCCACTAAGTTGCTGACTCTTAGTTTCTCAGCAACTTTCATCCCAACTATCAAGGCTTCGTACTCGGCTGTATTGTTCAAACTTGAGAAATCGAAATGTAGGGAATACTCATAGGTTTCCCCTTCAGGTGATATTAACACAATTCCGGCTCCACTGCCGTCCATGTTACGAGCTCCATCAACAAATAATTTCCACCAGACTAACTCTGTTTCCTCTTGGACCTCTCGGCTAGTGCATTCTACAATGAAATCTGCCAATGCCTATCCTTTTATTGCTTGGTGAGGCTAAAAGTAAATGTCATATTCACTCAATTCGATAGCCCACTTAATTAGACGCCCGGAGTGTTCTAGTTTTTGCAGTATTTGCCTCAGGGGCTGATCCGTTAAGATAGTCACCGAGTGAGCTTGGAAGTAAGACGACAACCTCCGAGTTGCCATCACCAGGGATAAAGCTATTCTTTCAACTAAGGGGTACCTTGCTCGGCATCTAGCAGAACTTTGCTTACATAATAGATCGGGCAATCTCTGTCCCCTTCTTTCCTTAGTAGAACTGCACTTACAGCTTTCTCTCCTACACCGAGGTACATAAGGAGGTGGTCTCCGAGCTGTGGCCGAGATAATAGAGGCAACTCTTTCAGGTAGTCTTTCAACCTTTCAAAGGCGTCGTTGCACTCTTTCGTCCACTTGAAGTTCTTTCCTGCCTTTATCGCCTTGAAAAATGGTAGACTTCTTTCAGCTGATTTGGACAAGAAACGATTCAAGGCTGCTATCCTCCCTGTTAGCCTTTGAACTTCTCTTACAGTATTAGGTGGCCTCATGTCCAAAATAGCTTGAACTTTCTCGGGATTAGCCTCTATCCCTCGATTAGTAATCATGAATCCCAAGAACTTTCCAAATCTCACCCCGAATGAGCATTTATTGGGATTCAACTTCATCTCATACTGTCGCAGCACTTTGAATACCTTAGTCATTTTCTCAGCATGTGATTCTTCCTGTCGGCTTTTGATAACCATATCGTCAACATAAGCTTCCATGGTGTTGCCCAACAAGTTTTGGAACACCTTATTTACCATGCGCTGGTAGGTTGCCCCCGCGTTTTTCAAACCGAACGGCATCACTCGATAGCAATATGTCCCATTATCGGTGATGAACGAAGTCTTCTCCTCATCATCTGGATGCATCATGATTTGGTGGTACCCCGAAAAGGCGTCCAAGAAACTAAGCAATTCATACCCACAAGTTTCATCTACCAACTTGTCAATTCGGGTAGTGGATACGAATCCTTAGGACAAGCTTTGTTCAGATCCGTGAAGTCCACACACATTCTCCATTTCCCGTTGGCTTTCTTCACCATAACAACGTTGGCCAACCACTCTAGATAGTTAACTTCTCTAATGAATTTCGCTTGCAACAACTTCAAAATTTCTTCGTTTATTGCCTGTTGCCTCTCTGGAGCAAAATTCCTCTTCTTTTGCTTTATCGACCTTGCCCCCGAGACTACGTTCAACCGATGACAAACAACTTCAGGGTTAATTCCGGGCATATCGGCTGGGGTCCATGTGAATACATCACTATTCTCTTTTAGGCATCGGATTATTTCCCCTTTCACTTCTTCAGGCAACTGGCTCCCTACGTACACTATTCTTTCTTCATCTTTCTCATCCAACCAGATTGCCTTCATCTCCTTATCAGGTTTTGGCTTAGGCTTTTCTTCAATTGTAAGGGTTTCCTTCCTCTGAATCCCCTTACATGTGGTGGATACGACATTACACGTCCTGGCTTTCCTTTGATCTCCCCTCACTTGTCCAACACCGTGGGGAGTCGAAAACTTCATTAATAGATAGCAAGGATGCACCACCGCTCTCATGTCATTTAATAATGGCCGCCCAAAGATCATATTGTAAGCCACGGAAGTTGATCTTACCACCATAAACAAAGCTTGTCGAATGACATCTTTCGGGCTCTCCCCTAATGTAACAGGTAGCTGAATGGCGCCTGCTACCTTTACCTTCTCTCCAGAGAAACCATATAAGGGTGTAGGTATGGCTTTAACTTGTCTTCTGTGATATTCATCCTCTCGAAGCAATTCCAGTAGATTAAGTTCATCGAGCTCCCATTGTTAACCAAGATTTGACTTACTGGTTGCTTTGCTACCACGGCTGTAATTACCATCGGGTCATCATGAGGAACCACTATATCTCCTCTATCGGCAGGTGTAAAAGTGATGGGTTCCTCATCCTGCTTTTCCTCCATTACTGAGTTGATTTGGTGGGCCTGTCGAGCGTAAGATTTCCGAGATGAGGAAGAAGTACCAGTTAATGATTCACCTCCGGATATTAAGTTAATAGATGGCCCTGTGGGTTCATTATCTTCCTCTCGATTCCTTACTCGATTCTTTTATTATTATCTCTCCTGTCACCTTCATCTCGTCTCATTGGTCCCCTGTTTTCACCTCTTCTGTCTCTAAGTTGGTTTACTCTGTTCCGCGTTGGATAGTTGTTATTTCTGTCGCCTCTCCACATGAAGCGGTTGATTTTTCCTTCTCGCGCTAGCTTTTCTAGCTGATTCATCAACTCCCTACACTTTTTGGTCGTGTGCCCATGTGCTGAGTGATAATCGCAATACGACCTTAAATCACGGCCTAGATTTCCTGATGCTTTCTTTGGAGTCTGTATAAGCTCTGATCCTTCAATAACTGCCAACATTGAAGCTCGAGATTCGGTGAGTGGGGTATAGGAATTGTATTTCAGTGCGGGAGCTTTCTTAAACTTTCTCAGTTGGCTAGAAGATGCTTCAGTGACCTCTCTTCCTCGTTTCCTTCCATCCTTGGATTCTCCTACCGCCACCATTTTCATTACTTCCTCCTGGGTTACATACTTATGTGCGTGGGAAAGCAGGTCTGAGATGGTAGTTGGCTGGTCTAGCGAAGGGATTCTTGTAATTTCTCAGACCTTGTCCCCTATAACATGGCTGCCACGGCTATACCGACTTGCAGATCTCGCACCTCCAAAGTAGCATCTCTGAACCGATCCACATAACTCTTCAATGACTCCTTAGCTCCCTGCTTAATAGTGAGCAAATAGGTCGGTTCCTTCCTTCTCTAACTATTCACTACAAACGCCTTGAGAAACTCGCTTCGTAGTTGGTCAAAAGAGATAATGGACCCTTCAGGCAGGTTATTAAACCATTTCATCGCATGTCCGGACAGAGTTAAGGAAAAGGCCCTGCACATTATCTCGTCTTCCCATCCATGTAGCAACATTAAGGCCTCATAGTTTTGCATATGGTCGTAGGGGTCCATCTTTCCGGTGTATGCGGTCATCTGTGGCATTTTGAACTTTAGGGGCAAAGGTTTTTGCATGATGGTCGTGCAGAACGGTACTCTTCTCCTCTGGCTCTCTTCTGCAGAGACTAACATTTTCTCTTCCAGTACATGTTCTATCATCTTCTTCATGTCCACGGGGGGAGCGAGCTGATTTCGAGCATGAGACGGATCAGGTAGGTCTCCAACTACTTCCTTGCCCTTAGCTTGAGGTGCTTTTGTCCGTACCATTTATGTGCACCAAGTGGGGTCAAACTCTGACCCGGTTCCCCAAGTGCTTTGATCTTCGACACCGTTCTTTCCAGCACCTCCAATACCCTGGTCTAAGTTAGTACCATCAAAATTTGACAAGTCATGGTGGAAGACGGTAGACCCTGTCGCCCGGTCAACATCCTGTCGCCCAGACATTTGCCGCCCTACATGTGGAGCCTGTCGCCTAACCCCTATCGCAGGTTCTAAACCTGCTGCTTCCTCAATCTCTCGCTGGGTGCCTACGACAGGCCTCCCGCTCCCCTGTCCTGCCGCACCCTGATGAATGTCTCGCTCTTCCACATAGGGAACCTCTCGCTGACGAGAGGGGTTTGCCGCTGTCGTGTCCTCCTGTCGCCCAAACACCTGCGGCAGGACACCTCTATTTGTTCCTCCTACCAAGTTCTGTACGGCAGGCGGCAGATCCAATGTCGGGAGAACTCCTTGTAACAGATCCACCATGGCTCGCAGCGCCTGGGTAGTTTCTTCACTCTGTCGCCTCAGAGCCTCGAATTCTGCCACTGACACAGTAATTCTTTCTTCCTCTTTGTTCACCTGGTTCGTCTGGCAAATCTGTTGTTCAGGGGAGCTCATAGAGTTCTCCTCACTTCCGGCCCTTACGTTTGTCGATCTTGTTCTCACCATCTTAGATTCTCGATTGGCTTTTTATAAGTTTCCCACAGACGGCGCCAATTGTTGTTGCACAAAACAACAATAAAGGTATGCTGACGTCGATGGTCGTACTTAGTCTCCACGTGTCTCCAAGAAGCTTCTGTAAAACAAAAAAAGTCAGAGAGACGCAGGGGTGGTTCCCTGCGTAGACACTCCGATGCTTAAGTCAACAAAAAGTTCTTCAGTATTGGGAAGCGTAAAAGCCAGTAGTCAAAAATTAGAGAGTAAAATTGTACCTGAAGGCCTATTTATAGGCTAATATTCTAGGCTAATTATCTGAGGATAAGTCCATTCCTTGCTGAGAGTTTGTGTCCTGATATAATACAAGTTCCTCGAAAACCAGGAGAAATCCAGGCCTGTCGCTAGCGAGAGACCCATATTACGGGCACGTTGTGGCGTGATAGGTCTGTCGCGTAGCGAGAGCTGAATATAGCGCCACATGTCGCAGACGGGTACGACGTGGCGACATGACCCTGACGCCAGCGGGAGCCAGAGTCATGCGCCACATGTCGCCTTATGATTTGCTGGCGACAAACTTGAAGTCTGGCGCCCAGCGACAGGCATAGTGATGCAGCTTTGAGTTCTATCGCCTAATGCCACGTGGCCCGCTGATTCTCTGCCACGTGGTGATTGATAATGCTTTTTGGGCCTAGCCCAACGTAGGTGGACTTTGCCATATCAATATTAATTTTAATGCTATACTGTTTTAATTT
Organism: Heritiera fomes; assembly: GCA_032173925.1. Classification (NCBI taxonomy): domain Eukaryota; kingdom Viridiplantae; phylum Streptophyta; class Magnoliopsida; order Malvales; family Malvaceae; genus Heritiera; species Heritiera fomes. The sequence continues at coordinate 12,065,518 of JAPDPM010000015.1, read as the reverse complement.
TAATTATTAAATTTGTATTGTAAATATAGATTTAAATTTACTTTCGATCACGAATAATTGTGTGAAATTTTTATTCTTTATATCAACGTAAAGGCATATATTAGAATAAACGTAAAATTAATGTCATAAAATTTTTTAAGAGAAATGATAAATGAAATAATATATTAATTTAAAGTAAATAATTAAGTTGGTAAGATAAAAATTAAATTATTTAACGAATAATTATGTGAATAATTTAGGTAATATCCAAATTATTTATTTTTTAAATAACTAATAGTAAAATTAATAAGAATAATCATAAAATTGATTAAAATAAGCACAAAAATACTAAATGGACTAAAATTGAATCAGGTTCAAATATCAAATTTAGTTAAATTAAGTTCAACTTCATTGATTTGCTTTGAAAATAACCTTTTTTTTATTTTAAGTGTACTATTTACAATCTTCTCATTCATAATAAACAAATTTTATTATCTTAAAATAAATCATTTTTAAATAAAAATTTTTGACAAGTAATTTATGTCATTGGCATGGCCGCATGGGCTTATTGGACATTATCTTTCTCACAAATTACAGTCATAAATAGAGGTGGCAAAAGTTGACCCGACCCGAAAAATCCGTCCAATTAACCCGAATCCAAACCCGACCGATCCGATTTGACTAAAAAAGTCAACAACCCAAATCCAACCCGATCCGAATCCGAATTGATCCAAAACCAAATTTATCCGAATTTACATTGATCCGAACCCGACCGGATCCGAACCCGAATTCATCCGAATTTAGATTAACCCAAACCCGAATTGATTTGAATCCGAATTGATCCGAACCCAAATTGATCCGAATCCAAATTGACCCGAATCCAAATTTACCCAAACCTGAAAAGATTCAAACTTAAATTTAATATTATCAATAAATATTTAAATGTTAAAATTAAATATCAAAGAATTTTAATATAGTAAAAATATAATTTTTTCAATAATATGAGTTATATATTTTTTTAATCTAGTTAAATTTAAATATTCACTTTTATATTGCTTTCATTTGAACTTAATGTATGATTATTTAATGGTTAATCTATAATAGAGTACAGAAGCTATATCATCTACACTAATGTTTTCAATTATTCTATAAAAAATCAAAATAAATTAAAGAGATATATAGTATTGTTTTATGATATTTAATAGAGATTATTAAATCACTTTGATTCAAAAGTTATTAATTATTGTAGATAATAAAAATAAAATGAAAAAATGTAATTAATTTATGAATATTGGTAAATATATTATAAAGAAAACTATCATACAGATTATTAAATATTTTGATTATTTCAATCCCAATTGTACTATAGGTCATGTAAGAAGAAAATTTTATTTTCATGAGTTTTGTAACTCTTAGAAATATGGTTTCAGTTGATTTTAATACCAGATAAATCACATCAAGATGACCAAAGCTTAAAATATGTTAAATCAACCCGAATCCAAATTCGACCGACCCGAATCTAAATCCGATCAACCCGAATCCAAATCCGATCAATCCGAATTGACTAAAAAAGTCAATGACCGAAACCCGACCTTATCCGAACCCGAAATGATCCAAACCCGAAATAGACCGATTTTTCCTTGACCCGAACCCGACCTTATCCGAACCCGAAATGATCCAAACCTGAAATAGATCGATTTTTCCTTGACCCAAACCCGACCTTATCCGAACCCGAAATGACCCGAATCCGAAATGATCCGATTTTTCCTTAACCCAAAATAATTCGATCCAAAATAATCCAACCCAAACCCGATCTGACCCGCCATTTGCCACCTCTAGTCATAAAGCATAATAAAAGTCAGGAAAAAAGAAGAATAATGTAAAAAAATACTTTTAAAAAATTGAAAAGGTGCTAACATTTAAAAAAAACAATTTACTTTTGGAACAAAAAAAAAGAAAAATAATGGCGGAGCCGCGGAGGCGGCTTCTTTTCTTTTGGCTTGAGAGAGAAACTTATCACGCGCCAAGCGCGTGCGAGTTTACTTTCTCTATTTATACGGGCATTTGACGAGAATTGCCAATTACCAAGGTTTGTGTTTAGGGTTAGGGCTTTTTTTTTTCTCCTAATTTCTCTGATCTCCCCTGAATTTCAGTAGCAAACCCTAACCCTAAGCTTTTAATCATGTCGTCCAAGCAAGGTACTCTCTTTTACGGGATTGCAGATCTTAACTTTTGCCTAATTCGATGTTTTGAATTGCTCAACAGAACTTTTTTCTTTTGGTTTTTACTGTTAATTTCAATGAATTGATCTGTTTATTTTTGGGGTTTTTTAGGTGGCAAATTGAAGCCTTTGAAGCAAGCCAAATCTGATAAGAAAGAGTACGACGAGGTAATAAAAATACATATAATTATTTATATTATTTGAATCGACCGATTATGTAAAACAATAAAAAAGGATGTTGCATATCTTGGATTATTGCAATCTTTTTTATTCAAATATGATTTTGTCACAAGATCTGATCTCCTATTAAGTCCGGGCACTGTTATTTAAATTTGTATTTGGTTTAATTGTTTGAAATTACTAAAGTCACTAAAATTTTGATATAGAATTGAAAGAAAATCATGTTAAACCTTATGGAGTTTGTGTTTATATACTGTGAATTGCAATCTCTTCAATCTTAGGATTCAACTGATTTTGGTGATTTTAGGGACTAAATTATGCAAAATTTTTCTGATTAAATTCCGGATGTTCATGGTCTATTTTCATTTGCCAAGATCTTGTATCTTTACAAAGAATGTAATTCCATCTGGAGGCATTTTCCTAATATCAATTTATTTGTTATTATTGCAGCATGATTTGGCTAACATTCAGAAAAAGAAGGAAGAAGAGAAGGTGAGATGTTGGATCTTTTGACTCATGCAGTTTTTTTATCCCTTTAGCTCTTTTTCTCTTTCTAAGTATGTTATATGAATCACCAATTTGATTTTTTCTTTGTGATGAGCAGGCACTTAAAGAGCTGAAAGCAAAGGCACAACAGAAGGGAGCATTTGGTGGTTCTGGTCTTAAGAAGAGTGGGAAGAAATGAGGGTCTAAAAAACCCAGCTAAACAGAATCTATTTGACTCTAGTGTTGGGAGACATTGCTTGGGATGCTTTGATGCTCTAGTTTCATGCTGAATTTGCTATAAAACACTGTGTGGAATGTCATACTTAATAAATTTAAGTTCTACATATTTGCTTTTGTGTGTGCTTTTAAATCTCCTATTGTTGTGTCTTGCCATTTGCTGTTGCCTGGATTTGATTGATGAATCTGATTCCTTCGGCAGCCGGGACACACTGACCTTGCCTTCTTCCTTGCTTTGCAGCTCATTATGAACTTTCATTTTATAGGTCTTTCATCTTGATTAAATAAATTCTGATAACTTTGCAAATTGCTATTCCAAACATATGAGAATGTATTTGTGGTGTGTGAGTTAGCAAAACACAAACGTGTAACTTTTCCCATTAGCAACAAAAAAGCTCAATTCCTTTTTGTTTAGTTCATAGTAATATTTGGGATCCTTCAAATATTCCTGATGTTTCTGGTGGTTTGTGTCATTTATTGATAATTGCACTAGAGTTTCTTGGATCTTTTTGGTCAAACACCAGCTTGATGTTAGTACAGTTTTCCCAAATCTTCATACCAAGGTACAGAATCAATTTGGTGTTAAAATCAAAGGTTTAGAACGGATAATGCTAAAGACTTTCAATCATGTTTTGAACTCATATTTTCAGAGGGGATAATTCATGAGTCATCTTGTGTTCAAATCTCACAACAAAATGGGATTGTTGAAAAAAAAAATAGTCAACTCCTTGATACAACCCAAACTTTTTTATTTTAAAACAATATATTTAAATTTTATCGGGAGAAAGCAGATCACGCAGCCACACATTTCATAAACTGGCTACCATCCAAAGTCTTAGGTTCCAAAAGTCCAATGGACGTGCTCTCAAAATTTTATCTTAACCTAAGTACTATAAATCACCTTACTCTCCTAGAATATTTGGTTGTGAGCCCTCTGTTCATATTCACGGTCAAAACAGGGGAAAAATACCTAAGGGACAAGAAGGGCTGAACACTTTGTGAAACACTAATCCAAGGGCCAAGGGGACAGGGGAAATAAACGTGTAGAAAGCTTGTTGGCGACATAGGAAGCTGCTAATCAGGACCTGAAAGGAAGAAGTTGGCCGTTTCCTCTTCCTGACAGTCCCAACAAAATTGCAACTGCTGTCATTTGTTTCGGTCTGCAGTCCGCAGACTTCGGTTCTTGTGGCTTTTCTTTTTCTTTTTTTTCTCTCTCCTTTCTTTCTTTCTTGCTTGGTGCTGCTTTTCTTTCTCCTTTGAAAGGGAAAGAAAAATAAAAGATTGTGCAGAAAACGAGATACAATACACCATTAGAATTCTAAGGTTATTAATTATATGTTTTACTTGTTTACAAAGAAAAGGAGCTTGAGTTGATATCGGAGAGGTAGAGACTGGGAGACAGAAACTTTTTTTTATTATTTTTCTTTTTCATTTGCAAGAAATCAGATAAAAGGTTGACGAGACAGATAGAGGCAGAGTCGGACCTTTTAAGGTATCAGAGTTTCTTTAGGTATATTGCCTTGTGATGTCTAGGAAGTCTAATTCTGTGCAAGTTTGCATCCTAAGTTGTTATCAGGACATGTTTTGTGTATCTCAAACTTTTTCAGGCTTCAGGATCATATAAACTTAAGATTTTCTTAAGCTTTTCTTAAGGAAGAAAGGGAAAAAATCTGTTTCTAGTTTGAGCAAGAAAGGAGGAAAATGATTCAAATACTGCAAGAAAAAAAGACTACAGGTGTCCTGTTCATGCTTCTTGTATATAAAAGAAGGAAACTTAATAGAATTGTGGTTTTGGATATAAACAAGAAACAATCATATTTTTGTTGCTTTGTATTATAAGAACTGGAGCATAATGCATTTCTGGCTGGAGTCTTGCAAGTAGCTGGGGAAGAGAATTTGTGGCAGGAGGATTTGGTGGCATTGCTGGTATCATCTCTGGTTATCAACTTGACACCCTCAAAATCTGGCAACAAAGCTCAAATTCAGGTTCTGCCCTTAGCATCTGTCACGTATTGAATGATTGAGAATAGCAGCAGAAGAAAAAAGATTAGAAGAGGAAGAAGAGACAGAGAAATAAAAGAAAACTTCTGGATATTTCATTGAATTCAAATGGAATACAGTACTGCTCTTATAGGCAGCATGATACATAACCATTTTAACAAACCAAATAATGACAGCTGCTCCTACAAACTCTGTAGAGTCTCAAATGAAATTAAGACACGTCACTAACCGTTATTTCTTCACTCCCAGCTCTTGTTCCCTGCCAGCTATTGATCTCATCCTTCAGCTCACATTCAGCACTCTACTGATCTTCAGCTCTCCTCGGCTCACTAACCAGCTTGAACTTCTTAGCCATCTTCTCTAGCTCATGGTTGCCTTCCTTGTCAGTATTTGAATTCATAACAGCATCCGACGCCAGGTTGCTGCAGGGAGGGAGCTGGTGCGCTCTATAGAGGCATGGGTGCGCCATTGGCATCAGTCATCTTTTAGGGGTCGTTTGGTTCGGAGAATTTAAGATTACCGAGAATATTAAATTACCGGAATATTATTTTACTTGACGGATTACTGGGAATATTAGATTCCTGTGTTTGGTTGTATTGGTGGGAATATAAGATTTCTTTGTTTGGTTAAAGGAAAGTAAGAGGGTAAAATTATTTATTTTACTAAAATACCCTCCATATTATTAGTTAATGTAAAGTAAATAACACTTAAAATAAATTATATTTAAATTAATAACTTATTTATTTATTTAATATGCTTATTTATTTATTTATTTTGCCCCTTTTTTAAGGTTTTTGTTATGTAAATTATTTTGATATAACAAACTATTACTATATTAAATTGATTTTGATTAATCAAAAATCATAGGGTCCATCTTATTATTGGTCCATTTGATTTTAAATTTATTTTTCTCTTCATCAAAATAAGAAAAAAACATGGTTGTAATATTAGATAGGTTTAAGGGTAAAATGGATACAAAATATAATTATTGGAGGGTAAAATTGGCAAAAAAATTAAATTCCCCCCGGAAAAAAAAATACCTCAGGGAGAGGAGGTAATTTTTTTCCCAATTCTGGCACTATTTGGCACTGTTTGGGCACTGTTGGTAAAAAAAAATTATCCCCCGGAATCCGATTCCCCCAACCAAACGCGGAAATCATTTAATGAAAAAAAAAATTCCCCCAGGTAAAAAAAAATTACTGAAACCAAACAGCACCTTAGGTTCTTTTCTCATCTGTTCATTTTCCTATTTAGGAGCGGGAGATTCAATCAATTTTTTAAAGCTAAAGTTTTCCTTTTGTAGATCACTAGTTGTGATTTTTTGATGCTTTGCGTTTAAGATATCTTACTGTAGTAAAAAAAATGTCTACAAGTGAATTTAATTGGATCACAGGGAGGGTTCTTAGAACCTTATCAGGCCAAGTGAACTCATCAATCCTGTATTCTTGTTTGGTCTCCAAAATTCCTTTTCTTATGTTCGTTGAAGGCAAGCTGATTAAAGATTTGTTGTTTTCACCGAAGTCACTTTGCTTTTTGGTATTAATCACATTCTATTTAATTGGGGGATGGTTACTTGGTTTTGATTTTTGGTGAGGTCATTGTCTAGGAATTTGGTCTCTTATGGTGCCTATATCTTATCAATGTTTCAATTTCTGATAATCTGCCTTTTCTTCTCTGATTTAAAAAAATGTATTAGCTGCTGAAAATTTATACAGGAATTTGGCCTTATTCATTTTATTTTTTCTGAGACCCTGACCTTATTTCCTCCATAGTCAATAGCTTGCTCGTGATCCAATATTTTTTAATTATAATAAGGTTGATATCATGTAAATGAATTGTACCTCCTTTTCTCTAGAGAGTTACCTTGCATACATGTTTTCACAAATTAAAGTTTTGTTCCCCGAATCATCCTAAATTCACCTACTGCCCCATTTAAGAGTTCAGAAAGGTTATAGCTACGTTCACGAAACTGTTTTCACCTTGTGTACCTGAAATGCTTAGCCATTCAAGGTACAGGAGATAGATATTACTGGCACATTATCTGGTTTGCAGTAATCTAATTTATCATGTATGCAACAATGTGCATTACAATATTGAAAATACCAACTGTTTGTAAGACATTCGAAATAGAGCATTTCAACTATTAGACTGATCAAACGTACCATTAAGCTCAGGTTGCACAGCCCTGGAAGAGTGACCTGACAATCATGCAAATCTTTCGTTATTTTTTGACAAATGGATTCATGTTGATTTTGCATTGATATTCACCAGTACCGAGTGCTAACAGAAATATTTGCACATTGCAGAATGCTATGGTTTTCCAGATGTACGCTATTCTTTCATGAGCATTCAACTTATCCGTTTCTGCCATCGACCCCCTTTCCTACAAAGGTGTTGCTCTGGCGGCAGTTGGAACTGGGGCCTTACAAAGCATGATGCTCTATCCGGTAGAGCTAGTAAAGATCCAGCTCCAATTGCAGAATACAAGCTATTCATCAGCAAGTTCACATACAGGGCCAATTAGTGCTGCTAAAAGCATACTGAAAACGGAAGGCATAAGGGGATTATACAGAGGTTTTACCATCACTGTCCTTAGAGATGCACCTTCTCATGGCTTCTACTTTTAGACTCATGAATATATGCAAGAACAGCTTCACCCGGGATGCAGAAAGAGTGGCCGCGAAACCCTGAGAACAATGCTGATAGCTGGAGGTTTAGCATGGGTTGCTAGCTGGGTTTGTTGCTATCCCTTAGATGTTGTAAAGAACAGATTGCAGGCTAAGTCACCATCCTCCCCACAGAAGTACAATGGCATCATTGGTAGCCTGCACAAAATTGTAAAACATGAGTGATACAGCATGGCGAGGGCTAGGAACTGCTGCTGCTAGAGCTTTTGTAGTCAATGGTGCTATATTTTCTGCTTACAAGATTGCCTTGAGGTGTTTACTCAACAATGGAAACATTCAGACAGAGAACACAATCTAGAATAAACTGGACTTTACTCAAGAGGGTTAATGATATAGACCATGTGAAGATAATTCAATAACAATTTATTTATAGCTTATAAGAGCAGACCAAGAATCATGCATGATATGCCCTCATGTTGAAAGACAGACTGCTAGATTCCATACATAAATGCTTCCAGAAAGAGAAACAATTGAAAGAAATCACGGTAACCCCACATGCATCCACCACACCCCCTTACTCATGAATGCCACACCGTTGCCATGAGGAGCCTGAGCGTCTCCTGCCAAAAATGGTTCAATAGGGTCACAGGGATCCATCACTATATTTTCATTTTCTGCTACTAGATCAGGATGCATTCACCATCTTTGACAATGCCATAATGTTAAATGATATAAATCCAACTGGGCATGCTCCTTATTAATTTATCATATCTGCACCCCATTTCCTATCGTCATCAAATTTCAGTTGACTCTATTTAACATAGCCTACACCAACTGTTTCTAGTATTTCCAGTGTTTATTTGCACTTCAAAAATTGTCCAACACATAGTCTTTGTCATTACAACTCATTTGATTAGCTTAACTAGAGATGTATCAGCAATGCTTGCGTCCCTGACTGAACAAGCATGGAGCATGATTTGGCCTAGCCTGCTCACAGTTACTCAAAACCGTGATACTTCAACCCAATTATGCCACAATGTTTATAGACTACTGAATCAAAACGAAGCAACAGGAAAAACAGAGTGAAGATGAGATTAAGTTTGCATGGTTGCTTACCTTTCCGCTTTGGCCTTCTACATAAACACAGATCTGAAAATCTAAGCCAGGGAAACCAGGAAAAAGGAAAGTTTTTTTTTTGTTAACTGCACAAGTTTGAGAGAAGGTGAGAACAGGGCAAACAACAAGCAAAGTGTATAGAGAGAGGAGGTGGATATCACCAGGATCCAGTTTTCATTAGTACAAACTGAAATAAGAAAACGAGTACATGATCTTAACTGTTAGACTAGCAACCTTAATAACTCACAGCCTCTAATTCGAGATGCTGACAGCATGCTAGTGCAATCTTTATGCCTGTTATTTAGATAGACATTCAAACATCTTTGTAAAAAATGCCGATAATATGATGCATTAATATTTAATGAGTTACATGTACAGCCCTAAATGTGAAATAGCAATGACTTTCAAAATCATATTGCATAATTGCAGCAACTCTACCGTATGCATCTCCTTGAAGACATGCATGCATTGAAGAAAATACACAATCCAAGTGATGGTAAACTATAAATGGAGTACACACAAAGGCTATGGGCTAATTAACAATGGCCAGTATTGGCTATAGGCTTAGAACTACATTAAGCAACTCGGTGCCCTGTTAAATAATCGCTGTGAAGTTTTGTTCATATCAACATTGTCCTACCATGTATGCAATTGTACTAGGAAACACACACAACTATATTCTCCTCTATATTATCTCAGAAATGTTCATTTGCAGTAATTAAACAAAGCATAAATGAAACCACAACAGATAGAGCAGGCATTCTATCTGCCAGTCACAGCAGTCATCAGCATCACAGTATGGCTACACTGTGAATCCATAATCACTCGACATCAATAGTAGCGAGAACAAAAAGGTAATTAAAATAAACAGTTTGAGAGACTAATTAACCAACTTATTCTAGTTCATTTATATATCTCTAAGAGTTCAACATACAAAATACAGCATATTAATCATGACCTTAATAAAACTAACACAACAACAGCCATAAGGAAGAAAAAAGGACTCATATTCTTAACAACAACAACAAAAAAGATACATTACTTGATCAAGCTCCTCCTTCTCCAAACCCTTCCATCCTTTCCTCAGTAACATTAAGCCCCGCCATCTCCTCCTCCAATCCACAACTATTCTCGACCAAAACATGAGGATCATTATAATGCCTAACTGCCTCTACAATCCCACGTACACGCTTATACGGATCAGGGCAATTATCAAACACTTCTGATCCCACAAAAACACCATCACACCCTAGCTGCATCATCAATGCAGCATCTGCCGGAGTCACAATCCCACCAGCGGCAAAATGCACCACTGGTAGCCTCCCCATTTGCTTAGTTTGAGCAACCAAATCATAAGGGGCAGCAATTTTCTTTGAAAACGCGAAAACTTCATCTTCATCCATGTTATTTAAAATCCTGATTTCACCCATCACAGACCTGACGTTTTTAACCGTTTCAACGATGTTTCCAGTCCCTAACAAATCCCCTTGCGTTCTAATCATGGCAGCTCCTTCCCTCACTCTCCTCAACGCTTCGCCGAGGTTTTTGCAGCCGCAAACAAAAGGGCATCTAAAATTATGCTTGTTAATAAAATTAGCTTCATCAGCTATGGCTAAAACCTCGCTTTCGTCAATGTAATCCACCCCGACTCGTTCGAGTATCTGGGCTTCCACAAAATGGCCGATGCGGGAACGAGCCATGACGGGGATTGAAACAGCCGGTTTTATTTGTTTGATAAGAGAAGGATCTGGCATGCGTGAAATACCTTGGCGCTTGGGTTCGGTGAGAACCAAACAGCAGGCACCCGCTTCTTCAGCGATTTTGGCTTGGCTGAGGGTTGAGACTTCAAGAATGGCGCCGCCACGGAGCATTTGTGCCAGGCCCACTTTGATTGAGAATGGGTTTTTCTTGGCGTCGGTGATGGCCGTGTTGTTGTAGAGTGTTACAGCTCCGTCTTCTGCCATAGCTGCCAGATGCTTGTGGATTTGATTCAATGAAAGTAGCGGAAGCGTATTTCGGATTCGTCAGATTTGAGTATTGAGGAATGATCGAAGGGTGAGAGCCTGGGAGGGTTTAAAAGAAGGGCTGACTGGTGATTGTGGGTTGTGCTCAGCTAGTTCCAGAAGTTTCGATCAAGATTCAAAGGTGGGGGTTTGGTGTTTAAGTCGGTGGGGAAGGAAATTTACAGAAACTTCTATTCCAGTTCTAGTTCCACGTCGCAAAGTTCATAACAAATACGGCAATTTTATTTATGACACAGTACTTTTATTAAATAATCCTTAATATTAATATTAAGTGATATTATCCGAAGGTTTTAGATTTTACTAATGGATTATACTTGTTTCCATGTGAATCTTTAAAAATTAATTTAAAAAGTAATATATATGACAATTTTTTTAACTCTATTTATAAAATTAAAAATTTACTAATGTTTCAAAAAATTAATTTTAATATTTTATATAAATATTTAAAAAAAAAAATTTTTGAGAATAATGCATCACAATTTATTCATTAACCAAAGAAACATCCGGATTGGTGAAAGGAGGAGGAGGCTGTCCACTCCATTCCTTAGTCTTACCTACATCACAATGCACACAAGCTAATTGGTGTGCAAATTTATTTAAATCCCTACATACACGATTAATAGTAATAGAGGCAAACAAATTCCGCAGTGCATGAATGTCTGCCACTAAACTCCCTCCTATCCAATTGGATACTGACGAAAGGGAAACTTCACGTACTGCCAGAATGCAATCCGGTTCTAGTACTATATTCCGTTGCCCAAAGACCACAGCCTGTTGTAAGCCAAACTTGATCGCCATCATCTCTGCATGCGGGACACCTCTTACCCCTGTCAAAGCCGTTATCACTGAGTGCAGCACTATACCTCCGTGATCACGTACAACCATTCCCAGTACTGCATTCGAATTGGAGAAAGACGCATCCATATTTACTTTGAATTGACCTTCTGCTGGGGCACACCAAACACCATTTGTGGGGGAATAAGAGACGTGAAGAAGTCGGTGTAACAGAGGATAGTGAATATTCATATAAAAAGCTATGCAACTTTCTGCATAAAGATACAGACACCTGAATTCATGCACACACTGGTTTCTGTTATACCAGAGTACCCAACATCTAGTTACCACCCAGAGCAGATCACCATGTTGTAGTGCAGTCCCAAACAACTCTTCCCAAAAATGATCCGGTCCACTGACTGTACCAATAAACGAGAGCACCCATGGCTTGGATAAACTCCAAAACTCACGACTGAGCCTTCAATTAAAGAGACAATGGAACCAAGTTTCGTCGTCCTCTTCACATAATGGACATATAGCTGATACTGAAATTCCCCTCCGTTTCAAAGCAGCATTGGTGGGTAGAATCCTGTGAACCATCCGCCAAGCCATATATTGTATTTTCGAAACCGTAGGGAAATCCCAAATCATTCTCCACACACGACTCCGTGAGTAATGTCAGCAACTGGTTTGCCTAGCAAATTCCTTGCCACCATGTATGCAGTCCTGACTGTAAATTCCCCGCACTGAGTTTGGCTCCAAATTAAAGAGTCATGTCCGAGATATTTACTAAGTGGAATACTAAGGATTAATGGTATATCATCTTCATGGAAGACTTCAGCCAACAGATCTCGATTCCAAGTAAAAAAGTTCTCATCTATCAGCACCCGCACTTTCATTCTTGTTGGCTCACCTGAAGTGGGACAGCGTGGCTGAAAAAATGGTGGTTTAGGAACCCATTTGTCAGTCCAGACATCTATCTAATGACCGTTCCCACTCTCCATATTGCCCCTGCATCCACAATCCTCTTGCCTAAAAGTAAGCTTCTCCATAAGAAAGATGCGTTACTTCCTCCCGCTGCAGAATTTATATGTGAACTGGGAAAATATCGTCCTTGTAATACTCTGTAGCACAAAGTCTGATTATTAGAAATGAGTCGCCGCCACTGTTTGGCAAGTAGTGCCAAGTTGAAAGACTCTAAATCTTTCAAACCCAGACCACCATCAAACTTCGAAACACATAGCGAGTCAAAGCTCATCCAATGAATTTTCCTCTTGTCGCAAGTGCCACCCCACCAGAATCTTGCAAATAAACTTTCTAACTGAGTCAGAAGCCGATCTGGCAACTTAAAGCAGTTCATACAATACTGGGGAATCGTCATTGCTACTGATTTGAGTAGAACACATCTTCCTGCATAAGACAACAACTTTCCACGCCAACCCTGTAATCGTTGCCAAAGTCTATCCCGAATCAAGCTGAACGCCCTCTCCTTAGATCTCCCAAACAACAGAGGTAACCCCAAATAAAGATCATGAACAAACATGCGATTAACACCTAATCGCTGTTGTAGTGATTCTCGGTAATCCTCCCGTATGTTGGAACTGAAGAAGACGGATGATTTAGCCAAATTGACCTTTTGACCTGATTCCTCTTCATAAATCTTTAACAGATTCAACACCACATCACATTGTTGCATAGTGGCTGTAAAGAAAAGTAGACTGTCGTCTGCAAAAAATAAATGTGTAAGAGATGGCGCAGATCTCGCAACACGAATTCCTTTTAGCCCTTCCTCCAATACCGCCTTTTGAATTAAGTAGGAAAGCCCTTCAACACATATCAGAAAGAGATAAGGGGACTATGGGTCTCCTTGTCGCAATCCTCACGTAGGATTGATTCTATCGCTCAATCTACCATTGATCTTAACTTGATAAACGACTGTACGTACACACTTCTAAGTCAAGGTAAGCCAAATATCAGGAAACCCCATCGCTCTCAACATAGCATCAAGATAATCCCACTCAACTCTGTCATACGCTTGACTCATATCCAACTTCAACGCCACCTCTCCGACTTTCCCACTGGTCTTTGTTTTCATATGGTGGAAGGTCTCATAGGCTGTCATCACATTATCAAAGATTTGACGGCCCAGCACGAATGTGCTCTGCTCCTCCCTAATAATCTTGGGCAACACCAATTTTAATCTGTTAACCATGACCTTGGCAATTAATTTGTAAATAACATTACACAGACTTATCGGTCTGTAGTCGTTGATATCCACTGGAGCCTTTATCTTAGAGATAAGGACTATCGTAGTCACATTCAGCAGTCCTACATCTAATTGACCACGTAGGAAGAGTAATACCAAATCCGATATCTCTTCTCCAACAATGTGCCAGTATGATTGATAAAAACAAGCAGTCATTCCATCAGGCCCAAGCAATTTCTCAGGATTCATTTGCTTCAATGCATCATAGATTTCTTCTTTCGTGAACTCTGCTTCCAACAGAATTTTATCCTCCATAGATAGCCTTCGACCCACCCTAGTACATAGGTAATCTCTGTTAGGCAATGAAGTGGACTTGAAGATGTTAGTAAAATGATCCGTGACCAACCACTGAATATTCTCCATATGTGATATCATCCACACAACTCCCCCGATCATCCCGCAATCTAGAAATCCAATTGTTCCGACGCCTCTTTGAAGCCATTGAATGGAAGAATATGGTATTACGGTCACCTGCATGCAACCATAAAGCCTTTGACCGTTGTCTCCACAAGAGTTCTTCAGAATGGAGCAGATCAGCCAATCTTGATTGGTTCTGTTGCATGCAATACTCTCTGGAGAAAAGCACTGAATCACAGCAGTCTCCAAATCAGCCGATACCCTTCCAATCTCTGTGGCTAGATGTCCATATTCTGACCTGTTCCAATCTGCAAGCCGTTTGCTACAAGTCCGAATCTTATCCACCAGTGCCTGGACAGATGATGCACTCCTTTGTTGCCAGACATCTCGAATCACCTCCTCACAACCTGCATTTTGGACCCACATGTTTTCAAAATGAAAAACCCGCTGTGCCTTACGTGTAGGCTTATCTAGCCGTACCAAGTCCCCTATCTAGCCGCTCCTCTACACGTGATGCTCAAATTCCACGACTCCAAGTATACCAGGAACCAAATACCAATTAATAAAATTATAGAAAAAAATTTAAATATAACAAATCTTAAATATTAAATAAATAAATTGAATAGCTAAATATTAATGAAAGCAATTTTCACTACATTAGTAATTAATATATTATTATTTAAAGTTTCATATTTGAAACTGATTTATTTTTATAATTTAAATTTAAACTAATTTAATCTTATAAAATTAATTAAAACTGAAAACTCTACTTTTAGGATTTTGAAAAAAATTCTTTATTTATAATATTCTTAAACATAAAAGGTAAGTAAAGTAAATATATAAATGTAAATAAAAATAAAAGTAAAAATAATTTATTATTTAAATTTTTTAAAATTTAAATAAATTCAAAATAATTAAATACAATATTTAGGATAATACATGTTTCAAAAAAATAGATTGTTGGCTCTATAGGCTATACCGAGAGGGGGGGTGAATCGGTTTTTCACTAACCTTAGGTTCGTTTTTCGGTTTCTCTTAATTCTCTAGCCTATATTGATATTTTTTAAGTTCTCTTAGCTAGGCAATTATACAATATAAATTCAATGCAATAAACACAAATATAATTGCAAGAAAGTAAAGAGAGAAAGTATAGAGAAATGTACACAAGTGATTTATAGAGGTTCGGCAACCTTGCCTACGTCCTCTACCTTGAGACGCTCCCAAGGATTTTCCTAAATTCACTATCCTTGAATTTGTTACACTCCCTCTTTTCAAGGCTCAAGAGAAACCTCTCTCTTTTCTAGGCTCAAGAGTAACCTCTCTCTTTTCTAGGCTCAAGAGTAACCTCCCTCTTTTTCTTAGGCTAAAGAATAACCTCCCTCTTTTTCAAGGCTAAAAAGAAACCTCCCCTTTTACAAGGAATGAATTGGTTTACAAGAGAAGTAATCAAAGAAGGCCTCTAGATAGGCAAGTGATTACCAATATTAAGCACAAATAAAAGCTTATACAAGATTTGTGCTAAGCACTACAAAGAATAAGAGAATGATAGATGATGGAAGCTTTGTAGCTCTTGATTTGTTGTTTGAGGCTTGTAGATTTGAGGAATATGAGATTTGAAGTTGCTGAGTGGTTCCTCTGCCTTTCTTTAGCTTCTAAGCCTCTATTTATAGTCCCTTGGATGTATTCTAGCTGTTGGGTGGAGCCAAGATTGAATCTGACCGTTGTATCTCACAAAACTAGCCGTTATAGGCTATTTTCGGGCAAAGGGATCGATCCTACTACAGTGGGGATCGATCCCTTTTGTCCAGAATCTTGATTCTGGGCTTCAGGGACCTTGGGAAGACTTTCTGCCAAAAAGGGATCGATCCTGCTACCGTGGGGATCGATCCTTTTCTTCCAGAGGGCATTTTTCCTGCACTTTTGGGTTAGAAATGATATGACCTTTGATCCTAATTCAACCCAAAACATTTATAAGCTTTAAGGGAGTTTTTCTTGACTTTCTCAAATGAAAATATTGTCCAAGAAATCATCAAGTGATTTTCTAAAATGTTTATAAAGAATTAAGACCAATAAGAATATGCATCATTAAATCATGGTCTTAATGTTTGATATGAACACTTGAAATGTATTGAGAAAATCATGTCTGATAAGGCAAATTTACAATATGAATTAAAACATTAAAGCTTACTTTAGTTTTTGTCATTTCAAAATATATATTGCAATTTAAAGCTAACAATCTCCCCCTTTTTGATATGACAAAACTTAATGTAAATTTGATTTGAAAATTCTTTAAAAAAATACTCCCCCTCAAATAAAGCAGGATTTTATAAAGCTCCCCTTAATATAAGCATGGGTTTTGAAAATGAATTTTCCCTCATTATCTCTCCCCCTTAATATCTCTCCCTATATCTATCTCTCCCTTTATCTATCTCTCCCCCTTTTTGTCATAGCAAAAAGAAGGAAAAATAATAAAAAAATATGCTCCCCCTAAAATCATGGCTATGTGAGAACAAATAAAAATGCTCCATCC
This sequence comes from Heritiera fomes, assembly GCA_032173925.1. Taxonomy (NCBI): domain Eukaryota; kingdom Viridiplantae; phylum Streptophyta; class Magnoliopsida; order Malvales; family Malvaceae; genus Heritiera; species Heritiera fomes. The sequence goes on along the minus strand of JAPDPM010000015.1, from coordinate 12,048,720 downwards.
AACAAGAAACATGTTAGTACATGGGACTTATAGCACAAATAAATAAGTCAATATTCTCAAAGAGTATGAAATATTTATGCAATGAATATGACTTATGATCCTATACCAATTGTTTATAAATAATTTTGATACCAATTCTTGATAAGTAATTTTGCAAGAAGGTTCCAATTGGTAAGAAGTTAAGCAAGCACCTAAGTATATCAATTGTTCTCTAAGGTCCAACTAAGGTGCATGGAAATACATCATGATTATGAGCTAAAATTAGATAACATATCATATGCATGTGCTCATAAATCATTTTCAAGAAATATTGTGCATAGAATTAAGATATATAGCAATTAACTACAAATTCTAGCACACAAGAGTTTCATGCAAAAATATCCTAAGAGAATTCTTCTCTATTTGTCATTTCAATCTAAGGAGCATGAGAAGAGTTGTCAATTTAAAGCTCATACCAATTGGCAATTTAGATTTGGCTTACCAATTATTGAAAATATGGTTCCCAATGATACTAATTGTTATTTCAATCTAAATACCAATTGTTACTAATGGTTGACTTAGTTATTTTGCATGAATCCAATATCTATGTGTAGTGTGTTCATGTCAATAAAATAGTCATTCTAAATATGCAAGAATACAACATACATCATCAAATATGCATATGGATTAATTATACATAAGCATACAATCATAAAGTATTAATCCATATTCACAAAGTTATATCATATGGAAGATTTATAAAATCAAAGTATTCAAGCAAACACATTTTCTTCCATGTTTTCATTCACAAAAATCATATGCTCATTTTCCAATTCAAGTCCTTAACCAATTATGAGCAAGGAAAGAGTCAAATAATAAATGCATGGATATCAAGTTTGTTCAAGTTTGCATTTATCTTTGAATGTTGGTGTTGTCATTAAGACCCTAGTTCTTTAAGTACAAGGATGATAAAGTTTTATGCATTTTAACATTTAGGATCCATTTACCATCACAAATTATAGGCCAATGACTATTACCAATTGTTGAATTTACATTTGGAATCAATCCATTAGATGTAAAATTATCATGAAACCTAGTGTGGAATTGATAAGTCAAGCCAATACACATAATCCTATAAGCATGCTTGACTAAGATGAACAAAAGATATGAAAAACACTCATTATGCACAAGTTCATCAATTTCTCAAATATATCCATAAATCATTGAAATAAATCTCAAAATTATGTTTAAGCATTCATTGAAAGTATGTTTCAAGATTATTTCAAGAGTTATGCAAATCATGAATGTTTTCAACAAGAAAAATGATTTTGCACTTGTGAGCTCAAGAAAAATGGTATTGATTGTTGAAAGTGATACCATTTGTTGGAAATGATATTAATTGATGAAGCTGAAGCATGATATCAATGAAGAATGAGTTTTCATATATTACAGATCATTAAAAAGAAGTTAAAACAATGAATTTTAAGTTGAGAAGAGAGAAAATATCAAAACAATGAAAAGTTCTTCTCAATTTCCGTTGAAAACATGCAGGAGTACCTTTTCTGGCCTGGGGGGATCTATCTTGCTACAGTGGGGATCGATCCCTCATATGTTCCTGCAGATTCTGCAGTTGTTTTGACAGAAAATTCAACTTGTGAGGTACCAAAACTCCGTTTTGGAGTAATTTAAGTCCAAGTAAAGGTTTAAACATTTGTAAAACATGATTTTGGACTTGTATGAATGAAAAACCATTTTACAAAAGATTTTGCAATTTTTGAAGAATTTACACCATAAAATGCATTTTTGGCCTCAAAGGAGGTCATTTTGAGATTTAAGCATATTTTGACCAAACCAATGAATTGAATTTCATATATGTCAAAACAAACTTGTTCACATAGATTTTAAGCATATATATCATTAAAGCATACATCTTGTGAACAACATGCCATGATTGTCAACATACAAGTTCTTCATTATTGCTCATGACTTGGCATTTTGCATATATGACATATTTGACAACTTTTGAGCAACTAAATATATTATCTAAACATATCAAACTTGCTCAAACTACAGAAATTCAATAATCATTTCAAATTGACAAATCATGCTTTTCATCCAATCATCCAATGCATCAAGAACTATCCATCAACCAATCAACAATCATTCAACATGCCTTTTATTCATTCAACTCACAATGCACCAATAATCATCAACTAAGTGTCTCATTAAATCAAACAAATAATTTTAATATATATGAGTTTTGAAGAGATAGGATTTAAGCTTACAAAACTCCTTTGCTAGAGAATGCTTTGCCTTGAATAGTTGAATCCACCTTGTGCCATTCTTTGAAGAATTGTTGTGACCTTGCCAAGGATGGATCCTCAAGCTTTTCCTTTTTCTCATTAGCACAAGCAAACTCCATAAGGATGTGTTGAGCATTTAAATTCCATTGTTCCATTGTATTCCCATGCTCTAACACTCCTACAACAACCAAATTCAAGCATGCTTTGGTACCCAAATTTTCTTGGGTCCACGAGAGTTAGTGCAAACAATTTTTGATCCTTTTGGGATCCATTTCAAACACAATTCATCATTGTTTATAGCATGTTTTGGCACCCACATTTTTCTAACCACTCTTCCTCTAAATGTAGTTTTTCTATAAGTGCATGCTTGTGAGGTGTGGCCTATCCTATTGCATAGTGAGCATGTAAGAGATGTATCATGCATGGTATTTTTGCTCACTAGGAAATTTTTAAGATGAGTTTCTTTTTGTTTTTCATTATAACCTAACCCATCTTTGTCAAATAAAGCTCTTTGGGTCTCTAACATGTGATTTAGCTTTTGTTGACCCATATAAAACCTAGAAAATGAGTTATGCAAATTTGTGTTCTTTTTATTTAACTCATTTATTTCTAAGTTTGCCTCTTCTAGTTTCTTTTCAAATTCTATCTTAGCACTTGTCAAGGCTTCATTTTCTATTTTTAATTTAGCAATGATTTTCTTATATTTAGAATTCATACATTGAAATTCATTTGCTAAATCATCAAAGGCATTTTGTAGTTCACTAAAGGTATAATCATTATCTTCACTAGAACTACTACTAGCCTTATCATCACTAATGGCCATAAAGCATGAGTAGGCTACTTCTTCATCTACATTTTCCTCATCGGAGCTATCACTATCGCTCCATGCAGCCACAAATGCTTTCTTCCTAGGCTTCCTATCTTTTTCCTTCCTAAGTAAGGGGCAATCTAACTTGGTATGACCCGGTTCATTGCACTCACAACACACTAAGGGGTCTTTTTCTCTTCTACTTGATTCTCCCCTATGATGTCTCCTATTTTGCTCTCTCTCATTCATTCTCATGAACTTATTGAATCTTTTGGCAAACATTGCCATTTCCTTTTCTTCCTCATTTCCACTCTCATTACTATCATCCTTATGAGTGGAAGACTTAAGTGCTACTCCTACTTTCTTTGAAGGCTCTTCATTTCTTTTCATTTTCATTTCATATGTAAGTAGGGAGCTCATAAGCTCATCTAGAGACAAGGTATTTGGATCCTTAGACTCTTCTATTGCGGTTACCTTTGCCTCCCATGATTTAGGCAAGCTATTCAAAATTTTCTTTACCATTTCAACATTGGAATAAGCCTTGCCTAGAGCCTTAAGTCCATTAATTATATCATTAAACCTAGTGAACATTTCACTAATGGACTCATTTTCTTTCATCCTAAATAGCTCATAATCATGTGTGAGCATTCCTACTTTGGTCTCTTTCACTTGATTGGTCCCTTCATGTGTGATGGCTAATTTGTCCCATATTTGCTTGGCATTCTCACATAGGGAGACTCTATTATATTCATTAGGGCCTAATGCACAAAAGAGAGTGTGCATAACCTTGGCATTCAATTGTGCCACTCTCATATCATTTGTGTTCCACTCATCCTCTAACTTAGGGACATCTTTTCCATCTACTTTCTTCATGGGAATTCTAGGACCATTCACTATAATTCTCCACACTTCATAATCATTGGATTGCACAAATAACATCATTCTAGTTTTCCAATATGAATAATTTTCGCCATTGAATAGTAGAGGTCTAACTAATGATTGTCCCTCTTCTCCTAGGGGTGTGCCTACATTCAAGTGAGCCATTTTAGATCATTTTGCTCGATAGAGGTTAGTCTAAATCAATCTCGAGCCCAAGTTCTGATACCAATTGTTGGCTCTATAGGCTATACCGAGAGGGGGGTGAATCGATTTTTCACTAACCTTAGGTTCGTTTTTCGGTTTCTCTTAATTCTCTAGCTTATATTGATATTTTCTAAGTTCTTTTAGCTAGGCAATTATACAATATAAATTCAATGCAATAAACACAAATATAATTGCAAGAAAGTAAAGAGAGAAAGGATAGAGAAATGTACACAAGTGATTTATAGAGGTTCAGCAACCTTGCCTACGTCCTCTACCTTGAGACGCTCCCAAGGATTTTCCCAAATTCACTATCCTTGAATTTGTTACACTCCCTCTTTTCAAGGCTCAAGAGAAACCTCTCTCTTTTCAAGGCTCAAGAGAAACCTCTCTCTTTTCTAGGCTCAAGAGAAACCTCTCTCTTTTCTAGGCTCAAGAGTAACCTCTCTCTTTTCTAGGCTCAAGAGTAACCTCCCTCTTTTTCTTAGGCTAAAGAATAACCTCCCTCTTTTTCAAGGCTAAAGAGAAACCTCCCCTTTTACAAGGAATGAATTGGTTTACAAGAGAAGTAATCAAAGAAGGCCTCTAGATAGGCAAGTGATTACAAATATTAAGCACAAATAAAAGCCTATACAAGATTTGTGCTAAGCAGTACAAAGAATAAGAGAATGATAAATGATGGAAACTTTGTAGCTCTTGATTTGTTGTTTGAGGCTTGTAGATTTGAGGAATATGAGATTTGAAGTTGCTGAGTGGTTCCTCTGCCTTTCTTTAGCTTCTAAGCCTCTATTTATAGTCCCTTGGATGTATTCTAGCCGTTGGGTGGAGCCAAGATTGAATCTGACCGTTGTATCTCACAAAACTAGCCGTTATTTATATTGTCCAATTTGGAGTGCACTCTGAAAGGCTATCATTCTGCACGATTTTTATCGGAGTGCACCACGCAGAGCAATCACTCCAATTCGTGTCCCCATGAGTGCTTGAACTCAGGACCTTTAGGTACCTAAGCCTTACACTCATGATACCAACTACTTGTGAGGAAAGCATAGTTATCAAAATTGTACGATACGTGATATATATCGTATGATATGATCCACTATAAAACTGATACGTATCGATATAAAGAATCGAATTTATAATGAATTGGTAGCGTATCTATTGATATACAAGTGAATTGATGTGTATTGTATGATATATCGATACACTTTTTAGTGAAATTAGGCTAGGCCTAATCAAAATCTGATTTGACCAAAATTACTAAAAATGAAAATCTAATAGTTTTTTAACTTAAAAAAAAACTTAAAAACAGATTCTCTACATTATTTAATCTTGAGAATTTGAAAAAAAAGTTAAAATTTTAATTTAGTTAGTAAATTAAAAATAAAAATACATAAAAAAATATCATTTAAAAAATATACACTATTAATTAGCATTTTAAGAGTTTGCAGACAATCATATTTTTTGTTTTTATCATAACTCATTTAATCCCACTAATATGTATAATATTTTTTTTATTTTTTTAAACTAAAAGTTTTTAAAACATATTCTTTACACAATTTAATCTTGAAAAATTGAAAAAAAAAATTTTAGTTAGTAAATTAAAAATAAAAAATATTATTTAAAAATATATACTATTAATGAATATGTTAAAGGTTTGCAAACAATCATTTTTTTTATTTTTACCATATACTTACTTAATCCTATTAATATTAATAATACTTTTATTTTTTATTGATCTTAAATATGTACGTATTATTTAAAATTCATTTTAAAATTATTTACTCTTTCTTACGATATGATACTCGATTTTTAAAAATAAAATTTCGATTTATAATACATGCTTCCGTTTAATAACTATGGAGGAAAGTATTAAACAATTTGTTTCCAAGCATGCCCTTATAATATTTGGCAAATTACAAGAATGCTAAAGTGATGAAGGTCTTCTTTTTGACCGTTGCTCAACTCTAGTTCTTTGTTTCCAAAGAGGCAAAATCAATTTCCAAAAGCAAAATCGAGCTTGCATTGTTGTTAAAGAAACAAAGCATTAGAAAAAATTGCTTTCTATCCCATGAATGCAACAAGTGCAAATATTTTCAAAAACCCAATTCAGAAAAGGAAAATAAGGGCTCATATTAAGTGTAGAGATCGGATTTTAATTCATTGAGAGAAAAACCTAGAAGGAATATGAAAAGAAAATAAAAAAGAGAAAGTAGGAAAATTTGAGATACCAAAACTTGAAAAGAAGACGGATCTTCAAGTTTTTCCTCTTTGCCTTTATAAGTCTTCTCTACGATCTTAATCAAGAATCTCTCATTCTAATCACAGCCCTTTGTTTGCCCACTGTAAGATTATCTTTGGAATGGAAAATTTTAACAGAAGGAAAGCTTTGAAATTTTTTGCAGATTTTTTTGTAGAAAGAAGCAAGCCAGAGATACGGTATTTTTTGTGAAGTTCATTAGAGTTTAGAAATTGGTGAACAAATATAGTTTTATTAATAGATAATTATTACATATATTATCATTTAAGGGTTGTGGCTCAATTGGCAACACAGGTTGAATTTGTGGGAAGACTTCTTGGGTTCGACTCCCACTAAACACATTTTTGGAGAGGGGTGAAGAGCCTTAACTGTGACTAAACCCCGAATAGGATTAAATCTCAGACTATTAAAACGGATGAGGATATCTGTTATCTACATCAAAAAAAATTATTACATATATTATCAGTAGAATTTTTTTTACTCTACAAACGATATTAAGATAATAACATGTCTTATAAGGCAAATTCTACAGTAAGGTCACAAAAATTGACCTTATTTTAAGGTCATGGAATTAGAACCATTGGATTATTCAAATCTAATATAAACCGTTGATGAAATTTTAAAAATTAAAAAACTCTTTAGCTTGGTAACCTGCTAAACCAATTATTAAAATTAACATTATTTACTAAATATTATTAAATTTATACTATTATATTACTAATATAGCCTTGTTATAATTGTAGTACTATTCTTCTTCTTATATAAACATTTTTATTGTTTTTAAACCCTAATTCCTAAATCATAAACCCCAAATCATAAACCCCTTCATTCCAATTTTTGTCTGTTTTACCTTTAATCCAGTTTGTAGCTGTCTCACTATTTTATAAATCCTAAACTTTAAGCCTAACCTCAATCAAATAGTTGTTCTTCTTTATTCCCCTCTTATATTTTTAACAATGGGTAAGTTTATGGAAGAGAATCGCATAAACGATGAAAATTGCGATGAAAAGTGCGAAGAACAAATGATTAACAAAGAATGTCCTCCCAAGCGACCAAGAAATCATTATATTTTTTACCAGTAAGTTTTTTAATTCTTGACATGTTTCAGGCAGTTGACTGCCTGATTTTATAAGTGTTTCGAAACAAAATTTATCCGGGAAGTCGACTGCTCGATGGAAACAGTCGACTTCCTGAGAGAAAATTTATCGCAGAACGTTAGAATGCGTAAGGCGGTCGACTGCTTAATAACCCAGTCGACTACCTACTGCCATGGTAACATTCTGTTTCTTATTTTCCCATAGGCAGTCGAATGCTTTACAATAGAATTCGACTTTCGTAATATAGCAGTCGGCTGCCTTAATATAGCAGTCGACTGCTATATATGTGCATTTACAAAGCATTACATTGGAATGTGTGATATTTCCTTAGCTATTTCAGTTTATAGTATTGTCTTTTAAGAATAACATTTTCTTAATTTTATGATATACAGCCAATCAATATGCGCTGACAAGAAAAATTTAAAGAAGATGACAAACTTAAATGAGGTGAAAATCTTTGTCAAATTCAGTTCATATGTACATTGTAGATCAAATCATATAAAATATTTATATAATCTTTTATTTAAATTTAATTATTTGACAGGTTGCAAAAGAATTTTAATCTCTTCCTGATGATACGAAATTAGTTTATGATGAATTAGCGCGTACTGACCGCCTGCGGTATGGTAAAGAAAAGAAAGTTATGAATTCAAAACTGAACAAGGTATGTGATTTTAATGAATGTGTGATATTGTTTTATAACATAAACGATTAAAAAATTGTTTATAGATAACAATTTTCTAATAAAATTATACTAATTTGGTGGTAAATATTTTTAAATGTAGGTTTCTTGGGATACATGTAGTCCACATCGATTTTGTAGGTTATTGGTAAATATTAAATCAAAATGCCATAATTTAATCCGTAGTATCGGTTTAGGACGCTTGCTACATATTCAGGAGCATAAATTGAACAAGGATTTTTGCTTGTGGTTGATTGAAAGGGTAGATATAAAAAAACAATGTTTGAATTTGTACTGTCATGAGATATCATTGACTCCTGAAATAGTATCTGTCATTCTTGGCGTCTCAATTGAGGGCTCCCTTGTTCGATCTAAAATTGATGAGTCAGAAAAATCAAGTGTTTGTAAGCAATTTCGTGTTCACAAGGGTTCCATGTTGCTTACTGAATTAGAAGAACAAATTCCATCATTACCTCCTAATTCTCACATCGCTAGCATAAATTAGATTAGAATTATCGTAAAACTAAATAAATTAAATGTAAATTTAGCTAAGGATCATCATAAATTAATAGAAGATGCTCGTAGCTTTAATAATGTTCATCGTAAAAATGATGAGATTTGTCATAAATTTAAGTAGATTGTTCGTAAATTTAATAAGGATCATCATAAAAATTATGAAATTCATCTTAAATTTCAATAGATTGTTCGTAAATTTAGTAAGGCTAATCGTAAAAATGATGAGATTCATCGTAAATTTGATAAGGATAATCGTAAAAATGATGAGATTCATCGTAAATTTGGATATATTGTTTGTAAATTAAATAAGGATAATTGTAAAAATAATGGGATTCATAGTTAATTTAAGTAGATTGTTCGTAATCTTAAAAAAGATAATCACAAAAATTATAAGATTCTTAATAATACTAATACTTTCAACCAAAAAAATAATAAATTATAAGCTTTCGGGAAAAAATTTCATGGAGAAAGGAAGTCGACTTCCCGAGAAAGGAAGTCGACTTCCCATGTGCATTCTGTTTCTAGAATGCTTCTGGCGACGACGCAGTCGACTGCTATAATTAAGCAGTCGACTGCTACCTGCTACATCGACATTAGCATTTTGTTTCTAGAATGCACATGGGAAGTCGACTGCCTTTCTCGAGAAGTCGACTCCCCATGAAAAATATCTTTTTAAATATTTTGTTAATATTTTTTTATTTATTAATGTAAATTTAATAAAAATAAGAATAAAAATAAAAGAATAATCATAAAAAAATTAACAATTATATGTACAAATTTTTATAATCAGCTTAAAAATAATGTAATATACATATAAATATAATGCTTAACTGTAAATTTAATTAGAATCGACATAAATATAATAATAAACAATTGTAGTAATAATCATCATAATATTGATCACCACCAACACCATCAAAACGAATAGAATAATAATTGCAATAATGATAATAATTTAAAAAAAAAACAAAGTAAAACTTGATTAGGTTTACGATCTTCTTGAGTCATTGTTAAGATAACTGAATTCGACTTGACTTTTTAGCCAACTACCTTGGACTTAATATCTAAATTCAATAATAAGTGAATGTTGAATTAAATAATCAAATTATTTATCTTATTTCCTAAAAGTAAATTCCGGAAGCCTATTTTTATATTAATACATCAAATTATTATCATTAAACATCAAACATTAGAGTATGCATTAAACTAATACAAGTAGCGCGCAGTTGATAACAATAATTGTAAAATTATGATTACTAATCATGAAATCATTATATTACCATAAAAATATAGTAATAAGTGTAAAGTTACTAGAATTAACTTAAAACTATTAGAATCATTATAAAAGTTATGATATTAATTGTAAATTCAATGCGATTCATAGTAAAATTTATTATATTCATCGTAAATTTTATGATATTCATCGTAAATTTTATGATATTCGTCGTAAATTCAATGAAATTTATCGTAAATTTTACGAGATTCATCGCAAAATTTATTAGATTCATCGTAAATTCATGTGATTCACGTAAAATTTATTACATTCACTGAATACATCGTAAAATATATCTAATTGATCATAAAATTTATAACACTTATCATAAAATATATGACATCTTAAATTTTATTATATTAATAAAATCTATAATAATTAGCAAAAAAATTAATGTAACTCAGGATAAATTTTAAGTAATTAATTATAAAAATACTAAGAGTTCAAATAAATGATAATTAACAGTAAAATAAATCACATATTAAATATGGCAGTCGACTGCTATTATAAGAAGCCGACTGCCCATATGCTAGAATCAATCTGTAGAGTAAAATAACTGGGAAAGTCGACTTCTATACACGGGAAGTCGACTTCCCAAACTTTTCTGGTCAATTACCTTATATTTTTTTAATATTAATGGGTAATATCGTAATTTAATTTTGATTAATGGTTAAAGATGTAAATATAAATATTTTCTTACCTTTTAGAAGGATAAATATGTAATTTAAATCTTTTTAATTAAATTATGGTTTATCTGTTAACCTGTTAAGCAATTATTAACATATTTAAATAATTTTTAAATTTTATTCAATATCTCATGAGATATTGAATATCTCATAAGATATCATGACCTTACAATAAGGTCGATATTTTGCGACCTTACTGTAGAATCTCCCTGTCTTATAAAAAAATATTAAAAAACTAAAAAATAAATAAAATACATTTATCATGATTCTAACCCGACTTGTAAAGTGAAAAAAATTTATTAACAGTGTATGAAATAATTATTTTTTATTAATTTATTTATAATGAGTTTTGACCTTAATTGTGACTCATAAATTTATTATTAATAAATTAATTACGAAAATATTTCAATAGTTAATAAATTAGTAATTAATAATAATTATATTAAATATTTAATATTAATTGATTATTAATAATTATGAATTAATTTAGTAATAATTATAAATTAATTAATTAATAATTAGTCATAATTTATTTATTAATCATTAATCATAACTTTACTATTAATTAGTTTATTAATTAATAATTGATGATTATTTGTCTATTTATATTAATTATTAATTAGAATAATTAGTTATAATCATAAACATATTAATAATATTCTTAATTAATAATTAATAATTATTTTAATAATAAAGATAAAAGAGAAACTTTTAAACTTATTTCAACCATATTCATTCACCTAACCAAACATATTAATATCCTTTCTTATTATTTTCTATTCCAATGAATCAAATTTCATAATTTATATTCTATTTTTTAACTCATTGCAATTTATTAGAAAGGTCAAATAAACAATTTTATTTCGCGGAATAATAGCCAAATAAGCCCTCGACCTTAAGCCCAAAATGGAATTAAGCCCTCAACGTTTTATTTCGTGGCAATCAGTACATAAACTTTTATTTTAGTAGAAATAAACCCTAACCTTCTTAAATTATGCAATTAAGTTCAAATCTGTTAAATGACACTAACTGCCGTTAGTGAAAGCTGACGTGGATAGCTTACTTAGCTGCCACGTGGCATGCCACATGTGCAATACTAACGGCAGTTAGTGTCATTTAACAGATTTGGACTTAATTGCATAATTTTAGAAGGTTGAGGGTTTATTTCCACTGAAATAAAAGTTTATGGACTGATTTTCACGAAATAAAAAGTCGAGGGCTTAATTCTATTTTGGACTCAAGATCGAGGGCTTATTTGATTATTTTACCTTTATTTCGCATTTATATTTCTACGTTTAAGAAAAAAAAAAGGTGAATTTGATGAAACGTGTCGCGGAGTCAGAGGGATCCCTCCAAAGTGGGGAGTTTTGAAAGTGAAGACTCAAAGCGCGCAACTGATTAATGTCTACGGGGCGCCACCATGTGGGACGGTGGTTTTTGATGGGCCCATTTTATAAAAGAATCCAAGTTAGCCGAATTAATAATAAACCTGCCCGGCCTATTGGACCCACCACCAACCCTTCAATGCTCCATACGTCGCCGTTTGGTCATCACTCCCTCCTTTCCCCCCCCCCCCCACGACACGTGCCGCACGTGTCCCCAAACTGCCTTCAAAATTCAAAAATCAAAGTTTCTGTCTCTCTCCTCCTTCTCCTCCTCTCAGTGACGGATTCCTCTACTTTCTTGCTCTTCCTTTTGAATCTTGTCTGAAGCCAAAGCTAAGGAAACAAAGAAGCTTCTTTTTCTTTTTGAATCGGGTGATCCGATTGAGATCCGACTAAGTGTTAATCGGGTGATCGGGTGCATTGCATTTTCTTCTTTGATTTCATTTCAAGAAGGGACAGAGAAAGGGAAGCTTTGGATCGTAGCGTCGAAGTTTTTGTTTTCTTTTTTTCTTTATTAATAAATTTATTACGGTATAATAATTGAGAAGGGAGAGAGTTGGGAGATGAACGGAATGGGGAGACAGGGGCAGAGATCTGGTGCGGCTGGAGTGCAGGTGCACCATCAGAGACAATACTCAGATAACTTCTTGGAAACGACGTCGAACGGGAGATGGCTTCAGTCTGCTGGTCTTCAGCATCTTCACTCTTCTAACAGCTCAATTCCTCCTCTTCAGGTTTTCAAATTTTTTTTTTTTGATTTTGTTGTATGTTTGGTTCAGGATAATATGCAAAATATAAAATGAAAATAGCAATAATTTTTATAGAAAATTTGCTATTTTTAGTGAAAAGAAACTGAAAATATGTGGATCTTTTTTAGATCTAATTATATAATTTTTAAGTCTTAACCTTTTATTTTGTTGTTTGGAAAAGGAAAACTGTGAGAAAGCCGGCTATTTTTTTGGTGTTAAAACAAAAAAAATGAGAGTGTAGTTTTTCGTATACAGAGCATAAATGGGTTTTCCTCTTTATGGATAAATTCTTAATCTTTTTTGTAGATCTAAAATTGCTTTGCCAGAGAAAAATCTACTAGAAAAAGATAAATTTTATGTTAATTTGTTAAAAATTTTGATGTTCTATTGACGTTCTACTACTTGAATAAATAGAAATGCTGAGAAAAATCAGAAAGAGAAGGGAAGGTATTTGTTAAAGGGTTAGCTTCTGTATATTTGTGGATCAATATTCAATACAATGTACATATGTGGTTATTATTTCGAATACTTGATTATGTTTTGCGGCTTGATTTGAAAGCAGGATTATGCGTTTTATGGAGGCGGAGGTGGAGGAGGAGGAGAAGGAGGACAGGGGTATGGAATGTATAGGAATGTGCAGAAGGGCTTTAATACGGGGAATGACTCTTTCACGGATCCTACGACTCCTCCAGTTAGTTCACGACCATCAATCCAGAGGAAGAATGGTGAAGACTCGCCCAATGAGTTCAGTCCTGGTCTCTTAGATCTGCATTCTTTTGATACAGAGCTTCTGCCTGAGGTTTGTCACGTGTAATATCTTCCAAAAGTTATAGTCATTTAGTGAATGTAGATTTTACGGTCATGTTTGGCGAATAGGATGAAGATAGAATAATATAATATAAGATTATGAATATGATAATATTAGATTATATCACCTTATCTTATGTTTGATATGTACAAAGATTAAGAATAGAATATGATGATTTTTTATATTTTTCACAATATTTGTTATGTGTAAAATTAAAAATAATATAAAATGATTTTTTTAAGTACTCTTTTTTAAAGTTACATAATTTAAATTATAAATTTTTTTGTTATAAATATAAATGAAAAATTAAAAATTTAAATATTATTTATAATATTATAATTAATAGTCCAATTTATTAGCTGATTTTTTAATAAAAGATTACTTCTAAAAAATTTATATTACTTTTTCAAAAAAATTATTTTGTTAAGAAATGAATTTTTATAAAAAGCATTTTCTGTATTTTTTCATTTTTTCCTTTTTGTTTTTATTTCTTTTATATGATTTAAATTTAAAATAATTTTTTATTGTAAATTAAATATATTTATTTTTAGAAAATTGAGTTTTTCTTGGAAATAAGTTTATTTTTTAATTACATTAAATTTTCCAAAAGACTATTCTTAAATATTTTTCTTTATTTTTATGGTTTCTTTATCTTCTTTCTTTTTTTTTTGTCAATTGTAAGGAAATATAGAAAACAAAAAAAAGAAAAAATATAAGTTAAATTTAATAATTCAATTTTGATGAATTAAAAAATATATAATTTCTAATAATATATGGTTAATAGTCACTTTTCTTTATTTTTTTTTTAGGCAAAAAGAAAAAAATTAAGAAAGAAAAAATAAAAATTTAAATGTAAGAAAAAACTAGTTAAAAAATATATTTTATAATAATTTTTATGTTTGAAAATTTATTTTCTAAAAAATAATTTAAAAAATGTATACAAGAAAATATTGTTTTATCAAAATTATAGTTTTTCTTTAATCAAAAACAAGAAAAGAAAAAGAAGGAAAAATGAAAAAGAAAGAAAAAAATTATATTAATCAATTAATTAATTAAAGATCCTTACTATTTTATTAAATGTTTAAGTTAATTTTTAAATATAAATATTAATGATAAAATAATAAAATATGAGTATTTATTTCTAATCCTATGGGATTAGGAATAATCTTCACCTTTTGGACAGGATTGAGTTATCTTATACTAGGAGGATGACTAATCCTCCTTGCAATCCAATCCTTCCTTTAATGTGTGCATCAAACATAAGATAGGATAATTATCATCCTATCCTATCCATTATCTTATGCACCAAACATAACCTACATGTACTATGTATGGCTAACAGCTTATACTTATGTGTGTGATATGCAGTCCGTGTTTATAGTTAGCTTTTTGTATTTGCAAGTCGTACTTCTGTCCATTAAATAAGAAGCATCAATGAACTTGAAATATATTTGTACTTTTGTTTCCTCAAGAACAAGAAGTAAGCAAGTTAAACTTTTGAGATTCGATTGCATGAGTATTTGGACCTGTGGATATGATCCTGAAAATTGTAAGATGTGTTAAATCTTCTTTGGATATTTTCATTTTTGCTTTTGCTAAGGAATTGAAAATTAAAAATTCATAGGGGGAGTAATTTAATTTTTCATGCTTAGTTTTGTTAATGCTTTTTGTTTATTGGTGACAGTTGCCAGTTTCCAACCTGTATGATGGTCCTTCTATCCATAATCCTGTTCGAGGCAGAAGCTTTGATGACTCTGAACCCTATATTTCAAACAACAAACAAACAGGAAGAGCTTGTGGCGTGCCAGAGAACAGCCTTATGAAAAGCTTTGCTGCAGAAAAAGAGAAGGTCAATTCAGTTGCAAAGATCAAAGTTGTGGTATGTTTTTGTTCTGCTGATTTACCTTTGCTTATCTCTTCTTAATTTGATCTGTTTTTGTTCTGTTTTCACACTAATATGAATTCGTGCTGAATCCTAGTTATGCATGACATGCTTTGCTCAAGTAAAATAATGCTCAACATCATGTTTATCTTACATGCACTACTAATATCACCCAACTAATAGTTTCTATGGGTTTTTGATTGCAGGTGCGCAAGAGACCTCTCAATAAAAAAGAGTTAGCAAAGAATGAGGAAGATATTATAGAGACACTTTCCAATTCCCTAGTAGTCCATGAGACTAAGCTTAAGGTAACAATAATCCTCTTCAAGCACAACACTATACAATACAGCAAAGGTGAACTAAGAACTTAGGGATCAAAATGAACCCAGAGAATCTCTAAATGGGCGTATTCCAATCCTATGCCCTGAAGTAATTAATAAAAATGTGAATGGGACTACGGGCATGCTGTCTTCGCATTTAATGATTTGAGAAGCAGTTATGTACAGCAATCAGCAATCTCAAGGGAGGCTCAATTATATTTTTAGAGTTTCTGTGTTAAATAAGTATTTATAGTCTTTCTTGCAAGAAACATTATATATTTGTTATGCCATGCCATAGCATGTTAAAAAACTAATAGCATTTTCTGTTGTGTTCATTTATCACTTGGCTTTTGACACATGTCAATCACTCATCAAGCATTGTAGCAAATTTAGATCTTTGAGTATGAATTTATCCTCATACTACAAGTTTTGATGCATTTAATTCTTGACATTTTGTAGGTTGACCTGACAGAATACATGGAGAAGCATGAATTTGTTTTTGATGCAGTGCTAAACGAGGAGGTCTCAAATGACGAGGTAAGTAGATGATCTAAATTTATTAGTGGATAAAAGAAGAATATATTAAGACGTGGATTTCCTAGAATGGTATTTTTCTCAGCTTATCTTGGTCTGATTTATTTTCTGTAGGTCTATCGTGAGACTGTGGAGCCCATAGTTCCTATAATTTTTCAGCGGACAAAAGCAACTTGTTTTGCATATGGTCAAACAGGTGAATAGCTGTCACCAAACTCTTGGATAGATGCTAATACACTATGATGAAATTGGTTTTGCGTGACCAAAAATTTGAATTTATTCGTTTTACTGTAATATTTGTATAATTTTAAATCGTTCTGGATATATTATTCTTAGCAATTTTTTGGCATAATCCCTTCAGTCATTTGTGAGGATAAATGTGTTATCCCTATGGAGGGACATTAGCCTTTTCATTTTATCTGCCGAAATTTGGCAAAGTTGAAGGATGCTTTTACTGTTTTTACTGCAAAATTTTCTTGTTGGACACTAAAATTTATCTTCTTCCTCAAGTCATCTTTGAATTACAGCCTTAAGCCATCTTTCACTTATAGGTCTTTCTCTTGTTCAGGAAGCGGAAAAACCTATACCATGAAGCCACTTCCCCTTAAAGCCTCTCGGGACATCTTGAGGTTGATGCACCATACCTACAGGAACCAAGGGTTTCGGTTGTTTGTGAGCTTCTTTGAGATATATGGAGGAAAACTGTTTGATCTCCTCAATGATAGGAAGTAAGTTGTTATAGGCATTCTCTTTATTTAGTCTAGGAGTGTAATCAAGTCAAGTCGAGACAATTCAGCATTAGGCTTGAGCTCAGGTCAAGCATGATTGAGCTTGGTTTTTGAAGCTTGACTTGATATAATACAATCGCCTGAGCTTGATTTAATAAACTTGAACTCAAATCGATAAACTCGATTTGTCAATTTTAAACCTAATATTATGAGAGTAAAATGGTAAATTAATAATAAAATATTAAAAAATTATATAAAAAAAGCTTGATTAGGCTTGTGAGCTGCTTAAGCCAGATATTAAAATACTTGAACTCAGCTCGACTTGTTATTCGAGCAGCTCGAGATCGAGATTGGGTTGAAAATAAATAAGTCAAACTCGAGTAATCATAGAGTTGTGCACGAGTAGCTTCACTCATTTACACCCTTAATCTTGTTAGTGCTATTGGTTTCTAAATTCACTGAAAGCTAATCCTTCTCTGTGCAGAAAACTTTGCATGCGAGAGGATGGTAAGCAGCAAGTTTGCATTGTGGGTCTGCAAGAGTACAGAGTATCAGATGTAGAGACTATTAAGGAGCTTATTGAGAAAGGAAGTGCCACAAGAAGTACTGGTACCACAGGTGCAAATGAGGAATCCTCCCGTTCTCATGCCATACTTCAGCTTGTTATCAAGAGATCTGTTGACGGAAATGAATCGAAGCCTCCCCGAGTTGTTGGCAAGCTCTCCTTTATAGATCTGGCTGGAAGTGAACGAGGTGCAGATACTACGGACAATGATAAGCAGACAAGGTATCGTGCGTGTTTCAATTGCAAATTATATGACTTTGGATATAGAGCAGATTGAGTTACAGAACTTGATATTTTGATGTAGTACTGGAGGCAGTAGTTGAAAAAAGTAGCAATATTGTTAGTATCTGATATTAAATTTAGATTACAATGCTTTGTAACTGGATATATGCTACATTTGTCTAACGGACAAAATATTGGGGACAAAATGTTATGCCTAAATAGTCCAAAGTTTCTGCATTCTCTCAGCTTTCAAGTCATCGAGGTGTCTTAGTTTCTTAAGCCTCTTAATTAGTTTTACATAAATGATTATTATCAAGTCTGACATTTCAAAGTACAAGGGTGTTTAAGAAGTCTAAACAATCTGGAGTTGATATTTTTGCAGATGAAATTTGGTTCCAATTCATGAGTTCAGCTCTAACATCATACATTTTTTTCCAATTCAAGTCATCGAGGCGTCTTAGTTTCTTAAGCCTCTTAATTAGTTTTACATAAATGATTATTATCAAGTCTGACATTTCAAAGTACAAGGGTATTTGAGAAGTCTAAACCACCTGGAGTTGATATTTTTGCAGATGAATATTGGTTCCAATTCATGAGTTCAGCTCCAGCATCAGACATTTTTTTCCTTCATGTGGGACAAATTTTAGATATTTACTTAATTAATTTTTCTGGATGTGCTTGTTTAATTTAGACATTTCTATTTCTGATGCAGAATGGAAGGTGCAGAGATCAACAAGAGTTTGCTTGCTTTGAAGGAGTGCATAAGAGCTCTTGACAATGATCAGGGTCACATTCCTTTTAGAGGCAGTAAACTGACAGAGGTTCTAAGGGACTCATTTATGGGCAATTCACGTACTGTTATGATATCTTGCATTTCACCAAGCTCTGGGTCATGTGAACACACTCTGAACACCTTAAGATATGCTGATAGGTGAATAAGACTTATTTGATTATAAATTTGTTGCAATATCTGTTTTAAATCTATTCTGCTTTTGGTTTTAGTTGCTTTTTCCTTTTGTATATTTGATTTCTATTCAATTTTAAACTACATCCAGGGTGAAGAGCCTTTCAAAAGGGGGAAATCCTAAGAAGGATATATCATCTTCCACCTTAAACCTGAAAGAATCAACTGCTCAGCCCTTTTCTTCGGTTTTACCAACTGCATCAACCTTTGAGGATGATATTAACGACACATGGCCTGATCAAAATGAAATAGATGATTTTGATGCATCAGAAGATTCCTATGAGCAGGAAAAACTGATGTGGAAGAAAAATGGGAAGCCAGATCAATACAGTTTCTCTTCCTCAGAGGACAGATTAAGGAAGCCTAATGGTCAGACAAAGTGGAAGGAATCACTGAGATATGATTTTAAGCATTCAAAATCAGATGATGATGATTTGAATGCCCTCCTACAGGTGATTTTTGTGAGAGAATGATTATTGTTAGAGACATGAAAAGAAGTTTGTTTATATGTTAAAGCCTCTGTGCTTCTTTTACTCAGGAAGAGGAGGATCTTGTAAATGCTCACAGAAAACAAGTGGAGGAGACTATGAATATTGTCAAAGAGGTAAACAATTTGACCATTTAATTTTTAAGTTTTTGTTTTTCATCTTGATATAATCTGAGTTCTGAACACATTCTTTACCTCATTGATTTGCTATATCGTAATTCATAAAGCGGTAATTATAACTGGCACGCTTATTATGTTGACATCTTTTAATGTTTCACTGAATTTGCATTTAACATTTACAGGAGATGAACCTGTTGGTTGAAGCAGACCAACCTGGGAACCAGCTGGACGATTATATATCTAGATTGAATGTTATTCTTTCTCAGAAGGCTGCGGGCATCATGCAATTACAAACTCGCTTGGCTCATTTCCAGAAGCGCTTAAAGGAGCATAACGTTTTAGCATCTTCTTCTGGCTCTTGATTATGGCGATGAAGATAGAAGTCAAATTATGGATTTGATTTCTCCCAAAATACATTGCTAGATTGGCCTAATCAAGGGTTTGGTTAAGCCTTTTTTTTTTTTTAAGGGAGAGTATATTTGAATTTGGTTTCACAGCTGTTTGCTGGATGATTCTCTGGTTATCATGTAGCCGTCATTGCTGCTGTAGGGGATGTAACCCTGCCCTCTCATTCTTTGACTTAATGTTTTTTTTTTCCTTCAACAAGCTTTAGGCAAAGCAATGGATTTGCAAGCCTCTTGGCAAGCTATGCTATTGTAAAGTTCTGCGGCATTGGAATTGGATTCATTATTCCAGTATGTCTCAGACTATTCAATGTTTCATTTAAAAAAAAAGCATTACTTATATTTATTCTATTTTTATACTATCTTTTGACTTCTGTAATGTACTGAATTTTTTTATTTAAATGTATTTGTAAATACAAAAAATTAAATGGATTTATTATTCCAATATGTCTAGGACTAATCAATGTTTCACAAAAAAAAAAAAGAAAGAAAAAGCATTACTTAAATCTATTCTAATTTTTTACTAGCCTCTGACTTGTGTAATACACGGAATTTCTTATATAAATATATTTGTAAATACAAAAATTAAACTTAAAATTTACTAATTTATATGTTTAAAGTAAATGTACAATAAATAAAATAAAATAAAAATATTAACTTAAAATAAAATTTTTGTTTTTGTTTTTAAAAAAAATTAACAAATTTTATAGCATATGATAAACAATAATTAAGGAATAACAAAATGTCCAAATATCTTTTTTTTTGTTCATTAAATGTCCAAATATCTAAAAGAATAAAATATCCAAAATTTTAATGATATTTGGTTTAATTAATAGTTAGACTATTTAATTACAGAGATGTTAAATGAGTTGTACTGGGCTGACACAGTTTATTTAGTTCTTGTGTTAATGGATTGTGTTAATCCAGCACTATTCACAAGGCCAACATGGCAAACATGGCGTAAGGCCCTTAAACTCATGAGTCATGCTGGCCAGGCACAATACTATTTTTGTGTTGGGTCGTGCTCATTAATATATATTTTTTTAATATTTTTAAAAAGTTTTCCATTTATTATTTTAAATAACATACAAAATAAAAATATAATAAACACATAACTTACCTGATTCAGAGAAATGCTTTACATTCACAAAGAAATATAATAGAATGTAAATTCTTTCACTGCCAGGTGCTCACAGCATTGGAGTGATCCACTGCAAATTCTTTCAAATACTTCTGTGTAACTTCGGTGGGGCTGATGAGCCAGACCCAACTCTTGATTCTGAATTTCTCAGCAATGAGATCAAAATGTCTCAATAGCCACTCATCAATATCAACATCACCAGCACCATCCCTTCTTTTGATGGTTCATCTCCAACCGCTCGATCACCGTCATTTTACAACTCACTGTCATCGGAAGCAGCAGCATCACCTTCATCTGAAAAATTATTATCTTCTTCACTGAAGGATCAAGGAATGGCGATGACCTATGAGGGACTGGAGCAGACTTTGGCACATTGTACTATGGCAGACTTTGCATGGTAAAGTGATCCTCTATGCTGAAAAGCAGCTAATGCTAGGGGAAGAAACTGGAATATGGGTGATGCAGTGTGTGATTCAGGACTCAACCGATGAAAAGGCTTCATAGAAAGTATAAACCATATGTGTATTAAAAGAGAAACTCCACATTCTCATGATGCCAGAAGGCGCAATTGACACTAATGATTCAAATAGTCAATCTCTGTGCTTCATCGAAGCAAGTTTATTCGCAGAAAGATTTGGCGATAGACCAGTTACATGCCAACATACAATACTGAAATCCTGATGAAACTTGTATTGGTAACAATAAACGCTCAAACAAATTATCAGAGAGAAACAGCACTAAAAGCTAAGGTAACAGAACGCAGATGAACACAACACGGAAAGAATTTAGGATAAGAAAACAGATTCATATGCATAAGAAAAGCTGTGGGGGACATGATCTACAACCTAATTGATCCCAATCTTCGCTTTGAACTTTTAATGCTGGCAGAGGCCTGTGGAACAGAGAATTCTGAGTACATGTCCACAAAGAACTTGTCGACAATAGAAAGGTACACAGGACTTCTAAGCCGAGAATAATAATGGAGTGCCTCTTCTACATCCAATACATGTTCCATATCACCAACATCCATCATCTCCAGTTCCTTCATCTTTTGTGCTAACGCATAGCTTCCACCATTTCTCTTGTAATAATCTTCTTCCTCTCCTTTACTCAATTGTGAACTTCCCACTTTCTTTTTCTCCTCTTTTCCTCCACTTTTCTTTTTGTTCTTTACTGGACTCTTATCTGCAAAATTCATGAAACTTCCGGTGCATTCATCTTCTTCCATCATTTGCTCCTTCAATGTCATGGCATCGTGCTTTTTTCTCATCTTTGCCTCTTCTAGACCAACTTCCCAGTCGTTGCCAAAGTCAGTGTAGAATAGATCTTTCTGGTGCTTTTTTCTGCTGCCACCGGTGCAGGAGAAGGGATCTCGGAGGGGTAGCTTTTGGAATCCAACAAAGAAGAAAGATCTAAGGTTCTCTACTGTTTTGTGAAAGAAGTTCTTGGTCTTTTGAATGGATTCCATCAGCAGCATTTTTGGCAGTAGCCTTGTATGGTAAGGCTTGTTGTTTCTCTTGGTGTTTTTATCTGCAACTACAGCCACAGCTCTAATCTTCTGCTCCATCTCCAACTGTTGTGTCCAATATACAGGTAAGAGAGATAGAGACAGGAAATGTTTCTCAAGGAAGGTCACCTAAAGATAAAGCCAATGAAGCCCAGGCGCTAGTTTTTTCTCTGTAGCTTGCACTTTCCTTACCTTTTGTCTTTACCTCTATCTCTTCATAACAAATCACAATGCCAGAAAATCACAAGGAATTTGTGCTAAAAGAGTACTTGAATGCAAATCAAAGGTTTAAGAGATTGAGGTCTTAGGAATCTAATGATCACAAATATTTTGATTTTGACTACTTTGTTGTCTAAAGTGTAGTACTAGTGATTAAGATGCAAAGCCAAAGGTAGTGGTTTGGTGATATAAATCCACATTTTCAACTGCTACTAATCTTTGTTAGCTATGGTGAACAAAATGAAGGACCCACAATTGGAATGTTGCTGTTTCTTTTTAACTCCTTTTGTTGAATTCTTCACAACAATCAATCTGATATCAACATGGTAATTCACACCACACCTTCTTAGGGTTCGGATGTGATCATAATTGATCATTTCAAGCCTATAAAAATCCTCTCTGCATTTATGAGGGTGTGTGAATGGTCCCAATCTGTCCTGGGGATGGCATCTATATGTTCCAAAGCCCACTTAAATGTTAATGTCAAGATAAGGTGCACTTGGATGCTTGCACAGTTAAGACACTTTCTCGCAGTTATCCTCGCTAAAATAAAGTCCATCCACCAACCTAAAACAGGTACAGCTTAAACCTAGACCTAGTTATCTGTATATAAAATTTGTATTCATGTAGTGTAAAACACGAAAATTTCTTGTCAAAAGTCATGTCAACATGTCAAACATAGAACCTATTTTTTATCTTTTGTCTTATTTATATACAACTTTAATCATCTTTTAACCAGTATTATTTTTGTGTCTTTCGTTTGTATCATTTTCGTATGGTATCAGTGTGTCATAACTAAAATTGCCATATCTAATTTAAAGTCTTAAACCTTTGTTTTTTTCTATGGTTTGACAAAATATAGCCTAAATGAACCAAGAAAGTTCCATTCACAGGTAGATGGCTTGTGAAGCAATATTTCTGCCTAAGATGAGTCTTCACTCTTCCCTGATAAATTCAAATCCAGAATTGTCTGGAATGGTACTAAGAATTTTAGACAAAACAAGAAATAAAAGAAGAAAACAAAAAGCAGTTAGATATGGTTAAAGGAAAGCTTTTGACCCTATATTTTCAAGTTATAGTGGTTGGTGCCAATTTAACTGATGCTTAAAGCTAAGGAGCTGGGCCACTGAACTAAGCTTTAGAAAAGATGCAGCCCAAAGTTGACTTGGCATCTTCATTGAGGACGTGAAATTTTTTTTTGGGAAGGAATACATTACTAATTTCAAAATTGATTGGTTTAGATTAGCGTAGAATTTCTTATAAACTCACACACCATATACAACACACTCGATGTGGGACGGAGACAAATCTTGAAGGGAAAGCTGATGCTTTAGTCTCAACATGAATGCCACACACACCAAAAGCATGCATATATATATGGGTTTTTTTGCTCAGAGAAAGAATACACCACTAACTCTAAAATCGGTTGATTTGGGTTAGTATGAAATTTTTTATAAACTCACACACTACACACAACACACTGGATGTGGGACGAAAACAAACCCTGAAGGGAAAGCTAATACTTTAGTCTCAAGTGAACACCACACACACCAAAAGCGCGCAAATATATGGAATTTTTTGCTTAGGGAAAGAATACACCACTAATTCTAAAATTGATTGATTTGGGTTTGCATGAAATTAAGGATGTGAATTTTCACTTGAATGAAAACGAGCATGGATATCAAAATTTGACTTCGAGTATTACTATGAGGAAAGGTAATATAGCATCTGTCCAGTGTCCATACTCAATATTGTAGGTGTTTATCAGCTTGATCACATCGGTTCAAATTAAATCAAATTTAGTTGAGGTATTATCAGATTGATAATGAATTCGACTTCATCTTATCATTTGGATTTTTTTATTCTAAATTCTTTTTTACATACGATTAATAAGTTCAAGTTTGTTTAAATATTATTATTTTTTAAATAATTATAATAAAATAATAAATATTAAACACATTATATGTATTAAAATAAATTAAAATATATATTGATGTATGGGTTTATACATGATGCACTAGCCGTGTATTTCTATATACTGTCAATGCATCAGAGGTTGACACTTTATTAATAAGCAAACAAAAAAATGTCAAGTTCTTAAAAATAAATACAAATAAAATTTTTTAATTTGCTCATAAGAGCTTATTGATGAGGTGTTAACATTTGGTGTATTGATACTATATAGAGATTATATTGTCAGTGTATCATATATAAATCCTTAGTGTATTGAGTCTAACATAATAAATTAAAATAAATTCATACAAAAAATTACAAAAACATGAGAAATTTAAAACAATCAAAGCTTGGTCTAATGATTATTATCTCTTTTTAGGAGGGATTAGATTTAAAGTTCGATTCCCACTCCTCCTTTAGGATTAGGTTTAAAGTTCGATTCCCACTCCTCCTTTACCTCCTATGAACCAATTATAACTCCTTTACCTCCTATGAAATAATAATAATAATAATAATAATAATAATAATAATAAGCTCAAGTTAAATTGCACAAAAATCATTAGTAGTAAAAAACTGAATTGGTATAAAAAGTAAGTAAAAAAAGTACAATTATGAGTCAAGTCGGGATTGGAATTGAAATGATAAATCCAAACTTGATCTAATTTTTTCTATCAGATATTGATTTTTAAGCCTAAACTCGATTAATAGATTTAATATTTTTTCTAAATCTATCCAAAAATTAAGCAAAGCTTTAAGCTTGGCAAATAGTCTGGTCTTGAACAGATTTACTTGATATACATTATATATATATATATATATATGTAATATATATTTTTACACACACTATATTACAGAATACAAACAAACCAAATAATCATATTGATGTGGACGTACGTACATATATTTTATCTTAATGACACGCACGTAAGCTCTGACATGCATTACAGTTTTTTAATTGAAGTCTTGAAGTTATAAACCCTTGCACTAAAGACAAATTAGTGGACAATTAGTTGAAGAGTTTGTGGGGAACATACAGATTGAAAATTGAAGTAGGAAAGTAATTGCTATTTTTTATAGAATAATTGATGTAAACACCTGATATTAGCTTAATTTTCAAAAACAATACTACAAATTTCATTTTCTTATACAATTTTATCCCTTTTTTGCATATACTAATAATACATATAATGTGATCACGTAGGCAAAATTCAAAGTTTTTTACCAAATTATTATGATTTAAAATCTTATTTTCCAAAATATGGTACTTGAAAACTTATTTTAAAATATATAACATTTTTTTATATGTCATCAGTATATCATTTTAATAATTACACCCAATTATTTAAAATTGAATGACCATAACTCTAAAATTTTTTTCTCTCTTGCTTCTTTTTATTCTTTCTCCATCTCTAACAGATGATGTTAATCATCTGGAACCAGTACAAGCTACAGAGCAGCTTCAACATGAGCAGATGCAGAAGCCTTAGTATTTAAGGAAACTTGTGTTTAAAAGTTAGTTAGGAAAAGTTGGTTGAAGTTAGTTTCAAGTTAGTTGATTTCTGTTGTAACGGCTACATATTAGTTTCATAAAGTTTTGTATATAAACGTTTTGTACAAAATTAATGCAACAATCTTCTTCCTCATTAATCAATAACATCTTCGTGATTTCCTTCAAGAATTAGTTCTTTGTTATTCTTGCAACTGTCAATGCTTCACAAGAACATTGGGGATCACAAACATAGGGAGGAATAACCCTCAAATTCAACAATTCATCCCAAAAAATCATAAGGTGAGTGAAGTAATATGTAACATTCATATATCCATGTTGAAAGAAATAGATTTCTTTTTGCAAATCAGAAATCCGAAAAGCATCCCCTTGTGCAAACCAATCCTTGAGATCATTCCATACTTCTTTGGCTGTATCTAACTAGATCACACTTTGGGCAATAGAAGATGATACTGAATGAAGAATCCAAGATAATACCATCGTGTTGCATCTCTCCCAGGCAGTAAAAGTAAGATCAGATTTAGCTGGGATCTTGATGGTTCCATCCACAAATTTGAGTTTGTTTTTAGACAACAATGCCATTTTCATGGACTTGACCCAAGAATGATAATTTGAGCCATTCAATATTGGAGCAACTAAAACCAGACTTGGATTCTCACTGGCATGGAGAAAGAATGGACTGGTAGGGTCTTCTGCATCTGTTTCGGCGATATTGGTTGTGTTGGCTGTATTGGCATTGGTTGTACTGGCTGCCATTGTCAGTGGAGAAAGAAAAGAAAAGATTTTCAGATGAATTTTGGAAGAATTAATCCACCTCTGATACCATAACAAAGAACTAATTCTTAAAGGAAATCAAGAAGATGTTTTGATTAATGAGGAAGAAGATTGTTGCATTAATTTTGTATAAAACGTTTATATACAAAACTTTATGAAACTAATTTGTAGCCGTTACAACAGAAATCAATTAACTTGAAACTAACTTTAACCAACTTTTCCTAACTAACTTTTAAACACAAGTTTCCTTAAATACTAAGGCTTCTGCATCTGCTCATGTTGAAGCTGCTCTGTAGCTTGTACTGGTTCCAGATGATTAACATCATCTGTTAATCTCTTTGAGCTCTTTCACTTTTCATTCAATTTTAATAATAGAGATACTTTTGATTTATTTGTTGTTTCTTATCTTTCATTTTTTTTGCTAGATTTATTGAGTTTATATTTTAGTCCAAACTGAAATTTATTTGATTTGTTCACTGAAGCTTTCGATCTTCTTCTTCTTCATAGTAGCAACATCATTCTCTCCCCCTAACCCCAAAAAATCACTTGTTGAAAGTTTTTATCTTTCAAATTTCATCTCTTCACTAGTTTGCTAACTTGATCTAATCAATTGTTTTATCATTCTTGCCTACAGAGTTTAATGTGCATCCTGCATGCTGGAGTTTTTTTGTTTATTTTATACTCTTCACAACATTTTTTTTAAATTATCTTTCAGACTTGAATAATATTGAAAGAAGGGAAAAAAAAAGAAAATAACTAGGTTGATACAGAGGAAAAAAATGTTGGAATTAAAAAGTTATTGTGTTTAACTGATGGATTCTTAAAGCCCCTGTACCCATGAACTAAAACAACAAAGCTAACAGAAATAATTTTGTAATTTTCAAAAATAAAAATATAATATATTTATGACATGCAAAAACTATTACATATTGGGAAATAAGTTTAGACACATAGTATTTTGGGAATTAAGATTTCATATGACAATAGTTAGATTAAAAAACTCCAAAATTTATGAATCACATAATTTATTTAAAAAGTATATTATGTAATATATCTAATGCATTTAAAAGATGGTAAATTTCATCTAAGTTTTTTCATTTAACTTTAATTCAAGACTAATCCATTGTTTGAAAAATGGATATTTTGATTCAAAATTATCAATTTAACAATATAAAAAAATCCTTCTATTAAGTCACTATCAAAAAAATTTATTAATCTTAACATTTATTCCTTGTTTAATATCCTTAATGTCCTTTTTTAAGTTTGAAAAATAAAAATCTAACATAAAATAATATTTTAAAAATATTTAAAAGTAATAAATAGCAATAAAATGTTGGGATTTTTAGGTGGATACGTATTCCAAAACAAGATGATATTAACGCGGAATTAAATCATATACACAGGAGACAATATTTAACGTGGTTCGACTCAAGTGCCTACAAAAGAGAAAATTTTACTATAAACCATAGAGATTACAAAAAATACAAAACATTCTAAAACAAACACTAAGCCAAGCCCAATTTCTCTGCTCTCATCTCTCACGTAAAGATCACATAGTGATAACATCTTTTTGTGTCTCTCTAATTCTAGAGACTGCTCTATATTTATAGAGCCTAATTACTTGTTCACCAAGTTAGTCATTAGTATATTTAATGATATATTTATTACTAAAAACATACTCATTAATATACACATTGATACAAATATTGAGTTAATATCTAACATAAAATTCATTGTTTACGTTTGGGAATATGATATTATTGATTCAAGTTTAGTAATTGAATGAAATATGTTAACATTATTTGTGGTTTTGGGAACAAAGTATCCATTGTCAAAACTAATAGGCTAGAATTAAATTATGACAAAACATTGAAGACTTTAGTGAAATTTACCCTTTAAAAAATTGTCTAAAATATAATTCATTTTAAAAATTTTAAATACTTATCTAAAATCTAATTTATTTTAAAATTTAAATTATCCTATTATTAAATGAATATGTACACACACACACACACGCACACATACACACACACATATATATATATTTAAATAAATAAAACTAAATCGCCAATTAGTTTTATATATTTTAATAAATATATACAAAAAATTATTTAAAATATTTAAAATATAAATATTACATTATTGGGTTAAGAGGTTTTTTTTTTCCACTTCGTCATTTTGATCAATTGTTCCTTTACTTTCTTTTATAACTTTATCATCCCTGCTCACTCTCAAATTGTTATGTGTAAAATAGAATAATTTTTACACATTTATCATCATATTTGTTACATGCAAAATTAGGAGCATGATAAAATGACTTTTTTATTGATTATTATTCAATATACTGCCAGTAAAATTTTTAAACTTTATAAGCACCTTTAAAATAATAACATATACTTTTAATGGAATATTAAAAAATTAAAAAATAAATGAAATGAGAATGTGTCATTATCTTAATCTTACTTGTGAAGTTTAAAAACTTTATTAACAGTGTATTCGATGATATTCTTTTATTTATTGATCAAAAGTATTATTTTTTAGACTAAATATAATTTAAATTTATAATTTCTTAATAAATATAATTCAAAGATTTTTTAACTAAAAAATGTATTTTAATTTTTATAGTTAAAAGTTTAATTTTTAATAAAATATTGATTGTAAAAAAATAGATGTTTTCAAAAAATTGATTTTGTTAAAAACTATTTTTATTATAAATATTTCTCTGTATTTTTTCCTTTTTTTATTTTTTATTATTTTGCTGACTTTTCAAAAAAGATGGTTGTTTTAAAAATGCCTTGATTTTTCAATAAAAAAATCTTATCTTTTTTTTATTTTATTTTTATTTTTTCCTTTTCTTTCTTTTTTTGCCAACAAGAAAAAAAGAAAAAAATCTAAAAAATAAAAGTGAACACAAAGATAAAGAATAAAAATTAAAAAAAGAAAAAAATACTAGTTAAATTTAAAAGTTCAAATTTTGGAAATTAAAAAAATATAATTCATAATAATTGTTATATTTAAAAGTTAATGTAAAAATTGGTTTTAAACATGGATTATTTTAAAAAATAAAATAATTAATTTTTTAAAAATTATTATTTTATCTAAACTATATTTTTTCTTTATTCCAAAAATAATACTAAACTACAAAGTTTTACATACCTTCATTGATGCACAAGTTCTTGATCCCAAAACGACAACAGTTATCGGCAAATACAGTCTTAGCTCTTTCATTTACTGTGAAAAGTATTTGCGAAGTTTTTTGGGCTCTAGTATTGGCCCAAACGATCAGCAAAAAACCAAGATTAGGCCCATCCAAGTATTCCATTAAAAATGTATCGCGTCTAAACCTAAAAAATAAACCCTATTCATCTCCCGATATAAACCTCTCCTCCGCCGCTCTCTTTCTTCTCCAGAGACAGAGCCAAGAGCACCATATCTTAGGGTTTCTCCTGCGTCAGCTCCGATGGTAACATAACAAGAAAAATATTCTTCTTTTTCTTCCCTTGATCTGGCTGGATATTTTGCGAATGAAATGAATATGGTAATGTGCAGGGAAAGGGAACAGGGAGTTTTGGTAAGAGAAGGAACAAGACCCACACTCTCTGTGTGAGATGTGGTCGCCGTAGCTTTCATCTCCAGAAGAGCCGTTGCGCTGCCTGTGGCTTCCCTGCTGCTCGTAAGAGGACATGTAAGTGTCCCTCTTTCTTCTGTATCTAAACAATTTTTTCCTTAGGTTGTTTACTGTGTTAGTAAGTCTCCTTTTGTATCTGGGTTTGTGTTCGCTTAGCCAGTTGTCTGGATTTGTTCAAGTTAACCCCTTTTATAAGACTCTGAATCTGGATTTATAGGTTTTTAGCTTGTTTATCCCTTGAATTTGCTGTTTATTCTAATAAGAAATTCAATGAAGAGAGGGGCTGATCAATTTGTTTATTTGTAAAAATTTAAACTTTCATACTTGCAGGAGCTGGTATCAACATGTTTTTTGTTAATTTAATGTTACATGAATGTGAATGACCATGGTGCTTCATGCACTTTTTACAAATACATGTGAGCAAACTATGGTTAGAATGTGTGGACGGATTTAATTAGCTGTTAATTGTTAAATCTAAGGGGAATTTCATTTATTGTGGGATTCAGATAACTGGAGTGTGAAGGCAATCAGAAGAAAGACCACTGGAACCGGAAGGATGAGGTATCTCCGCCATGTCCCTCGCAGGTTCAAGAGTGGTTTCAGAGAAGGTTAGCAAACTGCTAGATTTCTCATGCTCATCGGTTTATAGGTTTTTAGTTTATCTGCATATGATACATAGTCTTTTCCATTCAAACTATTCTTTTTTTACTTTGTTGTTATTTTCAATTTTTGTGTTGGATCATGATAGGTACTCAAGCAGCACCAAGGAAGAAGGTTGCAGCAGCTTCTGCATAAGGTGCTAAGAGGTTGTTTTGGATCAAGCTGTCTTTTGTTAGGAAAAGTTTTAAGAGAACATTACTCGAGGAGTATCATTCTATTGGATACTTTAGTTGTTTGTAGCCCTCTATTTTTATGTAGTTGCTTTAATTTTGAACAAGAATGGATAAGGAGGCTATTGTTGTTTGACCCTTAATTACTCGATACTTTATTTTAAGAAGTTAATGATGTTCTTGTTTTGGTAATGATGCCCTTAATCTTGTTTAAGATAGTAGAAAAATTTTAGACATGGCATTTCACAATTTATGATCTATAGATAAATAGTGGTCAAAGTATTCTAACTTTCAGAGGTGTAGAACAGGTTGCTACCATGCCTTTTCAATTGGAGAATGGGACTTTAGTAAAAGTGTAGCCATCTCTTTGCTCTGTCCTACCATGGATCACAGAGTGCTGAAGCCAGCAAGATTCGACTTAGCGTTAATCAACCGCTGTTTATGGTCTATCTTTTTCCGTAGGCCCCTTCATTCTTTACTTTCTTCTATCGTTGCTGAAACATTTACATATTATGACTGTTAACAGTTGTAAGTATCATCTCTGCTTTCTTAAGGAACCGCTCGACGTCGGACTACCTCTGTACATAACGATGGCGATCTGTCAGTGGCGTGCTTCTTAACATGTGCTGATTAGGATTAGGATTTTTTTATTCTCCTTTTCTTTATCTGGTTGTTTCTGTTGAATGATTTCTGCCAAAGCCCACAGGTTTATAATTGAGGGCAACAGAGAGGATGTTGTGTCGTGTTTTTCACTCAGCACTGCTGGTTTTAAGCCATCATCACAATTATTGGATGCCAGAATTACGAACGGTATCAGTAGTTCATTGAACCTTTTAGGCAAAAGCATTATTATTAGATATGGCGATTTGTGTTAAAAATTCATTTTCGTGTTATATAAAACTGTGTTCGTGTTGTGTATTTGTGTCAAAAATGTGTCGACATAAAATATTTAACATGTTATTTTTAGCTTTTATCATATTTATATATTAATTTTATTTAATTTTAATCTCATGTCATCTCGTGTCATTTATTCGTGTCGTGTTCGTATTGTGTATTCGTGTCGTGTTTAAGATTGTCAGGTTTAATTATTATTTCAAAGGTTAAATGCTCAATTTAAGATTAAATTTTTAAGAGATTTTTCAATTAAAGATATAATCTTTAATTTTGATTAAGGATTAAACATTTTCAAATTTGTTCAATTTAAGATTTATTAACGTGTAAGTTATACGTTCCGTTAAAGAGAGTGGATGACGATGAAAAGACATTGTTATCACGTGTTTCACGTATTTTTACCTATTAAAAGAAAATAAATATAAATTCATTGTCACGTGTTCCACTAATATGTTGTCATGTGTCAGTTGCTGCCACGTGTCTCACTAAATGCTGTCACGTGTCCTACGTATTTGTACTTATTAAAAAAAAAAATATATAAATTCGTTGTCACGTGTCCAACTAATATGCTGCCACATGTCTTTATTAAACGCCATTATTATTTTTAATGGCCCGTGCACTTTAGTTTCGATAAAAAGTCCTAAATTGAATAAATTAAAAAACACTTAATCCTTAATTAATCAAAATTAAAGATTGTATATTTAATTGAGAAATCTCGCAAAAGTTAATCTTAAATTGAGCCTTTAGCCTTATTTCAAGAAAGGATGTCATCATCATCATCATCATCGTCAGAGCCTTTATCCCAATAGATTGGGGTAGGCTATATGAACCAATATCTAAAATCATGTTAGATCGTCCATATGTATTCTCTGCCTCCATAGATTCCTATTCAATGCCATTTGCTCATCTAATTCTAAAACCTCCATGTCTTTCCAAACTACTTCCTTCCAAGTCTTTTTCGGTCTTCCTCTAGTCTTAACCCTTCTCTCAACATCCATAGCCTCTATTCTCCTAACTGGAGCATCTACAGGTCTACGTCTTACATGTCCAAACCAACGTAAACGATTTTCACACATTTTGTCTTCGATAGGTACCACTCCAATCATCTTACGAATATCATCATTTCTCATTCTATCCTTTTTTGTATATCCACATATCCACTGTAACATTCTCATTTATGTTACACTCATCTTTTGTGTATGTAGCATCTTAGTCGCCCAACATTCATTACCATATAACAATGTTGGTCTAACAACTGTCCTATAAAACTTGCCTTTCAACCATGTAGGAATTCCTTTATCGCACAACACACCTGTAGCACTTCTCCACTTACTCCATCCAGCTTGGATCCTATAGGTCACATCACCATCAATCTCTTCATCCATCTGTATTATTGATCCCAAGTATCGAAAATGATCCCGCTTAGGTATCGCCACCCCATCTAACTTCACTACATCATGCTATTCCAGTCGGTTAGAACTGAATTTACACTCCATGTATTCAGTCTTCACTCTGCTTAGTTTAAATCCTTTTGATTCTAACGTTTGTCTCCATAATTCCAACTTTGTATTGATCTCCGCTCTAGTTTCCGCACATAGGACAATATCATCTGCAAACATCATACACCAAGGCACCTTATCCTGGATGGATTTTGTCAGTTCGTCCATAACTACCGCAAACAAGAATGGACTCAACGCTGACCCTTGGTGTAATCCCACCGTGATAGGAAACTCACTTGTTTGCCCCCTATCTGTCCTCACATGTGTCCTTGCGCCTCTATACATGTCCTTAATTAGTTTAATATATTTCAAAGGAACTCTTTTCTTCATTAAGGACCACCAAAGTACTTCCCTAGGCACTTTATCATATGCTTTCTCTAAATCTATAAAGACCATATGAAGATCTTTACCCATTACTCGAAAGCGCTCCATAAGTTGTCTAAGCAAATATATTGCCTCCATAGTTGATCGACCTGGCATAAAACCAAATTGATTCTCCGATATCTCTACATTCTTTCTTAATCTCCGTTCTATCACTCTCTCCCATAGTTTTATCGTGTGACTCATCAATTTTATGCCCGGTAGTTGGCGCAACTTTGAATATCTCCCTTGTTCTTATATAAAGGTACTAAGACACTCTTCCTCCATTCCTCTGGCATTTTGTTAGTGTGCCAAATCTTATTAAATAGATTTGTCAACCACCTAACTCCTACATCTCCAAGGCATTTCCAAACTTCAATTGGGATGTCATCAGGTCCAACAGCTTTTCCATTCTTCATCATCTTTAGTGCCTCTTTTACCTCTGTCTCTTGGATTCTACGCATAAAACACCGATTTAAATCCTTAAGAGGCACCGAAATATTATCCAAAACTTTATTTTGTCTGTCATTAAATAATTTGTTAAAATAATCTCGCCACCTGTCCTTAATGTCATTATCTTTAACGAGAGTTCTTTGATGCTCATCCTTAATACATTTCACGATTCCTAGGTCGCGACTCCTCCTTTCTCTTGCTCGCGTCAATCTGTATATCCTTTTCTCTCCCTCCTTTGTGTTCAATTTGTCGTAAATCTCTTTCGCAACCTTCGTCTTAGCTTCTGCCACAGCCTTCTTTGCCTCCTTTCTTGCTACCTTATATTCCGAAAAACTCTCTTCTGTATTGTTCTTCTTTAAAACCTTGTAACGCTCTCGCTTAGTCTTTATAGCATCTTTTACTACTGCAGTCCACCATGTTGCGTCCTTTCCAGTCGGCACTCTTCCGTTTGATACTCCTAATGTCTCTTTGCCTACCTCCCGAATGCATTTTGCCATCTTATTCCACATTACATTTGGGTTCTCTTCTGTTGTCCAAGCCTCTTTTTGAATCCAACTATCTATTTCAAGAAAGGATGTAAACGAGTTAAATTCTTGTGATTTATTTTAACTCGATTCGATGATTATTCGAATTTGATTTATTTATTTTTGAACCAAGTTTGAACTCAAACTATTCGAATAACAAGTCGAGTCGAAATTAAACTTTTTAATATTTAATTCGAATAGCTCGTGAATATTATCGAGTTTTTTAATATACATTTTTAATATTTTGTTATTAATTTACTATTTTACTCTCATGATATAAAATAGAAAATTAGAAAATCAACCCTATTGAATCAAATTCGATCCTATTGACTTGAGCTTTAGCAAGTTAAGCTTGAGCATTAATAACCAAGCTTGATCAAACTTGAGCTGAGTTTTGAGTGTTGAATTTTCGAATCAAACCGAACTTAATACTGAACCGTCTCGACTTAGCTCGATTGTACTCCCAATTCTAGGCGGGTTGAAACTGCAAGGCATAGCATGCTATCGCTAATTCACTATATCAGGCATAACATGTTAAAGAGATGAAAGATTAGAAATAAAAAAAAATGAACAGTAGAGTTAATTTGAGATGGAGAGGAACAAGCTTTCCATTATTTTCACCGATCTCAACATTTACTTACAATTTCCTCAAAAAAAAAAAAGGGTAATTACAGAAATTGGACCTGTATAGAGTGAAAGGATGAACTTGACATTGTGAAATATGAATGAAGTGTTATCTACTAGATGCAATGCAATGAATCAAGGTGATTCTAAACATTGTACCTGAGGGAAAATACCACGCCAGAGTTAGTTTTTGATCTCTATAATTCAACTCAATATATGAAATGTGACTAGTTTGCTTTAAATTCACCAAACTTATGTTTGTCTTCATGCAACTGCTTGAATGCATAATCCATCTCTGGAAATGCAGACAACAGCAAGAGCTCAACAAGGTCATATGCCAGCAGCTTCAAACAAACACCAGACTGCAACAAGAGAGAACAAGGCAAAAGAAAAAATGTTAAGAATGAGCTATCATAACATTAAAACTGGAACGAGTTTTGAGGTGTATCAATCCCGCTAAAGTTTCAATTTGAGCCCCACAATAGGAAAATCAAATCTCTGGCCACTATAACAACCTGCACCAATCGTGTTCTCCCTGGATTGGTTTTTATTAACAAATTACAATGCCCCCCACTTCTCACAGCACTAGACCAGATATAAAGTACCAAACTCATAACAACTACCGATCATTAATGAAATTGCTGTTACTGAAAATAAGACCATGTTCTATGTTAAAAGACCAAAAACAATGTCTCTTACTCCTAAATTACCTGAATAAAGAAATAGAGATCCTTAATGCATTGTTCATACTCCTTGCGACCAACAAGACCCACAATAGCAGCAGGTGCATTGTCTGTATCAAGAAAATTGAGTTCATTGATTCTTAAGGATGAAAATTTTCGTTTTAATAACATAAGCTCCTGTATTAATGCAGATTGTTAATAAGAAACAATCATGATAAACAAAAGTACCTATCATTAGCTCATAAACGAATTTTGCACGACGTTCTGCTTCCAGTTGTTGCTGCTCATTGCTCAATCTAGGTGAAGATATTTCAGGAGACTGTAGACTACGTGGTGAAGCCTGGGATGGGCTACTGGATGATGGCATACGTTGTCGCCTTGGATGTTTGGTTAGGAATATTCCATCAGGCCAAAGTTTCTGCATCAAAATTGTAGGTCTTATATTAGGAATGTTACAAGCACTTAATAGGTGCTCTTTTTAAAAATTCTAAACAATTTAACACAAGCCACTTCCATTCCTAGAAAAAAGTCCCAAAGTAGTAATGTTAAGCACAAGGAAATACAGAGAAAAAAAGGTCCAACTTGGCAACAACAGATAAGAAAGAGGTTGCAAAATATAAAATGTAAGCCAGATAAGACAGAACAGAATCCCAGTTGATTTTGCTCTTAACCCTCCTAAAAGAGGGTTTAAAAATATTTGCCAACAGATCTAGATTAAGCTCTATCGAAAATTCCAGTAGGAAAAAACATTTGTTGCAGCCCAAAGGCTGAGCTAATATCATGGAGGGTTGGTCTCTTCCCCTTCCGTTAAATCCTCACGCAAACTTGGTCAAGAGGAGATTTGTTTTTAGGCCTCTGATACAACTAAAAGATGTTACCAGTTACATTTTCTACACTTTTCAAACCAAAAATCATTTCTCAATCATTGCTGAAATCAAATGACTACCTGCTCAATCCGCTTGATTCCTAAAGCAACAACTGACCCCTTGCGCAGCAGCTGGATCTTTTCTAGCAGCCAATCATCAAAAGCATCACCCATTCCAAGTTGTAGAATTTGTTTGGCCACCCAAAAAGCCTTCCGTCTGAAATGCACATGCAAAGAACATATTTTTCGGTAAAACTTGTCGATTAGGTTAGAACTGGATGTGATTATATTTTGCAAAACAAAATATAATGCCGATGAAAGTTTATAGTTCTATAGCCATTTATGTACCTGATCCATCCACCATCCTGAAGCTGGAAAATGACATCCACCAAATCCAATATTGGGACACTTAAATTTGGTGGCACCCACTGCACAGAAGATTTGTCCGTTAAAAACCTGTGATGAACCTAGAAGCCTCATAATTTAATATTGTTTTGCAAAAAATGACACCAGAAAGTTTTGCTTTCCATTAAGCAAGGTTCTAACAGCCATAGTAATTCTATAAACATTTATATAGAAAAGAAAATATTTGACCTTAAACTGATTACCTCTGCAGGAAGGATTGAGTGTGTAGCAGCATCAAGAAGCAACTCAGAAGCATCTTCCATTCTGTTGTCCTCTCTTCCTTTAACATTCTTCCCCGTGCTTCTTACAAACGAATTATTGTGCATTCTAGTATCAGAATCACTGCCTGAATCTTCAAATGACTTTTCTTTTTCTCTTGTGGGAATTTTTGTTGGAGAATAAGACACATCTTGTGCATAGCTTAATCCATCCATTGCAGGATTAGGCTTCATTTGAAATGCAGATACCTTGCTTTCGGTGTTTATCTGTTCCCTCCTGGAAGATAATGGACCCATAAGAGGCCCCATAACATTTGCGGCCTTTTTGCTCTTTTCATATGTATTATCGTCAAGGTCAACTAGAAAGTTTGCAAGCACGAAAAAAAATCAGTTAAAAACAGGTTAAGAAAGAAAAATGCAAACCAAACTAAGTATGAATTACCTGACAATGTTTCAACGATAGAAAAAGAATTTGAGAACATGTATGTCTGCATTACAAAAAGCATATAATAAGAGATTGTGCATGGAAGGGAAGAACTCTGAGACCGTCCCCCCCACCCCCCCTCCTTTCTCTTTCCAGGAAAAAAAAATTAACAGCTCTTTTTTCCATAAGAAAAGGAAAACAGAAGCCCACCTGAGAATCAACACTTAGGAAGTCCCAAACTTCAATTGATCCTGAAATAGTAGGAAGCTGCAGGAGCTTCTGAAGAAGCAAAAATATTAATGATTCCTATAAAAATAGAAAGATAAACAAAGGTAGTATATAAAGCATGCACTACAGTTATTTCTTATATATAAATTTCAGATAGATCTCATATTGGTACTTTGGATAGATGGATGTAGCAGCAATCAAACAGTCCAACAAATATATTTTAGGAAATATCCTCATCCTCATCATCATCATCATCATCAGAGCCGTTATCCCAATAGATTGGGGTTAAGCTATATGAACCAATATCTAAAATCACGTTAGATCGTCCATATGTATAGGGGACGCCCCAACGATGTTTTGATATTGGTTCATTTCATGAGATTGGACTAGTTTTTAAGGCTGGTTGTCCAAACCTACCGTCACCCTCCTCCTTCACCCGGGCTTGGGACCGGCTGCGTTAACTCACACAGGCGGAGTTAGGAAATATCCTATATAAGTAAAATATCAATTTGAATAACTTCGGTTCAATAGACGTGCCCTCATGGACAAAGAAATACGATATAGAGTTCAAGTGTTTAACCTTTAAATATCCATCAAGCAATTTACATCGTTCTCGTATTACAGGAACGTCTAAACCTGTTGAGAGAAAATACTTTGGTGGTAAGTTAAGTTTATACTCAGGAAATTGTTTAAGGCGTTGATGAAGCTCCTCAAAATGTCGGAACCTAAAGGAAAAAAAAATTTAAAAAGATTAGCAACAATTATAGAGGTTAAGATAAGCATAACTGGTTTGACATTTTAGCAAAATTCAACTGAGACTCCTGTGCTACGAAGAATGAATGCTATAGAATGCATCATGGAAGGACAAGACCAAACAGTACATAGCACATCCTACACACCTTCTCTTGACTGACCAACTATTATTGTTATTTACATCTGTAACAGATATGGAATAAACAGCAAATGTTCTAGAGCCGCTCTTCACAATATTTGCTCCCAAAACCTGCGAAGGAAAATAATCTTGCAGTAATCATGAGAAAGACAGAGTACAAGAATATAAAATTCTAGCATACTGAAGGACGTTGATCCTCATCATCAGTACGTACCTCACATCTCAATTTAAAGAAAGAATCCACAACGATCGAATTTTGCAAGGAACTAGCAGTCAAACTACAACTTTCTGATACAGAGATAGAAGCAACAGATGAAGAAGCAGTTGCTCCACTGTGAGCTCTAACAAAGAATTCAGTCTCAGAACCATCAGTGGAATCATCAGCTTTTCCATGTCCATTTGGTGAATTAAGTATGTCCTGTCCATCCCCTGATAAGAAGCTTGTCCTCTCAACCTCTTGCCAGACAGGTAATTTCTGACTGGTCAATCTAGATCTTTTCCTGCTAGACGGTGTTCTGGTTAATCTTCGATACTGGACATGCCTTCCACCAGCCTTCTTTACCCTGTGGCCCTCAGGATTTTCAAGTGGATGGTGAATGTGAGAAACAGTCAGGTTTCTGTTACTCTTACCATCCCAAACTTTAGTTCCAGGAGAACCAAGACCTGTTACATTTCCTGTTTCTTCTTCTTCAGAAGTAAAAGAATCACAGCTTTCAGATTCAACCTCCTCCAAATCAACAAGGTTGTGCTCATCATCTTTCTCATAAGGTGCAACTGAAGAGCAATAAGATACATTCCTAGCTTCATCTGGAAAAGATTTTTCTATTTTGCCCTGATCAGCTAATGCAGATCCAGCAGCACGACTCTCAGATAAGTTAAGCTTGGTTGGATACTTTTCTCTGTTCTTGGGTATTGCTTTTGAATGATCCACTGTATCAGGATTCCCAGCAGGGGAATGCTGTGGAACTTGCTCAATGAAGCCTTTTTCACCATCCTTTTTTTTGTAGTTTCTCCCTTTTGTCCACATGTTCTCAAAATTTTCTGGAGCAAGGACCTCAGTCTTTCTACGTGAAATGAGATCTAACATATCACCCCATTCTCCTCCTGAAAAATGCCGATGGCTACCACTTTCAACACCATTTTGAGAGTTCAAGGGCAGAGAGCTCCATGAACGGGAAGAACGAGTATCCATGGAAAGCAGTGGATCCTTCGAAAGATGTGTTCCATTTAGGTTATCTGTTGCAGTGGTGCCTCCAGCTGCTCCAGACTGATTAGTTTTTAACTGTACAAGTTCAACACCAGTAACAGAAGGATCTAGAAACTTGGAAAAATGATCAGATGGAATCCTTGAAGAGCCATTTGGTTTATACTGAGATGCATCTCGAGCAGCATTAAATCCTCCTTTAGCCTTTGTCATAGATATAACAGCAGATTCAATCCTCTCATTTATAAACCTGTCACCATAATTCAAGATGATCAACAACAGTAGCAGCATAATGACTGAAGTAAAAAAAAAAAGCAGAAAGACAGATCACCTTGGACTCACTAACTTTAAAACTGGTCGCATGACTGCACATGCCAGAAGCTCCCTGACAATATAACGAAAGAAAGAACACTGCAGATCTTCGGGCCTGAACGTGAAAGAAATGATACTGTCCATCAAATGTTGCAACACCTGAAATAAAAAAATCATAAGGTACTGTTAGCAGAAGCTAGATATAATCAAGGAATAATACAGTCATTCTTACAGGAATGTTGGATTGATTGACTGATATGGCAAAACTAGTAGGTCAAAGTAAAAACTCAACAACCTTGTGCTCTGCTTCAGCAGAGAATAAAGCTGGGTGCAACTTGTTCTCCGCGGCCAGGACACGTATTATTTCACTATCTCGATGTTCAATAGTCAGTGGTCCAGGTTGCTGCTTTTCAATTTTTGCTTTATTGATACGAAAAAGCTCCAAGTGTGTACAAATGAGATTAATAAGGTCCCTGCATCATCCTAGAAGTAGATTAGTTCCTTCTTAATCAGTCTTAAATAAAAATCATGACAAAAACAGTGGTGGAATGGACTTATACCTTGTGAGTAAATCAACGAGATTTATATTTCGCATGCGGTCTGAAAACTCCCCAAGAACACCATTTATGATATGCACCAGTTCTTCTGGGCCTTCCCAATCAGGTGTTAAACGAGAATACCATAGATCTGTTACCCATTCAGAAATAAGATGTCTTGTGAAGTGATCTATTGCATCCTCGACAACAGGGGAATTTACTTTCCTTCTCCAATCAGAGTGTTCAACAACTTTAGGACATTCAGGTGGTTGCTTTGGAGTCGATGCATTCATAGATGCAGGTTTGCCGTTGTATACAGCAGCTTTCCTCCTCATTTCATAATCTAGGGAAAAATACCGAAGGAGAATGACTAAGGAGGCAGCAGCAGGCAAATTAACCAAAACTGAGGAGCTTGTCACTGATATAAGAAGCGGGAAAAGAGTCAGTATCAATGCAAAAAGTTGCAACAAATTAATGGAAACTATTTAATGAGAATCTCTTTTTAAAATTCTTAATCTCCAAGTTGAAATGAAAAAAAATTTAAGGGATGAACTTGAAATATTTCAATTTTTCATGGTTACATAAATCTATTCCCACCTAATTGAGGTCAGTTACATTTTTATTCATGTAATATGCATCTGTAGAGCAATATCCTTACTGCACTACAATGTTAATTCCAAGTGTTCAAAAAGAAGAAAATAACTTAACAAAGCCACAACAGACCACACTAGTTTGGGTTTGGTACAGGCAGAGGGTAAAAGGATTCTAAACAAATGAAACTCCAAACGATTGAATCAAAACAAAATTAAAAACATGATTCTTAATCATAAACCTTACTTTGCTATGATAAATCCACTGACCGCATTACATTAAGCTATTGTCAATAAGCTTTCCTAAATCCTAACAGTTCTTCTTTTACCTCAATATAACAATATTTAATATTTTCTATGAAGTGGCACCTTTAAAGTATATACTGCACTTGCATTTAGTAAGTAAAAAGGAAAAGGAATATTTGCTCTATATATGTATGCTCTCAGTAAAGTTAAGAACCATTCAGTTCAAATCTATTAATCGTGTTATGTAAATTTATAATTTTAATTTCAGAGAACCGAGCAACCTGGACAATAGTTAAACATTTAGAGGTTGAAACTGGACTTTTATCACATAGAAAGTCAAATGCAAGACTGACTAAACTATGGTAGGATAAAGAAGCGCAATTCCAGTTAATACAAAGAAACTGAACTCCAAGTCCGAGTGCCAACCTAAATCTGAATCCAAAATCTTAAATCAAATTTTTATTTTTGCTAGAACTCCAATGCTAAATCCTGCAGACTACATAAATTATAACCAATCCAATTCCACCCTAAAACGTAATTGACGAAACTTCAAAGACGAAGTCCTTAAAGACAAATTTGCACATAAATTTTCTTTTAAAACACTAATTGAACTCAGTCAAAACCCTACGTGAGCTCAATAGCAAGTAATTAAATAAAAGCATTAATCAAATTTAATTCAAAGATCAGGAAGAATAATTAAACAATCAAAATTATATAGTAAACAAAGTAGCAATTAGATGAAAAATACAAAAGGAGCATTTGAGAGCTTTACGTGACATGAGATAGGACAACCCGACGACGCATATAGCTAAAATCACAATTCGCTTCTTGGCTTCCTCCGCCAAGTCACGAACCGTCACCTGCTCTGGCTTGTTCATTTTTCTGCTAAATCAAAATTGACAAATCAAATCAAACATAAATCTCTTAATCGAACGAATCATTGTGTTCAATTGTATCTCTCTTTTCCATGGCAACTGTAAATCAATGCCATAACAAAAATCATATATCAATCACTGGGAAGCTTATAGGGGAAAAAAACAATCAAAGAATGTGAAGTGAAAAAGAATTGAAGGAACCGAAAGCGAAGGTGGTTTTGGAAGGAAAGGAAATAAGTGAGAAAGGAAAGGAAAAAAAATTTCGGAAAAAAAGGTTAGAATTTCAACGCGAGGACCGTTAGGTTTTGGTGCTGATGCAACTCTCGCATACGTGTTTACATCTTTTTATTTTTGTTCATTCATATGTGTCTACATTTTCCGTAGCTTTCATTCTTTTCTCTGCTATAATCTCTCGATTTTAGGGATGTAAATTGGTCGGGTACTCGCTAGATTTAAGATATCCGAATCCGAATCTGATTAACTTTAATAATATCCTAATCCGATTAACTACCCGATTATTTTTATTTATGCTACCCGAACTCTAACCCTATAAAATATAAATACCCGTTTAACTACTCGAACCCATTTAACTACCCGTTTATTAAGTCAAAGTTTGATTTTTAAATTTAAATTTAAAATTAATTTTAGAATAACTTAATTAAAACATTATATTAATAAATTTAATTTAACTCATAAAAATAAATTAAAGTTAAAAATCATAATTATAATATATAATGATTTAATTTAATTAAATAAAACATTAATAATAAATAATTGATATATAAAAAAATAAGTATTGTATTAATTAATTATAATTTATAATCGGTTCGGGTAGCGGGTACCCTAAGATAACTACCCGAACCCTACCCTAACTCGTGACGGGTAGTAATTTCACTACCCGAACCCTACCCGAACCCGATTATACACTACCATAATCCTACTTAAACGGGTCGGGTAGCACCGAGTACCCGTTTATAAGGTACCCATTGCCATCCCTACCCGGTTTAGGGATTTAATTTTTGGGATTTGAAATGTGAGTAAGATTTTTTTATATGTGTTTATTTAGCGTGTGTTTTTGTAATCAATTGCTTACCGTTAGTGGAAAGTTTTTGCATATCTTTTAAATATAATAATTCGTATCTTTTTTTTTCTTTTTTCCAAATTAAAATCGTTGAACAATTGTCCTTATTTACTTCACCAAAAAAATTAAATAACCCTTTTATGGCTTTAAATTTTTATTATAAAAATGGTAACAGTCTTAAAATTAAAAAATACTTACTGTTGTTGCATAAAACAACAATAAAGGTGTGCTGACGTCGATGTTCGTACTTAGTCTCCACTTGTCTCCAAGAAGCTTCTGTAAAACAAGAAAAGTTAGAGATACGCAGGGGTGGTTCCCTGCATAAACACTCCGATGCTTAAGTCAGCAAAAGGTTCTTCAGTATTGGGAAGCGTAAAAGTCAGTAGTTAAAAATTAGAGAATAAAGTTGTACCTGGGGGCCTATTTATAGGCCAGCATCCTAGGTTAATTGTTTAAGGATAAGTCTATCATCTTGCTAAGAATTTGTGTCTCAATATAACACAAATTCCTAGAAAATCGGAAGCACTCGGAGCCTGTCGCCAGCGAGAGA
Organism: Heritiera fomes; assembly: GCA_032173925.1. Lineage (NCBI taxonomy): Eukaryota > Viridiplantae > Streptophyta > Magnoliopsida > Malvales > Malvaceae > Heritiera > Heritiera fomes. Next base: position 12,003,852 of record JAPDPM010000015.1, on the reverse strand, counting down.
CTCACACCACGTGGTGCGCTGTAGCGTCAGGGTTCTGTTGCTCGCGGGAGCCGAGGTCAGGCGCCACGTGTCGCCATATGACTATAGGCGACGGACAGCGGATCTGTCGCCAGGCGATAGGTATATGAGCGCCATGTGTCGCCTTATGATTGTAGGCGATAGAATGCGAGCCTGTCGCGAGCGACAGGTATGATCACGCACCTCTACCTCTTTCGTCGAATGCCACATGGGCCATAAAGCCTGTCGCCCAGCGACAGTTGTGACGCGCTTTACCTCTGTCGCCGATGGACACGTGGACCAGTGAGTCTTTGCCTTGCGGTAAAATCCGACGTTATTGGGCCTGGCCTAATACGGGTAGACTTTGTCATATCAATTGCTCCCCACTCTCTTGTTGGATTTCTCCAACAAAGAGAGCATAAATATATGTTTTTGGGCTTGAGCCCACAATTAGTAGTTCTCTTTGTTTTTTTGCAATTTCTTTGGTATTTTTTGCAGGTAAAAAATTCTACTCTGCGACAGGTGTGATCAGGCGCGACGTTTGGCATTCCCTGTCGCGGCTATATAAACTGCTGGGACCCAACGAGAGAACGCACGAGAAAACCTCTGAGTAGCCATCTGTCGCCCATTTTTCCGCTCTTTCGCCACAAAGAGTCTTTCGCTCTCACGCCTGGAGTCTCTCGCTTATCTTATCGTCAGTAAGTATACCCATGCCGCCTTATATATTCGCCTACCGCACTAGGTTTAGGTCTCCCGCAGGTGATTTGGTCTTCCGCGTAGAGTTTAGTCTTCCGCAAGTGTCTTTTTCAGTAGGTCTGTCGCCTAAGGGGTCTGTCGTCCAGGGGTCTGTTGTCTTACTAGGTCTGTCGCCCGAAAGGTCTGTCGCCCAAAGGGTCTGTCGCCTGTAGAGTCTGTCGCCGGGTAGTTTTTTGCTTTCTTTTGCCATGTCTTTGCTACGCCCGGGTAAAACACTTAAGACAGGTGGTCTTGTGTGTTCTTTGACAAATACTGACTTAGAGGATATTAGGACTCGTTTCCCTCTTCCCTCGAGTTATGGCTATAGACTTCCAGTGCAAGGGGAGGTCACGCCTGACTTGGTTAGAAATGGTGTGGCCGTCCATAAGGCTTCTTTGTCTTTTGGTTTTCGCTTCCTTCTTCCAGAGTTTGGTGAAGCTTTTCTTAGATACAAGGACATCGTCCCATGTCAACTCCACTCCCATGCGTGGGCTCAGCTAGTAGCGTTTTCCATAGTGTGTCATCATCTGGGTATCGTTCCAACGGTTCCCCTTTTAAGCGCCTTTTTTAGAGTTCGTAGGCTGAAAGGATTGATAACGTTTTCTCTTCAACGGTTAACAGTCGGCGAGTTTCCTAATAATAAAATCTTCTCGGATCTCCCCAATAAACTGCGCGATTTTGAGAGCGAGTGGGTCGTTGTCGAGATTCCAAGCAATCTGCGGATTCGCTCTAGATAGAATCGTGATACCTCTGACCACTCACAGTGTTCAGATAGGTTCAGGACAGAAATTTTAAGAGACCAATTTGGCGAGCCTATTCGACAAATCTGTTCTACCGGGGAGCGTAATTTATTTTCTCTTCTAACCCCGGAAAACATTGCCGCTGCCGGCTGGGGCGTAAGCAGGACCGTTCTTGAAGCTTCTGCTGCCCCATCTAACCTGCCTACAACTCCTCGTTTATCTAATGTTGACCCTAGTCATCCATCTCCGGTCCTAGTAGTCGAAGCATCTACCCCCGTGGGCCTCTTTATAGATGAGTCCTCTTCAGATTCGGAGGACGAGACCCTTGAGGCTACGGGTACTAGTGGTTATTCAGGGGATGGCCCTGAGTGGGCTCAGGCTGACGCCTTTGGGAGTCCCTTCGTTGATTTTTCGTTGGATTCGAATCTGGATAGTTTAGAGGACTTTGGTGGTTTCTAGGTTTTCCATCCTTTTTTATTTCTTGTACACATGTGCGTGATGTTTCACTTGGTCGGCTAATCCTTTCTTTATATATTGTGCAGGCATGAACTTCCGAGATTTGATGCGTAGGAGGGATGCTAACGTTGCTCAAGCGGCTCCTCTTCCTCGGTCGCCAGTTGGAGCCCCATCTGGACCGGCTCGTGCTCCTACTCCTCCTCCTCCCTCTACTGGTGAATCCAGTCGTCCTACACAAGAGGCCGGGAGAAATAAAAGGAAGCGGCCCTTATCCATGATCGAGGTTCGGGCGATCGCGAGAGTTCTAAATCTCAAAGGAGTGAGTCAGCCCTTTAAGAGGGTGGCTCTCGTGCTGTTGAGGGTAGGTCAGTTCCTCGCCAGCCTAGGCGTAAATACAGAAAGAGGCTGATCATTGAAGCCTCAATGCCCACAAGACCAGTCTTACCCAGGGTGGTCGACCCTACTGTGAGGCGCTATACGGTTGATAGCGGGGTCGTCGTCGGTGGGGAGGATTTCCAGACCTATCTCGGAGTGAACGACAACGACAGTATCGAGGATGCCGGGATAGCATCTCGTTTGGCATGGAGCACCATTCTTCCTCGCGATGAGGCGGGGCTTTTCACAAACATCCCAGAAGCGGATTATAATTCTGATTATCTCGCTATGAAGGTAAGAGTTCTTGTGCTCGTTTGGTGATGATTAATTCCCCGTTTTTAACTTTTTTCGTCAAGTTTTTTGAGCTACTTCTGTTTTTCGTCTTATCAGTCGGCGCAACAAATTGCGGCTGTCAATGCCCGACACCGGGCTCTCAGGGAGTAAGCTGACAAAGATATTCGCGAGCTTCGTAAGCAGAGGATGGAGCTTGCAAACGAGGTTAGCCAGCTTCGTCCTTACGTCCAGAGGATGGAGGAGATGAATAAAAAATATGCTGATCTCGAGCAGAGGTTCCGGGAGGAGCAGGCGAAGGTTGTTTCCCTTCAAGGGTACCAAAAAGCCTACAATAAGGCCATCGATGATCGGGGAGCTATGGAGAGGCAGCGAGATGAGGTTATTGAGGAGCTGCACAACGTACTGGATCGTCAAAGAGAAGCTCGAATCGAGGCCGTTCGCGAATATCGCTTGTCCCAGCATTGCTTTGATAAGAAGACAGAGTTCGCAACGGGATTTATTAAGTACGGTTTCTATCTGGCTCGTTCTTGGCTGGAGAAGCATCGACCTAGTGAGGCTTTTCCCGAATTGCTCTTTACTGAGGAGGCCAAGTACTATGACGCCCCTTCTTGGACCAAATATGAGCCCGACTCCCAAGGTCCGGAGGCCTACTTAGCGGAAGGAGCCGTAGATAAGCTGGACAACCTTGAAGGTCCATGGCCTCCTCGACAGCCACAACATCAAGCTGAGTCTTCCGAGGCACTTGATCGATCTGAGCCTGCAGCAGTGCGTGATGTTTCTGAGCCTATCGAGACAGGCGATCAACCTGAGTCTATCGAGGCACTGCTGGGGTTGGACAGCGACGAGTTCCAAATTTCAGATTCTGCTGCCGTTGATCTCGTGCCAGACTTTGCAGCCGTGGTTGGGCCTTCAAGTGACGTTCCTGCTTCCAGGGTGGCTTCCTCGTCTTCCCAGGATCCTGGTTCTTTGACTCCTCCCGTTCCTGAGCCCCAAGCTTCTTGAGACGCTAGTGCCGATGTAGCGCCTTCCCAGCCGGCTGATTCGGTCATTGCCGTAGATTAGAGTTTTGTAATTTTTGTTTGTTAACTCCGGTGTACATATTCATTTTGAATGAAAAGTACCGTTTCATTTTGTAGCTTTTTCTCTTGCTTATGTGAATTTAGTAGAGTACCTTGTATGACTTTACTTTTACACCATGTTGCTCCCCAAGTTCTTGTTTGAAACAGTGTTGTCAGTTCGTTCAAAGATGAACTTTTCTCGAGCGTTGTGCCTATTTCGCGTTATTTTCGCTTAAGGACTTATTAGAATAATCAAGATTAAAAACGTCAAAGTTTAATCATAATTTGTCAACTTATTGCAACATATGAATCCGAAAATTTTGTAGCGTACCTCGTAACTTGCTATATAGCTTGTACCTTTACATTTTGTACGCACGTTTCGTATTAAGGACTGGTCTTTACCCATCGCGTACTTTTCCATGCTTAAGGACTTTTGTTTGCCCGTCTCGCGCATTTTTCGCTTAGGGACTTTGTGTTTGCCCGTCTCGCGCATTTTTTGCTTAGGGACTTTGTGTTTGCCCGTCTCGCGTATTTTTCGCTTAGGGACTTTGTTTTTGCCCGTCTCGCGCATTTTTCGCTTAGGGACTTTGTTTTTGCCCGTCTCTGCCCGTCTCGCGCATTTTTCGCTTAGGGACTTTGTTTTTGCCCGTCTCGTGCATTTTTCGCTTAGGGACTTTAGTTTGCCCGTCTCAGCATTTTTCGCTCAGGGACTTTGTTTTTGCCTGTCTCGCGCATTTTTCGCTTAGGAACTTTAGTTTGCCAGCTGTTGCCTCATTTTAATTCCTGTAACACATAATCTGTCTCACATATTGCGTTAGAGAATATAGGAAATGATTGGCTGGCCTTTATTCATGAATCGGAAAAATAATAACATTTGTAAAGTAATGTAGCAATAGATAGAAAAGTAAAGACAATAACAATCAGAAAGCAAAAATTACAATGTTTACTGCCAATATAGCTTAAGATGGTTGGCATTCCAAGTCTTTGAGATCTTCTTTCCTTGCAAGGTTTCCAAGGTACATGTGCTAGGTCCGACCATCTTTCTGATTCTGTATGGTCCTTCCCAATTAGCCCGGAGCTTTCCATCCTCCTTATGGGCGTTTTTGATTGCCGACTTTCTCAACACCAGGTCTCCTTCTTGCATTTCTCTGTTCTTCACCCGTGTATTGTAATAAGTAGCTACCCTCTGTTGGTAAGCAACCAGTCTCATTTTTGCTTTGTCTCTCAGCTCGTCTAGCAGGTCTAGATTCTCCCTTAGTCCTTGAGAATTGAGTTTCTCAATGTAGGGGACCAACCGGGGTGACTCAGCTCCAACTTCTACTGGGATGAGGGCTTCAGTGCCATATACTAAATTGAACGGTGTTTCACCTGTTGACACTTTGCTTGTCGTTCTGTAGGCCCATAGGACACTTGGGAGCTCATCTGCCCATGCCCCCTTTGCCTTGTCCAGCCTAGTCTTCAACCCATGCAGTATAGTTCGATTGCTCACCTCTGCCTGCCCATTGGCCTGTGGGTAAGACACAGAAGATATTCTTAGGAGAATATTCAGGCCACTACAAAAATTTTAGAAAGCGTCATAGTCAAACTGCTTCCCATGATCTGTATTTATCACGTGTGGGATCCCAAATCGGCAAATTATGTCTTTCCACACCATTGCTTCCACCTTCTTCTCAGAAATTGTAGCCAAAGGCTCCGCCTCTATCCATTTTGTGAAGTAGTCTATGGCCACAAGCAAATACTTCCTTTGTCCTAAGCTTGGGGGAAAAGGCCCCAGGATATCTAGTCCCCATTGTGCAAATGGAGTTGGTTGAAGTGTGTTCTGAAGAGCTGAAATAGGCGCGGTAGTTATAGAAGCGAATTTCTGACGTTTTTCACATCTTCTTACTTTGTCTGTGGCATCCTTCCTCAGTGTAGGCCAATAAAACCCCGTGTGCAATATTTTTGAGACCAAGGCTCGAGCCCCTAAATGTTCATCGCATATTCCCTCATGAACTTCAGCTAAGGTGTACTTAGCCTGTTCGGGCCCTAGACACTTCAACAGGGGCATTGTGAATCCTCGTTTATAGAGTTCCCCATTCACCACGGTAAACCTGGCACTTTTTAACTTTAGCCTTCGAGCTTCGTCTCTGTTAGTGGGGAGTGTGCCCTCCAGTATGTAATCTTTGATTGGGCTTCTCCAATCGCCTCCGATTTCGACGTCACAGACATCTTCTTCTTCAATGCTTGGTCTAGCGAGGGATTCTACTTTGACCATACCCCGTTTGACCCCTCTGGAAGAGGCCAACTTTGAAAGAGCGTCTGCATGGTTGTTCTCTGTTCGATTTATCTGAGTCAGCTGGAAGTGCTTGAACGACTGTGCCAACAATTGTACCTTATGCAGATAAGGGACTAAGGCGGGTTCTCTTGCTTCATACTCACCCGAGAACTGGTTTACCACCAGTTGTGAATCGCTATGTGCCATTAAATTGCTAACTCCTAGGTTCTCAGCAAGTCTCATCCCAGCTATCAAAGCTTCGTACTCGGCTGTATTGTTTGAACTTGGGAAATCGAAACGTAGGGAATACTCATAGGTTTCCCCTTCAGGCGATATTAGCACAATTCCAGCTCCACTACAGTCCATGTTATGAGCTCCATCAACAAATAATTTCCACCAAACTAACTCTGTTTCCTCTTGGACCTCTCGGCCAGTGCATTCTACAATGAAATCTGCCAATGCCTGTCCTTTTATTGCTTGGCGAGGCTGGAAGTGAATGTCATATTCACTCAATTCGATAGCCCACTTAATCAGACGCCCGGAGTGTTCTGATTTCTGCAGTATTTGCCTGAGGGGCTGATCTGTTGAGATAGTCACCGAGTGAGCTTGGAAGTACGGTCGTAATTTTCGAGTTGCCATCACCAGGGATAAAGCTATTCTTTCAACTAAGGGGTATCTTGCCTCGGCATCTAGCAGGACTTTGCATACATAATAAATCGGGCAATCTCTATCCCCATCTTTCCTTAGTAGGACTGCACTTACAGCTTTCTCTCCTACACCAAGGTACATAAGGAGGTGGTCTTCGGGACGTGGTCGAGATAACAGAGGCAACTCTTTCAAGTAGTCTTTCAACCTTTCAAAGGCGTCGTTGCACTCTTCCGTCCACTTGAAGTTCTTTCCTTCCTTTATCGCCTTGAAAAATGGTAGACTTTTTTCAGCGGATTTGGACAAGAAACGGCTCAAGGCTGCTATTCTTCCTGTTAGCCTTTGGACTTCTCTTACTGTATTAGGCGGCCTCATGTCCAAAATAGCTTGAACTTTCTCGGGATTAGCCTCTATCCCTCGGTTAGTAATCATGAATCCCAGAAACTTTTCAAATCTCACCCCGAATGAGCACTTGTTGGGATTCGACTTCATCTTGTATTGCCGCAGCACATTGAATACCTTAGTCATTTTCTCGGCATGTGATTCTCCCTGTCTGGTTTTAATGATCATATCATCAACATAAGCTTCCATGGTGTTGCCCAACAAGTCCTGGAACACCTTATTTATCATGCGTTGGTAGGTTGCACCCGCGTTTTTCAAACCGAACGGCATCACTCGATAGCAATATGTCCCACCATCGGTAATGAACGAGGTCTTCTCCTCATCATTTGGATGCATCACAATTTGGTGGTACCCTGAAAAGGCATCCAAGAAGCTAAGTAGTTCGTAACCATAAGTTTCGTCTACCAACTTGTCAATTCGAGGTAGTGGATATGAATCCTTAGGACAAGCTTTATTCAGATCTATGACGTCCACACACATTCTCCATTTCCCGTTGGTTTTCTTCACCATCACAATATTAGCCAACCACTTCGGATAATTAACTTCTCTGATGAATCCTGCTTGCAATAACTTCGATATTTCTTCGTTTATTGCCTGTTGCCTCTCTGGAGCAAAATTCCTCTTCTTCTGTTTTATCGGCTTTGCCCTGAGATTACGTTCAACCGATGGCAAATAACTTCAGGGTTTATTCCAGGCATATCGGCTGGAGTCCATGCAAACACATCACAATTCTCTCTTAAGCATCGGACTATTTCCCTTTTTACTTCTTCAGGCAATTGGCTTCCTACGTACACTATTCTTTCTTCATCTTTCTCATCCAACCGGATTGCTTCCATCTCCTCATCAGGTTTTGGCTTAGACTTTTCTTCGATCGTAAGGGTTTCCTTCCTCTGAATCCCTTTACATGTGGTAGATGCGACATTACATGTCATGGCTTTCCTTTTATCTCCCCGCACTTGTCCAAAACCGCAGGGAGTCGAAAATTTCATTAACAAATAGCAGGGATGCACCACTGCTCTCATGTCATTTAACGATGGCCGCCCGAGGATCATATTGTACGCCACGGAAGTTGATCTCACCACCATAAACAACACTTGTCGAGTGACACACTTCGGGCTTTCCCCCAATGTCACAGGTAGCTGAATTGCGCCCTCCACCTTCACTTTTTCTCCTGAGAAGCCATACAGTGGTGTGTTTACTGGCTTCAATCTATCATTGGAGATGTTCATTTTTTCAAAGCAACTCCAATAAATCAAATTTACCGAACTCCCATTATCAACTAGGATGCGACTCACTGGGTGTTTTGCTATTACTGCCGAAATCACCATTGGGTCATCATGAGGGATCATTACATCACCTCTGTCAGTTGGCGTGAAAGTGATGGGCTCTTCATCATGCTTTTCCTCCATTACCGAATTAATTTGGTAAGCCTGTCGGGCGTAGGTCTTTCGAGACGAGGAAGAAGTGCCAGTTAACGACTCACCCCCGGATATCACGTTAATAGCTGGCCCTGTGGGTTCATTGTCTTCCTCTCGATTCCTTCTTTCTACCCTTCTGTCATTATCTCTTCTTTCACCTTCATTTCGTCTAACAGGTCCTCTGTTGTCACCTCTTCTATCTCTGAAATTGTTTCCTCTGTTCTGTGCAGGATAGTTAGTTCTATCACCTCTCCATACGAAACGGTTTATTTTTCCCTCTCGTGCTAGCTTTTCTAGCTGATTCATCAGCTCCCTACACTTCTCAGTTGTGTGCCCATGCGCTGAGTGGTAATCACAGTATGACCTTAAATCTCGACCTAAATTTCCTGACGTCTTCTTTGGAGTCTGTATAAGCCCTGATCCTTCAATGGCTGCCAACACTGAAGCTCGAGATTCAGTGAGGGGGGGGGGGGTATAGGAATTGTATTTTAGTGCGGGAGCTTTCTCAAACTTTCTCGGTTGGCTAGAAGATGCTTCAGTAACCTCTCTTCCTCGTTTCCTTCCATCCTTGGATTCTCCTATCGCCACCATTTTCATTACTTCCTCCTGGGTTACATACTTATGTGTGCGGGAAAGCAGATCTGAGATGGTTGTTGGCTGATCTAGCGACAAGGATTCTTGCAATTTTTCAGACCTTGTCCCCTGTAACATGGCTGCTACGGTTATACCGACTTGCAGATCTCGCACCTCCAAAGTAGCATCTCTGAACCGAGCCACATAACTCTTCAATGACTCCTTAGCTCCCTGCTTAATAGTGAGCAAGTAGGTCGGTTCCTTCCTTCTCTGACTATTTACCGCAAACGCCTTGAGAAACTCACTTCGCAATTGGTCGAAAGAGATAATGGACCCTTCAGGCAGGTTATTAAACCATTTCATCGCATGTCCCGACAGAGTTAAAGAAAAGGCCCTACACATTATCTCGTCTTCCCATCCATGTAACAACATTAGTGCCTCATAGTTTTGCATATGGTCGTAGGGGTCCATCTTTCCGGTGTAGACGGTCATCTGCGGCATTTTGAACTTTGGGGGCAGAGGTTTTTGCATGATAGTCGTGCAGAACGGTACTCTCCTCCTCTAGCTCTCTTCTGCAGACACTAACTTTTTCTCTTCCAATACCTGTTCTATCATCTTCTTCATGTCCACAGGGGGAGCGAGCTGATTTCGGGCATGAGACGAATCAGGTAGGTCTCCGACTACTTCCTTACCCTTAGCTTGAGGTGCGTTTGTTCGTACCATTTGTGTGCACCAAGTGGGGTCAAACTCCGACCCGGTTCCCCAAGTGCTTTGATCTTCGACCCCGTTCTTTCCAGCACCTCCAATAGCATGGTCTAAGTTAGCACCATCAAAATTTGACAAGTCATTGTGGAGGGCGGTAGACCTTGTTGCCCGGTCAATGTCTTGTCGCCCAGACATTTGCCGCCCTACATGTGGGACATGTCACCTGACCCCTGTCGCAGGCTCTAACTCTACCGCTTCTTCATTCTCTCGCTGGGTTCCTGCGACAGGCCTCCCGCTACCCTGTCGCCTGACCCCTGTCGCAGGCTCTAAGCCAAATGCTTCCTCAGTCTCTCGCTGGGTGCCTGCGACAGGCCTCCCGCTCCCTTGTCCTGCCGCACCCTGATGAATGTCGTGTTCTTCCACCGAGGGAACCTCTCGCCGACGAGAGGGGTCTGCCGCTGTTGTGTCCTCCTGTCACCCAAACATTTGCGGCGGGACACCTCTATCTGTTCCTCCTACCAAGTTCTGCACGGCAGGCGGCAGATCCAATGTCGGAAGAACTTCTTGGAACAGATCCACCATGGCTCGCATCGCCTGGGTAGTTTCTTCGCTCTATCGCATTAGAGCTTCGAATTCTACCGTCGATACAATAATTCTTTCTTCCTCCCTGTTCACCTGGTTTGTCTGGCGAATCTGTTGTTCAGGGGAGCTCACAGAGTTTTCCTCACTTCCGGTCCTTGCGTTTGTAGATCTTGTTCTCACCATCTTAGAAAATCTTGGCTTTTTATACGTTTCCCACAGACGGGCGCCAATTGTTGTTGCACAAAACAACAATAAAGGTGTGCTGACGTCGATGTTCGTACTTAGTCTCCACGTGTCTCCAAGAAGCTTCTGTAAAACAAGAAAAGTCAGAGAGACACAGGGGTGGTTCCCTGCCTAAACACTCCGATGCTTAAGTCAGCAAAAGGTTCTTCAGTATTGGGAAGCGTAAAAGCCAGTAGTTAAAAATTAGAGAATAAAGTTGTACCTGGGGGCCTATTTATAGGCCAGCATCCTAGGTTAATTGTTTAAGGATAAGTCTATCATCTTGCTAAGAATTTGTGTCTCAATATAACACAAATTCCTAGAAAATCAGCAGCACTCGGAGCTGTCGCCAGCGAGAGACTCACACCACGTGGTGCGCTGTGGCGTCAGGGTTCTGTCGCTCGCGGGAGCCGAGGTCAGGCGCCACGTGTCGCCATATGACTATAGGCGACGGATAGCGGATCTGTCACCAGGCGATAGGTATATGAGCGCCATGTGTCGCCTTATGATTGTAGGCGATAGACTGCGAGCCTGTCGCGAGCGACAGGTATGATCACGCACCTCTACCTCTTTCGCCGAATGCCACGTGGGCCATAAAGCCTGTCGCCCAACGACAGGTGTGACGCGCTTTACCTCTGTCGCCGATGGACACGTGGACCAGTGAGTCTTTGCCCTGCGGTAAAATCTGACGTTATTAGGCCTGGCCTAACACGGGTAGACTTTGTCATATCACTTACAACTGCTAAAATTCAAGCTTCACGCTTATAAAAATTATCTTTTAAAGAAATTACAAGAATGAAATAGATTAAATTTCAAATAATTTTTTATCAGTCATTTATTTCACACAAGAAAATCACTTTTGATTTCATTATTACTATCATAATTGAATTTTGGAAAAATTGTTTTTAGAAATATTACCATTGAAATTTTTTATTCAAAACAATAGCTTAATAACCAAATATACCCTCAACCTTTAGTATAAAATTGAATTAAGCCTTCAACGTTTTTATTGCGTGAAAAACAATCCATAAACTTTTATTTTATTATAAATAAACTCTCAACCTTTTAAAATTATGCAATTAAGTCCAAATATGTTAAATGACACTAACTTCCATTAGTATTGCATACGTGGCATGCCACGTGGCAGTCAACTAAGCTATCCACATCAGCTTTCATGTTAGATGTCCAAACAGCAGTTTGTGTTATTTAACAAATTTGGACTTAATTGCATAATGTTGAAAGATTGAGGATTTATTTATAATAAAATAAAAGATTATGGACTGATTTTCACGCGATAAAACGTTGAGGGTTTAATTTCATTTTATGCTATATTTGGCTATTAAACCCAAAACAATTGATCTAGTCATTGTAAGCCGCATACGGTTTTGATTAAAATAATTAAAATCCTCTTTTTTTCAAATTTAAAAATTCCCTAAAATATTTAAGATATATTTGCTCTAGCTTTTACTAAAGTTTCAAATAAATGCTATATGGGGGTTTAGGGACCCTACCATTATAAATGTTTGCTGATGTCAAATCCTCGATCTTCGTGTTAGTTTCTCTTCAAGAATTCTGCAAGAAAGAAAACCATCAGGGGGCGCAGGGATTTCTCCTTGTGCGCGCACTCCGATCCTTAAGTCAGCCAGGGTTTTGGCAGGGTTTCAGTAGGCAAATAGAGCTTAGGGTTTAAGAATGATACCTGTGACCTATTTATAGGAGTTATTTCACGCGTAATTACCTTTAAGCCCCATAGCTTAAATAATAACCCAGTAGATCATTTATGGGCCTTTTGAGTCCTCTTTCCTCTTGGGCTTATATTATCATTTGGTTCAATGGTCTTCAACTTGATTTATAGAAAAGCCCAGTAATAATTGATCTAGTCCACATCACTATCATAATTGAATTCTGGCAAAATTGTTTTTAGAAATATTACCATTGAAATTTTTTATTCAAAACAATAGTTTAATAACCAAATATACCCTTAACTTTTAGCATAAAATTAAATTAAACCCTCAACATTTTATCGTGTGAAAAACAGTCTATAAACTTTTATTTTATTATAAATAAACTCTCAACCTTTCAAAATTATGCAATTAAGTCCAAATCTGTTAAATGAAACTAACTTATGTTAGTATTGCATATGTGGCAACTAACTAAGCTATCCATGTCGGCTTTCATATTAGATGTCCAAATGACAGTTAGTGTCATTTAATAAATTTGAACTTAATTACATAATTTTGAAAGGTTGAAGGTTTATTTATAATAAAATAAAAGGTTATGGACCGCTTTCTACGTAATAAAATGTTGATGACTTAATTCTATTTTATGCTAAAAGTTGATGGTATATTTGATTATTAAGCCCAAAACAATTGATCTAATCATTGTAAGCCGTATATGATTTTGATTAAAATAATTAAAATCCTTCCCTAAAATATTTAAGATAGATTTGCTCTAGCTTTTACTAAAGTTTCAAATAAATGCTATGTGGGGGTTTAGGGACCCTACCATTATGGAGAAGTATGATGAAAGAAAAAGAGAAACTTTTTTTTCATTATTTTACATGAAAATGAATAAAATTTAGTAGCTCACATAAATTAAAGATTTATTTTATCGATATGGCAGTGGAATTCTTGCACAATGTTAAATAGCATAATGATGGTTAATGTTTGAAATGAGACAATTTGAGATTTGGGTTTTTATTCCTCTTTGAAGGAACATTGTGTTCGGGAAATATGTATGTGATGATAATTATATTAGAGTCTATATTTGATACATTGTCATTCAATCGTATTATAACATTTTATTAATTAATTAATTTAATAATATTTATGTTTAAGAATTTATTATTAATTTTATGAATCGATAAGATAACATGTTATAATTTATTGATAGTGTATGAAATTTATACACTAATAATACATCAAATATAAATTCATTATATTACTATGTGGCAAATCATTGGAATAATTTTAGAAAATATGCATGTAATTAGAAGGCTAAAGAAGTTGACTTAACAATTCATGTTGATATTAAGTTCATAAATAATTTTGAGACAAGTTTAGAAATGCATTCAATAATTCAAATGGTTGAGGTTCTTTTTTTCTTTAGATTTTTTTTATTTTGATCTTTTGGGCTCTAAGTTGGTGAATGGTATTTCCCCTTTCGGTTTTCAACTTTAATTCCAGCAAGATCAATAATATTAGTCAGCAACTGACAGCTCAAACCGAATACTCAATATTACTAAAAGCAGACTTGTTGAATTCAATTTTTACTGTTTCTTTATTTTTATACGAAAAAAGAATTTAATTTTTATTTTTTAATCATATATTATAAGAATAAAATAATAATATAATAATTAAATTTAAAAATTTTTATTATAAATATGCATTATTTAAATCGAATAGTAAAATATTTAAATTTGATTTAATTTATTATTCGAATAACATAAACTGATATAAAAATAAAATAATTATTGAATAAAACAAAACAACTCTTTTTAGTTTGTTGAGAATCACCGCCATTTATTTTTATTGCTGCAGTCAATAAGCTCATTTTAGTTCTGATTAAGATAAGATGGTCATCAGGAAAATTATGCACGAACTTCACAATCAAAGTTCGAATATGACTTTCAACTGATGAACGAAAAAAAAAAAAAGAAAACGACTTTCAACTTATGAACAGCTAAAAAGGAAAATGACATTCAACTACCTTCATTACTTCCATACAATTTTCCTTTCTTGAGGTGTGTACTGATTCTGTTGAGTAAATTGATGCACGTGCTGTTGAAAATGCTGCAAGCTTTTGCCATGTGTGGAAATTGATGACTGATAAGCCTGCAGCTCTGCTTTTCTGACACATGGAAAAGAGATTGTGATTTGTGCCCACAAAGCCAAGTTATTGATAACGGATCAAACCAATGTGGGTCCGATACCTGGACATGGAAAAAGAAACCACGCTAATAGTACATTTAGAGTAAAAGCCATTTGACTTGTGCTTTGAGCTGTCTTGGCCGTTGGTAGACAGTAAATTTTTTAAATTAATTTTTTAATTAATAGTTTTTTTAATTAATAAAAAATTATGGTGACAATAACTTGGTTTAATGTAAAAATTAATAAATTTTTTTATCAGAATAATTAATAATTTTATTTTAAAACTTAATCTAAAATTTCAGTCTCAATTATCGTATAAATTAATAATTTTATAAAAAATACAAAATATATTACATAATATTTAAGAAATAGAAAGTACTTCAAGATATTAATTTGTAAAAAAAATATCATATTTAAGGTTTTTTATTTCAAGAACTAAAAAGTATAAAATATATATTTACAATGAGATTTTTATGAAAATTAAAGACTATAAAATTATTAGAGAGATTTAAAAAAATGTGAAAATTAAGCAGACAGTTTTTTAAGACACTAACTATTTACAAGATAAAACTTTTTAAATTAATAATCTGTCTAAATAAAAGATTATTATTTAATCGACTATTAGTCGAGTTCTTTTATTCCACAAACAGGATTAAAATGACAACACATATCATTTTTAAAATATTAAAAATAAACAACTAATGAAGTTGAATATGTATCATCATCTTAATTTTATTTGTAAAATCAAAAAATCTAACAACAATGTATTAGATAATAATCTTTTAATTAATACTTAATGATGGATACCAAAAATATTAATTTAGAGAGGTTATAGTGTATGTAAATTTTCTTCCTCTAATCTAATCTCAACAAGGCCAGGCTCAAGCTAATTTCTAATTAGCCCTTTAAGATGACTTTTATAGGGTTGGGTTCAAGCCTTCAGGGTGCATTTGTGAGCTTGCAACCTTTATCTACAATTCAATTCATACCATAATCTTTTGCGTTTTAGGAGAATCTTTTTTACATCTAAATTAATTGTTCTTTTACCATTCAAATTTTTTTTTTTTTGCAAAAATATTCTTGAAAAAGACTTTATTAATTGTATGAAAATTACTTAATTATCTCTAGGTTAAATATACGATTGCCTTTGAATTATAGTGGTTAACACAATTTCATCTTCGAACTTTAAAACTATTCAATATGGTACCTGGAATATCCTACCATTAGTTAATTTGGTACATGTTGCCATTGAACATTGAACCACTAAAAAGAAACAAGTGGCATGCTACCTAACATAATATAAAGTTATTTTTTATTTTTATATAAATTATTATATTTATTATTTGAAAATAAAAATTATTATTTAAAAATATATTTTTTTATAAAAATAAAATAATAAAAATTGAAATTACAATATTAATATTAATATTTATTTAAATTATAAAAAAATTTTAATATTCAAAAAGTATAAAGTTATAATTTAAAAAATATTATAACTTCAAAAATACATATTATAATTTAAAATATAAATATTGTTTAAAAATTATAATAAAAATGCAAAAAATTAGTTTTTCAAAAAATACAAAATTATAATTTTAAAATATATTATAAATTAAAAAATTATTTAAAAATTATAATTCAAAAAACAAAATTATAGTTTAGAAAATTTATTTTTTGGAAAATAAATTAATTAAAAATAATTTTTTTCGTTTTTTCCTCCCCCCTCCCTCTCTCCCAATCCCCCACCCCTTCCTCCCATTATGGTTGAATTCGGCCACGATTAGCTGAATGCCGAACAAGGCCAAATCCATAGTCAGCTTAGTCAACCAACCTCTAAAGAGGCTAAAAACGACCTAAACAAGGTAGGATCCATGGACAAATTGTGAGATTCATATTTTTTGCCATATGTACATATTATTAGTGAAGTTAGGAAGATTAAATGTCTTATATGTGTTCAAACGTTACTTGTTTTGTAGATACAAATAAGAACTGGATGGTAGGCCTCACGAAACTTTTGGTGTACCAGTGAAAGTGAAACTCGATGGACTTATTATTTTGAGTTAAATATAGTGGTGGTAAGAATCTGTACCTCAAACTCACTCGTTTATGCATATGTTTGAAATGCGTGCAATAATTTCGAAAATAACTGTAAAGTCTATATGCTTTGGAAGTTTCGTGAATAATGGTCAAACTAATTTGAATTTTGACCAACTGATATTCATAGATAAATCTTTGTGTGAAGTAGTCTCATACTATGTCCCAATAGATGAATCATATGAAAAAGTAGAAAATTACGCAATTTGACAGTTAGGGGTTTTTGATAATTTTGCCCATTTGACAGTCAAACCCTAACAAAAGCTCAACCAATGATTAGAACATATTAAATAGATATGCTTTTATGATTGAGTGAAATATTTTGAAGGTTAGACTGATTGTTTAAACCAAAGTTAATCGTGAAAGGCAAAATTGGAAGATTTTCTTAAGTATAAGGGCATTTTGGCAATTTGCATCATAAAATATCAATTCTTTTAGAATTTTCGAGCCTTCTTCTTCCTTATTTTTGGCAGCCACTCTTTCTCCTCCACAGCTAAGCTTAACCAAGAGAGAGAAAGTCACCAAAAACCTTAGTAAAAGACACTGAAACCAAAAGCTGTCTTCATCAAACTTGTTCTCCTCACTTCCCTATACAACTTGACACCAAAATCAAGTGTCAAAGTGGCCAAATTCAAGGGGTAAGGAATCCCACAAGTTTCATCCAAGGAAGTGAGAGAAAGCCTGAATTTTTCATGTTTTAATGATTATAAACTAGGTGTTTAAAGTGTTTAGGCATGAATTTAAACTTGGATTGAACTAACTGAAGATATGATTACTAAATTGATCTCTGTAAGCACTTTTGAAATGATTTACGAACTATTTTGAGACTGTTGGTCTCATAGTTGCCTATGGGCACATGCTTCTATTACTGTATGACTTATTAATATTGCTAATAGACCTTGGTCACGTCTTCAGTTTTACAATTGTCACTTGACCCGTGTACTTTGTGGACCCTTTTGGCTATGGCCACATATCGTTATTATTGTTATTGCATGAGTCTATTAGGTGATGTCTTGTCTCTATTGTACTTTTTTCACTGGGGTGGCAAATCCCTAGCTAATCCAGGTACTCCCAGACTTTATTGATTTCTGATTTCAAGTTGATTATTAAATATGTTTTTTTTATCTTTGTACAAATTACTGAAATTGATTATGATATTGTTTACGGAGTGTTTTGGAACTAGATATCTGAATGATTTGTAAACTGCATAATGAAAGTTATTTTTGAATAGCTACTGAACTTTGTGATCAAATAAGCTTAAATGAACTCCTTATAGTTGGAATTAGATGCTGAGACAAGTGAGGTGCTTTAAAGCATCATTCTGTAGTTAACTTGGTTATCTAACCCACTATAGTATCTTTCCTGTTATCGTGCTAAAGAACATATGACCATCGATTTTTGTGAAAGAGCATGTTTTCAAGATACTTACATATAATTATGCGTAGTATCAATTCTTTTATATATATTGCTTATTGAGCATAAGCTCACCCCCTTATTCTCTTTCCAAATTATCTGCAATAATTCCCTACCTTGCTTAGGAGGAGTTTTTGATTTTAGGTATCCCTCAGATGGTATCTATTATCCGTTGAGGTGTACGACTTTTTTTTATGTATTCAGACTACGTATGTATGATATTGTTTTTATGTAAAACGATATTTGGGATGCAAACTAAACTTCAAATATTAGACATAAATTTGAAGTTGTTGTATATTTTATAAATATTCACTTAGATTATGGTGAAAGGAAAATGGATTTCTTAAGTATAAACGGGGACATTGCAAATAGCCCAATAGTTATAAAGAATAAAGTACTGTTTTAGGTATATTTCGGTACGTGACACAACTCCCAGCCTATTTAGGTTGTTTCCGACCTCTTTGGAGGCTGGCCAACCAAGAAGACGTCGAATTTGGGCTTGTCAAGCTAGATCTAGCTGACCATGGCTAGATCTAACCATAATGGTGAGAAAGGTAGGGGATCAGGAGGGAGGGGAAGGAAAAAAGAAAAATATATATATTTTAATATTTTTAGTATAACATGTGGCATGCCACATCATCAATTAGTGGGATGCCACATGTTATTTTTTTTGACATATGTCATCTTTTTATTGGTCCACTATCCACATTAGCAGATTCAAAAAGGTATTACATTGTATATTTGGAAAATTTGAAAAAGGGGTGTTGGAACAGTAATATTTATTTTAAGAAGTAAACACATTTTTTATTTACCGAGAATAAAATGTAAGCTTTTTAAATTACTATGAAGCAAATGAAAATGATCATATAACCCTTAATGAATTGTTAAAAAGAAAATCATGTCTTTTAGTTTTGGAAATTAATCTTGGATATTCAAATACTTACAATAAGTAAGTTGAATATATATATATATATATATATATATATATATATATATATATATGTATATATATTTAAAAAGATTTGTACACTTTATGATAATCATATGTACATCATGATATAAAAAATTTACATTTCTTCCGAAAAAGAAATTTATCTTGAATATTCAAATACATATAATAAGGTATTGGAATACCTATTTCTTCCAAAAGATAAATTAGTCTTGAGTATTCAAATACATTAAATAAGATATTCAAATACCTATATGTACAAAACTCTATAAATATATGTACATTTTATGATGACTATTTGTGTATCATTGTTAACATAATATTTACAATTAATTATTGTTTAGTTAATTACACTATTGATTAAGATTGATTATTACAATTAATATTACAATTAAATGTAATATTATAATTGACTTAGACTAAATTAAAATTGATTTTAGGACTTAATTAAAGAGTTGGTTATGATTTTGTTTCCATAATTAATCATGACATATTTACATTTCTTTTTTAAAAAAATTAATATTAGGTATTTGAATACTTACAATAAGGAATTCAGATACCTATATGTAAAAAAAAATTATAAGTTTATGATAACCATATGTACATCGTGATATAAAAAATGTATATTTCTTCTAAAAGAGAAATTAATCTCAAGTATTCAAATACCTATAATAAGACATTCAATTACCTACTCTTTCAAAAATAGAAATCAGTCTTAAGCATTTGAATACTTTAGATAAGATTATTTATATGTTCAAAGCTTTATCAAGATATATACATTTTATTATAGCTATGTGTACATCATTGTTAACATAATATTTACAATTAATTACAGTTAACTTATGACACTAATTGATTAAGATTGATTATTACAATTAATTGTAATATTTTAGTTGACTTTAGAATAATTAATTATGATCTTTAGGAGTTAATTACAGTGTTGATTATGATTCTATCACACTCCAATTCCTAAAAATTAGAAGTAACTTTTTCCATTTTTACTCAGTTGATTAGACTGTGCTTAGTGTTTTCACTTTTACATCAAGCTAAAATCTACTTAGCTAAATCAATATCTAAGTCTAAAAGAGGACAACAATTTCAAAGAAAGAGAAAATGTACGGAAAGAGAGCATATATAACAGAACAATCACGAAGAATTGTGGAACAACACAGTAACACTCATCAGCCTTCTCACCAAACTGTTCGAGCATCGCAGCCACGGTTGGAGAGTAGACTGACGGTATCATCCACGGTGAAGGTCGAAACAGACTATTGGCAGCATTCATAGAAAAATCAGATAGACAGCTTCACCAGTGGTGACAACCTTTGCTATTTCTAAAGGCAAAATAATGGCTGCAACCCGTCGGCATCGTCTTGCTATAGTTCAACTCAGCTCTTGCATAGCTTAAGTGGTTAGGCCTGTGACACGTTTCAAAGTCTAGTTAAATTTGCGATAAGCGTGGCCAAATTCTACTCTGATCAGTGGAGCAACAATACTTGGAGAAAGGAAAAGCCAAAGTTGACTATTTGACTAAAGTTTGAGCAAAAATTGGTTAGTACCTCTTTCTGTTTCTATTTATTGTTATTATTTTATTCTAGTAACTGATGATGACGTTTTAAGATTGATAAAATGTTAAAGGTAATAAAATATACAAAGAATAAATAAAAACAATACTAAGAAATAAATAAACGAATAAATGTATTAGTCACAATATTTTTTTTTAAATTATTCTGATGATGAAATTTTGAGGTGTCATGAATGGTTGATATTTCAGATTTTCTAGGTGAGGATGTTTTCCATGAGTTTCGCCAAAATGATGAAAAATTCATAGAAGATGTTCAAATTAAAAAATATTAAAATATATATCTAAAAATTTAATTATTATAAAATTATAATTATTTAATAAAATTAAAATCATTCTGATGACGGAATTCTAAAGTGTCACGAATAGTTGACATTTAAGATTTCCTAAGTGACGATGTTTTCTGTGAGTTTCGCCAGAATGATGGAAAATTCAAGGAAAATGTTCAATATAAGAAATTAATTATTAAAATATATATATTTCTAAAAATTTAATTATTATAAAATTATAATTATTTAATAACATTAAAATCATTCTGATGATGGAATTCAAAGTGTCACGAACTGTTGACATTTTTGAAATTCTTAAGTGAGAATGATTCCTTTAGGTTTCGCCAGAATGATGGAAAATCTAAAGGTAGTTGTTTAATACAAGATAATAAAAGTTAAAATTAAATTACATAAAAGATATTAAATACAATAATAAAGTTTAAGATAATCCAAATAATTAAAAGGATAATATTAAAAAAAATAAAAATAAAAAATATTTAATAAATCCGAATACAGAGCTTCTCCGGAAAGACGAATGAGATTTCTGGATACTCTTGAGGTGAGGAAAAATTCTTAAGCGTTCCGCCAGAATGAGAGAGAGTACTTAAGAATTTGCCTAATATTTAAAAAAAAATTCAATCAAAGACCATTAAATTAAAATTCTAAAAAATCACAAAACTAATTGGTACTGTTTAAAACGGGCATCATAGGGGTGCTAATCCTTCCTCATGCGTAACCGAACTCCCGAACCCTAAACTTTAAAATATAAACCAGTCCTTAGAGTCATTTAGGTGGCCAATCACACCTAGGTTAAAAAAGATTGGTGGCGACTCCATATGTATAATGTCTAACGGCCCAGTCCTAGGAAACGTTATGACAAAGGTATTATGAGATTTAGTAGGAAAGGGAAGTTGAGTCCATGATACATTAGATCATTTGAGATCTTAGATCACGTAGGAGGCGTGGCGTACAGATTAGCACTACCCCTAGAGTTGTCAGCAGTGCATAATGTATTCCATGTCTCAATGTCTCAATGCTCAAGAGATACCATCTAGATCCCTCCCACGTAATTCAGCATGAGTCACTAGAGATTTGAGAGGATATGAGTTACGTGGAGAGATCTGTCCGGATCTTGGATCAGAAGGATAAAGTATTGTGATCTAATACTATTCCATTGGTAAAAGTGCTCTGGCAGTACCATTCCGAGAGGAGGCGACATGGGAGTTAGAGAGCCTGATACGGGAGAAGTACCCAAAGCTGTTTCAGTGAGTGGTCTACATGAAATTCGGAGGACCAAATTTTCTAGGATAGGGAGAAATGTGAGACCCAGTTATTTTGTATTGTACATGTACAATTATTCATTTATTATTAATAAATGATTTTATAAATTGTAAATATAAAAAGAGGGGTCCCACTTGGAATTTTGTGCCAAGATGAAATTATGAATGTAGAATAGTGTACAAATGGTGAAATGATTATAATAAGGAAATTTTGGAGACTCGCAGTTATGTTAATTTCATGTTTGAAGTTGTTGGCAAACAAATCTGAAAATAACGAACACGTCCCAAGGGTATTTTTGTAAATTCATTCTAAACTAAAAAGAGTTAGGACGAAGTAAAAATATCACTTTTATTCTACATGAAAATTACTTCAACATAGTATCAACAGATTCTTCGAAACAGTCATAAAAATAGAAAAATTCGCTGGCAGGTCACGGGGGTAAAATTGTAATTTCTCACTATACATGCACTGTGTATCAACGAAACCACTTCCAATCATTAAGATATGTTTAATATGACTACTTGGAACTGGAATCTGAAAATTTGGAGCACGTTTACACGATTTTTATGCCAACGGGATGGTAAAGGCAAAATCGTCTAAAATTTTATAACTAGGGGCATTTTAGTCATTTTGAAGGTTTCAAAATATTTTTAAAAGTCATTAAACTGCTGAAAGTCACTGTTTACATTCTTCCTCCAAGAAACTCACGACATTTGGAAGAAAAAAAAAGAAAGAAAGAAAGAAAATTCAAAGTTTAGATCTCTTGATCTACTTAGAATTTCCATACAAATTATATACCAAAATTGATCCTCTCTTTCTCCTCTACAATTCTACACCAAGATCTTATCCTATAAGGCACAATACAAGGAGAAACAACTCCCCAAAGTTTCGGCCAAGCTTGGTAAGTTCACCTTTTTTGTGTTTTTCTTGAATCTAATGGCATGAATCAATTCATCTAAAACTAGTGATTATGTTTCTAGCCATGGGTTTATTTAAATCTTGAAAAATAAAAATGGACCACGGGAGAAGCTTTCGGCCAAGCATGGAATTTTAGTGTCTCATGGTGTTTCAAGCTTATAAATGGTGCCAAATAAATCATTGAGCATAGTAGAATAATTTAATATCATTAAATTGATGAAAATCAATCAAGAATGCCTATAGGGAATTTTGGCCAAATGAAGGGGGATACCATCCATGGCTGATTTTGATAAGTTAAGGGTAGATTTAGACTGTGGAAAATGCAAGGAGTTTGTCGGTATGCTCGGATTTAAATTTCGACATAAAACGAGGAAGTTATGCTATGTTATCGGTAGAAATTATACTGCAAAAATATTTGCAGTGTTTAAAGAGGTTGCATTTAGATTTAAACAATAGCTTAAAAATAAGTATTTAATTAGTTAATAATTTTAATGGAATTATTTGCAGCCTGGGAATAATGGATATCGTGTGGTGCATCCAAAGAATTCGGTTACGCGATACAGGTAAGGGATGTGTGTGTAACTTATAGCAATATTTCGAATGTATATTTATTATGCAAATAATTTATTATGACTATTCTTGAAATGAATTACATGAAAATCTGTGGAATTGAGACTGTTTATGAAAATTGGAACTGTGTTTAAATTGCAGGAGGGCTAGGGAAATAGCAGCCGTTATGCTGTTGAAAATTTCTAGAATATTTTCTAAAAATATTAGAAAATATTTAATTACATGATTTCCTAGCCTTAGAAAATGAGAAATTTATTATTTTTCATAAAACATGAATATACCGAAAAAGATTATTTAAATATTCATGTTACCAATTTCATTGAAAAGGAGAATACAAAATATTTCTCTTACATGTTTCACAGAAAATGATATGGCTTATGAGATGTAGAGATGAAAAGTGAATATTTTATAAATTATTTTCCATAATATTCACTTTATGATTTAACAAAATCCTTTATGGACTAATTGAAGAATTATTGAATTTCTTTATTTCCATAAAGGTGATATGATTATGAAAATATTGTTTTGAGACTAATAGGCCTCATATCATACCGATATGTGATATGTGATACGTGATATGTGCCATGTATTTAATCTTGGTTAACACCCGATCAGTGTTTGACTGCGGACTACCCTAGACTATGACCATAGATCTGACATAATTATTATTACCCTACGGGGTACTTTTTCTCTTACATGATATATGTCATAGGTGATGCTTAAGTCTTTATTTTTATGAAATATGAAATGATATGTGATATGGAAAAATCAATATTAAATGATAAAGCATATGAATATGTTGTATATGAAAAGAAAAATGATTTCTAATAGTTTACTGTATTGCACGAAGTATCGTAACATTTATGATTTATAGAGTGACATGTGAAAATGAGTTTGAATAAGAATTATATTTGATTTAAACTAATATTCTTTTTAAATAAACTAATATTCTTTTTAAAGAATATATGAATATTAGTTTAATTTATTTAAATGCTTTATTTTATAAAAGCATTAATTTGAAAAGAATATGAAATGAAATGGAATATAATTGATTTCCAACGACAATAATTACTCCATATAGTCGCTTTTAGGTTCCGGGACAAAACATGTATTTCAAAATGCCTTCCTTACTCCATCCGGATCCCTAGCCGACTATAGTATCCTTCCTATTTTGGTCCCTAGAGCGCCTCTAGGAAAATAAGGATTTCATTGCATATAGAATTCAGAATATCTAGTTTTGCATTCAATTCTCTTACTAAGCCATGGTTTGCTTACCCTTTTATCTTAACATCTACAGAGTACTTTCAGTGACTGCGTGATTAGCATCTGAGGATTATTTGCTGCACATTGAGTGCCCCGAGGCAGCGAGCTTATATCTTGGAGGTATAATTATTAATTTTATATGTTCGGACATATTTTTACAATACTATTTCGTTGTAAATAAAACAGGGAATGTAAACAATAAATAAATTCTCAATATATAAATGTTTCTTTAATCATAAATTTAAATTTTTAAATAGTTACCATATAAGAGAAAAGAGGAAAATAAGGTATCACAGACAGCCCCAACCATATAAAATGTGTGGAAAAGTATGAGATACGCTATATACAGGATGTGACATATGTTGGATTGAGCAAAAGTAGAATTTTCTCTCTCTTACCTCCTTTGTTGACTGAACTTAAAAGCTATAAACATGCTTAATACACCTTGAAACATCACATGTGTTGGATTGAGCAAAAGTAGAATTTTCTCTCTCTTACCTCCTTTGTTGATCGAAACTTCAAGAGAGAAATTCACCCTTCAAATGGCCATTCCAATGGCTGGTTTGGAGGTATGCGATAGAGCTCATCGAGTTGAACAACTTTTTTTTAGGTTGTTTTTCGATTTGGAGTAGTTACACTAGGGTTTCCTTCACTTTCTCTCTTTAAAATCATAAAACTCATGTTTTCTCTCTCCTCACTTAACCATGGCCAACCACTTTGAGAAGATGATGACTTTTTCACTTTTTTAAAAATATCTTTTACAATATAAAAATACCTTTAGTGGCAAATTACCATTTTGCCCTTGAATAATCTCGGTAATTCCCTTTACGTTCCTACTAATTCAATATTCAGTTTAATTTCAAATTGTTTTCATTTCCATGCCAAATATATCTATTTGACATAATTTAGCCAAAACATTGACTTTTATCGAGGTTTGACAAGTCATTTTGGTAAAATTACCAAAATACCCCTAATTATTCATTCGTGTTGTTTTCAGCGTTTTTGTGTAATTCAATCTATGGGTTGGAATCACGTAAGACTTCTTCACACGAGGATTTGACTATAACTGTCAGTTGGTCCAGGGTCAAATTAGGTTACCTGTTATTCGCAATTATTTCTCCGGCTCATAGACGTAACCGTCATTTTCAAAATTGTTGCACACTTCCCAAAACATGCACAAAATGAAGGAAACTTGAGATGTAGATTCTTGCCATCTCAATGTTTCACTCCAAATATCGTTATTTTGGAGTTTTCCTTCTATCTAGAAGGTAAAAGTCTTTGTGAGGCCCAATTTGATTTTTCCCTAGTCATTATTGAACAGGCCCACTATTTAGAAATTTTAGCAATCAACTCTCGCTTTTCAATTTTTACACTCTTTAACTTATATTGGATGTGGGGAAAATGGGGTTTTCACAATATAATTACGCATTCGATGTTCAATTTCATGCTATATCGTACCATTATCCAATTTGATAATTCTATATGGGCTAGACAATAAAAATCTACTACATTCTTATATAAATGTTTTGCCGACTCCTATGCTCAAGACTCGTGCATTGAGCCTAGCATTAACTCAAATTGTTGGCTTACAGCTTTGTTACACCTTAAAAACGATGGTACCAAATTAGAACCGATTTACAAGAGTTACTTCTAATTCAATTTTATAATATGTGGCACTCTTGAGTTGTCTTACCGATTTAAAATCTATCATGCATAAATTCCAAGCTTCGCACAAGTGCATTGAGTTTCACGTGTACACCAGGTTTAATGTGCGTACACCTTTAAATATCAGTATTTCTTTTAACATCACTTTAATAAAATTCTCTCCCTCTCTCTCCCTCTCTCTCTCTCTCTATATATATATATATATATATGAGTTGGAATCCACTTACACATGTATAAAACAAATTTATTTTACACAGTTTTATATATTTATATAGGATTAATAATTTTGCAAACCAATCATTGTATTTAAGAACTTACTCATATTTATTATGTATGTAAATTTTTGAATCTATCTGCTATTTCTATCATTTTAATCGAGAATAGTATTTTTTTCAATATATATCAACGGTTGAAATTTTATTTTAAGAAATATATAATTAAACGTATTCGATTAATTTGAAATTTGGCATACATGATCTATGTGAATAAAACATAAAATTCAATGGTCAAATTAAAAAATTATAAATCATATAAAAAGATATGAAAGTGTGTAAAACTAAATTTGTTATACACATGTGTAACTGGATCCCTCATATATATATATATATTTATATGAATATCTATATGTCACATCCCAAAATGTACAGTTTTTACCATATTATAATACCACACGTGACGGTTGGGCTGTCTGTGATGCCTTTGTCACTCACTTATGATAACAGTAACTACTATTATGCTTAAATTAAATCAGTAGTCGATGAGAATATTTACTGCAATATATATATACAGTATATACACGTGTTCTACATCCCCGATACAGGAATTATACAAAAGTAGTACTGTACAACTATGTCTGAAAACATATAAAAGAAATGCTACCTCTAAGATCCACTAAGTGCTGCCTCGGGGTCAACTACGACGCAGCCAAATCTATGGAACAGAATCACTGAAGATAGTCTGTGGAGTGAGAAAATAAAGGGGTGAGCTAATGCGCTCAGTAAGAGAATTGTATGCGAAACTGATACTATAAAATCTATATGCTAAAAATAATTGGTATTCATATGATAAAACACTTAAGTAAATAAATGAGGAATTAATATTCCTTTCAAAGAGATATTCATTTTCACACTTGTAAAACACCGTATAACATTCAGTTCAACACGTAGTATATTAAAAGCTCAGTGGCTGCAATTAAGTTAGTACCAGCTAAAAGTTCAATGAAAAGTACAATCATCAGTACAGTATCATGGAGACCAGGCAACACCCTAAATATATCATGCTATAATATCATCCCAAATAGGGAAAACACATGAGATCTATGGCCATAGTCTATGAGGTCCACAGTGTGCACTGATCAGGTGCCCACTGGAGACGCTGACAATAGGATCAGTATCTATCAGCAATAACACGTGACACGTGACCATGATACGGGGCCTAACAGTCTCAAAACAGTAAACACATGATATAAACACCATTTATGAAATCAATTCCACTGAATATAATTTCAATTAATATATAAATATTTAAATTGAAAATATATTCATTTTATGAATAAAAATTCATAAAATATTCGTACTGTAACAATCATTCTAGAAAATGTTCTAGATACTTATAAAACAATAAAAGGCACATGCTGGTACTCTCACATAAATAAAATTCCTTATCAGGAATATTTAAATATAGTTTTTCTGTAAACTATAAAATTATGCAATTTAATGAATTTCATGGAAATTTCTCAAAATTTCACTTTAGAAAAATACTAGAAATGTTTCTCAATTATTTCTGTAATTTTCGGCAGAGTAACGATTATTTCTAACCTAGTCTCCCTGCACGAAAATTACAGTTTAATATTTCAACAACAGCCACAATTCCACCAAATTTTCACCAATCTCAAGGCAATTTATATCCAAATTATTTTATAAAAATAGTGTGAACCAAACCATGCATTTACAGTATCCTTACGGCTCACACACGCATCCCTTACCTGTCTGATGAAATCTAATCGCCCGATAGCACCACGTACAATTTACCACTCCCGGGCTACAATAAAATTCACCCAAGACCATTATTCACCATAATTAAAATTCTAATAATTTTTCTAGAATTAAATTCTACTATATTTCCAGTAGAAAATATTAAATCGGTATAATTCGCACTGGTGCTAAAACCTAACTTCGCCAATTTAGCTCCAAATCGAAATCCGACTTCACCATCAGTCTTCTTATAATTTCTACAGTCTCTTAACATCCTAACATCATAATTTGAAGCAATTAAACCTTCCCACCTCACCTTGACCGAAAATGGCCTCTTATTGAATTTGTTGAATTTCAACAAATTTCCACTTATACTTGTCTTAATATTGCTTATTCATCAATCTAGAATTATTTTTATGCATTAAACACTATAATTTCCTAATATTCTAAGCATGGCCGAAACCCTCTTGAATTGCTTGAAATTGATTTAGCTAATTTCCAATGAATCTAATGCCATGAACAAGGTTAGGAAGCTTAATTCTCTTAAAATCAACCATTAGAAATCAAAGAATATAAATACACAATAAATGGGTACATTGGCCGAAATTTCCTCTTCACTTTTCTCTTGATTTAGCCACTTAATCAAGGGGCTATTGGTATGGTTTGAGAGAGGAAGATGAGTAGAGTAATTTTGGTAGAAATAGGTTAGTAGGAATTTGGTGTTTTTTGGTGAGTTTTGGAAGCTTTCACTTTCTTTCTATTATTCTTCCATGGAGGTTACGGGATTGAAGAGAAGAAGAAGCTGCAACAGTGGCCGGCAGCAGCAAAACAATTAATAAAATAGTTTGTAGTTATTTCAAAAAATGCTAAGAATTACAAAAATGCCATTAATGATAGGTTTTTCGGTCTTTTCTTCCGAAATTTTTATCACTAGGGAGTTGAACTCCAAAAATTTATTTTCCATCACCAAAAATTCATATTAAGTGTATTTTGATAAATGGTTGGGGTTTCGCTCGGGTTTAACCTTTCCGAGAAGGTGAAATTACAAAAATACCCTTATCGGATAAATCGCGTAGAATTCTAATTTGACTACCGATTCAGTATATCTATTTACATAACCCAGGACTTATTTTCATGTAGAATATCATTCTTTAATCACTACATTAAATTCCCATTGATTTTGACCTCAATTTACGAAAATGCCATCGGGTTATGGACTTAAACGTCATTTCCTAATTTGTTTCCATACTCTTCAAAAATAATCTAAATGAGGAAATTTAGACTTAAAATTCATACCGTATATTTATTAGACTCTCTGTGTATTATCTGTCCGGTCTCAAGTCCATCCAGTACTGTATAACCTGTGGGGCCCACCACACTATATTGGCTCGTATCTGCGAAATTCACAGAAAATGGATAGTGTGAGTGTCCTTACATGTGAAACAGTACCTAAATACACGGTTCTCACATTCTCCCCACCTTAAGAAATTCGGTCCTTCGAATTAAATCGAACCTATCACTGGAAGAGCTCTGGATACTTTTCTCGCATGAGACTCTCTAATTCCCATGTAGCCTCCTCCTCTGAGTGATACTGCCAGAGTACTTTCACCAGTGGAATCGTCTTAAACCGTAGTACTCTATCCTTCCGATCCAAGATTCGTATCGGTTTCTCCACGTAGCTCATATCCTTTCTAATCTCCAGTGGCTCATGTTGAACTACGTGAGAGGGATCTGGATGATATCTCCTCAACATCGATACGTGGAAGACATTATGAACCCCTGATAACTCCGAAGGTAATGCCAACCTATAAGCAACGTCTCCTACACGGTCTAAGATCTTAAAGGGCCCGATATAACGATGACTCAACCTGCCCTTCTTACCGAATCTCATAATACCCTTCGACGGTGAGACCTTAAGAAAGACAGAATCCCCCACTGAGAACTCCAATGGTCGGCATCTAGTATCTGCATAACTTTTCTGCCGACTATGAGCTGTCCTCAATCTATCCGAAATCAATTGTACACTCTGGAAGCTTGCTCTACTAAATCAGGAGCTAATATCTGATGATCACCTACTTCCTCCCATGCAACAGGTGATCTACATTTCCTGCCATACAAAGCCTCATAAGGTGCCATGCCGATACTGGAATGATAACTATTATTATATGCGAACTCCGCCAGTGACAAATGGTCGTCCCAAGAGCCTTTAAAATCTGGTGCACACGCTCTCAACATATCCTCGAGCGTCTGGATAGTGCGCTCAGATTGTCCATCAGTCTGTGGATGGAAAGCGGTGCTAAAACTCAATCGGGATCCCATCGCCTCCTGAAATCTCTCCCAGAAATGAGATGTAAACCGGGAATCCCTATCAGAAGTGATACTCACTGGAACACCATGCAATCTCACTATCTCCCGAATATACAAATCGGCTAAGGCACTGAGGGAATCAGTAGACTTCATGGCATGAAAATGGGTGGACTTCGTCAATCGATCAACTATCACCCATATACTATCGTGATTCCTCCGGGTTCTTGGTAAGCCCATCACGAAGTCCATAGTAATGTGCTCCCACTTCCATGTCGGTATCTGTAGAGGCTGTAGTAATCCAGCAGGCTTCTGGTGCTTAACTTTTACCTGCTGACATGTGAGACATCTAGCAACAAACTCCGCGATGTCCCGCTTCATCCTAGGCCACCAATACACTCTCCGTAAATCATGGTACATCTTAGTACTGCCTGGATGCAGAGTGTACCTAGAGGTGTGAGCCTCTGCCAAAATCAGATGCTTTAGCTGCTGGTCATCGGGAATACATATCCTATTTCTGAACCTCAGTATCCCATCGCTGCCAATCTCATAATTAGACTGAACTCCCATCTGTACTGACTGGCAACCTCTATACAATCAGAATCACTCCTCTGAGCATCCCTGATCCTGTCCATCAGATCCGGCTCTATCCTGAAGCTAGCCGTAAATCCATATCTCTTAGAAGAAATCTCATTCAAACTGAGGCCCAAGAACTGCTCAATCAACTCATACTCCCGAACCATCATATAAGCAACCATACCCATCTGCTTCCTACTCAAAGCATCTGCCACCACATTAGCTTTCCCCGGGTGGTAGAGGATCTTGCAGTCATAATCTTTTAACAGCTCCATCCATCTGCGCTGTCTTATATTCAACTCTCACTGCGAGAATAGATACTTCAGACTCTTATGGTTTGTATATACCTGGAATCACTCTCCATATAAGTAATGCCACCAAATCTTCAATGCAAATACTACTGCGGCTAATTCTAAATCATGGGTCGGATAATTCTTCTCATGCTCTTTCAACTGTCTGGAACCATAAGCAATTACCTGACCATTTTGCATCAAAACACACCCCAGTCCTAAAGCAGATGCATTGCTGTACACTGAAAAACCACCAGATCCACTAGGAAGAGCAAGGACAGGAGCACTAGTCAACCGTCGCTTCAACTCCTGAAAACTATGTTCACATGCATCTGTCCACTCAAATCTAACATCCTTACGCGTGAGGCGCGTTAGTGGAGCAGCTAGTCTCGAAAACCCCTCTACAAACTGACGGTAATATTCGGCTAGACCTAAAAAACTCCGTATCTCTGTAACTGTACGAGGCCTCTCCCATTGAATAATCACCTCGATCTTAGATGGATCCATAGATACCCCGTCTCTAGACACCACGTGCCCCAGAAATATGATGCGATCTAGCCAGAAATCACACTTACTGAGTTTGGCATAAAGCCTCCGATCTCTGAGGGTCTGTAAGACTATCTGGAGATGCTGCTCGTGCTCCTCTGATGATCTGGAGTAAATCAATATATCATCTATGAAAACAATCACAAACTGATCCAGGTATGACTTGAACACCTCGTTCATCAGACTCATAAAAGCTGCAGGGGCATTAGTCAATCCAAAAGGCATCACTAGGAACTCGTAATGGCCATACCGAGTCCTAAATGCAGTCTTAGGGATATCAGACTCCCGTATCCTCAACTGATGATACCCTGATCGGAGATCAATTTTAGAAGATACCACTGCACCCCTAAGCTGATCAAATAAATCGTCAATCCTGGGTAAGGGATACTTATTCTTGATGATAGCCCGATTAAGCAACCTGTAATCAATACACAATCTAAAGCTACCATCCTTCTTCCGGACAAATAGTACTGGAGCACCCCACGGAGAAATACTAGGGCGAATGAAACCCTTATCTAACAACTCCTGGAGCTGCTTCTTAAGCTCCTCCAACTCCACTAATGCCATCCGATATGGGGGCTTAGATATAGGCTCCGTACCGGGTACTAGATCAATCACAAACTCCGTCTCCCTATCCGGTGGTAACCCTGGTAATTCATCCGGGAATACATCTGAAAAATCCCTAACCACAGGAATATCTGACAGATTTGGACATTCCTGTTCCACGTCCTCCACATACGCAATAAAACCTTAAATCATACCAAAGTAGCATTTAAACAATTTTAGTAAAATACTTCACTTTATTCATTTATTAAATAACTTTACATTATATCGTTCAGGACGAGAGAAGGTAATAAACTTGGTATTACAGTCTACACTAACAAAATTCGCAGTTAACCAATCCATCCCTAGGATTACATCAAAGTCAATCATGTTTAACAAAATAAGGTTAGCTGTCATCTCTTTCTCTCCTATAGTAACCTTACAATCTCTATATACCACGTCCGTCATCTAGGACTCCTTAAATGGCGTACTAATCTGCAAAGTGTACCCTAAAGGTTTAGGTTCTACTGGTATCTTATTAGCACATGCAGATGATACAAACGAATGTGTAGAACCAGGATCAAGTAGTGCTAATACTGAAATATCAAAAATATAAATCTTACCCTTGATTACATCTGCAGAAGTATCAGCAGCCTCCTGATCTAATGCGAACACCCGTCCATGTGTCACAGCCTTCTTACCCTTCTCTGCGGCTGTCGCCCGTCTAGGCTGTGAAGGGGTCGCCTTATCTGTCTCAGCCTGTGTCGGGGCTGCTGGAGGAGGAGTAGGAGCTGAAGCTGTAGATGCAGTTGCCTCTCTCAACATCGGGCAATCTCTGACCAAATGCCCCGTCTGTCCACATCTAAAGCACGCGCTAGATATCATATGGCATGGTCTAGTACGGTGCGACCTCCCACACAATATACACCTGGGCGTGGTACCTCTCTGAAATGTACTAGGACTAGTAATAGTAGGGGCAACTGTAG
This sequence comes from Heritiera fomes, assembly GCA_032173925.1. Classification (NCBI taxonomy): domain Eukaryota; kingdom Viridiplantae; phylum Streptophyta; class Magnoliopsida; order Malvales; family Malvaceae; genus Heritiera; species Heritiera fomes. The sequence goes on along the minus strand of JAPDPM010000015.1, from coordinate 11,970,305 downwards.
CAGATCTAACTAGTCTCCCCTCTGAAATATGTATACCCGATGTCCTGGCCCTCTTAGGCTGCCAACTACTGGATCGATCACTAATGCTCCTCCTCGACTGCTCTTTGCCTTTACCCTTACCCTTAGACCCAGACTCTGTATGAAACTACTCATAATCCCGCTCGCATAACTGTGCTCGTCTCACAACCTCATCATAAGTACGGATGTCTAACGGGACTAACCGGGTCCTAGTAGAGGGTCTCAAACCCGCCATAAATCTATCTATCTTATACTGACCACTCATCTGAACCTGCGGGTCAAATCTGCTCAAGGTGGTGAATCGCGACTCATACTGATCCACCGACATAATCCCTTGTACTAACTCCAAAAACTCCTGCTGAAGTTTCTTCTGTGCTGTATCGAGAATGTACTGTCGGTGAAAAGCCTCCACAAATATATCCCAGGTCACCACCTGATGATGGGCGAACAAAACTGTCTGTGTGGACTTCCACCAGTGCTCTGCATCATCAGTCAACTGGAACACTGCTAGTCCAACACTCTCTGTCTCTGTGCACTGCATATACCTAAATAATTTGTCTGTAGCCTCAACCCATTGTTCTGCCACCAATGGATCCTTATCCCCCTTAAACTTCGGAGGATCCAACTTCTTAAACGAACGTATCAAAGTGACATCACAGTAAGACTCAACACTACACGGTCGTGCTGGTAGCTGTGGTGCTACTACGGCAGGTGCTTGCGGTACTGGCTGAGGGACAGGCTATGGCTCGGGAGGTGGTACTACTGGCTGTGGTGGGGGTGGTGCTACTGCGGGAGCTGCTGCTGCTGCTCTATCTCTATCTCTATCTCTCTCAGCTCTGTCAGCAGCTTTGTCAGCGTTATACGTGGCTACAAAGTCTGCTAACATCCGTTCCATCCTATTCATTCTGGTATTTGGACTCTCAGGCTGCGGAGGGAGTGCGGGTCCTGGGGCTGACTCCGGTGTAGGCTCCGGAATAGGTGCCGCCCTACCGCGTCCTCTACCTCGTCTACCCCTGCGTCCACTCATTTTTGCACAACACAGACATTTCAAAACAGTGTTCAATCACTTTAATCACTTAAATGTGTTCAGACTATATAGTACTACAGGGGATGTACTTTTATTTAAACTCAAAGACACCGACAGACATCAGACCAATCTGCTCTAATACCAATTTAACTGTCACATCCCAAAATGTACAGTTTTTACCATATTATAATACCACACGTGACGGTTGGGCTGTCTGTGATGCCTTTGTCACTCACTTATGATAACAGTAACTACTATTATGCTTAAATTAAATCAGTAGTCGATGAGAATATTTACTGCAATATATATACAGTATATACACGTGTTCTACATCCCCGGTACAGGAATTATACAAAAGTAGTACTGTACAACTATGTCTGAAAACATATAAAAGAAATGCTACCTCCAGGAACCACTAAGTGCTGCCTCGGGGTCAACTACGACGCAGCCAAATCTATGGAACAGAATCACTGAAGATAGTCTGTGGAGTGAGAAAATAAAGGGGTGAGCTAACGCGCTCAGTAAGAGAATTGTATACGAAACTGATACTATAAAATCTATATGCTAAAAATAATTGATATTCATATGATAAAACACTTAAGTAAATAAATGAGGAATTAATATTCCTTTCAAAGAGATATTCATTTTCACACTTGTAAAACATCGTATAACATTCAGTTCAACACGTAGTATATTAAAAGCTCAGTGGCTGCAATTAATTTAGTACCAGCTAAAAGTTCAGTGAAAAGTACAATCATCAGTATAGTATCATGGAGACCAGGCAACACCCTAAATATATCATGCTATAATATCATCCCAAATAGGGGAAACACATAAGATCTATGGCCATAGTCTATGAGGTCCACAGTGTGCACTGATCAGGTGCCCACTGGAGACGTTGACAATAGGATCAGTATCTATCAGCAATAACACGTGACACGTGACCATGATACGGGACCTAACAGTCTCAAAACAGTAAACACGTGATATAAACACCATTTATGAAATTAATTCCACTGAATATAATTTCAATTAATATATAAATATTTAAATTGAAAATATATTCATTTTATGAATAAAAATTCATAAAACATTCGTATTGTAACAATCATTCTAGAAAATATTCTAGATACTTATAAAACAATAAAAGGCACATGCTGGTACTCTCACATAAATAAAATTCCTTATTAGGAATATTTAAATATAGTTTTTCTGTAAACTATAAAATTATGCAATTTAATGAATTTCATGAAAATTTCTCAAAATTTCACTTTAGAAAAATACTAGAAATGTTTCTCAATTATTTCTGTAATTTTCGACAGAGTAACGGTTATTTCTAAGCTAGTCTCCTTACACGAAAATTACAGTTTAATATTTCAACAACAGCCACAATTCCACCAAATTTTCACCAATCTCAAGGCAATTTATATCCAAATTATTTTATAAAAATAGTGTGAACCAAACCATGCATTTACAGTATCCTTACGGCTCACACACGCATCCCTTACCTGTCTGATGAAATCTAATCGCCTGATAGCACCACGTACAATTTACTACTCCCGGGCTGGAATAAAATTCACCCAAGACCATTATTCACCATAATTAAAATTCTAATAATTTTTCTAGAATTAAATTCTACTATATTTCCAGTAGAAAATATTAAATCGGTATAATTCGCACTGGTGCTAAAACCTAACTTCGCCAATTTAGCTCCAAATCGAAATCCGACTTCACCATCAGTCTTCTTATAATTTCTACAGTCTCTTAACATCCTAACATCATAATTTGAAGCAATTAAACCTTCCCACCTCACCTTGACCGAAAATGGCCTCTTATTGAATTTGTTGAATTTCAACAAATTCCACTTATACTTGTCTTAATATTGCTTATTCATCAATCTAGAATTATTTTTATGCATTAAACACTATAATTTCCTAATATTCTAAGCATGGCTGAAACTCTCTTGAATTGCTTGAAATTGATTTAGCTAATTTCCAATGAATCTAATGCCATGAACAAGCTTAGGAAGCTTAATTCTCTTAAAATCAACCATTAGAAATCAAAGAATATAAATACACAATAAATGGGTACCTTGGCCGAAATTTCCTCTTCACTTTTCTCTTGATTTAGCCACTTAATCAAGGGGCTATTGGTATGGTTTGAGAGAGGAAGATAAGTAGAGTAATTTTGGTAGAAATAGGTTAGTAGAAATTTGGTGTTTTTTGCTGAGTTTTGGAAGCTTTCACTTTCTTTCTATTATTCTTCCATGGAGGTTACGGGATTGAAGAGAAGAAGAAGCTGCAACAGTGGCCGGCAGCAGCAAAACAATTAATAAAATAGTTTGTAGTTATTTCAAAAAATGCTAAGAATTACAAAAATGCCATTAATGATAGGTTTTACGATTTTTTCTTCCGAAATTTTTATCACTAGAGAGTTGAACTCCAAAAATTTATTTTCCATCACCAAAAATTCATATTAAGTGTATTTTGATAAATGGTTGGGGTTTGGCTCGGGTTTAACCTTTCCGAGAAGGTGAAATTACAAAAATACCCTTATCGGGTAAATCACGTAGAATTCTAATTTGACTACCGATTCAGTATATCTATTTACATAACTCAGGACTTATTTTCATGTAGAATATCATTCTTTAATCACTACATTAAATTCCCATTGATTTTGACCTCAATTTACGAAAATGCCACCGGATTATGGATTTAAACGTCATTTCCTAATTTGTTTCCATACTCTTCAAAAATAATCTAAATGAGGAAATTTAGACTTAAAATTCATACCGTATATTTATTAGACTCTCTGTGTATTATCTGTCCGATCTCAAATCCATCTAGTACTGTATAACCTGTGGGGCCCACCACACTGTATTGGCTCGTATCTGCGAAATTCACAGAAAATGGATAATGTGAGTGTCCTTACATGTGAAACAGTACCTAAATACACGGTTCTCACACTATATATAAAAGTTTGAATGGTATTGCTTGCTGATTAATCCGAACCAATATATATTTATATATATTTCTTTTCTTTTCTTTTCTTTTCTTTCCTTTCCTCTCTTTTTCCTTCTTTCTTTTCTTTTCTTCTCTTTTCTTTCTTTCTTTTCCTGTTTCTTGGCCAGTATAATGGCTGGCCACTCAAAACTCCCCTGGTCTCTCCCTCTTCAACCTTCAACAGCCTGGAACACCCCTAAACGCCACCTTCAGTCCTTAAAAATAAAAAAAAAAACTTCCTTTAAGAGCCCTCAAAACCACCTTGAACTACTCTTTATCACTCAGAAATTTTCCACCCGTGGCAGCCCCTAAAAGTCTCCCTTTTCAGCCTTCATAACTGCCACCCTTTAAGCCATCCAAACAGCCACCATTGTCCTATTTTAAACACAGGTAATCAGCCTCAAAACTCAGTCAAACCCCTACTCCATTGCCACCCGAGAGCTCTGTTTTTGGACCCTGATTCAGCTTGCGTCTTGGCCACCTCTCATCCTCGGTTTACGCCAGTTTCAGCTGTCAACAGCCACCTCAAATTCTTCTCTGAACACCCTGCTTCTCCGCCTTGTACAGCCTACTGTCAGCCACCAACCTTACTCCCCAGAGCCCCTGTTTCGAGCTATATATAGCCTCATCTTCAATCTGTCAAAAGCCGACGGTTCAGGTCCGGAAGCCACCTTTACAGCAGCTCAACATCACGCCTGAACCAGCAACCACCTTACTCTTGGCCAGCCTTGCCAAGGACCCCAAACAGTCTCAATGATCAGCTCTAAACCTCTCTGTTTTCAGCACCCCAAAATCCTGTTCTTCGGCCATTGAAACTCTGCCATCAGCTTTCTTTGCTTTGCTTCAGTTCCCAGTTTTAAACGCCACCAAAACATCTAGCTTCATTGATTAAACTGAACTTGAAGCAGCACCATTCAACCATCAGCTTCTAGCCTTGAACCGACACCTCCATCTTCCATTGTTCTCACGTGTCGCAAGCTTGCTGCATCCCTGTTTTGCAGCCCAAATCGGCTATAGCTTTAGCCTGCTCGACTCTCTCACGTTCACCGCTCCACTTCCGTTTCTTCGATTCCCGAGCATCACCTCACCTCACCTCTGCTTTGCTTCCATTCTATTTTCCTTTCTTTTCCAATTTCTTAGCTCTGTCTCATGTCTCTCCTTCTGTCCTCTTTCACCTTTCTTTTCTTTTCTATAATATTTTTGAGTGTGGTACAGGACCCAGGCACTCGGTTTGGTGGGAATGGGAAATTTTTCCCACCAACCCAACTTGAAAATATTATTATTATTATTATTATTATATGTTGCTTTCCTTTTTTTTATGTAGACTTATTTATATATATATATTTCATCTTATTATATATCTAATTTATAAATGTATATATATTTATTTCATTTATATTATCACTTACTAAATAAATATAAATACATTTGTAGATATACTTATACCTTTTTTTTTTTTATTTATACACTTCTATGATTATATTTATATTTATGTATATTAATACAATCACATTTATATCTATACTCATACGTCTTTCTCTCTCTATATATATACACATATATATATATATATATATACACACATATATGTACATTAATTTATTATTATTATTTTTAATGACTAGCATATATTTCACGTATGCATGCGTGCATGCACATTGAATGTGTTTAGTTTACGTTGCATGCTTGCATGTTGTATGCATTTAATTCGGCTCATGCATGTATGTAAACTTTTGATTGAAATTATGAAGGATAATGGAGGAAACAATAATAGGCTACCACATATTAGTAAGAAAACGTTGGAAAGAAATTGAGAACTTCCAATCCAACTTCATCGTGACCAAGAAGTTGTGCAAAAAGCTTTGCTGCAGATTCAACTTCAAAGTTGAACGAAATAGACATCCTGGCATTTTGCATGTTTTTGTAGCCATGATGTTTCTTTTGTATGGTTTTTGTAAGCACTTTGTAATGAAAAAGTCTTGAATATGGCTTTGTAAGCACTTTGTATAGCTTTGCCACAGATTGTATAGCTTTTGTGAGCACTTTGTATACCTTTGTTGCAGATTGTATAGCTTTTGTAAGAACTTTGTATAGCTTTACTGCAAATTCAATAGACGTCGTGGCCTTGTTGAAAAAGTTGTTTTCTTTAATCTAATTCAATTTCATTACCAGGTTTCAACTTTTGTTAATTTTATTGGAGTTTTTCTACTGGTTTTGCATTATGTATTGACGAAAGAAGAGTTAGAGTAGATGAAAAATATGAAACGAAAAAGAGTCCTTCCCGATCACAAATTGATAAAGTAAAATTATGAAAAGGAAAAGAGACCTCGTTGATGAAAATGAATATGCCTGGGAGAATAAATAGAAGAAAATCATTTGTCGAAATTGTGGCCAAAAAATAGGTTGTTAAAAAAAGTTTTTTTTCTTAATGTTAAAATTGAAGTATGATAAGGGTAAATTAGGATATATAAATGTTTAAACTAATTGACTTTTTCAAGATGATACTTTAAATGGGGCAATTTTAAAAATCAAAAGTGACAAATTTATTAGGATGGAAGGAATACATTTTATGATAACGATATGTATATCATTGTTAATGTAATATTTACGATTAATTGTAGTTGATTTAATTACACTAATTGATTAAAAATTGATTATTACAATTAATTATAATAATTAATTGTAATATTATTGTTGATTTAGACAAATTAATTATAATTGATTTTATTACTTATTATAAGTTTGATTATGGGCCATGCTATGTTGGAATCCATGACTTTATTCTCAACGAGTATGGGGTTATTGGTCGTTTTCATTTCCTTATCACTAAATTCTAAACTATTAAATATTAATTGACTTTTTAGTAATTAAGTTTTCACATGATACTAATCTCCAATAATTTTGGGTCCACCGTCCCTTTCAAAATTTTTCAATTTTATAATAATAATTATCTAATACCCGGGAGTTTTTTTATTTTTCTATAAGTAGAATTAGGATAATAACACATGTTTTATTTTATTTATTTTTTATTTTCTTAATATTTTTAAAAGATATGTGTTATCATTTCAATCCTGCTTGTGGAGACAAAAAATTTCACTAAGGATGTATTGGATATTAATTTTTTTTAATGCTTCATTTATCTTTTTATTGCCGATAAGGATGCATAGCATAGTCTTATGATCAAAACAGTGGGATGCACTTTGCTTTAGTTTTTTTTATTGGGTAGAAATAGTTTGTTTGGAAGGTAAAATCACTTAAGATAACATAAAAATAATTATAGATGAATGCTAAATGAGTCAAAATTCTTCAAAGACCAAGTAGCAGGTTGAAAGACACAATAATATTGCTTGTAATACCACCCAACTCTAAATATGATTTTTCTAAGGTGTTCATCTGTTTGGTTTCAAATGGTATATTTTTGGCATAATTTACGAGTCATATCCAAAATTATATCCTTGAAATGGAAATTCAAAATTTTTTGCTTTGTGTGCTTATCGAAATGTGGTTGAGCCATGACTAATGTCATAAAAATATTGAATAAAGAATCTCAACATTTACTTTCGCATTGAAACCTAAGAGTTTTTATATTTTGATTTTAATCAAATTAATCAATGGACTAAATTTAATTCGATTATTAATCAAATTATTTCAGTTGGTTAATTCAGTTCAAAATTTAGTCGAAATACAAAAAAATTCAAAAACAAAACTAAAAAATATATTTATTATTTGAAGTTTAGGTGAAGTTTTTATATTTAATGTTGTTAGAACTTTTAACTTAATATTTTGATATTTGAAAGTTTTATTGAATAATATTATTTAAGTTGTTTCAAATATGAAAAAATAAAAAATAAAAAAATAATATAATTTAAATATATTTTATTATTTTAATTAATTTCATTAATCAAACGATTTTAATTCAGTGGCTACTTTCAAACTTCAAAATTTAAAGTTTGATTGGATTAACGAAACAAAACTAAAATAATCAAGTTAAATTCAATTTTAACCAATTTGATTTGAAATTAATTAAACGAACTCAATAAAAATCATGTTAAAACCCAACCGAAGGAAGTGAATTTGTGGAGTTATAAACAAATTGTTCAGAGGGATTCATGACGTGCTTGGTACTCAAATTTGGTGTCTTTCCGACATTGCAGGTCCAAAGGAGAAGAGAAGAGCATGATTAACACCCGGGGCCAAGCCCAATCTTGTTTCTTTTACTGTTTTTCTTAACATAATCAAGAGTATGGATCCGAGGTCTTGACTTAGTGGTAAAGAAGAGAGTGATGTTTTGAGGCCTTAAATTCGAATCTCGTCAAGTGTGAATTTGAGTTAATCTATTTATTTACTAATTTGTTTAATTTGTTTTAATTATTTACTAGTTTACTTAATTTGAGTAATGTGACTTTCATAATTACCTATTTATGGTAATGTGATTTTCATAGTTACCTATTTATGAAATGTAATATGCTGATTGCAATTGTAACTTTTAATGAAAATGTTCTACTAAAAAAAAAAGAGTACGGATCTAATTCTTTTTTGTAACTTTAATCACAACAAAAGCCATGTTTTTTTGTCTTTCTATTACAAAGCAGTAAACATGTTTTCAAGCTAACAATCTTTTAATTGAGCGGTTAAAAATAAATTGTAGCATATATAAGTTTTGAATTCGAATTCAATCATTTTCATCTCTAATTATTTAATATTTTTCTTGTAGCAAAAAATGTTTCCAAATTAATTCTGCGTCATGACTTGAGTGAAAATTTGACAATTCATCCATAAAATTTGTATTCGTATTATAAAAAATCGTATTCATATTATGTAAAACATATAAATTTTATATTAAAATTTTTATTGATATGTCAAAATTAAAATTTATTTTTTAACTTTTATCATATTTATATATAATTTTTATTAATTTTTAACTTGTATCATTTTTTTTATTTGTATCATTTTCTATTGTATTATCTTATCGTGCTCAAAATTATCAGAAACCTCTGCGTATTATTCATTTCAAAAACGCACAGAAAAAAGATTTGTGGTTCAATATCAATTTAGTGCTCATGTTATTATTGCAGTACGTGGTGTGATAAAAAAACGGCCGTTATGTTCAATTCTTCTTTTCCTGTAATTGTTAAAGATAAAGGTACAACAATCAAAGTATTAGCGGTTGTTACACTTTTTAGTAAGGATTAAGTGCAATATTTGAAGATAAAAGTCCACATTATATGATGAATCCCCTCTCCTGTCATAAATGAAGGCTAATCATATCATCATAAATTAAAATCTATTTATACCAGTTGATTAATTTTATTTATTTAAAAATATATTGTAGTATTATTCACACACGCATATATATATATATATATATATATATATATACATATATATAAATATATATGAGGGATCCACTTATACCAGTGTAAAACTAATTAGTTTTACATCTTTTTTTAACCATTAGATTGGTATAAACTAATGGTTGAGATTAATTAGTTTTATAAAGAAAAGAGTGGTTTAATCTCAACCATTAGTTTATACAAATCTAATGGTTAAAAAAAGGTGTAAAACTAATTAGTTTTACACTGGTGTAAGTGGATCCCTCCTCATATATATATATATATATATATATATATATATATATATATATATGCATCAAAATTTTTAAATTTATTACATGCATAGAGAAGAAATCTTGTATTTTTGTTAAAAAAAATCAAACTCAAATATATATTCAACTAACAATTAACTAACTAAATAACAAGAATTTGACGGTTTAAACATTAGTAAATTATTAGATTACCTAACATTGATTTTCTGATTTTTGATGGAGATTTTTGACCGGAGATTTTTTACTGAAGTATGGTGGCTAATTACCCTTGTACAACTACAACAATGGAAGTAACATGGTTAATCAATGTTAAAAAATAAAAGTAAATATTTAAAAATTAAAATTATTACAAAATAGAGGTTGAAATATTGTATTACCATATGAAAAACTCAAGAATTTGGAATTGGAAAATTGGAGAAGGAAGAATAGCAGTGTATTATTGTTGTGAATATTATTTTGCAATCTGAAAATTTAGAAGTGAAGAAAAAGGAAGAAGAAGAATGTATTATGGCTGTGAATATCCAGTGGAATGAGTAGTTGGAAAAGCAACCAAGACAAGCATGAGAGAAGAGTGGAGTGACTACCGAGTGAGTGTACTAAATTATTTTTTATATTTTAGATAATTTTTATTATTTGAAAATATTAATACTGATTAATTTAAAATATTAATATTGATTTTTTAAAATTATAGATAATATTTAAATTGTTTCTAAAATTGATTTTCAAGATATTACCAAGGTTGTCAGATGATTGTATGGATTAAGTTAGTTTTTATATTTAATATTAAATAGTTAATATTTTAAATAAAATTTCAAGATATTGATTTTTTTTTATAATTACAGGTTCTCATCCGTTTTACAATCTGAAACTAATTCTGTTTGGGTCAAGAATAATAAATGATAAAACTTTCATAACAATAATGACTCCAAGATGTGTATTCGACCAAAACTGAAAAATTGATTTTGTATTTGATATATGGGCGTAAATTAAAACATTATAATTTTCGTGTTTTAAATGATTTGACTGTTGGAATTAAAACATCCACCAAAGCCCATTAGCACAATGACAAGAGGAGAAAACTAACCTTGGGTGGGTAAGCCACAAACCCACCATACAACCACGATTTCACAACTGTCAGCTAGAGGAAGACGCCGCCGGAAACACACCGAAAGCCGCCAGTGCTGGTTGGGTCTGTGCAAGGGAGAAAGGAGAGGATGGTGAGGAGAGGAAGAGGAACGAGAGAGAGAGAGAGAGAGAGAGAGAGAGAGAGAGAGAGCTACTGTTCTTCACTTCTCTTTCCATAATACAAGTGATCAATGGGCCATCACTTATATATTAGTGCCAACAGTAGGGACCTCCCATAATTTTGGATCATGTATTATATCCGTCCCATTAAGGATTAATACATGTATAATATAAATAAATTACGTATATCTATGATCACATTTTATACAAAATATACTACTAATTAAATTTATATGATACTAATTATACTTAATTAGTCCACATTATTGAGATAATTCAACATTCTCCCACTTGGACAATTAAGTTAATTAACAAAATATCATATAACATCAATATGTATTCATAAGACCTTTTAGATACATTGTACCGAAAGGGTACAAATTATTAGGCTTACAAATACTCTAACAACAATAATCCTTTACAAGCTTCAGAATGCATTATACAGATAGGTACAAATGTGTAAACTCATAAAGACTACAACCAAATAGTAGTATAAGTGTGAAATGGAAATGATATGAAAAACAAAAAATCAATATCCATTTCCATTAGGTCCATGCATCTAAACTGAATGATGCACAGCTTCAATGGAAGCATATGAGACTTATACAGAATGTCTCATCCAACAAAATGCCATATTCACCAAAATGCGCGCAGACAAAATATGCATATATGGCAAGCAGGAATCCATCCACACAACTGCAGTTGATTTCATTACAGAGCTCCCACTAACTCAATACAGTAAAGGCTCCATATGCCTTATACAAGTGCTATGTCGTCAAAGCACTTAAGCAGCCAAATTCTTTCAGTTAGTCAGAATGAGTTCTTCAACCATATGATCTATAATCCAATCAAGCAATGGATTCCATTATTTTCTCTCTAATAAACCGAACGATGATATCTAAATATTTGGAGTGTGAGGAACTCCTAGCATTTTGAGAGAGAAAGTACTTGCTGCAGCATTACCACAATACATTCCCAGGACTTCAAAATGGCAACCACAGAAAAACCAGCCCTAAAACGAAATTCTGCAGCCTAAATGGCCCATAATGTAGCTTTACAACATGCTATAGATTTAGCCTCCACAATCAAGGATGTTGTTAGTGTTTGTTCACACCTTCCAAGAAACAGCCCCTTTATGTCCACAAATATATAACTAAAGTAATTTCAACAACTGGATAGCATGTAAAATCAACATCAGAATATCTAACCAAACCTAGAATGTCATATTTGTTGATATCTAAATACTCTCTTTTCAGTTTCCAGTTCTCTATTTGCAGGATCACTCAAGTATCTTCGAAATAAACCTATAATATACACAATATCAAAATGTGTACTGACTTGAACATACACTAATTACCCACAATAAGGCATACACAACACTCGATATGAACTTTTTCATTTTTTTTACTTATGAGGATTTTGAGATTTCCACAATATGTCACTTTTCACTAAATGACATCTTAATAGGAGAACAATATACAATAAACCTACTTAACACCCAAATGTAGGTTTCTTGAGAACAATAATGTATGCCTATAGATGTGTCATAAAGAATCTCAATCCTTAAAACGAAATAAAGCCTCACTTAGATTCTTCATCCTGAAGTGACATGACGACATGAAATTTGTCTCATATAATAGGTCAGTGTCATAGGCTGCTATTTGATATCATTAATTTAGAGCACAAATAACACAACTGCTCCCACTGACCTTACAATGGATCCAATTATCAAACGACAATGTTCTCCTTAAAGTAACAATCTCATTACTTTGGATATTACAATCTGGATGCTTTTTAATGTTTGCAAATGAACTCATTGAGTTCACATACTGTATGTTCCATCTTAAGAACTACAAGATTTTGGGTTGCTTCACTTAAACATTTTTCTATCCAAGATGTAGCTCTTAATCAAAATGAACTGCTAATTGCCATCATGATTCTAAAAGAATCTTAGGTAGAAGCAGGAAAAAAGGTTTTCACGAAACAAATTCCTTCTTATTATTTAAAGCCTTGGCCAAATTTGGCTTTAAATTATCTACCTAATCTTTAGAGTCTCTTTTGGTTTATGGCTTTTCAACATTAAAAGATAACGCATATATGAGACTGGCACAACAAAATGCATTTCAATAATGACTTTATGGAGTTCATAACTCCTACTCTTTAAGTCATCTTCTAAATAGATTGCATTGTTAGACTTAATGATTCTAGTATACGTAACGAGAAAATAAAATCTAGAATCTTTTTAGCCGATATAATAACCAACAGAATTGCCGCTGATAATTTTCTTGTCAAATTTTCTTGACTGTGGGTTATAGGCCTTTTGCCTAACTTTATAACCCTAAACACAGAAAGTGGCACTAAACTCGGCTTCTTGTCTGACTACAACTTAAGATGAATTTGGGAGCTGATTTTGCTTGGATATCATCTTTGAATGTGAGTTGCAGTTTTCATAATTTCACTCCATCTAAATTCCAGATATTTGAAGTAATTCAACAAAAATCGTACCACATCAAAATGTACGAATGATTATTACTGCTTTCTCATCCTTGTCGGTATTCCAAGCACAGCATACTAGGTGTCAATACATAATCATGTAGTGCACTTAACCCGAAAATTGATATATGATTTCGCCTAGCTTCATTATACCAAACATAACATTCGTCACCACTGTCTGATCATTGCCTTAAGCTGCGCAGCGAAATTAATCAGAATGCCTAAGGCTTCTACAAGGTCAAATCTTTCACTCCATATGACCTAAATCAAAATGGTCTTTAGTGAAAGTGATGAAACACTTATATCCACTGAATACAATATGTGAAAATGATCTACAAATATCGGTATATATCAGCTCCTAATCATTTCAATATCTGCTAATTATATCCTTAATATTAGCAGCAAGATCTCTTTTAATACAATCCTACATGTGCCTCAAAATGTCTCCAACTCTTACGCCACTACTTGATAGATTTCTTATTTATTCTATCATAATCAAAATCAATAGTCACATCATTCACCATTGAAGAAAATTTCCTAATATTGGGGTACAAGTCTACTGTATATCCATCATGCAGAATACCAGAATTAATACACATGTTTTTACTAATTAGAAATACTTTTCTGTTATCAAGATGAAAGGTATCGACTGATAGCAATTCCCAAACTGTCTACGAAATGTAACAACGAACTGGCTATGTTTTCAATATGGATTCTAACTCTATAACCCTAATTCACAACAATTTTCCCTTATTTTATCTCCGGTTGCTTATGGCTTTATCAATAATAGCACCGGTATCCAAACACCAATAGTTAAAGGGCATATCCTCTATATTGGATTCAAAATAAAAGCTAATAGAATGCCTGTTACACATCCCAATCTAGAAAACTTCTTGCAAACTACCCTCTTGTGCCCAAGTTTATGACAGAAGTGGGACACATTGATATTTACAAGTGTTAGTGAACCAGAATGGGAATTGGATTTGGCAAATATCTTCTTCTAAAATGACCTTTTATTGAGACCTCTTAATATTATTACTTTTGGCAGTAATATTGGCATATGTCATCATTATAGCTGAATGAAATCTATTAACCTGAAAGATCTCACACTCTTGAATGACAATATCAATTTTGTTATTAAAATGCCATACTTCCTTCTGCATTAAATGAGATATGCAAATTTAGAAGATCTCCCACTCTCCACTCCAGAAGGAAGTAGTACTAAATCTGCCATATATGGAATCAAAATCCTATAGCAACCTTTATCGATCTTATGCGAACTATTTTTGTAATGGCATCCATAAATACTTCTTGGTCATCATTAACTGGAACACTTTCTCTGATGTATTCCTTCATGGTATACCCTATATAATCAGAGAATTCTCACTTAAGTGTTCTCGAAATTCCAAATATTTTGTCCTCAACAAGCTCATACTTTTGGGTATAGAAGATTGATCGACTCTTAGGATTCCTAGTTCAACATGCCCCTAACTGTAGAGAATAATTTATACTATCTATCTAATTTGATCCTGCAAGAGATTCGATATGTTATAGTTGCACAAATATGGAGGCTAGTGGAATAACACAATAAATGTCAATTTTATTCCACAATACACTCTAGAGGATAAGACAAAACTAGTTGAATATAACCTGAATGATCGCCCACTGACAGGGTAGGAAGATCGTGTCATATCCCAACCAGAATCCTCTCAGTCCCAAGCATCTCTAAAAGCAACTAACAATCCGACAGGGAGAGACTAGCCACTTCTAGAGATCTTAGTAAATTATGCAACTGCAACTATCACTATGCATTGCCTTATTATTATTATATCCTTAAAATTATCAGAATAAATCATCAAAAAATCTTCATGACCATTCTTGCGACAGGCAAGTACTAGTCAATCCAATTAATGATTTATAATTTTAAGAATATTCACATAATTAATTGACCAAAATTGACTATATCCAAAATATGCAATTCCTGAAGCATATGTAGTAATTTCAAGCCCAACATTAATTAATTAAATTAATTCAACATAAATGTGAATATTCAAACAATAACGCAATGTTATTTTAAGAGAGTTTATTTGTTTAAATAAAATATTAACTGAATGGGTAAACCATAATCCAAAATGGCTCAACAAAATACCCAAATAATTTATTTAAACTTATTTAATTAGGCCAAATATTAATAATTTATGGGCATGAGTATATATTTCAAAAATTAAGTAAATTATGAATTAAATGGGTAATTGAATTTCCAAAAATTACCCCAAAATAATTCCTCCAAAAATTCACTTATATCACATTAATTTTGGGCTTAACAACTAATTATGGCTATTAAATAAATTTTGGTTATGACCAAATTTGTCCAACAATTAATCAACCAAATGACCCATAATTAATTAATCGAAATGACCAATTAAACCATAATCCAAAATGACCTATTAATTAATTATGCAAAATAACCACTAATTAATTCAAATTTAATAACCAAATAAAATTAATTAATCAATATGTCCCCTAATGTAATTAGGCAAAATGGCCTAAAAATTAATTAATTTAATTACCCAAAATTAAATTAATACTAAATGGCCAATTAATAAAATTAAATAAATAATGCCCATAATACAACAAAATTTATTTTGGCCTAAACTTAATTTAATATTAAGGCCCTAATTTAATTAAACAATATGGCTTAACTAAAAAAAAATAAATAACCACTTTTATTTTCATAATTGGTGGTCCAATTAAAAAATAATTAAACCAACCAAAATTGGCCCAAGATTCAAACAAAAAAAAACAGCCCAAATCACCAAAAAAAATTAAGCCCAACCAAATGGCCCAACACAATCCAAAAAATGGGCTCAAAAAAATGCCAAAAAAGGGGGGCCTGAAAAAAAGAAAAAAGGCCCAGCAGATATATTTTTTTTAGTGTGGGACATGCTCCCGCAGCATTGTAATAGCGCCAATAAAGGTGCTGAACGCATGCACCCGACTTGTCTTCTTCGCCCGATCGAGCAAAAAATGCAGCAAACGGGTCATTGACCTGACCGATCGATTTTTGACCATTTCTCACTCAATTCAGCCCCCTTTTACTTCATTTTAACGGCATTTTCAATAAAATATCATCATCAACTAATATCTTGTATTATTTTGGCTCAAACATGTGATAACCGAAAATTTTCTTATTTTTTGGTATTAATTGCCCGTAAATAAATAAATAAAGTTATTTATGAGGATTAGAATATATTGAATTTCGGAAATTGATGAAGTGATGAATTGAGGGAAATTATTTTGGATATTAAGAGATCCAGAATAATAAGGAATAGAATGGGTATATTTATATCCATATAAATATAATTAGTATATTTATATATATTTATAAATATAAATATATATAAATTATAAAAAAAAGAAGAAAAGAGGGGGAAATCGGGATGCAAACCCGATTTCCCCCTTTCTTATTGAAAACAAAGGAGAGGGGGGATGTGAAGCCGGCAATGCCGGCGAGAAGAAGGAAAGGGGAACCGCCGCCGGATGGGGAAGAGAAAGAAGAGGGGCCGGTGACGGTGAGAAACGAAAAGAAAGAAGAAATGAAGAAGGAAGATGGGGCGAAACCAAAGGAAAATTGGGAGAAAAAGAAAAAAAAGGAAAGGAGGCGATGCCGGTTGATCTGCTTGTCGTCGTCGCCTTGCGAAGATCCGGTGAGGCTAGATTTGGAGGAAGGAAGGGCCGACGATGAAGGAGCCACCGCCGTCCATCCCAGATCTGCTACCGCCGGCGTCGCCGATCGAAAAAATGGAGGCCAGATCTAGCCTCGTCGCCACCCCAGCAAGCTTCGGAGTGGGTGAACTGCCGACGATGGTGGCTGACGATGGTCGAACCGGCCCAACCCGATCCGACTCGGCCAACCCAAACCGACTCGATCAACCCGACCCGTCCCGACCCGGTTGAAAAAAGAAAAGAAAAAGAAAAGAAAGGAGAAAAGAAAAAGAAAGAAAAAAAAGAAGAAAAGAAAAGAAAAAAAGAAAGAAGGAGAAGGAAGAAGAAAAAGGAAAGAAAAAGAAATGGTAAGGAAAATTAAGGAAAATAAATTGATGATATTTATTGAATAATTTTATTATTATATTGATGTAAGTGCATTGATATTGAAATTGTAGCAAAACGGAAATGAGACGAATGGTGGAGTTCGGCAAGGCTCGAAAATCGGAAAGTGCGCTAAGCTTTGGCGAATAGGTAAGATACTTTTATAAAGCATTAGTAGCATTATATTGTATATGGGATTTATGATTTTTATATGATGCATTGATGGAATGATTTTTAATGGAACTGTGATTTTTAATATAATGCATTGATTGAACTGATGTTAAAAATGTTAAGAGGACCCACAACTGATGGTGGGGGTCTTAGTAGAGACATAGGAATTGTGAGAATCAATGGCTGTGGTATAAATTGTGTTTTCCTTGCAGGAGGTTTGATAAAAATTAAGTCGTTATGCTGCCGAAATTATAGGAAAATGTGATGAATAAGATCAAAGTTTTTCTCGTATAAATGGAATTAGATAGAATTATCGAGAGACAAGTATTGAAAGGACACTAACATATTGCCAGAAAGACTTAATTTTTGGAATGGTTTTATTAAGTAAGTAGCTGAACGAATAAATGGTGAGAGTATTGACGGAGTGATGATCTTAGCAATTACGAATTTTCTGATTTTCTAGATTCTTGGAATAATTCTGAAGATGATAATACGGACATTGCAAGAGATTGGTGTTGAGATGATTTTATCATAATACATTGCATTGTCAAATATACGAGAAATAATAATCGGGCCTACACTTGGGGAGGTGGTCTTAATATTGACGTGTAGCACACGATGAATAGTTGTGATATTGAATTTTAATAAATGTACGCTACATGCATACATAATCTTATTGGAAGTGAGGTCGAGTTCCGATACAAACTAATCACTGATAGATTTAAATGAATGAGTGACCCGGAGAAATTTGGGAGATATGATAAATGGCTCATTTTAGTATTGTGTTTGAGATGATGATAACAAGAAAATAGATTGTGATGCCTTGTAGACATCTGATAGAACACACATATACATAAAAGTATACTTATACATGACTATGTTAAATAGATGTGAATTGGGATTTTTGGCAGCAATATAGATGGTCGTGAGATGATTGAAATGATTGAAAATACTATTAATAGTGGCAATTGGCCAAATCTCCTAAGTGGATAAATTGCTGATCCAATTGGGACTCGATGATATCTTTATAGATAATTATAGTGTGGTATTACACAGGCCATAGGAAAATTGATTTAAAACTGTGACTGGATTGGTGATAGTGAATGAAATTGAGCATCAAGTTGGAATTTCGAATGGGTGCCAATATGCTAGACCACAAACAGATTTGATAGATGGCTATTAATCTTGTGGTTGCAATTCCCTCGATGTCGACTTTGGAATATATCTTGAATAGCGATATTGGTAATGGCAGAATTCCAGTATCTTGATGATTATAGAGAAATATGATATCTAAATGTTCATAGATACTAAGAGGACTCGTACTGATAATGGTAGTCCTACTATTGATAATGAAATATATAAGTGATTGTATAGTCGATAATTGTGCAGAAATAATATGACATATCGAAGAACCACAGTGAATATTGAATTTACCTATTAGGTATGATCTGATTGAAATCAAAAGGATGGAAATGAGGAAATTGAATTATAGTGAATGTTATAATTGAATGACATGGTTGATGAAAATGATAGTTCACTATTGAACTCGTGATTTAAATTGGATTGTATTAAAAATGCCTTGTTACAACTTGAAACATTTTAATAATGTTTATATGAATACTATAAAGTATTGATTTGTTTTGAAATGAAAGTATATGGTAGATATATATATTTTTTGATATATGAAGCCTCATACAGAATTTTACCATATGCTTTACATGATATTGAAAAGAAAACTAAAGATTTAAATGTTTTATGAGACTGTAGGCACCCTAAAAGAATTAAATTTAATAAAGCATAGTGGAAACCGCCTAATTGGAGCTTTGCTCATTATACAGAGATGCTTGTCCGACAATAGTCGTGGATAGGTCTTAGTCACGCCTGATCAGTGGGGCTGAGAGAGATGAGGTCTATGGCCATAGATAGCGCCCTAGTTGGTTTTCAGGGGACGATGACATGATTTTCATTGCTAGTTGCAGTGATTTAAGTCTTTATTGATAGAGATGATAGGGATCTAGCCTAGTCTCTAACCGATATGATATGAGGTCTAGAGTATGATTTTATTGATATGAACTCTAGACTTAACATGATTTATACAATACATGAGACATGTTTGAAATGAAATATTTTTTGAAATAGTACATGTTTTAAACATGTTTCTAAAAGTCCATGAGATATGATTTCGACACCTATATGATTTATATATGATTTTGTGTCGAACATGACATGATATGCGGTCTAGAGTATAGTTTGATTTGATATGAACTCTAGACCTGATATGACTTACAGTATATGTTTTAAAAGTACATGATAAATGATTTCGATATTTATATGATTTATATACGATTTTGTGTCGAACTTGAAATGATATGCGGTTTAGAGTATAGATTGATTTGATATGAACTCTACACCTGATATGATTTATAGTATATGAAAAATGTTTTAAAACCACACATGTTTTAGACATACTCTAAAAAGAATACATGAATTGAAATTGAACATGTTTTTATCATGCCGTAAAGGAAAATTTGAAATGAATTGAAAATTCATACGTTGAGCATGTTCTAAAGTATATATGATATTTATATGAAATGATAGCGATTTGTACAGTAAAGTTACATAAATAGCATATTAAACCCTGACATGATAATATGCTCAGTACATGAGAATTCCATGAGGAATGTCATGACTCGACGTTAATGATGTTTCATCTATACGATGACATGATATGATATGATATATGAACATAAGATCGATATGAAGATAATTCTGATCTTACTCTATCGTGATCATAAATTCCCATACGATAAGTAATATGAATTGATGTAATACGGGAATATGATTGTTAAATGTAAAGTGACTCGATAGGATATCTCAATTAAACATGAAGAATATATGAGGAGTATCATGACTCGATGGTAACGATATTTCATCTATATGATGTCATGATATGATATGAAACATGAATATAGAAATACACGAAGAGAAATATGACTTCGTACCACCGTGATCATGATCCGCAATATGAGAATTGATAAGGGATGATAGAATACAAAAGTATGATTATGAAATGAAAAGTGAATATGAGAATTGATAATGAGATGTTATCGATGAGAAAGGATTAACTGTAATTGCATCCTTGCAAGTTTTAAGCATTGCGGTTAAGACAGTATAATCCTACTCTTGTATTTATATTAGTATCTTATTGAGTCGTGGTTTTGCTCACCCCACTAAATTTCATCTCTTTCAGACTATTGAAGTTAACATATACCATGTGAGCTGCTAAGTGGGCATCAAAGACGATGTATGGACTTGGTACTAGTCTTCTGAGTTATATGTTCCTTATAAAATACTTGTTTACATGCAAGACTTAAATTGATGCACAGTACATATTTTGTTTAACAAGTCGGGATGTAACTAAGAACCGTTTCCTTGTTAGTTTAATATTTAAATGAAATGACTATAGGTCACCTAGATAGTATAGTAACTACATTGACACCGACTACAAACCTTAAAATGAAAAAGAAAAATGTAGTCCATAAATTTGTAGACTAAGAAAAGTATAAGTATTAAAGGAAAGTCGTGGCCTTCGGGTCATGACAAGACATGCATAAATCTCATGGGTTTTCAATAAATCCGAAATGAACCCAAAAAATAAAAAATGCACAAATTCTGATTTTTTCTTCGAAAATGGCTAATGGCTTTAAGGTGGACATGCTCTAATGCTAATTGTTGGAATTAAAACATCCACCAAAGCCCATTAGCACAACGATAAGAGGAGAAAATTAACCTTGGGTAGGTAAGCCACAAACCCACCATACAACCACGATTTCACCACTGCCAACTAGAGGAAGACGCCGCCAGAAACACACCGAAAGTCGCCAGTGCTGGTTGGGTCTGCCATGATGGTCTGTGCAAGGGAGAAAGGAGAGGATGGTAAGAGAGGAAGAGGAACGAGAGAGAGGGAGAGAGAGCTATTGTTGTTCACTTCTCTTTCCATAATACAAGTGATCAATGAGCCATCACTTATATATTAGTGCCAACAGTAGGGACCTCCCATAATTTTGGATCATGTATTATATCCGTCCTATTAAGGATTAATACATGTATAATATAAATATATTGCGTATATCTATGGTCACACTTTATATAAAATATACTACTAATTAAATTTATATGATACTAATTATACTTAATTAGTCCACATTATTGAGATAATTCAACATTGACATGATATAAACACTACACACACATACACACGTGAATTACCACATTTATTTTTAACCACTTTTTTTTGCCTAATATAAACCAGATTCGAATTGCCTAAACTTTTACCAATTATGATAAGTAAATTGGAGGAATGTTTCTCTTGTATCAAACATTATTTTCATTATTTTTTTAAATTTCATTTACAATTTAAAATTTTTAATCTTTCATTTTCTTAATGTGAAATATATACAAACTTCTCCACATATTATTGTTGCTAAATTGAACATATGTTTAACAATTAATCAATCAAAAAGATAAAATAAACAAAGAAGTAAAATTTATTTCAAATTTACTAAGAAACCTCATTTTATATATTAAATTAATTTGTGATCCTTACAATGTATGGATTAAGTTAACTCAGTGGTATAAGATCCTACTGGGTTTTTGAGTTACGACGATTCATATTGGGAGTTCTTGTATTCGAATTCTCACAAAGTCAAATCCTGTTAGACCAGCACTAGCTATGAAAAGTGAGTGAAGGTTAATCTTATACCTAATGTGGTATGCAGATATCTCGTGATTTGCACATAAAAAAGCTTTATCTATTAAATGGGTGTATAAATATAATATATTAAAGATTTAAAATTGTCACATTCCAAAATGTATAGTAATTACCATATATTAACACCACACGTGACGGTTAGGCTGTCTGCGATGCCTTTATCACTCACTTATGAAAAACATTAACTACTATTATACTTAAATTAAATCAGTAGTCATTGAAAATATTTACTGCAATATATATACAGTATGTACACGTGTTCTACATCCCCGGTACATGAATTATACAAATGCAGTACTGTACAACTATGTCTGAAAACATGTAAAAGAAATACTACCTCTAGGATCCACTAAGTGTTGCCTTAGGGGTCAACTACAACGCAGCCATATTCGTGGAACGGAATCACTGATGATAGTATGTGGAGTTAGAGAATGAAGGGGTGAGCTAACGCGCTTAGTAAGAGAATTATATGTAAAACTGATACTATAAAATCTATATGCTAAAAACATTTACATCCTAACAGTTCACTAAATAGGATGGATACTATAGCCGATTAGGAATACCAGATGGAGTATGAGAGGTATTTTAGAATACCGTACGTGTCTCGGCTCCTAGAAGTGACTATAGGGAGTAATCGTTTTCTGTTGATATTTAAATCCAAGTAAAACATTAAATATTCACATGATAAAACACTTAAGTAAATAAATAAAGAATTAATATTCATTTCACAAATACTCATTTCCACACTTGTAAAACACCGTATAATATTTAGTTCAACACGTAATATATTAAAAGCTCAGTAGCTGTAAATAATTTAGTACCAGCAAAAGGTTCAATGAAAAGTACAATCATCTGTACAGTATCATGGAGACCAGGCAACACCCTAAATATATCATGTTATAATAATATCCCGAATAGGGAAAATAATAACACATGAGATCTATGGCCTTAGTCTATGAGGTCCACAATATGCACTAATCAAGTGTCTACCGGGATGCTGATAACAGGATCAGTATCTATCAGCACTAACACGTGACACGTAAGCATGATATGGGGCCTAACAGTCTCAAAACAGTAAAAACGTGATATAAAAACCATTTATGTAATCAAATTCACTGAATATATCTTCAAATCAATCCATAAATATTCATAAGGAAAATATTTTCATCTTATGAATAACAATTTATAAAATATCGATACTGTAATAATCGTTCTAGAAAATGTTCTAAATATTTATAAAACAGTATAAATCACATGCTGGTACTTTCATATAATTAAAATTCCTTAATAGGAATCTTTAAATATAGTTTTTTGGTAAACTATAAAATTATGCAATTTAATGAATTTTATGAAAATTTCCCAAAATTCCACTTATTTCCACTTTAGAAAAATACTAGAAATAGTTTTTAAAAATTTTTATAATTTTTGGCAGAATGACGGCCATTTAACCTAGCCTTCCTGCACGAAAATTACAGTTTATAATTTCAACAGCAATCAAAATTCACCAAATTTCACCACTTTCAAAGGCAATTTATATCCAAATTATTTTATAAAAATAGTGTGAATCCAACTATGCATTTACAGTATCCATACGGTTCACACACGCATCCCTTACCTGTTCCGGGTCTACGACTTTCTCGCTACCGTCGCACCCGTAATTCACCTTTCCCGATTCCATCATCTTATTCATCGAGAATGATTTTCTACAACAAATTCTACATTTTAGAATTTTACACAATTTATTTATGAAAATAACATTAATAAATTATTGAAAATTTATTCTAAATTTCGTACCGCATTTTTCTTTTTCTTCCTTTTTCTTCTTCTTCTTCTTCCTCTTCTTTTCTTTTCTTCTTTTTCTCTTTTTCTTTTTCTTTTCTTTTTCTGGTCTGAACCGGTCCGAACCTGTTTAAACCGGTTCAACCTCCGGAGGCTTGTTCTTCACCGGTTTGGCCCTTCCTCGGCTGGTGGAGGTGGCGACGAAGCTGGATCTGGCCTCCGTTTCCCCAGATCGACGACGACGGTGGCGGATCTGGTGGTGGCAGCTTTGGTCCCTTCTCTTCTCTTTTCTCCCTCTTTTCGCTTCCTCCTTCACCTTCGACGGATCCCTTTTCCTTCCCCTTACCTCCGTCGGTGTCGAGGTTGAAGTGGCAGTGCCCGAATCAGCCGGCATCGCCGTTTCCTTTTTCTCTTTTCCTTTCTTTTTCCTCTTGGTTTTCTTCTCGTTTTCTTCCTTTCTCTTTTCTTTTCCGTCGCTGGCAGCTTCCCCCTTTTTCTCTTGGCTCGCTGGCAACCTCACCCTTCTCTCTCTTTTTCCTCACCGCCGACGTCGGCCGGCTTCCTTGTATTTCTCCTCTATTTTGTAACAGAGGAGAAAATAACGGGGGTATCGAGTTTATCTCGATCCCGTTATTTTATTTTATTTTTTTATAATTATTATATAATATACTAATAATATATAAATATATATTTTTGTATTTTCAGTTTATATATATTTATACATTTTAATTTTAAAAGTATAGTTATACTTCATATGTGTGTGTGTGTATATATATACACATATTTTTATAGTATATTTATATAGATATATTTTGTATCAATAACGTATATATCTATATACTTTGTTTTAAAACAAATATTTATATTTCATGTGTATACGTATATATATATACACATACAAAAATATGTATATTAATAATATACATATATACTTAATAATATATATAATAATGTGTATATATATATATATATATATATATATATATATCTATATAGAAACATATAATAATAATATATATTTGTTTCATAAAAGTATATATGTATTATATGAAATATATTTATATATAAATATATAAATATATAATTTTACACATTTTTATTTCTTATAATTTGGATTTCTGAATATCCAAATTATATTTCTTCATTTTCATTTTTTATTTAATTTGGATTTCAATTTATTCAAATTAAATTTTTTCAAATATTTAATATATATTTAGAAAATTCACGGTTTTCACAAAAATCAATAAATTTATTTTTTTTTAATTTTATAAGGATAACAATTTTAAAGTTAGAAAATTTATAAAGATAAAAGTTATATTGAGTTTTAAATAAAAAAAATTCCATATGGCTCGAAAATCCATTTCAAAAGAGATTTATCTAAATTATACTTTAAAGTTTTTAAATTTAAAAAGAGATATTTATAGTCCCATCGAGGACATCCAAAAAAGAGGTATTTAGATTATTATTTAATAAATCTATTTAAAATATATATTTAAGTTATAAGTTTTATCTTGTCACTAAAATAAGATGTTCATAAAAGTATCATCTAAGTATATTTTATTAAATTTTATCTTATGTGTCACTCAATAAAGCTGTTTACAAGAACATTCACATAAGCAGGTTAAATCTGATTAATTTTGGATCTTATATTAATTAGTTTGTGTGCGGTATGATGAATAGATTTTTTAAACCCTTCAATAAGTTTTAAATTTTTTAATGAAATCTGAAATTAGAAAAAAAATTGAAATTAAAATTGAAAAAATGACAAATTTAAAGGATAAAGTGAAAAAGTTGTTACAGAGATTTAGATTCCCTACTAAAAATTGCTAATAGTTTACTCTTAAAAGGCGTAGTTTGAAACAAAAATCCACGTTTTCTGACCATAACTTATTCCAACATAATCTTTTTTCGAATAGCATTGACTATGTTTATGATCATGGTATGATTTATGATATTAGACTATACTTAGAAAAATTACTCTATTATTCACCTGTTTACACAAATTATAACAAAAAAAAATAAAAATTCAAAGCACTTAGCAAAAATTAAATTTCATCAAACAATCTAATATATCAATTGATAAAAATAACTCATTTTTCATTATAGTAACAATTTTGAACACAGATATATAATGTTTAAAGTAATCTAGATATTCTTCCTTAAACTTTATCACTAGAAGGCAACAACTAAAAAACCTAGTTTTACTTCGGACAAAATTTGAGATAAAAGAACAATAGTATTACTTTAGCAATAATTAAATTTCAAATATAATCAATAAGAGTATAAACTTTTTAAAGAGAAAAGAAACAAGAGTCCGATAATATAAATAATAAATAGAACTAGATCGAATTAATTATGAAGCTGTCTACCTGTTAGGGAAGATGTTTGTGAATGACTGTAAGAGCACCAAGTCTGTTATTTGTCACGACACAAAATTGTAAAATTAAGGACTAACTTTTCCATTTTCACTCAATAGGTTGGGCGGTGCCTAGTGTCCTCATTCTGACTTTACGCTAGAATTATTTTGCTAATGTAATATTTATTTATTTATTTAAATAGGTCCTAGTACACAAAATCAGAGTATGCGTTTATTCTTCTATACAATTACACTCAAATGAATACTATAATTGACATACAAACTTCTTCAATTTATTGTTTACATTCCTTATACACACTAAAGTATTGTACAATAAATGTCTGAATGCCTTACCTGTAGAGTACGACATTGAAAACCCTGTAAACAACTCATCAATTCTTCTCTCAACAAATATGTAACTAATGATAATGACATGTGAGGTGAGTAAAGGGGGTGAGCTTGGGGGAAGCCTAGTAAGAAACATACATAAAAGAATTGATATTATGCAAACTATATGTAAGTATCATTTCAAATCTGATGCCAAAGATGCTAAAGTCAATATTAAAAAACAGTATCGAAGCCAGAGATTCATTTAAACTTATTTAGGCACAGAGTTTAATAAACATTGAGAACTAGTTTTAATTAAATTGTAAAATAATCATTTTTTGTAATGGTATAGAAATTAGAAATTGTATTTAACAAAACACCAAAATCTGATAATATATTAAAGTCTGGAGTGCCTGGATCTATGTTGGCTAGGGATTTACCACCCCAGTATAGATAAAACAGTGAAGATTAGGCTTCACCCAGTAGACTCATGTTGTGGACATATGGCCAATAGTCCAGGGGGCCATAGTGTGTATACTAGCTAGGTAACACCCGTGGGAGCTAGATGATTGGGCTAGAGTCAACAGCATTCGAAACGAAACAAAAAGCATGTACCTGTAGGTCGCTATGGAGCCAATAGTCTCTACACATTTACCTAATTCCCAAGAGAAAAACAAAATAGTTCTGTAAGCTTGCAAAACAACATAGAGTAATATAACACACATGTTATTATCAGAGTCTGGGAATGCTTGGATCTACGTTAACCAGGGATATATCACCCTAGAAGTCAAAATATAAGCTTACGGGAACCAAGTTTCATTTCAAAACATATTATTTAGAAAACAAAACATTTCATTCAATATATTCAGATAAATCTAAATAATTCAAAACATTATTTCAACCTGACTTTCAAAATAATAAATAATGCATTTCATGCACCAGAATGCATGCGATAGCATCGGAAAGATTTAAAAATAATCAAATATCAATCATTAGTTTCAAATATTAATAAATTAAAACTTGTGAGATTATGCATATTCAAAACTGACATGTATACAAAACTATGGTTTATGCATAATTCAAATAACATAATATATGATTTTATTCACCTTCAAATCAAACCTCATTGTATAGAGCCTGTCTCAGATTTTTCAATACATTTCATAAACTATCAAATTAGTATACAAGAGTTAGTCACACACTTTCAAATATTAACTTCATTCTATTAGAATTTAGCCATATACTTTTAGATATCAAATTCGACATGATTCCATTACCTCAAAATATTTCAACATTTCAGTCCTATGCTCTTTAAACGTATGTCTCATTACTATCAATCAAATTTAGTACCTTCAAAACATATCCTTACAATCAACACTAAACTTATCGTTCAAATACTTTTTTTGAAGATCATAACACTTTTTTTGAAGATCATAACACTTTTACTTCAAACCATTTATAAACATTTCGGCAGCATAATGTTGCTATAATCAAAACCTCCTACAAGTTCAAACAATATAATTTAATATATTCACAGTCCAGTTCGTTATCCATATATTCACAATCCAATTCATTATCCATAAATCCACAAACAATAAGCATTCCTTAGATCCATTAATCAAATCATAATCATTCAAAAGTAACCATCCTTATAACCCTTCACTTCTAAATTCTCTTTCATTTACAAAACCCATCATTAACTGAAATATTAACCATATATTCTAAATACTAAAAATAAAACAAATAAACATCTACAGAAAATTTGGATAGGATAATCTCTATAGCGAGTTAAGAAGTTGGGTGTGTTTGGAAAGATGCTTTAGAGCACCTCACTTGTCTTGGTTCCCTAACGCTTTATCTATAGAGAATCTTGAATGAATGAATGAGAGGAAATTCATGCGTATTAAATCAAAGCCAAAACTATGCAATAATTCTAAATTCATATTAGTCAATATCAAAACCAATATCGGATTCAAAATCATGTTCAATATCAAAACCATTTTTAACTCATCAAGGATCAAACATCAAAATTCAAAAATCGTTAAAATCCAAATAAACCAAAATTATTCATGAAAATCAAATTTTAGAAATCAAAGCTTCAGAAGTCATATCATAATGCGAAACATGATATCCCTATGTCTCCTATATATGTCCCTTACCGCTTAATTTTTTAGTATTTGGCTCTTCAGTACCGATAGCACCTTCCAATATCGGGCTGCAAATTACCATTCCAACTTGGTAAATTTATCATACTTTAATTTAAAAGAATATCTAACTATTCAAATACTAGTACATTTTGTGTTGAAATCTCTAAATTCAGTTTAATTCCAACCAGTGCCAAAATTACATCTTTTACTATACACCTTCGTTTTTGATTCCGATTGCACCTACAGACTCAAAATAATTTGTACATTATTTTAGGGCTTAAATTATATTAAAATATGCACAAATTCTTCCTCCCCTTCACAAGGTCGAATACTTCTTTCTTTACCACACATTGAATTCTTGCAAAATTAAGCTTCCTTATTAATTATAACTTGTTTATTTAATTTTTCTACATCATTCCCACATGGAATTCACCTTGAATGGGATCAAATTCATGCTTCTCTAACCTTGACTGAATAGGTTCTTTCTTCCCTTACTTAATGTTTCTTCCATTTTAGCTAAATTAAGCTTGTTTTCATATTTTTCATGATTTCTACATGATTTCCTACATCAAATTCCCATTAAAACATCATGTTCATGAAGAATGAATAGTGATCAAAACCTTAAGAGAGAGAATTTCATGGTTCTGATTCAATCCAAACCTAGATACAAGCTTAAACACCTTAAATACATAGCTAAAAACCATTAAATCATGAAAATTTCAAGAATTCTCTCACCTTTCTTCTTGACCATATCTGATGGGGGCTGTTTCATCTTGATTTTGGCCACTTTAGGACTTGATTTTGGTGTCAAAAGATAGAGCATTGAAAACTGCGTAAGGTTGGTAAAGACAGTTTTCGGTTTCAATGTCTTTTTCTAAGGTTTTCCAGCATTTTCTCTCTCCTCTTAAGCTTTCATCAATGGCGGAACTGGCAGAAGGGGAGGCTGAACAAAAATAAAGAAAATGGCTGTTGGAAAATTATGATATTTTGACATTTTAAAGCAAAAATTACCATTTTACCCTTATACTTAAGAAAATCTTCTAATTTTGCCTTTCGCAATTGACTTAGTTGAAAACAGTACATCCAACCTCCAAAAATTTTCATTTAATCATAAAACACCTCTATTTAACATTCTCTAATCATTAGTGGAGCTTTTGTTGAGATTCGGTTGCTTATTTAAGTGAAGTTATCGAAATACCTCTAACCGTAAAATCGCATAAATTTCTGCTTTTACGCTTGATTACTTCTATCAGTCCACAAAGTCTAAAACCTTATCATATGAAAAATTATTCACCACTGGTAATTGATCAAAAGTCATCTCGGTTTGACTGTAATTTATGAAATTTCTTTTAGCCTATGTCCTTAATCATCATTTTCGAAATTATTGTACGCTTTTAAAAACATGCCCAATCGAGGTGATTTTGAGATGCATATTCTTGCTATATTCATATTTCTCCTCAAATATCATCATTCTAGGGTTTCACTTCGATCTGGACATAGAAAGTTTTGGTGGGGGCGACACTGAGCACTTCCCTGAACCTTATTGAACAGACCCTTTATTTAAATATTTTAACAATCAATATTTTCTTTTAAGTTCCTACACTATAACTTATATCGGATATGAGGAAAATAGGGTTCTCACATTCTCGTATGTTAGGATGTCGTTTATGTGCATGTTTCTAATTTTTGTTGGCAAATTATTGTTATGATCTATTATCTAGATCATGTTTTCTTGGAAAGAACTTCGATTTATAAACCCAAACCTTTATTATTTTCAAGTTATTCTATGTCAGAGAAATCTCAAGTATCTCCATTAATCTATTGAAGTTCATCATAATTTTTTTTATTACATGAACACTAATAGTTCTACGAGATATCTCCAACGTAAGATACTTGAACAATAATTAAGGTCAAGTTTGGGTTCATAAATCCATTTTCTTTTCTAATAAACCTGAACTTGACAAAAGTATAGGAAAATTATACAGAAAAATACACATAGGATCTCATGTTCAATCATTAAGAAAAGAGTAATACGGAAGCGTACCTGAATCCATTGGAATTGATTTCTTGGGGTTAGAGTCTTCTATGTCTAAAACTTTTGAGAGAATCTGTATGTCACTCAATAACGAGATTTGAGAATGAGAATTACCTTATGTTTAGACAAGGGATCATAACCTATTTATACTTGAAGTATTTTTTATTTTATTTTGGCTTATCATGAAAATAAAATAAAATATTGGGTCTCTACACATTGCAAAGCTCATACTAAATGAGATGCCCTAAAGTCTAAATAAGATAGCATGTAACATACAATTAATTGATATATGTAGGCCCACTTAAGAATTTCCCAACAATCTCCCATTTGGGCCACATACACCTAATAATTGTACATTTAAAAATAACTTTATGAGCTCAAAATTTGTTATCTTCACAAGACAACATTTCTAAACAATCTTGTCATCAACTATACTAACATAGGATCAAAGCGATGTTCATTACAAATATTCTGTAACCAGATCCATCAATGGTCATGTATATTAATATAATCAATGACATAGATCAAGTATAGATGTGTAACATGAAAATTACATGCAACGTGATCCCTTAAACATGCCTATTTCCAACTGGTCCTACTTTATAACTCAAAGAGTTAAACAACATACTTTCAAAACTTTATGCTCAATTGCAATTGAAAGAATAAACTTTATTTCAGAGTTTTAGCAATAATAACAATACTTTAGGCTGATCAGAAAATGTATTAATAACAAATGAGCATAAAGCAAACAAACTTCCACTATACAACATAACATCAAAGTGAACCACACCCATATGAGCTACATGCTCATGAAACACCTTAAGTGGTACATCCTTAGTAAGTGGATTTGTAATCATAGAGTTTGTACTAATATATTCAATAGATATCTAAAAACTCTGAACTCTGTCCTTAACAACAAGAAACTTGATGTCAATATGTTTTGACTTCGATGAGCTT
Organism: Heritiera fomes; assembly: GCA_032173925.1. NCBI lineage: Eukaryota > Viridiplantae > Streptophyta > Magnoliopsida > Malvales > Malvaceae > Heritiera > Heritiera fomes. The sequence goes on along the minus strand of JAPDPM010000015.1, from coordinate 11,938,283 downwards.
CTGTTGTTCTTAGAGTATAACTCTGCAGCTTTATTATCACAATAAACCTTTAATGATTTCTCAATACCATCAACAATATATAGCCTAGTGATAAAATTTCATAAACATATTGCCTGGTTCGATGCCTCATAGGAAGTTGTAAACTCTGTTTCTATAGTGGAAGAAGCTATAAGTGATTGCTTTACACTCTTCCCAGATATAGCTCTTCCAGCTAACATGAAAACATAACATAAGTGTAAGGCTCGGGTATCTAAGGATGCCGGGGTTCGAGCCTCAGAAAACGCGTTCAAGGCATTATCCTGAGTTCTTCAGGAGCCTTGAAGTAAAGCTGTGAGGGTGGGCGACCTCCCAAAGCGGACAATACGTGGAGTGAGGGTGGGCGATGTCACACTTACTTGTAAGGCGACCCTGCTGTGTGGACTGGGACCTTACAAGGGTGTGGGCGATTGTCAGCTCACGTTTGTAAGGTGACCCTGCTATGTGGACTGGGGCCTTACATATATAAAATCCCATTTCCTGAAATCCATGTCAAGCCACAATTTAAAGTCACAAGTAACATAAAATTAATTCATAGAGACAAGGCATCGCCTAATAGATTCATGCAATAGGACATATGGCCATAGTCAGAATAAAGTCCTCAGTGGTACTGATCAGGCACCATCTAGAATGCTAATGACGGGATCAAGTTTAATTAGCCCATAAGTCAGTCAAACGATTATACACTCATAATAGCATATGCCGCAGGTAGCTATATAGCCAATAGTCTCTAAAAACAAAATAAAACATTTTATAACTGTTTATGGAGACAATTTCTGAAGGTTAAATCTTCAATCAGTCCATAAAGACATAATTTGGAAATATAAGTAGTTCCAAGATAAAAATTTATGAAATATTCACAACTCAATATTTAGTTCTAAAAATATTTTATTTATCTGTAAACAAGTTAAACAACATGCCAGTACCTTCACATATGACAAAATCAATAATATGAATTTTTAAATATTGTTTTTCGGTATAATATGAAAATAATGAATTTCAATAAAGTAGATGGATTTACTTGGTAAATCATACACTACTAATATTCAATAATATAAAAAGGTTAATTCATAAGATTATTAAAATTTCGGTAGTATAACGGTTAAGTATATCCTAATCCTCATGCACAAAACACAGTAGAAATTCCATAATAGCAATCCACAAATTTAATTCAAATCATTCCAAAACAATTTTAAAAGATCATTCTTAGGATAAAACATGCATCATAGTACCCCTATGTTCATTATATATATCCATTACTTGATAGTTTTTTACTGTGCTGGAAAATAGCAGCAGTGTCCTCCTCGGGTTTTTTAGCTGCAATTTACCATACCAATATTGTCAATCCTCTACATTTTCATTATAAAAATATTTTATATCATAAAACATATTACATTGCCTATTGTAGCCTTATTTTTCGGTTTTTCATTATAAAAATATTTTATATCATAAAACATATTACATTGCCTATTGTAGCCTTATTTTTCGGTTTACTTTTTACCGGTATAAAAATTACAACTTTCTATACATATGTCTGTTTTCAGTTCCGATCATGCCTACAATCCCAGAAAATTTTGTACATTTTTATGGAACCTAAATTACATTAAAATGGCCACAATTTCCTTTTCCCCTTCACTAAGGCCGAATGCTTCTTCTCTCTTTCACTAATGTTTTCTTCCAAATTTAACTATTTTATTAACTCTATATTAATTCTACTAATTTTCGATACTACTTCCACATGGTTTACACATCAAACGTGTCACGACCCGAAAGCCACGACTTTCACATATTTCTCATACTTTTTCTTAGTTTACAAATTTATGGACTAAATTTTTCTTTTTTATTTTAAGGTTTGTATTCGATGTCAGTGTAGTTACTACTTTACTTTCATTGATCCTCTATACAATAATTTATCACACTTCTAAGTTACATCCCGACTCGTTGAACAAAATACGTACTATGTATTAATTAAAGTCTGTACATGTAAACAAGAGATTTACAAATAACGTATACCTCGAGGCAATGAAGCGGATTCGAAGAACGGTGGGCAGTACCCAGCTTAGATATCGTCTCCAATGCCCACTTAGCAGTTCGCATGGCAGATGTTAACTTCAATAGTCTAAAAGATATAAAATTTAGTAGGGTGAGCAAAACCACGACTCAGTAAGATATTAATATAAATGCAAGAGTAGGATTATACTGTCTTAAACCGCAATGCTTAAAACTTGCAAGTTTGCAATTACAGTTAATCCTTTTTCATCGATAACATCTCATTATCTCATTTCTTGTCATCTGTCTATCATTATACTTTTAAATAAATCATCATAATCACTTTTTCAGTCTTCTCATCCTTATACTATAGTGCATCGCACAACATTATGTCGTGTCCAATTTGAATGTCATATACTATTAGTCTATACTTTCCTCAATCTCGGAGTACATCATGTCCAATTGAAATATCGTATCAAATCACTTTATGTTTCATAATCATACTTCTGTATTCTATCATCTCGTATCACTTTCCATATGGAGGATTATAATCACGGTGGTACAAAGTTATAATTCTCTTCATGCATATTCTATATTCATGTATCATATCATATCATATCATATCATGACATCATGCAGATGAAATATCGTTACCACCAAATCGTGATACTCCTCATATACTCTTGATATTTTTGTACCATATAAGGTCATGACATATCTTATGTAAAAAGCATCCTATTATGTCATGATTTAGTAGGTAACTTATGTAATTTGACTGTATGAACCGCTATCATTTCAAATCATATCATATTTACTTTAGAACATGCTCAACATATGAATTTTAAATTCATTTCATATTTAAGGTTGAAAGCATGCATAATTCTCTTTTTATATCATGTCAATTCAAAACATGTCTTTTCACTTTTCATATCATGTTAATTCAAAACATGTCTTTCCATATCATTTCAAATCAAAACGTGCACATTTTTCTTTTCATATCATGTCAATTCAAAACATGTCTTTTCATATCATTTCAAATCAAAATGTGCACATTTCTTTTTTCATATCATGTCAAGTCAAAACATTTTTCATATACTGTAAGTCATATCAGGTCTAGAGTTCATATCAAATCAATCTATACTCTAGACTGCATATCATTTCATGTTCGACACAAAATCAAATACGAATCACATAGGTGTCGAAATCATATATCATGTACTTTTAAAACATGTTTAAAACATGTACAGTTTCAAAATATCTCTCTTTTCAAACGTGTTTCATGTACTATATAAATCATGTCAAGTCTAGAATTCATATCAATCAAATCATACTCTAGACTTCATATCATATCGGTTAGAGACTAGGCTAGATCCCTATAACTCTATCAATAAAGACTTAAATCACTGTAGCTAGCAGTGAAAATCATGTCATCGTCCTCTGGAAACCAACTGGGGCGCTATCTATGGCCATAGACCTCATCTCTCTCAGCCCCACTGATCAGGCGTGACTGAGACCTGTCCACGACTATTGTCGGACAAGCATCTCTGCCTAATGAGCAAAGCTCCAATTATGCGGTTTCCACTATACTTTGTTGAATTTAATTCTTCTAGGTTGCCTACAGTCTCATAAAACATTTAAATCTTTATCTTTTCATATCAAAATCATGTAAAGCATATGGTAAAATTCTTTAAGATGATTCATATATAAAAATATATATACCATATACTTTCTTTTTAAAACTATTCTATACTTTTTAGCATTCATATAACTGCTATTATAACATCTGAAGTTGTAGCAAGTTATGCTTAAAAGCAATGCTATGAAACTATTTCAGTATGCAACCTCAGTAATATTTTCATCTAATACAATGAATCAATTCATCTAAATTATCACCATCAATCTTTCGATTTCAAAACTTTCTTTTTATCAAATCAGTAGATCCGTATTCAACTCATTCAATATTCGATTCATTTGGTATTCAAATTGTTCAGTATTCAATTCATTCGAAAATCAAATCACTTGGTATTCAGACCATTCGGTATTCAATATCCTTTCTTAATCGTCATCGACCATAATAATCATTTTTACATCTCATCATCAATATTAGGATCATATCATTAGTATGAATCTTCTTAGTTTCTGTGGACATTTAGATATCATGTTTTCAATATAACTCTCAAGATACGAAAATTATGTAATTACCAATGTCGTCATCCAATATCTACTCTAGAGTCGATATTAAAGATAACAAAACCATCATATCAATAATCATTTATCAAATCCAATTATGATTTGACCTATTGACACGTTCATGATTTTCGACTTGAGGTTCAATTTCATTCACTACCGCTGAGCCAGATCACAATCCTCAATCAAGTTTTCATATGGCCTGTATAATTTAATATCGAACTTATGCGATTATTAATCTTATTATTCAAGGCCTATTCTATGGTTATAAGCAAAACATTATATTCATATATTTTCATCACTCATTTATTTGAATCAATAAATGATCTGATTGTGTCGTAATTCAACCTCAATATCAATAAAGTTATGTGTACTCAACATCATAGCCATCCATTGTGTACCATAATATTCATACTAAGACCCATATCACTAGTGTAGGTCCGTTTATCATCTCACGTATAATTAGTAATACGATGTAATTCGGTGAAATTGTCTCAGCATCGACCTCTTGAATTGTCCATATTATCACATTCGGAACCATTTAAAATCAAGAGATCGAATTCGACAAATTCTCAAATCATTATTCCGTTTATAGTTCCACAATTCAATCGCTCAACTATCAAAATTCCAACTGCGGGCTCCTCTTCCAAGCTATATCGTATAATTATCATTACTTTCATCACTATTTCAACGAACTGATATTCCATCTCATTTTCAACTCAATAATCAACTTGTAATGTTGATATAACTCGAATTGTCGATTCTATAAGACTCACAATATAACTCCTCATGTTATCGTATTCATCCATTTACCTTCTCAATCATTTTAAAAATCAATTTTCTTAAGACACGATAAGGTCCTTTCAAGTTTATCTTCGATAATTCTTTCTAAATTCCATTTATATGAGAAACTTAATCTTTTTCCTCAAACATTTTCATGGAATTTCGACAGCATAACCGCTTAATTTTTACTAAACCTCCTGCAAGGAAAACACAATTTATACCACAGCCGTTGATTCTCACAATTTCTATGTCTCTACTAAGACTCTCACCATCAGTTGTGGGTCCTCTTAGCATTTTTAACATCAATTCAATCAATGCATCATATTAAAAAATCACAATTCCATTAAAAATCATTCCATCAATACATCATATAAAAATCATAATCCCACATACAATATAATGCTACTAACGCTTTATAAAAGTATCTTACCTATTCGCTAAAGCTTAACGCACTTTCCGATTTTTGAGCCTTGCCGAACTCCACCATTCGTCTCATTTCCATTTTGTTACAATTTTAATAATTAACACATATTTTCATTTAGAAAATAATCCAACAATTTCTAATAAATTTCATAGAAATGTAGCGAAATCTTTTAATTTTCCTTACCCGTTTCTTCTTCTTCTTCTTCTTCTTCCTTTTCCTTTTTCTTTTTCTTTTCTTTTCTTCTTCTTCTTTTCTTTTTCATTCTCCTTCTTTCTCTTTTTCTTTTCTTTTCTTCTTTTTCCTTTCTTTCTTTTTCTTTTTTTTTTCTTTTCTGAACCGGGTCGGGTCGGGTCGGATCGGATTGTGTTCGGGCTGGTTCAGCTTGGCTTGGTCGGTTCAGTTTGGCTTGGCCAGTTCAACTACTGACGGCCACCATCTCCGGTGGTTCGGCCACTCCACAGCATCACACGGTTGCCACGAAGCCGGATCTGGTCTCCATTTCCCCGGCGGCGGCGCTGGCGCCGACGGATTTGGAGGTGGGTTTTCGGTCTCTTCTCCTCCACGTTTCTCCTTCCTCTATCGTCGTTCTTCCTCACCGGTGGTTGCTTCCTCTTTCCTTTCCCTCCGTTGGCGGCGTGGGTGGCATGGCAGTGGCCAGACCGGCGACACTGCCACTTTTTCTTTTTCTTTTTTTCCTCTCTTTTCTCTTCTGTTTTCCCCCGATTTCTCTTCTCTCCTTTTCTTTTCCCCCGTCGCTTGCAGCTTCTTTTTCTCCTCCTTGGTTCGCCGGCGACCTCGCCTCCCTCTTCTCTCGCTCAGCCGGTCGACGGTGGCCGGCATTTCCTTGGGAGCTCTCCTTTGTTACAAACAGAGGAGGAAAAATGGGAGGGAATCGAGATACCTGATTCCCCCCCCCCCCCCCCTTCTTTCCTTTTTTTTTAAAAATTATATTTATAAATAAAAATTTATAAATATAATTATCAATTTATATATATGTATCTATAAATACACATTCTTATTTTTCTTACATTTTGGATTTCCTATTATCCAAAATAATTATACTCATTTCCATCTTTTTAATATTTGGATATCTTATTATCCGGAAATTATTTAAAATAATTTCCTCAACTTCATCACTTCATTAAATTCCAAAATTCAATATATTCTAATCCTCATAAATAACTTTATTTATTTATTTTCGGGTAATTAATACCAAAAATAGGAAAATTTTTCGGTTATCACAAAACGACACATGATCTCAGCCTTTTATGTCATGGCCAAATATCACATTCCATCCCCACTTAAGGATTTCTTCCACTTAATTTAACCAAATCAAATTCTAAGCTATTCATCATTTCTACCATTATTTTCTATTAATCTTATATTGAATTAACATCAAACAACACCATTATCATGAATTACCATGCTTGGCCGAAACCCTCACTTGCCCAAACACATGATTTTTACATGATTCAAGTTGGGAGAAGCATGGAAACATCACGAACACTAAGCATTTAACCAAAATTAATGAAAGAAAATCAAAGCATCTTTAAATCCTACCTTGGCCGAGCATTATGGGAATTCCTACACTCTGATTTTTGTTGATTTAGCACTTGATTTAGGCACCAAAATGAAGAGGAAAATGAGTAAAGCAAGGTTGATGAAGAAGGTTTTTGATTTTGGTATGATTTTACCTAAGTTTTTCCTCACTTTCTCACTCTTCAAACTGTAAAAATGGTGGCTGCTTAAGAGAGGAAGAAAGCTAATTGAAATGACGAAGAAGAAGGCTAAGAATTCTGAAAATATTCTTATTTTTATGGCAATGAAAATTTTGGACTATTTTACCATTTCGGTTTGACTTTGTTGAAAACTATCAATCTAATCTCTAAAATATGTCTTTTAATCACCAATCAAATCTATTTCGGAGAAGCTTTCATTGAAGTTTGGCTGTCATTTGTGTGAAATTACGAAAATACCCATAATTGTAAAATCACGTAATTTTCTGTTTCTTTAGGTGATTTACTCTGCCTATTGCCATGGCATGGAACTTTATCACATGAGGATTATTTTACATTTGACACTTGGCTAGAAGTCAATTTCGTTTGGTTGTTATTCACGAAAATTCTAGTGGCTTATGTCCTTAACTGTCATTTTTAAATTTGTTTTCACATGCTTTAAAAATGACTTAAATAAATGAGTTTGGATTGGAATTTCTTACCATTACTTTATTTGACTCTGAATATTGAGTCTTCCAGGTTTCACCTTCATCTAGACACTAGAAGGTCCGTAGAGCCCACCATGCTATTTCCTCTTACACTTGCGAAATACATAGGAATTGAACAGTGATGAGAATTTTAATATACGCTACAATATTGGAATATGTAGTTCTTACATAGGTTTTTGAGTAAGGACGATCTATAGTGGGAAGTCTTGTGTTTGAATTCTCACAAAGTCAAATTTTGTTATATCAACACTAGTTATGAAACGTGAGTGGAGATTAATTTTATACCTAATGTGAATAAAAACATCTCGTGGTTTGCACATAAAAAACTTTAACTATTAAATGTGTGTATAAATATAATATTTTAAAGATTTAAAATCATGATAAATTTAAATCTTTTAAAAAAATTTATGAGTATAAAAATTTTAAAATTAGAAAATTTATAAAGATAAAAGTTATATTGAGTTTTTAAATTAAAAAAAATCCATATGGCTAGAAAATCCATTTCAAAAGAGATTTATCTAAATTATACTTTAAAGTTTTTAAATTTAAAAAGAAATATATAGAGTCCCTTTGAGGGCATCCAAAAAAGAGATATTTAGATTATTATTTAATAAATCCACTTAAATATATATATTTAAATTATAGGTTTCATCCTCTCTGTCACCAAAATGAGATGTTCACAAAAGCATTCATCTAATTATATTTTATTAAATTTTATCTTATGTGTCACTCAAAAAAATTGTTTACATGTTGGATAAAAAAAAAAGCTGCTTACATGAACATTCACTTAAGTAGTTGCTTAAATTTGATTAATTTTGTATCTTACATAAATTAGTTTGTGTGCAGAATGATGCATAGATTTTTTAAACCCTTTAATAAGTTTTAAATTTTTTAATGAAATCCAAAATTAAATTAAATAAAACATGAAATTAAAACTGAAAAAATGACAAATTTTAAGGACAAAGTGAAAAACTTGTTAAAGATATTTAAATCCCTAAAAAGACTGCGTTTTCTAACCATTATTTATTCTGACGTAGTCTTTTCTCGAGTAGTATACATTATGTTTATGATCATGGTGTGATTTATGATATTAGACTACGGTTAGAAAAAATTGTAGTGCTTTCATTTATTAATTAGATTAAGTTTTATTATTTAAAAATAATGATTTTTATTATTATATATGAATCTATTATTCACCTGTTTACACAAATTATAACAATAAAAAATAAAATTCAAAGCACTTAGCACAAATTAAATTTCATCAAACAACCCTAATACATCAATTGATAAAAATATCTCATTTTTCATAACGGTAACAATTTTGAACACTGATATATATTGTTTAAAGTAATCTAGATACTCTTCCTTAAACTTTATCACTATAAGGCAATAACAAAAAAACCTAGTTTTACTTCAGACAAAATTTGAGATAAAAGAACAATAGTATTACTTCGGCAATAATTAAATTTCAAATATAATCAATTAGAGCATAAACTTTTTAAAGAAAAAAGAAACAAGAGATCTAATAATATAAATAATGAATAGAACTAGATCGATTTAATTAAGAAGCTGTCCACCTGTTGGGGAAGATGTTTGCGAATGACTGTAAGAGCACCAAGTATGTTATCAAAAGTTAGGATGTCATTTATATGCATGTTTCTAATTTTTTTTGGCAAATTATCATTATGGTCTATTGTCTAGAAAGTGTTTTCTTGGAAAGAACTTGGATTTATAAACCCAAATCTTCATTATTTTCAAGTTATTCCATGTCAAAGAAATCTCAAATATCTCCATCAATCTATTGAAGTTCATTGTAATTTTTTTTATTACATGAACACTAATAGTTTTACGAGAAAATTGAGATATTTTCAACACAAGATACTTGATAAATAATGGAGGTCAAGTTTGGGTTCATAAATCCAAGTTCTTTTCTAATAAACTTGATCTTGACAAAAGACCATAATAAAGATTTGCCAAAGGAAACTAGAAGCATGCACATAGGTGATATCCTAATATATAATAAAATTGTGTACAATCTCTTTGACCATTTACTAGTTATGCTTGACAGTTACAACTGATATGTAACACTTTGTATAGAAACTTATAAACTGTAAAAAAATTATCAAAAACCATTAAGATACAATAAATTAATTACCATACTTTAACATTATCTCAATTTTTTATTAAAACATAGTATAATAACTAAACATTTTTCTGTGCAGGGGAACTAGAGATAAGGAAGTAAATAAATAATTTTTTCCTCAAAATCTACAAACACAAGTAACAAACTAACCAAAATTATGCATATAATATTAAAAACCTAACAAAAATAGAGTACAAAAATAGTAGAGGATAAAACTTAGAAATGGGAATGGGGTTTGCATGCAAACGAGAATTTTTTTTACCAAACCTCTTTACACAGGAACTAGATGAAGTAAGTGAACCTTTTTAATAAGAACCAAAATTTTCTTTAAATTTTAAGAAAAAAATACTTCATGAAGGAGGGAGATTTTTTGACACCAAATGAAGTAAGCTAAAAGGAGAAAGACAAAACAAAAAATAGTGAAAGAATACAAAAATCAAAATGAGTTTCCACTTGAAAATTTCGTTTAAATATTCAAATTTCATGAAATAAAAGATTATGGTCTAAGTGAAAACCACAATTTATTAAAACAAGATAATGAAAAAGGTTGATGTATGATTTAGCTCCTGAACCATTCCACTTTATCACTTTGGTACTTAAATAATTGTTGTTATCACTTTGGTATATGAACTTTACTTCTGTCACACATTTTACTCTATGACTAACTCCAACTAAAAAAAGTAACATGGCATGGATTACCTAATCAGAGTTTAAAACGTGGCAATAAACGTCATGTTATTTGCATGCCACGTCAGCATATTTTTTCTTCAAAAAATTTTCAAAATACAATTTTTTATAAAATATTTAAAAATATTCAACAAAATATATAAAAATATGTAAAAAAATATTTTTGTCTTCTCACCAAACTTTCTCAAATCGTTCCTAATCCTATCAGCATTCAACCCCTTCAACTTTAACTATTAATATCAGCCTTTAACCCCTTTAACGATGCCACTTATCTAGTTTTCACTGTTCTTTCAATTGCTGGCCATGAATGGTCTGCTTAGTGGTTGTTCTTTATGCTCTCTGTCAGTTCATCATCGGTCAGCAACCACCTTCTTTCCTTTTACAAATAGGACCAGTTAGCCCAACGACCACCGGCTGCCGTGCCTACTTCTTTGGTGGTTGAAAATTCTTAGAAAAGTGCACAAATTTTTTGTTCAATTCCCTATTTCTCTGGTGGTTGAAAATATTTTTTTTAATGAATTTAAGATGAACTAAAGGAACAGGTTTATTGATTTTGATTTCAAGGTTCTTTAATTTGGGTGCTGCCGAGGAGGATATTTAGCTTTGAACCTATTTTCTTAGTTTGTGGATGAATGTGGGTGTGTTGTTTCTAGTGGATTCCATGTAGTTGAAGGTCCCCTCTCCTTTGCATTCTCTATAAAATCATCCAAGCCTAAAAACATAACTACTCGTTGCTGACCATTAACTCTATGAAAATCTCCAGAACCAATCTTTAGACCCTCTTAAACCCAAATCCAAAATTAATTTACCCAAAGTCCCAACCTTTTAGTGTAGATCTAAAACTCAAAAATCAAAAAAACCTCACTACTTGAAGAATAAAAACCCAAAATTGAAACTTTTTATTTTTGATTTTTGCTGACTAAGTTGTTTTCGATTTGGTGCATTTTTTATTGATGATGATATCTGTTTTTTGCTCTTTTTTTTTGGATTAAAATTGAACTTGGTTTGGATTGGTGGTAATGGGGATCTTAGGATTTATTTTTGGTTGCAAGATTAGTTGAATCCAATTCAAATACTGTTAACAATTTTTTTCATGTTTTTGTTTTTTAAATAATAATTCTAGTAAAAAATAATTCTAGTCAAAATTTAAAAATAATTTATTATTGATTCAAAAAAGTTTTTAAATATTTTTAGATATTTTTAAATATTTTTGAAATATTTTTTGAAGAAAAAATAAGGCTGATGTGGCATGCAAATGACATGGTATTTATTGCCACATGTCAAACTCTAATTGGGCAATCCATGCCACGTCACTTTTTTAAAACTGTGTTAGTCATAGATACCAAAATGTGTGACAGAAGTAAAGTTTTATATTAAAGTGATAACGAAAATTCTTTAAGTATCAAAATGGTAAAAGTGGTATAGTTCGGAAGCTAAATTATACATTAACCCTAATGAAAAACACACTATATTTATTAGAAGAAGTGTAGTCTTAAATTGTTGGAGAAAACAATAAAGAGAAAGAGAAAGTGTATAGTAAAGTGAAGGATGATAGTGAAGGAAACCGAAAACAAACATGCAGCGGAATTTAAATCATTCGGCCTCCACCAAGATCGATTCGGAGGGTTGCCTGATTAGGGTTTCGAGATTTTACCTAACGTTTTCTCAGATTTCTATCGTTGGTCGAGTCACAAGCAACAACTTTTCGTTCCTGCCTCTATGGTATCCACACGAACGGATCTCACAACTCTTGAACGTCTTACGATCAGAAGCCTTAAAGAGCGTTTTTTGATTCTTTATAACCGAACTGCTAGCTTCAATTAAAAGAATACTTTTCTGTTTTTTTTTTAATTGTTGTACGGCTATGTTTCAGAAAACATCTTTTTATAGGCAGTGAATTTTACCTAAAATTTACTGCCAAACAGAACTCTAATCCTACTTAGAATAGGATTAGTTATATCCCTAATCCAATTCAGAATAGGATTTGTTATATCCTTAATCCAATTCAGAATAGGATTAATTAAGCTCCTCATTGATCCGTTCTAAGTGTGCGACCCAATAGGTTCTCAAAACAATGGCAATGACAAAATTGTCACAGGCAATGAGCGGTATCTAGTAACACATCATTGCTACCCATGTAACGAGAATGTCAATGACTCGACATAACCTTACTCGTGATAGATGTTACCGTGTAGTCTAATCCCTTTATCCTTTGATGTCTTGATTAGACACAAGTCATGGAATGTGTCACACTTGTATAGTCTAATCAGCGTTTCTTGATTCCTGAGTAGACTAATTAAACAAATAAAATCAATATCTCATATTGACTTATTCGAGCACGGCCATGCATTTCTTAGTCTCACTCTATCAAAAGGCCCAAGACATCGCTCTTGTTATATAAGAGGGATAAATCCTATCTTGATCACTCAACATCCCACTACATAGATCAAGGCATACCCAATTACTACCTTTATAGTCCATCCTGTTACGAATGACATCTAGCAGCATTAAAGTATGTAATTCTCTATGTTGGGATCTCTGATGATCTCAAGTTAAAGGATCACATACACCATCATCACTATGAGAATCGCTTATGACACTCATATAACAATCCATGTAGCGTTCTCATGGAGGGTCGATCCAATACATAGTTCTCTAACATGTACCTATGTGATGACTTGATATCCTATATCCATGACAATGGTCATCAGTCAACCACATACTAGTCTTATCGTATCATTGTTATCCTTATTTACAATAATACTTGACTAGAGATATTTTAATAATAGTGTGTTATTACTATTCTAAGGACATTATCATATAAGATTACATTACGCAGTTATAAAACAAATATAATAATGAACTATAAATAAAATGTCATGATACATAAAAATGCCAAAGTCAATCATCTAATGAATGGTTCTAAGGGCATAATCTAACAGATAGATGTTTATTCGAACTTTAAATATTACAGCGCTTGAAAGATTATATTTATAAATTGACCTTCTCAATATTGCAAGTATGTGAATCTCGGATGACAAAGCATCCGACACAAAAAACTACTTTTAAAACTCAAAGCGTAGTCTATTCATAGATAAAAACAGTAATTTAATTTATTTGGACAACAAAATATCTATTTATGCAGTAGCCTTGCTTGAAAAGTTGACATTGGAATGATTACCAATGTGCTTGAATCATGGAAGATGAAATATTAAGCCAGAAAAGACTATGTTTGAAAAAAAACAGTATTCTATTGATAAAAAAAAATTAAAAGCCATAATTTTTTGAAATCTGAAAAATGTGGTAAAAATTTTAAAAGCAATAATTAAATATATTAGACTATGCTTGATTTCATTCACCTTAGTCTATTTTAAAAACAAGAGTATTTAAACTTAAATAAAAACCATGCTTACAAACATAAACATAATTTATTTACAATAAACTTTTTATTGAGATGGAAATTTATGAAAGTTCAAGTAGTGATTTTTATTGTTAAACACTATTTATTTATAAACCGTATTTTTTTGTGTTATTAAGTCTATTTTATGTGATATTTAAAATTTTAAAACTTTTACAATTTAAAAAATGTAGTTAAAGATATTAGATTACATGCATTTTCCATAACCATAATTAATTTTTTTACGTAACTATAGTCTATGAGCTTTTTTCTAATAGTGATTATTAAAAATTGATTTTAAAAATTATCTATAATAGAACCCCACTAAATTAATCTCGTTTAAGTAAATAATATTTTTAAATTAATAAAAAATCATGGTACCAACTCAAGCCACTATGGAAAATTAATAAACTCTTCTATTATAATAATTAATATTTTTGTTTTAAAACTTAGTGTTAAATTTCAGTTCGTTGTGTAAATTAATAATTTTATAAAAAATCTAAAATATATTATATGATTTTCAAAAGCTAGAAAATCACTTCAAGATGCTAATTTTTAGTTGGTTACCATATTTAAAATTTTTATTTCAAGAATTAAAAAAGTATAAAATATATTACATAAGATATATTTGCCAAAATACTTTACAAATACTTAAAATGAGCTTTAGAAAAAAATTAAATGTCATAGAGTTATTTGAAGAGTTTAAAAATTGTAAAAATTAAATATACATATTTTTTAAGACAAAGTAATAATTTACAAGTAAAATTCTTTAAATTAATAACTTTTTAAAATTAATAGTTAATGATGAGCCCAAAAATATTAATTTATAGGGGTTTTGCATTTAAAATGTGAATAATAATAATCAATTAATTTTAGAGAAGTGAAAGATAAAAAGTTCTTATATATATTCAATTAATAAATAAGTACTGTAATTACTACTAAATAGAAAAATGGAAAAAATTAATTTTAACATTTTCTCACTCTAGGACGGAGGCCGACAATCAGATACAGCCAGTAAAATTTCTGTCCGTTAAGTAAAATACACAAATGTAAACACGACGTCGTACTTGTTCTTCCCTCCTAAACTGGTTTTCTTTGTCAGAAGCGGGGCCTACCCAGTCCACATTCTTTCCCTCTGTTCCCACCCAATCATAGGAAAAAAAAAAAAAAAAAGGAAACAACTCTCTCCTCTTTCAGCCGCTACTCTGTTTCAAACAGAAAAAAACAAAAGAATAAAAGCATTCAAAACCTCGATTTGATCGAAACCTCAGCGGAGATTCCCTCTGTCGATGTCTACACCACCATCTCCGTCACCGACGCCACCGCCTTCCTCTCCCAACACTACTTCTCCTCCTTCCCCGCTTCCATCCTCTCCTAACACTACTTCTCCTCCTCCTTCCCCGCTGCCGTCAACTACTAATACTTCCGCCTCCGTCTCACCTCCGCCACCGACAGCGTCTTCTCGGAATGGTACGTCAGGAGATGCGCCACAGCCACAGCCTGGCGGTGGCTTGCCGCCTGGGACGTTAGCGGGGCTTGTAGTAGGGGTAGTGTTGGGGGCGTTAATTGTTCTGATTGGAGTGGGCATTTTTGTAATTTTATATAGGAGGAAGAAGAGGAAGCTTGCTCAGAATTACTCTGGGGGTCCTCCTTCTCAAAGGCCTAAAGGTCAGTGAAAAAGATTTTTTTTTTTAATTTTCTGAAATAGTTACTAGAACTTAATGATGCTTAATAATACTTCTTTTTTGATAAAACTTAATAATACTTCTTAATTCAAATTTTAACGATGGCTGTTTATTGATTCGATTTTGGAAGTATCATTTACTGCAGTTTGCTTAAAAACATGTACCTTCAATTTTATAATATTAATTTTATGAATTCTAGGTTTATTTTCTTTAATGTGTTTGCTTTGTTTGTATTATGTTGTACGGTTGTTCGATGACGGTCTACATCCATCAACTTTGCGTTATCTATTTTTTTTTATTTGTTAATTGTCGTTTTGGATATGATTATTTTTGTTAAATAAGATTTTTGGTTTATTCTAGTGAATCTTGAGTTTCTTCTTCAGTATTTTATAGTATTATTTAATTGGATTTGCATTGAAACTTTGATTTTTTTCGATTTTATTGGTTTAATTTATATTTGGGAGCCTATACTTATGGGCTAGATTTGCAACGTTGATGGTGTGTGTATTTGTCTTTCAGAGTTAACATGAATAAATTAACAGAGAATACCAAAAGAATGCAGCTTGATTGAGTTGTGTTTATTAAGTTCTGGTTTAAAGTTGTTATGAAATGTATAGTCCTTTGTTGATTGAGATGTGGGTCTTAGTTTTATTGTTCTTATCATGGTGGTGATTTCCCAATGTTTCGATACTGTTTTGCATATTTAAACCATTTACAAAAGACTGAGGTTTATGCTATTCAACTTGCAAGACCATGGGTGGTTTATATTTGGTTTTAAGATCTCTTTCATTTTCTCTCAAAAGTCAGACACACATGAAACATGCCTGCCCACAGACTCATACAAGAACATAACGCGTTCATGCATGTGCTAGTACACTTACGCACACGCACACGCACACTTCAAGGGAAAGGGAGTGGTCAGCCGTGTACAGACACTTTGGCATTTGCATCCTTGGTGCTGTAGAAAATAACTACTAGTAATTTGGAAGTTCATTTTGGATCGTGTTTGATTAGCAACAATAAAATATTGAAGGTTGTTTATCTGCCTGTCTTTTGATTCAGTTAAGGCATTCTTCTTTCATTCTTGTATTATATGTTTTAGTGGGACAATCATCTGTTTTCTGCCTATAGTCAAATGTGGGATAAAAGCAATCAATGATCGAATGTTCTAAACTTTAAAGAATTTACACTAATTATTGCATGCTTGTTATACATCCAGTTGACTCTCAACATTGGCAGCAGAATGCTCCTCAAGTTACCGTTCTGCCAAAACCTACTCCTTCACCAGGAATTGCACCACATCTTCATCGGTCACCGGTGAATGTTTATGCTTCTGCTGAACCTCCTTCAACGAGTACCAGTTTGGGCTCTGAGAAACCGTCATTTCCATCATCTTCCCCAGGAACGACCCTAGGACATTCCCTGGGCACATTTACTTATGAAGATTTAGCATTGGCAACAGATAATTTCTCTGATTCTAACCTTGTTGGTCAAGGAGGTTTTGGTTATGTTCACAAGGGAGTGCTAAAATATGGGAAAGTTGTTGCAATTAAGCAGTTAAAAGCTGGTAGTGGACAGGGTGAGCGTGAATTTCAAGCAGAGGTTGACATCATTGGCCGAGTGCATCACAGACATCTTGTTTCACTAGTTGGATACTGCATTATTGGAGACGAGAGGTTGCTTGTTTACGAGTTTGTTCCAAACAACACGCTAGAATTTCATTTACACGGTGAGTCATTTTGGTAGTTATATCCCACTTCTACACCACCACCACCCCCCCACCCCCCCACCCCCCCTCCAAATCCCACCTGCTGTGAGAATATGAGCATTGTGCCAAAAAAATAAGAAGAAGAATATGAATGTTATAGTGCTAATCATAATTTTGTTTCTTCTTGTTTAAGTACTTGCTTAGTTGCTTATTTTAATGATATCATTTCTATTTTGAAAATTTTGCAAAGTTTGCTAACTGTATTCATTTATCTTTCTTTTCCTTCTATTCGGTGCTTTAAGGGATTTTGAAGATCTTAGGTCAAATGATTTTTGATACCCTGTGTTCTGGATCAAACTCTATGTCAGTCATGAAATATTGGGTTTTTGAAATGGTGAAAATGCAATAAATTTAGTATATGGAAGTGGAAAATTGTACTGCTATTTTTCTAGCTTGCTTAGGATGGTGCTTAGCAACAAAAGTAACAAATGGTGGTTTTTGTAGGTGCTTGGTTCTTAGTAATGAATAATACTTGAAAAGCTTTTAAAAAATTCAAAAACTTGAGTTGTAAAAGGTAAGTTGAGTAAATGTAAGATACTCATGCAGAAGATAAAAATTTAGAATTTAAGAACAATAAAGGTTGGGCACTTTTTGTTGTTGATGGATAATTAATAGATAAGTCATATACTTATGTGAGACGAAAAGTGTTTATTTTCTGTACATGACCATCATACTAACTGGTTCTGGAACTGGAATAGTGGGTATAAGTATAAAATTGAGATCAAAACTTAGATATAAAGGGTGTATAGCTGCATGTTCATATCGTAACTATGATAATTTGGTTTTAACTGGATGAAAATAAACATGCAGGAAAAGAGAGGCCTGCTATGAACTGGTCAACCAGAGTAAAAATTGCTCTGGGTGCAGCCAAAGGATTGTCATATTTGCACGAGGACTGTAAGGATTCTTTATATATGCTCTTAAAGTTGTGCAGTTTAAGCACTTTCCAGTTTCTAGTCTCACAGTTTCTACATTTTCTCCCTAAACATTAATATAATCAGGCCAGCCCAAGATCATACATCGTGATATCAAGGCAGCTAACATTCTTCTTGATGATAGCTTTGAGGCAAAGGTATGATTTCATTTTTTCAAATTGAATGCAATTTCTACGTAGGCACAAGATTGATTCCTTTGCCTTCTGAGAACAAACAAAAGTTCATATATGTTTCTCAATATTGACCAGCTCTTTGGATGTCTCTAGGAAAAAATACGACTTTTGATTTAGTTTTTGCATGACACTTAAATGAGCAAGTCATCCTTTAGATTGAAACACTGAATAGAAAATGAATTTGATCATAAGAGTTTTTAAAGATAACTTTATCTAAACTGTGATGAAAACTTGTTAACCCTGGTCTGGATGTATGTAAACCAAAATTCCTTTTGATTTGGGTGGCCTAAAGTTCAATACATCTATTGAACACAATTATTTCACTCTATTTGTCTTTTCAGGTAGCAGATTTTGGACTTGCTAAGTCTTCTTTAGATACTGATACTCATGTCTCCACTCGAGTAATGGGAACTTTTGGGTAATACATTTATTTTCACTTATTTCCTCATAGCATTTAATAATGTTGTAAAAACTAAAGAAATTACGGCTTTCTCCATGCCATCTTGCAGTAGATTTTCTTTCATCTATAGTCTGAGACAATCATATCCATCCCTTTTGACAAGATTGTATGCATGCAGTTACATGGCTCCGGAGTATGCCTCCAGTGGAAAGCTCACTGAGAAGTCAGATGTTTTCTCCTTTGGGGTTGTGCTTCTGGAGTTGATTACTGGACGCCGTCCTGTTGATAAGACTCAACCATTCTTTGATGACAGCATAGTTGATTGGGTCTGTATTCATTTCAGTATTAGTCCCTTTAATATACAACATTATTAGTCAATCATGGCATCATGCCAATTTTAAGTGATTTCTTAGTGTTAAATAGGCTATCTTTATATTCTTCTAAAATGCTCAAAACCGAAGGTTTGGGCCTTTTTCTTCTTTAACAAACTCTAACGGCCTTCCAGCCCTGTCTCAAATCCTTATGCAACAGTGCTTGATTGGCATGAGATGAATAACAGATCCTTTTATTGAATTCTAGGCAAGGCCTTTGCTCTCGCAAGCTTTGGAACGTGGAAATTTTGATGCATTGGTGGATCCAGGGTTGCAGAAAGAGTACAACTCCAGTGAAATGACTCGAATGGTAGCTTGTGCTGCAGCCTGTGTACGCCATTCAGCAAGGCATCGACCACGGATGAGCCAGGTGTTTTGACCAACTGCTTAATATTAAGTTTTACTCCTTAACCTCTTTAATTTATAGCATTTACATGTTCCAAATAAATGGTAATTTGATGAGGCTAAGATATTTTATTAATGATCTTGGACTGTATGCTGGCATGTAACAATTTTCTGTCACCTAACCAAGCAGATAGTTCGAGCACTGGAAGGAAATATGTCACTGGATGATCTGAACGAGGGAATTACACCTGGGTACAGCACAGTCTTCAGTTCCTATGGAAGTTCTGATTACAGCACAACTCAATACAAGGAAGACATGAAGAAGTTCAGGAAGATGGCACTGGAAAGCCAAGAGCTCGTTAGTAGTGAATACAGTGGGCTTACCGGTGAATATAATGTTAATCCATCTAGCTCCAGCACTGAAGGCCAACATACTACTCAAGAGATGGAAATGTCGAAAGAAACCAAAGACGCCAGCGGAAGCTCCTAACAATCTATTGCAAATTGCTTTGAAAACTGTCAATTATTTTGTCACCCAGCTATATTCATTATTGCCTCGCTTGCAATTTGGGAAGCAAATTTAAGATTTGTTGGAGATGCGTTCCCCTGCCCTCCCCTCACCGTGTCTTTGGCTTTTCTCTTCTATCCTAAAATGTCAGCCATAGTAGAATAGTAGCGAGCGATAATGATACAGATGTGGTTTAGGGGATTGGGTGGATTTTGCGAATCCCACTGAAAATGCGTCGATTATAAGTATTTACTTGTATGTTAGAGTTCTCAAACCTCTATTCTCTGTATATTTTTTATTTTTTTATATTTTTTATGTAGATAATGCTCTAACTAATACTAGTTCAAGGGTAGAAGTTAAGTGCTGTGTCGTTACGAAAGGAGCTTCAATTAATTGCAAGTGTTTAACTATACAGTTGTTCATCCATGCAAATCCTGATTTTTTTTTATGACACATAACTAAGGATTTTTGGTAAAAAATTCAAGTGCTTATATTTAAATCTTGATTTGCATGATTTTCTCATGAAATCGATTGAGGCTATCCTTTTACATTGTTTGTAGAATTTTTATTTTTTTTTTTTTGAGAAAATTGATTTAATTTGTTAGTTAGTACTACTCAAATATTTATTTTTAATTTTATCGAATATAATTTAATGGGTTAGTTATAATCTTATAATTATAAATGGTTAATGTATACCAGTAGATTTAAAAGAAAAACATAATATAAGTCCAATAGAAATGAAATGACTAGCTAGATGAGACCAGCTGGCAAGAGGGATTAGAGGTGGTAAACGGGTTGCTTCGACCGAATTTGGTCTAAATTATCTTCGAGTTCGGATTATTTTGAATTAGCGTTATTTTGGATTTGGGTTTTTTAGGTTTGATATTTTTCGATTCGGGTTTTTTCGAGTTCAGTCCGATTCTAACAATGTAGATTTAACGGGTTTAGTCAAATTATTTTAAAATTTCATAAGTTATAAATATTTTTATAATTTTTAATGTAATAATTGATTTAATTTTTTATATAGTTAAATAAAAATATAATAGAAATGCTAAATTAAAGTAAAAATTTAAGAAATATTTATATAAATATAAATTTTTTACATTTAACCTTTTTATTACTTGACTATGATTATTTATTTTTTTTAACTTCTTCCAATATTCATATTTGTTATAAAAAATATAATTATATATTAATAACTATATAAAAATATATTTTTTAAGTGAGCCAAAAAATATATATGGTAAAACAAAAGGAAAGTGAAAATCTAAAAATATTAGCTATACAAATAAATAACTAACAAATTATATAAATTACACTAAACAATTAAACATTTATATAAATGGCTTTATACTCTTAACAATAACTTATTGAGTCATTGTATTTTTTTGAGTCAAAGCCATTGGAATTTAGACACTCTTAGTTCAATAAATTTTTTTTACTTTGTTTTATTAGCTTTTTTAATAATTATATTATATTTTTAATAAAATTTAAAATTTTTAAGAATTTTTTTTACATTTTTTTTGTTTCTTAAATACCAACATAATTAGTAATTGAATTAAATATAATCGCATAACTAATTAACTAATTGTTCAATTATAATGTTGAATGAAACGATAGTGTAAATTAAAAAATACTTAATATTATGAATAATTGGTCAACTAATTACCTCAATCTTATATTTATTTTGTTTTTAGTTTGTACATAAATCATAATATTAACATTATTACATTAAATATAACCGTACTTGTACACACTAATTAATCAAATATCTCATTAAAAATTTAGAACATTGAATTAAAAAAAGTTATATACACTAATTAACATTATATTAATAAATAATAACATTTGATATAATCATATCATATACATTTATATACTAATTGAGTACTGATTTTTTCATGTTCACATTAGCATAATAACATTATATATATACACCAATTTATCGAATATTTAATTAAAATGTTAAATAGTAGATAATACTAAATTAATTAATATAATACTAGTCATTTAAATATAATTAATCATAATATTAATAAAGTATAAAATACAAATTTTATTAAAATTACCACTTACACAATAATACTACTATAGTATACTATTAAATTACACTTTCATTTTACATTTAATAGATAATAAATTATTTTTAATAAATAATTAATTTTATCAAAATAATACTTACACACTAAGAAATTACATAATTTATTCTTAAAAGATTAGTATAATATAATATATAAATCATTGTTATAAGATACCAAATTGGAATCTTATAATTATAACAAATAATTAATTATCAATAGCTTGATTAATTTATGTATTTTATTAAAATTACCGCTTACACAATAATAGTACTATAATATATTTTTAAATTACTTTTTACTATTAGAAATAATTATTTTTATCCACACTTTAATTTTATAATTAAGAGATAATAAAAAATTATTTTTAATAAATAATTAATTATATCAAAATAAAACTTACACACTAAGCGATTACATAATTTATTCATAAAAGATTATCATAATATATAATATATGAATCATTGTTATAAGATACCAAATTTGGATGTTAGAATTATTTGTTGATCTTGATGTATTGTGTTCTTACTCCTAAGGAATGTGAAAACTTTTGTTCATATATTTTTATTTTATTATATTTTTGTTTGGACATTGTACTTGTATTTAGAGGTGGCAAAAAATGATCTGACTTGAAAAACCAATCCAATTAATATGAAACCAAACCCGATCAATCCGGTTTGACTAAAAAAGTCAATAACCCAAATTCAACCCCATCCGAATCCGAATAATCTGAAACCAAATTGATCCGAATTCACATTGATTTGAACTCGACCTGATCTGAAACTAAATTGATTCAAACCCAAATTTATCCGAATTTAGATTAACCCAAATCCGACCTGGTCCGAACCTAAATTGACTCGAACTCAAATTGACCCAAACTCGAAAATATTCAAATTCAAATTTAAAATTATCAATAAATATTTAAATGTTAAAAATGATTATTAAGCTACAGTAAAAATATAATTTTTTTCAATAACACAAATGTTATATTTTTTAAATCTAGTTAAACTTAAATATTCACTTTTATATTATATTCATTTAAACCTAATATATAATATATAACGACTAATCTATAATAAAGTACAGAAGTTACATCACATATACTTAATATCTCTAATTTTTCGATAAAAAATCAAGAGAAATTAAAGAGATGTATAATAGTGTATTATGATATTTAGTAGGGATTATTAAATCATTTTGATTCATAATGTTATTAATTATTATAGATAATAGAAATAAAATGAAAAAAATGTAATTAATTTATGAATATTGGTAAATATATTATAAAAAAAACTATCATACATATTATTAAATATTTTGATTATTTCAATCCCAATTTTATTATAGGTCTTGTAAGAAGAAAATTTTATTTCATGAGTTTTGTGATTCTTAGAAATATGGTTTTAGTTCATTTTCATACTAGATAAATCACATCGAGATGACTAAGGCTTAACTTGAAAAACCTGTTTGCTCGACCCGAATCTAAATCCGACCTACCCAAATTGACTAAAAAAGTTAATGACCTGAACCCAACCTAAACCGAACCCAAATTGATCTGAATTCAAATTACCAAAACCGACCTTATCCAAATATTAAATGATCTGAACCCGAAATAGACCAATTTTTCATTGACCCAAACTCGACTTGACCCAAATCCGAAATGATCCGAACCCAAAATAATTCGATCCAAAATAACCCAACTCGAATCCCATCCAACCCGCCCATTTGCCACCTTTACAGTATTGTTTAATTTAAAATTTTATATATGATGCACTGACAGTGTATATGGTTTTTATACACTGTCAATGCACATGAGATTGACATATCATTAATAAGCCCTTATAAGCAAATTGAAAAAAAAAATTATTTTATTTATTTTTAAGGGCTTGACATTTTTTTAGTTTGCATATTGATGAGGTGTCAACCTCTGATGTATTGACAGTATATAGAGACTATACACTGTCGATACATCATATATAAACTCTTAATTACTTAACTTTTTTTAATCTTAAAAATTTGAAATTTTAATTTTAAGAATAACTTTTTATTTTTGAGTAAATTTGATATTTTTTATACTTGAAATTTTAAGAAAATATAACTTAAATTTAATTTTGTTAATACTGTTCTTTAATGTGTTGCAAATTTAATTTTGTTAATACTATTCTTTAATGTGTTGCGCAAAATATTAAATTCAAAGTTTCAGACAAATATTAAAATTATATAATGATTTTTTTATATATTTGATTTATTACTGTATTAAAATTAAAATTTTATTGGGAAATAAAAATAATAAATGTCATGACTTGAAAGCCGCGACGTGCACTTAACACTTCCACTTCATTGTGGTATACCAATTTTACGAATTAAATTTTTTTTTTCACTTAAAGATTTGTATTGTTGTCAGTGTTACCACTAAACAATTATCACATTTCTCAATTCGATTTAACTTAACTTTACCATTTAAGTTATTAATTCCTAGAGCAAATCAACTTACTTTCTTGATATTTTAATTCAAGATTATCCTAGTAAAAGAAAAAGATCGAAAGTCTCTCCTCATATATAATCAATTTTCCCCAGTTAATTAACCTACAAAATATATATTTCCAACCTCATATCTCAACTCCACAATCCACAGTTTATATTATCATACACTATACATATTTCCAAAATCATCAATAAAACATATTCACATTATATAAAATTCATATTTATCATATCACAATCATATCCCGGATCGCACTCAATAATCATACTAGTCTATAATAATCTAGAGCAATCCTAAGTTATATCCCAAAATATTTCCAATAACATGTACTTGCACTTTAAAATATCATACATGATAGCTAAAATGATATACAAGTCTTGTATAACTCAAAAGAAACAAGAACAGCACTTGGAGGACTTAGATAAATACTGCTAGTAGATACTATCCTCGAGGCTTCGCATAAGAACTCCGAGTGTGGAGTCTACCTCGTATGATCTGCAAAGTTGTCAAAAAGGGTTGAACAAACCATAGTTCAGTAAATAGTTTAAGTAAATATATGTTAGACTCATGTCGATCTACATGCAAGTGTAGAAAAAGCAATACTGAAGTGACATGTATGCATGGTATTATATCGTGATACCAAGTGATTCAATATGGACTTTAATAAAAACACTTTTGTTTTGCACTTTATTTAAATCACTTTCATTATGCACTACGATTAAATCAAACCACTGTGCATTTTGATAAATCGATCACTATAGTGATGGATTTAGTGTTTTGCACTTTATTTAAATCACTTTCATTCTGCATTGCAATTAAGTCAACCCACCATGCACTTCGATAAATCAATCACCATGCACTTCGATAAATCAATCAATATGAATTTCGATAAATCAATAAGTTCATAAAACGAAAATTAATAACCGTTAGACATATAACCTCGATTCACTGAAATCAATACTGATAGTAAAACGATAATATGTAGAGTTTAGGCAATAATCCCCAATCATTGATACGATAACGATAGCGATGTCCATCCTATCTAGTGATGGAATGGTGTCGCAAGCAACACGAAATTTATGGCCATAGAACAATACTCCAGTTTCGCTGATCAGTCGAGAGTTGGAACTTGCTTGTTGGTTTTCCAAACAAGTAACAATTTACCAATAGCACTAAGCTCGATAGGTACAGTGCAATAGTCTAGAGCACAAAGCTTAATAAACGAGTAATAGAACTTAGAGCTCGATAAGCTCAAAGTGACTCGGAGATCAATGGATCTGCTTGCACCAGAAAACATATTTGAAAACGTATTCGTCGTGTAGCATTTAGCTTCCACAAATTTCAAAAACACTTATTAAGCCAATTATGAGTTTCAAATATAAGAAAATTTCGATTTATTTCAAAGGTCAGTTCAAACCAAGATTTTGAAATTTAAAACATAATGCATGTCGTTATAAAACATAGTTATAAAATAACTTGACTCAAAACATGCTATACATGAATGCACACATTCATCAATTCACTTCATTTAACATGCACGCTTGGCCGGCTACAACACAGAAGGCAAAAACAAGTTTCAATCCATCCCAAGCATAAACCAAATTTATAAACTAACTATACCTTTGCTCTTAGCTTACTTGCCTTAATGTCCAACCACAGCATTCGTATTTTTTAATAAAAAGTAATTCAAATATTTATATAATTTAAACCATTCCTATGAAATGGTGCTAACAAGTTTTATTTAACTCATTTACTTCGAGGCTTAGCAACATTCCTCTTCGAGCTTCCAAGTCTATATAAAAGCTTTAACTCCATTTCTAGCCACTACACATCAATTCATTACTGTCTCAATCATATACTCATATCATGCCTAATATCATACTTAAACATACATTACTTAAAACTACACTTGTTCAAGTTCACTACTATGTCAAGGACTAATTCCTTATTATCATTCAAAGGACATATATATACTATTTTTCTTATGTGTGTGTGTGTGTGTGTGTGTGTGTGTGTGTGTGTTCATCAACCTTAAACCGATGTTTAGCCATTACCTGTGAAGACCGAGAATTTTCTAAATAAATATAAGATATTCAAAAAATTTAATTTGGACAAATTGAAATCCAAATTAAATAAGAATGAAATTGGAGAAAATAAATTTGGATATAAAGAAATCCAAAACTTAATAAGAAATAAAAATATGTATTTTGATAGATTTATATAATGATATTATATAAATACACTTTTGATAAATATATATTTATACATGGAATAAATACATATGTATTTTTTTATACATTTATGTATATATGTAATATATATGAAAATATATATATATATAGTAGTTTAAATCAAAGTGAATATATATATATAAATGGTTTATATGAAAAATATATAATTATATATATGTTTAATATTTTGATTATATATATAATTATAAAAATATAATTATACATATTTATTAAAAAAAAGAAAAGAAAAGAAAAGAATGAAACAGGCGGGAATCGGGATAACCCGATTCCCACCTTATTCTCCTCTGTTTTGAAAACAGAGGAGAAAATAAAAGAAACAAAGGGAGCCGACCCCCTGTTGGCTTACCAGAAGAGGAGCGACGCCGCTGGCGAGCCGTGATGGAGGAAGAGACGCCGACGCCGATGGTGGGGAAAGGAAAAGGAAACAGAAACGAAGCGAAACAGGAGAATACGGGGCGAAACCGAAGAGAAAAAGAAAAGAGGGAAGTGGCGGTGCCGGCCGGTCTAGGCACCGCCACCCCAACCCCGAGCTCGGTGGAGCTGAGGGGAAGCAAAAGAAGACCACCGGCGAGGCTACGGACGGCGGAGGGAGGAAGAAACAGAGGAGAAAGGGATCGAGAGCCACCGTTCCAGATCCGACGCCGTCGCCGGTGATGGGGCCAAACCGAGACCAGATCCGGCTTCGTGGCAACCTCGGCAAGCTGTTGGGTGGTCGAACCGCCGGAATGGGTGGCCCCCGGTGACTGAACCGGTCAGCCAAAGTTGAACCGGCCAAGCCAAGCTCTGAACCGACCCGAACCGACCCGACCCGACCCGGTTCAGAAAAGAAAAGAAAAAGAAAAGAAAAGGAAAGAAAAAAAAAGAAAAGAAAAGAAAAAGAAAAAAAAGGAGAAAGAAAAAGAAAAAAAAGAAGAGAAGAAAAGAAAGAAAAAGGAAAAGAAAAAGGAAAAAAAAGAAGAAGAAGAAGAAGAAATGGGTAAGGAAAATTAAAAGTTTTGCTATATTTTTATGGAATTTATTAGAAATTGTTGGATTATTTTTTAAATGAAAATATGTCTCAATTATTGAAATTGTAGCAAAACGGAAATAAGACGAATGGTGGAGTTCGGCAAGGCTCGAAAATCGGAAAGTGCGCTAAGCTTTGGCGAATAGGTAAGATACTTTTATAAAGCAATAGTAGTATCATATTGTATGTGGGATTTTATGATTTTTATATGATGCATTGATGGAATGAATTTAAATGGAATTGTGAAAATTTTTATATGATATATTGATTTAATTGATGTTAAAAATACTAAGAGGACCCACAACTGATGGTGGGGGTCTTAGTAGAGACGTAGAAATTGGTGAGAATCAACGGCTACAATTATAAATTGTGTTTCCTTGCGGGAGGTTTAGAGGAAATTAAGCCGTTATGCTGCCGAAATTTTAGGAAAATATTTGAGGAAACAGATTAAGTTTCTCACATAAATGGAATCTCGGAAATAACTATTGCAAATAAACATTGAAAGGACTTTATGATATGACTGAAAAAGTTTGATATTGAAATCGATGAGAAGATAGATCGTTGAACACGATAATGTGAGGAATTACATGGTTTACACCTTATAGAATTGATAAATCAAGTAATTTTAATATCATAAATGGTATCAAGTTGAGATTGAGGTGAAATTATTTATTAGACGAAAGTGACAATGATTAAAGGATACAACTTAAAAGAGAAAAAAATTGAAGTTGTGATTTAGACGGTCGAATGATAGAAGTGCGAAATTATCAATTGAGTGATGATTATAGAATTGATAAATTCAAATAAATGGACCGTCTTAGTGGTATGAACTAAGATGGTTGCAATAATATGGATAGTCGCAAGACGACTTAAATGATTGAAACACTGTTGATAGTGGAAATTGGCAAATCCTTTTAAGTGGTAAATTGCCAATCAAAGAATTGAATTGAGGACGTTTTATAGATAATTCTGGCATGATATTACATTTTACAGGCCATATGAAAAGTGAATTGAGGATTGTGATATGATTTTATGATAGTGAATGAAATTGAACCGCAAGTCGAAAATTCTGAATATGTACCAATAGGTTAAACCATAAATGGATTTGATAAGTGATTAATGGTCTTGTGGTTCTATGATCCTCGATGTCGACTCTGAAATAGATATCGAATGAGGATATTAGTATTTCATAAATTCAGTATCCTGATGGCTATATGAAACATGATATTTAGATGTTTATAGATACTAAGAGGATTCACACTGATGATGTGGTTCTAGTATTGAAAATAAAATGTACAATGATTATTATAATCGATAGTTATCAAAAAAGGATATTGAATACCGAATGGTTTGAATACCAAGTGATCTGGTTGTTAAATAATTAGAGTATTGAACAATCTGAATACTTAATGAAATGAATCTTGAATGATTTGAATAGTGATTTACTGATTTGACAGAAAGAAAGTCTTAAAATCGAATAATTGATAGTGATAAAGCTAAATGAATCGCTTAAGCGTATTTGATGGAAATATTATCGAAGTTGCATACTGAAATATTTTATAGCATCACATTTAAGCATGCTTTCTTGCAACTTGAAACATTTTAATAATGTTATATGAATACTGAAAAATATTGATTTGTTTTGAAATGAAAGTATATGGTAGATATATATATTTTGATATATGAAGTCTCATACAGAATTTTACCATATGCTTTACATGATATTGAAAAGAAAGCTATAGATTTAAATGTTTTATGAGACTGTAGGCACCCTAAAAGAATTAAACTCAATAAAGCATAGTGGAAACCGCCTAATTGGAGCTTTGCTCATTAGGCAGATATGCTTGTCCGACAATAGTCGTGGACAGGTCTCAGTCACGCTTGATCAATGGAGCTGAGAGAGATGAGGTCTATGGCCATAGATAGCTCCCTAGTTGGTTTCCAGGGGACGATGACATGATTTTCACTGCTAGCTACAGTGATTTAAGTCTTTATTGATAGAGAGATGATAAGGATCTAGCCTAATCTCTAACCGATATGATATGAAGTCTAGAGTATGATTTTATTGATATGAACTCTAGACTTGACATGATTTATACTGTACATGAAACAGATTTGAAATGAAATATGTTTTGAAACAGTACATGTTTTAAACATGTTTTAAAAGTCCATGAGATATGAATTCGACACTTATATGATTTAAATGTGATTTTGTGTCGAACATGGCATAATATGCGGTCTAGAGTATAGTTTGATTTGATATGAACTCTAGATCTGATACGATTTACAGTAAATGTTTTAAAAGTATATGATAAATGATTTCGACACTTACATGATTTATATACGATTTTGTGTCGAATTTGAAACGACATGCGGTTTAGAGTATAGATTGATTTGATATGAACTCTAAACCTGATATGATTTATAGTATATGAAAAATGTTTTAAAACCGCACATGTTTTAGACATGCTCTGAAAACGAATACATGAATTGAAATGGAATATGTTTCTATTATGCCTTAAAGGCAAACTTGAAATGAATTGAAAATTCATATGTTGAGCATGTCATAAAGTATTTATGATATGATTTGAAATGATAGCGGTTTATACAGAAAAATTACATGAATTGCATATTAAACTCTGATATGATAATATGCTTAGTATATGAGAATTCCATGAGGAATGTCATGACTCGACGTTAATGATGTTTCATCTATACGATGACATGATATGAAATGATATATGAACATAAGATTGATATGAAGAGAATTCTGATCTTACTCTATCGTGATCATAAATTCCCATATGAAAAGTGATATGAATTGATATAAGACGGGAATATGATTGTTAAATGTAAAGTGACTCGATAGGATATCTCAATTAAACATGAAGAATATATGAGGAGTACCATGACTCAGTGGTAACGATATTTCATTTATATGATATCATGATATGATATGAAACATGAATATAGAAATACATGAAGAGAATTATGACTTCCTACCACCGTGATCATGATCCACAATATGAGAATGGATAACAGATGATATGAGAATTGATAAGAGATGATATGAGAATCGATAAGAGATGATAGAATACAGAAATATGATTATGAAATGAAAAGTAAATATGAGAACTGATATGAGATGATAGCATACCAAAGTATGATTATGAAATGAAAAGCGAAAATGAAAAGTGATAATGAGATGTATCGATGAGAAAGGATTAACTGTAATTGCATCCTTGCAAGTTTTAAGCATTGCAGTTTAAGACAGTATAATCCTACTCTTGTATTTATATTAGTATCTTACTGAGTCGTGGTTTTGCTCACCCCACTAAATTTCATCTCTTTCAAACTATTGAAGTTAACATCTGCCGTGTGAGCTGCTAAGTGGGCATCGGAGACGGTGTATGGGCTTGGTACTAGTCTTCTGAGGTATATGTTTCTTATAAAATACTTGTTTACATGTAAGACTTAAATTGATGCACAGTACATATTCTGTTTAACAAGTCGGGATGTAACTAAGAACCGTTTCGTGTTTGTTTAATATTTAAAGGGAATGACTATAGGTCACTTAGATAGTATAGTAACTACACTGACACCGAATACAAGCCTTAAAATGAAAAAGAAAAAATTTAGTCCATAAATTGTAGACTAAGAAAAGTATAAGAATCAAGTGAAAGTCGCGGTCTTCGGGTCGTGACATTACCTTTGAAAACCTTCCTTCATCGAGTTTCGTATCGTTCATCCCCCTTAACTTTCTCAAATCAATTCCTACACCAAGATTTCAATCCCTCAGTACCGTACCAATAACACGTGTGTGTGTGTATATACACACTTACAAACATTTGCATAAGCTATATATATATATATGTATAGCTGTGTATTACTCTATTCCATCATATGTATTTATTTAAATACATGTGTTTATATATATTTATATAAGTACGATTATACAATCCCATTACCCATGAACATAATAACCCTAGCCCCTTTAAATTATCATTCCTAGCAGAAAAAGGACCTCTAAATTGGCTCCAAGGTCAGCCACGATCAGTCTCGGTTTCGTCTTGTACAAGCACTCAAAATGCCCAGCTTCAAGCACCAAAACAGCACCCTTGTGCTTCTATTTCGGTCCTTAAAACTCTCATGTTCACAGCCTTATTTAGCCTTTAAAACACTGCCACTGTAGCTCTCAAAATTGCACCATTTAGCTTCTTAATCAGCCATTTCCAGTTTCATTATACTACCCCAAAACGCCACAAAAACCCAGTCTATATTTAACCTTCAAACTCCTCCCAATCAGCTTTGGTTTGGACCACCAGAACATCGTTGTGCTTCAACCTTCAAGACAGCTTCCACAACTCCTTTCCAGCTCTGTTTCGGACCTGTAGCAATGCCCAAAAACAGCCCCATCGCAGCTCAATTACTCCCCTGCATCAGCTCTGTTCCAGCATTAAATAACTTAGGGTCTGTTTGATACAGAAATTTCATTTTCCAGAAAATATTTTTCACATTTTTCAGTATTTGGTACCTGTAAAATATTTTCTGTCAATGAAAAATGAAATTTGGTCAATGAAAAATCTTTAAAGATTTTGGAAAATTATCTTACCATTTTCAAAAGGGAAAAACAATTTCCAAACCTATGCCACTGTTAAGAAAAAAGGTTCAACTGAAACTTAACTTAATCTATATTGAGTTAAAACAACAAGTAATAAAAAATATTTTTCAGCATATCGACCAAACAATAAAAAATATTAATTTTTCTAAAAAATCAAATTTTCAAAAATCATTTTACAAAAATTATTTTCTGAAAGTTATTTTACGCGAACCAAACGGAACCTTATCTTTCAACCCCGTTTCAATAACCAAAAATCTCATTTCTTTCCAGCACCTGATCCAGCCCCAAAAAAACCCCTTGTTTGAGCTTTAGCTTCACCCTTCTTCAGCCTCGAAAGGTCACGGCGTTAGCCTAAAAAAATTCACTTCAAAACCCCCTGTTCAAGGCCTCTATTATAGCACTCATAGGAACCTATTTTTCAGCCTTCAAACAGTCAAGGTCAGTCTCAATTTCGCCTCTATTTCAAGCATCCAACACTCCAGCTTTTAATCCATTCCAGCACCTAGAAGCACCCTATTTCAGTGCTCGCCTATCCAGTTCCAACACCTGGTTCCAGTCACCTTCACCCCTCCGATGATCCCTCGTTGCTGCTCCCTGGTTTGGTCTCCATGACAGCAGTGGTTCAGCTCACATCCCTCAGCTTCTTTCTCTCATGTTCCTCTATCTTCTCTGCTTAAATTTTTTGATTATCTCGGTCTCACCTTCATCAACTTCAGATTCATTCTTTCTTCCCTTCGTTTCCCTCTCCCTTGGCTCTTTTCAATCTTGCCTTTTTATATTTCCAGATCTCTCTCTATTTCTCCTCGGTTAACAGAGGACATTCTTCCCCTTTGGCTTGCAACGAGCAGGTTGTACCTTGATTAAGGAAGCCAATGAGGAAATATTATTATTTATTTATTTATAATATTCACATAAATGATTTTATCACTTAATATATGTTTATACATATATACATTATTTAGTTATTTTTTTATATTCATTTAATTTATATCTACTATCCACTTATATATTTATTTATATATATTTCTTATATATATCTTATATATTTATTCACTTATATGCATTTTTTCAATTATATATATATATTTCTTTTTTCTTAATTGATATATATATGTTTATTTACTTAAATTTTAATTCCTCTAGCGCTTAATGTAGTCGATTTATTAAAATTTAGCAATCACTTAATTAAATAAATTTTCATGTGATTTATCAAAATACTTTAATTCAAATCCCATTTCCAAAAATCTTAACTCTATCAATTTATTTAATTTTTTAAAAAATTCCAAAATAATCACTTACTCCCAGTTAATATATTGATTTTTATTTACTAGGAGTTGAAATTTACGATTATCACAATTAGAGGTGGCAAACGGGCGGGTTCGGGCGGGTTTCGGTCCGGGTTTTTTCGGTTACGGGCTTTTTCGGTTACGGGTTTTTTCGGTTGCGGGCTTTCTCGGTTACGGGTTTTTTCGGTCTCGGGTTTTCTCGGTTGCGGGTTTTTTCGGTCTCGGGTTTTTTCGGTTGCGGGTTTTTTCGGTTTCGGATTTTTTCGGTTGCGGGTTTTCTCGGTTTCGGTCCGGTTTCGGGTTCGGTCCGGTTTTAATCGGGCGGGCTTAGCGGGCTTAGTCAAATTATTTTAAAATTTTATAAATTATAAATATTTTATAATTTTGAATGTAATAATTAATTTAATTTTATATAGTTAAATAAAAATATAATAGAAATGCTAAATTAAAGTTAAAATTTAATAAATGGGAATTGTATAATATATATATATATATATTGAGAAATTTGGTTGGGATGATTTTGAAAACATTGGGAGTGGACCAATGAAGAATATAATTATCTACAATAATAAAAGAGAACATATCATCTATAATTATTACATTATAATTAATTAAGCGAAATTTAAAGTCACGTGAGATTTATCAAAATAATAAATAAAGTTCGCACTTGTAAATGATGGACCAGTACATAATTTTTAATTATAATTGATTAATTATCGTAAAAGGAATTACAAGTAAAATACTCGAAGACGTTAATCATCTTTGAATTTCGATTATAATTAAAACAATTATAATAGACATTACATTATATTAGACTTAATAATTTGTGTATATATATATATATTTTGTATTCGTATTGCATCAAATATATTTGTATCATATAAAATATAAAAATTATTGTATTAAAATTTATATTGATATACCAAACACAATTTTTTTTCTAATTTTTATCAAAATTTGATCCAATGTCACGTTCATTTTTTTTAATTATCATATCTACATTGCATGACAGTATATTGAGATAAAGATATTTCAAAGTTTGCTTTTGAAATTTTTTCATGTGATTCTTAAGGGAGGGAAAAGGCATATTCCCAAAGAATTTGAAATTTTTTGGTAATGTGGGAAAAACTTGTTTGGAGGGAATTGAAAAATGAAAATCAAACAGATCTCCTTTCACACGAAACTCTCATAAATAAAATATTATTATTCATTATTTTTAATTTCTTTTGTTGTTTTGACTAAATTTATATAAATATAAATTTTTACATTTTAATGTTTTTATTACTTGATAATTATTATTTATTTTTTTTAATTTCCTGTGATATTTACATTTGTTATAAAATATATAGTTATATATTAATAATTATATAAAAATTTATTTTTTAAATGAGCCAAATATATATAGTAAAACTAAAAAAAATGAAAATCCAAAAGTATTAGCTATACAAATAAATAACTAACAAATTAGAAATAAATCACATTAAACAATTAAACATTTATATAAATAGCTTTATACTCTTAACAATAACTTATTGAGTCATTGTGTTTTTTTTTGGGTCAATATTGGGTCATTGGAATTTAGATACTCTTAGTTCAATAATTTTTTTTTTTACTTTGTTTAATTAGCTTTTTTAACAATTATATTATATTTTTAATAAAATTTTAAATTTTTAAGAATCTTTTTTACATTTATTTTGTCTTTTAAATACCAACATAATTAGTAATTAAATTAAATTTAACCGCATAACTAGTTAACTAATTCTTTAATTATAATGTTGAATAAAATTATAGTATACATTAAAAAATATAATTAATATTATGAATAATTGGTCAATTAATTATCTCAATTTTATATTTATTTTGTTTTTAGTTTGTACATAAATCATAATATAATATTATTTTTATTAAATATAATCATACTCAAACACATTAATTAATCAAATATCTCATTAAAAATTTAGAACGTTAAATTAAACAAGTTATATACACCAATTGATATATATTATAAATAATAACATTTGATATAATGTACCAAAAAAATACATTTGATATAATGATGTAAATGGGTAATATATAATTAAGTACCCGACACTATCTGACTCTATAATCGAATAATTATAGGGTTCGGATAGTGTTCTTATTACCCGTATCGGATTCAGGTAGTACCCTTAGGGTACGCTATACTCGATTAACTTTTGATCAAGTAGTATCTGGTACCTGAACTTGTTCATCAATTATATGAAAGTAATCAAAATTATATGCTTGTACAAAGATTTGAATCATGGCCTCTTATATTTATTGTTACATGTTTAACCATGTGAGCTAGATTGAGAATTTGTTATATTTGTTGTAAATTTTATTTTTATTTTAACACAACTTGTAATTTAAAATTTAATGAAACATTGTTGGCCAAAAAAATAGTTTACTGAATAATAATAATAATAATAATAATAATAATAATAATAATAATAATAATAATAAATAATTTATTCTTAAGATAATAAGATTTTAAAATTTTAGACATAAAGTACTAAAATTAAATTAATAGAAATTTCATAATATGTTAAGATACAATTCTTAAGATATTGATAATTTAACATATATGACATTTTATTATAATGTAAATCTTAATATATATATATATATATATATATATATAGTATATTATGTTTATTATTTTATTTGTAACTCATTATAATAAATTAAAAAAAAAACTTTTTTGACTAAAAAAGTAGTTGAGAAGGTCAATATCTATTTAATCATCCAATATTATGATTATTAATTGATCAAGTTAAACTAAATTACATGAATACATCATAAGAGATTAAATGTTTGAAATTAAAAAAAAAGAGTATATTATAAAAGCATGATAAGAAATTGGAATGAAAAATGTCTGAAATTAAAACTATAATATGCCATGAGAGATTGTTTAATTTATTATATATTACATGGTAAGAGATTATTATAATGTAACATACAAATCATTATGATAAGATAAACATATTAATAATCTATTTTATATAATTAAGAGCTTGTATAGTTGATTATATATCACATGATAAGATATTATTTTTAAAGTTATAATAACATACAAATCATTTTGATAAGGCGTTATTTATTAACTATATTATGTATTTTATTTGCTATAAAAAAACTATTCCAAATTGAGTAATTATATAATTTTTATATATTTGATTTATTATTGTATTAAAATTAAAATTTTATTATAAATAAAAATAATAAAATGTTAAAATGATTTTTATAATAAAATCAAATGTCAAAATTAATAATATATTTATTATTATAAATGCAATAAGGATAATATTAAAGATTATTTGATATCATATATTATATCATATATTATGGTGTTTTAAATTAATTTAATTTAATTAAAAAGATTCAATATTTATTATGCTGGTAATATATAATTGATAAAATTGTATAATAAATAATAATTGTTTTCAAATTTTTAAACTTTTTTAATTAAAAAAGTGTATCAATTATTTATTTATTTTTAAATAATAATTATATAATTATAATTCGGGTTTTCTCGGGTTATAAATTCGGTTTTTTTCGGTTTTCGGTTCGGGTCGGTCTCGGTTTCGGATCGTATCGGGCTCGGGTTATGTCGGGTTCGGGTTGTGTCGGGTTCGAGTTTTTTCGGTTTCGAGCTTTTTCGGTTTCGAGTTTTTTCGGTTTCGGGCTTTTTCGGTTACGAGCTTTTTCGGTTACGGGCCTTTGACTTTTTTGGTCAATTCGGGCTGGTCCCGGTTCGGTCTCGGGCGGATTCGGGCGGGTTTTCGGGCTCGGGCCAATTTTTGCCACCTCTAATCACAATAAATATTATAATAATTTTTATAATAAAATCAAATGTTAAATTAATAATATATTTATTATAAATACAATAAATATAATATTAAAAATGATTTGATATTCATATATTATGCGGTTTTAATTTAATTTTATTTAATAATTGAATTAAAAAGATTCAATATCTATTTGTTGATAATACATAATTGATATAATTGTATAATAAATTATAATCATTTTAAAAATTTTAAACTTTTTAACTAAAAAAGTATATTAATTATTTATTTATTTTTAAATAATAATTATATAATTATAATTCAAGTTTTTTCAGTTTATAAATTTGATTTTTTTACAAGTTTCAAATTATATTGATCTGGATAGTATAGGATTTAAGTTATGTCAAGTTTAAATTTTTTCAAATTCGAATTTTTTCAATTTTGACTTTTTTAATTTTAAGCTTTTAAATTTTTTGACCAATTCAAATTGATTCGGATTTGATTTTAGACAAATTTGGGTGGATTTTCCGACTGGAGTTGGCATTTACCATCGCTAGGGATAAAGAATAAAAAGAAATCGAATGTAAAATCAACAAAAAAAGGGCATTTTTGGAATATTATCAACTGTCTTCCTTGGGTGGCTAAAAACTATTCAATGTCATTTTTTGGGAAAATTCTAAATAAACTCCATTTTTTACTCTTTACACCCCCACTCAAAAAACACAAACTAAATCTATCCCTGTATTTATAATTTTAACCCCACCAAATTAATCTCAAAACCAGATTTTCCTCCCGCTCACGCTTGCAACGCCTGCGTCATCTTCGACTCAACCCCATCTCCCGCGACATGGTGGTCATCTAAGTTTGTTGGCGACACTAGGTGGAGCCGTCCCCCCTGCTGGCGACATGGTGGCAGCTGTTGCCTCGCGGCCATGGTTGCAGACAAGTCGCACAGGTCTAGCGCAAGGCTGCTTGCGCAGGATCGTGGGTCATGCGCAAGGCCGCTTGCGCGAAACCGTGGGTCGCGCACAAGGTTGCTTGCGTGGGACCTTGGAGCCCTGAAACTAGATGCAAAGGACTTTGGAAGCAAGAATAATATGATAAAATGGATTGCTACTGCTGTAATGATAATTAATAACATTGTTATTGTAATGTTAAGTTGTTCTAAACAAAGGAAACGGAATGTTCTGAAGTAGTTGACATGTAAAACAATGAATGTTTATATATTTTCATTGAAGCATGCATAATTTTAGGGAATATTTATAGATATTTTTTATATTCCTCCGTTGCAGCCTTGGATCAGATGACATTATATAAGGAGCTAGTCATGGCTGCTGCAATTCAGCAGGCTATAACAACATTAATCTTTTGGTGGTAGCTAAAGAATATAAAGGTAAGCTGCATTACAGAACCTTGTTTTAATAAAAATTACAATCTTTGGGTACAAAAGGAAGAATGTTCTTCATATGCTAATGGCTGCTTTCATGATCATCTCTTCATACATAAGAAGTTATCATTTTGAATCTGATGTTTTTGCTTCAATTCTGCAGTAAAAGATAATCACCAAAGTGTCAATGCATTGCAGCAAATTCCGAAAGAAAGGCCTTGAAGATAACAGCTCTAGTAGATGGTATGTTTAATATTGATCTTCCTAAATCCGGTCGATAATATTATTTGTTGATGTTTTTAAGGTTTCTGTAATGAAACAGCAGTGACATCAGTGGCTTCACATGGTCCAGAAAAGGATAAAATGATGATAGTGGGAGAAGAGATTGATGCAGCTTGCTTGATAAACTCCTTGAAGAAGCAGCTTTGTCATGCAAGCATAGAGACAGTACAAGAAGTGAAAGAGGCCAAATCGAAAGAGAAAGGAGCCCTATGCTGCATGTCTGTGGCCATGGTCGCGAGGCAACGACGACCACCATGTCGCCAACAGAGGAGATAGCTCTGCCTAATATAGCCAACAGCCTTAGATGATCACTATGTTGTGCGAGATCCCCTCCTTAAGCCAAAAACACCCTGACCTGAAACGAGAGAAAAGGAGACAAAAGAGAGGTTGAGTCGAAGATGAAGCTGGCGTTGAAGGCATGTGTTTCTGGAGTTGAAGGCGTGGGCAGAAGAAACCTGGATTTGGGATTAAATTTTATGGGGTTAAAATTGTAAATACAGGGGTAGATTTAGTTTGTGTTTTTTTGGTGGGGGTGTAAAGAGTAGTAAATGGAGTATATTTAGAATTTTTCTTTTTCTGGCAAAAACAAAACACACGAGCACCAAAAAAAAAACCAAAAACAAAACAAATTGAAATTTTTTCTCAAATCATAGATTGTAAAAGTTTTTTTAATGAAATAAAATCCCACTGCGACAAAAGAAAATCTCAGTTTTCTCTAGAGATTAAACGCAATCCGATCCCATGGCTTCTCGTCGGCGTATGCTTTTAAAAGTCATAATTCTCGGTGACAGCGGGTAATTTTCTTTCTTTTCGCTATAAGATTTGAAGATTTTCTTAAATTTTGTTGCATGCATTTTCATTTTCACTGTAATTTTTTTTGGCTAACAATCATTTTTTCGATTGATCTTTTATTTGATTTTATTACCTCTAGGGTTGGGAAGACATCTCTCATGAATAAGTAAGCTTTGAAACTTAAATCCTGAATTCTTTTCTTTTTAATTGTTGAATTTGGGATATTGAGTTGCTGTTCTGGTGTTTTAATTATTATTCAATTTTATTGGAATTAGGTATGTTAATCGTAAATTTAGTAATCAGTACAAAGCGACGATAGGAGCCGATTTTTTGACAAAAGAGGTTCAATTTGAAGATAGGTTGTTCACATTGCAGGTAAAAAATTGTTCATTTTCTAAATAAAAAAAAAATTGTTTTCTTGATTTTACTACTATATAAGTATATTTAACTGTTTGCAACTGAATTTGATTTCCTCTACATGATGATAATGCAGTTTGATTTTTTATAACATATTGTCTGATGTTGCTATCCTTGATTGGCAATTGTCAATTGTAGAAACCAAGCCAACCTTTTTTCTGTTATTTGTGAAGATTTTTAATTTGGTTGAGAAGTAGTGAGAATAAGCTTTATTTACATTTCTTGGCATTGACACCCTTTTTTTTTGTTCTCTGTGTGCTTAGATATGGGATACCGCTGGGCAGGAAAGATTTCAAAGTTTAGGTGTGGCTTTCTATCGTGGTGCTGATTGCTGTGTACTTGTTTATGATGTGAATGTCATGAAGTCCTTTGATAATCTTAACAACTGGCGGGAAGAGTTTCTGATTCAGGTAATATTCTATTTAGTGGCACGTAGAATATCGTAATTGGAAGAATGAATAACGTTGTTATTTTTTGGTTAAATGCTCAGGCCAGTCCATCTGACCCTGAAAACTTTCCATTTGTTGTGTTGGGAAATAAGGTTGATGTTGATGGTGGCAACAGTCGAGTGGTAAGATGATTTCCATCCTTTTCACATGTTGTCTCCCCTCCATTTGTGCCTATTAGTGTTTTGTAGTATCAAATGAGATTGTAATTCATGAATGAGTTTTCTTATGGTGTATGAATGAGATTTTTCTTTTCTGGTTTAGGTTTCTGAAAGGAAAGCAAAGGCATGGTGTGCTTCAAAGGGAAACATACCATACTTTGAGACCTCTGCAAAAGAAGGATTCAATGTTGATGCAGCATTTGAGTGCATAGCCAAAAATGCTCTCAAGAATGAACCTGAAGAAGAAATGTAAGTCTCATGTGTCTGAATAATTTATTTGTTTTTTCAGTCATTGACCTTGGTGCAACAGTAAAGGTTGGTCCTTTGTGACCTGGAGGTAACGGGTCCAAGTGGAAACAGCCTCTCTGTTAATGTAGAGGGAAGGTTCCGTACATATGACCTTCCTCAAATCCCACAATGTGAGAGTCTTATGCACTGGGTTTTACTAACCGTTTATTAGTGATGTTGGATGGTGGCAAGCAAAACTTTCATGAATCAATGATGTTCTACAAAGCATGTGATACCTAATAAAATCTCTATGCCTATGCCTAAATAAACTAAAATAAAATATTAGAGTAAAACATAACAAAGAGAGTAAAGTGACACTGGGAGATGTAACCTGGCCTTTTCTATGATGGACAAGATTTTACTTCTTCAATTCCCATTGAATGCCCTTTAGATAAAGACATTTCTTAGGAACTTGTATGTGGGTTCATTTTGAATGGTGACCTATCCATGCACCATTATGTGTGACATCTTTAATGGAAACTTAGTTCCATTTTTGAGCTGCTTTGTTGTTCCTTGGAGAGCTCTGATTTATATGCCTGAGATTCTTTCAGTATCTTCTGTTGTGTGGATCATGTGATTATGTCCAATTTGAATAACAAATTGAACGTTTATAGTTCAAAAACTAATCTGCTGGAAATAGGAGATTTGTAATGGCTGGCAAGCATGAATGCCTCATGAAATTTCTTTATTGCCTTGGCATTAAATATGTAAAATGTATTGTCCATATAGGTATACATGTGTGTTTTTGATTCTGTACAACGGTTTGTAGAATGCCCTATGGATGTACAAATTAGATTGGACAACCGCATGCTTCAAAGTTTGCTAATTGTCAATGTTCAATTCTTGTTTTGTTGATGAGGAAGATACCTTCCTGAAACTATTGATGTTGCTGGTGGAGGATGGTCACAGAGATCGACTGGGTGTGAATGCTAAATGAGTTGTTGGATGGGGCACTTTTTATCTAACTACAACAACAGCTGCTATAGATTTCTCATTTCTATCAGTTAATGGTGCAAGTTCTAACAATTACTAATAAACTTGGGATGCTTCGTACTTCCGATTATGTTGGATTTTTGTATCATAAGTTCGTTAGAAAAGAAAAGTTGAGCTTATCCTCTTGTAGATTTCATTCTATTTACAAATATTGGTTGTTCTTTGGTCCTGATAAAAAGTAATTGCACCATGCTTCCTCTTGCAAATTTGCAATTACATTTATATCATTTTTTATATTATTGATTAATTATCGAGGATGAGTTTGACCTTTTGGTTCGCTAAATGAAATAGAAAGCATTAAATAATGTATTTTGAGAGAATAGAAAGAAGAATATGGATAAAATATGTATTATATTGCTTGGTTTGTAGAATGAAATAATTATTTCGAGTTTATTTTTTTGTTTGATTTTCTGAGAATAAGATAAGAATAGGGTAGAGAATGATCAAAATACCTTTCAATATTAATTTATTAAAAATTTGCTTATAATTTTACTCTAATTTAGATAATTATCAAATTACTTCTGCAATTATATTTTAATCACGAAAGAACCTTTTTCTTCTCCATGGATCAAAATACCCGTTGTTACTACAATAACCAATCCTAATTATGAAAATATCTACCGCTTATTTTAATTATCAAAGACTTTCCTCTTCTATCTTAATTATGAAATTACCCTATTTTTATAATAGTTTAAAATACCCTTTCATTCCCTATAATTACCAAAATACTTTCTAACTCATTAAACTCTTTTTGTCTTTAGTTATCAAAATACCCGTTCCTTCCCTATAATCACATAACCCTCTCCTCTTCTAAATACTAAAATTTCTTCCCTTGTAACCACCCAATTACCCTCTTCTCCCACATATTTCCAAAATACCCTCATTTTCAACGTTAAGTCTCCAACCCTATTTTAAAAGTTCATTTAAGATTTTTCAATCATCAATCACATAAAATCCTTACCTTAATAAGTGAATGCATGCTGAATTTCGAATGAATCAAAAAGCCTAGAAGCAATCGCATCCCATACAATCCCATCACTTTCCAATTGAGATATAAGGACCTCACACATTATTTCTGATGGAAAATTCCAATATTTCTAACATATGAAACACTAATAACAAGAAATCAAACACTTTATAAAAAACATTTAAGCCTACATATATTTCCAACTTCTACAAAAATCAGTTTGTTGGATGCATCCTGAACAGATGAGCATTCTGCTACAGTAGTCTACCCCTAGTCTTTTACTAAACCTAACATATATTTGCATTCAACTGGACCCTCATGTACAATTTACAAACACCACATTCAAAAAATCTAGTGCTGATAACTACATCCCTTTCCCTTTACAAAAAGGAGGGCCGTTAACCAGTTAGGCTAGTCTACTGAGCAGATCAAACCAAAAAAGAAGTTAACCAGGAATGCTCATTAAGTGCGATACCAGAAGGTAGGATAGTAGGATATGAAGCATCATTTTCCACGCAAGTTTCTCCATTTGTCCTTGAGATCACCCTGAACAAATATATTAATATTATCTAACATTAATAGAGAACAAATATAATAAAATGTCCATAATGCAAAAGCCAGAAGAAAGGACAAAGCATATAAACTTGTAGTATACTTACTGGAATTCTACCTATAAATGCTTCAGGATTGGACTTTAAAATATGTTTCCATTTTGGTCCATACCTTCATCATGAAAACAACAATAATAAGAAAGCAAGGCTTATAAACTACCAGAAGTATCTCTAAACTCAGTTTTGCTAAACAAGTAGCAACAACTACCGAAGAAAAAACCTAAATCAGATCTAGCATGTTAAGAGGATTATAGACCAATATAATGTATGCAGTACCTCTAATATAAGTCGAAATAATTGAAACAGAAAAATAACATGCTTCTCGGATTTTGAAA
This sequence comes from Heritiera fomes, assembly GCA_032173925.1. Lineage (NCBI taxonomy): Eukaryota > Viridiplantae > Streptophyta > Magnoliopsida > Malvales > Malvaceae > Heritiera > Heritiera fomes. Next base: position 11,894,015 of record JAPDPM010000015.1, on the reverse strand, counting down.
GTTCTTTTTCCTTAGGATAACCACTTACTCTTTCACACCTTTCATTAAAGCTTCTTCTTCTTGTAAACTCCACCTGCTAATTTTCCTCTTTCTTACCCACTTTTGGGTTACAGGCTCCTTCAGTGGAGACACTTGCCTCGAACTACTAGGTGTCCCTTCAGCAGAGACATCAATTGAATCCTCCCACTATAAAGATAATCAACACATAAGATGAGACAAATGGTAAGAGAAAACATGGTAGGATTGAATGATTAAATAGGGATTATTGATTAAAGTATGCAAGGTAACGAAAAGAAAATCAAATGAGCCAAAATCAAACGAGCCAGCAATGTAATGGTAAAAGCTCATTCCAAGACTTCACAAAATAATGGCAAGGCTGTACACAAATATTTATATCGAAATTACAGATATGAACATCGAAAATATAGCAAGACTTAATCATTGAATGAATGAATAGGAATTATGAATTAAAGTATGCAATCCAACGAAAAGAAAACTCAAATGAGCCACTAATGTAATGGTAAAAGCTCATTCCAAGATCTCACAAAAAAAATGCCAACACTAGTAAACTAAATTTGATTTTCCAGTAGAGACACTAAATGTAATCGTGTGCACATTCAAATAGACACCTCATAAGTGCGAGCAGTGCCATTCCTTTCCATTAAGCTAGCCCTAGGGACTCTATTCTGATGGAGAAAAGCTTGTTTTCCTTGTGTGTCGTCTTTAGCTTGAGGAGGTTCCCTCCTAGGATTGACAGATAGGGAAGGAACACTCTTGTCCATCTTACTGTTGCCTTCTTCATTGGGCTTAGCATGCAAATTCTTCCCTGCCATATCAGGTGCTATCCTTTTAGCTTGAGTAGAATCCGTAGTATGATTGACAAATGTTGCAAGAACATCTATGGTAGGATTGACAGATGTAGCAGGAACACCCTTGTCCTTATTGCAGTCTTCCACAATGGTTTCAGTATGCAAATTTTTCCTTGCAATGTCAGACGCAAACCTTTCAGCCTCTTCTAAGGCTTGGGGGAGGTGATCAGTTACTCCAGCTGGCAATGTACTAGGATTAACTTCATCTTGCAGTTTGTTAACTTCAGGAGTAGACAGAAAGCCATATTTGCTGCAAGACGACTGGTCCCCCTCCAAGGCAGCAATGATAACAGATCTTTTAGAGTGCCTGTGGGAAGAGCGAATCTTGTATCTTCTTTGAGGATGTACCCCCAAAATCTCTGCAGAACCAACCGAGGTAATTAGAACAAATAATGGACCACTGTGACCAAGATTAGTATAACTAAAATCAACTGGGTAACTAAGACAATAACAGGCAAAATGTAAGATAAATCCCTAAACCAACAAAATTCAAAGCATTTATACTGCAAATTAATCATACATACATTACATAATCTCCCGAAAAGACGAAAACGAAAAGCAAAGAGAAGCCTACTGCTTTTACCTTTGTCGGTGCTACAACGAAGAGGGGCTTGAAGATTTACAGTTGGGCTCGATGAGGAAGCCAATGCCAGGAAGGCCGGCTTCATCGACGAACGGGCCTCCTCCATATAAACACTAATTCGAAGCAACGCTTCATCCTGGGTATTCACCCTTAGCAATCTCTTGCAAGTTTCAGCGTCCCATAGAGCAGCTTCAAGGTCATCCCTCCAAATTCTTAAACTAAGACCGACAAGCTTACTTGTCCCGGAATTCTCTAAGTTCCGAATTCGGAAACGCCAAATCCGCTGGACGGCGTCGAAGTAGCAGGGCCAGGAAAGAGGCAAAGAAGTAAGGGTGCAGTGGACAGCGACGGCACAAAAGGCCTCCCGCATGGAGTCGGAGATGGGAAGGCCTTGTTGGCGATCGAGTTGCTCGATAGTCTGCAGGGAATCAAGAATCCCCTCGGGGACGGAACGATTGGCGGTTCGCTGCCGAATGGAGTTGATGATGGAGGCTTTGTTGAGAAGACAGAAGGTGGAGTAGTGGGCATTGTTTTTCTGGTTGAAGTTGTTGATGTTTGAGTTAGAGAGGAAATCCTTAAGAAGGGATGAAACAACAGGATAGGGAGTGCCGGAAAGGATATATGAATGGTCGTCCATCTCTTCACTATTCATTCTCCACTCCAACCTTAACCTCCCTGCGATATTAGCCCTAACCTGAGAAGATGCCGAGCCGAGCATGTGATTAGTTCTGCACAGTTTTCGGGTAAAGATTGTAATTTTGCGCATAGTATAAAGGGCACGCTTGTCCTTTAAAATTTGTTTTCAGCAAAATATAAACAATTTCCCGCCTCTTGCCTCGGAAAACTCTTTCACCCAACTCCATCAAGAATCCCAATTGAGAACTTCTGTTTGCATTACTTTATTTTACACTTTATACTACATTTTTATTTACACCAAAAAAAAATCTAGAGAGCAATTAGTCACACCTTAAGAACCGCTAGGTGCACCCTAAATAAATGATATTTTTTGTTTACAAAAATAACATTGGACAACATTACTATTATACCATCATCCATTCACACATTCTAAACTAAACAATCAAATTCATCCAAATATCTAATCCATGGGGTATTTTGATGATGATTTAAGTAAGAATTCATTTATGGATGAAGATGTAGATGAAATGTACTAGATTTTCTCTAGAGGTATGTTATTATTAGTAAATTTTTATAATTTTTTTCATTTTTTCTCGATAGTCGCCAGCCGAGACCTTACTGTCGAGCCCTATAACAGTGGCTCAATAGTGTCTCACTGAGCAACCTTAATGAAGGCTCAGCAGGGCACTACAGAAAGGTACTACCATGAGCCTTTAGAAAGTCTCAATAGTGAATTGCTGGGACGCTTTAAATCGAAAAAAGTTTATAATTTTGCTATTTATTTAGTTATTTAGTTAATTGTTATGTAATAAATTAATAATGTGTTAAATATTTGTAAGATGACAAAAGATTAGTGGTTTACTAGCAAGAAGCAGAGTCTTCTTGATTTGATCGTACCGAGTCATTTGCGATGGACAATGTATGACAATTTGAACTTTAATATTATCTTTAGTATAAGGAAAGTCAATTATTCATTATTATTAGTATATTTGTGCAAGTTTTTTCTACTGGAGAACAGTTAATCACATGGGCAAGGGAGATGGGTAAAAATGTAGGATTCATAATTGTGATTAGAGGATCTGAACATGCAATTTTTTCAAGAAAACCTAAATTACGACTCACTTGTGAACGAAATGAAAGATTTAGAAAGTCGAAAAAGAATAAGGTAAAAACAAAAAAAGCAACTCGTAAGGTTGTTGGAACGAAAAAATGTGACTGTCCATTCGAGCTAGTGGGTGTGAAATTAGAAAATAATGATGAGTGGCAAGTTAGAGTAGTAAGTGGGATGCATAATCATGTGCTTGTGAGATATTTTTACAGTCATCCATTTGCAGCAAGATTGTCAGATGAGGAAAAGGAAGTTGTGGCTGATATGACCAAAAACACAGTCAAACCACGAAATATACTCATGGCGTTGAAAAACAACAATGAGAAGATCATAAGCACTATAAAGACCATTTACAATGCACGACAAGCTTACAGATTGATTGAGAAAGCTGGTAGGTCACAAATGCAACAACTAATGAAACGGTTAAATGAGTGTAAATGCGTAGAGTGGCATTGGAGTGATGATTCAACTGATGTTGTGAAAGACTTGTTTTGGGCACATCCTATCTCGATGGATTTGTTGCATGCTTTCCCATATGTGTTGATTATGAATTGCACATATAAAACAAATAGATATCGGTTGCCAATCCTCAAGATCGTTGGTGTCACATTAATGAATTTGACTTTTTTGCATTTGTGTACATGGAGGCCGAGCGTCAAGGGAATTACACGTGGGCATTGCAAAAGTTAAAAAGTTCAATGATAGGTATTCCATCACCATCTATCATTGTCACAGATCAAGATTTAGCATTGATAATGCAGTTCAAGCAGTATTTCCCTCCATAACCAATCTGTTATATAGATGGCATATATATATATATATATATATATATATATATATATCGAAGAATATGCTTGCTAACTGTAAAAAGTTATTTAAGTGCAAGGAGAGGTGAGATGCATTCATGGCATAATGGAGTGTTCTTATGTTCTTATTGACAAAGGAGGAGTATGAGAGGTATTTAACCTCAATGCACTTGGACTACCATAGTTATCTGAAAGCACTGCAATATGTGAAGGATACTTGGTTAGATAAGTATAAGGAGCGATTTGTTGCATCTTAGACAGATAAAGTAATGTATTTCGGCATTGTCACAACTAATAAATACATTCATTGTCACCTTTTAAGTTTACATTTGTTTTCAATAATTTTTTGAATTTACAATTAATATATGTTCTAATTTGTATTGTAGAGCAGAGAATGTACATGCAAAGTTGAAACGACACCTTGGATCGTCTCAAGGTGATTTTAAAACATCTTAGAACATTATCAATTCTTTGTTGAGCTACAACATACGGACATAAAGGCTTCATTTGAGGCAAGCCTTATGGTTGTTAAACACAACTTTAAGCCATCATTATTTAAGGAGTTACAGGGTTTAGTGTTAATGACAGCTTTGCATATGATATTAAGGGAGGCAGAGCGAGTAAAGGAAGCAAATATTGATATTCACTTTTGTGGCTATGTAATGAGAATGACACATGGGTTGTCATGTGCTCATGAAATTACTGAATATGTACGGTTTGGCCGACCAAGCCCTTTTATCTGATGTGCATTCACATTAGTCAAAATTAGACTTGACGAAATCCAAAAATGAAGACATGCAACAGTTGACATTGGATGCTAAGTGGGAGATAATTGTGAGATGGTTCAATGCGTGTGATTTTTCAGGGAAACTAGTATTGAAAAAAAAAGTTGAGACAAGTAGGTGAGCTGGCAACAACTTTCCTAGTTCCTTCAGTTAAAAAGGCTAACCATGATATATTATGTAACTAAATATAATGCATTGTTTTAGGCATTGTTTGTTGTATTATGTAACTTAAACGTTATCGTATTTTATTGGATTAAGCCTATTTTATTTATGAAAATTTAATTGATTTACCGAATCTACAATTTATTTATGATTCTATGTTAGTTATAAATAAATACTAATTTAGAAATTTATTATTAAAATACTAATTACCTAACTAATCTAATTAATAAACGATTTAATAATTTATTAATATAATTTTTATTTTAATAATTTATGAAAAATATAATTAATAATAAATTTATTATTTTAATAATTTATTAATAATATATTATAATAATTTATTAATATTATTAATTATTATTTTAAGTAATAATAAATAGTTGTTTCAAATATTTAATAATATAATATGATGGATGGAGTAATGAGACAGAATTAACTTAAATATATACATAAATATATAAATACCATTTCCTACAAAAGTATAAGTTAGACTATAAAATACAATATCTACGTTCTCATCCTCCTCTTTTTATGTCTAACATATATCGATGAAGATGTGGGAGGTGGTGGGGGAGATGCTGGTGTTGAAGCTGGTGGTGAAGCTAATATGCAGCTGGTGGTGTAGCTACTACTAGTGGAGTTGAAGGTGTAGCTGGTGGTGCTGAAGGTGAGGTTGATACTGCTGGTAGAGCTAGAACTGATACAGGCAAATGCACATTGAGCTGCTGAGATGAAGGTGGAGCTGCTAAGGATAGAGGTAAATGTAGAGACCGAGATGAAGATGCTATCTATGGAGGAGGTGGGGGCGCTACAAGATGTGTAGGTGTTGCAAGCACTGCAATACACCTAGCAATCTTGCTACTATGGCATAAACATCATGCACAATTTATTGCCAAACATCCAAGTCCTGATTATCTCCACCTACCTCCACTATTTGAAGTCTATCGTATATGTGTCCCAGGATGCACTACGAAATAATAAAAGTACAAATACATCAAATTCGAGATAATAAGACATTATTAACATTAAATAAGAAATGAATAACTGACCTCCCAATCGATCACTTTGTGTTACTATGTCGATCTATATGTAGGATTTTGGATATAACAATGTGAAATGGTCATATACCAAATCATGTAATCCGTTGTGGACTCTCCAGGGGTCCTATATTGTGCAGCTCTCCTCTCTTCATTAATCACATGATAGTACAAGCTATCCCTATACCCAGGTTGAAAGCTATAGTGCATGTCATAATTAGCTGGCTTCAATCCTCGACTAGCGTGAGATGGTGTGAGAGGTGGACATAGAATGCTCTACATATAGCCCCACTACCAAAGAACTCCATTCGGATGGTAAGGCTCCATGATGTCATTGAACTTAATGCATTCGCAAAAGAATGAAATCTCCGGCAATGGGTGCTTTATCTACCATTTGTATATAGATCCCAATAGATTTGATGATATTGAAGGTTATCAAGTCTCTCCCTCAGTATCTGTAGAGAGAAGCTGCAGCTTAATGGCTTTCATTGTCGAGCATGAGGTTGCCTCTTTCTATATGACGTGTACTGCTTCAGATTTAACGATGGAAAATGCTGTAAATCCACGCCTGCATAAAACAAGAGGGACATTTATAATCAAATCAAAAGCTAATAAATATTAAAGAAATCAATATTATTCTTATTAAATAAATATTAAATACCTGAAATAATGTCATATAACTAGCTATCGAATGGCACTCCACTCTATTGGCTTCGCCCAACTGTCTATACGTCTAAGCAAGGCAAATTGCACCCCATGCAATCTTACCAAAGGTAGTAAAATCTTTCAGAAAAGATAAGTACGATTTGGTACTCACTTTGCACTCTTATCAACAAAAATAGTGTAACCAAGTAGAAATAATAAGAACGAACGAGCCGCGTACTCTATCTGCTCCTTCCCATTAGAGGTAGTCACCATACAGAACTTATCTTTCAACCACTGCGTCCTAACTTGTGATTCTCTAGTGGTGGTTGTCTCTTCCTTTGCCTTTTTTGTAGTCACCCCAAGCAGCCGCATTAGCATTCTATTTGCCTCGTCAATGGAGACAATATCAAAAGATATAGTCCTCTCAACCACTGGGATGCAAAGCAACGTAGACACATCATCTAAAGTGATGGTCATCTCTCCAAAAGGAATGTGGAACGTGTTCATCTGTGGCTGCCACCTCTCGATAAATGCGGCAATAGTAGTTTTGTTGCACGTGGATAACTACATTACAATAATGAAACCAACCCTGATCGCTTGATCTTGGTAAAGATGCATGACTGACTCGGATCTAACGGCCATATACCAACTTTAAGACTATGATTAATAACTTTCAACTCCCTACGCTCCTGTAACAAAACCAAATAAATAATTAGAATATTATTAAGTCTAATTTACGTTACAATAAATAAGTAATAAAGTTCAATTATATCTTTCGCTACCAAATAGCTGTAGCAACGTGCGATCCATTACTAAGCAAAAGAGATGTATCAAGTGGACCACCAGGATACGGTCTAGTAGAAGCGGCTACCTAAGTAGATATACTAGCCTACTCAACAGCTGATGCCTTGGTAGATGTACTTGCCTGCTGCCTCTCCGTTGCAGCTGGTGCCTTGGCAAATGCACTAACTTGTTGCCTCGCCTCCCTAACTATAGCCTTAATATGCTGCATCTCATCGGGTACTGCTACGTGACCAACTGTAGTCACATGCATGATTTGCTCAACAACTGCTGCCTCTAAAGGTGCAGCGTGTCTCCTCTTCTTAAATGCAATAGGTCACTACTTGGGGTCCTCTGAAGGTTCAACATGTCTCCTCTCAGTTCTAGATGCCCCGCTCCTCGTGTACGTGGTGGCATTTGTATAAATATACAAGAAACCATTTCACATGTAAGAAACCAATTCACATGCCAATTCAATTCAATTCAATTCAATAATCCATTTCATATGTAAGAAACAAATCACCTTAAACAAATTGACATCTCCCTAAACCAATTTAGATCAAATAACTAATCATATTCAATTAACCTTATTTAAAAATAAAAATAAAAACTCAAAATGTTAATTTTTGACAAATTTTTAGGGTTGCGGTAGCTAGGTGACACAACCCAATGAACGCTCGCGGCACCCTGCCACGAGTGTTATTTGTCTCACGACACCCAGTTACAACGAGGCTTTAGTGGGTCACGACACCAGGGTGCCGCAAGGCCAAGCATGCCTACAGCACCTTAGCGCCGCGAGCTGTTGCATACTTATAATGGCTCACAGCAAATAGTTGCCATGAGCTCCGAGTAGCTCACAACAATTCCCTGTCGCGAGCTGTGTCACCCTACCTTAAACCCACCCCACCCGATTCATTCAAAGCCAAATACTCAAATTCAACAATTAAATACATTTAAATGAGAAAAAAATGAACATTAAACATATTTAAATGAACATGTAAGCTATACTTACCTTATTATCTCGAAAATCTCTAACCCAATATTTGGATAGACATTAGTAAAGGAAAAGAAAGGAAAGGAAAGGAATGTAAAGTGAAGGAAAGAAAAGAAAAGGAAGGAGTACATGTACCTCTTGTTTGGATAGCTAAAAATTAATAAGAAAAAAGAAAGGAAAGTAATATTAGCAAACCTTGTTTGGTTAAGCAGTGAAAAGTAAAGGAAAGGATAATTATAATGTTTTTTTCCAATTATAACCTTTTGTGCTTTTAATATATTGGACTATATATTAGCATTTTATCAAGAGAACATGTTAACTCATGAAACAAAGGCTGCTATATGCTGACCAGCTTCGAGTAGTGTACTTTAGCAAAGAGACAGAAGAATGTGGATATGTATTGATGAACAAATTGATTTCTTAGGAAATTGTAAAAGCTTTGAAATGTTGAATTGAGTTACAAGGAATAATAACAATAATGTATATGAGCTCCTTATAAGAGCTTTTGTTGAAAGTTGGAAGCCTTCATCTTGTACTAGTATTGAAGATGGATTTGAATCTTTAGTTGCCACTGCAACATTTCAAAGAGAATAATGAAAAAAAGGAAGAAAAAGTAGAAATACATCATTTTATGATATTTACTTTTTTAATTATACAAATATTTTTGGCTTGTCACGTCTGTATGAATAGTGAATGAATAAAGTATATCAAATTTGTTTGTAAAAAAAATGATAACTTTAGAACATGTCAACCTAAAATCTTCATTGAAATTTTCAATGATAACATTAGAACATGCTCAAGAATGATATAATAAATTTTAAAAAAAAATTATAACAAGAACTAAAATTGTTCATAAAAAAACATAATAAGCTCTCAATTATAATTCATAATTAAATAGTATATAGATCAATAAAATAATTTATTTTGTCCAACACAAACTTATTCTATCAAGACAAAAAAAAACTAAATATTTCATCATGATAAAAATAATTTATTTCAACAAATTAAAACTTATTTAGCAAAAATATTCCCAATTTCTTCAATGGCTTAAGGAACCAAACACCAACTTTTCAACTACTTTCTTTTTTTTTCTCCCATGGGCATCCAAGTACTGCTCTTACTTTCTCAGGTTTATCGATAAAGTAAAGGTACGTATCGGTGATTAATTGTGAGTCAATTTCTATCTTTTCCAAAAGATTTCAAATTTTATTTTCTGACATTGGAACAGCATGACTGTTGATCTTTTCAAAAGTAGCATTTCCAGCAGCAAATGCCTTAGCAACCATTGCAAACCCCTCACGAATAAGTTCGCTGTCTTTGTCATCTTTTGATTTTTTAGTTCTTTTATTCGTTGAACTGCTCGAAATATCGATAGGAGTTCTAGCAGAAGCCTTAGGGGATATCATTATATCAATGTACTCATCACCTAAAACATCAAAATTCTGTAATGTTACCTCATTCTAGGAGATCAAATTATCAATATCATCAATATTCTCTCTTAGTTCCTCATCTATCCTAGAATATTGTTTTCGTTTTCTCATTTCTGTTGCAGTCTCAGCATGCTCTCCAGTGGCTCGGTCGTTTCCATAAAGAACCACCATCTTGTCATAATTTGGAATGGGTTTAGTCATCCACTCTTGGGCATGAGGATGTGCCTAAAAAATTTATAAGTAATGTATTGTAGGAAAATAAATATTAAAATAACAATTAAATCTATAATTTTTAAAATTTAGTTTTATTAAAATTTACCTCAATCAATCTCTGCCAAACTACAGGTTCAGCACCCCATAACTTGGCAACTGGATTCCAAGAAAATCCACTTATCCTTTGCTTGAATAAGTCATAACATTTTGAGAAAGTGGTTTTAATAGTCTTCCAACGATTTTTCACTTTTTCCTTTTCTATGTCTTTCCCACATTTTTCTTTTAGCTCAATGACTATATTATCATAGACATGTTTAGTGAAAGTTCCATTTACCCTATTTCCCATATTGTGTTGATGTAAAAATGCATCAACAAGAGCATCATCCATCATTGGTGTCTATGTCAAAACATTATCCTTATTTGTCCTTTTGTTACTTTCATTAGTAGTGATCACTTTTTTCTGTCTCGGCATAGTTAAATCTACACATTCACATGAAACATGCAAAAAATTAAAATAAAAATAACATATATAATCATTGAAAATAAGAAATTGTTCAAATGGAATAACAATATTTAAGTAATCAAATAACTTCATAAAGTCTCTCTAATAAGACAATTATAAATTCAGAAAAACCTATAAACAATGATAACCATTTAATTTCTATAATCTATCCACACAGCATTAGCTATAGAATCTCTTATTTGTTCTCCTCGAGCAACATCTTCGTTATCATTTTTAGGAGCAAAATACTCCTGTTCAACTGGTCCAACATTTAGTTCATGATCAACCTCATCAATAAGAGAATCATCGAGATCTATAGTCATTAAGTAATTATGTAGAATACAACATGCTAAAATTATTACCTTTTGGGTTCGAATTCCATATGTTGGTATATTTGTGCTTGCTATAATAGGAAATCTTTTTTTTCAAAACACTGAATGCTCTCTCAATTGCATTACCAATTGCATTATGCAAAGATGCATGCCTAAGATTGAATAATTCTTGAGAATTTCTTGGTGGATTATTTGAATATTCTTTCAAATGGTAGCGCACTCCTTTGTATAGTGCAATCAATCTGCTTCTTAACATAATTCCAGCATCAAATAATATTTACCTATTTAAAATTGTAACCATATCACTATTTTGAAGTTTATAAGTAATTAAATCAAATACAATATATTATAGTCATTACCTTTTGGAATAATAAGCTTATCTTCCCTTGACAGTGCATTTTTAATAATTCTTGAGTTAGATGCAATACCTTCCCATCCAGGTAATACATAAGTGAATTTTAAATCAAATGAACATGCTGCCAAAACATTTTGTGTTTGGTACTCTTTTCTATCACAATATTTTGGAGCATCTACATTTGATACCTTGACTCTAATATGTGTTCCATCAATAGCTCCTACACAATCCTGATTTGTTTTGATATATTAATATTTATTTGAATATTAACAAACTTTTAATTAAATTAAAGTAACTAACATTTCTTACCTTAAAGTAAGGGTAGAATCTATTGCTTTCAAATATCTCGGCTTGAATATGTGAGCCATTTGGTTGTTTAAGGAATCTCTCCTCCAACTCTAGTATAGCCCTTAAAACACGATGTAAATGACGACTAGTTGTTTCTCCTGAACGTTTAAACCAAAATTGTATTTCTCTATTTTTTGCATGATGTGACAATATATAAAGGGTTTTAGCAACTTGTTCTTCCACACTAACTCGTCTTGTTGGTTTTGGACCACCATATCTTTTTAGCATTGCACATAAATCAAGAAAAGCTCTAGGTCCCATTCTTACAATATTTCGACTTCTCTCAGTACTAACAATTTGATTCATTATTTCATCTCTAACCCTATCTCTTTCTAGGCTCATACAATAATCAATAACTTTTCTTCGTGGTCGTTTTTGTCACACATACCAGTAAACAACTAAACACATAATGTAGACAACTGCCCTTCGACGATTTTCTCTCTACAAATACTCAACCATTGTCTCATTTCTTTCTTTATCCATCTATGATAAATGATTAATAATATTAATAAAAATTAAATGTAAAATTAATGAGACAAACATAATAAAAGTTATCTAGTGTAGTGAATGTGTGGACTTTAACATATAGAGTTATTTTAGATGTTAAAAAAATTAAAATTAGACATATATTTAAACCGTAAAATTCTAATGTCTAATAAATCAAAGTTATGGATAAAAAAGGAGAAACTTTAAGTAATGCTCATAGCATGAAGATATATTGTTATGATGTCATGGTTGAAGTACGGTATCACAAACATATTGTATTGTAAAGGGTTTATTAATTCTTAATTTTTTTTACTGCTTTCAAAAAGGCAATTTTAATATTCTTAACATTATTCTATCATGGTTTCTTCCTTTTTTTTCAATGATTGTTGAAAATGATATTAATGTAATGAATGTAGGAATAATTTAATAGTTTTGTTTCTGTGATCAATGAAAATAATATTAGTTGAGTGAGATGACAAAATAGATTGAATTTGGAGATATAGAGATACTTTAGATGTTACAAAAAACATTGAAATTATGTTTATGAACTATTTAGTCATATCTTTATGTCAGAAAACTCTAATGTCTAATAAATTAAAATTATTCTTAAATGATATGTTTTTAGTCTATTTATAGTAAGTTCAATATTTTGATAGTTAAACTTACACATTTGCTTTTTTTTTTCTAGATTGATATGTTACTAGCGTTTTTTCTACATTTAATTTTTATCAATAATTTTTCAAAAATAGTGAATTCATCATTCACTAGAGCAAAATCCCTTTTTCAATCTTAACACCAATCTTGAAATGATCAGTGACTTTAGTAGAAAAAAAAACAAAATAATAAGTCGTGAGAGTTACTTCAAAAGAATGATTTTTATTCTTCATTAATAGGATAGACTATTTATTGCCTTATGTTAGACTATATTAGATATTATTGTTGGAGTCTGAAAAATTAATAATATGATATTAAAAATCAGCTTCTACTATGTAAGATACTCTGTTTTAGTATTGTTACTTCAAATAGTAAAAAATACTAGATTGCTTACTGTCGATTTGTTAAGCATTCTGTTATTGTCTATTATTTAATAATGCAAAATATGTGTGATAACACAAAATTTTAACCTGAGACAAAGATAGCCTAAACTCTAGTAATTTTTTAATTCCAAGAAAACGTAAAACAATAAAAAGGAGAAACTCATTAGAACCATGGCAGTCTTGTAAAGGATAATAGCCGGTATACTATACTTTAAAAAATAAAGAAAAAACAAGCTTCATATAGCTATGTACTATAGCTTGATTTGACTAAACAAAGCATCATAAATTACATTCAAATAGTAAATAAAAAAGACAACATAAACAAGACAAAATATATAATATTACAATAATCACATATAGACAAAAGTTTCATAGATAGAGATAAAACTTGATGATGACAGTCTTCTTTTTTCTTTGTAGGCACTACGCAACAGAGTCTCCTCTTTTTCTTTGAAAGCAGTAGGTTCGGCTAGGTTAAACAATAAAGATATAAAAAGGTTAAAACTTATATTTTACACAATAAATTTTTTTTACGTTTCCTTTCCTCTCTGTTTATCCCAATTTGAAGTATTAAAAAACTGAATAAGTCAAGAGAAAGTAAAGGATGTTCACTCTCTCTCCCTTTCCTTTCCTTAGATAATTTTTTTTCCAAACAAAGAAAAGGTTTTCAACTTTCTCTTGTTTTCCTTTCCTTTCCGTACCTCTAATCCAAACATGATGTAAGATTTGAAGGATTTGTGGAAGATTAAAAGTTGAAAAATTGAGAAATAAGGCTTAGGGTATGAGAAATGGGAGTTAGGGTGAAGAGAATGGAGGGAATTTAGGAATGAAAAATTAAACAATAGCGTATGTCAAGTAAAAAATAAGAAAGAAGTTTTTAAGGTAAGGTTTTTAGCATTTAGGGTGCACCTAATACATTTTTGGGTGTGATTAGAAATCCTCAAACAACTAAATATATTTCTTTAATTACAATATTAACCCTCCACCTGTTCATCCACATCAACCATCTTTTCTTCTTCATCCTCGGAAACCATGATGAGATATTGAGAGTTTTTTTAGAGAGAGAGATGAGATTGTTGATAGCCAAGCAACTTGCTTATGGGGTTCCTGTCAACCTAGTTAGGGATCCAACTGACTTGCACCTCGCTGGTTGGATTTTGGAACACGGTGTTAAGCGTCTGTTCAACAGACACCAAGCATGGCTTACATTGCATCCTTTCTTGGTTAATCATGTTCTTGTCACCGCTATCATCCTCTCATCAATCATATATGCATGCCTTGTTGCTCATGAAAAAGGAGCTTTGAATCAGATGCTCCCAAACTTTTTTTAATCTTGAGCATGGAGTTAGTCAGGGAGTACCTGAAGGGAGTAGAATCGACGACCATGTCTCATGTAGGGCTTGCGCAAAGCTTCTTGTGCTAAAGTGGTAGTCTCACGCAAAGCTTCTTGCACGAGGTTAGTGCAATGATTTGTTTCTTTTGATCCGTGTGAATACTAAAAAACAGAATGAATAAAAGAAAAAAAAACCAAAACAAAAGAGAATCACTAGTTGAAGCCAAAGAGAGTCACCAGTTTTAAGATCAACTCGCCAAAAAAAAAAACAAAAGTGAGAAATTTTGTCTTTTATCAGTGAATCAATCCTGTTGATTTGATTATCTCCTTGTAAATAAATGTTTTTTTATTTGTTGTTGCACAAAACAACAATAAAGATATGCTGACGTCGATGTTCGTATTTAGTCTCCACGTGTCTCCAAGAAGCTTCTGTAAAACAAGAAAAGTCAGAGAGACGCAGGGGTGGTTCCCTGCGTATACACTCCAATGCTTAAGTCAGCAGAAAGTTCTTCAGAATTGGGAAGCGTAAAAGCCAGTAGTCAACAATTAGAGAGTAAAATTGTACCTGGAGGCCTATTTATAGGCCAATATTCTAGGTTAATTATCTGAGGATAAGTCCATTCCTTGCTGAGAGTTTGTGTCTCGATATAACACAAGTTCCTCGAAAATCGGGAGAAATCAAGGCCTGTCGCCAGCGAGAGACCCATATTGCGGGCACGTTGTGGCGTGAGAGGTCTGTCGCGTAGCGGGAGCTGAATATAGTGCCACGTGTCGCAGACGGGTATGGCGTGGCGACAGGACCCTGACGCTAACAGGAGCCGGAGTCATGCGCCACATGTCGCCTTATGATTGCAGGCGACAGACTTGAAGTCTGTCGCCCAGCGACAGACTTGAAGTCTGTCGCCCAGCGACAGGCGTAGTGATGCAGCTTTGAGTTTTATCACCTAATGCCACGTGGCCCGCTGATTCTCTGCCACGTGGTGATTGATGACGCTTTTTGGGCCTAGCCCAACGTAGGTGGACTTTGCCATATCAATTGCTCCCCACTCTCTTGTTGGATTTTTCCAACCAAGAGAGTATAAATATATGTTTTTGGACCTTAACCCATCGTGAATAGTCTTTTGTTTTTTCTTGGGTATTTTTTGCAGGTGAAAAAGGTCTATTCTGCGAGAGACGTGATCAGGCGCGACGTTTGGCATTTCCTGTCGCGGCTATATAAACCGCTGGGACCCGACGAGAGACCCCACGAAAACCTCTGAGCAGCCGTCTGTCGCCCATTTTCAGCTCTCTCACCAAAAGAGTCTGTCGCTCTCCCACCGGAAGTCTCTCGCTTACATCAGTGACAGTAAGTATACATCTGTTGCCTAATTATTGCCTCTAGCAACTTGTTTTAGGTCTCCCGCAGGTTTTGCGGTCTTCCGCATAGAGTTTTAGGTCTCCCGTAAGTTTTGTGGTCTTACGTGTAGAGTTTTAGGTCTCCCGCAAGTTTCTCACTCAGTAGGTCTGTCGCCAAAGAGCTCTATCGCCTCAACAGGTCTGTCGCCTATTGGGTCTGTCGTCAGTAGGGTCTGTCGTCGGGTGGTTTTTACCTCTTTGTCATGTCTTTGCTACGCCTGGGTAAAACGCTTAGGACGGGTGGTCTCGTGTGTTCTTTGACGAATGCTGACTTAGAGGATATCAGGACTCGTTTCCCTCTTCCTTCGGGCTATAGCTATAGACTTCCAGTTCAAGGGGAGGTTATGCCCGACTTGGTTAGAAACGGTGTAGCCGTTCATAAGGCTTCCTTGTCTTTCAGTTTTCACTTCCCTCTTCCGGAGTTTGGCGAGGCGTTTCTTAGATATAAGGACATCATCCCATGTCAACTCCACCCCCATGCGTGGGCTCAATTGGTAGCGTTTTCCATAGTGTGCCATAACTTGGGTATTATCCCAACAGTTCCTCTTTTTAGCGCCTTTTTCAGAGTTCGTGGGTTGAAAGAGTTAATAACGTTCTCCCTTCAACGGTTAAAGGTCGCTGAGTTTCCTAACAATAAAATCTTCTCGGATCTCCCCAATAAACTGCATGGCTTTGAGAGCGAGTGGGTCGTTGTCGAGATTCCAAGTGACCTGCGGATTCGCTCTAGATGGAATCGTGATACTTCCGACCACTCACAGCGCTCGGAAAGATTCAAAGCAGAAATTTTAAGAGATTAATTTGGTGAGCCTATTCGGCGAATCTGTTCTACCGGGGAGCGTAATTTATTTTCCCTTTTAACCCCGAAAAATATTGCCGCAGCCGGCTAGGGGGTAAGCAGGGCTGTTCTCGGGGCTTCTGCTGCTCCATCTAATCTCCCTACGACTCCGTGCGTTTCTGATGCTGGTCCTAGCCAGTCGTCCCTGGTACTCACAGCTGAGGCATCTACTCCCGTAGGCCGCCTTGTAGATGAATCCTCTTTCGATTCGGGAAGCGAAACCCTTGAGGTTGTGGGTACTAGTAATCAATTAGAGGAGAACCCTGAGTGGGCTCAGGCTGGCGCCTTTGGGAGTCCTTTCGTTGATTTTCCGTAGGATTCAAATTTGGATAGTCTAGAGGATTTTTGTGGTTTTCTAGGTTTCCAATCCTTTTTTACTTCTCGTATGCATGTGCATGGTGTTTTTTACTTGGTCAGCTAATACTTTCTTTTTATATTGTGCAGGCATGAACTTTCGAGATTTGATGCGTATGAGGGATGCCAGTGTTGCTGCTCGAGCGACCCCTTCTCCTCAGTCGCAAGTTAGAGCCCCCTCAGGACCAACTCATGCTCCTACTCCTCCTCCACCTTCTACTGGTGAATCCAGCCGTCCTACACAAGAGGCCCGGAGAAATAAACGGAAGAGGCCTCTTGTCCATGATCGAGGTTCAGGCGATCGCGAGAGCTCCGAGTCTCAAAGGAGTGATTCAGCCCTTCAAGAAGGTGGCTCTCGTGTTGCTGAGGGTAGGTCAGCTCCTCACCAGCCTAGGCGCAAATACAGAAAGAGGCTGATTATTGAAGCCTCAATGCCTACAAGACCAGTCTTACCCAAGGTGGTCGACCTTACTTTGAGGCGCTATACGGTTGATAGTAGGGTCGTCGTCAGTGGGAAAGATTTCCAGACCTATCCCGAAAGTGAACGACAATAACAGTATCGAGGATGCCGGGATATCATCTCGTTTGTGCTCGTTTGGTGATTAAACTTTTTTTGTCAAGTTTTTTGAGTTATTTCTGTTTTTCATCTTATCAGTCGGCTCAACAAATTGCGGCTGTCAATGCCCGACACAGGGCTCTCAAGGAGCAAGCCGAAAAAGACATTCGCGAGCTTCGGGAGCAAAAAATGGAGCTTTCAAACGAGGTTAGCCAGCTTCGTCCTTACGTCAAAAAGGTGGAGGAGTTTGGAAAAAAGAATGCTGATCTCGAGCAAAGGCTCCGAGAAGAGCAGGCGAAGGTGGCTTCCCTTCAAGGGTACCAAGAAGCTTACAATAAGGCCGTCGATGATCGGGGAGCTATGGAGAGGCAGTGGGATGAGGCCATTGAGGAGCTGCACAACGTTCTGGATCGTCAAAGAGAAGCTTGAATCGAGGCTGTTCGTGAATACCGCTTGTCCCAGCATGCTTTGACAAGAAAACGGAGTTCGCGGCGGGATTCATTAAGTACGGCTTCTACTTGGCTGGTGCTTGGTTGGAGAAGCATTGACCTAGCGAGGCTTTCCCTGAATTGCACTTTACTGAGGAGGCCAGGTACTACGAAGCTCCTTCTTAGACCAAGTATGAGCTTGACTCGCAAGGTCCGGAAGCCTATTTAGCGGAGGGAGCTGAGGATGAATTGGACAATCTTGAGGGTTCGTGGCCTCCTCGACAGCCACAACATCAGCCTGAATCTTCTGAGGTACTTGATTGATCTGAGCCTCCAGCAGTGCGTAACGCTTTTGAATCTATCGAGGCAGGCGAGCAGCCTGAGTCTATCGAAGCACTACTGGGGTTAGACGGCGATGATTTCCAAATTTCTGATTCTGTGGCCGTTGATCCCGTGCTAGACTCTGCGGCTGTGGTTGGGCGTTCAGGCGATGTTCCTTCTTCCGAGATGGCTTCTTCGGCTCCCCATGGTCCTGATTCTTCGACTCATCCAGTTCCTGAGCCTCAAGCTCCTTAAGACGCTAGTGCTGATGCAGCGCCTTCTCAACCGGCTAACTCGGTCATTGCTGTAGATTAGAGTTTAGTATTTTTTGTTTTGTTTGTTAACTCCAATGTACAGATTCATTTTTAATGAAAAGTATCGTTTCATTCTGTAGCTCTTTCTTTCGCTTATGTGAATTCAGTATAATACTTTGTATATCTGTTACATCACAAAGTTCTGGAACGATATTAAATAATTCTATTTTTATCTTTATATCATGTTGCTCCCCAAGTTCTACTTTGAGACAGTGTTTTTATTCCTATGCAAAGATGAACTTTTCTCGAGCATTGTGCCTATCTCGCGCTTTTTTTTTTCGCTTAAGGACTTTATTGAATAACGACAAAAATGTCAAGGTGTTAATATAATTTGCTAACTTATTTCAATATATTAGTCTGAAAATTTCCACGTACCTCGTAACATGCTATATATTTTGTGCCTTTTGTGTTACCTGGATATCGCGTTTGTTTGTTGCTTGATGGATTTTCGGTTTTGCCTTTCTCACGCACTTTTCGTGTTTAAGGACTGGTCTGTTGCCCGTCTCGCGCTTTTTCGTGCTTAGGGAGTTTTAGATGTGCCCTTCTCACGTATTTTTTGCTTAGGGACTTTTGTGTTTGCCCGTCTCACGCATTTTTCGCTTAGGGACTTTTATGTTTGCCCGTCTCGCGCATTTTTCGCTTAAGGACTTTTGTGTTTGCCCGTCTCACGTATTTTTCGCTTAGGGACTTTTTGTTTGCCCGTCTCGCGCATTTTTCGCTTAGGGACTTTTTGTGTTTGCCCATCTCGCGCATTTTTCGCTTAGGGACTTTCTGTGTTTGCCAGCTGTTTCTCATTTCAATTCCTGTAACACATAATCTGTCTCACACATTGCATTAGAGAATTATAGGAAATGATTGGCTGGCCTTTATTAATGAATTGCAAAACAATAATATCTGTAAAGTAACGGAACAATAGATGGAAAAGTAAAGATAAGAATAACCATAATCAGAAAAGAAGTACAACGTTTACTGCCAGTACAGTTTAAGATGGTTGGCATTCCAAGTCTTTGATATCTTCTTTCTTTGCAAGGTTTCTAAGGTACATGTGCTAGGTCCGACCATCCTTCTGATTCTGTATGGTCCTTCCCAATTAGCCCGGAGCTTTCCATCTTCCTTATGGGCGTTCGTAATTGTCGACTTTCTCAATACCAAGTCTCCTTCTTTCAACTCTCTGTTCTTAACCCGTGCATTGTAATAAGTAGCTACCCTCCGTTGGTAAGCAGCCAGTCTCATTTTTGCTTTGTCTCTCAGCTCATCTAGCAGGTCTAGATTCTCCCTTAGTCCCTGAGAATTGAGCTCCTCGATGTAGGGGACCAACCGGGGTGACTTAGCTCCAATTTCTACTGGGATGAGGGCTTCAGTCCCATACACCAAATTAAACGGTGTTTCCCTTGTCGACACTTTGCTTGTCATTCTGTAAGCCCATAGGACACTCGGGAGCTCATCTACCCATGCTCCTTTTGCTTTGTCCAGTTTGGTCTTCAACCCATGTAGTATAGTTCGATTACTCACCTTTGCCTGCCCATTAGCCTGCGGGTAAGACACAAAAGATATTCTTAAGAGAATGTTCAGGCCTTTGCAAAAATCTCGGAAAGCATCACAGTCGAACTACTTCCCATGGTCTGCATTTATCACACGGGGGATCCCAAATCGGCAAATTATGTCCTTCCACACCATTGCTTCCACCTTCTTCTCCGAAATTGTAGCTAAAGGTTCGGCCTCTATCCACTTTGTGAAGTAATCCGTGGCCACAAGTAAGTATTTTCGTTGTCCTGAGCCTAGTGGAAAAGGTCCTAGGATATCTAGTCCCCACTGTGCGAATGGAGTTGGCTGGAGAGTGTTTTGAAGGGCCGAAACAGGCGCGGTTGTTATTGGAGCGAATTTCTGACACTTTTCGCATTTTCTCACTTTGTCTGTGGCATCCTTCCTCAGTGTAGGCCAATAAAACCCTGAGCGCAGTATTTTCGAGGCCAAGGCACGAGCCCCTAAGTGCTCATCGCATATTCCCTCATGAACTTCAGCTAAGGTGTAGTCAGCCTGTTGGGGCCCTAGGCATTTCAGCAAGGGCATTGTGAAGCTTCGCTTATAAAGTTCTTCATTTACCACGGTAAACCTGGCACTTTTCAATTTCAACCTTCGAGCCTCGTCACTGTTAGCTGGGAGTGTGTTCCCCAATATATAGTCTTTGATCGGGACTCTCCAATCATCTCCGATCTCGATATCGTAAACACCTTCTTCTTCGATACTTGGCTTAGCGAGGGATTCCACTTTGACGATACCCCCTTTGACCCCTCTAGAAGAAGCCAATTTTGAAAGAGCATCTGCATGGTTGTTCTCTGTCCGATTTATCTGAGTCAGCTGGAAGTGCTTAAACGACTGTGCCAACAATTGTACCTTCTGCAGATAAGGGACTTAGGCGGGTTCTCGTGCTTCATACTCACCCGAGAACTGGTTTACCACCAATTGTGAATCGCTATGTGCCACTAAGTTGCTGACTCCTAGTTTCTCAGCAAGTTTCATCCCAGCTATCAATGCTTCGTACTCGGCTGTATTGTTTGAACTTGGGAAATCGAAACGTAAGGAATACTCATAGGTTTCCCCTTCAGGCGATATTAGCACAATTCCGGCTCCACTGCCGTCCATGTTACGAGCTCCATCAACAAATAATTTCCACCAG
The DNA here is from genome assembly GCA_032173925.1 of Heritiera fomes. Taxonomy (NCBI): domain Eukaryota; kingdom Viridiplantae; phylum Streptophyta; class Magnoliopsida; order Malvales; family Malvaceae; genus Heritiera; species Heritiera fomes. Next base: position 11,872,694 of record JAPDPM010000015.1, on the reverse strand, counting down.
ACTAACTCTGTTTCCTCTTAGACCTCTCGGCCAGTGCATTCTACAATGAAATCCGCCAATGCCTGTCCTTTTATTGCTTGGCGAGACTGGAAGTGAATGTCATATTCACTCAATTCGATAGCTCACTTAGTTAGACGCCTGGAGTGTTCTGGTTTATGTAGTATTTGCCTCAGGAGCTGATCCGTTAAGATAGTCACCGAGTGAGCTTGGAAGTAAGGCCGCAACTTCCGAGTTGCCATCACCAGGGATAAAGCTATTCTTTCAACTAAGGGGTACCTTGCCTCGGCATCTAGCAAGACTTTGCTTACATAATAGATCGGGCAATCTCTGTCCCCTTCTTTCCTTAGTAGGACTGCACTTACAGCTTTCTCTCCTACACCAAGGTACATAAGGAGGTGGTCTCCGAGCTGTGGCCGAGATAATAGAGGCAACTCTTTCAGGTAGTCTTTCAACCTTTCAAAGGCGTTGTTGCACTCTTCCGTCCACTTGAAGTTCTTTCCTGCCTTTATCGCCTTGAAAAATAGTAGACTTCTTTCAGCTGATTTGGACAAGAAACGACTCAAGGCTGCTATCCTCCCTGTCAGCCTTTGAACTTCTCTTACAGTATTAGGTGGCCTCATGTCCAAAATAGCTTGAACTTTCTCGAGATTAGCCTCTGTCCCTCGATTAGTAATCATGAATCCCAAGAACTTTCCAAATCTCACCCTGAATGAGCATTTATTGGGATTCAACTTCATCTCATATTGTCGCAGCACATCGAATACCTTAGTCATTTTCTCAGCATGTGATTCTCCCTGTCGGCTTTTGATGATCATATCATCAACATAAGCTTCCATGGTGTTGCCCAACAAGTCTTGGAACACCTTATTTACCATGCGTTGGTAGGTTGCCCCCGCGTTTTTCAAACCAAATGACATTACTCGATAGCAATATGTCCCACTATCAGTAATGAACGAAGTCTTCTCCTCATCGTCTGGATGCATCATAATTTGGTGGTACCCCGAAAAGGCATGCAAGAAACTAAGCAATTCATACCCACAAGTTTCATCTACTAACTTGTCAATTCGGGGTAGTGGATATGAATCCTTAGGACAAGCTTTGTTCAGATCCGTGAAGTCCACACACATTCTCCATTTCCCGTTGGGTTTCTTCACCATCACAATGTTAGCCAACCACTCTGGATAGTTAACTTCCCTAATGAATTTCACTTGCAACAACTTCAAAATTTCTTCGTTTATTGCCTGTTGCCTCTCTGGAGCGAAATTCCTCTTCTTTTGCTTTATCGGCCTTGCCTCCGAGACTACGTTCAACCGATGACAAACAACTTCAGGGTTAATTCCAGGCATATCGGCTGGGGTCCATGCGAACACATCACTATTCTCTTTTAGGAATCGGATTATTTCCTCTTTCACTTCTCCAGGCAACTGGCTCCCCACGTACACCATTCTTTCTTCATCTTTCTCATCCAACCGGATGGCCTCCATCTCCTCATCAGGTTTTGGCTTAGGCTTTTCTTCAATTGTAAGGGTTTCCTTCCTCTGAATCCCCTTACACGTGGTGGATGCAACATTACACGTCCGGGCTTTCTTTTGATCTCCCCTCACTTGTCTAACACCGTGGGGAGTTGGAAACTTCATTAACAAATAGCAGGGATATACCACCGCTCTCATGTCATTTAACAATGGCCGCCCGAAGATCATATTGTAAGCCACAGACATTGATCTTACCACCATAAACAACGCTTGTCGGATGACATCTTTTGGGCTCTCCCCCATTGTAACATGTAGCTGAATGGCGCCTGCTACCTTTACCTTCTCTCCAGAGAAACAGTATAAGGGTGTAAGCACTGGTTTCAACCTGTCCTCCGTGATATTCATCCTCTCGAAGCAGTTCCAATAGATTAAGTTCACTGAACTTCCATTGTCAACCAAGATTCGACTTACTGGGTGCTTTGCTACCACGGCTGTAATTACCATCAGGTCATCATGAGGAACCACTATATTTCCTATATCGACAAGTGAAAAAGTGATGGGTTCCTCATCCTGCTTTTCCTCCATTACTGAGTTGATTTGGTGGGCCTGTCGAGCGTAAGATTTTCGAGATGAGGAAGAAGTATCAGCTAATGATTCACTTCCGGATATTACGTTAATAGCTGGCCCTGTGGGTTCATTATCTTCCTCTCGATTCCTTCCTTCAGTTCTTCTGTTATTATCTCTCCTGTCACCTTCATCTCATCTCACAGGTCCCCTGTTTTCACCTCTTCTGTCTCTAAATTGATTTCCTCTGTTTCGCGTAGGATAGTTGTTTCTGTCATCTCTCCACACGAAACGGTTTATTTTTCCCTCTCGCGCTAGCTTTTCTAGCTGATTCATCAACTCCCTACACTTCTCGGTCGTGTGCCCATGCGCTGAGTGGTAATCGCAGTATGACCTTAAATCACGGCCCAAATTCCCTGACACCTTCTTTGGAACCTGTATAAGCCCTGATCCTTCAATAGCTACTAACACTGAAGCCCGAGATTCAGTGAGTGGAGTATAGGAATTGTATTTTAGTGCAGGAGCTTTCTCAAACTTTCTCAGTTGGCTAGAAGATGCTTCAGTGACCTCTCTTCCTCGTTTCCTTCCATCCTTGGATTCTCCTATCGCCACCATTTTCATTACTTCCTCCTGGGTTACATACTTATGTGCACGGGAAAGCAGGTTTGAGATGGTAGTTGGCTGGTCTAGCGACAGAGATTCTTGCAATTTCTTAGACCTTGTCCCCTGTAACATGGCTGCCACGGCTATACCGACTTGCAGATCTCGCACCTCCAAAGTAGCATCTCTGAACCGATCCACATAGCTCTTCAATAACTCCTTAGCTCCCTGCTTAATAGTGAGCAAATAGGTCGGTTCCTTCCTTCTTTGACTATTCACCGCAAACGCCTTGAGAAACTCGCTTCGCAGTTGGTCAAAAGAGATAATGGACCCTTCCGGCAGGTTATTAAACCATTTCATCGCATGTCCGGACAGAGTTAAGGAAAAGACCCTACACATTATCTCGTCTTCCCATCCATGTAATACCATTAGGGCCTCATAGTTTTGCATATGGTCGTAGGGGTCCATCTTTCCGGTGTATGTGGTCATCTGTGGCATTTTGAACTTTGGGGGTAGAGGTTCTTGCATGATGGTTGTGTAAAACGGTACTCTTCTCCTCTGGCTCTCTTCTGCGGACACTAACTTTTTCTCTTCCAGTACCTGTTCTATCATCTTCTTCATGTCCACGGGGGGAGCGAGCTGATTTCGGGCATGAGACGAATCAGGTAGGTCTTCAACTACTTCCTTGCCTTTAGCTTGAGGTGCGTTTGTCCGTATCATTTGCGTGCACCAAGTGGGGTCAAACTTCGACACAGATCCCCAAGTGCTTTGATCTTCGACACCGTTCTTTCCAACACCTCCAATACCATGGTCTAAGTTCGCATCATCAAAATTTGACAAGTCATGGTGGTGGGCAGCAGACCCTATCGCCCGGTCAACGTCCTGTCGCCCAGACATCTGCCGTCCTACATGTGGAACCTGTCGCATGACCCCTGTCGCAGGCTCTAAACCTGCTGCTTCCCCAGTCTTTCGCTGGGTGCCTGCGACAGGCCTCCCGCTCTTCTGTCCTGCCGCACCCTGATGAATGTTAGGCTCTTCCACAGGGGGAACCTCTTGCCGACGAGAGGGGTTTGCCGCTGTCATGTCCTCCTGTCGCCCAAACACCTGCGGCGAGACACCTCTATTCATTCCTCCTACCAAGTTCTGTACGGCAGGTGGCAGATCTAATGTCGAGAGAACTCCTTGGAATAGATCCACCATGGCTCGCAGCACCTGGGTAGTTTCTTCACTCTGTCGCCTCAGAGCCTCGAATTCTGCCGTCGACACAGTAATTCTTTCTTCCTCCCTATTCACCTGGTTCGTCCGGCGAATCTGTTGTTCAGGGGAGCTCACAGAGTTTTCCTCACTTCCGGCCCTTACGTTTGTCGATCTTGTTCTCACCATCTTAGAAAATCTCAATTGGCTTTTTATACGTTTCCCATAGACGACGCCAATTGTTGTTGCACAAAACAAAAATAAAGGTATGCTGACGTCGATGTTCGTACTTAGTCTCCACATGTCTCCAAGAAGCTTCTGTAGAACAAGAAAAGTCAGAGAGACGCAGGGGTGGTTCTTTGCGTAGACACTCCGATGCTTAAGTCAGCAGAAAGTTCTTCAGAATTGGGAAGCGTAAAAGCCAGTAGTCAAAAATTAGAGAGTAAAATTGTACCTGGGGGCCTATTTATAGGCCAATATTCTAGGTTAATTATCTGAGGATAAGTCCATTCCTTGCTGAGAGTTTGTGTCCCGATATAACACAAGTTCCTCGAAAACCAAGAGAAATCAAGGCTTGTCGCCAGCGAGAGACCCATATTGCAGGCACGTTGTGGCGTGAGAGGTCTGTCGCGTAGCGGGAGCTGAATATAGTGCCACGTGTCGCAGATGGGTATGGCGTAGCGATAGGACCCTGACGCCAGCGGGAGCCGGAGTCATGCGCCACATGTCGCCTTATGATTGCAGGCGACAGACTTGAAGTCTGTCGCCCAGCGACAAGTGTAGTGATGCAGCTTTGAGTTCTATCGCCTAATGCCACGTGGCCCGCTGATTCTCTGCCACGTGGTGATTGATGACGCTTTTTGGGCCTAGCCCAACATAGGTGGACTTTGCCATATCATTATTAAATAATGAATTTTTCCAATATTATTAGTTAAAGAGAGAGATGATTGGTCAGACGTTGGTGAAGATTATTGGTTAGAGGTTAAGAAGAAAATGAAAAAACTGAAGGCGCTGATGAAGGAAAAGAGAAGGATATGTTTGTCTTTTTATGCAAGAATTTTTTTTTGTCTCAAACAAAATTGAAAATTAAAGAGTAAAAGTGAAGTAGAAATAGAAATTCTCATCCCAATTTCATGGCAGAAAAACTAGCACTGTTAAAATGGGCAAAGCCAAAAAGCTTTTTTTGGTTAAATAGACCTAAAAATGCAAGCTCATATCTAGCCTTAAAGGCTAACGGGCTTAAATGGGTCGGCCCGTATAAGAAATTTAAAAAAATTAAATTTTATATTAAAATCTCATTTTTAGTAAATAAACAAAGTAAAATTTGAAATAAATATTAAACAAATATCAAATAAATTCACATCAAATCCATCAAGTCTTCAATATCATTTGAACATTACGTATTAATAGTTTAACAAGTATAATATAAATTGTTTTAACAAACCTAGATACTAAAAAACATATCTCAATAATATTAAAAATAAAAAACATAATAAATAGATCCATGTCCATCCATATTCTTCATAGTGTCAATCACAGTCAATCAATTCTTTTTCAACTTTGCCATTTACAAATATAAATAAAGAACAATATAAGAACTCACAAGAATTAAACTTATGAATTGATTAAAAATTGTCAACTAATTAATAACATTACCTTTAAAACCAAGAATTCAATTTCGGATGCAAATGAAAGTTTTCACGTTCTCATGATTTAGAGAACTTCAATACTTATTTAAAACACAAGAACCAATACTAAAAAAACTCTCTGATGCTATTGTTGTTATTGGAATGCTCAAGATATCACAAGTTATACTTGCAAGCTTTGGAAATCTTGGCTTATGATCTTTCTACCATTGCAGCACATTTAAATTTTCAACCATGCGACCCATAATCTTTAGCTCTTCCAAATAAAGATCTAATTGAGATTTTGGTTCTTCTACTTGAATAGTTTCAAATATTTTGAAAGCTTATATATCCTTGGACATTTCAAAATAAATTAATTGTTATTACAAAAGAGAATTTAAAATAAAATATATACTTAAAAAACAAAAATGAACTTGCATCACTTAAAGCAAATGTACTCTTCCCATTCCAACTAGCATGTATAAGAGATTATGAGTCATTAGATTGGTTTGAACTAAATTAGTAATACTAAATAGAATTAATTTTATATATTTTACTTTGATTAAAATGTTAAACATATAAATAATTAAAATAAAAAAAATTTAATATAAATAAAATTTTAAATGGGTTGGCCCATTTAAGCTCGGTCCTAAATGGGTCGGGCCAAAAAGCTTTCTTTCTTAAATGAGCTATAAAAATAAAGTCCAAGCTCTGAATAAATTGGTCAAGCCAGGCAGGCCCAACGGGCCTTGGCCCATTTTGATAGTACTAGGAAAAACAAACCAAACCAAGAGAGGAATCATGGACTTCACGGCCCAAAAATTAAAATAAATACCTATAGAAATCTATTCACGGCCCACTTGAATTCGAAAGTGAATTCTAAAGTTACAGATCTTTTGGACTCGTACTTTCCTGATCTCCCCAGCGTTTTTTTTTGGGCCTGGAAGAGTGCAGGCCGACAAAACTATATCTCCAGAACTCTTTCGTTCTGTGTTCATGAAACAAGGTTTCTTGTCTCGCTGAATCTCCCAAATCAGAAAAGCTTTTCTTCTCTTTGAATTTGTGGAAAGGGTTCTAAAACATTCTTAAAATTTCCATGGAAGCCTCAAGAGGAAGAGAATCCACAGGGTTATTAGACGAGATCCTCCCTCCTCGCCTAGAAGACGCGGGGCTCGAGGACTGCGCTCTTCCGTCAGATTCCATACACGAGGCCTTCCTTAAAGCGGCCTCTGCTGTCAAGTCACGTGCGGCCACCTTCTTCCACTCCGATGATGAAGATGAAGTTGAACCCGGATGCCTAGACGACCCATTACCCGACAAAGGTAAATGCTCCTCCGACATTCTTGTTTCGCCACCGTGTCCGGACATGCCTGACGTGCTGGTGGTTGGAGGGTCTTCGGACCCCGCCTCGGACTCGGTGGGAGGCTACGTGAAGGAAAAGGGAGGCGGTAGGGAGTTGGTAGAGGGTAAGGATATGGTGATTGTGGGTGGTGATGGTGGAGAGGCGGTGGATGGGAAGGGTTGTTTAGTTGATGAGCTGAAGGGTTTGAAGATTGGAGAGAATAAAAAAAAGAATGAAAATCAGGAGGAGGATGAAAGGGGAGAGGAAAAACCAATTCTGGTTGAGGATTTTGTTTAAAATACTCCATCTTGATATGCTTAACGTAGCCCCTGTACTCTCTGCAATTTTTCTTTTTTGAATACTGTAAGGGTGATGGATGTATGTGATCTATGTTGAATCTTGCTTGTGTTTATTTAGCCAAAAGCATGAAAGATGTGAACAATGAAGTTTGATATCCTTCAATGGATTGGTCGTATTCCAAAATTGATTCTCCCTCCACTTTTAAACCTGGGAATTGCAGGCTTTACGGTTGAATAGTCCTGGAAATTTTTCATAGCCATGCTAGAGCCCCAGCCTAATGGGGACTTTGGAGGTAGTAGTTCTAATGTATGAGTGGTTAGGTTTCTAATTTTCTTTAAACCAATAATTCGATTGAGCTGAGTTTCATGTCTTAAATTCAAGCTTTTGACATTGTGACTTGCAGAGCATTTCATACATCAAGCAACTCGCTCCGTGAGATATTTCATGGCCTGCTAATTGAGTCAAATGTTTTCAAAAACATCAGCTAAATACTGTTCTAAACTGGCTTGTGCATCAATTCTGATTTCTTCATCGACTATGGCCATAAAACTTTTCAAGTGACGGAGTGCAAAATGTAAATAAAGTCACACTTAAACACTAAACCTTGAATATAGGGCCTGTATACAATCTTACTACAGATGTTACATATTTTAACTCATCAATTCCTCCTGAAATGGCCTGCAACGCAAAATGCACATATCTACCGGCACCATTAGAAAGTGATCATCTTAGCTCGATGAATTATACAGGTTAGGTTAGATTGCCTTGTCAAAACCAGGGGATTGCATGCTAGCCATCGAGGTACATACACAAGTCTTGTAGCTCTCTGGCATATGGATCTGGAATCGAAATTTAGGCTTACCAATCATCAGTATTCACAGTGTACTTAAGATTGCTGTCAATGAGCGTTCTGCATATCTGGCAAATCGTCAAAGCCATAGCATAGCATCGCATTAATCAACCTTAACTAGTTGCTTAAATGTACATTCAACATGCTTGAGAAAGGGGAAAGTTGATTTGAAAGCCATAAATGCAACTACTTGATTCTAATACATTTCAAAAATACATTAACTTACTCTTTGATTTCATCTCATTCCTTTTCTGAACGATATTTTATCCAACACCACCCCACCCACCCCCTCCCCCCAAAAGAACTCTGCAACCATACGGGCCATCTCAGGTAACTTGAAGAGAACAGTCTCTTCAAACAGTCTGCTTTTGCTGTAGTTTAGAAAGTCATAGAGTAACACGCCTTCAAACTTGGCACAATCATTCAAAGGTTTCGAGGAAAACAAAAAGGTTCGTAGTCAGACTATCTTGTGGCAATTACAGGTAAAAAATTGTTCATTTTCTAAATAAAAAAATGATTTTGTTTCCTTGATTTCACTACTATATTTAACTGTTTGCAACTGAATTTGATTTCTTCGGTGCCACATGATGATAATGCAGTTTGATTTTTATGATTTGTATATACTAATATATTATCTGATGCTGCCATCCTTGAGTGGCAATTGTCAATTGTAGAAATTTACCAAGCCAATCTTTTTTCTGTTATTTGTGAAGTTTTTTATTTCTGTTGAGAAGTGGTAGAACAAGCTTCATTTACATTTCTTGGCATTTAGTTTGCGAGGTGTGAAAAATGCGTAGCTTTCTAATTTGTAATAATTTAATCAAAATTCTTGAGCTTTATTGATTTTGACTAAGAGCCTTACACTTTTATATTTACTAGTGTGGGTATATCGAGGTCGAAAATTAAATATTTTTTAAAATTTTATTTGAATAAAAATTTATTTATATAGCTCATTTCATGATTTGATTTGAATCTTATTAATAAAAATGTAATAATTAATGGATAATATATATTAATTTAGTTTAATTATTTAAAATCAAAATTCAATTAATAAATTTTCTTGATTTATTTATTTATTTATTCAGAAAACTATTGTATTCTATTTCATTTTTATTATTTAATTCATTCACTATTTTCTTAATCTTATCATTTTTTAATTTAATAATTTAATAATTTAAAATTAAATAAATAAAACTTTTTTAATTATAGTTTTTTCAAATGTGATGCGAAGCTAAAACACTATTTCTAATTTGATAATAACATTCTAATCCATCCACAACTAAATAAGCAAGTCTTCCAATTTATTTTGTTTTATTGTTTTTATGGGAGAATAAAAAATAGAATTATCAATAAAAAATATTGTTTAAAATTACTTATGATATTTTAAGTATTTTGAGAGAGATTAAACCCATCCGTAGATTGGATGTTCGCTAAAATCCGAAGGTTTGTTCAATTTTTTGTTTGGCTCTAATAAAAATATTAAGCCCATTATAAGGGCTTGTGCTAATAAAAAGAGAGTTGATAAAAATTTGGATTGTGCTTAAGCTCAACATTTAAGACCCAAACCCTACCCGATATATTATTCTTTATTTTTAAAAATTTTTGCTCAAATTTATAAAAAAATCAAATTCATTGATTGAATTTACATGTTTAATTTTTTTCTAAAAATTATTTTATTTTTAATTTAAAATATTTGAAAAGAAAAAATAAAGAATAAAATAAAAAATAGAAAATAACCCAAGTTATAAGATAAACTATCCTCAAAACCTTTTATTATTTAAAGGATAACTTAGTAATTTGAAAAACATTAAACTAAAAATTAAAGTGTAAAGTGTCTTGAAAAAAATTCTTAAGTATATTATTTTGATTTAATATATCTGAAAATAAATTAAAAAAATAAATTTTAAGAAATATCCATACCAAAACATAAAAACATCTTCAAAACTTTTTAATTCTTAAGTGACAATTTGATAATTTTTAGGAGCATAAAGAAAAAAAAATCAAATGTCAAGGAAAGAAGCCTAACGGGATTCATGTTTAATATATTTTTTTAAAAGTCATTATAAATTATATTATTTCTAATTTAAAATATTTGAAAGAAAATAAAGAATAAAATAAAAAAATTAGAAAAGGTCCAAAGTAAATGCTAGAAATATTCTCAGTTTTTTTTAAATCTTTAATGGATAACTTGATAATTCGGGAAATATTAAAGGAAAGAAAACCAAAGTGTTGAGTTTCTTAAAAATCATTCTAAATAAATATATAAAAACTAGAAAAAATGAAAAACCAAAAAAAAGTATCATTAAAATCTTTTAATTCTTAATGGATAATTTAATAATTTTAAAAATACAAAAAAACAATCATCTTAAGAACGCTGGATGATTTTTTTCACATAAAAGTTTGATTATGGTATCAACCCATCATTATTTTTAGGCTTAATAGGCAAATATATCTTAACTTTTTGCATAAAATAGAATTAAGCTCTCAATGTTTTATCGCATGGAAAATAGTCTAAAACTTTATTTTATTATAAATAAACCCTCAACCTTTCAAAATTATGAAATTAAATCCATATATGTTAAATGACATTAACTATCGTTCGGACATCTTATGCGAAAGTTGAGGTGGATAGCTCAGTTGGCCGTCACGTGGCATGCCTAACGGAAGTTAATGCTATTTAACAAATTTGGACTTAATTGCATGATTTTGAGGTTGAGGACTTATTTACAGTAAAATAAAAGTTTATGAAATGATTTTTACGCGATAAAATATTGATGGCTTAATTCTATTTTAAGCAAAAAGTTGAGGGTATATATGACTATTAAGTCTTATTTTTACTCCAATTTGGAATTGTTTGGATACTCAGAGATTTCTTTTTCATATAAAAGTTTAATAATATATCAACCCATTATTATTTTTACTCCATTACCCCATTTTGTAATTTTTTTGGACACATGTCAACATGTGAATCCTTAAGGATTTTTTTTATATTAGGTTATATATATTTATAAAGGGCGCTTCTGAAGTTGGCTAAAGCCCAAAGGGTTATTTATTTTTAATTTTATTTTCAAAATTAATTAATTAATTTTAACTTCTAATTAATTAAAAAGTTTGTATTTGATGCACTGACAGTGTATAGTTTCTATACATTGTCAATACACCAGAAGCCGATACCTCATCAATAGGCCTTTATGAGCAAATTAAAAAAATTTATTTATATTTACATATAAGGGCCTATTGATAAGGTGTCAACCTCTGGTGCATTGACAGTGTATAGAAACTATACACTGTCAGTGCATCATATATAAATCCTTAATTAAAACTAGTCAAAAGTTATGTCTACCATATATAACTTAAGAAAATAACCAAAAGTTGTGTCTAACAAATATAACTTATCAAAAGATTAAAGTGATTTCTAGAAGACATAATTTGTATGAAAAAGTATCTTTTGGACAAGATATGACCATCCAAAAGTGTTGTTTGGCTTTAATAAAAATATGCAGACTTCTGTTCTTAATTCATACATAATTTCATACCTGTTTTTGAGAAATTCAATTTGTGAGACTGTTATATTTTAAAAAAATTTTGAAATTTTAAAGAAAATGAATCAAGTTCACACCTTAAAATTATATCTTCTACCTCTGATGTTTTCATTTTTTTCTAACATGTACTCCTTAGAGGTTATGGTGATAATTTTTATAAAATAACATGTTTTTCTCCAAGCCATGTCTGAAAGGTGATAACGTGAATTTTTGCGATATAACATTCTTCGAATGTTCATTTGAAAATAGAGTCCAAACTGCCCGGCTTTTAACATGATGCTTCAATTTGAAATTAATTATACCATATCCTCAAATTATTTAACATGATGAACTTCATTTGAATGCGACCTTCCTAAGTCACATTAATTATATTGTTAATGCTGAATGAAATATATATACCTAAAACATTTCTGATCAATCACATGGTTACTTAAAGGTAATTAAATCTTTCTACATCCATTATCAGAAAACAGATACATAAAAGACCAGTTTGTTATACGAAATTCTTGAAATAATGAACTCCACAAAATATATGCGGTTTTCGAGTTTCAACGACTTCGGCTATATTATATATACATCTTCACACGTTCACGGATTTTCCAAGTAAGCCAGAAAATTAGCATCTCCTATGGAAAGTGTGAGTTGGGTTCGGGTCAGGTTTAAATAAGGTGTTAAAAAAGTAAAGGTGTGCCCAACCTTTATCCGATCCGTTTTTTGGGCTTAATTTTTTACCTAAATCTGTTTTTACATAGAAGAAATAAGTTTAAGCTAATTCAAACCTACTCAAACACTATTAATTTTTTTTAAAAAATATAATAATATAAAATATTAAAACAAATAATAGTTTATAAATATAATTAGACTTGCTCAAAAGTCGGGCTATCTCCTGAGCTCGAAGGTTTGTTTGATATTTGATCGAGTTTGAACAAAAATATTTGATATATTTAATAGGCTTTGCCAAAATTTTTAGTCCCAATAAAAAAAAATGCCTGGCCTGAGCTTTACTCTTCAAAGCTTGAGCCTGGCTTGAATATAAATAAAATTAAAATTTTTTTAAAATATATTTACTAGGTATATTGTAATGATATATACATAAAACACTATTGATTAATAAATATTATTTTATATATTTAATATAGAAATTGATATGCAAATTTTGATGAATCAAATTAAACATCAAAGAGACTAAAAGAATAAAAAGTTAAATATTTTTATCCAAACTTACTAAAAAAAATGAGCAAACCTTCGAGTTTCGATGAACAATCCGATCTTTGAACATGTGTATTCTCCAAAAATAAATGTATTTTTTTTATTATATCTTCCACCTCTTAAAAAAATTGATGATCGTAATGTAACTTGTATTGGATTAATTTTAAATATATATAGGTTTGTATATGATGTACTAACAGTGCATAGTTTCTATACATTGTCAATGCATCAAAGGTTGACGCCTCATCAATTGACAAATTAAAATAAATGTTAAGCCTTTAAAAGCAAATATAAATAATTTTTTTTAATTTACTCATAAGGACTTATTGATAATGTGTCAATTTTTTATGCATTGACAGTATATAGAAATTATACACTGACAGTGCATCATATATATATATATATATATATATATATATATATACACGCATAAACAAATGCCATACAGTACCAACATAAAAGACAAAAAAAAAAGACACTATAGAGAAAACAAAAACATATACAATTTACTTTTTTTCCTTTTTCAAATATTTTGGTATTACTTTATTAAAATTATTTTTACTTAATGATTATTTTATTTTTTTAATCTTACTGAAACCAATCTCATCGTCTATCAAAAAAAGCCCTAAAAGTGTAAAGTTATGAGATTCTACCCATCTCACATGTATTAATTAATACTGAAGCGAGGTTTATGCATACTTAAAAGTAGGCTTGAGCCACCGGATATCAGAGCAGACAGAGAATCGCATTCAAATACTAATGCCTTTTAACCTACGTTTTCGTGAGTGACTACAAGCATTATTCCTCCCATTCTTGGCAACGCCAACAACTTTTTTATTATTGAGGAGTTCAAGGACAATTATGATGTGTTATAAAAATTGGATTCTAGTTCAAGCAATATTAATCACTAGCTCTTAATTATAAAAAAAAAATTGATTGCAAAACTTTGTGAATTTGCTTTAAATGATGATTACTATCTTTACTTTTAAGAGCCGTTTGGTTTGGGGAATTTAAGATTATCGAGAATATTAAATTACCGGAATATTATTTTACTTGACGGATTACTGGGAATATTAGATTCCTGTGTTTGATTGTATTGGTGGGAATATAAGATTTTTGTGTTTTGTTAAAGGAAAGTAAGAGGGTAAAATTATTTATTTTACTATAATACCCTCTATATTATTAGTTGATGTAGAGTGAATAACACTTGAAATAAATTATATTTAAATTAATTACTTATGTATTTATTTATTTTGCCCCTTTTTTATAAGGTTTTTGTTATATAAATTATTTTGATATAACAAACTATTACTATATTAAATTGATTTTGATTAATCAAAAATCATAGGGTCCATCTTATTATTGATCCATTTGATTTTAAATTCATTTTTCTCTTCATCATAATAAGAAAAAAACATGGTTGTAATATTAGATAGGTTTAGGGGTAAAATGGAAACAAAATATAATTATTGGAGGGTAAAATTGGCAAAAAAGTTAAATTCCCCCCGGAAAAAAATACCTCAGGGAGAGGGGGGAATTTTTTTTTCCAATTTTGGCACTGTTTGGCACTGTTAGTAAAAAAAATACCCCCTGGAATCCGATTCCCCCAACCAAACGCGGGAATCATTTGACGGAAAAAAAAATTCTCCCAGTAAAAAGAAATTCCCCCAACCAAACAGCACCTTATGAGAATTTTGCAGGTTTGAGACTAAAAATTTTGTACCTACATTTTTTTTTCAAAATTAAAAACTTTTATTATATAAAAAAAAATTATATGATGACAATATTCTCAAAAGTTTCGATAATTATGATTAAGAGAAATTATGTTAATTTGCATACTTTGCCAACTAGTAACCTGAAACCAACAAAAATGCGCTTCATTCTCTTGCAGCACTTCACCCTTGATGATGCTTTTCAACAAAAAAAATTAAATATTGTTTTGAGTTGAAAGTTAAGTATGAAAAATTATATTATGGGCGGTTCTGCGGTTTTCTTTTGGAATTCATGTGATATCTACTATATCAAGATTTTGTCAAACATTAATTCAACAACTACTTTCACAGGTAATTGATAAATTCTATTTTTTTTATTTATAAGTAGATATAAGAGATAAAGAAAATTTGAACTTTGAACTTAATCCTTATTAAAAAAAATAACAATCACTATGATAAGTTTTAAATAATGAATTCTACTTTTTTTATATCTTCGTTTCATGCAAAATCATAAAAAAGCATGAAAACCAGTTTTTTATTTTTTGAAATAGACATTATTAAATGATAATGGCATCTTTATGAGCATATTCCAATATGTAGAGAAATTCATTTTTATTGGTGTAAAATTAATTTATTTTTACACTTTTTCATATTTTTATATGATTTATAGTTTTTTTAATTCAATCATTAAAATTTATAATTCATTCACATAGATCATGCATGCTAAATTTAAAATTAAAAAAAATATCTAATTATATGTTCGATAATTATAAAATTTTAACCATTAACATGTATTGAAAAGATACTATTCATGATCAAAATGATACTATTCATGATCAAAATGTCACGACCCGAAAGCCGCGACTTTCACTTAATACTTATACTTTCTTAGTCTACAAATTTATGGGCTAAATTTTTTTTCCTTTTCATTTTAAGGTTTGTATTCAGTGTCAGTGTAGTTACTACTCTGATTTCACTGATTCTCTATACAATACTTTATCACACTTCTAAGTTACATCCTGACTCGTTGAACAAAATATGTACTGTGTATTAATTAAAGTCTGTACATGTAAACAAGAGATCTACAAAGAACATATACCTCAAGACAATGAAATGGATTCGCAGGATAATGGCCAATGCCGAACCTGTATACCGTCTCCGAAGGCCCACTTAAAAGCTCTCATAGCAGATTGTAACTTCAATAATCTGGAAAGAGATGAAATTTAGTGGGATGAGCAAAACCACGACTCAGTAAGATACTAATATAAATACAAGAGTAGGATTATACTGTCTTAAACCGCAATGCTTAAAACTCGCAAGTTTGCAATTACGGTTAATCCTTTTTCATCGATAATATCTCATTATCTCAATTCTTGTCATCTGACTATAACTCAAACTTCTAAATAAATCATCATAATCACCTTTTAGTTTTCTCATCATTATACTATAGTGCATCGCACAACAATATGTCGTGTCCAATTTGAATATCATGTACTATTAGTTCATATTCTCATCAATCTCATAGTACATCCTGTCCAATTGAGATATCGTATCAAGTCACTTTTCATTTCATAATCATACTTCTGTATTCTATCATCTCATGTCACTTCTCATATTGTGGATCATGATCACGGTGGTACGAAGTCATAATTCTCTTCGTGTATTTCTATATTCATGTTTCATATCATATCATGACATCATGTAGATGAAATATCGTTACCACCGATTCATGATACTGCTCATATATTCTTCATGTTTAGTTGAGATATACTATCGGGTCACTCTACATTTAACAATCATATTCCCGTATTACATCAATTCATATCACTTATCATATGGGAATTTATGATCACGATGGTGTAAGATCAGAATTCTCTTCATATCAATCTTATATTCATATATCATATCATATCATGTCATTGTATAGATGAAACATCATTAGCGTCGACTCATGACATTCCTCATGGAGTTCTCATGTACTAAGCATATTATTATGTCAGGGTTTAATATGCAATTTATGTAATTTTACTATATAAACTGCTATCATTTCAAATCATATCATATATACTTTAGAACATGCTCAACATATGAATTTTCAATTCATTTCAAATTTACCTTTAAGGCATGATAGAAACATGTTCAATTTCAATTCACGTATTCGTTTTCAGAGCATGTCTAAAACATGTGAGGTTTAAAACATTTTTCATATACTGTAAGTCATATCAGGTCTAGAGTTCATATTAAATCAATCTATACTCTAGAACGCATATCATGTCAAGTTCGACACAAAATCGTATATAAATCATATAAGTGTCGAAGTCATATCACATGTACTTTTAAAACATGTTTAAGACATGTACTGTTTCAAAATATTTTTCATTTCAAACATGTCTCATGTACTGTATAAATCATGTCAAGTCTAGAGTTCATATCAATAAAATCATACTCTATACTTCATATCATATCGGTTAGAGACTAGGCTAGATCTCTATCATCTCTATCAATAAAGACTTAAATCACTGTAGCTAGCAGTGAAAATCATGTCATCGTCCCCTGGAAACCAACTAGGGCACTATCTATGGCCATAGACCTCATCTCCCTCCCCACTGATCAGGCGTGACTGAGACCTGTCCACGACTATTGTCGGACAAGCATCTTTGCCTAATGAGCAAAGCTCCAATTAGGTGGTTTCCACTATGCTTTATTGAATTTAATTCTTTTAGGGTGCCTACAGTCTCATAAAACATTTAAATCTTTATCTTTTCTTGTCAAAGATCATGTAAAGCATATGGTATCATCCTTTAAGAAGTTTATATATAAAATATATATATCTACCATCTACTTTCCTTTCAAAACTAATCAATACTTTATAGTATTCATATAAACATTATTAAAATGTTTCAAGTTATAACAAAGCATGCTTAAATATGTGCAATTTAAATCATGAGTTCAAACAGTGAACTATCATTTTTCATAAAAACTGTCATTTAATTATAGCGTTACTATAATCTAAATTCCTCATTTCCATCCTTTTGATTTCGATCGGATCATATCTGATATTCACTGTGGTTCCTCGATATGTAATATTCCTTCTTAATAGTTATCGACTATATAATCATTTGTACATTCATCATGGATACTAGGACTACCACCATCAGTATGAGTCCTATTAGTATCTATGAATATCTAGATATCATATTTCTCTATAGTCATCAAGATACTGGAATTATGAAAATTTTTGATATCATCATTCAAGATCTATTCAAGAGTCGACATCGAGGATAATAAACCACAAGATCAATAGTCACCTATCCAATCCATCTATGGTTTAATCTATTGACATTCGTTCATAATCCTGACTTGAAGTTCATTCACTCTCACAAAACCAAATCACAGTCCTCAAATAAATTTTCATATGTCCCGCATAATTTAATATTGACTTATGCAAATTGTCGATCTTATCATTTAAGGCCTATTACAAGGTTATAACCGAAACCATATATTCACATGTTTATAACTCATTTATTTGAATCTATAAATGATCAGATTGTGTAGTAATTCAACCTCAATTTCAATGAGATTATGTATGCACGAGTCATACTTCCATTATAATTCAACATCATCACTATCCATTGTATACCATAGTATTGATACTAAGACCCCACCACAATTGTAGGTCCGCTTATTATCTCACATATATTCGATAATGCGATGTAATATAATATAACCAACTCAACATTGACCTCTTGCAATGTCCGTATTATCACATTTGAAACTACTCCAAAAATCAAGAAATCGAGATCAGTTTGTTGTAAAATCATCACTCTGTCGATAATTCCACAATTCAATCGTTAAATCATCTAAATTACAACTTAGATATTCTCTTCCGAGCTATATCATATAATTATCATTAATTTTATCAATAATTCGACTAATCGATATTCAACCTCAACTACAACTTGATAACCAATTCGTGATATTAAGATAAATCCATTTATCGATTCTGTAATGCTTACACCATATAACTCATCACATTATCATGCTCAACCATTTGCCTTCTCAACTATTCCAAACATCAAGTTTTATGGCAATATGATAAAGTCTTTACAAAACTTATCTTTCGATAATTCTTTCCAAAATTTCATTTACACAAGAAAACTTAACATTTTTCATGAAACATTTTCATATAAATTTCGGTAGCATAACGGCTTAATTTTATCAAAACCTCCTGCAAGGAAATATAGTTTATAACCATACAGCCGTTGATTCTCACCATTTATTTATCTCTTACTAAGACCCCCACCATCAGTTGTGGGTCCTCTTAGTATATAAAAAAAATCATTCCATAAATGCATCATATAAAAATCATAATCCCACATACAATATAATGCTACTAATGCTTTATAAAAGTATTTTACCTATTCGCCAAAGCTTAGAGCACTTTTCGATTTTCGAACCTTGCCGAACTCCACCATTCGTCTCATTTCTATTTTTGCTACAATTTCAATAATTGACACAAATTTTCATTTAGAAAATAATCCAACAATTTCTAATAAATTTCATAGAAATATAGCGAAAACTTTTAATTTTCCTTACCCATTTCTTCTTCTTCTTTTTCTTCTTCCTTTTCCTTTTCCTTTTCCTTTTCCTTTTTCTTTTTCTTTTCTTTTCTTCTTTTTCTTTTCTCTTTCTTTCTCCCTCTTTCTCTTTTTCTTTTCTTTTTCTTTTCTTTTCTGAACCGGGTCGGGTCGGGTTGAATCGGGTTGGATCAGGTCGATTCGGGTTGGCCGGTTCAGTTTTGCTTGACCAGTTCAGCCACCGGCGGTCGTCCATTTCGACAGTTCACGCGTCCCATAGCTGGCCTACGTTGCGAGGATATCGGATCTGGCCTCCGTTTCTCGATCGGCGACGGCGACGGCGTCGGTGGTGGATCTGAAGGGTGTTTTTTGGCCTCTTCTCCTCCTCTTTTCTCCCTCTTTTCTCCTCCCCCTTCACCGTCGGCTGTCCTTTTCACTTGGCCTGACCTCGCCGGCGTTGAAGGTACCGGTGGTGGCGTTCGGATGGGCCGACATTGCCTCTTCCCCTTTTTCTTTTTTTTCTTTCGGTTTTCCTCTTCTCCCATTTCAGTTTTCGCCCCTTTTTCTCTTCTTTTCTTTTCTTCCCCGTCGCCGGACGTCCCTCTCTGTCACATCCCGTGACCCCATTTTTTTATGTTATTCTACACAATTTATCCGCTTGGGCTGTCTGTGATACTTTACTTTTCATATTCATTTAACTATTAAATATAAAATTCGTAATATCAATTACATCCCCTATCTTAATTCTCAAGAAAGTAGTACTGAAAGTAAGTCTAAATAAAGAAAATAAATGATCATACCTCATATTATAAATCAAGCTGTCGCAGTGTCTCCAAATGCGCAGCTCGAAATCCTCAGGTGTCAGATCTCTTAGTCCTCGAAAATCTGAAATGTTAATATTAAGGGGTGAGCAAACCGCGACTCAGTAAGAGAGTTATATGCAACACTTGATATTCAGCTACCTATATGCTGAAAATAATTTTTCACTTTCTTTAAATCTTCCTAAAGGCTCTAGGCTCACATGTAGGAAGGATACTACAGTCGGCTAGAGATCCGAATGGAGTAAGGCAGGTATTTTAAAATACCTGTCTTGTCCCGGAACCTAGAAGCAACTGTAGAGAGTACTGTATAAATTGTTCTCAAAACGATTTAATATTCGTTTTTCGTAGAGTAAACCATTTATTTCTCTTCACTTCAGTATGTTTTAAAACACGTGACAGTTCAGTAGTAAAACAGCGGTTTACTTCTGTTCTCTTTAGTACAGTTAAAAACACGTGACAGTACAGTGGTTTGTAAATATCCAAATCATTGGATAAATCACTCTGTAATTATTTCTATCTTAGAAATAATTTTCAATGTTATTCTTTTTAAATAACTATTAATTTCTCTTTAGTTCAGTAACCGTATCTTACAGTTCAGTAAAACAGTATATTCAGTAAAACAATATCTTGATACGATTCAGTCAGAAAACAATAAATAGTAGCTATCAATTCAGTAAACAGTATTCGGTAGCTTTCAGTTCAGTATCATGGAGACCAGGCAACACCCTAAATATATCATGCTATAATAATATCATCCCTAATAGGGGAAACACATGAGATCTATGGCCATAGTCTATAGGGTCCTCAGTGTGCACTGATCAGGTGTCCACTGGGACGCTGATAATAAGATCAGTATCTATCAGCACTAAAACGTGACACGTGAGCATGATATGGGGCCTAACAGTCTCAAAATAGTAAACATGTGATATAAACCCCATTTATGAAATCAATTTCACTGAATATAAGTTCAATCAATCCATAAATATTCATAAGGAAAATATTTTCATCTTATGAATAACAATTTATAAAATATTCATACTGGGGTCATCATTCCCAAAAATGTTCTAAACATTATAGAACAGTATAAATCACATTTTTCATACGGTGAAAACAGTTTATAAAATAATCACTGTAAAATATAAAAGGTCATAACTGTCCTTTTTCACCGTAAAACATAAACGCACGTTTTTTCGTGCTTTCTTATCAAAACATGATTTTCAAAGTTATCGGGATTCAAATCAATTAAGTTTATGATTTATGAAAAATTAAAATATTTATTTTCCAAATCAACACTCCCGTCCCGTGTTTTCTCTGTAAACACATGCAGAGACCTTTTAGTCTCAAAACACTGTTTTTCACCTTTAATTACCTTTATGGAATTTTCTATAAACACTTATTTTCACAATTGAACCCATAAAGGTTATTTATAAAATCAAATGAATATTTGAAGAAATATTATTAAAATATTCACTTTGATCCTTTTCATTTTTCACCTCGTTTCACGTGAAATATCACCTATCGAGATAAATTTAGGTGATTTCTTTTTTCACCATTTTCAAAAACATGAATATTTTAAAATTATTTATCAATATATTCATGTTTTATGAAAACTAATCGATTTCTCGATTTTCGTGTTGAAAATCGTGTCTCGTGATGAAAAATCATTTATTATGATTTTCGGTAATTTTTCCAATAATTTTTAGCAGTATAACGGCTACCGATTGACTAGCCTCCTGCACGAAAAATACAGTTTAAATCTCAACCGGTAAATCACCACAATTTTTCCAACCAATCAGTATTAATAGCATTTATAAAAATTAAATGCATAATTTAAAACATGTGTGCCGAATATCCCTACATGCTGCACATGTCTCCCTTACCTGTCTCGGGTCAGCGACCGCCTCATTACGTTGCGCCCGTGTTCACCTCGCCCGATTCCATCGTCTCGGTCATCGGGAGAATTTTCTGGAATTCAAATTCTAAAAATTAGAATTTTTCCAAATATTTTATTAAATTTACTTGAAATCCATTTTTCGAAATTCTTATCGAATTTTCGTAATTTTCGAGTTTCCCGGGATTTCCCATAGTTTCCGAAATTTCCAAATTTCAAAAATTTCTCTTTTCTTTTCTTTCTTTTTCTCTTCTTTTCTTTTTCTTTTTCTTTTTTTTTCTTTTTCCTTTTTCTCCTTTCCTGGCCAGACCGGTTCAGACCGGTCAGTCTCCCCCACGGTCGGTTCTCGTCCGACGGTCGGTTCTCCAGCGGTTCGACGGCTCCACAGCTGGCCGGCTTCAAGGCGAACTTGCTGGTGGCCTCTGTTCGGCTTGGATCGGTGGCACGACTGCGGATCTACTCAGTTTTTGGCTCGGTTTCTCTCCTCCTCGTTTGGCCTTCCTCCGCCGTCGTTGGCCTCATCGGTGGCCTCCTTTTCCTTCCTCTCACCTCTGCTGAGGTTCGAGTGGCGGTGGCGGTGCCAAGACCGGCCGGCACCGCCATTTCCTCTTCTCTTTTTCTGTCTCGGCTTCCGCTGGTTTTTCCTTCATTTCCGTTTCTATTTTCTTTCCTTCCGCCGCCGGTCGATTCCTTCTCCTCTTCCTTTGCCGACGACAGCTCTCTCTTCTCCTCTCTCCCTCTCTCGGCAGCCGATGGTGGTCGGCCTTCATCGGGGAAGAATTGAGATTTTCCCGATTCTTCTCTTCTTTTCCTTTTTATTTTTTTTGTTTTATTTTTGTTTTATTTTTGTTATATATTATATTTATAATTTACTTTATAAATATAATATTAATATTATATTATATAGTACATACTATATAATATTTTATAGATATATATTATATATCAACACATATATATTTAATATATATATCTACATACTTTTAACTTAAATTACATTTATATATTTTGATATAAATGAAATAATACTATATATATTGTATTTACAATATATATATATTTTCTTCCTCATTTTCTTATTTAATTTGGATTTCTATTTATCCAAATTAAATTTCTTCTATTCCTTATTTTATTTCCAACTTAATTTCTTTCACTCGAATTTCCCAATTCAGTCACTTCCTCCATTTTCGGAATTTCCACAATATTCCGATCTCATAATTAATTCATTTATTTATTTCACTAATTTTCAATATTCCTAATTTCCAATAAATGAAAAATTTACGGTTATCACACTCTCCCTTCCTCTCTCGCCGGCGACGACCCCCTCTCCTTCCTCTTCCTTCTCTCCTCGCCAACAGGGGGTCAGCTTCATTGGGGGTTTTCTCCTCTGTTGTAACAGAGGAGAAAAAGAATGGGGGTCGGGTTGTATCCCGACTCCCCTTCCGATTTTCCTTTTTTTAATATAATTATATTTATTTATATAATTATATTAATACAATATATATATATTGTATTTACAATATATATACACACATTTTCATTTCTTAAATTTTGGATTTCTTATCATCCAAAATAAATATACTCATTTTCATCTCTTTAATATTTGAATCTCTTAATATCCAAATTAATTTCTTTATTTCATTTCTTATTTAATTTGGATTGCAATTTATCCTAATTAAATTTTTTCGGATATTTACTATTTATTTTCGAAATTTCATGGTCTTTACACAAAATGATAGGGATTAGGGATATCAAATTGATTTGAAACTTTACATGCATAATGGATATAAGTAGGTTGTTTAATCTAAGGTTGGTTTACAAAAATACTAATCCTATGTGAAGTTAGAAAATGATGTAAAACAGTTTGTTTTTCACTACTATAACTTGATTCCTCTCTTTCTCATATATAGAGAAAATGGATCAAGTTATATCAATATAAAATAGATTATTTTATACTATTTTTGTAACTTTGGGTAGAAGTAATATTTTTACAAATCAACCATTAACAACCTAATCTAAACTGTCATGAATGTAAAGTTTTGAGTGGATCCAATAATTTTATTATTTCGATCAAGAACAGCATCTTCTTCAATATATATCTTAATGGTTAAAATTTTATTATGATATCAAACAGATAATTAGACATTTTTGATAACTTAAAAAAAATTGACATGCTAGACTTACGTAAGTAAAGCATAAAATGCAATACTTGAATTAAAAAAAAATATAAGTCGTATAAAAAGATATGAAATGATATAAATGTAAATTTATTTTACACTACTTAAAGTAGATTTATATCCACTTGTATATGCGCGTGAAACTATTTTAGTTTTACACCTTTTCACATCAATCCTAATGTTGAAGATATACATATGTCCCGGTTGAATCCAGCTGCCTTTTATTTTCTTTTTTCTGAAATTTGAATAGTTATATATATTCAAATTATTATTTTACTCTCCCAAAACTGTGTAGGGTGACTTGAATTAAAACTATCATAAATTAGACAATAGCATGCAGCTGATTTAATTTATATATCACAATTATCTTCCGTTTGGTGCTCAAGCACGTGTGCTTATATGTGTATCACCAGATAATAAATTACTTAATTACATCCATGCAGGATGAGATGGGTACTCATTGTTGCGTATATTCCCAGCAAAACTTCAATGTAACTAAAACGGAAAACAACAAATTGCATGCCAATGCCATGGACCCCAATAAGATCATTTGAAATTTAAAACACGTGTTAATTGTCAAAATTTTGGAAGGCCGAAAGATGTTCAATTAATTAATATTTAATATTTAATGACCAACAAGTAATTAAAACAAATAAAAGTAAACTTTTTCCCTAAGTATTTAAACATGATTCGAATTTTAGAGTTACTATTGTTGAAAAGGTTTTACCATTTACTACTCTAGCCCAAACATGATTAATCTCAGATTGTAAAATGAATGAGGATACCTATGATTACAAAAAAAGGTAATAAAAAAAACATTTGATTTATATTACATTATTTAAATAAGCTCTTATATTTTTATTACAGGTCTGTTTGGTCCAGCTGGAACTATCATAAAAAGTGTCGTTCGAGTAGAGCTTTTATAAAAGTACTATTAAGAGAAGTTCAATTAGTGTTTAACAAACCTAATATAAAAGTATTATAGAATGTTAAAAACTATTTTATAGAATTTTTCTATATTTTTAATAAATGTAAAAAAACGAAACAATAAACTTTATTAAATTAAATTAAAAGTTTCTAAGTTAACAAATAAATAAAACAAAATAAACATTTTGCTAATTAAAATAAAATGAAATAAAAATAAAAATGACACAAAATAAATAAATAATTTTGAAATAATATGAATCTTTTTTATAATTTTGTAAATTATTGAAAAACAAAGTGCAAATGTAAAAAATTTTTAGCACTTTTCACTACAAGAAAATTGATTTTCAGTGACGAAAACTTAGCTACGAAATTTTTCCGTCGTTGATAATTAGTATTAGCGATGGATTAGCGACGGAATTTATACCGAAGTTAGCGACGGATTAGCGACAAAAATTCGTCGGTAATTAGCGACGGAATATTTTCCGTCGCTAATTATGGCGGGATATACTGTTCAATTGCACCAAATTATTAGCGATGGAATTGTCTGTTGCTAAACCCAAAACATAGATAGAAATTAGCTACGGAATTAGCAATGGAAAAATTCCGTCGCTAATTTCCCTTCATCATTTTCCGGTGGAATAAGCGTGTAGAACTTAGCGACAGAATTTTTCCGTTGCTAATTCCGTAGCTAAAGGTCATTAGCTACGGAATTAGTAACGGAAAAATTTCATCGCTAATTTCCCTTCATCATTTTTCGGTGGAATAAGTGTGTAGAACTTAGCGACGGAATTTTTCCATCGCTAATTCTGTAGCTAAAGGTCATTAGCTACGGAATTAGCGACGGAAAAATTCCGTCGCTAATTTTCCTTCATCATTTTCAGAGCAATAAGTGTATAGATTCCATCGCTAATTCCGTAGCTAAAGGTCATTAGCTACAGAATTAGCAACGGAAAAATTCCGTCGCTAATTTCCCTTCTTCATTTTCGGTGGAATAAGTGTATAGAACTTAGCGACGTAATTTTTCCGTCGCTAATTCCGTAGCTAAAGGTCATTAGCTACGGAATTAGCGACGGAAAAATACCGTCGCTAATTTTCCTTCATCATTTTCGGAGCAATAAGTGTATAGAACTTAGCGACGAAATTTTTCTGTCGCTAATTCCGTAGCTAAAGGTCATTAGCTACAGAATTAGCGACGGAAAAATTCCGTCGCTAATTTCCCTTCATCATTGTCGGTGGAATAAGTGTATAGAACTTAGCGATGAAATTTTTCCGTCGCTAATTTCGTAGCTAAAGATTATTAGCTACGGAATTAGCGACGGAAAATTCCGTCGCTAATTTCCCTTCATCATTTTTCGGTGGAATAAGTGTGTAGAACTTAGCGACGGAATTTTTCCGTCGCTAATTCCGTAGCTAAAGGTCATTAGCTACGGAATTAGCGACGAAAAAATTTCGTCGCTAATTTCCCTTCATCATTTCGGAGCAATAAGTGTATAGAACTTAGCGACGGAATTTTTCCGTCGCTAATTCCGTAGCTAAAGGTCATTAGCTACAAAATTAGCAACGGAAAAATTTCATCACTAATTTCCCTTCATCATTTTCGGTGGAATAATTGTATAGAACTTAGCGACGGAATTTTTCCGTCGCTAATTCCGTAGCTAAAAGTCATTAGCTACGGAATTAGCGACGGAAAAATTCCGTCGCTAATTTCTCTTCATCATTTTTCGGTGGAATAAGTGTGTAGAACTTAGCGACGGAATTTTTCCGTCGCTAATTCCATAGCTAATGACCTTTAGCGACGAAATTAACGATGGAAATATTCCGTCGCTAAGTTCTATTTTCGAAAAAAATAAAAAAAATTTTGAATTTTTCCCGCCTGAGCTGTAGCGGGAAATATTTTGACATAGCATTAGCGACGGAATTTTCGTCGCTAATCCGTCGGTAATTCCGTCCGTAATTCCTCTGTATACGCGCCAAAGACTATATATTCTCATATTTTCTGTTTTCTCTCCTCTTCACTCCTCTCTATCTTTTTTTTGTCCATTTTCTTGTTTTTTTCTTAGTTTTTCTTCTTTATCCCTCTTTCCTTTTATTTTTTTCCTTTTTTTTGTAAATTTACTCTATTTTTCTTTTATATTTATGTTGTCAATTTTTTTATATAATAAACTTTAATACTTATATTTTTGTTTTTTGTTTTTTACTTACAATGATGATGATGATACGGTGATGGTGCTGGTGGTAGTGGTGATAATGATGTTGAAGATAATGTATTTTTGTTTTTTTTTAGTTAATTTATTTTAAGATAATGTTTATGGATTTAAGTATAAATATTAGGTTTATTTTAAATGTTTCTATATATATATATATATAAATAATTAATTTCAGAACATTTTTTTTGACAAAATTCATAGAAATTAGCAACAAAATCTATTAAATAAGTGAAAAAATTCATCAAATTAGCGACGGAATTCATAACATTAGCGACGGAATTTCCGTCACTGATGCTCTTTAGTGATAGAATATTTATTGAATTAACAAAAATAACAAACTATCAGCGACGGAAATTTCGTCGCTTATGCCTTTTAGCGACGGATTTTTTTATAAAATAAAATAATAATAAAACTATCAGCGAGGGAAATTTCCGTCGCTGATGCCTTTTAGTGACGGATTTTCATGTAAATTAAAAAACGAAATTATGTTTTTAGCGACGGAATTTTCCGTCACTAATGACATAAAATCCGTCACTGATGTAAAAAAATTCCATTGCTAATTAGCGACGGAATTACCAACAGAAATGAAGTTTTAGCGACGGAGTGAGCATCAGCGACATCGATTTTTCCAACAGAAAAATTTTCGTCGGCAATCCGTAGGTAATTTGTCGCTGAAGACCATCAACGACGGAATTTAACTATCAGCGACGGAATTTTCCGTCGCTAATTCCGTCGCTGAAGGTTCATTTTTTTGTAGTGTTTTGGAAAAATTTCAATTTATAGCTTCATCAAAAATCTCAAATCTACTTCTTGCATAAGCTAAAATTTTTAAAGTTTTAAAAACCAAACACTGGCTTCTACTTCTATAATAGATAAGCTCTTCCATAAGTTAGACCAAACATGCTTAGAAAAATGACCTTCAGCGATGAAGAAACAGAAACAGTTTTATACTTAGCGATAGAATTCCGTCAGTAACTTGCGACAGAGTGTTTTTCGTCGCTAATTCAGTCGCTAAATATGACGGGAAGCTACTATTCATTTAGTGTCTAAATTAGCGACAGAAATTTTCATCGCTGATCCTTGATGAAGAAAATTTATTTATTTATGTATTTTTATTTTTTTGAGTTTATATATGATGCCCTGACAGTGTATACTTTCTATACATTGTTAGTTAATCATAGGATGACACCTCATAAATGAGCAAAATCTAAAAATGTATAGGTTCTTAAAAATAAATTTAAAAATTTTGTTAATATTTATTTTTAAGGACCTTCACATGAGGTGTAATCTCATGGTTGACTGATAGTGTATCGAAGTTATACATTGGTAATGCATCATATATAATCTCTTATTTTTTTTCATAATTAAGACATCAGTGACGGAATTTTTCATTGCTAATTCTATCATTAATGCTTTTTAGCAACTGAAAATTTTGTCACTAATTGTTTCGTACAAAAATAAAAATAAAATAAAAAAATTGGAATTAGTGATCGAAAATTCCGTCGCTAATTTCAATTTTTTTGAGTTTTTATCGCCTCTGCAATTGCGGAAAATATTTCAAAATAACATTAGCGATGAAATTTCTATCGCTAATCCGACAATAATTCCGTCAAGAATTTCTCCGTTATGCGCATCAAATTGTTTATATTTTCTCATATTCTTCATTTTCTCTCCTCTTCATTCCTACCTATCTTCTTTGCTTGTCTATCTCTTCATTTTTTTTCTCAATTGTTCTTCTTCACCCCTCTCTCTTTCTATTTTTTTCCTATTTTTTTTGTAAATTTACTATGTTTATTTTTCTTTTATGTTTATGCTATTAATTATTTTTTTATATGATAAACTTTAATACTTATATATATATTTTTTACTTACAAATGATGATGATGATGATGATGATGATGATGATGATGGTGAGATGCTGGTGGTGGTGGTGATAATGATGCTGAGGAGGATGTCTTTTAGTTAATTGAGTTTTAAGATAATGTTTATGTATATTTAATAACTTAATTACTTTCATGTATGTTGATAGATTTTATTTCATTTCGTGTGTTTTATAGATTTATGTATAAATATTATGTTTATTTTAGATGTTTTATATTAGTGGATTTAAATGTTTTAAGTCTCTCTCTCTCTCTCTCTCTCTCTCTCTCTCTCTATATATATATATATATATATATATAAAAATCTTAATGGTTAAAATTTTATTATGATATCAAATAGATAATTAGACATTTTTGACAACTTAAAAAAAATTGACATGCAAGACTTACGGAAGTAAAGCATAAAATGCAATACTTGAATTAAAAAAAATATAAATCGTATAAAAAGATATAAAGTGATATAAAATTAAATTTATTTAAATCTACTTTAAGTAGATTTATATCCACTTGTATTTTAGTTTTACACCCTTTCACATCAATCCTAATGTTGAAGATATGCATATGTCCCGTTTGAATCCAGCTGCCATTTATTTTCTTCTTTCTGAAATTTGAACAGTTTTATATATATATATATATATATATATATATATATATATATATATATATATATTATTTTACTCTCCCAAAACTGTGTAGGGTGACTTGAATTAAAACTATCATAAATTAGACAATAGCAAGCAGCTGATTTAATTTATATATCACAATTATCTTCCGTTTGGTGCTCAAGCACGTGTGCTTATACGTGTTTCACCAGATAATAAATTACTTAATTACATCCATGCACGATGAGATGGGTATTCATTGTCGCGTATATTCCCAGCGAAACTTCAATGTAACTAAAATGGAAAACAACAAATTGCATCCCAATGCCATGGACCCCAATAAGATCATTTGAAATTTAAAACACGTGTTCACACGACTCTCCAGATACCTCTCCTTAATGACTGTCAAAATTTTGGAAGGCCGAAAGATGTTCAATAATTAATATTTAATATTTAATGATCAACAAGTAGTTAGAAGAAACAAAAATAGATTTTTTTTCAAGTATTTGAATATGATTCGAATTTTAGAATAATTATTGTTGAAAGGGTTTTACTATTTATTACTTTCAGCCTGAACATGATTAATCTCAGATCATAAAAAAGATGAGGATACGTGTGTTAACAAAAAAAAATAAAAAAAACTGTTACGACTTGAAGACTGCGACTTTCACTTGATTCTTATACTTTTCTTAGTCTACAAATTTATGGACTAAATTTTTTCTTTTTCATTTTAAGGTTTGTATTCGGTGTCAGTGTAGTTACTACTCTAATTTCACTGATCCTTTATACAATACTTTGTCACACTTCTAAGTTACATCCCAACTCACTGGACAACGTACGTACTGTGTATTAATTAAAGTTTGTACATGTAAACAAGAGATTTACAAAAATGTATACCTTAAAGTAACGAAGTGGATTCGCAGGATAATGGCCAGTGCCAAACCTGTATACCGTCTCCGAAGGCCCACTTAAAGGCTCTCATAGCAGATTGTAACTTCAATAATCTGAAAAGAGATGAAATTAAGTGGGGTGAGCAAAGCCACGGCTCAGTAAGATACTAATATAAATACAAGAGTAGGATTATACTGTCTTAAACCGCAATGCTTAAAACCTGCAAGTTTGCAATTACAGTTAATCCTTTTTCATCGATAACATCTCATTATCTCAATTCTTGTCATCTGTCTGTCACTTATACTTTTAAACAAATCATCATTTTCACTTTTCAGTTTTCTCATCCTTACACTATAGTGCATCGCACAACAATATGTCGTGTCAAATTTGAATGTCATATACTATTAATCCATACTTTCTTCAATCTCAGAGTACATCATGTCCAATTGAGATATCATATCAAGTCACTTTATGTTTCATAATCGTACTCCTGTATTCTATCATCTCATATCACTTTTCGTATAGAGAAATCATGATCACGGTGGTACGATGTCATAATCCTCTTCGTATAAATTCTATATTCATGTATCATATCATATCATATCATGACATCATGTAGACGAAATATCGTTACCACCAAGTTATGATACTCCTCATATACTCTTCATGTTTTTGTACAAGACACTAATAATTAGTAAGCAGCTTGTGTAACTTCACTGTATAAACTGCTATCATTTCAAATCATATCATATATACTTCAGAACATGCTCAACATATAACTTTCAATTCATTTCATAATTACTTTCAAAACATGATCGATGCATGTACAATTGCAAATCATGTATTCGTTTTTAGAGCATGTCTGAAACATGTATTTTCAAAACATTTTTCATATAGTGTAAGTCATATCAGGTCTAGAGTTCATATTAAATCAAACTACACTCTAGACCGCATATCATATCATGTTCGACACAAAATCATATACAAATCATATAGGTGTCAAAATCATATATCATGTACTTTTAAAACTTGTTTAAAACATATACAGTTTCATGTACTATATAAATCATGTCAAGTCTAGAGTTCATATCAACAAAGTCATACTCTAGACTTCATATCATATCGGTTAGAGACTAGGCTAGATCTCTATCATCTCTATCAATAAAACCTAAATCACTGTAGCTAGCAGTGAAAATCATGTCATCGTCCCCTGGAAACCAACTAGGGCGCTATCTATGGCCATAGACCTCATCTCTCTCAGCCCCACTGATCAGGCGTGACTGAGACCTGTCCACGACTATTGTCGGACAAGCATCTCTGCCTAATGAGCAAAGCTCCAATTAGGAGGTTTCCAATATGCTTTATTGAATTTAATTCTTTTAAGGTGCTTACAGTATCATAAAACATTTAAATCTTTATCTTTTCATGTCAAAATCATGTAAAGCATATGGTAAAATTCTTTAAGATGATTCATATATAAAAATATATATACCATATACTTTCTTTTTAAAACTATTCTATACTTTTTAGCATTCATATAACTGTTATTATAACATCTGAAGTTGTAGCAAGTTATGCTTAAAAGTGATGCCATAAAACTATTTCAGTATGCAACTTCAGTAATATTTTCATTTAATACAGTGAAACAATTCATCTAAATTATCACCATCAATCTTTCAATTTTCAAAAATTTTCTTTTTATCAAATCAGTAGATCCGTATTCAATTCATTCAATATTCGATTCATTTGGATATTCAAATTGTTCAGTATTCAATTCATTCGGAAATCAAATCACTTGGCATCAAACCATTCGATATTCAATATCTTTTCTCAATCGTCATCGACCATAATAATCATTTTTACATCTCATCATCAATATTAGGATCGCATCATTAGTATGAATCCTGTTAGTATCTATGAGCATTTAAATACTATGTTTCTATGTAGCCATGAAGGTACTGCAATTATGCAATAACAATATCATCATTCGATATCTATTCCAGAATCGACATCGAGGATAACAGAACCACAAGATCGATAGTCGCTTATCAAATTCATCTATGGTTTGACCCATTGGCACACGTTCATAATTTCCGACTTGAGGTTCAATTTCATTCACTATCACAAAACTAGATCACAATCCTCAAATCAATTTTTCATATGGCCTGTATAATTTAATATTGAACTTATGCAATCGTCAATCTTATTATTCAAGGCCTATTCTATGGTTATAAGCAAAATCATATATTCATATATTTTCATCACTCATTTATTTGAATCTATAAATGATCGGATTGTGTCGTAATTCAACCTCAATGTCAATAAAGTTATGTATACTCAAATCATATATTCGTTATGACTCAATATCATAGCCATCCATTATGTACCACAGTATTGATACAAAGACCCATACCACTAGTGTAGGTTCGCTGATTATCTCATGTATATCCGACAATTCAATGTAATACTATGAAATTCTTTCAACACCGACCTCTTGAATTATTCACGTCATCACATTCGGAACTACTTTAAGATCAAGAGATCAATTCGATAAATTCTAAAATCATTACTCCATTAATAGTTCCACAATTCAATCGCTCGACCATCGAAAATTCAACTGCGATCTTCTCTTATAAGCTATATCATATAATCATCATTACTTTCCTCAATACTCCAACCAATCGATATTCCACCTCAATGGCAACTTGAATAACCATTTTGTGATATTAAGATTACTTGATTCATCGATTCTATAAGGTTTAAACTATATAATTCATAACGTTATCATACTCAACGATCTATCTTCTCATCGAGTTCGATATCAACTTTTCCAGTAATACCATAAAGTCCTTTCAATGTTTATTTTCAATAATTATTTCCAAGATTCCATTTATGTGGGAAACTTAATCTTTTTCCTCAAATATTTTCCTAAAATTTCGGCAGCATAACGGCTTAATTTTTACTAAACCTCCTGCAAGGAAACTACAATTTATAACTACAGCCGTTGATTCTCACAATTTCTTTATCTCTTACTAAGACCCCCACCATCAGTTGTGGGTCTTCTTAGCATTTAACAATCATTTCAATAATGCATCATATATAAAAAATCATAATCCCAAATTATACAATATAAAGCTACTAATGCTTTATAAAAGTATCTTACCTTTCTTGCTCCCGAGCCTAGCCGAAGTTCGCTATTTGCCTCATTTCCATGCTGCCACAAGTCAAACAATTTACATATATCGTTTAGAAAATCATTTGGCGATTCCATAAATTCAAAGGGAACAAATAATGAAATCTTTCGGTTCCTTACCAATTCTTTTTCTTTTCTTTCCTTCATTTTCTTTTCTTTCCTTCATTTTCTTCTCTTTCTCTTTTATTTTCTTGTCCTCTTTCTTCTTCTTTTCTTCTCCTCTTTCTTTTTCTTTTCTTCTTTTTCCTTTTTCCTTTCTCCTTTCTTTTTCTTTTTTTTCTGGTCTGAACCGGGTCGGGTCGGGTCGGGTTGGTCGGTTCAGTTTTTTGCTTGGCCGGTTCAGCTTCTGCTGGCCGATTCGATCACCGGCGGCCACCCATTCTGGCGGTTCGGCCACTCCTCAGCATCCCGTAGTTGCCACGAAGCCGGACCTGGCCTCCATTTCTCGAGCGACGGTGCTGGCGGTGGCGAATCTGGAGGTGGCTTTTTGGCTCCTTTCTCTTCTTCTTTTCTCCCTCTTTTCTCCTCCTCCTTCACCGCCGGCTATCCCTTTCACTTGGCTTGACCTCGCCGGCGTCGAAGGCAGCGGCGGCGGCATCTGGATGGGCCGGCATTGCCTTTTTCCTTATTCCTTTCTTCTTTTCCTTTCCTCTTCTGTTTCCGTTCGTTTCTCTTCTCCTTTTTCTTTCACGCCGTCGGCGTCAGCTTCCTCTCCTCGGCTCGTCGGCGGCATCGCTGCCTCTTCCTCTTCCCGGCGTCGGCCTGCTCTTCTGTTTTTATTTAGGTTTTCTCCTCTGTTTTGCAACAGAGGAGAAACACAATAGGGAATTGGGTTATTACCAATTCCCATATTTTTTTATATATTTTTTTATTATTATATATATAATTATGTTCATATAATTATATATATAATTACTATATTAGATATATATTAATATATATAATTTGTATAAACCATATATATACTTAATTTAAAATACTATACATATATTTCATATATATTATATTTATATATATATAAATAAATATTTCATATAAACAATTTATATATATACTTTATTTTAAAATACTATACATATATATTTTATATATGTATATCATATATACGTAAATGTATAATAAAATACATACGTATTCATTCTATGATATAAAATAGTATTTCAACATATGATATGTACATATATTTCATATATGAATGTATATATTTGTTTAAAAATATATTTATATAATAACCTTATATAAATATATAAAATTACATATTTTTATTTCTTATTAAATTTGGATTTCTTTATATCCAAATTTATTTTCTCCATTTTCATTTCTTATTTAATCTCGATTTCAATTTGTCCCAATCAAATTCTCCGGATACCTAATATTTATTTGGAAATTCTCGGTTTTCACAAAAACACTTGATTTATGTTACATTATTTAAATAAGCTTTTATATTTTTTTACGGGTCTGTTTCGTCCAGCTGAAACTGTCATAAAAAGTGCCATTCGAGTATAGCTTTTATAAAAGTACTATTAAAAGAAGTTCAATTAGCGTTTAACAAACCTAATATAAAAGTATTGTAAAATGTTAAAAACTATTTTATAGAATTTTTCTACATTTTTAATAAATGTAAAAAATGAAACAATAAACTTTATTAAATTAAATTAAAAGTTTTTAAGTTAACAAATAAATAAAACAAAATAAAAAATTTGCTAATTAAACTAAAAATGAAATAAAAATAAAAATGGCACAAAATAAGTAAATAATTTTGAAATAATATGAATCCTTTTTTATAATTTTGTAAATTATTGAAAAACAAAGTGCAAATGTAAAAAAAATTTAGCACTTTTTGGAAAAGTTTCAATTTATAGCTTCATAAAAAATCTTAAATCTGCTTTCCGCATAAGCTAAAATTTTTAAAGTTTTAAAAACCAAACACCTGGCTTCTACTTCTAGAATAGATAAGCTCTTTCATAAGCTAGGCCAAACATGCGTACTACATCTAGATAAGTCCTTAACACTATAAGGAAAATGACCTTCAGCGACAGAAGTAACGGAAACAGTTTTATACTTAGCGACAGAATTAGCGATAGAATTTTGTCAGTAACTAGCGATAGAGCGTTTTTTGTCACTAATTCAGTCGCTAAATATGACAGGAAGCTACTGTTCATTTGGTGTCTAAATTAGCGACAGAAATTTCCATAGCTGATGCTTAATGAAGAAAATTTGTTATTTATTTATGTACTTTTTATTTTTTGGGTTTATATATGATGAACTAATAGTATATACTTTCTATACATTGTTAGTTAATCATAAGATGACACCTCATAAATGAGCAAAGTCTAAAAATGTATAGGTTCTTAAAAATAAATTTAAAAATTTTGTTAAAATTTATTTTTAAGGACCTTTATATTAGGTGTAATCTCTTGGTTGACTGATAGTGTATAGAAGTTATACACTGTCAGTGCATCATATATAATCTCTTTTTTTTTTCATAATTTAAGGCATCAGTGATGGAATTTTCCATTGTTAATTCTGTTACTGATACTTTTCAGCGACAGAAAATTTCGTCACTAATTGTTTCTTACAAAAATAAAAATAAAAATTTGGAATTAGTGACGAAAAATTCTATTGCTAATTTCAATTTTTTTGAGTTTTTATCACCTCCGCAAATAGCGGGAAATATTTCAAAATAGCATTAGCGACGGAATTGCTATTGTTAATCCAACGGTAATTCTATCAAAAATTTCTCTGTTATGCGCATCAAATCCTTTATATTTTCTCATATTCTTCATTTTCTCTCCTCTTCATTCCTCGCTATCTTCTTTGCTTGTTTGTCTCTTCATTTTTTTTCTCAGTTTTTCTTCTTCACCCCTCTCTCTTTCTATTTTTTTCCTTTTTTTGTAAATTTACTATGTTTATTTTTCTTTTTTGTCTATGCTATTAATTATTTTTTTATACGATAAACTTTAATACTTATTTTTTTTTTACTTACAAATGATGATGATGATGATGATGATGATGCTGATGAGATGGTGGTGGTGGTGGTGATGATGCTGAAGAGAATGTCTTTTAGTTAATTGAATTTTAAGATAATGTTTTTGTTTCTTTAATAATTTAATTACTTTCATAGATGTTGATAGATTTTTATTTCATTACGTGTGTTTTATAGATTTATGTATACATATTATGTTTATTTTAGATGTTTTATATTTGTGGATTTAAATGTTTTAAGTGTTTCTCCCTTTCTCTCTATTTATATAAATATATATAATTTGTTCCAAAAATTCCAGAATACATTTTTTGACGAAATTCATAGGAATTAGCAACAAAATTTGTCAAATTAGTGAAAAATTCATCACATTAGCAACGAAATTTTTGTCGGTAATGCCCTTTAGTGAAAGAATATTTGTTGAATTAACAAAAATAATAAACTATCAGTGATAGAACTTCCATCGTTGATGCCTTTTAGCGACAAATTTTTTTATAAAATAAAAAATAAATAAACTATTAGCTATAGAAATTTTTGTCGTTGTTGCCATTTAGCGAAGGATTTTTTTTATAAAATAAAAAATAAACTATCAACGGCGGAATTTTTGTCGCTAATTCCCTTTAATGGCGGATTTTCATGTAAGTTAAAAGACCAAACAATGTTAATAAGCCCTTAAACTTTCATATGTATCCAGATAAACCCCTAACCTTTGATTTATACCTAAATGAGCCCTTAACATAAATCAATCTTTTATAAGAGTGAGCAATTAGTTTTTTTCAGTTGGGTTTAGAACCCAACTTCATACATAAAAAGGATTGGTTAAATAGAATGTATTATATAATATTTAGTTATTTATATTATTATTTAAAAAAGTCAATTAATTTAGTCGGTTTAATTCATAATTTTAGATATCGACTTAATTGAATAAACTGATTTATAAAAAAAAACTTAAACTAAGAAGGCACTTACTTGAACCAAATTAACCAAATTTCAATCAGTTAAGTCAATTTAAATTAGATTTTATTTAGAAGTAGTCTTTTATTTGAAATAATGACTTATTTAAATACAAATCAAAACAAAATTACTTATTAAAGTACAATAATAGTATAGGGACTTATTTTAAAAAAAATGTAAAATAGTTCAAAAGCTTTTTTAATATTTTAGTAATTTTGGAATTATTTTCTCATGAGCTCACCAACCTCCAAACAATGAAAAGCTACCACTTATAATTTAAATGGACAAGGACCAGAAAAATTAATGTTGGTCACATTTTTTTCCGATAGATTAATGTTTTCTTTTATGTTATCAATTATCATGCTCAAAAATAAGAAGAATTTGAGAATAATTCCATTTCTTTGGCAATTCAAGAACCATAAATTAAGCGTATAAATGAAAGTAGGTTTATGCATACATCGCATTAACTAAATACTTGAGCAACGTTTATGCATAGTTAAAAGTAGGTTTGAGCTACTCCAATTTCAAAGCAGACAGAGAATCGCATTCATATATTCATACATTGTAACTTATGTTTTCACGCTTTATATATATAAGCGTTATTGCTCGTTTGCTTTGCAATTTTATTGCATGCTATAAAATTTGGGTTTAAAGTCAAGCAATGTGACGTCCCAAAGTTATGAAATGCGAATCAATTTGTTTCCTTATAGTTTGTCATTCGCTCAGTGTAATCCTGCACGTCAAGTAGTTTACTACCTGACCTAATTTAATGCTATCACCTAAGGTCCTAGTCAAAACATAATCATATTATTCATCTAGTAATCACCATAAACCACAAATCATAGCTTCCACTCACAACAAATAATATATAAGTAAAGACTTGTATTAAGCATTGAATTTATTCTCTCACCCGAAAGGGTCTTTTTTCAAATTATGAATGCCTATTTGTCTCAATCACATCACAATCTATCAAATTGCCAAGAAATTGTCGAAAAATAAAATTATTTACTTCCTCAAAATATATACTTAGCAAATAATATCAAATATAAACAATTCTTTTTAATAAGCATAACATCTAAGTAATGCCGCACGTATAAGCTCTTCCAATATTCAAGGTTGAAGAATATTGGCCTCTTCTTTCAAATATTTGTTGTTGCATTCCTAGAGTCTTTCTTTGAAACCATCTTCATTTTCCCCATGGTAAACTTATTCCCATTAAGTTTCAACGAAATTTATTCTTCACTTAATGCCTTAGGTGCTAACTTTAACTTCTTATTACCATTAAATACCATTTTTTGTTTCCTATAAGGATGATGCCTTGGCAAGAATTTTCTGTGACCTTTAAATGACATCTTTTTACTCTGTTTCAACCTTTGTGAATGAGTTTGATTCACACATCTTGGACAAGCATAATAACCTTGGATAGCACACCATATGTAGGAAAATCACTAATTGTCCAAAGCAACATAGTTTTTAAAGTAAATGTCTTTCAACGATATGTGACAAAGATTTCAACACTATCATCAAACAATAGCTTCAAATCGTCCACCAGTGGTGCCAAATAAACATCGATATTATTCCTAAGTTGTTTAGGGCCTAATATCAATAAAATTAATATCATAAACTTCCTTTTCATACATAACCATGGTGGGAGATTTTATATTACCATTTACGACTAGCCAACAATTGTAAGTACTACTAAGAGTTTTATATGGTTTTATCCCATCAACTAAAATGGCTAGTCAAAGATTTTTTAGGTCAGCCATTGATAATCTACTAATGTCCATGATGGCATATCCGCAGGATAATGTTGAAGTCCATCGATTCTCTCATTCATGCCATGTCAAATCTTGATCTATTTGTTTTGTACCAAACATTTTATAAAATCTTGGTAAGGAGGGAAATACTATAAAACTTTGGTTGGCACACATCGTTTCTTGACACTTGCATATACATTCACCTTTCATCTAGATTCATTAGATGTAAGGCATTTTTCTACATCCTCATACTCCTTTGTATACATTATGTAACCACTCAAATAATGTATGAATCTTTTCATCATCCATTCCTTGTAAAGACGATG
Source organism: Heritiera fomes (assembly GCA_032173925.1). Taxonomy (NCBI): domain Eukaryota; kingdom Viridiplantae; phylum Streptophyta; class Magnoliopsida; order Malvales; family Malvaceae; genus Heritiera; species Heritiera fomes. The sequence goes on along the minus strand of JAPDPM010000015.1, from coordinate 11,833,098 downwards.
TCTTTTTAGCCTTAAACATTGATGAAGAAAACTGACTACATTCTAAAAACATTTTTACTAGTAGGCAAGGTAAATCTTAAAAACTTTTGATTGCTCCACTCATGTCTTGCTTTTAAGTTTTACCCTTGACAAACACAAATAACCTTGTAAATTTGTTATAACCTAAATACAATTGCCTCTTTTCATCATTAAACAACTGGTAAAGTTTTTTAAGATTATCTAAACAACAACCATGTGCAAATTGTACCATTTCTATAGTTTCATCAAGTGACTTGAAACTCATTTCATCATGTAACGTTCTCGTCACTACACATTAGCTTATAACTTTTTCTTTCACATAAACTTGATTAGACTTGTTCGTCAATGTCATTCCTTATTTCTTTTGATGATTAGTATTAATTTGCTCATCAACTTCAAGTGAAACATAATTATTATATTTATATATACATCATTCCAAAGCACAGGATCTTACACATCTTACGTAACCTAAATCCCCAACATGATTATAGACATCACTGTAGTATTGTACTGTATAATAGCTGAATTATATGTCACTTAAGTATACCTTCAGTAATGATTGAGAAGCGTGTCTCGAAGGAACACTTCCAAGATCCAAAGATAGGCTCTTCTATTGAGAGCGAGGGATCACTTCAGGTAGTGTGAAAAATAGTTGTAAAAGAGTGAGTTTATGCTCAGTAAGAAATGTATGTAAAAGAGTGTATTATGCCTCTATATGCAGTTTTCCTGCTTGGCTCTATAATGTCATGTAAAATCAGTATAAAACATATATCATATACTTCTTTCAAATAACATATGCAAACCTACATCATATACTTCTTTCAAATTATCATATAGAAGTAATTCAATTACTTTCGATTTCTTTATTCTTTTGAAATCGCATATACAGATATCATTCAAATAACATGGAGACTTTGCATTTTAACGAAATTATGCACTGGATAAACAGGTGGTGTACCCCCGTAAGGGCCAGGAATCCTCCCCTAGCCAATATATTTAACAAAGACAATTTGGCCAAACGTCGATAGGCCAAGATGAACACTAGTCAGGTGACATAAGTGGCACTGAGAGCCGGACTAGGGCTCCTCAGTCAAGTACATATACAGAAGTGCATAATCATCAAGTACTTTATAGTCTCAAAACATTTGTCATATAGCTTTTTGCATTGACAATCATACTTTTCTAAAATAGGCTTTAAAACCTCTTTTTCAAAGGGGGTGTAGGACAGTCGGTTGCTATTACATATCTTACTTTATCAAAATTATTTTCTTTTAAAATTTCAATATTTCAAAATTCTGAAAACACATGGGGCAGTTGACTGGTTTTGAAACAGAATGCTTTTCAAGAAAAAGGCAGTCGACTAGTTTCTCAAACAGAATGCTTTTTCAAGTAAATAGCAGTCGATTGGTTTGAGACAGAATGCTTTCTGGAAAATAGCAGTCGACTGGCTTATATAGCAATCGACTGGTTTTCATCGGTTTTCGAAAATCTACGCTTTGGTTGTCTCTAGGCAGTCGGCTACTCCTAGCATTTTGGTAACTAGGAGTAAAACCCGAAATTTAACCTTCCTACACTTAAACCAACCGGTACTTCTTTCCAAAACACTTAAAAACATGCGGACATAGTCACCCTACGTCCGTTACATAAATTCCTTACCTCGATTAACTTCCAAAGTGCAAATCACTTGGTTGCACCAATGATTTCCTCTTCACTTCTTCAAAGCTGTAATAGCATAACAATTTCAAACCCTTAAGAAACCTTTATAAATATACTATACCCACTCAATATAGCTCTAAACCATGGACAAAATCAACTAACACCATTTAAATCTCTTACTTTTGCTAGTCACCAAAATAACTGAATTTTAGATCTCCTCAATCCCTTTGATTCAGCCTTTCATATTAAAAGTATAGCTTTAGCTAGTGATGAGGAGCGTTTTTCGTTAAGGGAGCTTAATGATTCGATGACAGGATCTTGGTCTTTGGCAAGGTGAATGGTAATGGAATTTAGAAGAAATTGAGGGAACGAGAGGAAGAGAGGATTGGGGCTGTCGACTTGGAAAGGGAGAAGATGACAAGCTTCCTTGCATTTAATGCTCCTTTATCTCTTAATCATCCCAGCCATTAATACATTGACCATTTAATTTTTTTTGACCATTAATTTCTCTTCCATTCATATGCCACATGTCTTTAGTTACACTAAATTTCTGATATTAATTCTTTTCATACTCCAATATTCTTACAATATCAATTTAATTCCTTGACTATTTGACCATCAATTGCATTATCCCTTCCATGTCCCATATATCAATTATACTTCAGATTTCTCATATTTATTTAATTCTTCTTAGTTGAAATACTTTACAATCATGAGGAATTTACATGAAATTGGGAGATTTCACACATCAGTTTTGAATTCTACTTCTTTACTAATATATGCAGATGATTCATTTTTCTTAGTTTCCCTAAGAAAAGTTTAAGTGGTATAACTATGATTGACACCATTACAATAAATGTGACCTCTAACATCCCAAATCTTCCACAAATTCATATTCCCACACTTATTACATATTCCAAGCCATTTTGCATTTTTTGAAGCAAACTACAAGAACATTTTCACACTTTCCTCATATTTTTTTGATCATTTTTCAACATATTACTAAGATTTGTCCATATTTGTCTATTTACTAGTAAAACATATATTTTTAATATACAACAATTATATCATTCAAGTACAAGCAGATTTTAAAAAATTAAAGAAAATAATTAAATTAATAAATATACAAAACAAACACTAATATGAGGAGGCCAATAATGGGGATGTGAGAACAATAGGAGTGGTCAATCCATAATTAACCATAGTCTTTTGATCAGTAGCATAAGATGGGGCAAGAGGGAGCTTATGAAGTGAAATAGCAATTAGGAATATATTTTTAGAAAGCACGATAAAGAAGCAAAGGAAAATACATATAAACTAAGACTATATTTTTAAGAAAATAGTAATATTTGTATCGAAAGCAAATATAGTATAGATTACAATTCAACATTAACTATAGTCTTTAGTATCTATTTTCTAAAAATAGATAACAATTAAAAACACAAACGTGATTTATATACAATTGATTTTGTTTCAGAAAGTGCATTAAAACGAGAAAAAATAATAAATATGCTTTTTATATAAACGTAATTAGCTCGGTGATGTCTAAAAGGTAAAATTGCAGTTAAGATTTGAAACTATAATTAAAAATATTAGATTGCATGTGCTTTTAGTAAGTGTAGTTAATGTTTTTTACGTAACCATAGTCCCTATGCTTTTTTCGAGTGGACCAAGAATTCTATTCCAATGCAAACTCTTACTGATATATTTATCTCTTAAATAAACTCAATAATCAAGTAATTCTCTGACCAATAGAATTTAATCGAAATCCAAACTAACTTCCAATAGAATTTGAGTTAATATCTAACAAATATTCACATTAACTCAAATTCCACTAAATAATCATATTCAAGAAATCATCTTTTGCATATCTTTGATCCCACAAACAACCTATGACAACAAATCCCTTTAAATCGAATAATCATCTTTGCATTATACTTCACAATTGTTACGAAGATAGTTCTCAAACCATAACTGTGACACCACTAGAGCTTTTCTTTTTATCTTGTGTTCTCCCTCAACAACAAGGCCTTCTTGCTTGTGCCTTATGTCTTCTTATCAATTGTTTGTTTATTCTCTCCTTTGAAAATAGAGCATAATATATTTCATTAAGAGTAAGAGTATCACAACTGTACAACATTGTATCTCTAAAAAGTTGCATATGAAGAAGGCAACAAACATAACAGAACTATTTCTTCATCATACTTAACTGCCATAGTCTCTAAATCAAAAACAATTTTCTTAAAATATATTAAATGATCTCCAAGAGACATACCTTTTGCCATACAATCAGAATATAGTTGTTGCTTCATATGCAATTTGTTTGTCAAATTTTTATCATACACAATTACTCTAATTTCAACCTTAATGCAGAGATAGTTTTCTCTTTTAGGACCTCTTGAAAATTTTGATTGGATAGGTGTGGATGAATTTGAAATAAGGCTTTTTGACTTTTTTGCTTTTTTTTTTACAAACCAAAATGACAACATCTTATCAAACCCTAATAACGCATCATCCAAATCCATCTGCTGATGAAATAGCTTGGATCTTAACTTGCCATAACAAAAACCTTGTGTTGCAATCCAAAAAACGCAGACCGTATTTTAAAGTTGCCATTGTAATAATCAAATCTCACTCTAATACCACATGTTGAGATTTTTAAATCACATACACACACAAGAAAATACTAAATTTAAAGTAATTTGACCTAAGTGCTTACTTTCATGGATGAGAGTGACAAATACCCATTATAAATGTAGAGATAACAAAAAGTACAAAACACTCTAAAACAAGCACTAGTCTAAGGTTCGAAACAAAACTAATGTGTAATGCTTGTATATTTCAACACTTTCCAACATCTCGTACACTTAATGGTCAAAATAACAATTACATCTTACTCATCTCAAGTCACACTCTTAAGGCTAAAACTAGACTTGTACATGGATTAGGTGGCTCGTTTAAACCTAAAGTCTAATCCAATTTTCGAGCAAGCTTTAACAAAAACATTAAGCCTGTTAAATGAGTTTGGGCTTGAAAATTGAGACCCGATAAAAAATCAAGCTATGCTTCGGCTTACCATTTAAAGTTGAAAGCTTGACCTGTTAGTTATATTTTTTTTTTTGCAACTTAGTTAATTTGATATTTGATTAAAATATAATGTTTGTATTTTGTAAATTTTAAAAAGATTTTTGAAGATATTTCAACAATCAAGTAAGAAGGAAGCTAATGAAAAATATATTAATGCATTTTTAATTACATTGGATTTTTTTGTGCAATTTAATTTGAGTTTGTATTTTTTTAAGACTTTAATTTAGATTTTCATGTTTTTATAGTCTTTTTGTAACAATTTATTTGAATTTCTTGCGTAATTCTTATTAATTATTATGTGTATTTTATGTTCTTAGATTTTATTTTATTTTTTAAAAAATTATTAGTATTTGGACTAGTTTGGAGAAACTTAAGCATACTCATTATATGTAAAAATGGTTTAGACAAAAACTTAAGTTTGAAAAGTCTAACCAAGCTAGATTTGAGCTTACCTTCAATCTCTTAATAACCTACTTAAGTTCGGCCCAGTCCATGAGCACCTCTAACTAAAACCCAATTTATATTTGTGAAGTCAAATTATTTAATCACAAAAAAATACTATTCCTATTCAAACTCTCAATGAAAATATTTATCTTTTAAATAAACTAATGAATTAAATAATTCTATAGAATTTCACTGAAATCCAAATTCACTCTCAATAAACTTTGAGTTAGTAACTAGCTGTAACTATCATTTCAACCTGAAAGTAAATTGTAAGAACAGGATTGAATAATAACTCACGAACAATGAGAGCACCAGGTCCACTAAACCAGGCCATTATGAAATGTATAAACCCCGAAATCACTTTCCAAGGTTCATTTAAGTTATATCTCTTTGAGTTCAAGAAAGCAAGGTAAGGACCATATCGCCTCTTGTAAGCCAAAAAAAAGGACCGTACCCTGCTTAATGCGCTGTGCAGAACTTGGGTTTCTGTTTTCCTTCAGTCTTCAATGCAAACAGTAGTTTAGTTTAATTTTTCTTGAGATTATTTGTAGTTGAGTTAGCTTCTGTTATAGCTGCACGGACAATAAGTTCTCACATGTATGGCTTAAATGTGATTGTAATCCAAGTTTAAAATGCCCGCAAATTTTCAAATTGACAGCAGAATCGCCTTCTTTCCTCTGTTTTTTTCCCTGTTCCAAAGGATCTGCTTTGTTCTTTTGCTTTGTGATCATATACCACTTAAAAACAAAACCAGTCTAGGACAAGCTGTATACATTTCTTTTTCTAAGATCATGCTCCATCTTCCAAAAATGTCTGCTTGGAATTGTTTTGAATGTGAACTATAGAGGTTGCAATTTTAAAGACTGACAAAAAACACCAAAGTTTGTGTAGATTGTATTAAACATGGGGCATAATTGTGTCTGAAAACTGGGTTTTGGACGAAGCTTGAGCGAGTTTCTATGTTCTGTTGTTTTTATGCTTCGGGTTGTTGTTGAGTTCGATAAACTAGGATATTTGAGATAGAGAAAGAGAGATGTTGGGATTAAGCAACATGATGGCTGCTCGGTCTAAAGGATGGTGGTTGATATTGACAGGTTTAATATTGATTGGTTTTCTTGTTGTGGATTCAGTGCTCGGGACAGCAGAATCAAGTTTGAGTCACCAAGATTCAAGTTTCAACGAGACTGAAGAGAACAACTATGTTCGGAAAGCATTGAAGTTCTTCGAGCTGAATGGCAAACCACGTTATGAACATGAATGGCCAGTAAGTCCAATTCTTATGTCCCTCCTGAAATCACTCTGTTTGAAGATAGTGTGAGTAACTATGATTTTTGAAATCTTCTTTACAGGACTTGAGATTTGGGTGGAAAATTGTGGTGGGTTCACTAGTTGGATTCATCGGAGCAGCATTTGGCAGCGTTGGAGGTGTGGGGGGAGGGGGCATTTTTGTTCCCATGCTTGCCTTGATTATTGGGTTTGATCCCAAATCATCAACAGCGATATCAAAATGTAAGAATAATCCATTCTTTCCACCATTGAAAACAACTCCGGTGTTTTTCAACATTTCTGCTTCAGCCTATTTTGCTGCGTTGTCAGGTATGATTACTGGTGCAGCAGCTTCAACTGTGTGCTACAATATAAGGCAAAGGCATCCTGCACTGGAATTGCCGCTTATTGACTATGACCTAGCGCTTCTGTTTCAACCGATGTTAGTTCTGGGAATCAGCATTGGAGTTGGTTTCAATGTGATCTTCGCTGATTGGATGATCACAGTTTTGCTGATTATTGTCTTCTTAGGTATCAAACATTTGAATTATGATTTCTTTCATGTTCCATCTTGGGAAGCTTGTTTTCCTCATGGGCTATAACCATGCGCAGGCACGTCAACTAAGTCATTCTGCAAAGGTGTTGAAACATGGAAGAAGGAAACCATACAGAAAGAGGTGGTTATATATATATATATATATATATATATATATATATATATATATATATATATATATATATATATATATATCAGTTAATTTGAATTATGATTCAGCTTATTTCTTGCTCTGCCCTATCTTACTTGTATCTGATTTTCTTAGGAAACTATAAGACCGCTCGAATTAGATGGTGAGTTTTCTTTTTTGGTCCACTTTATCATTTATTGAATTGAATATTGAAATTTATCTGACTAATTTGAAATTTATCAGACATTGCTGATGATGAGGTGGCAATCGAAACTCAACATGAAGTTACTACAAGTGGCGCTCAAAGAGGAAACAAAGAATTAGGAAATTCAAAGGCAAGCCCATGACTAGCTCTATTTTCCATTTTCTTTCTCATCTAAGTCTGCTAACATGTGGAAAACTTTGAACTTCCTTTCTGTTTACTAACTGAATTAGATTGTACAAGTATTTCTGAATGATCATGACTTCCATCTTGTCAGGTGTCTCTTATTCACAATATTCGCTGGAAGGAACTGGGACTTCTCATTGTTGTTTGGATTTTAATCCTTGCTTTACAGATTGCCAAGGTCAATTTCCTTTATAAATTGTGGGCTTTTAACATTCCTGAACTAACAAAAACTAATATGTTTTGGCCACAGAATCATTCAACAACCTGTTCAATACAGTACTGGGTATTAAATGCCTTACAGGTAACTCAAATTTCAAACTCAAGCTATACCCTTGAGGTATTCTTGACTCCTGTCTTATAATTGATAATGCATTGTCTAGATCCCAGTAGCTGTTGGAGTATCTTCATACGAGGTTTTCTGCCTGTACAAAGGAAGGAGAAAATTTGCATCCAGGGGGGATGTTGTCGCAAACTGGCCGGTATACAAGCTTGTTATTTACTGTGCCTTTGGTGTGTTGGCTGGCATTCTTGGTGGGATGCTCGGTCTCGGAGGAGGATTCATTTTGGGACCTCTTTTCCTGGAGATGGGAATCCCCCCTCAGGTGCATATACTATACTATAATCCTTCTCAGAGGTTTCTCTCTGTTACGTCGGTAACAAGTTACAGATTGAAACTTTGTTCTTCGGATTCGAAGTGAATGTCAGATGTAGTATGTGTCTGACACGAAAACATTCATTTTTTTCTAAGTTTTTTCATATATTTAAGAGATTGAACCTCCATTGCACTGAATATGTGACCAACATTAGACTATAGTGTTTATTCATTCATCCGAGGACTGAACTGACCTGTTACAGGTGTCGAGTGCAACGGCCACCTTTGCAATGTTATTTTCATCATCCATGTCAGTGGTTGAATATTATCTTCTGAAAAGATTTCCAATTCCTTATGGTATTCCCTTGCTTGAAAGCGTTATTACAATTTGATATATGATTTGTTCAAAAAATCTCAGAGATACTTATTTGCTGTATTGTTGAACAGCTCTATACCTGGCTATTGTGGCCACAATTGCTGCATTTGTTGGGCAACATGTAGTGGGAAAAGTCATCAAAATGATCGGGAGAGCATCTATAATTGTCTTCATTCTGGCTGGGATGATCTTTGTCAGTGCAATTTCACTAGGTATTTAATTTCCAATCTCTCACATTTTAATTCCTCTGATAAATCTGCCTATTTCTTTATGATATTATTATTGACGGACAAATTTATTTAAATTAAGAAAAAAATGACAAAGGGTTTTTTTTTTCCTCTTTCTGTGAAACAGGGGGTTTAGGCATTGCTAAGATGATCAAAAGAATTGAAAGAAATGAGTATATGGGATTTGATAACATTTGCTCGTATCAGCCTTAGAGGCAATCCGAAGAGTATCTAGAAGAGGAGGAATTAGAATCCCCCTCTCAATACTAATATAATTTCTTTCCTTTAAGTTGCATTACTTGATATTTAGTATTTGGAGCTTGATCTTAATCCAGTTGATTGTTACAATCTCCTTCAGAGATGATTTTTAAAGGTGTGGAGTTTTTTTTTTTTTTTTGCCACTTCGTTTGTACCAAAACATCCCCAATCAATATATTTATTTTTTTTAAGAAAATCATTGTAAAGCTACTCAAAATTTAATTTCTGATTTATGATTAAATTTGTGCTTGCTATTCATCAAAGAGAAATTTTATACGCAACTACAATCATTTTACTTACACAATCATATTTCTCTCTCTCTCTCTCTCTCTCTCTTTTTTAATGTGATTGTATTGAGAAAAATGTGGTTGCAAATAATATTTTTCTTTATCGAATAACAAACTGGGAATCTTGGTTATTTCGCTAAGTTACAAAATTGTCCTTATGGACTATTTAGGTATATTCATATGGCTGATATTTATTGTTACATAAAACGTGGAGAAACAAAAATTTTAGAATATATATCAAATTAAACGTACGATGAAACGTAAGATTCTCGCATTACTAATATTGTATGAAAAAAAAACCAATGTTGTATGAATGAGTTCAACCAAGGACGGTATCCATTGATCAGCAAGTGATTTGAAGAAGTGGAAGTAGACTTGTTCCTTAGGTATTTGAACATAGGATTTATATATGATGTACTGACAGTGTATAGTTTCTATACACTATCAATGTACCAGAGGTTGACACCTCATCAATAGACTCTTATATGCAAATATAAATAAATTTTTTAAATTTGCCCATAAGGGCCTATTGATGAGGTGTCAACCTCTGAAACATTGACAGTGTATAGAAACCATACATTGTCAGTGCATCATATACAAACTCTTGAACATAATTCGAATCTAATAGTAACCACTAGATAGGGTTTTACTGTTTACTACTCCAAACTTAAACATGATTAGTTTTAGACCGTAAAATGGATAAGGTAACTTATGATTACAAAAAAAAAAGACGTATCCATTGAGACATTTTTTTCAGTTTAATCATATTACGTACAGTGATTAATGTTATGGTACCAAACTGATGTTAAAAATTAAAATAGATTAGGCTTCATTCTTAATTAATTAACCTGACCTATTCATACCAACAATAATGACAGAGAAAGCAGCAGGTGCTTACCATTAAACAAGCATTCTTCAATGTATGGCAAAGCAGTTGCTAGGACTGAATTCTTCGATGCATGTCCCATCTTTTTTATTACTTGCATATGGAAGGAGCTTTTGCCTTTTCAATTTCAGATTCAATCGGCTGTATTGAATATAAAATACCACCAACTAGTAAGAGTAATGGCAAAGCCAGGGTTCCTACCATTGCCGCATTACCATTATTCCCATGCTTAGTGTCATGAGCCAACCTTGTATAAGGCTATGACCGGGTAGAGATGCCTAGGGAAAACAGAATCCTTGTAATTAGGAAAGTAGATTCCAAGGATTTAGGAAAAGTGTCCCCTTTTCAAACATTTTAATGGTTACTGGTAGAATTCTTGTAAAAGCTCTTTTGCTACTATAGGGGGTGAGCAGTCGGCAGTTATTGGGCTGTCTCACTAGTTAAGATATTTGCTAGCACTAACCATCTAGGGTTGCCCTCCTGGCCCCGACGATGGTGTGGGAGACTCAACTTTCTTTTGTAATCATTGTAATATCTTCTTCAATTAATAAAACATTTTTTCTTATGGGGTCACCTGTGGTTATGATGGTGTGCACCCTTTATGCCCCGCTATATCATCGTGTGCCTTATAGTAACTTGTGCTTTCTTGTTACTTGTTCAGATTATTGAGATACTTTGGCTGACTTGTGTGGACAAGACCATCCAAGTGCCGTGTGGCTTATTGCTTTAGTATGAAAAAGCTTAGTTCGTGACAAGTGGTATCCGAGCTAGGCAAATCGTGCTAACAACCGAAAGGAAAATGGTGATGACTCGAGGAGTGTCAGACGATTGAATAAGAATTGAGGAGCTTGAGGTCGCAGTATCCGCCTTGAAAGCTCACATGGTCACTAACGACTGATTAGGAGAGATTGAGGCAGCCCAGTGCGAGCTGTCTGATTCTCTAGCCAACTTAGGAGAGGAGACTAGAGAGGCATTGAAGGTGATTCAAAAAGAGTTCGAGGAACTCAAGGCTCAAATCAATATGCTTCAACTAGTTGTGGGCAGGGCTGGTCCAAGCACAACGGATAGGGGAAAAAGAGCTAAAGTGCTGGAACCGTGTCGTTATGAAGGGGCAAGAGATGCAAAAGAGCTTGAGAACTTCTTGTTTGACATCGAACAATACTTTTGGGCAATGCACACAGAATCGGAGGAGGAAAAGGTTGCAATGGCCTCAATGTATCTTGTTGGAGATGCCAAGTTATGGTCGCGTTCAAAGTTTGTTGGCAATAAATGCCCCATCAAAACGTGGATTGATCTAAAGCAAGAGTTAAAGAACCAATTCTTCCCTGAAATTGTAGAATACTTGGCCCGAAGAAAGCTGAGAGAATTGGTCCAAATAGGAACGGTGCGAGAGTTTGTCAGGAGCTTCTCTACCTTGAAGTTGGATATTAGGGACATGTCTAAAAAAGACAAGATGTTCTATTTCCTTAAGGGACTTAAACCTTGGGCTAGGACGGAAATCCAAAGGCAGAAGGTACAAGATGTAGCCATAGCTATGGCTGCCGTTGAACACCTCAACGATTACAATTACAGCTTAAGCAAATGTAAGATCCCTCCTTCAGCTGGTGGTAACTCCAATTATGGGAATGGGGGAAAGATGGCAAGAGTAGATAGATCATCAAGTGGGGGAGCAGATAGGAGGCCGCCCACTAGAGAGACACCCCAACCTAAGACAAACAGCGTCCAAAGTGCCAAGGCAAGACAACCATTAGCGTGCTTCCTTTGTCAGGGACCGCACCGAGTTGCCGAATGTCCCCATAAAGGTGCTTTGAATGCAATAAGGGCTACTTCTCAAGAGCAAGCTCAACCACAGCAAACGATCGAGGATGTTGTAGATGAACCGGCAATGATGGGCTTTATTCGGTTCTTAAATACACTACACTCTCAACTGAACATGATGAAGAAAGAGCCCGAGAAAGGCCTGATGTATGTAGAGTTGGAAATAAATGGGAAGAAAACAAGGGCCATGGTGGACACGGGCGCGACTGACACTTTCATCACTCTAGACGAGGCCAAGAGGTGTGGTCTGAAATTGAATAAAGATTGTGGGCAAACGAAAGCAGTAAACTCACCAGCTTGTGCCATTAGTGGGAGCTCCAAGAACGTGATGACCAAAGTTGGACCTTGGGAAGGAGGCGTGAACTTAATTGTTTCCACCATGGATGACTTTGATGTTGTCTTGGGATTGGACTTCATGATGGTGGCTCAAGCAATTCCGGTTCCCGCTGCCAGTTGCTTGCTATTCTTATGGGAACGTCATGTGTAGTGCTAGCCACAATTCTCCTACGAAGTGGAAAGATCGTTTTAGCTCTACAGTTCAATAAGGGAATTACGAGGGGAGAACCTTCATATGTGGCTATGCCGGTTCACAAAGAAAGGGCAGGGTCGGAGTTAGTGCCAAATGAAGTAAGAATAGTTTTGGAAGAATTTAAAGAGGTGATGCCGGACAAATTGCCTAGGGTCTTACCATCGCGCCGAGCTATAGACCATGAGATCGAACTACTTCTAGGAGTCAAGCCTCCCGTAAAGGGACCCTATCGCATGGCTCCTTCAGAGTTGGTCGAGTTGAGAAAGCAACTAGATGAGTTATTACAAGCTGAGTTCATTAAACCATTTAAGGCTCCCTTTCGGTGCGCCAGTGCTATTCCAAAGAAAACAAGATGGGAGCTTGCGGTTGTGCGTAGATTACAGAGCCTTGAACAAAGTAATGGTGAGGAACAAGTACCCGATTCCCTTAATAACGGACCTCTTTGATTAGTTGAGTCAGGCCAAGTACTTCTCTAAACTTGATCTTAGGTCTGGATACCATTAGGTCACAATCACTGAAAGAGATGAGCCAAAACCACTTGTGTGACACGATATGGTGCGTTTGAATTTTTAGTTATGCCTTTTGGACTAACAAATGCTCCTGCCACATTTTGTACTTTAATGAACTAGGTATTCCATGACTATCTTGATAAGTTCGTGGTCATTTACCTAGGCGACATCCTGGTTTTCAGTTCCACCTTAGAGGAGCATCGAGAACGTTTGAGGCTTGTATTCAAGAGGCTCCAAGAAAATCAGTTATATGTAAAAAGAGAGAAATATTGTTTTGCTCATACTCGAATCCATTTCTTGGGCCATATTGTGGAACAGGGTCACATTCGGATGGATATGGAGAAGGTCAAAGCCATTAAGGAGTGGGCGACCCCGAAAAATGTCAAAGAACTACGCTCTTTTCTTAGGTTGGCCAACTATTATAGAAAATTTGTGAAGGGATACTTTCGACGAATAACGGCCCTCACCGAATTACTAAAAAAGGATAAGAAGTGGTGTTAGACGACAGAGTGTCATCAAGCCTTCGAGGGTCTAAAACTAGCTTTGATGGAAGATCTGGTCTTAGTCCTCCCCGATCTTGGAAAACCATTTGAAGTACAAACAGATGCTTCAGATTTTGCTATTAGGGGAGTACTGTTACAAGAGGGGCACCCGGTTGCTTTCGAGAGTCGCAAGTTAAAGGAAGCAGAAAGAAGATACACCGCCCAAGAGAAGGAACTTTTAGCAGTAATCCATTGTTTAAGGGCGTGGCGACATTACCTTCTTGGGTCAAAATTTGTTGTTAAGACAGATAACACTGCAGTTAGCCATTTCCTCACTCAACCCAAGCTCACGGCCAAGCAGGCGAGATGGCAAGAATTCTTAGCAGAGTTTGATTTTTCCTTTGAATACAAGACGGGGAGCTCTAATCAAGTACCTAATGCATTGAGCCGACAAGCGAAATTGGCAGGACTTAAGAGAATTGCTCCTATGTTGGCTACTATGGTGACCACAAATATTCGCAAGCTAATCGAAGAGAACTTGAATAAAGACCCACAAGCCAAGTCCATAATGAAGATGGTGGAAGAAGGGAAGTCGAAGTACTTTTGGGTGGAGAACGGAGTGTTGCTGACAAAAGGCCCCAAATTGTTTGTAACTAGAGCAGGAAATCTGAGGCAAATGTTGATGCGAGAGTGCCATGATACCCCTTGGGCAGGCCATCCGGGTTGGCAGTGCACTCTTGCTTTACTAAAACAGGGCTATTATTGGCCACATATGAAACAGGATGTGATAGATTACACCAAGACGTGCCTCGTTTGCCAACAAGATAAAGTCGAAAGAAAGAAGCAAGCTGGATTATCTGAACCATTACCCGTGCCTACCAGACCATGGGAAAGCATTTCTCTTGATTTCATAACTGGCCTCACTAGAGTTGGTGATCTTGGGTCCATCTTAGTGGTGATTAATCGTTTTTCAAAGTATGCCACATTCATCCCAGCTCAAAAGTACTGCACTGCGGAAGACACTGCTCATCTTATCTTCAATCATGTAGTGAAGTATTGGGGTATTCCACAGAACATTGTTAGTGACATGGATCAAAGATTTACAAGATCATTTTGGAGAGAACTCTTCAATATACTGGGGTCCTAATTGAACATCTCATCTAGTTACCATCCTCAAACTGATGGACAAACAGAGCGTTTCAACGGGTTGTTAGAGGAATATTTAAGACACTTCGTACAAGCTAATCAAAAGAATTGGCCGCCGCTATTGGATGTGGCCCAATTGTGTTTTAATTCTCAAAAGAGCTTAGTGACTAACAAAAGTCCCTTCAAAGTGGTCATGGGACATGTAACAGTCTGAGTGTACATTTTTACACAATATTTATTAGTAGTTTACACATTTTTACCGGTTAGGCTGTCTGTGATGCCTTTAACACTTGATCCTTAACAGTAATAAATGGTGAACATTTATTTAATAAATTCGGGATATATAAAAATTTTTTTACAATATTCCATACACTTTACATCCCCTGTTTCTATTTTACAATAATGTAGTACTGTATACCAGTGTCTGAATATATAAGAGAAGTGACTGTACCTTTAAATTTCAATGCGCTTTGTCCCAGTGGGCTACTCACAGCTATAATTATCCGAGGAAGCCATCAAATAATCCTCGTTATAAATCTGAAAATTTTGAAAGTAAAGGGTGAGCGAACCACTTGCTTAGTAAAGGAGTCGTATGCTACTTGATATAATGAAATTTATATGCTGAAAAATATTTATTTTACCATAAATCTAAATGGAATAAATCATTTAATTTTCACAACTTCAGTAACAGTTTAAAACACGTGACAGTACAGTGGTAAAACAGTAGTTACGGTAAACAATCTTTTCAGTACAGTAGCTTATAAATATCCAAATCACTGGACAACAGTTCAGTAATTATTTCTATTTTAGAAATAATTTTTAAAGTATTCTTCCTCAATAACAGTAAATTTCCTTTCAGTTCAGTAAACAGTATTCCGTATAATTCAGTTCAGTAAACAGTAATCAGTAGATTTCAGTTCAGTAAATAGTAATCAGTAGCTACTAGTTTAGTAAACAGTAATTAGTAGCTTTCAGTTCAGTAAACAGAAAATCAGTAGCTCCCAGTTCAGTAAACAGTATTTCCCAGTGAAGTATAGTAAAACAGGATTCAGTAAATCCCTTCAGTAAACAGTAATCAGTAAGTTGAGACTAGGCATTACCCTACAATTAAATATTGCTATCATCGTCCACTAATGGACACGGTAATCATCCCCGAAGGGACATAGTAACAGTATACAGTGAGATCTATGGTTATGATCTATACGATGTCCTCGGTGTACACTTGCCAAGTGACATCCGAGACGCTGATGACTAGCGGGTCAATCAGCCACGTGATAGTAACAGTAACAATATGATGCATGAAACTCGGGGCCTAAGGCTCAAAACAGTATAAAAACTGTACCATAGCCTTCATGGATCTTATTCAAAATAGTTTGAAATATTTCATGTTTGTCCATAAGGCTCTCACATTTTCATATATCATCACCTTTATGGAATTTATAAAATAAATAAAATCATCACTTAATTCCATAAAGGTATAAAATCATTCATTTTCTCATAAAAATACCTTTAAGGAAATCTCATGAATCAAATCATTTATTTAAGTAATTATTTCCAAAAAAGGTATTTATTTCTCATTTTCACATACCGTAAATCAGTCAGTAAATATTCATGTATTAAGTGAGAACACAATCAATATTCATTTTGAAAATTTAATATCATATAAAACATATTTAGTTTCTCACTTTAATGAAAATATAAAACATGAATATTTAATTTTATAACTTTCTCATAATTTCCAATTTATGGAAAATTGGTGGAAATTGTATTCAAAATTTCCCATTTAAATCATTTCATGCATCTAAAATATTTTATAATATTTTAGAATACTTTTGGAAATTTTCCGACAGCATAACAGTTGCGGATTCCTAACCTCCTGCACAAATTCGCAGTATATAAACCAGCTTATCAACCACAATATTGCATGTTTTCAAACCAAATCATTCATCCAATATTCTCATAAAATTTAGCTTAAGAAAACATGCAATTCAGTATATCACTACAACTCACACACTCCTCCCTTACCAATCTTATGAAGTCGAGCTTCCTGGTTACGTTTATCGAATTCCGTCAACTCCGGCTGCAAAATAATTTTATCAAAAATTATTAATATTTTCCATCTTATTTTTAAACCACTAGCACTCATAAAATGCAGCCACTAATATTCCGATACAAGTACAACCAATATAAATTATACTGGTGCTAAAACTCAACTTCCTCATTCTAGCTTCTTTTTCGGTTTTAATTCTACCAATCCTTCTCTTTTAATTTTTATAGTTATTTTCTACCATTAGTCCCAAAATTAATACATCTTTCTTATTCAATTTGTCATGGCCGAAATCTACTTTATGGCCATTTCTTTGATTTTAATTCCTTTTCTTCAATTTATTGTTTCCAATTGAAACATGCTTGTCGACGTGAGCCTTCCTTGTCATCTTCTTGCATGAACCATAAATTTTCTACTCTTTCATGTCTAAACCAAAACCTTCATTCCATAGCCAAATTTCATTTTCAATCTTTCACTATGATTTATTGTTTCAATCTTTAATTCCTTACTCACTTGATCATTTCCTATTGTTTTCTTGCATGAAAACACAAGATACCATTCATTCTCATATCATCCTAACATCCATTATCCATGGAAAATTTTGATCTAGCCAATCTCATGTAAAAAAATTTTCATAAGCTTTATTTACACCTTACACTAAGCTAGAATATAGCTTTGAATCAAAGAAAAACATCAATTTTCAACATATCCTTACCCTTGATCGAATGTTTGTAACTCCATTTTCTGTTTGTCTCTTTCACGTTAGCCCTCCTTCTTCCTAGTTTCTTGATGGTTTTAAGGTGCAAGGAAGGTTTATAGAGGTGGTTAAGTAATTAAATAGCATGAAGATGAAACTTTGTTAAGAGAGAAATGGAAGAAACGGCAGCAAACAGAACCAATATTGAGCAACAAAACAAAACCCGTGGAGCAGCAGGGGATCGGTGATGAGGATGAATATTTTGCTGAAGTTTTTATTTCTTTAAGTTTTCTTTTTATTCAAGACATCCAATAGGAACTTGCCACCTTTTTTACTTATCCATTTTCTCATCATTTTATGTCCAAAATGCATTTAATTGCTGAAGAAATCTGCAGCATAAAGTAACGGTGGAGAGCTTCTTCCATTGTCCCATTTTGACCAAATGCTACCTTTTTTTTGACATTTTTTCTCCGATATAAATTATGCAAGTGGTATTTTCTATTTCTCTTCTTTTTATATTGCTTAAAATGAAATTTTATTGTTTAAAACAATGGCTGAATTTCCTTAAGACTCCAGCTGCAATTCATGGCACCAAGTCAGCAACCAACTAACGTGATATTCACTCTTCTTGGCTGATCGGTTTTGTCATATATGCTACTCTTCTTTAATTGTATCTCAGCCAATAAAAATCCTCTTATTTAGTACCTTTAATATTCCATCTTTTAAGCCATATTTCCTCATATTTTATACTATAAAATTCATAGTCTACCAATTAAAAAAAATTGGAGAAGGACTTGTAACAGCAACATAAGTGGCATACTGTAGTCCATTTTGGCTGCTCTTTCTTGACTTTTCTTTGTCATATTTCAGTCAATAAATCAGCCAATAAAATTCCATTATACATCCACTTAATAACTCCCCTTCATCTAATATTATTTATCAAATTTTTTTCCACCAAAATTGTATCACAATCAATAGCAAACCGTGTACATGCAGCAGCCATGTAAATGGCATGGAAACTACCTCCTTTTTGCTACATGGTTTAAGTTTGTTCCTCTTTTTCTATGTATATTCCATACATCCAAAATACATCACATATAATATAAAATTTTCTTTTCTCTTATTAATATTTTTGTTGATATTTTATGCCATGGAATAACTCTTCCATGCATGATTTTTCTGATTCTTTTTCTTCTCATATTCTATGCTCTTTAATTCATCTTTCCATATTTGTTTCAACTTTATACACTATACTACAATTCATGAATCCAAAAATTCCAAATTGAGAGTAGAAATTCATTCCATCTTTATTTAAATTCCACTAAATAATTAAATTTCACTATCAATAATTCACAAGTATAGTGTACAGTGTAATAAAATCGAGTCTCACAGGATAGCAGCCACGATTACCCCACACCTCTATTGAGCCGTACAAAGGGAAGACCCTTGAGCCTTTAACTTCACCAAAGAGTGGAAGCAGAACACTGAGATTGCTCGAGCTTACTTAGAAAAGGCATCGAAGCGTATGAAGAACTGGGCAAATAAGGGTCGAAGAGCACAACAGTTTAATACTGGTGATTTGGCATTGGTGAGATTAGTGCTTGAGCGGCTTAGATTCTTACGAAAGCGGGATCATCGGTTGGTGCGCAAATATGAAGGTCCAGTAACAATTCTTGACAAGGTGGGACAGTCTTCTTATAAAATCGACCCTCCAAAATGGATGAAAGTACACCCTGTGTTCCATGTAAGCAACCTAAAGCCATTTCACACAAACACAACGGATCCAAGTCGAAGTAGATCAACTAGGGCAGCCATCAGCAAGAAGCCACCTTCAGAGTGTCGAGTTGAAGAGATCTTAGTAGATAGACAAACTGTGGTTTCAAGAAGAACAATCCAAGAGTATCTTGTAAAATGGGAGGGCCTAAGTCCAGAAGAAGTCAGTTGGAAGAGAGAGCACAACCTTAGAGCTTTCAAGCGGAAGATTGAAGAATTTCAGGCCACCAAGTCGATGAGGGCATCGACAGATTGAGTGTGGGAGGATGTCATGAGCCAACCTTGTATAGGGTCATGACCGGGTAAAGGTGCCTAGGGAAAACAGAATCCTTGTAACTAGGAAAGTAGATTCCATGGATTTAGGAAAAGTGTCCCGGTTTCAAGCATTTTAATGGTTACTGGTAGCATTCTTGTAAAAGCTCTTTTGCTATTATAGAGGGTGAGCAGTCGACAGTTGTTGGGCTGTCTCACTACTTAAGGTATGTTGCTAGCACCACCCATCTAGAGCTGCCCTCTTGGCCCCGACAATGGTGTGGGAGACTCAACTTTCTTTTGTAATCATTGTAATATCTTCTTCAATTAATAAAACATTTTCTCTTATGGGGACACTTGTGGTTATGATGGTGTGCACCCTTTATGCCCCGCTATATCATTGTGTTCCTTGTAGTAACTTGTTATTTGCTTGTTACTTGTTTAGATTATTGAGATACTTTGGCTGACTTGTGTGGACGAGACCATCCAAGTGCCGTGGCCTATTGCTTTAGTGTGAAAAAGCTTAGTCCGTGACACTTAGCATGGGCTTTTGGTTTTTGTTGCAAGGAAGATAGAAAGGCAAGCCTTTTCATTTTAGATTTAATGATGAACTTTCAAAGTTCCTGAGATTCTCCACTATTTGCCTTAGTTAAGTACTTCTTACAACAAGATTATGGGATTTTATGGGTTTTAATGAGAACTGTAACCACAATCCAGCTGCTGAGAGCGATGTCACCATTGGTATCATTGGTACTGGAATCTGGCCAGAGTTAGCCAACTTTCAAGATGAAGGTTTTGGTAGAAAGGAATTTGCATAAGTGGCTAAAATTTCACCTGCAAAATGTATGTAGACACCATATTTTGTTATGGTCATCTTGAAGTTATTTAATAATTTGGGCTTAAAGGCTAGTCAAATAAAATTGTAATTGGACCTCTGTAAATGGACTTTAATTGGAATCGAGCCATAATTGCAATTGGATTTTGAATAATGAGCTTAAAACTCCTTGGACTCAAAGGTTTAATGATTTGCTTATTATTTTCTTTTTAGAGGAGAGATCCACTTACACCAGTGTAAAACTAATTAGTTTTACACCTTTTTTTTAACCATTAGAATGATATAAACTTATGGTTGAGATTAATTAGTTTTATAAAGAGAAGAGTGGTTTAATCTCAACCATAAGTTTATAACAATCTAATGGTTAAAAAAAAGTGTAAAACTAATTAGTTTTACACTGGTGTAAGTAGATCTCTCCTCTTCTTTTTATTCATCTTCAATTTATTTATTATTATTTTATCTGTTTATATTTGTTATAATTATCTTGCTATTTCTTTTCAAATAAATAGATAAATAATGATGATAAATTAGGCAGGGATAATAAGAGATAAAAAGCAAATCAACTCAAGCCTAATCTGATAAATCAAGATTCAAAATTCAAAACAAAATCATATTAACACAATTTAAAAATTATAAATGGGGAGAACAATTACAAGGAGAGGGGGGCACGAGAGAGCATACAGAGCAATTGGGAGGAATCACACCAAGTGAATATAGAGCACAGAGAGAGTAAACAGACAGCCATTAGAGATTAAAATACAGGGAAAGAGGAGGGAACAATTTTGGCAGTGGCAAGAATGAAGTTTTGACCACGGGAGGGATCTTTCTGCTGTAGGAGAGTTTTGTTTTACAAACCAGAAACTGTGGCTGCGAGTGATCTACTGTTACGTGGAAAAGGAAGAGCTGCTGCTGTCGCTGTGGTCTTCAATTCACTGCTGCAAGTTTGATACTGAATAGAAATGGTGAAGCAGCTGTGTAACAAAGAGGAAGCAACCCAATGCCACTTTGAAAAAGATTAAGAAAGGAAGCTAAAAGCTCTGCCATCATTGTAACACGTGCACAGGTAATGTAACATTGTTCACTTGTTTTTTGGTTTTAATTCTTCTATTTATTTTATTTGTTAATTTGTAACTATATTTAATGTATTTAAACAATGTCTTTCATTCATCTAATAGGTAAAAGTAATTTTAGTTTAAGTTATTATGGGATTAGTTTAATAATATATTTAGTTTGATTATCCTGCTTAATTTGATTAATAAGATTGCATAGTTTGAATAATATTTTCATTAGTTCGATTAATATAAAAAAAAGATTAGTTACACTAGTTATTTTTATAAAATAAATCATAGGTGAGAAAATAAAATTAAGATTATTTATAAATTTAAATTTGTAACATTCCATAAACTCTTTTGAAAATTGTCTAATAAATAAAAATGAGATGATAATAAATAAAGAATAATTCTGACGATGGAACTCTTAAGTGTCACGAGTGGTTGACATTTCAAGAATTCCTATGTGAGGATGTTTTCCATTAGTTTTACCAGAATGATGAAAAATCCATGAAAGATGTTCAATATTAAAAAATATTAATATATATCTAAAAATTTAATTATTATAAAATTATAATTATTTAATAAAATTAAAATTATTCCGATGATGGAATTCTGAAGTGTCACGAATGATTGACATTTTAGATTTCCTAGGCGAGGATGTTTTCCATGAGTTTCACCAAAATGATGAAAAATTCGTGGAAAATATTCAATATTAAAAAATATTAAAATATATATTTATAAAAATTTTAAAATTATAATTTTTTTAATAAATTAAAATTATTTCGATGATCGAACTCTGGAGTGTCATGAATGGTTGACATCTCAGATTTCCTAGGTGAGGATGTTTTCTATGAGTTTCACCAGAATAATGGAAAATTCATGGAAGATGTTCAATATAAAAAAAATTAAAATATATATTTCTAAAAATTTAATTATTATAAAATTATAATTATTTAATAAATTAAAATTATTCCGATGATAGAATTCAAAGTGTCATGAACGATTAACATTTTTGAAATTTCTATGTGAGAATGATTCCTTTAGGTTTCGCCAGAATGATCGAAAATCTAAAGGTAGTTGTTCAATATATTTATTAAAAAAATAATAATAAAAATAAAAATTAAATTAAGTTAAATTAAATTACACTATATAAGAAATATTAAATACAATAATAAAACTTAGGAAAATATAGCTAATAAAAAAAATCTTAAAAGAAATATTTAATGAATCCGACAACAGAGTCTCTCCAGAAAGACAAATGGGATTTCTGGATACTCTTGAGGTGAGGGAAAAGTTTTTAAGGGTTCCGCCAGAATGATGGAGAGCACTTAAGAATTTGCCCAATATTTAAATAAAAAATTCAATCAAAGACCTTTAAATTAAAGTTCTAAAAATCACAAAACTAATTGGTACAGTTTAAGACGGGCGCCATGAGGGTGCTAATCCTTCCTCATATGTAATTGAACTCCCAAACCCTAAACTTTAAAATATATACAAATCCTTAGAGTCATTTAAGTGGCCAATCACACTTAGGTTAAAAAAGATTGGTGATGACTTCATATGTTTAATGTCTAGCGACCTAGCCCTAGGAAACGTTATGACAATGAAAATAAATTTCTTCCTTAAAAATTCAGATTTACCATCATTGCATTTTAGTGATTCGGCAATGCTTTCAGGTTTCAATCACTTACAAAATTGAAACTAGTGAATGTCAGCTTAAACGAATTGATGATCCAGAAGCTCACCAGTAACTGCCTCTTTGCATATTGTCACGTTGACTAAGGACTTTTGCTACCTTCTAACCCTCCAAGGGCCTTAAAAGCATGAAATTACAGCTCCAGATCTTTATAAATGCATTTTAGATTGTCACAAATTAGTAAGACCGCTGTATAGAATTAGCTTGATCGAGTGCCACAATCTGAGAAATTTGAGTTTGAGTAGTTATAACTTGATTATCGAGAAAGAGTTTCAGGACTCAAATCTCAAAACTACCCTTGCTTGAGAACTTAAACGTGATGTTCTGCAACAGCCTAAGGAGAGTTACCATTTCAAGTCAAAGACTCAAGAAGCCAAATTTTAGTGCATGTGATGCGATAGAGGCTATTCAAATTGATACCTGATGTGGGACGTTTTGGATCAGGCCTATTTTAGTCTTTCATCTCGGAACATCTACCTGGTTAAAATGGGGCCCGTTATACGAAACAAGAATACCCATGATCAAGACAAGCATCCATCGATTCAGATCAGACTCGTCAGGAATGACCCATCAACTCAAGTCAGCGCCTTAAGCGCTGGCCCTTGCTTAACACCATTGTTTACCTCGGGACCAAGGTTCAGCCTTGGGACTAAGCATGCATGAACATTTTGGCGGGAGGATGGCTCAGCTGACCTGTGGTACAGGTAAGCTCTTCCTCGTATTACTATTCGACCACGTATCCGGCCACTAGGCGGTCCTCACCTATAAAAACCATTCGTCCCACTGAGAAAAGGGAGGCTGAAACTACTCCTTCACCTCAGATCCCTTCATTTCTCCTTTAGGGCCATCTTGTGCTTCGACATTTGGCACGCCAGGTAGGGGCTTCCAGCATTTCCCTTAGTCGCGGTCGAGAATGGCCCCCAAAAGGAGAGTGATAGAGAAGGAAGAACCCATGGCACCTCAGCCTCACCAATAAGCCCAAATTACCTTGCTAGAACCAGGAGCTTGGGTACTAATGGAGGATATAGTGAGGTAGATAAAGGAAAAAGAGATGATGCACATGGAAGAGCTAAAGTTGTTGGAAAGCTCACTTCTCACGGAAGATATCGACTGAGCTCAACCTCAAATCAGCTTGGGAATGCCCACTGTTGACACTTACGATGGTACTTCTAACCTTCTTCATCTTTTGAAACTTTTTGTACTAACATTCTTATACCAGGAGTAGATCGTCAAGATGGATAAAAATGAAGAGAACAACCAACTTAAAGCTCAAAAAAGAGCTCACCAAGTTAAAGCTCAAAAAAGAGCTCGTCCAGCTCAAGAAAATGAGCTCGCCAAGTTAAAGCTCAAAAAAGAGCTCGTCCAGCTTAAGAAAATGAGCTCGCCAAGTTAAAGCTAAAAAAAAGAGCTCATCCAGCTTAAGAAAATAAGCTTGCCAAGCCAAAGCTCAAAAAAAAGAGCTCCTCCATCTCAAAAAAATGAGCTCGCCAAGTGAAAGCTAAAACAGAGCTCGTCCAGGAATGAGCTCGCCACTTTGAAAGATCAAGCAAGAGTTTATCAAGCAGTAGAAAAGCGCTCGTCGAACAAAACTCAAGAAAAAGAGTTTATCAAGTTGAAGGTCAATGAAAAGCTCACCTATTGAAAAACTAAGGATGAGCTCGTCAAATATTAAGAAAACAAAGCTCGCCAAGTTAGAGCTCGAAAAAAAAAAGCCCTCGCCAAAATAAAAAGGCTAAAAAAGAGCTCACCAATTTAGGCTGGAGAAAAGACCTCACCAGGATAAAGCTCAAGGAGGTAGGGGCTTCTAGCATTACCTCGGGTCGAATCAGGTCGGCCCGCCCTCAGGTTGGCCCGACAGAGCTCATCTCGATGCACCTCGGGGTCGGATCAGGTCGGCCGCCTAAGCTCACGCGTAGAGCTCATCTCGGTGCACCTCAGGTCGGCCCGTCTAAGCTCACTCGTAGAGCTCATCTTAGTGCACCTCAGGTTAGCCCGCCTAAGCTCACACGTAGAGCTCATCTCGGTGCACCTCGAGTAGAATCAGGTCGGCCCACCTAAGCTCATGCACAGAGCTCATCTTAGTGCACCTCAGGTTGGCCCGACAGAGCTCATCTCGATGCACCTTGAGGTTGGATCAGGTCGGCCCGCCTAAGCTCACGCGTAGAGCTCATCTTGGTGCACCTCAGGTCGGCCCACCTAAGCTTACGCGCAGAGCTCAATCAATGCTCATCAGGTCAGCCCGTCTAAGCTCACGCGTAGAGCTCATCTTGGTGCACCTCAGGTCGGCCCGTCTAAGCTCACTCATAGAGCTCATCTCGGTGCTCCTCTGGTCAAATCAGGTCGGCCCGCCATCAGGTCGGCCCATCTAAGCTCACACGTAGAGCTCATATTGGTGCACCTCAGGTCGACCCGTCTAAGCTCACTCGTAAAGCTCATCTCGGTGCACCTCGGGTCAAATCAGGTCGGCCCATCTAAGCTCACGCGTAGAGCTCATCTTTGTGCACCTCAGGTCGGCCCGTCTAAGCTCACTCGTAGAGCTCATCTCGGTGCACCTCTGGTCGAATCAGGTCGGCCCGCCATCAGGTCGGCCCATCTAAGCTCACACATAGAGCTCATCTTGGTGCACCTCAGGTCAGCCCGTTTAAGCTCACTCGTAGAGCTCATCTCGGTGCAGCTCGGGTCAAATCAGGTCGGCCCGCCTAAGCTCACGTGTAGAACCCAACTCGGTGCACCTTAAGTCAGGCACACGCCCGACTCAAGTCAAGCATGCATGCGAGGTCAGGCGCATTTTGTTCAAATGAAGAGCTAAGAATCGGTTTTCGTCCCAAATATAAAGTACACTTTAACTTTCTAATAAATCCAATTCGGCCAATGCAATTCTAGTTGGGCCAACATAAATCTAGACAAGGCAGAAAAACTTAAATAGCCCAAAACATGGCACCATCCAAATAAACGAAAGTACGTGTTCATTGATCTTAATACAAAAAACTTAAGGAAACTAATATGAAAGTGATAAAAGTCAAACAGCAGCATCATCCATGACCTTGGAACTACCCTCATCAGCTTCCCCTGGGTAGCCGCAACGTTGAACTCGGCACCAATAGCTTCCTTCGCCTTAGGCTCATATTGTACTGTCCTCAGATTCTCCAACGATACTATGGACAAGTCCAGGTTGGGGTACGCGTGACTGACCTCCTAAAGGGCGAGGTCAAAAACACCTCGACACCCCCGCTTATTGCTGACCCGACCTGATAACAGGTTGACACCATATCTTACAGACCGATCTCGTCTCCTGGACCGAGCTTTCAAGACTAACTTCAGGAGGGACAGAATGATGTGGGACGTTTTGGATCAGGCCTATTTTAGTCTTTCATCTCGGAACATCTACCTGGTTAAAATGGGGCCCGTTATACGAAACAAGAATACCCATGATCAAGACAAGCATCCATCGATTCAGATCAGACTCGTCAGGAATGACCCATCAACTCAAGTCAGCGCCTTAAGCGCTGGCCCTTGCTTAACACCATTGTTTACCTCGGGACCAAGGTTCAGCCTTGGGACTAAGCATGCATGAACATTTTGGCGGGAGGATGGCTCAGCTGACCTGTGGTACAGGTAAGCTCTTCCTCGTATTACTATTCGACCACGTATCCGGCCACCAGGCGGTCCTCACCTATAAAAACCATTCGTCCCACTGAGAAAAGGGAGGCTGAAACTACTCCTTCACCTCAAATCCCTTCATTTCTCCTTCAGGGCCATCTTGTGCTTCGACAATACCCTAAATTTGCTTCATTTTCAATACACGGTTGAGCAAATTCCCATTGCTTCAATAAATGAACCATGTCCCTGGGATAATTCTATCAACACAATGAGAGAGCTTGATACATTTTTTTGTTACAAAGTAAATATTTAATAATCGGGAATGGAGGTGAGGTTGCTTGCATTCGAACTCAAGTCTTACAATATGTCATAATTTATATTTAATCACTCGATTAAGAGGTTATATGCTTTGGTGCGTTAAGTTGAACAAGTTTCTTCCAACTTCTAGTCGTGTTCAATGCTTGTCCCTGTGCATTGAGATAGCGGAGGTATGGTTGTTTGTTATATATCCACCTTTTCTTCTCTTTTGGAGCAATTTTATATATTTGCTCTTACCTTGTGCTCTTTCTTTGGCTTTCATGTTGTTATTCTCAATTCTCAATCATTCATTTAACCTCCAAGAGTTTAGACAAAGTTCACCTTCTCCGCCATGTGAAATACAGCGTCTGTATTTTTGCAAAAGTTGCGGCATTGATGGATGCCTATTTCTCCATTTGTTATCCTAAAATATTGTCTATTCAAACAAACTCAGTATATGATCCTGACAATGACAAATTTACGTGGTAACAATTATAACAAGTTCTTCCTTCGCTTGCCTCTTCTACATGGGAGTGCTTCAAAAATTATAATAGTTCGAACCTAAGAAGAATATAAGGAATACATTCTTTAGTTTCTTTTGATTTTATTTTTAATTTTAATTCTTTTCCTGCAGTGGGTTTATTGCAGTTGCACTTGTGGTGCTTTACTTCTATATTCTAATTTTGTTTTATAAACTTATTTGGTACTAATAGTATTTTCAAATTTTCAGACATGAAAATCAAAATAATCAAATTATAATTTACAAGAGAGTTTCTTAACATTCTAGGTATCATTAGTATTTTAGTAAAGTACTCTTTGGACCTGTTTTAATAATTGACATATAGCTAAATCTCTATTTAGTATAATTTCTACTATTCATACTTTGAATTTATATAGTTCAGAAAGAAAATCCAAGCATGGCATACAAGTCATCTATCATCAATCACCAAAAATCAAACTGAAAATAAAACTCAAGTTCTGATCTCAGCTGCTACAATAGTACAATTTCCGCACATATCAATGTGCCAAATTAATATATAATCAAATTACCAAGTGACACACTTTCCAACACCCTAATTATAGGTGGAGGAATCTTTGGAGATAACTTTCATTGCACATGGCCGCTAACTATTGTCACAAGTCAAAATGTATATGGAAACGAGTTCTTAATTCTGATGTTTCTTGATGGGGTGGGGGGCTGCTGTTAAAGTGTTTATGTATTCTTAATTCTGTGGCGGGTGCTGTCAAGTGTTTATTCATTCTTAATTCTGTATTTTCTATAGCTCGTCTTTGGCCACTTGATCTTTGGTTCTCACCTGCTTGTTAATGAATGCCGCTAGTATTTTTGAACCAGATTTTGTTGAAAGTTTGACCTGTGGAGCCAAATGGATCACCATGTCAGATGGTGCTAAAAATAAGGTATACAAATAGAAGTGAGTGAATATGGTGTAAATAATTACCGGACTGTCTTTATTGCCCACTTTGTATAGTAAGAGTGAGGGGTAGTCATCCACCTGGAACAGCAAACAATCACACAAGTACAAACCCTCTGTGTCATCAATTTGTAATTGTAATTTGTAACCAATGTCAAACATAAGTGAAAAAAGATAATAGAATTAACCGACTTTGCTTCTTTCTCACGACACTCAAAAATCACAAAGTATGAGAGCCGACATTCCAGGAGAAAGAAGAATTTCATCAGAAAAGCAAAACGGACGTTTACTTAATACACATTTTTCTCCCTATAGGAGTTTCAATCTCATCCAAGGCATGGAATCATAAATGATCTATATATGGCAAGTAGGAGCGACATCCATGAAATAGGCACAAATGAGGTAGGTAATGGAAATTGACAGTGAAAGTAGTCATTCAAATTTGGCTTGATCTAGGCTGAATGCTCTCCAAGGAATGGTTGAAAAAAAAGGACACATAATACATGATACAGAACATGGTATTGGATTCTCATTAGACAATCAAGCTATCTTTTGGAGGAAAGTCAAAAGAGCATTCATTATTAAGGTGCAGAATACTGACATGAATTCTTACAAAGCATACCTGAAGTTTTGGATGTTCGTTAGCCGAAGCATCAATCTTTGCAAAGACTAGATTATCCAAGCCTTTAAAATGCTTAGCCAATTTCTCTACCTGCTTGCTTGTGGTCTCACAATTGATGCACCATGGTGTATATACCTGTTTTGGAACAATGAAAGTAAGGCTGTTTTAGAATTTAAGTTGTACTTTGTACCAAACTTCTCAATTCTTAATTTAAATTAGCATACATCAGGTGAGATAGTTAAAAAGCTGCAAATTACTACCATCAATCTACACACACACGCACACAGAGCAAGACACTGATGCCATGTGTAGTAAATCCATTCATACCATATTTTTAGTTTTCAAATGGATCTCTAAATGGGATTCTCATTGGTGTAGAAAAATGTAATGTGCATTGAGAAAGCAAAGCATGGAAGGTACAATAGATTGATACCTCTAAAAGAACATTCTTGGGATTGCTCAAGACCAAGTCATCAAATGTCTTTCCCACAACAGCTAGGACACTTGCATTCTTCTGCAAATTTCATAACACATGAGTTTGTTGGGAGTCAAATAAATTAAAATAAATATCAAAATTCAAAATTTCATTAACTTAAAGAGAAGAAAATTATATATATTCATATAAAATCTTTTTGGAAGTCTAGGAAAAGTACGATGGCACTTAGAAGCTATTTGTCCACCTTTCTTGCATTTGTAGCATGATTACAGGAAGCAAAATTATAGAAGCAATGCTAATTTTACTTTGTGCAACTTAGAAGCTACTTGCTACAGGATGGTGGATTCCAGTAATTAAAAAAGAGACACAAAAGCATATATGCAGAAGTCAGTATAAGTTATACTTTCAAAATGAAAACAGCAATGACAAAGTAGCTGTGAGTCTAAATCATATACCAATTAGCATTATCTAAAAGAAATGAGAGAGAACGTAAAATTTGACTCTCACATTATCAGGTATTGGCTGTGATTTGAAGTATGTTGATATAGAACCATGGAGAAGCCCTGAGCAAAACTCCTGCAAAACCCAATTCAGAACAACATATTAGTTTTCTGAATAGATATTCTTTAAAGGTAAAATCTATAGAGCTGAATTGTTACTTCTATGTTGCTTGGGGTTGGATTGGACTGCAACAAGAACTTCGAACTGCCTTTGTTATCAAATGCTGTCACCTATCAGGTATACAGAAATAAATTGCATTAGTTATAGCTTCAGTCAAATTCTAAATAGATGCATTTGCAGTTAAAAATTATTATTTATCAAAAAAAAAAAAAACTGACCAAAGTGTTTTTTGATTCCTCGAGACCAAACAAGGTCAAGAAAGGCTTTGCAAGGTTTTCTTCCATGATGTCTACATAAATAAACATCATCTGCAGCATGAGAAAAAACGTTAAGTTATTTGCACCAAAATCTTCAAACTGACAAATAGTCAAGCCAAATACCTTTCTTATGAACTTTCTTGCAACATCTTGAAGAGGCCCCAGAAGAGTCTTGATATCATCAACTTTTGCAAAGACATAAACCTGATGGATATTAAAAGGCAAATTCACAATGCTACTTTAATTTCCAAGAGGAATGGTGAAAACTAATGGATAACTGTACAAAGGCCAAAATATATAACATAACATAACTACAACAAATGTACAAATCAGAAAACTAACCCAGATTGACTTCCGTATTATTGTCTCGTTCTTAATTAGTTTCCCAGTATATTATTCTTGATTCAGAATTTACTAGTTAACCAAAATTCAAGGATGTAGAAACTGATATTGTAGAGAATGTAGAAATTGATAGGAACATGTTTTTCTGATTTTCTACATAAAAAACTACAGCTTACAGAGAATATAAATAGTTGTAGGCTAAACTAGGAAATCTACGTAAATCCATATATATCCTAGATACCATTTTCAGAAAAGGAAAAGGAATCCTAAATACAGGAAAGTTTTAAATAAAGCCAATCAAGAAAATATTTGGTCAAGATACCAAATCCCTTTATCTTAGGAAATAAATAAAAAATCAATCATATCCAATCTCATAGAATCTGGACTGGATTTCCACACTCCCCCTCAAGTTGGGTAGTAGATGTCAATCATACCCAACTTGGACTTCAAGCTTTCAAAATTGTTTCTAGGAAGGGCCTTGGTGAGAATATCTGCGGTTTGAAGACTAGTTGGCGTGTAGACAAGTCTGACTTGGTCTTCTTCGATTTTCTCTTTGATAAAATGGCGATCAATCTCGATATGCTTGGTCCGATCATGGTGAACTGGGTTCTTGGCAATACTTATGGTTGCTTGGTTGTCACAAAACACCTTCATAGAACTTCCTTTTGAAATCCTCAATTCCTTCAACACCCTTTCAAGCCAAATTCCTTCACAAATCCATGAGACATAGCTCTGAATTCTGCTTCAGCACTACTCCGAGCTACTACTGTCTGCTTCTTGCTTCGCCACGTTACCAAATTACCCCATACGAATGTGCAACATCCGGTGGTTGACCTCCGATCCGTTATAGATCCTGCCCAATATGCATCTGAGAAAACTTCAACATCTCTATTTGAGGTTTTCTTGAAATGTAGTCCTCTGCCTGGGCTTTTCTTTAAGTATCGAAGAATCCGGTAAACTGCTTCCATGTGTGCTTCTGTAGGGTTATTCATAAATCTGCTTACTAGGCTAACAGCAAAACAAATGTCTGGTCTAGTATGTGTCAAATAAATTAGTTTCCCCACAAGCCTTTGGTATCCACCTTTGTCAACTAGAGGACTTTCTTCTTCAACTCCTAACTTGCCATTTGAATCCATAGGAGTATCTGCAGGTTTGCATCCAAGCATCCCTGTTTCCTTAAGAAGATCTAGAACATATTTTCGTTGTGAAATAGAAATCCCATTTCTTGATCGAGCTACTTCCATGCCAAGGAAATACTTGAGCTTTCCTAAGTCTTTTATCTCAAATTCTCTTGCCAAAAGGGTCTTTACCCCAACAATCTCCTCCATGTAGTCCCCTGTAAGAATGATGTCATCCACATAAACGATAAGGATAGCAATCTTGTGATCAAATGAGTGCTTAACAAACATAGTGTGATCGGTTTGGCACTGTGAAAACCCATACTTCTTAACAACCTTTGTTAAGCGATCAAACCAAGCCCGTGGTGATTGTTTGAGGCCATATAGCGACTTACGAAGCTTGCACACTTTACCATTGTTCTCCTGAGAATAAAATCCTGGTGGAATCTCCATGAAGACTCCTTCCTCTAAGTCACCGTTCAAAAATGCATTTTTAACATCTAGTTGATGAAGAGGCCAATCTAGGTTAGCTGCCAAAGATAGCAGCACACGAACTGAGTTTAGCTTGGCCACAGGAGCAAATGTCTCCTCATAGTCAACACCATAAGATTGAGTGAAGCCCTTGGCAACAAGACGAGCTTTGAATCGATTCACGCTTCCATCCGCATTGTGTTTAACTGAAAATATCCACTTGCAACCAACCGGACTCTTTCCTTCGGGAAGTTCTGTAATCACCCACGTGCCATTCTTTTCTAGTGCTTTCATTTCTTCCAAAACAGCAGCCTTCCATTTTGGTTGTTGGAGAGCTTCTTGAATATTGCTTGGAACTTGAACATCTGTTAAAGTGGACACAAACACACGAAAAGCTGGAGATAGGCTCTCATAGGATACAAAGTTGCTAATAGGATGCTGAGTGCATGTCCTTACTCCTTTTCTTATTGCAATAGGTTGGTCAAGATCACTAGAAAAATCACTAGAGATAGGTTCAGTAATTATGTTACCTGCATGCATCTCAGAAACTTCTGGATTTGGTTCTGAATCTTGGTTTTGCTTTGGAGATGTGCGACTCTCTACCTCCTTTTGAGATTTCGGTCTCCTTGAGTAAACAATCATGTCTTTTGTTGCTGTTTCTTTCACAGACTCAGGGTTTTGAGGGCTAAGTTGAGTGTTAGTTATCTCAGGATCAAGAGGTTGGTGGTGGATTTCTGTGAGGATTATAGGTGGACTAGATATTTGGGCTGGTGGACAAGAGATTTGGGCTGGTGGTAAAGGTACTGGTTTAGCAGCAGGTATGGTTTCCCAAAGTTGATATTCTCTCGCACTCTCCCCCTGAATGTCAGCTTTGGTGTAATATGACTGATTCTCAAAAAAGGTTACATCCATAGAATTATAAAATCTTTTGGTTACCGGTGAATAACATTTGTACCCCTTTTGGTTTGGAGAGTAGCCAAGAAATATGCACTTGACTGATTTGGGATCCAATTTACTTCGATGTTGCTAATGTATATGGACCAATGCGGTGCACCCGAACACTTTAGTAGGGATGAATGAGATAATTCGAAGATGAGGGTAGGTTGTAAGGAGCTTTTGGCACGGTGTTTGGAATTGAAGGACACGAGAAGGCATTCTATTTATGAGATAAGTAGCTGTTAAAACTGCTTCTCCCCAAAAATGTTTTGGAACATGAGTGGCAAGCATGAGTGATCGGGCAACCTCCATTAGGTGTCGGTTTTTCCTCTCTGCTATTCCGTTTTGTTGGGGAGTATCCACACATGAGCTTTGATGGACAATTCCCTGATCAAGTAGATAAGCTCCGAGGATAGAGTGGTAATATTCCCTTCCATTGTCGGTTCTAAGCACCTGAATTTTGGTTTGGAATTGAGTCTGGACCATTTTGTTGAAATTCTGAAATATTTGCCCAACCTCAGATTTGTCTTTCATGAGGAACAACCAAGTCACTCGAGTGTGGTCATCTATGAAGCTAACGAACCATCTAGAACCAGTAATATTTGCTATCCTAGATGGTCCCCAAACATCACTGTGAATTATGGAGAATGGATGGGATGGTTTATATGAATGATGTGGGTAAGTATTACGAGGATGCTTGGACAATTGACAAATTTCACATTGGTAATATGAGGGATTTTTTTTTGGAATAATGTGGGAAATAGTTTTTTGAGGTACAAGAAGTTGGGATGACCTAATCGATAGTGCCACAACATGACTTCACTATCTTGATGACTGCTAGAGGTTGAGACTGTGCAAGCATTATTTTGAATTTTCCTCTCAGATTCTTCATCTCTAAGAAGATAGAGTCCCGCACATATCCTAGCGTTGCCAATCTTCTTCCCCGAATCCAAGGCTTGAAATTCACACATATGTGGGAGAAATTTAGTAACACAATTAAGATCTCTCGTAATCTTACTAATAGATAAGAGATTACAATCCAAATTAGGAACATGGAGAACAGAATTAAGCATTATGTCCTTGGAGATAGCAACTGAACCGATACCAGCCACTTTAGATAATGAGCCATCAGCAATACGAACTGTAAAATTTCCAGAACATGGGCTGTATTCATGAAATAAAGATGCATCACCAGTCATATGGTCTGATGCGCTTGAGTCAACGATCCATGCCTTTGAGCTATGACGTTTGACACTTAAAGCGCTTAGAAAATTACCTTTTTGTGCCAAAGTGGCAGTACTCACAATTTCAGGTCTGTTTTGCTGAAGGGACTGATGTGGCATCTCATCAGTAGGTGTCTTCCCATAACTCTCCCTAGCGTGTACAGCCTTCCAAGCGATGTTGCTGATCATGCTCCCTGAGTTTTAAGTCACCTCTGATGTTGTGCTACCGCTCAGCATAGTGGGAGAAGAATCAAACTAAGAATTTTAATGGGTCGTATGCTCTTGATACCATGTAGAAACTGATATTGTAGAGAATGTAGAAATTGATAGAAACATGTTTTTCTGATTTTCTACATAAAAAACTACAGCTTACAGAGAATATAAATAGTTGTAGGCTAAACTAGGAAATCTACGTAAATCCCTATATATCCTAGATACCATTTTCAGAAAAGGAAAAGGAATCCTAAATAAAGGAAAGTTTTAAATAAAACCAATCAGGGAAATATTTGGTCAAGATACCAAATCCCTTTATCTTAGGAAATAAATAAAAAATCAATCATATCCAATCCCATAGAATCTGGACTGGATTTCCACAAAGGACAAACATTTTTCCACCCACTTTGATGCATAGTTTCTAAAATATAACACATATGAAGAGACTCAGTCAAGGCTAATGATGTAATAAAACTACACCAACATGTAAACCATTTTTACATATAGGAACACTTAAGAAAATTCCGATCACTATGCAAATTCTGAGCACTTTACATACAATTCCCACCTGCAACCAATATCCTTCCTCCCATACCAGTGCTCTTTTGTATCCAACTTACAATTTTATTCAGAAAAAGAAACATGAAATAGTTACGTACAGAAATGAAAGAAAATGGAAATCATTAAGGTAGTAAACTATTAATGATATATAATGAGATGAAAGCATAGAAACCTGAAGTTTGATGGGGCCGGAGTAAACTCTGACAGAATTCAGTTCAGACAATTTGGTAACCAGTGGAAACTTGTTGTAGTCCAGAAACTGCAATATGTTATCTGTCTCGTAGGTACCTTCTGTAAAACCAGACAGATATATTATTGAACTTGTCAATGATTCTGATTGACTGATGTAACTGTAAGGAAACAAAAATAAAATAAAATAAAGCCAAGAACAGAAAAAGCCATAAGTCCCATAATCTTAATTAACTGTCTCATGGTTTTACTCCTCACAATCAGTGAATATTAATTTCAGACTCAAACAATTTGCATATTCACCAAATGTTCAAAGGAAGGAAGGAAAATTACAAAGTAAAGAATTAGCGAAACATTTTGTGCTACCCAGGGTGCCAATTACCAGTTTTTCAGATTGCCAACTCACCATAAGCAGTGTATCTTTCTGGTTCACTTTTAACAATTCCAAGGAAAAGATTAGCAGCCTTAATATCTGGGTAGAGAACTTTCGCAACCTCAATGCTGTTTGCTTCAACAAACTGGATTTCATTGTCAGCAGTGGCTGCCTTTATAAATGCTTCATAATCAGATCCCTGCAAGAATTTTATGGTAAGTACATTCCAACTGCACTAGCAAAATTGAGATGCTAGAAGACATCCAATCTATAAAAAAAATATTAAAATAAAGGATAAACAATATGAATTTGAAAGATTTAAAAGCCTAGAATTGCAGCCCTACTTGGCATCAAAGTGATTGAGCAAAAAGCGATTGTTTGTAATATAGTTATCATCTGAAAAGAACATTCCAGAAATCAAAAACCAATTAAGACAAGGTCACATTTAATACATTCAAGCAACCAATTATCAACTTCCACATTACATGCGGCTATCACTTTCTTTTAAGTTTATTCTAAGTCAACTCAACTTGAATTTTGTGAGAAAGTAAGATAAAACAAAAGTCTAAAACAAATAGGCTCTGTTTCGCTTCATCTTCATACTGAAATCAAAACTTTTAAAAACCTGTTCCAAATAAGTGAAGTAAAATGAAAGAATTGTAAAAAAAAATTGTATTTGCATCTATCTTCTACATGATAAATTGGCAATTGAGGTAAAAAGATAACACTTTTAAGTACCTATCAATTACATTAGATGATTTGAAAATAAAGACACTTTATTTTGTTGAGAAATCTTCCCATGATGAACTGTCTAACTGTGGGTTTGCATCAACTTAATTGTGCCACAGAACCAAAACCAGATTTTTCAGGAACCAAGTGTTTTGGAACCATGCATCTAAATGACTACTTGTAATCTCCTATTTTCCATACCAAAGTAGATTTTGATCCAGAACAGAATGGGCTAAACAAAGTGATGGCAGAGGAGAACCTTGGCAATGCCTCAAGGTTTCAACACAACAAGCCTGAATTATGACTTATATTGCCATAAAAGGTGTACTCATATGCTATCAAACTGACAAACTTCATAAAAAGTAGAATACCAACAAGTAAGACGGTGAGTTTAACATTAACAAGAACCACAGCATGGAATAGTTAAGAAACGTGAAGATTTCAGATGACAACTTTGCTAGAGGAAAATTATTACCTTTCAAAAAACATGTGATTAAAGAACACAAATGCATCATTAAGGCGTGGTACTGAGGCAAGAATTGAAATTCTGAAAATTAAGTTTAACAATATAACTTATAACCGTATTTTGACATGATCTGCAAAATGATTAAAAAACACATACCTCAAATTTCTGAAAAAGACCAATCACAAACATCTGATGCTTTTTAAGAAACTCTTCAGCTTCAATCACCGTGCTTATTCTAATGACAGGCACACCAGTCTTCTTCCTTGACCATATCACTATTTCTTCCCTGAAACAAAAATCAACCCAACAATACATTAAGCACAATTACTATTATATGAAAGTTCCAACGTGAATGAGCTAATCTAAATTTATTTACCATTCAAGAAAGAAAAAGAGCAACTTACGCTGAAAATCCGCCTGTATAAGCTTGAGACGTGCCATTAACAAACAGAAGCAGAGTAGGAACCCCTTTGATATCAAGCGAAGAAGCCACCTTGGGGTACCTTTCGGCATCAAGCTTAGCCATCAAAAGGGGACTTCCCAATTCTTTCAAAGAAGTAGCAGCTTCAGCAAAGTGAGGCATTAGCTCAGCACTCCTAACACACCAAGGAGCATACCCAAGAACCAAAACAAATTCATTCTCATCAATGACCCTCTTGAAATTATCACTGTTAAGTTCAAGCACTATCCTTTGTGCTTTACTTAACACCTCTGCTTCCGTAAATCTGCTGCTAAACTCCTGTTCTTGGTCTTCCTGTTGTTGATCTTCTTGTTCATCCAGGGCTAAAAGCTGTTCAAGGTCGTCAGAATCATCTTCAGTGCTGGTGGGATCAGAAGCATTGATGTTTATGGAAAAAGAGATTAGTAGTAGAAGGGTGAGAGCAAGAAAAAGGAATCTTGAAGTGGGTTTTTTGGGAAAAAGCATGGTGATTTTGTTTGTAATGGGGCTTTTAACAATTTTGGCAATGGGGATGAAGAAATGTGTAGTTTCCGATGAGATCTATGGTTTGAAGAGATCTGTTTTCC
Organism: Heritiera fomes; assembly: GCA_032173925.1. Taxonomy (NCBI): domain Eukaryota; kingdom Viridiplantae; phylum Streptophyta; class Magnoliopsida; order Malvales; family Malvaceae; genus Heritiera; species Heritiera fomes. Next base: position 11,795,178 of record JAPDPM010000015.1, on the reverse strand, counting down.
TGGGTTTTTGAGGGTTTTCTTTTCTGTTAAACAGGCTTTTAAAGGTTAGCGCATGTTAAGGCAGAGAGCTGAAGCGGATTTGAGGATGGATTTGCTAGTGTAATCAGTTTTGTCAGACAAAAATGAACTGAGCTGGTTGGAGTTTGGACACTGGTGGGCCCTTTGTTTTTTTGTTTTTGTAATTATTCTTTCTCTATCTTCTGAATATTGCCTGTTTGCATTTTTTTTTTGGGTTACAAGTTCGCCACTAGTATTTCTCCACTAGTATTTAATCAATTAAATCGGTCCAAATTTGAGTGTGTTTATAGATTGAATGAATTAGACTGTGACTTTGAGACGGTCAACACTTTTTGTTTATATTATATTTGTTCTTTTTTTCACTTTTATTTTCTTGCCATGACTTACCTTGATTGTTATTTACTAAAGGCTCAATTTAAGATTAAATTTTTATAAAATTTCTTAATTAAGAATACAATCTTTAATTTTGATCAATTAAGGACTAAACATTTTTGAATTTATTCAATTTATGACTTTTTAGCGTGTGTGAGTTACACTCTCCATTAAAGAGAGTAGATAATGATGAAAGGACAAATTGCTGTCATGTGTCCCACTAAAATGATGCCACATGTCCCCAATGTATTTTTAAATATAAAAAGAAAACTAAATATAAGTAACTGCCATATGTCCCACTAAAATGTTGCCACGTGTCCCAAGCGTGCAAATTGCTGCCACATGTTCCACTAAAATGCTGCCACGTGCCCCCAACATATTTTTAAATATAAAAAGAAAAATAAGTATAAGTAACTGTCACGTGTCCCACTAAAATGTTATCACGTGTCCCCAACGTACAAGCAACTGCCACATGTTCCACTAAAATGCTGTCACGTGTTCCTAATGTACAAATTACCACCACGTGTCCCCAACGTATTTTTACCTATTAAAAGAAAAATAATTATAAGTACATGTGTCCCACTAAATTGCTGCCACGTGTCTTTATTAAACGTTGTTATTATTTTAATGGCTCATGTACCTCAGTTTCGTAAAAAAAATCCTAAATTGAACAAATTCGAAAATGATGTCACGTGTCCCCAACGTATTTTTAAATATAAAAAAATAAATATAAGTAACTGCCACGTATCCCACTAAAATGCTGTCACGTGTCCCCAACGTACAAATTGCTGCCATGTGTCCCACTAAAATGCTGCCACACTACAACAAATTTGGCAATTTATGACGCATGAAATAACGTCACAAAATATTAATTTTTTGTCACCAATAGATTTTGGTGACGAAAATTTTATCGTCACGTCGATCGTCACCTTTGCGCCGTCGCTAAAGGTCAAACGTGACGATCTTATAATATTCGTCACCTATGCGTGACTCTAATGTGACGATAACATAAAGTGTCACTTAATGGTTACTCTTTTGTGACATCTGATTTCGTCATAAATTAGTATAAAATTTTGTTACTAAATATTGATATCGTCACCAAAGATGTGATAGAATTTTATATATTAGTGACGAAATATCAAATCGTCACACTATAGGTGACATAAATTTTCGTCACTTATAGTAGTATAATAACGTCATAAAAATCTCTTAAACGTCACTAAAAGTAGTTAAAATTTTAGGTATTTTGTGACGAAATATTAATTTGTCACACTTTAGGTGACAAAAATTGTCGTCACCTATAATATTATAATAATGTCAAAAAAATGCCTAAATGTCACTAATGATAATTACAAATTTAATTTTAGGTGACGAAATATCAAATTGTTACGCTATAGATGACATAAATTTTCGTCACTTATAATAGTATGATAATGTCATAAAAATCTCTTAAACGTCACTAAAAGTAATTAAAATTTTAGTTATTTTGTGACGAAATATTAATTTGTCACACTTTAGGTGACATAAATTTTCGTCACCTACAATATTATAATAATGTCAAAAAAATGCCCAAATGTCACTAATGATAATTACAAATTTACTTTTAGGTGACGAAATATAAAATCGTCATGCTTTAGGTGACATAAATTAACGTCACCTATATTAGTAAAGTAATGTCATAATAAAATCTCAAATGTCACGATGTTTTGATTTTACAATAGTGACGAAATATTTAATGTCACATTATTATGCGTTACATTTCTTTAATTATAAATAATATTTATATTTTTCTAAAATAATTAAATAAAAATAGTATTATTCATTTAAGATCTTACTTAAATAATATTGCAATATAAATAACTGTTTCGGCATTTGCATTGGTTCTCAAATGTAATTAATACCTTCAATAAAGTCAATGTAAATCACATAGAAATAATATTGTTTAAAACAAAGTAAAGCTAATACGATCCAAATTGTCCAATATTCAGAAAAATAAATAAAAGTGAAGGCCACCTAATAAGTTTGAAACAAAATATTCCAAATCTAGGAAATAGCTAGAACAACCTTGAATTGTAGCTCTCAATCCAATTCTTGAATAGAGGGTGATTGTGTTGATTGTGAGTTAGTATCACTTGAAACTACGATAAACAAATATTAACAAACTATCAATATAATATATTACATAATTTGATAAGAAAAATAATAAATTATTAGTAAAAGAGAATAAGAGTAATAATTTACGCCTTATTGCAAGACTTTGTCAAAAAGACAGCAATTAAAAACCACTACACATATTTCCATCATGAATTTCATAAATACAAAACCAATGTAATAAAACAAGCAAGCTCATGTTCCAAGGTGTAATGCAACAAGCAATTTGTAGCAATAATTGTAATATAACAATTGTAAATCCAGCAACAAATTTTATGCAACAAACAAGCTAAAATTCCCAAGTATAGTACAACAAGTAATTTATTGCAATAATTTTAATATAGCAATTGTAAATATAACAAACAATTTAACACAACAAACAACCTCAAGTTCCGTGGTGTATTACTGCAAGCAATTTATAACAATAATTGTAATACAACAATATACAACAACCAATGTAATGCAACAAGCAAGCTCGAGTTCACAGGTATATTACAGCAGGCAATTTGTAGTAGTAATTGTAATACAGCAAGATAAATAAAACAAACAATGTGACATAGCATGCTCAAGTTCCAATGCAATAATTTAATTGAATATAACAGACTAAGAGAGAATATAGCAAACAATTTGTAGCAAACTTGCTTTTCTCACTTTCAAGATCATGCGTGTTTATCATATTGTTGAAGTTCATCTCAAATTTAAAGCACAAGTAAAATAATAAATTAAACAAAGTGCATTCTTTCACTATGTAATAATACCGAATGGTCTAATTATTTGTCTTTAAATTCTAAATGCCTAGATTTATACAATGGCATTTAGTGTGCTTTATGCTAAAAAAAGTGTGAGAAGGAAAAGAAATACCTGAAGATTGGGAGATAGGGACTTGAATTCCAACAGCTATCAAAGCATTTTTCATTGCTTCAATTTGGCTTTCAAAATGCCCAAATTTTGATTTATAGTCTTGAAGTTCATCTTGTGTTTTTTTGAGAGTTTCTTTCAACTCTGAAACATTTTCTTTTGAGCTGTTCTTAGTTGGCTTAGGTCCATAACCAAGTCCCTTGATGTATCTCGACTGGGTACCAAGGACCTCATCCACTATAGCATCAATGGTCTTAGGTTCTATTCCTTCCTCGATAGGAGTTGATTCTAACTCCACCATTTTCTCCTAACAATTAAGATAAATAATATCAACTAAAAGAATCATACTATAACAAAAATAAAATTATAATTCTTAAATAAGCCTCTTGAGCCTCTAGTGTTGACCATCCTTTTTCCTCAGAATAATGAGTCGCTTTAAAAAATTCTATCCTATTGGGTTCTTGGTCATCTTTGCGCTACATAAATACAACAATTTTTTAAAAAATAAAGGTAATAATATAAAAAACATATAATGTTTAAGAACTTTTAAAATAAAAAAAATTTACCATTGAATAGCGACTAGCCACAAAGGCCCTCGATCCTTGGTTATGGATCAACTTAACTTTGCTTCGGACTCCAGCATTTATCTCACACCTCCTCTTCATTTACATAAGAATGCAAAATAACCAATAAAAAACACTCATTGCATATGAATATTACTGTGCATAAATATGAAAAATAAATCTTACAAATACAAAATTGATGTGAATAAGAAACGAACCTTGTATGCAGGATCATTAGACAAATCACAAAGTTTTTCCCAATTTTCTTGAGACAGGTTATACTTTGGAGGGTTATTTTGACGTGCCACTTCATCATTTGGAAACTTTTTATAGTGAAGGTGTAGCTTATATCGCTCATTTCTTGACAATTTGGACAAAATTGCCAAGATTGATTTTTTAACAATTAAGATAAATAATATCAACTAAAAGAATCATACTATAACAAAAATAAAATTATAATTCTTACATAAGCCTCTTGAGCCTTTAGTGTTGACCATCCTTTTTCCTCAAAATAATGAGTCGCTTTAAAAAATTCTATCCTATTGGGTTCTTGGTCATCTTTGCGCTACATAAATACAACAATTTTTTAAAAAATAAAGGTAATAATATAAAAAACATATAATGTTTAAGAACTTTTAAAATAAAAAAAATTTACCATTGAATAGCGACTAGCCACAAAGGCCCTCGATCCTTGGTTATGGATCAACTTAACTTTGCTTCGAACTCCAGCATTTATCTCACACCTCCTCTTCATTTACATAAGAATGCAAAATAACCAATAAAAAACACTCATTGCATATGAATATTACTGTGCATAAATATGAAAAATAAATCTTACAAATACAAAATTGATGTGAATAAGAAACGAACCTTGTATGCAGGATCATTAAACAAATCACAAAGTTTTTCCCAATTTTCTTGAGACAGGTTATACTTTGGAGGGTTATTTTGACGTGCCACTTCATCATTTGGAAACTTTTTATAGTGAAGGTGTAGCTTATATCGCTCATTTCTTGACAATTTGGACAAAATTGCCAAGATTGATTTTTTAACAATTAAGATAAATAATATCAACTAAAAGAATCATACTATAACAAAAATAAAATTATAATTCTTACATAAGCCTCTTGAGCCTCTAGTGTTGACCATCCTTTTTCCTCAAAATAATGAGTCGCTTTAAAAAATTCTATCCTATTGGGTTCTTGGTCATCTTTGCGCTACATAAATACAACAATTTTTTAAAAAATAAAGGTAATAATATAAAAAACATATAATGTTTAAGAACTTTTAAAATAAAAAAAATTTACCATTGAATAGCGACTAGCCACAAAGGCCCTCGATCCTTGGTTATGGATCAACTTAACTTTGCTTCGAACTCCAGCATTTATCTCACACCTCCTCTTCATTTACATAAGAATGCAAAATAACCAATAAAAAACACTCATTGCATATGAATATTATTGTGCATAAATATGAAAAATAAATCTTACAAATACAAAATTGATGTGAATAAGAAACGAACCTTGTATGCAAGATCATTAAACAAATCACAAAGTTTTTCTCAATTTTCTTGAGACAGGTTATACTTTGGAGGGTTATTTTGACGTGCCACTTCATCATTTGGAAACTTTTTATAGTGAAGGTGTAGCTTATATCGCTCATTTCTTGACAATTTGGACAAAATTGCCAAGATTGATTTTTTAACAGTTTCATCATCCAATTTCATCTCAAACTTTGTGTAAAACAAAAAAGAAATCAAATTAATTACTACATTTTAAAAAATAAATAGAAAAAAAATCAACATTTAATCTACATAATAAAATTTTTTACACTTACATTAAGTCTCTTAGAGGCATGCAACTTGTCTGTAGCAGTCATATCTCTCCATTTTGTTGGGACTGGCATGAATTGTCGAGTAATGACTCCAATTTCAGATGATAATTTAGCTGATTTAACTTCACAAACAGGTCTACCTTTATTTAATGGTATATCTATAACCATCTTATTTTTTCCTTTGATAAATTTTTCTAATCCAATCCCTCGAGTTGGGCCACGAACCCTTATAGAGGGGATAGAATCTACACCTATATAAAAAAAACCATTAATGATTTGCAAAACAATTATAGATTTTAAGAATTTTTTATTAATGATTGGACTTTTAATGTTTGATGACTATACTATAGGCCCCAGTCATAGTGGGGTATTCTAAAATTTTTATTCCATAGTAAGTGTAGTTTAAAACTTACTAGCATTTTGCTCACGCAATGCTGCAAGAATAAAAGAAAAAGTGCTGGTAAATAGGTAGCATACAAAATTTAAAGCAACATAAATATTGTTTTTGAAAGGGGAAGAAATAAACTGTTATAGAACATAAAGAGTTCAAAAAACACTGGGTAGCTCCCTCTCTAAACTTGAAATTAACCACACATGGAAAAGATAAATATTTAATATGATTTGGTTTCAATTATTTATATTCACGAACAATAGAGAAAAAAATACTCAGTGGACCATAGTTTTCCACTGTATATCTTGCCTTTTAAGCACCCCTTTCCCCCTCCTCTCATTTCTTTTTCTTCCTGATCTCGTCTTCATTTCCTAATCTCTTTCTCTCAAACTCCATACTTGAGAGCACGCCTGAATGTCCAGAGAAAGGTAAGAAGTAGAAATCTTATCTCTATAATATTATTAGAGCTTGACTTTGTGTTATTTTCTTGCTTTACTTTTCAATATATACAGTAATTACTCAATTTTTTTAATTGTTTTTTCATTTGAATGAAAGTTATATTATATATATTTAGGGAGAGATTTGATGAGATAGGCAAGAAGATCAAGAGAGAAGCAGATGTTTCATCTCATCATCAGATGGGAAGAAGACACATGTTGGGCCCTCCTGGAACTCTAAATACTATTACACCCTGTGCAGCCTGCAAACTCCTGAGGCGTCGGTGTGCTCAAGAATGTCCTTTTTCTCCATATTTCTCCCCCCATGAACCCCAAAAGTTTGCTTCTGTTCACAAACCATGACAGTATGAGAGGACAATGACCCTCTTGCAGATGAGAACAACCATAGGATTGAAAGGCATTGAGACTATTGTTTTCTTTTCTTTTTTTTTCTTTTGGAAAATCGAAGAAAAAAGCTGGAAAGAATTTTCTTTATCCCATATAATCTAGTGTTTAAACACGAGAAATACTCAAAAACAAATAGTACTTGTTGCTTAAAACGTGGTAGTATTAAGAGTTTTGGTTTAATCAAATACTTTTTGGAATATCTTTTGAAATAAAATTAATAATTAATTAAGTGATTTACACCAATTAAATCAGATAAAAAAAGATAATTATGTGATAAAACATAAAATAATTATGTATATATTGAAAAAAAAAATTTAACAATACAAGAATTTCAACTTTGGATAAAAAATTAATGAAGAGATTTCATGGCTACAAATGACAAAAAACTTATAGATTGTAGCTAAAAAAACTTACAGATGAGAGACAATGAGAAGGAATCGAAGCATAATGAACCTGCGCATTTTAACAAAAAAAGGTTGAGAGAAATCATCAAACAGGTGAAAGGCAAGAAAAATCAAAATATAAAAAATGAGAAAACCAAAAAGTAAGAAAGATACACTGGTTCCGAGCGCTGGGGTGCGAATTTGACGCTCGAAAATTCGGGAAGCGACATTGTTGGTTTTAAACATCAACTTGAAATCAATCCTTACAGACGCTTAAAAATATAAAAATCCTAACAAAAGCTTCAAAAAAATGGAGATCTCGAAAGAAATTGAGATGGAAAATGGAATGGAAAGTTTTATTTATTTTGTTATCATGGAGAAATAGTACAGTAACAAAACAAAATACCTGGTGACAAATGGAGTTAGGCGAGAAAGGCCAAGGGCGTCAAGTGTCGACGTAGGCAATGGAAAGGCGGGGGAATGATGAGAGGCTTTGAGAAAGTTGAGTAGGAGTGTGGGAACAATAGGAAGACTAGCCGACCGCCATCACCGACCGATCACCCCCTCTCTTCCTTTTGTTCTTTCCTCTTTCATCTCTCCCCCGTTTCCCTTTGATCCAGCCGCCCAGCAAGTCGGAGCCCTCTTTCCGACCCCATGTTGTGCCCTCCACTCTAAGAGCCATGAGTCCTAAAGCCTTAGCTCAAGTCTTAGGGCTCAACTCCAAGCTTGGAAGGGGTAGGCTACGATTGTCCCCCTTTTGGTCACAAGCTTGCACTACCAAGCTCGACAATTGCTGTCTGGAGGAGTTGTCGGATTTGCACAATTTTCACATCCTCCGACCGTATAGTCTGCTCCAATTTATTTTATCCAGTTCAGTTTCTTAGAATGGGATAAAGGTGCAAAAAGAATTAGTGTAATAAGGAGTGAAAAATAAAATCTATATCATCAAATGTAAAACTATTAAAATTGATTTACCATATTATATAAGTAAAATTTATTTAATATTTTTAATATTTGTTTCATTAAGCGATTTAAAAAAAAGTTTATCAAATGTATTAAAAAAAGTAAATGTAAAATTGTACCATAGAAATTAAAAATAGTACTGTAATAAGCATAAAACCACACTAGTATTTGAATAAGGCCAAAAGATTAATAAGATAATTTTTTTCTAACACAAGATAAAAAATATATTAATTATTATATGATCTCAAATTGTTGCAAAACGAAACAGAAACTTCTAAAAAGTTACAATGTAAAATTGTAAAAGAATTTGCTAATATTAAATTACTCATCTATAACTGAGTCTCCAAAGAAGAAGGCACATGGGACATAGGTACCTTAAACAAAAATGACGGATTTCTTCATTGCCGCCGCTACGCCCCTTTCTTATTTTTTGTTCATCTCTGAAGTGAAATCAAGCCAGCGTTGGCAACTCAAACATAAGCAAATACATGTCAATAATCGGGCAGCAAAGAAAAGCAGTTAAAGACTTACAGCTGAGGATGAAATGAAATAGCAAAGAAGCCCCAAATAGTGTAGACCGTAAGAGGAGAAAATAACAAGAAATGAGACTGAAAAACAGGGGTTTGTTTATATTCTTTGGTCTAAAACGATCTACTTTAGCAAAATAGAAAAATGGTTAAAAAAAATAGTAAATGGGCTTTTAGCTTTACGTCTACCAAGGTGCTGTTTTATAAAACAACAAGAATAATGCCCCCACTTCTTTTTTATATATTTTGAATAATATCAAAAATTATTAAATTAATTAATTTTTAAAATGTTTTAACATATATATTTAATATTAAAATATTTTTATTTTATTAATTATCAACATTAAATATATAGAAATTAATGATCTACAAAATATATACTATAAATGCATTTGTAAATGTAATCTATCGTTAAAAAAATGTATTGTATATGCATTTGAAGAATTATTTAAATATTTAGTATTTGTTAATTGTTATGTGTTAGTTAAACAATATTTCTAGAGATTGATTTTATATTTGTAAAATTTATTATCATTATTGATAAATATTAAAATAAAAATATAAAAATTTATTATTTGAACGATTGATTTTTCCTTTTATTCTTAGAAAAAGTGCAAGAAAAAGCAAGAGCCTAAATCTTCCACGGCAGATGTAATAAAAAAATTAGAAAATACATTTAAACTTTGTAATTTAAAGGTCAATTTTTTATGTTGTTTATTTTTTTCTCTATTAAAAATAAAATTCACATATAAATGACTTTTTTTTTCTTCTTTAAATTTATATTTTTCAGAGTTTGGTATTTATTGTTAATTTTAATTATTTTGAACTAAATTTTCCTTACTGTGATTTATATTCTAGATTTTAGTAACTTTTTTGTATTTTTGGAGAGATTTTGTTCTTGTTGTTTTATCTTAGATTGTATTTTTATTTTGTTCATTCATTTTATCAATATTGTGTTTATTTTAAATTAATTTGATTTTTATTTTTTTCTTTTTTTTAAAATTTAAATGAATGTGTCACATTCAAATTTCTTTTCTGGTAATAATACTAAAATGAGAATAGATTAAAAAATTATTAAGAAATATATATTTTAGAAGGCTATTTTTTTTTGGCTTGGAATCATTGTTATAAAAATATATTATGCTCAAATTTTTTTCTTTAGCAAAAATACATAACTGAATATTGATTAAAACATTAAATATACAAAGAAATTAGAGAGTTTAACCCAAAAAATTGAAGAGCTAAAAATAAAAAAAATGAAAAAAGGTTAAAAAAATTCAGGTAAAAAATGGTTAGGTGACTAAATTAAAAAGAATAAAAAGTAGAAGAAAAAAAAACTGAACTGAAAAAAATTGGATTACTCATCATGTGCACGTGGAAAACATTGGGAAGATAAATCGAACAACTCCGATCGGATTGCAGAAGGAAAACCAAAATGGACTAATAACAGTTTGACATGTGTCACAAAAAATTTGAAAGGCCAAACAACACAAAGCACATAAAAAATATTAAATAGAAGAAAAAAAAACAATCAATTGCATCAAGGCAATTGGCATAAAACTGGACTACACATTGCGCAATACCAATTTGTAGAGTACTTTATTATATAATATAAAAAATAGATTAAAAGTATGAAAAAAAAACAAATAAAAAAAGGTTGAAGAAACAAAAAACAAGAAAACTGAAAAAAAAAACGTGACACATGAATAGTGAAGAGACAAATATATATATATATATATATATATATAATATTTCTAATCAATTTTATAAAACAATAATATTTCTAAGAAAATTTATCTCAATTATATTTACTTAAATTATTTGTATTCTTTAATTATATAATTTATTTTTCATCTTATGTTAATTTATTGGATTATATTTCGAAACATATATTTTGTAAGAAAAATATTAAAATATAGAATAAATTAATTATTCAAACATCCATTGATGAAAGTTTCATTAAAAATGTTGATTGTTTTAAAAAAAATAAATTGTACATGTTACAATAAAAATATTATAAATATATTAATTGTACATAAATTAAAATTTGTAATATGACAATTTTCAAGAAATATGTCACCAATAATTTTCACATGAACCGATTTTTTTAATTTTATTTAAAATTTTAATTTAATTAAAAATAAAAAAAAATTTCTAACAAATTTTTTTTTTCAAAATTAGCTACATTATTGCACGTCATTGATTATGTTATATATACAGGACAAATAAATTATCGCACTTATTAATTACACACTAATTTAATTATATTAGTGATAGATAAATAATGTCATCTCAACAGAAAATTTGTAACATTTTGTAATTCGTCACGTATAAAGTACTCATTTTATGACAAATAAACAAATCATCATCATCATCGTCAGAGTCTTTATTCCAATAGAATGACAAATAAACAAATGTCACAAAAAATTTAGAAATCGTCACAAAAAAGTTTTCCACCAATATATTTGGTCGTAAAATTGAAGCCAAATATTTCATGACACTATCATGTGACGATTTTGTATATAGTCATACAAAATATCAAAATTATAGAGAAACGTGATGAATTATAGTGTTCATCACGTATGATATACATTATGCTTTTTTATTAATTTTGAGTTATAAATTAATATTAAAAAATTGATATTCATTTAATTACAAAATTAAGTAAATAATAAAATATAAGCATAGAATATTATATTTAAACAAATGATATTGTTGTTTTTCTTATCCATTTTTCATCATTGAAATCGTAAAATGAATTATATGTACATTACAATAAAAATATTATAAATGTATTAAATAAATATTATTAAAATTATGTATTATGACAATTTTAACGAAATATGAACCTGATAATTTTCTAATTCACCTGAATAAATAATTTTATTTAAAATTTAATTTTAATTAAAAATAAAATTTTATTCTAACAAATATTTTTCAAAATTACTGACATTATTACACGTTACTAATTATGTTACATATACATAACAAATAAATTATCATCACTTATAAATTACACACTTATTTGATTATATTTGTGACAAATAAATAACATCATAAAATTAGTTAAAAATTTGTGAATTTACTTATGTCATCATACATTACTATACATTTATGTGATGAAATTATATCATCATTAATAATTGTCTTTTGGTGACGATTGTCTATGTTCATGAAAAATCAATGAAAGACAAATTTCATCATTAAATCAGTAAAAAATTTGTGACATTACTCATGTCGTAACGGCTTCGCGCTCGACGATTTTGAAAAAAAGAACGTTTAAAAACAAAAAGGAGTCGCCACCAATCTTTTTTGACTAGGTGTGATTGGTCACCTAAAAATATTTATCTTTTTAACAAAATCTCAAAATTAATTAAGTTTTATTAAAAAGACAAATCTTTGGTCTGCGAAAACAAAATTTGGGTTCGGGGGTACGGTTACGTGTGGGGAAGGATTAGCACCCCCACGACGCCCGTTAAAAAACGGTACCATAATAATCATGTGTTATCCTTGGATTTTAAGAAGATAGTCTTGGCTTTTGATTATATGAAAAATTAGCGTATTTGCTTGAAAAATTGTTGTTATAACGGGATCCATTATGAAAATCAACATGAACACCGTTTATTGAAAAATTAGATCAAATATCCCAATCCTCTGGTAACATTTGAAATAATCCCTCTCACCTAGGGATCAGTCAAGAAATCACTACTTGTGAGTCTCATGACATCCCATCCTCGGTGGTGCTCACGCTATTTTATAATTAATCGTATACATGTAGTATGGATAAAGATGCGTGATGCATATGATACTTAAAGGAAATTTTATTTATTTTGATTTCGTTGATGAAACTCTTGATATTAAGAAATTTGGCTAAATATCCCAATCCTCTGGTAACATTTAGCTAATTCCTCTCACCTAGGGATCAGTCAAGAAATCACTACTTGTGAGTCTCATGACATCCCATCTTCGGAAGAATTCCATTTATTATTTTTTTTATTTATGCATATGATGCTAACATATGTTTTATGATGCATATGGAATTATGAAAAGAATTTTTTATTTTGATTTTTATTAATGAAATTCTTAATATTGAGAAATTTAACTAAATATCCCAATCCTCTGGTAACATTTAGCTAATTCCTCTCACATAGGGATCAGTCAAGAAATCACTACTTGTGAGTCTCATGACATCCCATCTTCGGAAGAATTTCATTTAAATTTAAATTTTATTATTGAATTCTTTTTTTTTATTTTCCTTTAAAACTTATCTATTTTTATTTTTAATAAAACAAATTAAATTATTGAAAAATCATACTAAATATCCCAATACTCTGGTAACATTTAGTAGGACTCTTCTCACCTAGGGATCAGTCAAGAAATCACTACTTGTGAGTCTCATGACATCCCATCATCGGACAAATTTAATTAAATTTAATTTTTTCATTTTTCTTTATTTTTAAATAAGCTTTCTAATCAATAATAATAATAAATACAAGTAAAGAAAAATTTTCAATTTCTTATTTTACAACATGCATTAATAATAATAATAATGATAATAATAATAACACAACAATAATAATAATAATAATAATAATAATAATAAAACACAATAATAATAATAATAATAATAATAATAATAAAGAAAGAAAGAAATTATACCCCAAATGATTGGGTTTTAAAACCCAAAGAAACCCTTTGAATTTGGCCCAAAAGTCAAAGCCCAATAGCACTAGGAATGGGCTGGAAGTGCTGGGTCGAGCGGGTCACGGACGGGTCGGACGCGGATCTCGGGTCGGGCGATGGGGCGACGCGCGGATCCTTCCCCACGGGTCGGGCGCGCGGATCCCGGGTCGGATCCGGGTCCGCGCGCGGGTCAGGCCTCCCTCTATAAAACCTTCTCCTTTTTTTTTCTTTCACTTTTTCCTTTTTCACAAAAAAAAAAAAATTCAGAGCTTTCCAGAGTTCTGCCGGCCAGGCGATTCCCGGCCACCGCCGGGCCGCCGTCCTCCGCCGCCGGCTGCCGTTCGTCGGCGGCCAAATGCGAAAAGCTTTCGACTTTTCGAAAGCTCTTGCTCCCGTCAAACCAAATCCGGCCTTCCTTTTTCCCGAAAATTCCTCTAAGCCGCCGGATCTGGCTTTACCGAAGCCTCCTCTCCCTTTTTCTGATTTTTTTTTTGATGGTTTCGGTTGTGGTTTTGGTTTTCTGTGGTTGTTGGCGTGTTTTCTTTTTTGCAGGTTCTCAGATCTGGTTTTTGGCTTCGGGTTTGGGTTAGATTTTGTTGGTATGTGTGGGTGTTTGGGCGGCTGTGGTGATGATGGCGGTGGTGTTTGAGGTTGGTGGTTGTCGAGTGTTATAGGCTGTGTGAGCCGAAGGGTGAGGGCTCGGTGATGGTGGTGGTGGTCTTGGGTGATAGTTCGGTGAGGATTGAGGCTAAGGGTCCATTCTGTTCTCGGTGGTGAGGGGGTCAGAGTGCTGGGGTGAGTGGCTAAGGCAGAGGGTTGTTTCGGTTCCAGGTCCCTCGAGTGGTGAAGATGAGTCTGGCTTTTAGAGTAAGCAAGCTGGGCATAGATGGGATAGGTAGACAGGAGCTAACCGGCGGGGATGGGACGGCTTAGGGAAGGTGGCCGGCTGATGGATAGGGTGATGGACTGATTGGACCATAAGCAATAGTAAAAATAATAATAGTAAAAATAATAAATAAATAAAAATAAAGAAAATAATAATAATAATAATAATAAAGAAAATAATAATGAAAATAAAATGAAAGAAATAATAAAAAGATAATAATAAATAAAATATATAATAATAATAATAATAATAATAATAATAATAATAATAATAATAATAATAATAACAAAAATAAGACAAAATTATGTGTCAACAGCTGCCCCTCTTTGCTCATTGCTGAGAATCAGGAATAGAGCAAAGACAATAGACACTAATTTTGTCCGGCTTATGACTTAATCTCTTTTTCTTCTTTTTTTTGGTGCGCTCCTCTTGCAACAGAGGCGATGAAACTTTAAATTTAAATCATCCATTTTTTTTGTTTTTTTGTTTTTCGAGAAAGCTCCTCTTGCAGCAGAGGCAATGAAACTTAAAAGTTAAATTTGTTTTGTGTTTGTTGTTTTTTTTGTGCTCCTCTTGCAGCAGAGGCAATCAGACTTTAAAATTCCTTTTCTGAGAATGTGCTCCTCTTGCAGCAGAGGCGATGAAACTTTAAATTCCTTTTCTGAAATGTGTTCCTCTTGCAGCAGAGGCAATGAAACTTTAAATTCTTCCTGGAAATGTGCTCCTCTTGCAGCAGAGGCGATGAAACTTTAAATTTTCCTGAAAATGTGCTCCTCTTGCAGCAGAGGCAATGAAACTTAAAATTCCTTTTCTGAAATGTGTTCCTCTTGCAGCAGAGGCGATGAAACTTTAAAATCCCTTTTTTTTTATTTTTTATTTTTTTTTATAAATGTGCTCCTCTTGCAGCAGAGGCGATGAAACTTAAAATTCTTTTTCTGGAAAATGTGCTCCTCTTGCAGCAGAGGCAATGAAACTTTAAAAAATTTTTTCTGAAAGTGCTCCTCTTGCAGCAGAGGCAATGAAACTTTAAAATTTTGTCCCTAGAGATGTGCTCCTCTTGCAGCAGAGGCGATGAAACTTTAAAAATCCTTTTTCTGAACTGGGCTCCTCTTGCAGCAGAGGCAATGAAACTTTAAAAATCCTTCTTTTTTTTTCTTTTTTTTTTATAAATGTGCTCCTCTTGCAGCAGAGGCGATGAAACTTTAAATTCTTTTTCTGGAAAATGTGCTCCTCTTGCAGCAGAGGCGATGAAACTTTAAAAATCCTTTTTCTGAAATGGGCTCCTCTTGCAGCAGAGGCAATGAAACTTTAAAAATCCTCTTGGAAATGTGCTCCTCTTGCAGCAGAGGCGATGAAACTTTAAAATCTTTTTTTTTCTGAAAATGTGAGATTTCACATTTAAAGATTTGATTCGGAGATTCACATCCGAAATTTTCACTTGGAGATTCACACCCAGAATTTTAACTTTGTTTTGGATATTCGCATCCAAAATTTTAACTTTGATTTGGAGATTCACATCCAAAATTTGACTTGGAGATTCACATCCGAAATTTCACTTAGGGATTCGCACCCAAAAATTTGGTTCGGAGATTCACATCCGAAATTTTCAACTTGAAATTCAGAGATTCACACCTGAAATTTTGATTTGGAGATTCACATCCAAAATTTCACTTAGGGATTGGCACCCAAAAATTTGATTCGGAGATTCACATCCGAAAAATTTGACTTAGGGATTCTCACCCAAAATTTTGACTTGGTTTTGGAGATTCACATCCAAAATTTCACTTAGGGATTCGCACCCAAAAATTTGGTTCGGAGATTCACATCCGAAATTTTCAACTTGAAATTCAGAGATTCACACCTGAAATTTTGATTTGGTTTTGGAGATTCACATCCAAAATTTCACTTAGGGATTCGCACCCAAAAATTTGGTTCGGAGATTCACATCCGAAATTTTCAACTTGAAATTCAGAGATTCACACCTGAAATTTTGATTTGGAGATTCACATCCAAAATTTCACTTAGGGATTCGCACCCAAAAATTTGATTCGGAGATTCACATCCGAAAAATTTGACTTAGAATTCAGATATTCACACATGAAATTTTCTGAATTGGAGATTCACATCCAAATACTCAGCTTCTTGATACATCATCCTTTTAAAACTCTTCACTTTGAAAATCTTACCATCTTATCCTGAAATTTCAAAATCCCGCTTCCTTTTTCTTGTGTTTTGCCTCTCTTTTTTGACCAAGATTGTACCAACTTTGTTACTTAAAGGTGAAATTTTCATTTGTTTTTTTTTTTTGAATGCATGTGATGAATGCAATGCAAATGTCGAGAAATAAGAAAAAGGGAAAGAAAAAGAAAAGGAAAAAATAAAAGAAATCGAAAGTTGCAGTAATAGGGTTCACAAGACCATCATTCTCACCATTTTTGAATCTTTTCAAATCATAAGCTTCCGCACATCCTGTACATCCACTAATTTCACGAAACACCATTAATCCTTGTTCATTTCTCACCATTTGATCACACATTCATATTGCTTCGGCACACTTACAAACCTTCCCATGGTTCTCATCTTTTCCTTCTTTGCCCCGTATCATTTTTAACTTTCCTCTTTTGTAATGCATCGGGCTTTCACAAACATTGTCAATCACTTATTTATCATCATTTCAATTTTATAATGAATGCAATGCCATCACATTTCTTTCAATAATCATGAGTATGCAGATTGGCCAAAAGTTGAAGAATGGACATTTATGAAGAAGTAAACAAGAACAAATTTAACTAAGAAAAATAGGCAATTTCCCGAGGCCAAGGAAGGTAACAATACTAAACAATGAATATTTAATCAATCTTGATAAACTAATCTAGGATTTTTCCCAAAATTCTATTTGATTGACATTCTAATCATTTTGGTTCCATCAATGCTTTGCCCCCCACTTCATGAAATCATCAAATAGGACTGGTTTCCCTTATAAAAGGCTATCTTCTCGAGATTTTAGCCAAATCCTCCATTCTTCTTTTGACTCAAATCGCCCTTTCGGGTTTTCAACTTAAGCCCCATCTTATTCTCCTTCCTTTCTTTTTTCTTTTTTTTTTTTTTAGCTTTTTCTTTTTTCATTTTTCTTTTTTTCTTTTTTTATTTTCTTCATCATTTTTCTTTTTACATTTTCATTCTTCTTCAAGAACCATACTTTTCCATAATCAACACACTTATCAAAGTCCAAATCATGAACTTGTAACATGTCTAGGCTCAATATATGATTCCTTAACTCAAGCATTCAAATTTGATCAAAATGGACTTTTAAGGTACGTAATGTAGGCCGGGTTTTGAGGTTCTGAAAGAATGGATAATAAGGCCCAAAATACGTGTTTCAAGGGTTTCAAGCCATAGGATCATTTTTCTTCATTTTAAGAACTTTAGCATTCTACCCCATTTTTTGTTTATTCTTCTTTGGTTTCTCGTTTCCCTTTCCGTTCATCTCTTTTCTTTTGATTCACTCTTTTCCTCATTTCCCTTTTTTTTTTGAGAAATTCCAGCATGAAGATATCTTTTTCTTTATCTTGCCCCTAGATTTCTAGTGACTTGAAACTTTTTCGTGGGCAAATCTTACTTCATTTTTCTCAATTTTGCCCCCTAATGTGGAGGGTGATCCTTGGCAGGTTTCTTAAAAAAACATATATAACTATAAAGCTCAAAAGGGGTGACGACGGATAATTTTTCTCATGTGTGAAGGGTAAACCAAAGATGGCCATTTCTCATTTCAAACGTAAATACTCTCATCAAAGAATTATTTACTGAGCCATTACAACCTTGTGAAAAGTCTACTTTCCTTGTGTACACTTCGTCTATCGACTTCAACATTCCCATCGATCAAGGGGGACAAAATTGTCAATACAAATAGAATTTTAAAGTTTTATCCTAGATTATTATCATAATCAACTTCATATTCATCATTTAACAACAAAATTGGGTGAAGAATGGAAATTAATCATTTATAAGCCAAAAGAAGGAGAAAAAGGTAAAATATAGGCGAATGCACAAAAATATAAGATTTAGAAGGGGAGAGAAAATGTAATGAAAATGCATCGATTACTCTGTTGAAATGACAAAAGATAAATGAAAGTCAATACACAAAAGCGCTTTTCAGTTTATGAGCACTACAAAAAGAAACAACTTTATACCATCATGAATGACCAACCAAAAAGTCTTCTTTTGCAATCATACTGCAGCATGGTTAACCCGTTCCTTCTTTTGCCCCAAAATCCAACAAACCAGATTTGATCAAACTTTGCACCTTATGCTTGAAAGCAGGACAACTTTCTATCGAATGACCCATATTTCCACTATGATAGTCACACCGAGCATTTGGGTCATACCATTCTGGATATGGAGGTTCCAAAGGTTTTAGTTGGACTGGGGTAACAAGCTGGTTCTCGACAAGGTATTGAAATACTTCAGTGTAGGACCAAGGAATTGGATCAATGTCGGTCCTTCTCCGTTTGTTTCGAGATCCTCTTTGGTTACTTTGGGTAGGCATAGGTGTTTGGAGACCTATTTGCCAGCTAGATTGGGGGATTGGCTGACGGGTATTCAGGTTCGGAGAGATATTATTTATGGTGGGGTAATGGGTGTGGTACATTGGATAAGGATGGCATGGAGCAAAGTCTCCCATTTGTTACCCCGCATAATTCATAGCATAAACATCTTCTTCATTCCCCGATATATCGCCTCTTCTTGTATTCATGGCATCATCTCCTACAAGCTTGCCACTATTGATTGCATTCTCTATTATTTCGCCAGAAATTACCATATCTGCAAAATTCTTGGTGGCATTACCGACCATCATTTCATAAAATGGTGCCGGGAGTGTATTGACAAACAAGATGGTGGTTTCTTTCTCTGTGAGAGGCGGTTGGACCTGGGCCGCTACATCCCTCCATCTCCGAGCATATTCTTTAAAGCTCTCCTCATGTTTCTTCCTTATGCCTTGTAAGGACAGGCGGTCTGGTGCCAAATCTTCAATGTGCTTGTATTGAGCAATGAATGCCCGAGCCAATTCTTTCCATGAGCGGATATGGGCTCGATCTAGTTGGGTGTACCACCTGGCAGCTGATCCGGTTAGACTGTCTTGAAAAATATGCACCAATAATTCATCATTCTGAGCATAAGCAGCCATTTTCTGAAAGTACATCTTGATATGAGTTGCTGGGCATTTGGTCCCATCATACTTTTCAAAATCTGGAACTTTGAACTTTGGTGGGATAACTACACCTGGTACCAAACAGAGCTCGCTCGCCTCCAAAGAACCATATAAATCCATCCCTTCAATAGCTCGTAACCTCTCTTCAAGGAGATCTAACTTCGTCTGAGGCTTTAAGCTCCCTTTCATTGTTGACACACCCATCTTCAATTTCTCTTGTTCTTTAGGATCCTCTGAATCATGGACAGAGATCGGGTCTGATGGGTTCCTTCTGAAGTTTGGAATGTCGTGCCCCGCAAATAGCATATGCTGTGAAGTACGGACTTGGGGTGGAATGGGACTTCGTGGATATGAACGTTCACCGTCTTGTGCCCACCTTTCTTGAGTAGTTGCTTCCCCTACTGGTCCTTTTCCTTTATTCATTTTAGTTATCATCTCCAGCATTGCAGCCAATTGCCCCTTCATCTCTTCTTGTGCCCTTTCTATTTTCTCCATTCGGCTAGCCTGTCCTTCTTCCATGGTCTAAGCTTGTGAGAGTCCTGAATTGCTTTGTAATCTTTGGTGGTCGAGAAGCCTTGAACCTTATTACCACAATTTTCTAATTAGAAAAAACCTTATCTTATTTCTTTCAAAAAAGATTTTGGAATAAACAAATTTTTTCTTCTTTTTTTCTCGAAAAATGAAAAGTATTGACATATTTGCTGAAGTATAACAAATGTATGATGTGAATTTTATGAAAATCATGTTTTTTGTATATGTATGCAAATGACATGTATGATAGAAATTTATGAAATGGGACAACTTTTCTTTTTCTTTTTCTTTTTCTTCTTTTTTTTTTCTCTTTCTTTTTTTTTCTCTTTTTTTTTTGTTAGTTTGCATAACTTTCTTGATTTTACATATTAGGTATTTAGGTCTTCACTTTAACCAAATCTTAAGGAGGAATAATTTCAATGAAAATAATCAATCAATAGCACATGTACACAAATTTGATAAAAAATAAAATTGAAAGAATAAACAAATTCAAAATTGTAAAAGACTTAGTCTAGTTTCTCAAAGACTTATCTACGAAATGTGATGCAACAATGCAAAATGTATATCAAAGTTCAAACTGAAATTTGCTCCTTACTTATCATATTCATTTATTAACTTGAGAGGTCAAGTTTGAAATGACTAAGATAAGTTGAAGAGTAATCTTAAACCATATCAAAATTGTTTCAAAAATTCTCTCTCTTCTTTTTGTTTTTTAATTTTTGGTGAGAAGAAACATTATCAACCATGAAATACTATGTAAAATGTTCAAGACATGACACAATAACAAGACATTGTTAAAAGGCATGTTCAAACAAAATGCAATTTATGCAAAATGCAATTACAATGAAGATCAAATTCCATGTTATTTCACCTAACCTTCATGATTCTAAAACGCAAATGACATGACTATCAACATATATATACACAATGATGATGAAATGAATTAAAATCATATATGTCCCTAACATGCTTGAGAAAGATGAATTTTCTTTATTTTTTTCTTGTCAACTTATTCTTTGAAAATTCTATGCATGAAAGTCAATTATTCATCTCTCTTTTTTTTTTACTTCAAAAAGAAAAAAAAATTTCATTCATTCTTTCATTTTATTCTAACTCATTTTTGAAGAGATATTAATTCATTTCCTACTCAAAATCCCTTTCACTTTTCTTTTTTATACCTTTATCTTAAGAAATTCTTCCAAGAATAATAAAGAATAAAGAATTTGTTTTTTTTTTTAAAAAAAATTTTAAAAAAACTTAATTGAATTTCTTCTTATTATTTTTAGTGAAAAGAGACATTTTTTTTTGTTTAACAAATTTTCCATTTTTTTGTTGTAAAAAGAAAAGTTTATCCACATTTTATCATTTCATATTTTTATTTTAAAGAAAGAAAAACAAAAGAAATTAAAACTTTTTTATCTTTGTATATAAACATCTTGTAACTAAATATACATAAAACTTCGTTTTCTTTCTCTTGCTTTGGAGAATATACTTTTATTAGTTCCTATTTTTAAGGACTTATTTTCAAAAAATAAAAAAAATCCCTCTTTTATAAAAGAAAGAATAATTATTCACATTTTTAAAAGAAAAATTACACATTTATTCTATCATTTTCATCACATCTTTATTTTTCAAAAATAAGTGGGTTTTTTTTTACAAGATCCTTTATAAAGAAAAAAAAATCTTTTCCATTTTTATTTTACAAAAATTCCTTTTTTAGAAAAAAAATCAAAGATTTAAATTATATACAATTCAAATCAAAATCGGTTGTACGTTTATTATTGACATGAGAAAATAGGTAGAACAGTGTTCCCTCGTGCCCTAATTTTGGGATAATTTCTACAAAAATTGGGTATGACTCTATCTAAGGCTCGGCTTCTTAGGGCCTTTTACATGCTGGGTTGGGATATGAAGATCTAAAGGTTCCCAAATTATACCTCACTGTCGTCCACACTGGACTAGTAAGATTTAATTTGAGTGGGAGTATTTCACTTGCCATTGCGGAGGTGATTACCTCACGAGAGCAAAGGTACTCTACTCCCTCCTAAGAAGGACTGAACCCGGGTATAGAGCTCATGTTATGCAGATGCAAGTGCAAGTATGTGCATGAGGGAAGACACCAATCATTCATCACACTACGACTCTAATGCTATATGTCCAAACAATTTATTAATAAAAATATATACAAATATAAAACATAAAATAAATAACATAGAATGCGAATGCAAACAAAATTATTTTCAAAATCCAAGTGAATTAAGTTTAAATATCAATCAAGACTATTAAATTAAAACTTTGGATAACACATGATTAATGAATGGCTTGACCCTCAAAAAGCTTCCCCAGTGGAGTCGCCAAGCTGTCGTAACGGCTTCGCGCTCGACGATTTTGAAAAAAAGAACGTTTAAAAACAAAAAGGAGTCGCCACCAATCTTTTTTGACTAGGTGTGATTGGTCACCTAAAAATATTTATCTTTTTAACAAAATCTCAAAATTAATTAAGTTTTATTAAAAAGACAAATCTTTGGTCTGCGAAAACAAAATTTGGGTTCGGGGGTACGGTTACGTGTGGGGAAGGCTTAGCACCCCCACGACGCCCGTTAAAAAACGGTACCATAATAATCATGTGTTATCCTTGGATTTTAAGAAGATAGTCTTGGCTTTTGATTATATGAAAAATTAGCGTATTTGCTTGAAAAATTGTTGTTATAACGGGATCCATTATGAAAATCAACATGAACACCGTTTATTGAAAAATTAGATCAAATATCCCAATCCTCTGGTAACATTTGAAATAATCCCTCTCACCTAGGGATCAGTCAAGAAATCACTACTTGTGAGTCTCATGACATCCCATCCTCGGTGGTGCTCACGCTATTTTATAATTAATCGTATACATGTAGTATGGATAAAGATGCGTGATGCATATGATACTTAAAGGAAATTTTATTTATTTTGATTTCGTTGATGAAACTCTTGATATTAAGAAATTTGGCTAAATATCCCAATCCTCTGGTAACATTTAGCTAATTCCTCTCACCTAGGGATCAGTCAAGAAATCACTACTTGTGAGTCTCATGACATCCCATCTTCGGAAGAATTCCATTTATTATTTTTTTTATTTATGCATATGATGCTAACATATGTTTTATGATGCATATGGAATTATGAAAAGAATTTTTTATTTTGATTTTTATTAATGAAATTCTTAATATTGAGAAATTTAACTAAATATCCCAATCCTCTGGTAACATTTAGCTAATTCCTCTCACCTAGGGATCAGTCAAGAAATCACTACTTGTGAGTCTCATGACATCCCATCTTCGGAAGAATTTCATTTAAATTTAAATTTTATTATTGAATTCTTTTTTTTTATTTTCCTTTAAAACTTATCTATTTTTATTTTTAATAAAACAAATTAAATTATTGAAAAATCATACTAAATATCCCAATACTCTGGTAACATTTAGTAGGACTCTTCTCACCTAGGGATCAGTCAAGAAATCACTACTTGTGAGTCTCATGACATCCCATCATCGGACAAATTTAATTAAATTTAATTTTTTCATTTTTCTTTATTTTTAAATAAGCTTTCTAATCAATAATAATAATAAATACAAGTAAAGAAAATTTTTCAATTTCTTATTTTACAACATGCATTAATAATAATAATAATGATAATAATAATAACACAACAACAACAACAACAATAATAATAATAATAATAATAATAATAATAATAATAATAATAATAAAACACAATAATAATAATAATAATAATAATAATAATAATAATAATAATAATAATAATAAAGAAAGAAAGAAATTATACCCCAAATGATTGGGTTTTAAAACCCAAAGAAACCCTTTGAATTTGGCCCAAAAGTCAAAGCCCAATAGCACTAGGAATGGGCTGGAAGTGCTGGGTCGAGCGGGTCACGGACGGGTCGGACGCGGATCTCGGGTCGGGCGATGGGGCGACGCGCGGATCCTTCCCCACGGGTCGGGCGCGCGGATCCCGGGTCGGATCCGGGTCCGCGCGCGGGTCAGGCCTCCCTCTATAAAACCTTCTCCTTTTTTTTTTCTTTCACTTTTTCCTTTTTCACAAAAAAAAAAATTCAGAGCTTTCCAGAGTTCTGCCGGCCAGGCGATTCCCGGCCACCGCCGGGCCGCCGTCCTCCGCCGCTGGCTGCCGTTCGTCGGCGGCCAAATGCGAAAAGCTTTCGACTTTTCGAAAGCTCTTGCTCCCGTCAAACCAAATCCGGCCTTCCTTTTTCCCGAAAATTCCTCTAAGCCGCCGGATCTGGCTTTACCGAAGCCTCCTCTCCCTTTTTCTGATTTTTTTTTTTATGGTTTCGATTGTGGTTTTGGTTTTCTGTGGTTGTTGGCGTGTTTTCTTTTTTGCAGGTTCTCAGATCTGGTTTTTGGCTTCGGGTTTGGGTTAGATTTTGTTGGTATGTGTGGGTGTTTGGGCGGCTGTGGTGATGATGGCGGTGGTGTTTGAGGTTGGTGGTTGTCGAGTGTTATAGGCTGTGTGAGCCGAAGGGTGAGGGCTCGGTGATGGTGGTGGTGGTCTTGGGTGATAGTTCGGTGAGGATTGAGGCTAAGGGTCCATTCTGTTCTCGGTGGTGAGGGGGTCAGAGTGCTGGGGTGAGTGGCTAAGGCAGAGGGTTGTTTCGGTTCCAGGTCCCTCGAGTGGTGAAGATGAGTCTGGCTTTTAGAGTAAGCAAGCTGGGCATAGATGGGATAGGTAGACAGGAGCTAACCGGCGGGGATGGGACGGCTTAGGGAAGGTGGCCGGCTGATGGATAGGGTGATGGACTGATTGGACCATAAGCAATAGTAAAAATAATAATAGTAAAAATAATAATAGTAAAAATAATAAATAAATAAAAATAAAGAAAATAATAATAATAATAATAAAGAAAATAATAATGAAAATAAAATGAAAGAAATAATAAATAAAATATATAATAATAATAATAATAATAATAATAATAATAATAATAATAACAAAAATAAGACAAAATTATGTGTCAACAACTCATATCGTCATATATTACCTTATATTTATATGACGAAATTATATTGTCATTAATAATTGTCTTTTGGTGACTCATGTTTATGTCACCATATTTGTTTAAAATAAATGACAAAAGCACAAGCGCCCCCAAAAGTAAAAGAAAACGTCACAAAATTTTTTTCATCATTTATATTTTGTGTTAAAATTTGGCGCTAAATATTTAGTGACACTATTATAAAATAAGACGTGATACAATTCGTCATGTATAAAGTGCTCATTTTATGACAAATAAACAAATGTCACAAAAAATTAGAAATCGTCACAAAAAAAGTTTCCCACCAATATATTTGGTGGTAAAACTTGGAGCCAAATATTTCATGACGTTATAATGTGACATTTTTATATATCGTTATATAAAATATTAAAACCGTAGAGAAGTGTGACGAATTATAGTGTTCGTCACGTATGATATACTTTGTGTGACGAAATATTATGCGTCACATAAAAAATTTGTGACGTTACTAATATCATCTCAATAGAAAATTTGTGACGTTACTAATGTCGTCATATATTAGCATACATTTATGTGACGAAATTGTATCGTCATTAATAATTATCTTTTGGTAACGAATGTGTGCGTCACTATATATGCATAAAATTAATGGCAAATAAATTTCGTCATCAAATTAATAAAAAGTTTGTGACATTATTCATGTCGTCATGTATTACCATATATTTTAATATGACAAAACCATATCGTCATAAATAATTGTCTTTTGGTGATGCATGTTTGCGTCACTATATTTTTAAAACCAATGATAAAAAAAACAAAACAAAACATCACAAAAAATATATAAAAAAAACGTCACAAAAAAATTTCCACAATTTCTAATTGGTGGCAAAATTTGGAGCCAAATATATAGTGACGTTTTTACAAAATGAGACATTTCATAATTTGTCACGTATAAAATGTCTATTTAATGACAAAAACAAAAATGTCACAAAAAATTAAAAAAAACGTCACGAAAAAATTTCCCACCAAGTACATTTGGCAGAAAAATTTGACTATAAATATATAGTGACGTTTCTATAAAAATGAGACATTTTGCAATTTGTCATGTATAAAGTGTCTGTTTTATGACAAAAAAACATGTCACAAAACGTCACAAACAATTTTTCACCAAGTATATTTGGTGGTAAATTTTGGCGCCAAGGATATGGTGACGGTTTTATAAAATGAGACATTTTGTAATTTGTCATGTATAAAGTGTTTATTTTATGACAAAAACAAAATGTCACAAAAAATAAAAAAAACGTCACAAAAAAGTTTCCCACAAAATATATTTGGCGGTAAAATTTAGCGTCAAATATTTAGTGACGCTATCCTGAGACGATTTTATACATCGTCATATAAAATATTAAAACTATAAAGAAGCGTGACGAATTATAGTATTCGTCATGTATTGTATATTTTTCGTGACGAAAGATTATGCGTCACTCAAAAAAATCGTCACAAATTATCAATTTTGTTGTAGTGCCACATGTCCCCAACGTATTTTTAAATATAAAAAGAAAAATAAGTATAAGTAACTGTCACGTGTCCCCAACGTACAAGCAATTGCCACGTATTCTATTAAAATGTTGCCACATGTTTCACTAAAATGTTGCAACGTGTCCCTAACATATTTTTACCTATTAAAAGAAAAATAATTATAAGTACATGTGTCCCACTAAATTACTGCCACGTATTTTTATTAAACGTCGTTATTATTTTAACGGCGCGTGTACCTCAATTTCGTTAAAAAAGTCCTAAATTGAACAAATTCGAAAACGTTTAGTCCTTAATTGATCAAAATTAAAGATTGTATCTTTAATTGAGAAATCATGTCAAAGTTTAATCCTAAATTGAGTATTTAGTCCTATTTCTCCACTAGTATTTAGTCGATTAAATCGGTCCAAATTGGAGTGTGTTTATAGATTGAATGAATTGGACTGACTATGAGACGGTCAACACTTTTTGTTTATATTATATTTGTTCTTTTTTTCACTTTTATTTTCTTGCCATGACTTTCCTTGATTTGTTATTTATTCTTCGGCAAGCAAATAATTTATCAAGCTTAAACGTTCTTATGCGGCCTGTGCATTGTTGATTAGCTGGGACAAAGAGAATAGCCAGAAAGGCAGTTGGTAAGCTACTTGAACAAAATTCAATATCTATCTATAGGGGTATATTCGAACCGAATCAAAACGATTAAATACCAAGCTAGAGCTTCGCTTGACTGAAAAACTCAAGGTTCGAAGCTCAATTCAACCTTGATCGAGCTTGATTTTTGAAGTCTAAGCTTGACTCATAAGAATACTCGAATCAAGTATTAAAAGGCTCGAACTCAGCTTGAATTGTTATTAAGGTAATTCGAGTCTCGAGCTTAACTCGAAAATAAACAAATTAGACTCGAGTAATTATCGACTCGAGTTCGAGTAGTTCACGAGTAAATTACCAGTTTACATCCCTATATATGAATGCCTTGAAGAAATTAGATGGAGTTGTGAGGTTGAATTTATTCTGCAATACTTCTTATTTCTCAAAATAATGCTCAATACTTGGTCATAGCATAGGTGAAATGTTGCTGACGCAGGCTTGGCAGCAAGGACCTTTTCTCCCTACAGAACTGCTAAAGGAGAAACTGTTGGTACAAATTCATAGAAAGTGATGCAAGTCATCGTACAAAATCGATTTCAGTATCGTGTGCATGTGTCCTCCTGGAATTTGATGGGCTTGGCTCTGGTGGAATCAATTACCGAAGGGCAAAAGAAATTTGCCTCCGGTGTTTTGTCCTCACAAGCTTTCCAACCACATTTCCTCTTGAGCGGACTTCAAACTTCATTGTCAATGGAATTTCAGCCTAAGTTTCTATAAATGTTAAGCTTGATCGAGCCCCATAAAGTGGAACTCTGTTCCCTTGCAAAACCACAGATACAGTTCTACGGCTCGTTCTTGGCTGATAATATTTCTTCAGCTGCAATCAGATACAGGTTTAACAAGACTTACACTGTTGTAACCAAACATGCCCGGGATTTCAATGAATCATTAACAATTTCCTGTAAATGGAAACTATACGGACAGAAATCTTATCTCACCAGTTGCCACGAGAATTTTTGAGTACATGAGATTGATGGGGTTGGAACTAACATGAATGCCAAATATTGTAGCAGGGTTGTAGCACTCAGCCTCAACGAGACATTCATGATCAGCATTTTTGTTGGGACCAGAGAAATCTGAACCTTCCCCAACATAGAAGTTGTGCACTGCCAAGCACTGCAAGGGTACTAAAATTTTATAGTGTTTAAGAAAGATTCTTCATTTATTTCAAGCTGAACAGGCTAGAAATTTGACAACTATGCAAAATGTTGAATTTCTTCCAGGTGTGTATCAATGAATTGGCATACCTTGACTGTAATTTCAGCCTTTTAAGGCCTGCTGACACCCCAAATAATCAGGCAAAACACTGTGAACAAAACAACAAAGGTAAACAAAGCAATCAAGGCCTGTCAACGCCTTGTAAATGCCTTATCCTCGAACTCATCAAAGGACCCTTCATAATCACGTTACACTCACGCCAACCTTTATCATTCCTCTTCCTGCTCCCTTTCCTCCCCGAGGACGACCTGAAAATCCCCGAAAACCGGCTAGCTGAAGAGTTCCTCGAATGGCGTCTGAAGGAGGGAGGGTGTGAAGGGGACTCCATGGGACTTGGCTGCATAGAAGATGACTTGTCTCCATCATGAGAGTCACGAGAAGGACTCTGGACATAGTATACGGGACGTTTCGGAGACCTTGAAGGTGACGATGGAGCTAGGCTTGTGATATCGAATTCAGACTTCGTTGACATTATCATTTCTTAAGAAATAAGTAATTTTCTGACAATATTGGTTTGAGTCAGACTATTCCAGTTTAAAACACCTAGAACCAGAACATCCCCATGCTTTGAGAATGGAGTAATGACTGTTTTCCCATGGCAAAACAAGAAAAACAAGAATCGACATAGAACAAGCTATCTTTAGAATCTAAAAAGTGTAGAAAAAAAAAAGAGACTTGAATTCAGTACCAAAAGAGAGTAAATGAAGAGAATTTTAGCTACCCAATACCACTAAATATCTTGAAATTCTTATAAAAAATTTTAGCAGAAAAGAACTGATAATAAAAACTAGTAGTGAACAAGAACAATATCTAGAGACAATGATGAAGAAGATGAGAGAATCATGAAAAGGTAACGATTCAGTTCACGAACTCTCTGTTTCTGTCCGCTTCTTTCTTTGTCTCCGTCTTCCTCCGTTTGCAAACAGAGTAATTAAAGAGAAGACAGCTTTTTTTTTCTCTAAAACGAGCAATAAAAATAGCACAATTCACGCATTACAACTTTGTATAAGCTTGTTTATGCATCTAAGTGACAATAGGGCGTCCCAATTAATTAGCCCTGTTTAGCTTTCAAAATTAAATATCCAGCACTTGGGTTTTCTTGCAGATGCCAAGCCCTTGCTTATCTTATACGGAACTTAAGATTCAAATTTGACTGCCTCGTTGGCCTCTGAACATTGCACATCAAGTGCTCGATCATTAGAGCAACTGTAAAAATAGCCATTAGGTCTAGTGTTCAAAGTTTGGGTTTTTCTCTATGGAAGCGAACGATGATAACCAGCAAGAGCGTTCCACTGAAGAGGAAGATATCTTCCTTCGGTCGAAGAAGAAAATACGAATGAGAGATACTGAGGAGTCTACTGAAGATACTCATGATTTGGGTGATATGGCTGGGCAAAAACCCACTTTCAAGGATATGGTCATGGGAAGGCACAGGGTGATAGAATTTGAGGAAGATGAACGTATGGAGAATCTGTTTTCCAATGATGGATTGCTTTCTATTACTCAAGTGGATTCGTTGCCTTGTATCTCGATCTTTGGGAAATATAAGGAACAAATTCAACAACAATGGAGGAACTATATTATTGTAAAATTGTTAGGACGTTCCATTGGCTTTAAAACCTTGGAGACGAAGATTAAAGGTTTGTGGAATCCCAGAGGTGAATTTGATTGCTCGACATAGGAGAAAGATACTTTTTGGTGAGGTTTTCTCACTTGTTGGACCTTTAGTTTGCTATGGAGGAAGGTCCATGGATTATTTTCAACCATTACTTGACAGTGAGAAGATGGCAACCGGAGTTTAGGCCATGTAATGCCTCCATCGATTCAACAGCAGTTTGGGTAAGGTTACCAGGCCTACCAATGGAATACTATGATGAATGTATTTTGCTTGCAATGGGGAGCACAATTGGTAAGCCTCTAAAGGTGGATCCAAATACACGATCTATGTCTAAAGGGAAGTTTGCTCGAGTTTGTATTGAGATTGATCTCAATAAGCCTTTAGTTCCAAAAATTCAATTGGATGGATATTGGCAGCCGATTGAATATGAGGGTTTAAACTTAATTTGTTTCACTTGTGGACGCATGGGACATAAGGGAGTATGTCCTTATCAGAATGATGAATCTTCGTAGAAGAATGCCAGTGGCTCTGCCATAGACCAGGATAAAACGGAGCAGCTTGTTCAGGGAGACGACCAATAGAGAGTGCATGAAGGTACAGTGAAGGAGCATGTAGGGACGTACGGCCTTTGGATGATTGCACGTAATCGTAAATTTAGGAAAAAGTCGAAGGATAATCCCAGTGTTACTGGAGCAAATCAGTTGAGAGGATCTAGATTTGAGATTCTCTTAGATGTGAACCTGGCAGAAATTATGGAGAATGATACTCAAAATCCATACATCATGGTAGAGGCTCCGTGTCAACGCAAAAAAGTTGATGAAGGAAATGATACTAGAGTTAACCATGACAAACGAGTGGGGAAGCACATGCAATATGGTAAATCCAAAGGTGATGAGAAAAGAAAAGGAATTGTTGAGAATGACCATGTGTCAGGAGAGGCCCACATTCAAAAAAATCAAGCTAGGCCAAAAAGCCCCATCCCTAGATTTGGAAGTGGTGATTGCAGCCAACAAAAGTGGGCACAAAAAGAGAAGCTTTCTTTGAATAAGCCTTATGGTATAATGCCAGAAGTAGAAACTGGGTTAAAAGCAAAGATGTTTGAGATCCAGCAGAACACTGAGGAGGGTGAAATTATGGTTGAGAGGTTGGGAGATAAAGAACCACCTGACTTATTGAGTATTGTACCAGAAACTCAAGGTGGAGAAAATCTACACATAGCTGGTATGGTGATCTCACAGATGGCGTGAGTGCAGAGTCTCCAGAATAAAATCTCTTCTCATGATGATGAAGATACTATCATGGAACATTGGGGGTGGAGGGAACAAGAAGTTTCTACACAATATGAAGGAACTTCTTAGATTTTCTAGACCTTGGATTGTAGTAGTGGTTGAGCCATGTATCTCAGGAGATAGGGCCAGAAGAGTTTTGAAAAAGTTGAAATTAGAGAACCACGCGATATCTGAGCCAATGGGCTTTTCAGGTGGAATTTGGGTTGCATGGGATTTAGTACATGTTAAGTTACAGGTTTTGCAAATTACCAATCAAGCATTACATGCAGTTGTGAAAAGAGATGGGATGTGTGATTGGTTAATGTCAGCTATCTATGTGAGTCCAAAGTTTGAAATTCGTTGTAGATTATGGGAGGAACTAGCATAGTTGGCAGATTCAATTCATTTGCCATGGATGCTTTTGGGTGATTTTAATGAAATAAGTTGTAGTTTGGAAAAGTCGGGTGGGAGACCGATTTCCTCTGTACGTTTGTCTACCTTCAACAAGATGATGAATGAATGTGGGCTAATGGGCTTAGGATACAAAAGGTCGAAGTATACATGGTGTAATAAGAGGGAGGGTTTATCTAGAGTCTATGAGCGACTGGATAGAGTAGTAGCTGATCAGGAATGGAGGCTATTGTTTCCTAAAGCAACTGTTCAACATCTTCCACGGACATATTTAGACCATTGTCCATTATTGATACATTGTGATGATATGAGGTTAACGGACAGATCCTGTAGGCCTTTTAGGTTCCAAAGTATGTGGTTGGGTAGACCAGAGGTGGATAAAATAACTACAGACAAGTGGTTTAGTGATATTGATATAGTCTCAAAACTGAAGCTTATATAGCAGGGGCTAAGAGAGTGGAATGTGACTGTATTTGGGAACATCTTTGGTAACAAAAAGATGATTCGGGCTAGACTTGCAAGAGTTCAAATAAGTTTTAGGGAACGTAAATCACATCAACTTGAAATTTTGGAGAGGAGTTTGATGCGTGAGTATAATACAATCCTGTGTCAGGAAGAGCTTTTTGGTTCCAAAAATCCAAAGCGAAATGGTTCCTAGAAGGGGAACAGAACACTAGATTTTTCCATATCTCAACCTTAAATTGGAGAAGAAGGAATAAAATCCTAATGCTGAAGGATGGAGATGGAGAATGGGTTCATGAACCGAAGGCTTTGAAAAACTTAGTGCTGAAATTTTTTAACACTTTGTATAGTGTGCAGGAGCAAACAAGGAGACCATTAACTGAGGCATCATGTATGGCATTGGACTTCGATCAAAAATAGCAACTTGATAGCCTATTTTGATGGAAGAAGTTAAACATGCCTTTTTCCAGATGAAACTGTGGAAAGCTCCGAGAATTGATGGTTTTCATGTTGGTTTTTTCCAAAGGTATTGGGGTGTCACAAAAGACTCAACACATAATCTGGTTAAAGATGCTTTCCAAGAGGGAACTTTTCCTGTGGGATTGAATGAGACTTTGATTGCTTTAATACTTAAGATGAGTAATCCTGAAACAACAAGGGCCTTTAGGCCTATTAGCTTATCTCTGTATTGTATAAAATCATCACTAAGGTCCTAGTAAATAGGCTGAGATTGCTCTTTTGTGATCTCATGGCACCGATTCAGTCTAGCTTTATACCAGGGAGACAAGGGGCAGATAATATTATTATTGCACAAGAGCTAGTTCATACAATTACTCGATCAAAGAGTAAGGGGGGTTAATGGCAATCAAAATTGACCTTGAGAAAGCTTATGACCGAGTTAGATGGGATTTTCTGGAGGAGACTTTAGTTGCATTTGGTTTTTCAGACAAATGGATTAGATTAATCATGTTCTATGTGACAAATACGTCTATGAGAGTATTATGGAATGGTGAGAAAACAACTTTTAGCCCACAAAGGGGCTTGCGACAGGGTGATCCAATCTCTCCTTATCTATTTGTTCTGTGCATGGAACGATTGAGACATATGATAGATAAAAGAGTTAGTGATGGTAGCTGGAAACCTATTAAAATAGGTAGGAGTGGACTGAGTATTTCATATCTCTTTTTTGCTAATGATTTATTTTTATTTAGCAGAGCATCCATTATGCAAGCTACTAAGATCAAGAGGGTGCTAGATGAGTTCTGCTCTTCGTCAGGTGCTAAAGTGAATTTGGAGAAGTCAAAGATCTTTATCTCTCCTAAAGCCAACAAGGAGAATAGAAGAGAGGTATGTAATATTCTGGGGATTAATCATACTTGTAGAATTAGGAAATATTTGGGTGTTCCGTTAATACAAGGAAGGGTTGCCAAGCACACTTTCCAGGAGTTTATAGATAAAATTAGTGGAAAGCTTGCTGGTTGGAAGTCAAAATGCTTAAGCATGGTAGGAAGGGCCACTTTGATCAAATCAGTTACCTCGGCAATTCCTACATATAATATGATGGTTTCGGTTTTACCAAAGGCAGTGAATGAGAATATGATAAGTTAAATCGAAGCTTTCTTTGAGGGAGAAATGAGAATCATATAGGAGTGTCTCTGGTAGCTTGGGATGAAATATGCAAACTAAAAGCATATGGTAGACTAGGAATACGAAAAATGGAGACTTAGAATCGAGCTTTGATTCAAAAGACTGCCTGGCATCTAGTTAATGAACGAGATAGTCTTTGGGCAAAATTATTGAGATCGAAATATGGAGTTGTTGGAGATGTCATTAGATATGCGATGAATATAGAGTCACCAAAAGCCATGTGGTCTCGTTCTTGGAAGGGCATACTAGAGGCCTGTAAGTGGCTAATTGTGGGTTTAAAGAGACGGGTTGGAAATGGAAACACAACATATTTCTAGACAGACAACTAGCTTGATAAACCAATCGTAGATTTGGTTAAAGTGAACAAGAGGGTTAACTTATCCGAAATAGTTAGTGATTATATACATGGAAATGGTGGATGGAATACTGAGCTTCTATTTTCTGTTTTACCAATGAATGTGGCGTTGAAAGTCATTGGTAATCCCTTGCCCAGACTGGCCGAGGTAGAGGACAAATGGATTTGGCAATTTTCTTCAGATGGTATGTTCAACACAAGATCAGCATACAATTTGAGTATAAAGTCAGTAAGAAGGGATGACAAGGATGAGTGGGGATGGCTATGGAAACTACCATCTCCATAAAGGTGGCTCTGTTTTGTTTGGTTGGTGCGAAAAGATAGAATTCTCACTAATCAATTACGGGCAAGCTGGGGAATGTCTTCTACACCAGCCTATAGTATATGCAGGGCACAAGTGGAATTAACTTTACATATGCTCCGAGACTGTAGGAAGGCTAAAGTTGTATGGAAATCGGTGTTGGCACTGTGAACAGAAGATGATTTTTTTTAGCTGGTCTTTAACAGAATGGGTGGATAGGAACCTCAAGGAGAACTTGGTAATGAGCAGGGTGCAGTGTGATTGGCGTTGTGTGTTCATCACAACATGCTGGCGATTGTGGAAGCAAAGGTGTGCTGCCATATTTAGCCCAAATAATCCTTCGCAAATGGAGGTGAATAAACTGGTGGAGTATATATTGATTGATGCCAAAGGGATAAAGTGGGTGTTTAAGAAACAAGAGAAGAATAGAGTTATTCTTGAGTGCATCTCCTGGTTACCTCCTAATCAAGATATTGTTAAACTAAATATAGATGGTGCATCGCTGGGTAATCCAGGTGTATCTGGTACTGGAGGAGTTATTCGATCGAGTACTGGAAATTGGCTGTCCGGTTTCCGTGCACATCTGGGTTTTTGCTCCAATATGGTGGCTGAGTTACAAGTAGTAAGGTTTGGACTTAATTTAGCTTGGAATGAAGGACACAGGAAGATTATATGCAAGTTAGATGCGTAGGCTGTAATTCAACTCATTAAGACAGCCAATTCTGCTACTCATCCTTTAGGTGGAATCATTGAGGATATAAGAAAGTTAGCAAATAGAGATTGGAGTTGTGAGTTCCAGCATGTTCTACAAAAGGGTAATTTTGTGGCTGATGCTTTAGCCAAGTCGGCTTGTAGTTTGGATGTTGATTATGAGTGGCTTTGACATCCACCAGTTTGCGTTTTACCAAGCTTATTGGCAGATGAACGAGGAATTGCTTTTCCTCCTGGATTTAGGTAGCTTTAGTTTTTATTTTTTAATTTCCTATGTAACCAAGAAAAAAACTTTGTATAAAGCTAGTCGACAATTTTTCATCGAGTGATTAAATATAAATTATATGATATTATAAAATTTGAGTTTAAATTTAAACAAACACATCCCCAATTATGTAAGATTTTCCTTGTACCAAAAAAATTTTAACTTTGTATAAATAAAGACAAAGAGTGGCGATGATGTGATCAGCGTTGTAGTAGGGAATTGTTTTCAGGTAGATAAAAAGTACAGTTACTTTTGTATACGACTGACAATCATTTTTGTAGGATCTTTAATGCATTTTTTTATATTTATTTGAGAAAAATATGATGACTTGATTAACAAGGTAAATTTTATAAGTATGTCCTTCTTATCTTAAGAGAATAATTTGTGATTTTATTATGAAGTCTTAGACTTCTAGGAAGAATTTCTAAATTGATTTCAATAGGATTTTGTTTTGAGTTTTGTTTATTAATTTTTTTAGTATAATGTGATTACTTCAATGTTAATTTCTTCTAAATATCTTTTCATTAATTAATAAGAAAATCTTAATAAAAGCTAAAAGTAATGTTATTGTTATAAAAAAAATTATAAATTTTCAATAATTAACCTTATCAAAGTAAAGAGACTAAAATTATGAATAATTATTACATATACTGTCAGTAAACTAATTTATCGAAGTGCATAATGTTTTGGTTTTATTGAAGTGAATAATGTTTTGGCCTTATTGAAGTATTTATTGATCGTTTTATCAAAGTGTATATTGATTGCTTTATCAAAGTGGAAATTGATTGATTTATCAAAGTATATTAATCATTTATTCGAAACACATAATGTATTGAATTTAATCGAATGCATAATGAATTGATTTAGTCGAAATGCGTGGTAAGTTTGATTTAAATAAAGTGCATATTGAAAGCGTTTTAAAACTGAAGTGCACGAAGAAAGTATTTAACTTAAAACTGTGCTTAAACACCATGCTTACTTGTTACTTTAGCATTGTTTTCTACACATGCATGTAGATCGACATGAGTCTAACATGCATTTACTTAAACTACTTACTAAGCCATGGTTTTGCCCACCCCTTTCTAACATCATCGCAGATCATACAAGCTAAAGTCCACGCTCAGAGTTTCTGTGTGGGCCTTGGGGACTGTACCTAGTAGTGGTACTTGCCTAAATCCTTCGAGTGCTGCTTTTGTTACTTTTAAGGTATATGAAATTTTATACATCATGTTGGTTATCATGTATAGACATTATGCAATACACAGTACATGTTTATTAGAAATATTTTGGGATGTAACTTAGGATCGCACTAGATTATTATAGACTAGAATGATTATTAAGTACAATCCAATTTATGCTTGTGGTATGATAACTATGAACCTTATGGAATGTGAAAATGTTAATTGATGATTCTGGGATTGTGTGTAGTGTATAATAATGTAAACTGTGGATTGTGAAGTTGAGATATGATATTGGAAAATATATATAATTTACAGGTTAATTAATTGGGGAAAATTGATTATATATAAGGGGTGGTTTTCGATCTTTTTCTTTTACTAAGTCGATCCCGAATTAATATATTGAGGAAGTAAGTTGATTGCTTCAGGAGTTAATAACCTAATTAGTAACGATAAGTCAAATCCAATTGAGAAAGGTGAAAATTGTTTAACGGTGACACTAACACTGAATACAAACCTTAAAGTGAAAAAAAATTGGTTCGTAAAATTGGTAAACCATAATAAAGTGAAAGTGTTAAGTGCATGTCGCGGCCTTCGGGTCGTGACAGTTATGTATTCATTTTAGCAATTAAGAACCTTGGTTTTGTAAGAACACTCTCATTATAGCGGATCTTTTTGAGTGGTCTCTTAAGTCTCGTGTTTTTACTTTTTGATTGAAGAGGTTTTGCACGTAAAACATTTGGCGTCTCTTTTGTTTATTGGTTGTGATTGTTTATTGATTGATTATATTTGCTGGAAATATTTTGTTTGTGTACATTGTAATAGCATAGTTACATATTTGGTTAATTGAATGAGAAAGAGCTTTCATTTTTGCTTCCGCTACTGTTCAGTAAGCTTAGTTTCTGCCCAATATTTAACTTGTTAGTCACATATGAGATAATAACCCTATTCTAAATTACATTATTTTATTTTTTTTATTTTTGTATATTATGTATTAATTCGTAAATTTAATTTTGAATGGGATCAATTTTAATTTTTTATTTTTATATATAATATTTAAAATTAAAATTTCAATAGGATTCAATCGATTGCCCCAATTTTTTTACTATGGCCACGCCACCGGATGTGATTTATCGTACAAGAGGTTTGGGAGTTAGGACCATGGTTGGGTCTTCGCCTGAGTGGTAGGCAATGATATGATACAATACGACTACGAGAAATTTGCGACAATGGATGGGACTTTGCCCGAGTCAGCCAAATTGGTTGACTTGAGAATAAGTGTCGGCAGCAAATAATTTTATGGTTTGGAAAATTAAATCAAATTTAAAAAATGGTGATTTTGTCACGTAATAATCCGCCATTATTTTTTAATTTTTTTTTTTCAAATTTCAATACTTTTTCTGTCGTCGTTTGTTCTTGTTTTCTATTATATATTGTTTTGTATTATATTTTTTATAGATAATTATTTAATATATTCGGAGTTAATAAACTTTAGACGTAAAGATAAAATGGTTAAACATACTATTTAAAATCATCTTTAGAGCTTTTATATAAATATTGAGTAAATTAAATGAATTAATTTATGAACTTACGCTATATATATTTTTAAAATATTTAAAAAATTAAAAAATAAAATAAGTCATGTATTATCATCATAACTTCACTTATAAAATTTAAAAATTTCACTGATAATATACTAAATAGTCATGTATCATAATATTAACCTTGCTTCTAGTTGGATTTAATCTTGTTAGACGCAATTAAAGAATAATTTTACACCTTTTGGAATGGGTGAAGAGCATTAACTGTGTATAAATTTCGAGTAGGATTAGTCTTAGACCGTTAAAACGGATGAGTATACTTGTGGTTTACATAAAAAAAAAAGAAAAATTTTACAAAACACTCCTAGTTTATAGTCCACTTGATATTTCATAAAGGAATTTTATTTGCAGCATACTGGCAACCGATCCGCTGTAGCACAATGGCTAAATCTCCTCGATGAAATTCCGGGTTCAACTCCCGGCAGCGGAAATATATTTTTGCATCTTTTCATAGTATTTGTGTTTATCCTATTAGTTAAGCGAGTCCAACTCGACGGTCCGATGGAACAAAACATCCCAACAGTGGGCGCACTTCACTTTCCACTGCTTTGCTTATGTCTGAATATTTTCTATTTTTTTCCGATGATGTTTAAAATATTAAAAATTTATTTAGTATTAAGATTATTAATATTTAAAAAACATTCACATCTTAATAATAATAATAATATTAAACATTAAAATAATATTAAATTAATCATATAAAAGAAAACTATTTATATTATTTATATTAATATTTTTAAAATATTCAAAATAGTATTACTATTATTAAGGCGTGTTCATGACAGTTGGATTAATTAGAGAGGCCGAGGGCTTTGTCCAATTAGCGCACCCTTGAATTTGGGTGTAATTTTTTTTTTATTCATAAGAAGTACAATGAAAAAATAAAGAATTGAATATGATCTAGGCTTAAGAATGAGACTGCTGATCAACATGTCTGTCTAATGATGTTAACTCTATGTACTATATTGTAATTTGCAATACGGTTTAATGGTACAAGTATTATTTTGGAAAATTTTTAAAATACAGATACCACATTATATATATATATATATATATATATATATATATATATATATATATATATATATATATAGGAGCCGAACGTGACAACTATGAATGTTTTGTGGTTAATTGTAATCTCTTTTGTAATATATAGTTTTTAAAAAGCAAATTTTTTTTAATGGTAACTATGAATGTTTAATTTTAAAAGAAAAAATTAAAATTATATATTTTTCATTTGGGTTATGTTATTATATATTGTTTTGTATTATATTTTTTTATAGATAATTTTTTAATATAGTCGGAGTTAATAAACTTTAGACGTAAAGATAAAATGGTTATACATACTTTTTAAAATCATCTTCAAAGCTTTTATATAAATATTGAGTAAATTAAATGAATTAATTTATGAACTTACGCTATATATATTTTTAAAATATTTAAAAAATAAAAAAATAAAAAAGTAATGTATCATCATCGTAACTTCACTTATAAAATTTAAAAATTTCACTGATAATACACTAGATAGTTATGTATCATAATATTAACCCTGCTTCTAGTTGGATTTAATCTCGTTAGACGCAATTAAAGAATAATTTTACATCATTCTAGAGGGGTGAGGAGCATTAACTGTGACGAAACTTCGAGTATGATTAGTCTCAGATCATTGTAGTTTACATCAAAAAAGAATAATTTTACAAAAACTCCTAATTTATAGTCCACTTGATATTTAATAAAGGAATTGTATTTGCATGATATTGTCAAGAAATCCGCTGTAGCACAATGGCTAAGTCTCCTCGATGAAATTCCGGGTTCAACTCCCGGCAGCGGAAATAATTTTTTGCATCTTTTCACAGTATTTGTGTTTATTCTATTAGTTAAGCGAGTCCAACTCGACAGTCCAATGGAAATAAACATCCCAACAGTGGGCGTCACTTTCCAACGCTTTGCTTATGTCTGAATATTTTCTATTTTTTTCCGATGATGTTTAAAATATTAAAAATTTATTTAGTATTAAGATTATTAATATTTAAAAAAAATTTACATTTTAATAATGGTATTAAACATTAAAATAATATTAAATTAATCATCTAAAAGAAAACTATTTATATTATTTATATTAATATTTTTAAAATATTCAAAATAGTATTACTATTATTAAGGTGTGTTCATGACAGTTAGATTTATTAGTGAGGCCAAGAGCTTTGTCCAATTAGCACACCCTTGAATTTTGGGTGGTGATTTATTATTAAATATAATATACAAATTTATAATTTAATATAATATTCAAATTTATAATTTAAGTATTTTCTTAAAAGCTTATTTTTTAGTAATATATTTTCATTAAAAGTTACAAGTATAATCAACCTATTATATTCATTGAACTTGTAATTATGAATATCAGTTTCCTCGAATTAAACTAATAAAAATTAGAACTAATTAAATTAGCGAATAATTAGATTATACTCAAGTTTAGGTATTATAAGACTTAAACCTGAAACTTTAAAGTTCCATTATTATTATTATTATTATTATTACAATGAGGTGTATAAATCTACAATAAAGAGTGTCAAATGTCATTAAATGTTTGAGTTTCTCCTCCTAAACACTCCTATTAAATTTTTTATTTGTTTCATTATTGTTTTTAGTATGGAAGTTTTTAGTAAAAAGAGTAATGCAAGTGCTGAGATTCCAATTTCATATGTGCAGAACTCTTACATTATAAAAGTGAATATTGAAAAAAAAGAATCATCTAAATCAATTTTCAAAATCAAGCGAAAGAAAAAGCAAAATCAAATTTGTCCCATAACTCTATCAAAGTCAAATGACATCAAAGAGATTGCCAATTTTCATGAAAAATTTTCTCCACACACCTTGGTGAGAATCCCTTCAATTAATTTATTAATCATAATTAAATTTTTTTAGTAATACATTTTTATTAGAAGTTACAATCATAATTAACATATTATGTTCCATGAACATATGATAATAAAAATTACATTATTCAAATTAAGTAAACTAGTAAATAACAAACTAATTAAACAACTAGTAAATAATTAGACTAATTCAATTTTACATTTGGTGAAACTCGTATGTAAAATTTAAAAATCTCAAAATCTTTTTATTATCACTAAATCGAGATCTCATTGGCTATAATTAAATTACTTAAGCAACTCATAAAAAGGCTTCCAAAAACCACAGTCATTTCCCAAACTTCTATGAAACAAGTGCAAATTGCAGACTTAAATTTGACTTATATAATTTATGTGAATAAAATATGAAATTTAATGAGCAAATTAAAAGAATACATATCATATAAAAATGTAAAAAAAAATAAATTAATTTTATATTAATATAAATAGATCCATCATGTGTATACACACATTGATATATAAACTTAGCAAAGCGTGTAAATTTCTAACTAATCCAAGTGTTACACATAGCTATTGCGAGCATATTGGTGAAGCAGCCACGTCATGAATCTGTGGCCGTTCAATATTCATTGGGTTAATAATAATAGGTTTTGAAGATGATTGAAAATAATCAATCATCCCCACAAGGTTTGGTGACAAAAATAAGAACGTGGGATTACGGTGGTCCAGGAAAAACACGTGGAGTCAATTACATTTACATTGACAGTATAATCGTAGAAGTAAACATCTCCAAAGGATAGGGTTATCCACTAGGTTTTATCGAAAGAAAAGAAAAATAAATAATTTTGAGGGTTATCCTTATCCACCAGTGTCTAAAAACAGTGAAATTTGATCTTAGCTTTGAGGATTACAATGCCTTCGTGACAGGCTATGAGACAATTTGATGCTGTTTCTAAGGAGGAAGATTAATATTAGGTAAAATTAAAATTTGATTGAATTTAATATTATTGGTTTATATGGTATTTTTTTAATATTTTTAAAATTTAAATTTTAATATTTGCATATTCTTCTTTTATCTTCAAATTATGTTCTTATTTTGAATCAAATACTTAAAATTTTTTTTTTGCATTTCAAAGAATTTGATTCAAATATTTTTTTTATTGATTGTGATAGTTTAATATTTAATTTTGAATTTTAGAAGTAATAAACATTCAAGCTTGAGTTAAAAAAGAATTAAGATCTAAACTTTGAATTTATGTTTACTTCGTACTCCTATATAACTAAAAAGAATTTGTTGAACATTGAATCATGTCTTACTAGTCATTTTCTTAACGTATACACATCCTTTTTAGTTAGTTTTTTGTTTTTTAGAAATGAATATTTTAATTTCTAATTA
This sequence comes from Heritiera fomes, assembly GCA_032173925.1. Classification (NCBI taxonomy): domain Eukaryota; kingdom Viridiplantae; phylum Streptophyta; class Magnoliopsida; order Malvales; family Malvaceae; genus Heritiera; species Heritiera fomes. The sequence continues at coordinate 11,752,438 of JAPDPM010000015.1, read as the reverse complement.
ATCACTTATTCTTATTAATCCCAAAAGAAAATATTGGTGAAAAAAATGTAATTATATAGTTATTATCTAAAATTAATTATATGAAAAAAGAGTTTGATTTTTTTTTGTTTGTTTCAAATTCAAATTCATTGAAAAATCATAAAAAGGTCATTTTTCATAAAATTTTTAAGTTTAACGCAAAAGAAGCTGCTTGAAGCCTCGGACTAATTTGAAAAGAAAAAAGAACTTTATAATATCCAAGAGCACTAGATCAATTGATAGGGGATTGTGTCTCGAGTTTGAGCCTTGAGTATGTAACTGTATTAAAACTTTGGAAGAAAAGTTTTGCTGTCTTTTGAATCTTGCTCGACTCTAATTCGTATTAATCTTATACTAAAATAATGTAGAGATATAAGGTGATTTCAAAAAAAAAAAGAACTTTGTAATATCCTAATCATGTGAAATAAAATATACCAACATTAGTTGGTGTGAGTAGTAGCGACTCTCGCCCTTAACCAAGTGTCCAGGGTTCGATTTCTGACTTTGGGTATGAAGCAAACTGTGCTGGGAAGAGACTACCTATTTTGTGTGCGCTCAGAATCTCCGACGAAAATTAATTACTATTATCAATAATGGATATTTCGTACCAATATCATGATTACCAAAAAAATAAAATAAAATTATTAACCAGAAAAAATGGGCTGAACTAAATTATTCTATTATATAGTATATTAATTTAATCTTGTGGAGCTATGTAGCCGACCGATCCATATGCCACTGTCAACGTTGGGTTTACGTGTCAAACTTTAACAGAGTCTTTCATTTTCATGAAGTTAACCGAGAAAATATGAAAGCTTCTAACATAGAATTTTAAATGTTGAACGTGTAAGAAATGGGAAAATAAAAAAAATTAGTTTTTTAATAGAAGAAAAATGAGTCGAGTTTCCCATATATTTATTATTAAATCTAATATTGGTTCCTAAGTTTGATTTTATACACTATGACCGTAGACCGAAACGGGTCTTGCTTCGTCACCTTTTGTCTCTATGAACAGACACAGCAAAGAATGAGGCGAAAAAGACAAAAAGGTTTGTTGATGGTCTAAAGCCCTCTATTAGGGGCAAACTAATAGCATTGCAAATATTGTCCTACACATAGGCCATAAAGAGGGCCCAATTTGTTTGGGCGAGACTTGAAGATATGAGTGTAAAACGGGTCGAAGCCCGCGGGCTAATCCTTTAAACCCGCGGGCTTCTTAAGGCCGGATTTTATTTTTTAGGCCCGTTTTTACGGGTTGGCTCGCACGGGTCAACAATCCGCGCGGATCGGTTCACAAGCCTGCGGGTTAGCCCGCGGACCAGCCCCATTTTGGGCTCTTTTTCAATTTTTTTAATATAATTTGTTTTTTAATTATATTATTGATGTATTTTTATTTCTTACAAAATAATAAATACATTACATGATTTTATTGTATTTTAGCAAAAAAAATGAATTCATGTAATTTTATTTTGAATTCAAACCATGACATTTTATATATATATATATATATATATATATATATATACACACACACATATAATAGTGAAAATAAGATGTTGGAAGAGTTTAATGTTTAATAGCAATTTATGTTTTTTTAAGATTGTAATTATTTATTTTAAAATATTGTAAGTGAATTGTAATTGTATTTAAATTGTATTTGTATATGAATTTTAATGATTTTTTAAATTTTATTTTTATTATTTTTATTTAAAAATTACTTGACCCGCGAGCCGGCCCGATCCGCATTAAAAACGGACCGGGCACGTAAAAATTCGTATCCACGCGGCCCGCCCTGCACCCGCCCCGCCCGTTTTTCATCCCTACTTGAAGAAGACTCAGGCCCACTATGAATGTAAATGCAAGGCTAAGAGAAAAAGGTGTTTGGAGGAAGGCAAGAAACTTAGTCAGAACTAATGACTGCTAAATGCAAGATTTAAGGACATCATGGCATAAGGATTGATATCATATACTTGCCTCGAGCTCATGAACAATGTATAGGATTATGTTTGATGGAAAGGACAATGACGTGACCTTGCATTATTTGGCCTAAGAAATAAGCTATGTGATTGCTCAGAGTTTGAGCTATACAATAAGCCCTTAAGTAAGTATTGTTTTATAAGCCTTAGGTTTGAAACTAAGGAGAAGTTTAGATGGCCTTATGCTAATAAACTTGTTTTGCCTAAAATGTATATGACTTGATTGAATGCATGGTCTAGTCAGGTTTTGAAAATTGTGTGGAATTTGAAATATGACTCTGAAAACAATATGAATTAGAAAGTATTTGATTTGGAAACTATATAGGCAATGAAAACATTTGACCATTTAAACTATATGGTTTTGACCTATTGGGTTGGAAAGATGTGAGTGTTGAAAACCAAAGGATTCTCCAAATGCCACTTTGGTAGAGTCAAGATTAAACACAACTTGTTATGAGAAGTGAATCCTTAATGAATGTGGAGACATTAGGACATGTCGTGTAAAATGGCCTTTGATGTGAAAATTGGTATTTAGTGGGTTACGATATTAAATGTCTTGTTATGACATTGTACTTACCTCAGTTGATGGTTTTGACTTGTAAGAAGATGTATGGTCATAATGTGTGAACTATTAAGATACGTTCAATTTGTAGACTTTTCGAATATTGAGATGTGAGGTTAGCATGAAGTAAGTTGATATTTAGACAAGATATAATATTAAAAAAAAATTGATTTTTGAAGTTTATTTAGATCTTTGATTATATAGATATGGGAAATTATGATGAGGGAAAGTATCCTTAATTGTTTGAAATGACCTTGATCAATTTGGAGGATACATTTAGAATCTCAAGTCGAAATTAAAGTATTTTAACGACTATTGGAATTTGAAATTATGATTTTGTGTTATAGAAATTGAATTTTGAGGGATTAAGTTATCTTAATGGGTTTCGATAAATTATCACTATCGATTTGACCTATTGAATTTGATCTGTAGGGGTTAGACCTATCCATAATAGTGGTGGACAATTATTAGAACTTATCCATCATGTGTGGTAGGAAATTGAATTGTATTGAGATGCTTCAAGATGAATAAATGCTTAACCCCTTACGGATTCAAAAAGTGTATTGAATTATGGATATTTTGAAAAAGTATTTTCACCAGCCTATATACTTTGAAAGCAATACGACTTAAAAAAAAACATATGGATTAGAAAGTAATTAATTTAAAGACCATACATAGTTTGAAATCATTTGACTTTTAAAATTATATAGTTTGAACGACAAGGATCTGAAAGCTCAACAATTTAAAATATATAGTTTAGAACCATTATGAATTTCGAGGACCTAAGGATCTCCAAACTATCTATTGGTAGAGTTGAGATTAAACACGACATGTTGTAAAAAAAAGGTGAATCCTTGAATGAATATCAAAGAGCATTAGGATATGTCGTGCAAGAAAACAATTGATGTGAAAGTTAAGACTGTGTGGGATAAGACACTTGGAATCATTTGTCATGACATTCATATTAGCTCAGCTTGGTGGATTTTGAATTATAAGAATATGTGTTGTCTTAATGTAAGAGATAACAAGTTGTGAATTGATTGAATGGTAAATTTGAGGTTAATATGAATGTTATGATCCTTAAAACAAGTGGTGATATGAGAGTAACATCTTGAGATTTGACGAAGTTTAGAGTATATGGATATAGAGAATATAATAAGAGAACTACCCTCACCTCTTTTAGTTGGACATGAAAAATTTAGAGACCAAATTTCCTAAGGTGGGAAGAATGTGAAGACTGCAAATTACGTACCGATTCTATGAATAAATGGAAGACATTAAATAAGCTAAGTATTGAAATGTAGTCTAATTATTATTATTTCAAGTAATGAGAATAAAGTTTCAAGTTTGGTACATTTAGCAATAAATGATTAATAAATATAATTTAGAATTATATAGTTCATGATATATATATATATATATATATTTACACACGCATATATATTAATTCATAGAGGAAAATAAATTGATAATTCGAAGATTAATGATATAAGTCGATCAATGTGTGAATACATTTACAAAAAAAAACTAAGTATATGTATTCTAAGATATTAAATAATTAAAAAGAATAAAAAAATATATAAACATATATTTATTTAATTAAGTAAAGAAAACAAATATAGCAAATTAAATGTGATGTGCACATGAGTATATAAATAAATAGATAAAAAGGAGATAAATAAATAAATTATAATATAATATAATTATTAGTATTATTTTATAGCTGATTGGCTTCCTAAGGAAGCCAACCAGGTGGGAGGAAGCCAACTAGTTGTAGCAACTGCTCCCACCAATTTCGAATAGAAAAGAAGAAAAAGGAGAAAAAAAAAAGGAAAAGGGGAAAGTGCCGAAAAAGAGGAAGAGAAAGGTAGCAGTGAGAGAGAGAAAAGAAATTAGTAGTCGAATGAGGGAGAAGAATGGAGAGAAAAGAGAGAGAGAACGTAGGAGAACCAGCAAGGGGAAAGAAGTAGAGATAAGGAGAAAAGAAGGAAGGAAGAGGGGGGACTCGACTGCATCCATCATATGCATTTTTTGCTGTGTAGAAACTGTTGAGGTTGAAGAAAATGAGCAGCAACGTGAACAACCAGCGAGAGAAATGGGATCTGTCTTGGCTATAGATATTGAGCAAAGGCTGGCGTAAGGAGGAGCCGAGGCGAAGGTGTTCAGGTCTGAATAGGGGATGCTGGCAGTGTTGTTTGCGCTCCTGAAAATGGGGTTGTTCAAGTTGGATTTAAAGGCTAAAACATGAGCCCTTGGGGCTGTGGTAGAGAGCCGAAAATGGTAGCTGATTAAAGGCCCTTGAGTTATTTTTTTCAAGTGTGCCAAGATAAGTTGAGGGGCTGTTAAAAGGGTCCAAACACTGGTGAAAAGAAGAGATGGGGGGCTACTGGAAAATCAATGACAGTGGCACTTGGAAAAGGGTTTTAGCGGAAGTGGTTTGAAGGTGTGAAACAGGAGCTTTCTTAGAGCAGTCGATTGGTTGTTTAGGTTGGAGTTTTGAAGGCTTTCAGTTGCTATTTTAAACTGCGTTGATCAATGGTTAATGGCCTGAAAAACAAAAGTGAAGGAAGGGAAGGAACGAGCAGCAGAACAGAGAGGAGAAATAAAGCTGAATCGGAACTAGTTCAAGGTTGGATTAAGGCCTAAAACAGAGGCCAAAGGAAGGTTAGAATAAGGGAGAACGATGGCTACTCACAGTGGTTGTTTGAGGTGAGAGGTTGCTAGTTTCAAAGGCTGAAATGAGGCTTTTTAAGGGCTGTAAACCGAAAGGTGTTCAAAGGGTAAGAAATGTTAATTATTTGATATATACATATATTCCTTAGGACAATGAAATTTGGGAATTATGGTCTTGATATGATATATGAGAGGGATAAGAAAAATATACTATGAGATTTCATGATTAAAGAAATTATTAAATGGGTTATGATGGTAATGTATTGAGTTCAATGGGGTATATTATGTATACTGTGATCATGGAATTGATTTCATGATATGAAAATAAGAGTGGTGATAGGATCAAGTATGGTTAAAGTCACATGGCTTAATTTAATAAATTATAAGTTCTCATTACGACAATATGTGTTAAGTCAAGTGTGATGAAGCTAGGAAATGTGTTATTTGATTATGATCTAGGTATATTCCTAAATATACAAATATATTTATATGCAGATATCATTGATATGATAAGAATAGGCAAAGGTAAATTATATATGTGTGTGTATATATATATACACACACTCACACGTATACATATATATGTGTGTGTGTGTGTGTGTGTGTGTGTGTGTGTGTGTGTCATTAGTATGGTGATGAAGAGTAAATCTTTGGCATAGAAGCGAACTTGATTTAATTGGGGTTTTAAGATATATTGTTCTGTAGCATGGAATTGAGTATGATATGAGTATATGATTGTGTAGGAAAGGAAATAATTGTAGTGATGTGGATGGAGTGGAAACTTGAGTTGCAAAATTCAGGCTCGATGAAGATAATTGTTAAGCATTGAGGTAAGTGGGTTAAGTAAAGTTTGTTAGCACCATCTCGTAGGAATGTTTTAAATTTATAAATTCGTTTATGCTTGGACTGGATTGAAACTTGTTTTCTACCTAGCGTGTTGTGGCCAGCCAAGCATGCATGTTAAGTGAAGTGAACTAATGCATATGTGCATTCACGTGTAGCATGTTTTGAGTTTTATTACTTAATATCTATGTTTTAAGGACTTGCATTATATTTTAAATTTTCAAAGTCTTGCTTTGAGCTGACTTTTGAAATAAATCGAAAGTTCTTTATATTTCACACTCAAAATTGATTTAATAAGTGCTTTAAAATCCGTGTAAGCCAAGTGCTAAACGAGAACATTGTTTTCAAACCGTTTTTGAGTGCAAGCATATCCTACGACCTTCGGGTCATTTCTAGCCTATCGAGCTTAGCTCTAGGTCTTATTGCCCGTTTATCGAGCTTTGTGCTCTCGAGTATTGTATTATACTGTACCTATCGAGCCTAGTGCTCTAGGTAAATTGTTAGGCTTGTCTGAAAAACCAACAGACAAGTTCCAGCTCTTGACTGATCAGCAAGACTAGAGTATCGTTCTATGGCCATAGATTTTGTGTTGCTTGCGACACCATTCCATCACTAGCTAGGATGGACATCGATATCGTTATCATATCAGTGATTGAGGATTACTACCTAAACTCTACATACCACTGTTTTATTTTTGATATTGATTTTATTGACTTGAGGCTTACGCCTAAAGTGAAAAGTGAACGATCTAAAATCGTTTTAAGAGATTTAAGGCTTATGCCTAAAAATGACAAATGATCGATTTGAAATCATTTTCAGTGAATTAAGGCTTACGCCTAAAGTGAAAAGTGATCGATTTGAAATCCTTTTAAGTGATTTAAAGCCTATGCCTAAAGGATAAGTGATTGGTTTTGAAATCGTTTTCAGTGAATCGAGGCTATACACCTAATGTTTAGTGATTATCGTTTTGTGAACTAATTGATTTAAAATGAATGCATAGCAATTGACTTATCAAAGTGCATAGTCATTGATTTAAAATGAATTCATAGTAATTGATTTCTCCAAGTGCATAGTTATTGATTTAAAACAAATGCATAGTAATTGACTTACCAAAGTGCATGGTCATTGATTTAAAGCGAATGCATAGTAACTGATTTATCGAAGTGCATAATGTTTTGGTTTTATTGAAGTGAATAATGTTTTGGCCTTATTGAAGTATTTATTGATCGTTTTATCAAAATGTATATTGATTGCTTTATCAAAGTGGAAATTGATTGATTTATCAAAGTATATTAATCGTTTATTCGAAATGCATAGCGTATTGAATTTAACCGAATGCATAGTGAATTGATATAGTCGAAATGCATGGTAAGTTTGATTTAAATAAAGTGCATATTGAAAGCGTTTTCAAATTGAAGTGCACGAAGAAAGTATTTGACTTAAAACCGTGCTTAAACACCATGCTTACTTGTTACTTCAGCATTGTTTTCTACATATGCATGTAGATCGACATGTGTCTAACATGCATTTACTTAAACTACTTCCTAAGCCGTGGTTTTACTCACCCCTTTCTAACATCATCGCAGATCATACAAGCTAAAGTCCACGCCCAGAGTTTCTGTGTGGGCCTTGGGGACTGTACCTAGTAGTGGTACTTGCTTAAATCCTTCGAATGCTGCTTTTGTTACTTTTAAGGTATATGAAATTTTATACATCATGTTGGTTATCATGTATAGACATTATGCAATACACAGTACATGTTTATTAGAAATATTTTGGGATGTAACTTAGGATCGCACTAGATTATTATAGACTAGAGTGATTATTAAGTACAATCCGATATATGCTTGTGGTATGATAACTATGAACCTTATGGAATGTGAAAATGTTAATTGATGATTCTGAGATTGTGTGTAGTGTATAATAATGTAAACTGTGGATTGTGGAGTTGAGATATGATATTGGAAAATATATATAATTTGCAGGTTAATTAATTGGGGAAAATTATTATATATAAGGGGTGGTTTTCGATATTTTTCTTTTCCTAAGTCGATCCCGAATTAATATATTGAGAAAGTAAGTTGATTGCTTTAGGAGTTAATAACCTAATTAGTAACGATAAGTCAAATCCAATTGAGAAAGGTGGAAATTGTTTAACGGTGACACTGATACCGAATACAAACCTTAAAGTGAAAAAAAATTGGTTCGTAAAATTGGTAAACCGTAATAAAGTGAAAGTGTTAAGTGTACGTCACGACCTTCGGGTCGTGACAGTTATGTACTCATTTTAGCAATTAAGAACCTTGGTTTTGTAAGAACACTCTCATTATAGCGAAGCTTTTTGAGTGGTCTCTTAAGTCCCGTGTTTTTACTTTTTGATTTGAAGAGGTTTTCCACGTAAAACATTTGGCGTCTCTTTTGTTTATTGGTTGTGATTGTTTATTGATTGATTATATTTGCTGGAAATATTTTGTTTGTGTACATTCTAATAGCATAGTTACATATTTGGTTAATTGAATGAGACAGAGCTTTCATTTTTGCTTCCGCTATTGTTCAGTAAGCTCAATTTCTGCCCAATATTTAGCTTGTTAGTCATATATGAGATAATAACCCTATTCTAAATTACATTATTTTTTTTTATTTTTGTATATTATGTATTAATTCGTAAATTTAATTTTGAATGGGATCAATTTTAATTTTTTATTTTTATATATAATATTTAAAATTAAAATTTCAATAGGATCCAATCAATTGCCCCAATTTTTTTACTATGGCCATGCCACCGGATGTGATTTATCGTACAAGAGGTTTGGGAGTTGGGACCATGGTTGGGTCTTCGCCTGAGTGGTAGGCAATGATATGATACGATACGACTACGAGAGATTTGCGACAATGGCTGGGACTTTGCCTGAGTTAGCCAAATTGGTTGACTTGAGAATAAGTGTTGACAGCAAATAATTGAATATGATCTAGGCTTAAGAATGAGGGAGAGAAAAAAGTGAGAGAAGGAATTTTTAAAATTTTTTTAAAAATAGAAATGTGTTTTTCAAACAAAGAAAAAAAATTATTTTTTAAATATTTTCACACATCCGCCATTTTATTGCACATGTGCTCCATGTGGATATTATGTGTGCATCTAATAAATAATTTTGATGACATGGCAAGCTGATATGGTATAAAATGTTGTGTCATCATCCTATTGATCGATTGCTGCTTCAACATGTCTGTCTAATGATGTTAACTCTATGTACTATATTGTAATTTGCAATACGGTTTAATGGTACAAGTATTATTTTGGAAAATTTCTAAAATACAGATACCACATTATATATATATATATATATAGGAGCCAAACGTGACAACTATGAATGTTTTGTGGTTAATTGTAATCTCTTTTGTAATATATAGTTTTTAAAAAAGCAAATTTTTTTAATGGTAACTATGAATGTTTAATTTTAAAAGAAAAAAATTAAAATTATATATTTTTCATTTGGGTTATGTTATTATATATTGTTTTGTATTATATTTTTTATAGATAATTTTTTAATATAGTCGGAGTTAATAAACTTTAGACATAAAGATAAAATGGTTATACATACTTTTTAAAATCATCTTCAAAGCTTTTATATAAATATTGAGTAAATTAAATGAATTAATTTATGAACCTACGCTATATATATTTTTAAAATATTTAAAAAATAAAAAAATAAAAAAAGTAATGTATCATCATCGTAACTTCACTTATAAAATTTAAAAATTTCACTGATAATACACTAGATAATCATGTATCATAATATTAACCCTGCTTCTAGTTGGATTTAATCTCGTTAGACGCAATTAAAGAATAATTTTACATCATTCTAGAGGGGTGAGGAGTATTAACTGTGACGAAACTTCGAGTATGATTAGTCTCAGATCGTTGTAGTTTACATCAAAAAAGAATAATTTTACAAAAACTCCTAATTTATAGTCCACTTGATATTTAATAAAGAAATTGTATTTGCACGATATTGTCAAGAAATCCGCTGTAGCACAATGGCTAAGTCTCCTCGATGAAATTCCGGGTTCAACTCCCGGCAGCGGAAATAACTTTTTACATCTTTTCACAGTATTTGTGTTTATTCTATTAGTTAAGCGAGTCCAACTCGACAGTCCAATGGAAATAAACATCCCAACAGTGAGCGTCACTTTCCAACGCTTTGCTTATGTCTGAATATTTTCTATTTTTTTCCGATGATGTTTAAAATATTAAAAATTTATTTAGTATTAAGATTATTAATATTTAAAAAACATGTACATTTTAATAATAGTATTAAACATTAAAATAATATTAAATTAATCATCTAAAAGAAAACTATTTATATTATTTATATTAATATTTTTAAAATATTCAAAATAGTATTACTATTATTAAGGTGTGTTCATGACAGTTAGATTTATTAGAGAGGCCAAGAGCTTTGTCCAATTAGCACACCCTTGAATTTTGGGTGGTGATTTATTATTAAATATAATATACAAATTTATAATTTAATATAATATTCAAATTTATAATTTAAGTATTTTCTTAAAAGCTTATTTTTTAGTAATATATTTTCATTAAAAGTTACAAGTATAATCAACCTATTATATTCATTGAACTTGTAATTATGAATATCAGTTTCCTCGAATTAAACTAATAAAAATTAGAACTATGAATTTATTTTAATGGTAACTATGAATGTTTAATTTTAAAAGAAAAAATTAAAATTATATATTTTTCATTTGAGTTATGTTATTATATTGGCTTAATATCTAAATAAAATTTCAGACTTTTTTTGAAATTACAGAGAAGTCCTATTTTTTATTGCATCATATTAAAGTTGTGCATTTTTACTTTGTTGTAATTATACCCATTAAACCTTAAAAATGGAATTATAAAGTCTAATTGACAAAAATTTAAAAATAATATTTCTTCGGATATTTACCGTTCCTTGAAAATTTTATAAGTCACATATTTTATACATTATATGCAAAATTACTGTTTCATGTTCATAAATGGCATTATTTCAGAAATTTCAAATTAGAACTCTTGTAGCCAAAATGGCTTTTTTTTTCTGAATTTCTATTTACAAAGAAATTTTAGTCAAGTATGGTAAAGTCTTTATCTTGAAACAAGAGATTTTAGTCAAGTCCCTAACTCGAAAATCCAATGGAACAGAACAGCCCAACACTGGGCGTGCTTTGTTTATGTTAAGTCAAGGTCTGTTTTTGTGTATGTAGTCTATGGGATGATAACATGGAGTGTGAAAATTTGGCATCTTGAAACTTCATAGTTGAATGTAAATTTGTTGTAAGGCCTCTATTTGGGATTGTACTGAGGTAAAGAAGTTTCAAGTTTAAGTTTCATTAAGTGTATATAGTATGTTCAATTATGTATTGATTTGGTTACTTGATTTAAGTGATATATGAATATAATATTTGATTATAATTATAATTTCCTTTATAATGTACCATTTCTAAAAGCAAATTTGTTAACTAAGGCCGCGGGTGTTTAATTTTAAAAGATTATATATTATTATTCATTTGAGTTATGTTATTATATTTTAGGCGTAATATCTAAATAAAATTTTAGATTTTATTTGAAATTACTCAGAAATCTTCATTTTTTATTGCATCAAATTAAAGTAATGAATTTTTATCCTATTGTAATTATACTCATTAAATCTTTAAAAGGGGAGAATAATGTCTAATTGATAAAAATTTTTAAATAATATTTCTTCGGGTATTGACTGTTCCTAGAAAATTTTTTAAGTCACATATTATATATAATATGCAAAAATACTGTTTGGGTCAAAGAAAAATCGATCTATTTCAGGTTTAGATAATTTTGAGTTCGAATCAGGTCGGGTTTGAGTTAATTTGAATTCGAATCAATTTGAGTTAGGATTAATTTAGGTTTAGATTAGGTCATATTCGGATCGTTGACTTTTTTAGTCATTTTCGGATTGGTCGGATTTGGATTTGGATTTGAGTCGAGCAAGCAGTTTTTTCGGGTTAAGCTTTGGTCATCTTAGTGTGATTTTTTTGGTATGAAAATGAACTGACACCATATTTCTAAGAATCACAAAACTCATAAAAATAAAATTTTCATCTTGCATGACATCTAATAAAATTGGCATTGAAATATTCAAAAGATTTAATAATCTATATGATAGTTTTCTTTTTAATATATTTACCAATATCATAAATTAATTACATCTTTTTCATTTTATTTATATTATCTGTAATAATCGTTAATTCTATGCATTAAAGTGATTTAATAATCCTTACTAAGTATATGTTTGACCTAGCTTATTGAAGAACTTATCTACTTTAGAACTAGAAGTTAAGTGTTTGGCTTTCAAAATTTTAAAAATTTTAGTTTATGCGTAAAACAGATTTGAGTTTTTTGAGAAAACTATAAATTAAAGTTTTTTTAAAAAGTACTAATTTTAATAATATGTATTTAGTGAAATTTTTTATATTTTCACTTTGTTTTTCAATAATTTACAAAAATATAAAAGGGGATTCATATTATTTCACAATAGTTTATTTATTTTGTGCTATTTTTATATTTATTTGATTTTTTATTTTGATTAACAAAATTTTTATTTTGTTTTATTTATTTGTCTCATTTAAAAACTTGTGATTTGATTTAATATAATTTATTATTTTATTTTTTTCATTTATTAAAAATGTAAAAAAAAATTTTACTAAATAGTTTTTAACATTTTACAACACTTTTATATTAGATTTGTCAAACACTAATTTTACTTTTTTTACCAGCACTTTTAAAAAAGTTCTACTCGAACAACACTTTTAAAAAAGTTCTACTATAATACACTACTATACATCTCTTTAATTTCACTTGATTTTTTATAAAATAATTAGAGGCATTAAGTCTAAGTGATGTAGCTTCTGTACCTTGTAATAGATTAGCCACTAGCTTTTACTTTTGCGATGCAGGAATCAGTTTTAACTATTTAAATTTGTAAATATATAAAATAATATTATTTAATTAATATATTTAAATTATATATAAAATATATAATATTATAAATATATCCAATAATAAAAGAATTAATTATTTAATTAAAAAGTTATAATATTCAAAACATAAGATAAACAAATATTATAAATAATTAAAAAAATAAAAACATATTATAGATAATCTCATTGAGCAGACTAACAAAATGTTAAAATAAAATTTAAAAGTATATTTTAACCATTTTCAAGCGTTAGAGTAACATTTTGAGGTATATTTTTATTATTGATGTAAATAATCATTGTTATAAATATGCATTTTATATACATATAATATATATAAAAATGATTTTTTATACATGAATTTTATTTATTTAGAAAAATAAAAATTTTAAATATTTAAAAAATATACATGATATTAATAGCTTATTTTTATACTTTTAAGTTTGGTTAATAAAATATTTTTAAAATAAATTAAAATTATTTATTTTATAATATAAATAATATCAATAAATATTTTATTTAGTTGTCCAAATAGATAATATTAAAATTTTATGTTTTTTAATATTTTTGATTAGATAGTTAGTATTTAAAATTATTTTAAGATATTTTTTTGAAGATTGAGAAATTTTAGAAATTAGAAAAATTTTAGGAAAGTGATAAAGTGGGGAATTAATACTTATTATTCATTTTGACTTAGGTGGACATAAAATTAATAAATGCTTACATGTCATTCAAAAAGAATGTCCATGTAAGCATTTATGTAGATATCTTACCAAATTTACAATGTACCTTGTAATGTAATATATTTATATTTATATTAGATTAGATCAAATAATTATACATTAGCTCTTATAGAATTTTATTTTTGTTTAGGTTCAAATGATTATAATATAAAAGTGAATATTTAAATTTAACAAGATTCAAAAAAAATATAACACTCGTATTATTGAAAAAATTTATGATTTTACTATAATAAAATATTTTGATCATTAATTTTAACATTTAAATATTTATTGATAATCTTAAATTTAAGTTTAAATTTTTTTGGGTTTGGGTTAATTTGGATTTGGATCAACTTGGGTTTGGATTGAATTCGAAAAAAATTTGAGTTTGGATCAGGTCGGACTTGGGTTAATCTTAAATTTGGATGAATTTGGGTTCGAATAAACTTGAGTTTAGATTAGGTCGAATTCGGATTAATAAGAATTCAGATCAAGTTGGTTTTGGATCAAATTGGATTAGTCGGATTTAGTTTAGGTTTGGTCAGTTTTTGCCACTTCTACTTAGCAGTATTCTGATCTATTAATAAAATACTAATCTTTTTAATTTCAATGATTAAGTTTTATGAAAAAACTATAAATTGAAATTTTATTATAAAAGGCTTGCTACATAGAAGCAACAAAGTCCGCTGTAGCATGAACGGTTAAATTATTGAGGTTGAAATGCCGGGTATTTTTATTTTGAAACATGAGAGATGTTAGATAAGTCCCTACCTCAAAAATACATGGAATAGAACAGCCCAACATTGGGCGTCACTTGTAAATGTTTTCTGAGCTTTTATGCATGTAGTGTGTGGGTGTATGGAATAGTAACATTGAGTGTGAAAATTTAACATGTTGAAACTTCATAGTTGAAGGTAAATTTGTTGGCAAGGCCTCTGTCATAGGATTTTAACAAGGTAAAGAGGTGGCAATATTGTAACCAAAAAATAAAAAAGAGGTGGCAATATTTTTAACGCCCTTGAATTTAGGTGGCAATACTCAAGCTTATGATACTTCTATAATAATTAATACATTCTTGCATAAAGTTATTGATTATATGGACATTTACATGTTATTAAGCGCATAAGTGTTTACATGTCTATCATTTATATTTGATACACTGTTAGTGCATAAATCTTATACACTGTATTAGTAGTTTCACATAGAGTCTCTTTAGAGCATGAGTTCTTTTCAGGGAACGAGTTTCTGTGAGAGAGTATATCAGTCTTGTTAGATACACCACTCTTCTACCCAGAGTTGATTGTTTCAACCTCTTGGGTGCTTAGTATTCCTTTAGTCAGTGACTTAGTTAGATATAGTTAGGAGTATTTGTTGGATTGAACAGAGTCGAGAGTGACAATGGAAAATGATTGGGAGAACTTGTTGGGCAAATTGAAATTGACAGAGGATGAAAAAGATGAAGTGAAGATTGATTTTGCTGTTGGAGGAACAAGTCAATCATCAGACAAGAATTGGATGGTAGGCAAATTGTTAACGAACAAGTCATTCAATAAGGATGTTATTATTAGAACGCTCAAGTATATCTGGAAGCTATCGAGAGAGGTTGAAGTTGCTGCATTGGAGACAAACTTGTTCTTGTTTAAGTTTGCAACAAGGAATGACAAAATGCGGGTTGTCGAAGGATTTCCTTGGTCATTTGACAAAAACCTGTTGGTTTTGGCGAATTATGATGGTGAGTTGCGGACAACAGACTATGTCTTTGATGCATCTCCGTTTTGGATCCAAGTTAATGGTTTACCTTTGAAGATGCTTAGCAAGGAAGTTGCTACAAGGATAGGTGGAAGATTAGGTGTTCTAAAAGAGGTAGACATGACTAGCGTTAGGGTGTTCGAGGAAGCTGTTTACGCATTCAGGTAGAGATTCCTATCGGAAAGCCTTTGCGTAGATTTGTTGTGGTTGCAGACTGCCTGGGAGGGAAAGATGTTGTTGGCCATCTACGCTATGAAAGGGTCCCTAACTTTTGTTATAATTGTGGTCGGCTAGGTCACATTGACTTAGAATGCGAATCAGGTGAGGAGGAAAGAACTACTGTAGACCAACAATACGACGATTGGCTTAGAGCCCAACCACCAAGAAGAAGGACAGGGAAGGAAATATCAGTTGCTAATCCTGTGATTAGGAGCAGCAGGTTTGTGGAGAGGAAAGGCGTAGGCGGTGGTCCGGCAAAGCAGTTATTGGAAGTGGCAACAGTTTCTCAGGGAAAGGAAGTTTCGAAAGGGAAGGTAGGTGTGCACGCAAGCGGGGAACAAGGAAACGTGCATTCATGCAGGGAGGAGGTTACGGTATCATTAACAGAGAAAGTTGGTGGTAAATCAAGTGGTTCCCACGTTGAGCAGATTCATGCAATGAGGGTCTAGGGAGAATCGAATAGTGTGCAAGGAACAAAAAATGTTCCACGTGATGAGTCTGAAGGTACTGTAACTGAAGGCCGAAACAAGGGGTCTCACACGTGGAAACGAAGGGCTCGTAACAATGCGATAGTTTCAGCGACTCTTCCGGATGAGGGGCCCAAAAGAAAACCTGAACAAGCTGAGGTGGATTTAATGGAAATTGATGTGGCAGGGAAGAAAAGGAAAGAGAATAAAGATGAGAATGACAAGAAGACATCGACGGTGGCTGTGGGACAGCCCCGCCGGTAGCCATGAGACTCTTATGTTGGAACTGTCGTGGGCTTGGGAACCCGCGAGCAGTTCGTGTTCTTCACAATTTAGTGAAGAAAGAAGCACCCCATGCAGTTTTCTTAATCAAAACTAAACTGCATGCTAGGAGAATGGAAAGAATTAAGGTAAAATGTGGTATGACTGCATGTTTTAGCGTAAGTTCAGAAGGGAGCAGGTGTGATTTGGCGATGATGTGGACTGAAGATATTGGGATACAATTAAAAAGTTACTCTAGTAGACACATAGACGTAGTAGTGGAAGATGAAAGTAACGGGAGTAGCTAGAGATAGACTGGTTTTTATGGCGAACCAGAAGCGTGTAGGAGGTTGAAATAGTGGAATTTGCTGAGGATTCTTAAGGCAGCGGAGCAGGGTCCATGGTTGTGTGTGGGTGATTTCAATGAGTTGCTTTGGGATCATGAGAAGACTGGGAATGTTAATAGAAGAGCAAGACAGATAGAGGATTATAGAGAAGCAGTAGAGGAGTGTGGTTAATGATTTGGGTTATGTTGGCTGATGGTATACATGGGAAAGAGGGAGATCAGAAGCAACAATTACTCGAGAAAGAATTGATAGGGCATTTGGTGATGATGATTGGTGTAATAGGTTTGCCAATTGTGAGGTGCGGCATTTATCGACATTAGTGTCAAATCACTGTCCTCTTTTGGTTGAAACAGAAAAGGTGTATAGGTCTACATCAGTGAGCAGAAGGAGAGGGTTAAAGTTTGAAGAATATGGACCAAGGATCGAGATTGTGGGGACAAAATAAAAAATGTGTGGCAACAGACAAAGGGACGGGCATTACTGCATCGAATGAAGTTAGTCAATTCTGAGCTGCATGGCTGGTATCAACAAGGTGTCAACTTCCAGGACAATATCAGTAAGTTACAACATGAATTGGAAAGGATGCAAAATCAACTGATCACGGATCAAGTGCTTAGAAAGAGACAAGAGCTTATGGAAGAGATCAATGATTGGTTAGAGAGAGAAGAGCTTTATTGGAAGCAAAGATCTCGAGTTAGCTGGCTTAAAGAGGGGGATAGGAATACTGAATTTTTCCATCCACAAGCTTCTCTTAGGAGGAAAAGGAATGTGATAAAGGGGTTGGAGGATAGGCAAGGAGTCTTTAGAGGAGAGAGGGATCAAATAAAACGAATTGCCATTGAATACTTTACTGACTTGTTTTCCTCCAACGGAGTGTCCCAGTATGATGATATCTTGGACCAAGTAAGACCTCGTGTGTCTGATGAGATGAATGATATGCTGCTTGCAGAGTTCACTCTTGAGGAAATTCATCTAGCCCTTAAACAAATGCATCCATTGAAAGCTCCTGGTCTTGATGGTATGTCTCCTATATTCTTCCAAAAGTATTGGTCAATTGTTGGTGAGGATGTGTCAAAATTTTGTTTATCCTATTTGAGGGGAGAGACAGAATTAGGAGAGATAAATAAAACAAATATTGTGTTAATTCCAAAAGTTAACAATCCTACCAATATAAAGCAATACAAACCAATTAGTCTCTATAATGTGGTTTACAAAATTGTGTCCAAGGTGCTAGTTAATAGATTGAAGAGTATATTGCCTACTTGTATTAGTGAGTTTCAAAGTGCTTTTGTCCTAGGAAGGTTGATTACAAACAACATATTGGTGGCTTTTGAGTTATTACATACCCTAAAGCTTAAAAGGAAAGGGAAGGAGGGGTTTCTAGCTTTAAAACTAGACATGAGCAAAGCTTATGATAGGGTAGAGTGGCATTTTTTAGAGGCAATGATGCTTAAGATGGGATTTCATGAGAATTGGGTGTCTTTAGTCATGAAATGTGTAACTTCAATATCTTATTCTATTGCCATTAATGGAGATTATACTAATACTTTCAAACCAGAAAGAGGGCTTCGTTAAGGAGACCCTCTCTTGCCCTATCTCTTTTTGATTTGTACAGAAGCTCTAGCAAACCTCCTTTCACATTGTCAAAGAGAAGGAAGACTACAAGGTGTAAGAGCCAGCAAAGGGGGACCCAGAGTGAACCACTTGTTCTTTGCGGATGATAGCCTTTTATTTGCTAAAGCATCTAGGGAAGAATGCCTTAAGATACAGGAAGTGCTTCACCAATATGAGATGTGTTCGGGGCAAATGGTAAACTTTGGGAAATCCGCTTTATTTTTTATCAGCAATATACCAGATGCAAAGAGGGAGGAGATACAAAGCTTCTTTGGAATAGGAGCCTCAACAAATATTGAACGTTACTATGGGTTACCGGCTATGGTGGGGAAAAACAAAACGAATGCTTTCAAGGATCTCAATCTTCAGATTACTAGAAGAATGGAAGGGTGGAGTTTGAGAACTCTATCAAAAGGAGGTAAAGAGGTCTTTATCAAAGCAGTTTTACAAGCTATACCATCCTACGCAATGAGTTGCTTTCTGTTGCCTCGCTCGATTTGCAATCGCGTGAATAGCCTGTTGAGCAACTATTGGTGGAGGGACAGTGACAGGAAGAGAGGAATACATTGGATGAAATCGAGTGATCTTTGTACGAAAAAGGTGGATGGCGGGTTGGGGTTCAGAGAAATGATCGCTTTTAACAAAGCGATGTTGGCAAAGCAGGGATGGCGCTTGTTAGTTAATAAAAACTCTTTGGTTTACAGGATTTTGAAGAGTAAGTATTTTCCTACTGTCTCGTTCATGGAATCGCAGCTTGGAAATCAACCTTCGTTTACCTGGAGGAGCATTTGGGCTGTGAAAGGATTATTGGAGCAAGGATTAAGATGGAGAATTGGGGATGAGATATCTGTTAGAATTTGGAAAGATAAGTGGCTACCCTTCACCAATTCGTTTAAACGAAATTCCAACAGAGGTGATTGGGATGAAGAAGCTCCTGTGGCAGATTTGATAGACAGCAAAACTAGGGTTTGGAAATGGGAGGCATTGCAGGAAAGATTTGAATTGAGTGAGGCAGAGAAAATTAGCATGCTACCAGTGAGTAGATGTGGAAGACCCGATACATTGGTGTGGCATTTCGATTATAAAGGAGAATACACCGTTAAGAGTGGATATAAGGTTCTGCTTAGAGATTTTTCAGAGCAGGGGTAGAGTATGACAGGTGGAGGATTTGGCAAAGAATGTTGGAAGAAATTGTGGACGGTAAAGGTTCTGAGTAAGATCCAGATATTCATGTGGAGAGTGAAGCATGGTATATTGCCTGTGATGGTTAATTTGGAAAGGAGACTGATTCCTGTTGACAGCCAATGTAAGCGGTGTGGTCAGGAGCAGGAGACAGTATTTCATGCTATAAGAAGATGTAAGTGGGCAAACGAGGTCTGGACACATGCAGGATTCCATTGGTCTGGTGGCAGAGATGACACAGAAGACATAACAGAATGGCTAAGGATGGTGCTAGAAAACGAAAGCCAAGAAAAGCTTCAATTATTCTTTCTCTTAGCCTGGACAATTTGGAATGATAGGAATAATGAGACTCAAGGGGCGTCTAGGAGAGAGGCGGAGCTATCAGTTCAATTTGCTAAGCATTATTTGGAGGAGATTAAATCAGCTTATAAAAAGCTAGATCAGGATAGGGCGGCTAATGAGGAGAACTGGCTACCTCCACCACCTGATTATATTAAATTGAACTTTAATGGTGCAGTGGATAAGCAAAGGAATCAGGCAGGAGTTGGAGTCATCGTAAGAGACAGCGTTGGGCAAGTCATGGGAGCTGTGTCAGCAAACGTTAAGCGGGTGGACAACCCTTTTGTAGCAGAGGCGCATGCGGCTCTATGAGCTCTACAATTTGCATCAGATATGGGGTTTAGACTTCTAGTGTTGGAGGAAGACTCACTAGCAGTTTTGAGGAGGATATCTGCCTCAACTCTAGATCGTTCGCCAATAGGAATTATAACGGAAGATATTAGAACCAGGATGGGATTATTTGTTGACTGCAAAACTAGGCATATTAGATGTTCAAGAAACACGGTTGCTCACCGTTTAGCTAATAAAGGGATTGATGTTCAGGGTGAGGAATATTGGGTAGAAGATTATCCTACATGGCTTATCAATGATGTATTGTCTGACAATGTTAGTATTGGATAAATGAAAGTTCAAGTTTTATTTCAAAAAAAAAATCTTATACAATGTTAGTGCATAAATCTTATACACTGTCATTAAACCATATCATAGTACCTCATTAATTAATATATTTAAGAATATTTATTTTTAAAAAAATTTTTATTTAAAAATTTATGAATTAATGGGATGTTATGTTATCTAGCATTTTTTATTATTTATACGCTAATAATGTGTCAATTATAGATTCATTATATATATATATATATATATTTATGTTATATGAAAATCTGTAGTTACATATTCATTAATTCATTATCTTTGAAATTTCATAATCTAGTGGTGGAAACAATTTTTGCATATCCTTATTTTTGAATTTCTATAAATAAAAAAAATTCTATAGCAAAAAGTGTGATTTTTTGGTAGAGTATTAAAATTTTAATTTTAGTGATTAGAATTTAAAAAACTGAAAGGGAGTATTTGTTATCCTTTTATTATCACTTTTGGAGTCTAAAAACTCCACTGACTGTATATTGTATAATTATTTTTAGATCTAATCTTGTTAGCCTTAATTAAAGGATTATTATAAAATACACAGATTTAATTGATATAATTTTAATAATGTTGTTGTACAAAACAACAATGAGTGCTTGTTGACATAAGCTGTTTGTCTTTCTTTACATGTGTCTCCCAAAGCTTATGTAAAATATGAAAAGTCAGAGGAACGCAAGGGGTGGTTCCTTGCGTAGGCACTTCGATGCTTAAGTCAACACAGTATTCTTGGATGTATGGAACGTAAAAGTCAGAAGTCAAAAATTAGGGAATAAAATAATACTTGTGGCCTATTTATAGACGAGTGAATTACCGTAATTGCAGAGTAATTACTTGAGGGCAATATCATCTTTTTGCGCTTCCAAAGACTTTGTTCCTTGCACGTCTCAAGGACTCCAATGACCGTTGTTCCTCGGATGCTAGAGGTTACCTTCCGCAGCCCTTCTTTGGAAGTCGATAGGTCAATAAGACTGTACAGGAGGCTTCTTTGGAGGAGGCGGGAGGCCGTCTCCCGCCATGCGAGAGGTTTCATCCTGCTGCAGGAGGGTGTCTCACTCTAGGCGGGAAGGTGTCTGCCGCCAGGTGGGAGGAGGTCTCCTGCTGATGTGCCATGTGGCCCAATAAGATCGTGCCACATGGCTTGATAGGCTGCCTTCATGATGGGCCTTTCTTGGATTGGGCTTTCTCATATCAAATAATATAACTTTCTTTGCAACACACTACCATGAAAATCAACTGTTACTACATTTTGACAGTAGCAAATGTTAGCTATTTTCGATAATGATTTGGTCAATCTGGTCTGAAGGGAATAGATAGCTCTTTGCAAATAAGATTCGGGATGCCGTGACCACAAGCTCTTTTATTAGGTTGCATGTGTAAGATAAACCCACGTTTATCATTATGGCTTAGTTAAAATCTAAGGGAAGTTATTTTTAATGGGCCACTATCTCTTAATTTTAGGAACCACATCCAATCACATGATGAACATGATTGGAGTGGTAGTTTTTTTAATTAAAATAAAATAGGTTCCCTCTCTCTCTTTCAGAACGTACGGTGTTTTCCATCCACACTGTAAACGAAAAAAACAGAGCAAGAGAGAGAAATCTGTTTACTAGTACTGAGATTTCAACGATGGCTTCTTCTTTTTGTTCACTAACGCCTACAGCAAACAGAGGTATGCATATAATTTTATATTGCGTAGAAAGTATGAGATATCTAGTTTTAGAGATCCTGGATGTGTGTTCATGTATACGATTAAGTCTAACATGTGGTATCCGAGCATGGTTGTTCTAAACTAGATATACTCTATGAAAGATTTATGTCCTCCTCGATTTCTTTGTTGTGCACCAATTAATTAATAAAAATAAATAAATAAATAAACAGTAAAGTGTGGCAACCATCTTTGCTATTAATAAACTTTTACTGTTTGAAATAATGATAATAATGATGTAAGTGTTATGATAAAAAAAAATCCAACACTTTAAACTGATTTTTCATGCTTCACAAATCAAATTTTTATGCTGGTTTTTGTACAGAAATGTTCCCTTTTCCTTGGATAATTAATCTTAATTTCTTTGTTAAAACAAGAAAGTAAAAACCCTATGTCTTATAGAGTTAAAACTTCTGAGCTTTAGAGCTATGAACGTTAAATTTTGTGTGTTTGCTATAATGCGCAATGACTTGATGTTTTCGCTAATATTACAAACAGTTTTGATTACTAAAGCACCTATACTCATGTTTGCCATTGTATATATATTGTATGTTTAACGTGACATATATGTTATATATTAAGATTATATTCAAATTGTAATAGTGATTAATTATGATGATGAGCTAATGATGATGTGATAATTATTATTAAAAAAAAGGAAATAAAGAAAGAAAGAAGGTTTCAAATAGTACTTATAACTATAACAGTTTCAAACATTAAAGTTGTATTTATGTAAGATGTGATACTATTTATGTTTCAACATGTGAAACTGTTTGTTTTATCATAATATATGTTATATGTTTGTCATGATTGTGATTAATCATGATCACAAATTGATGATGATTTTAACAATAATGGTGATAATTATTAATGATGATTAATGAGGATGATATCATGTTTTGTACAATTTTAAGATTCTATATGAAAATTAATTTTGTTGAATGATCTTATATTTTTGCATGATTTATTATTATGAAAGTCAATAAATATCTTATGATTATCCATATTTGTTCCACTGTTATGTTAAATTTTCAGTAATGTATACAATTTTGTATATTTAAGTGTTTATTGGAAAATTAAAGTTTAATATGTTTTGTATATTAAAGTTTTGATCTAAAAAAAAATAATGAGTTAAAAATTAAGTATTCATTAATTACTAGAACTTAAGAAATTTACCCAAAGGTAAATTATTATTCAATAAATTAATGATATTATGGGAGGTAAATTAATATTTTGGTTGAATATGTTATTATCCAAAGATAAAAGACATGTTCAATTTTTAAATATTTATTTACCCATTAAAGTTTATCTATTTAACTCATTTTAAAAAATATATATTGTAAAATTTACCCAAATGTATTTTACTTTATATTTATGTTATGTTTATTTATGCATGTATATTGTAGTATCTACCCAAAGGAGAACTACTATATATCTTATTATTTGTTTTACTGAATTCATTATAATTAAATGTGAGCTTTGTTTGTTATGTTTTGCAGTTATTGCAATTAATTCACATGCATCATTTTTTTTTGTGTTTAATGGCATGAACTTCTCAGAATGACGAGAGCAAGTTGATTTCCACTTACGGGTTTTGGATCTTGACTTAGCTCTCATTCATGAAAAACCTGCTATTATTAGACCTGGCAATTCTTGTTCATAATTCGTTTTCGTGTCATGTAAAACCGTGTTCGTGTCATGTAAAACACGAAAATTTCGTGTCAAAATTCGTGTCGACACGAAAAACTCAAAATGTTATTTTTAGCTTTTACCATATTCATTTATTAATTTTATTTAATTTTAATCCCGTGTCACCTCGTGTCATTTATTCGTACGTGTTCGTGTCGTGTATTCATGTCGTGTCTGAGATTTCCAGGTCTAGCTGCTATTAAGGATACAAGCAGCGAGGCAGAGAAGTCACATTATGTTGCATGAGTAAGAAGTAATAGATTATGCTTAAAATTTCTACGAATGACAATTGCTAACAACATTAAGACTACGATTCCACAAACTGAAAGTGCTAAGGAATATATAAGTTTTGTGGAAGAAAGGTTTTGTTCTACGGACAAGTCACTCGCTGGTACTTTAATGGCTGAGCTTACGACAATGAAGTTCAAGGTCGATAAGCATGCAACAACATATTATCGAGATGACAAACATTGCTGCAAGGCTTAAGACTTTGGGATTAGCGGTAGAGGACTCCTTTTTAGTTCTGAACTCCTTGCCTCCTGAATATGGGCCTTTTCAAATTAACTATAACACTATAAAGGATAAGTGGAATGTTAATGAATTTGCCAGTAGGCTTGTACAAGAGGAAGCAAGACTCAAGAGTCAAAAGAGTCACTCTGCTAACCTAGTAGGAAAGGGAGTTGTGAAAGGATTCAAAGCCAAAAAGTTTAAGAAGAAATGGTCTACTAATGATTCTCAGACTAAGAAGAAGGAATAGAAGACAGAAAAGTGCCACTTTTGTAAGAAAGCTGGCACTATCAGAAAGACTGTCATAAACAAAAAGCTTGGTTCAAAAAGAAAGGTATTTTCAATACTTTTATATATTTTGAATCAAATTTAAGTGAAGTTCCTAACAATACTTGGTGGCTTGATTCTGGTGCTACAACTCATGTTACCAATACTATGCAGGGATTCCTTACGATCCGAACCACAAATCCAAGAAATGATTTCTGTTTATGAGGAACCGCATGAAAGCTCCTGTTGAAGGCATAGGGACTTACAGATTGGTCTTGGACACTGGATATCAGTTGGACCTTTATGATACACTTTATGTACCTTCAATTTCCAGAAACCTGGTTTCTTTAGGAAAATTGGACAACTGTGGTTTTTATGTTAATTTCTATTTTGGAAGTTTTAATCTATATAAAGACTCTATTCTTTATGGATCAGGTTTTCTTATTGATGGTTTGTATAGAATAAAACTTGATAATGCTTTTGCTGAATCTTTGCATGTCACACATAATAGTGTTGGTTCAAAACGTAGCATGCTTAATGAAAATTTTGCTTATTTGTGGCATAAGCGTTTGGGTCATATATCCAAAGAAAGGATAGAAAGATTGGTAAAGAATGAGATTTTACAAAATCTGGACTTTACTGATCTTGGAACTTGTTTAGATTGCATAAAAGGAAAGCAAACCAAACATACAAAGAAAGGAGCCACAAGAAGCACACAGTTTCTTGTAATAATACACACTGATATATGTGGGCCTTTTGATGTTCCATCCTTTAATGGAGAAAAGTATTTCATCACTTTCACTGATGATTATTCACATTATGGATATATCTATCTCCTTAAGGAGAAATCTCAATCTGTAGATGTTCTGGAAATATTCCTAAATGAGGTTGAGAGACAATTAGATAGAAAAGTGAAAATCATAAGATCTGATAGATGTGGTGAATACTATGGGAAATATGATTAATCAGGACAATGTCCTGGTCTATTTGCTAATTTCGTCGAAAAAAGTGGCATATGTGCACAGTATACTATGCCCGGTGCACCTAAACAAAATGGTGTAGCAGAAAGGTGCAATTGGACCTTAATGGACATGGTTAGGAGTATGATGAGTAACTCCTCCTTACCTAAATCCTTGTGGATGCATGCACTAAAAACCGCAGCTTATTTATTAAATAGAGTTCCATCCAAAGCGGTTCAAAAGACACCTTTTGAATTGTGGACGGGAAGGAAACCAAGTTTAAGGCACCTGCATGTTTGGGGTTGCCCAGCGGAAGCAAGAGTGTCTAATCCACAAGAGAAAAAGTTGGATTCTCGAACTACAAGTGGATACTTTATTGGTTATCCTGAGAAACCCAAAGGATATGTGTTCTATTGTCCAACCCATAGTTCGAGAATAATTGAAACTGATAATGCCAAATTCTTGGAGAATGCTGAAGTCAGTGGGAGTGTAGAACGTCAAATTGTGGAAATAAACGAGATAAGGGTAAATGTTCCTTTATGCACTATTGATCCAAAATCCACAATTGACATTAATGTTGATCCAACATTTATGGAAAGGGACAACAATGTTGATCAACATTTGGACGATGAAACACTTCCATAGACTGATGTCAGATCTTTTAATGATTAGAAATGATCAAGGATATGATATTCGATCTAATGAAGGAACATCAAATACAAATGAATCACAAGGAATAACGTTAAGAAGATCTCAAAGGGAAAAGAGATCAGCTATTCTGGATGATTATGTGATTTATTTACAAAAGTCAGACTTTGATCTTGGCATTAATAAAGATCCAGTTACTTTTTCACAAGCCATAGAAAGTTCAAAATTTGCTAAATGGATTTGATGCCATGAAGGAAGAGCTAAAATCAATGGAACAAAATAAAGTTTGGGATCTCGTTCGATTGCCTGAAAGATGTAAAAGTGTGAGAACTCGTTATTTTGTACTGTATATGTACATTTATCCGATTAATTATCAATAAAGGAATTATTGATAATATTTTCCAAAGTTTAAATATAAAAGAAAGATGTCTCTCACATGAAAATCATTTAGTTAGAAGGAAATATAAGTATGGGAAATAGTTGACAAATGATGGGATAAAATCCACATAGAAAAAAAAAATAAAGACTCAAAATGAAGTTATTTTCAAAATTTAATGGTGAGCCCAAGTGATCAAGAAAGGATCAAATATTTAACTAAATAAGTTAAAATAAATATTTATGATTCACACAAATTCTGATTTTGGAAATTAGAAAATATTATAATGGCATGAAAAGAAAATTAAGACAAGAAAATACGCAAAGTGGACATTTAATAATTATAAGAAAAATTATAAATTCTCCACCAGAGAAAAATTATAAATTAATTCTTAAAGGTTGGCCAATAATATTCAGCCAACACACACGCCACTTTCATCTTTTAATCCCAGCTGCATCGTGGGATTCATTTCTCAGATTTTTCATCACCGAAAGTCTCCTCTGTTTCATGTCGAGCAGCCCTTCCCCTCCATAGCAGAACTTCCATTATTCCTCAGTAAAGCAACCAAGCTCTTTGAGGAAAATTGAACCTTACCTCACAAGCTTCTAAAACCATCCAAGAATTTAGCTTAAAAACCTTAAAACTGAAGTGAAGCACGTGCACAGACTTCTCCTCTGTACAGGAAACACCTAGCAGCAGTTAGTTAAGTTGTTTGTTCTTCAATTTTGGCTGTAGTAGTCATGTATAATTGCTTATAGCTTTTATTTGAACTGAAAACACGTTTAAGCTAAACCTAGGGTTCGGTTGTGAGGGTTTATAAAGAGGAAGATTGGGGCTTGATGATGATGATTCATGTGAGATGAAGGCTGAACCTAGGATCGAAAACAGCCAGGAAAAGTAAAGGAATTAAAAACGTTGATAAATAAGTTGATAAAATCGGTTGAAGAGGGTTTGAGTTGAGTGATTGGGTAAGGTTTTACGTGAAACATGGGAAAAGAAAAGTAGTGTTTTCTTATGGTCAACAAAGGTGACCGGATGGAAGAAAATCTGAGCTGTTGTACAGTCGTATGTGGAAAAAGTAAAAGTGTGGCTGAATTGAACAGCCGAAATGGGAAGAAAAAAGGTAAGGTGTGGCTGATTTGTGTGTGTGTGTGTGAATGCTGAAATTTTGGTAATTTATAAGTGTACTAGATATAGACACAATATGGAGACAAAAACTAAAGTAACGTGGGCTGAAAAACAGAAAAGTAATGTAAGCTGTCAGTTTGGACAGCAACATTAGGAAAGAATGAAAAATAAAAGAAAGAAATGCTAAATAAAGTGACAATTATAGTTGAATATATATATATATATATATATATATATATTATAGAGGAATGAATCACCTAAGCCATGTGAGGCCACTCAGCCATAGAAATAGACAAATGAAATGACGTGAATTAGCAAGGAAAAAGAAGAGAAAATTAGTTAACTAAAGTGGCTGGAAAAGCATACAAAAATAGTGTATATACAAAATAACATGGAAAATATGGGTCATAAGTCAAATAGGCTTATGCATGAAAAATGACCATTTGGTCATTAAACAAAGATGGAGACATTGACATTGAGAAGTGGCAAATAATGCTAAAACAGGAAATGAAAAGTAAACGAAATATTCATTTACCATGGAGAAAGTATAAGAGATTCTAATAATCTAAGAAATGATAATACAAATAAGAGTTAAATAGGTAAAGGAACATTATACCGAATATTAATTGTAGTAAACTGTTATTTTCGCAGTTTATAATTTAGTGAGATAAGAAGCATAGTGGTGCAAATTAGAGCACATCTCTACAATGCTACTGAGTCGGAAGTTCGGCGTTCGTGTGGAGCACGAAATAACACGATCTCGATACATAGGTAAGAGACGCGTGTGTAGATTTGTAGGGATATCCGAATGCATGATTTATGTGCTATGACTTTTATACGAATTATGGAATATTGGTTTGCATCTAATTACATGAAATCTGTAGTTTTCTGGTTGGTGAATTGTGTTTATAAGTGCAGGGGGCTAGGATTTGGACAGTTGTTATACTGTCGAAATTTATTCAAAATATTTCTAAAAATGTTAGAAATTATTTTGGTGCATTATTGATATTTTCCTAGCCTCGAAATGGATGAATTAAATATTTTTCATAAATGATGGAATTTTTGAAAAGTAATGATTAAATATTTATGATACCGATTTCGGTAAAGGTTTCACTACTGAAAATTCATCCCATGTGTTTTATAGTGAAAGGTGTGATTAGTGAAGTGAAATGGTGAATAGTGAATATTCTATAATTATTTTCAAGATGATATACACTATTCTATTTATGGTTTTCCTTTATGGATAAAATAAATTTCATCACGTGTAATGACTTCCATAAAGGCTTCAACACTGTGAAATTATTGTTTTGAGACTAAAATGTCTCTGCACGTGGTTTATAGCGTGACATGTGTTGGTGAAATTACTATTAATTTTGAAAAATAAATATTTCTATTTTTCCAAAAAGTATGAAATTATTGGAAATGATTTCTTATAACCTTGAATTTAAAGTTTTAAAAAGGAAAGTGTGGAAACATGTGTATATGTGTACTACGGTGAAAAGGTACAGTTATGAGAATTTTATCTCACAGTGAAATTATTTTATAAACTGTTTTCACCGTACGATACTGTGATTTATACCTTTATGGATTTTCTGAAAGATGTTATTGATTTTACTTAATTCCATAAAGGTAACGAGATTTCACATATACTGTTTTGAGACTATTAGGCCCCATATCATGCTCACGTGTTCATGTGTACCTTCTCATGTGTTGTGCGTTGACATTGAGCCGTTTTCAACGGTCCCGACGTCACCAGCTCAGTGTACGACCAAGGACATTTATAAACTATGGCCATAGATCTCATGTGTTTATCATACTCTCCCTACAGGGATCTCACGTGTACCCTATTATTCCTTACGGGACTTATAGCATGATATCATCAGGGTGTTGCTTGGTCTGCACTATTATTCCACGTGTTATTATTAGTTTTGGTGATAACTATTGAAATATACTGTTTATTGTAATGCTTTATCACTGACTGGTGAAATATGTGAACGGGTGTTTTATGGCTACATGTGTTTAAAGTGATTGTTTTCAACGGTGGAAAACAAAATGAATTTCAAATGTGGTTCATATGATTTACTAAATTGTTTATTTAATCATATGACATTTTATATGCAGTAAAGATTTTAATGACTTATATTTAAATAAATTCTTAGTCCCTACAGTCGCTCTGGGTTTCCGGGACAAGACAGGTATTTCAAAATACCTTACATGCTCCATATGGATTTTCGGCCGACTATAATATCATTTCCCTAGTAGTGTGCCAGTTTATACATAGAAATCAAAAGATTTTACTGCATATAGTCTTCAAGGTATCAAGATTTGCATACAAATCTCTTACTGAGCTGTGGTTTTACTCACTCCAATATTTTATCTCCCTAGATATTTTGCAATGACCATTTGAGGTATGGTATTCGAGGATTTGAGGCTGCATATTTAGCACCCCGAAGCAGTGCTTATAGATCTCAGAGGTCTAATTATTTTATTTTATATGTTCAGACTTATGATTTACAGTACTACGATATTGTATTAATTATGGGGATATAAGTATTGATCACAAATACAAATTGTGAATATTTATTTCCATTAACTATATTATATTACGGAAATCGTGTAAAGAAGTGAATTAAATGTGGAAATTAAAATATCGCAGACAACCCAACCTGTTTATGTGTGGTGAAAACGTGTAAAAAGTGGTAAAATACTGTGTACTTGGGATGTGACAAAAAGAGTCGGTTGTAAGTGGGTCTTCAAGACCAAACGTGACTCAAAAGGCAAGGTGGAACGTTATAAAGCTAGACTTGTTGCAAAGGATTATACTTAGAAAGATGGCATTGATTATACATTCTCTCTTGTATCTAAGAAAGATTCATCAAGAATAATTATGGCATTGGTGGCTCAATATGATCTGGAGTTACACCAAATGGAAGTGAAAACTACCTTTCTGAATGGAGATTTAGAGGAGGAAGTTTATATGGATCAACCTGAAGGTTTTTCCATAGGAAGTAAAGGTCAAATGGTGTGTAAACTTAAGAAGTTAATATATGGACTAAAACAGGCTTCCAAACAATGGTATATTAAGTTCAATACCATTATTACGTCTTTTGGTTTTAAGGAAAATATTGTAGATCGTTGTATATACCAAAAGATCAGTAGGAGTAAGTTTATATTTTTAGTCTTATATGTTAATGATATTTTGCTTGCAGCAAATGATTTAAGTATACTGCGTGAAACTAAAAATTTTCTCTTTGAGAATTTTGAAATGAAAGATATAGGAGAGGCTTCTTATGTGATTGGAATAGAAATATTCCAGAAAAGATCAGAAGAAATACTAGGCCTATTTCAGAAAGCATATATCAACAAAATTCTCGAAAAGTTTAATATAAGCAAATGTTCACCCGGGGTTGTTCCCATTCAGAAGGGTGATAAATTTAGTCTCATGCAATGTCCAAAGAATGAATTGGAACGAAAAGAAATGGAATCAATTCCTTATGCCTCTGTTGTTGGAAGCTTAATGTACTTGCAGATCTGTACTAGATCGGATATAAGTTTTGCAGTCGGAATGTTAGGCAAGTATCAAAGTAATCCTGGAATTGATCACTGGAAGGCTGCAAAGAAAGTTTTGAGGTACCTGCAAGGAACAAAGAATTACATGCTCACATATAAGAGATCCGATCAACTAGAGGTAGTCGGATACACAGATTCAAATTTTGTCGGATGTCTTGACAGCAAGAAGTTCACTTTTGGTTATCTGTTTCTTTTAGCTGAAGGAGCAGTTTCATGGAAAAGTGCAAAATAGATTGTCATTGCTTCATCCACAATGGAAGCAGAATTTGTGGCTTGCTTTGAAGCTACAATTCATGCATTATGGATGCGAAACTTTATTTCAGGACTTGGGGTTGTCGTCACCATTACCAAGCCGCTAAAAATTTATTGTTATAACTCCGTAGTAGTATTCTTCTCCAAGAACGACTAATACTCTAGAGGTGCCAAGCATATGGAATTGAAGTATTTTGCCATTAAGGAGGAGGTTCAGAAACAAACAGTGTCCCTTCAGCATATTAGTAGTGATCTCATGATTGCTGACCCATTAACGAAGGGTTTACAACCCAAGTTGTTTGAGGAACATGTTCTTAGGATGGGTCTTGATTGTAGTGATGTTTTGTAGTGACACTTTGAGCTCAATGATATGTTTCTGACACTATTATGTTTTCCTGTTCTATGATGCTATGTATACATTATTGTTTGATGTTGACAGGAAAGACTTAACAAGTCATTATTGTGGACCATAATGAAATTATAGTATAATCTAAGGACCTAATATAATAAATTGCAGGTGTTGTAGTATATGGAAGGGAGTGTTTTACAAATTAGAACATAACCGCCATAACCCATACAACAGTTTTTATATTATGGTATTATGATGGGAGATAATAAATTAACTTCCATTATAAAGATTTTAAACGAGCCAAGTGGGAGAATGTAAGATAAACCCACGTTTATCATTGTGGCTCAGTTAAAATCTAAAGGAAGTTATTTTTAATGGGTCACTATTTCTTAATTTTAGGAACCACCTCCAATCACATAATGGCATGATTGGAGTGGTAGTTATTTAATTAAAATAAAACAGGTCCTCTCTCTTTCTTTCAGAACGTACAGTGTTTTCCATCCACACTGTAAACGAAAAAAAACAGAGCAACAAAGAGAAATCTGTTTACTACTACTGAGATTCCAACGATGGCTTCTTCTTCTTCTTCACTAACGCCTACAGCAGACAGAGGTATGCATATAATTTTATATTGCGTAGAAAGCATGAGATATCTAGTTTTAGAGATCCTGGATGTGTGTTCATGTATACGATTAAATCTAACAGTATGTTCATGAACTAAACCATGCAACTACCAGTTTAAGGAGGACTGCGCCTGTCAGAAATGAGGTGTGGAAAGCACCCACAGGAGATATTTATAAGGTCAACTATGATGCTGCTGTCAGTTCTAGTTTAAAGAAAGGAGGCTTGGGTGTGGTCATTAGGGACACTTCTGGTCAGTCTATGGGAGCCATTGATTGTTCAGTTTGTGGACAAACGGATCCTTTCATATTGGAGTTAATGGCAGCAAAATTAGCCTTCCAATTTGCAGCTGATATGGGATTCTCCACTATCATCCTTGAAAGTGATTCTTTGGGGGTGTCCTCTCAGCTCAACACATCTGCACTAGATTTGTCCTATAATGGCTTTTCTATTGGATGATATTCGTAGCATGATACCGCAATTTAGGTGCTGCAAAATTGTTTCTGTTAGACGAATAGCAAACAAGGTGGCCAACGTTCTTGCGCACTACGGAATTCACTGTACTGACTCAAACTTTTGGGTCGAAGAACCCCCTAACTTGATAAATAATGTATTGGCCGCTGATGTATTATTCATAAATGAATAAAACTAAATGATGATTTACCTTCAAAAAAAGAAAAAAAGGTCGAAATTACGGGTTCAACTCGTGGCAGCGAAATTACTCTTTGCCCCCTTTCATCTATTTGGGTGCCTTTTTTTTATCTAATATATTTATGTTTATTTTATTAATAAAGTGCGTCCAACTCGACAATCCAATGGAACAAGCCATCCCAAGAGTGGGTGTCACTTAGAGCTGTTAGTGGGCCGGACCGAGCCGGTTCTGGCTCACTAACAACTTAAATCGGTCCGAACCGGTTGTGAATCGGTCCTAGCCGGGCCGGTTCGCATTATTTTTACTTGCGAACTGGCCCGGTTCATGGACTAGTTCGCTATTAAACTGGACCGAACCGGTTTAAACCGATTTGATCCTGTTTTTAATTTAATTTTTTTATTTTTTTAAAATTTATATTAATTTATTTTAATAAAAGTAAATATATATTAATATATTTTTATAATTTAATCTAACAAATTTATTTTTATAATAAATAATGTTAATAGTTTAATTTAACAACAATTTGTTATAAAGTTATTATAATTTATTTAATTAATGTAAAAATAATGTAAAAATAAATTACTATAAAATTATGTAATAAAACTAATGTTATAATAAAATAAAGTTATATTATGAATATGATATTATAATAAAATTATTATGATAAAAAAAATGAAATTTAGAGAATAAAATGATAATATTATAAATTTGAAACAAGAGAATTTAAGTGAATTTGAGAGAGTTTGAGTGATTATTGAGGGAGTATAAGTGAGTATTAAAAGAATAAGAGTGGATGAGTGTTTAGATTTGAGAGAAAATATGAAAGAAAGTTTAAAAAAAAATGAAAGGAAATGAATTGATATTTATAGAGGAAAAATGAAAATTTAAAATAATTTTAAAAATTTTAAAAAATAAATTAAAAAAGGAGGGAAACGCTCCCTCAAGCTGCTTTTTATTTTTATTTTTGTTGAACCGAACCGGTTCAACCTGAATCGGGCCCTTAATAGGCCCGGTTCAAAATTAGTTGAACCGATCTAGCTCGATATGATACTAGGCTGGGCCGGTTCGGAACCGGTACTGTACCGATTCGTTTTTGGGCCGGATTAACCCAATCCTGTTGCGAGCCGAGTCAGCTAACCCGGCCCAATAACCACCGCTAGTGTCACTGGCCAATGTTTTGCTTATGTTTGAATATTTTCTATTTTTTTCAAGTGATATTGACATTAATTATTAAAATATTAAAAATTTATTTAGTATTAAATTATTAATATTTAAAAAACATTTAATAAAATAATATTAAATTAAACACAAAAGAAAACTATTTATATTATTTATATTAATGTCTTTAAAATATTTAAAACCTATAACTATATATATTTTTGTCTCCAAACCCTCCACATGTCAAGCTTTGGCTTTTTTTCTTCTTTTTTTTTTTCAATTTTTCCCTTTTTTGGTTTTTCAACCTTTTTTATTTGTTTTTTTTCATAAATTTAAGCAACAAAAAAAAGTTATTTATATGTGAATTTTATTTTTAATAGAGAAAAAAATAAACAAAATAAAAAATTGATCTTTAAATTTTATATATTTATTTTCATAAAAAATTATTCGTTCAAATAATAAATTTTTATATATTTATTTTAATATTTATCAATAATGATAATAAATTTTAAAAATATAAAATCAATCTCCAAAAATATTGTTTAACTAACACATAACAATTAACAAATACTCAATAATTAAATAATTCTTCAAATGCATATACAGTACATTTTTTTTAACGATAGATTACATTTACAAATGCATTTATAGTATATATTTTGTAGATCATTAATTTCTATATATTTAATGTTGATAATTAATAAAATAAAAATATTTTAATATTAAATATATATGTTAAAATATTTTAAAAATTAATTAAGTTAATAATTTTTAATATTATTTAAATTATATAAAAATCACTTTTTTTTGCTCCACGTCCAGCTTCACATTGGTTCTGTCATTCACTCATTTTTTTTCACCTTTCTAACCCATACTATTCAATGTTTTATCTCCCATACGAGTCATGTGTCGTGTCTTAATTGATTTAGCATTTTATTTCTATTTTTTTAAATATTTTTTTTATTATGCCCTCTAATTTATTTTTAAGTTTTCATTTTTTAGTTAAGTTCTTTAATTTTATTTTATTTTTGAATTTTTTTGTTATGCCTTTTAATCTATTTTTAAATCTTCAATTTTTTTCTCCAGCAATAATATTATTCGGCGTATAAATTAAAAAAATTCAAAATAAAAATATGATAGAGGGTTTAACAAATGATGCATTCTAAATATAAAAAATTAATAAAAAATAAAATAAAAAAATTCATTTATCTTTGAGTTGATTTTTAATCAAGGAAAAAAAATCTAACAACACAAAATCTAATTAATTTAGATATTTTTAATTAAAAAAGTTTAGATCTAATTTCTCTAAATCTATTTTTTAAAATTATATCTCCACTAGCAAATGTAAACTTACTAAATACGAAAAATATACTAGCTATATAAAATCAATCTCAAATCACAATAATAGATTCTTCTCTTGCCTCATAATAAATTTTTTAAAACATTTTTTATATTTATTAATAATGATAATAATTTTAAAAATATAAAAACAATATTCAAATATATTATTTAACCGACACATGGCAAATATTTAAAAATAAATAATACTTCAAATACATATAAATTATGTATTTTCCAAATTTTGCTTTCAAATAAAAATTATTATATGAAAGGGTTTTTTTTTCTCTAACTTTTCTAGGAAAAATAGTTTTACTTTACATATTGTACTTTGGAGTAAATATAAATAATTCAATTAGTTATTCTTAAAATGAAAATGTTTACAGATGGGTTTAAAACTTTACACATAATTAATAATATGAACAAAACATTCTTACCTAATTTTTTCTTACTTCTTTTTTAAATTGTCTAAACCATTATGCCGTATATAAAGATATATATATATATATATTTATATATATATATATCAATGCTTTAGTTTTTATTGTTGTTGTATTATTATCTTAATTTGTTTGTTTCTAACACAAATTATCTGTTTCTCATACTATTTAATTTAAGTATTGTGTATTTTTTTAATCCAAGCTAATCTAAATTTTTCAAAAAATTATTTTTGGATATGTTGTTTGATATATAAACTCTATCATTAGTAAACACGTTTCTTTTATAAATCTTTCCTTAGTAAACATGTTTCTTTTTTGTACTAAACATTATTAAGAAAATAAATATTTCTTATGTCCAATAACTCTGATTTAATAATCAACTTAACTAACTTTAAAAATTATAAAATAAAAATAGACTCGCAGCATTGCGCGGGCTTATATTTAGTAATATTACTATTATTAAGGTGAAATTCAAGAAAGTTGGATAATCAACTACGGCTTTGTTTGGATGCTTGGAGGTATCAGCACAGGACGATTGGAAGAATAAAGACAAAATAGTAAAAAAGTAAAATTATCCTCTAGCCTTTATTTTTAATTTTTTTATTATTTTATTAAAAAAATTTATCCTCAATGGTTTTTTTTATTAGTTTCAATCTCACCTAAATCAATATACCCGTCCATCCAAACCAACCCTAACTTTCTAACGGTGAGAATGAGAGGCCGAGAGCTTTGTCCAATTAGCAAACACTTGAATTTAGGTGGCGATATTCAAGCCAATGGTACTTCTGCGATAATCAACACACGCTTTGCATAAAGAACATTTACGTACAAATAAAGTTAAGCAGATAAAGTTCACCTTCTAGAACCAATAATCCATATTTCTGGAATACAAGCAAATGAACAAAGGATATGCCTACCATCAATCCAAATGCATGGAAAGCAATTTACAAAAATGAAACATGCACTGCCTTCAGTTTTGCCATAAAAAATTTTTCACATCCCAACCTAAATGGCTAAGGAGCTTCTTGCATGTTAAATCATGTAAGATAAAGAACAATACAATTTCCAACAGACTACATAGTCGTATCACCTGTAGATTGCAGTTTAATAAAGTACGTAGTTGCTAATGTGCAAAGGCTATTTTATACAAGTAACTCCAACATTTTCAGTGTCATGCTTCATGAGCCAATACTTTGAATCTATTTAGCAAAAATTTGAGCTGGAAACATAATTACATTGTACCCTACACGACAATCTGAGACTGTTTACCATGAAAAGTTACATAGAAATTAGAAACACAATTTTCTCACCCTTACTAACACCATCTTGACCCAATTCCAGAACATAACACAGCATCCCAAACTATCATGAAGCCTTTCATACTATTCGCTAGGGGTGTTCATTCGGCCGGTTCAATTAATTTTTAACCAAATTAACTAAAACCAACATTAACTGAAATTTACATTTTCATTTTTATTAATCGAACTAAAATTTGTATTTTCAATTACCCAAACCAAAATAAAATTTAATTAATTAACTAATTAATTGAAATTTTATAAAATTATTTTTATTCTAATTATTTAACTTAAAATTGTAATTAATTATAGCATCAATTCTATGCAATTTAAGTTATTTAGAAAGAGTATCAATATAAAATTTTACATATAAAAGGATCAATCCATATGTAACTAGCATTACTTGGAGAGTTTATATATGATACACTGATAGTGTATAATTTTTATACACTGTCAATTAATCATGGGATGACACCTCATATGAAAATCCTCAAAAATAAATATTAACAAAGTTTTTAAATTTATTCTTAAGGGCCTATACACTTTTAGACTTTGCTTATTAATAAGGTGTCATCCTATGATTAACTGACAGTATATAAAAACTATACACTGTCAATGCATCATACATAAACTCTTACTTAAAACATCAATATATAAGTATTTGGATATGATTTAAATCCTAGAATTGCCACTGTTAGAAAAACTTTACTCTTCATCATTCTTGATCTGAACAAAATTAATTTTAGATTGTAAAATGTATGAGTTTACCTATGGTTACACCATAAAAAAAAATTTTTCTAATTTTGGATAAAAGTTTAGATAATCGATTAATTTTGCTTTTCGAACCAAATTAACCGATAACTTAAATTTCATCAAATCCTCTATCGATAATCGATTGAATTTATTTCGATGATGGACCAATTAACCGAAAGAAATTTGTTAAGTCGATTAATTTGGTTTTAACCAAACTTTGAACACCCCTACTATTCACCTAAAATACGAAGGCTTTTCACTCAGTTAGATAAGATATACCCAACATAAGTTCTTAATGTTCTAACATTCAAACTTGACCCTGCAAGATTCTTTGCTCTACATAGAGAGACAGATAATGACTGTTCGTTTTGTTTTTACATCCATTAATTTGGCTTCTATTATGAAGTTTATTTTAAGAAGGCTCCGGACTTACATAGAAACTCAATGAACTAAATCCACACTATTCAAACGGGCTATTACAATATTCTAGCACAAATATCATTTTGGTCAGGGCAATACATATTTCCACTGCATAAAAGGTCAGTTCAATGACACCACCTACTAACTTACATGATGATAACTATTGTCAGACCAAGAAAATTTCAACTATACTAAAAAAATGCAGAAATTTTACACCACACCATGTTACGATGAGGCCTTTTTGGAGCATTAACATCTATCAACATTACAAGCTACACATAAATTACAGCAAAAGTTCCACCCTAGGTTCCTCTTTATCACCAAGAACATACACCTATCTAATAGATACTTACTCATCACAAAGCGATGCCATGAGGTCCCGCGGTGATGCCCAAATTGGAAGATCCAAATAAGATTGCTTCATTTGCTCCTCTTGTGCATTACACAGTGCTTCTGCTATGTCACACAAATTTGAAACATCACGAATTATCATTTCTTGAGCTTCTGCCTGCATTTCAGATGTTAAAAGGAAACTCAAAATTAGGAATAAAACCCAACAGTGATATGCATTTTAATGACTTCATAGTAATACATAATTTGGGTTTCTTAAGCTAATTAAATTTAACAAGGATTAACAAAAGGGTAACAAAATTAACTAATTAGAGATTAAAAGGAATGGTTCCAAAATTTACCTGCAAAAGAAGCTCATCAACCAAAGAGCCAGAAGCGCTGTCCTTATCTTTCTTCTCCGACCCTGAAAACAGCGCCGCTCTCTGCTTCTCTTCTGTCTCCCTCAATTTCATTCTTTCTTGCTGTTGAACTTGAAACCCTAAAGCCTTTTCTTGCATTGTCTTCAAAGTCTTCGACAAAATCTCCCACTCCTCGATCTCTTTCTTGTACTTCTCCTTCACTCGGAGAAGATTTTTCCTCTTCCACTCTCTCCTTCGTTTCTCCTCTTCCTCGGGATCCGCCTGTGCCGGTGCTGGTTCGTTGAGAACGCGGCGCCGCTTCTTGCGTTTGTAGATGAAGCCGTCATCGTTGCAGAGCTCCCATTCGTCTGCAGCGAGGGCGGTTTGAGAGGAAGAGGGCGCGTCCATTTTGGGAGGGTTTCTTGGAAATTTTGGATGATGGTTTTTTCGAAGGTTAAAATGGTTCTTTTCGAGAGACAGAGACCGAGAGCGCATGGTCGTATGCTGTACGCTTCTGCCATGTAAGTTGGGCCTTTGTGTTGGGCTGAAATGAAAAGAATCTGTTAGATTTTAAATAAATAAAAGCGAGCCAACAAATCCGCTGGAGCACAAGGATTAAATTTCTGAAAAAAAGAAAAAAAATCCAGGTTCGAATCCTGGCAGCGGAAAATTTATTTTTGCTCCATTTAAGGCTTATTCTGCATCTTTACTCTTTCCTTTTCTCATCTTTTTTCTCTAAAATGAAATTGCGTAGATGGCTTGGTTTTGGATCAAATAAACATTTCTCGAAGTAAAATGGCAATCAATTGTGAATGTGATCGATCCTCCCAATTTTAAACCATAGATCTACCACAAGTAAAACTGCCTTCAGAAGCAAGCTGCCTTCTATTTAATCAACTTGCTTTTTAAAGAATTTAACCAAATAACAAATAAACAAACCTTTGTCTAAGATTGGAATCTCATTGGTTTTCTATGGATTTATGTTAGATACTCAAGCCCAAAGAGAGAGTCAAGTCTAAAATACCAGTCTAGTAAGTAGGAAAACCCCTCAAGCTTAAATACTCCTTTACAATTGCTTGTGGAGTCGATGTGGGATCATAACATTGCCCACCCCTTGAGAAGCCGACATCCACGGCGGCACACTCTAGATGGCTTTCACTTCGAACTCTTCTCGGCACCAAGTAGCCATTTTCTAGGTCGCCTCTTCCGCTCCATGGTGGCCCACTCTAGATGGCTTCACTCCGGACCTTATCAAGCACCAGATAGCCCTTTTCTAGATCGCTCCCTCTGATACGTCGGCTCTCAACGAAAGTACCAATGTTAGGTACTCAAGCCAAAAAAGAGAGCCTAGCCCAAAAAATCAGTCTAGTAGGTAGGAGAATCTCTCAAACTTAAATACCCCTTCACAATTGTTTGTGGAGTTGATGTGGGATTGTAACAATTTATAGTAAGTGGGACTAATGAAATTTGTAATTAACTGCTGTACATGCATACATTTAGAATTTGACTTTTATATGACTAACTTTGATTAAGCCAAAATTTATCAGCAAGTTTACCTTAAATTGAACTTATATTATCAAACCATGTCAAATATTTGGAATATACCCATCACTTTGTCACATCCAAATCCCATAAAAATAAAATAAAATAAAAAATCATAAATATCGTACAAAGACTTATTGGATTCAAAAGAAATCATCAAAAATATTTTTAAAAAGATGTATTTTGATGCTTAAGTCAATTAATTAAAAAAAAACTTTGATATAGAAAGCTAGAAAAAAAATACGCTTGGTGAGAGATTGCATTTGTCTTTGATTCGTCTTGGACATATTTTTTTATAGTGAATAATGTTCTCTTATTGCTTGATCACGACGTGTGTTTGAAGTGTATTTTGTATTTGAATCTAAGGGGGCATGATAAATAACTATACTATCACACGTGTATGTGCGTCAACATCAAGGCTGAAGCTCATTATGGAGTGAATTTGGGGCAGAGTGAATTTATTCAAAATTAAATTGTTGTTTTCCGGCCAAGTTGACAAGTATAAAATTTTGGACCCAACTCTTTGTAATACTAACAAGATTAACTCTGAACAAAAAAACAAAAAAAAAAAACAAGATTAACAGGATAACAACTAAGAACTTCAAACCGTGTTGGTTCCTACAATTTGTTAGTCTTCAGTTATGACAATTATTGTTTTGAAAAGGCTTAATAATCAAATAAATCTTCAATCTTTAACCCAAAATAAAATTTAACCCTTAATATTTTATTGCATGAAATTCAGTCCATAAACTTTTATTTCAGTAAAAATAAACCCTCAACCTTTTACAATTATGTAATTAAGTTAAAATCTGTTAAATGACACTAACTGCCGTTAGTTTTGCATACGTGGCAGCTGACGTGGATAGCTTAGTTATCTGCCACGTGGCATGCCACGTATGCAAAATTAATAGCAGTTAGTTCATTTAACATATTTGGTCTATTTTTACCGAAATAAAAGTTTATGGACTGAATTTTATGCAATAAAACGTTGAGAGTTAAATTCTATTTTGAGCTAAAAGTTGAGGACTTATTTGACTATTAAGCCTTTTGAAAATTGAAGTTTAATTATTCTTTTTTACTATTATTCTTTTTTTAATTTTAGTTGGAGTCATTAGACGTTACCAGCTTTATCGGGAGGGATGGTACCACCATCGTTATCCGAATGGGCGATGACAAGGCGCAAGTAAGAGAGAGAAAACCAATAATTAGTTAAAAAAATAAAAGTAAATTTTTTATTCAATTATTTGAATATGATTTAAAATTTAAAATGATTATTATTGAAAAAAATTTTATTGTTTATTAATTTTGATTCAAATAAAATTTATATCTCAAGTTTTAAAACGGATGAAAATAATTTTAGTTAGATAAAAACATTTAATACTTACATTTGCTTTTAACGTTTATTAAAAGATAAAATTCAGTTTTTAACGTTTATTTTAATGAAATTTAATTCATTAAATTTTATTTTAAACAATTAAAACTTTAATTTAATTTTATGATAAATATTAAAAACATATTTAAATATTAAAAAAATTAAGAAAAAGAATAGTTTTTAATTTTATCAACTTCGAATGAAAGCCCTTTAATAAGGAGGCATACGGACAAAATAATTGGCAAATGTGCCAGCCTAATCTTCCATTTAAGTGTATGACTTATTCTTGCACTTTTGGAAAAACAAGCCTTTGGAAGAAAAAAAGCTGCATTTCTTCTTTTGTTGGTTTATAACCTGGGAAGGAGTGAGATTTGAGCCAATCTTTTCTGGGTCTTAAGGATAAGAACCAGCTGTTCTGACAAAAAAATTCTCAAACCTTAGATTTTTTTTTTGTTGACAGAAAGAGAGGAACCATGTTGGAAGGAAAAGCTCTGGTGGAGGACACAGACATGCCTTTGAAGATGCAGATCCAAGCTATGTCTTCTGCTTCTCAAGCTCTGGATCTCTATGATGTCTTTGACTGCAAACTAATTGCTGGTTTTATCAAAAAGGTAATTTTTTCTCCTCCCATACACTCTAAACTAACGTATAAAAGTTTTTTTTTCTTTTGCATAAACAAAACTTGACCTGCTTTCCTCTGGTTTAAGTTCAGATGCTTTGTTTTCTATGCCTTTTTGTTGTAGCAGAAACTTCTGTTTATGGGTTTAATTTTTGCATTTGGCAGGAGTTTGACAGCAAATATGGGAATGGATGGCAATGTGTGGTGGGTTCAAATTTTGGGTGTTTCTTTACTCATTCTAAAGGGACTTTCATCTACTTTACATTGGAGAGACTCAAGTTTCTTATCTTCAAAGGGGCTTCATCTTCCACCTCTCCTTGACCTTGGCTTGATGCCAAGGCCCTGCTTGGATGTTTCATGTGTTCTTGTAGTCTTGTACAGGCAAAAGCTGAAGAAGGAAGACCCTGTTTGGATCTTTCATGTGTTCTTGTAATCTTGTACAGGCAAAAGCTGAAGAAGGAAGAAAATCGGAGGGCTAAAAGTGCAGTGAAGTTCTCTTTCTGTTTCTTTTTTCCCTTTTTTTCCTTTTTTTGCATCAAATTGTAAGTCAGTTAAAGTGGAGGAAAAGAGGAGGATAAAGTCTAGAGCATCGGAAGGAGAAAAAGATTACATAAGTCATGCCTGACTCATGAATAAGCATGATGGCATGGGTC
The DNA here is from genome assembly GCA_032173925.1 of Heritiera fomes. Taxonomy (NCBI): domain Eukaryota; kingdom Viridiplantae; phylum Streptophyta; class Magnoliopsida; order Malvales; family Malvaceae; genus Heritiera; species Heritiera fomes. The sequence goes on along the minus strand of JAPDPM010000015.1, from coordinate 11,708,808 downwards.
TTTTGGATTTTTCCTGTATGGTTTAAGAGAGCCATTTTGTGATGCTCTGATGGGGCCAATTAAAAGTGTCCTCTTTTATTATGTATAAATGAAATGGTGGTAACATCTATGAATTGATATCTCTCTCCATCTTGTTAAATATCCAACTTTATGTTATCCTTAAGAGATGGATATATATGGTGACCAGATGACAAGATAACGTAGAATAAATTTATTCTCAGGAATAATTGATGTCCAAATTGTAAGATTCTTCAATGATATCTGATGCTGCTAGACAGCTAGGAATTTGAGATGTTGTTAAAGATTTCTTTTTTTTTTAATTATAAGTATGTTGGTTGTTTTACGTCTGACATTAAATATGCTTGGCCTGAGACTTGTTTAAGATTTCATGTACTTTTCTATAACTAAATCATTCTTGGCCAACCCCACTAACACAAAAAAAAAAAGGTTACCAGTTGAGACTGGCACAAAGTTGTCAAAAAGCAGAAACCAAACAATGAACAATAAAAAAAAAAGCAAAAACCAAACTCTCTGGAATTTAAGAACTGCATTAACACAACGGTTATACTTAAGGCTGCTCTGCGTCCATTTGCTTCGCCCATTGAGCAGATGCTCATAAAAAGAATAGCAAGGAAGACAAATTCTGGGTGGTACTATAAAAGGCTTCTGAGGTCTGCTTAAACACAGCAAAATTCAAGCATTTGGATCAACATTGCCAAAGGATTTAGCTGTTAAACTGGTTTGGACAAAGTTGACCTTTCGGAAGAATAAGTTAGAGGCAACCAACCTCTGCACAATATTGTGATTCTTATTTCATGGGATGGAGTTCAACTACATGAGCAGAGTTGTGGTTGATTAGCTATAGCCATTTTTAGTTTCCCTTGTCAAAAATGGAATAAAATAAGATTTCAGATTCGTCTAATAGGGCTAGCAATGAAAGGAACAGGCTAACAAGCAGCTATTATTAGCATAAATTTATATCCCAGAAAGGAGCAAATATATTATCAAAAAACAAGCAACTGGTATTTTATGGGTCAGATATACTTTTACTAAGAAATGACATGGAACCAATAATTATAGGAACCAGCGAGGTTCTAGAATACATCATCTATGCATGTCAAGTCTTGATATTAATTTAGCTAATGTACCCACATTGAACAAAATCATATAACAGGAGTGAACAAGGGCTCACCTTTAAAGTGCGCTTCCAAGTTTCTTATTACCATATCAGCCATTGCCTTGCTTGTTTCCTCGGTGTCACTACCCACATGGGGCACTAGGACAACATTCTCTAGCGCAAACAGTTGCTCCGGTACCTCAGGCTCATTTTCAAACACATCAAGTCCAGCTCCACCCAACCGGCCTTCAAGTAACGCAGATACAAGCTCAGGTTCATCGACATGTGCACCTCGTCCAATGTTGATAAGAATACCTTTCAGACCCAAAGCATCAATGACTTTGCGATCAACAATGTGGTGAGTTTCCTCTGTCAAAGCGCAGGCTACAATAAGGATTTGACAATTGGCAGCCAAGTCAACAATGTTTGAGTAGTATTTGTAATTTGTATTTGGTTTCTTAGATCTGGAGTGGTAACTGATGGGGCAGTTGAAGGCTTCAGCTCTTTTTGCTATTGCTGATCCAATCCTGCCCAACCCAACAATTCCAACTGATTTACCACTGAACTGGAAGAGCCAAACAACAGTAAATGAAAGGAAAATCAAAGATGAGAAAAAAGATATAAATCAAATTAGGTACAGAAAGTTCACATAAATATTAAAGGGAAGAACATTAAGCATCCCAATGACATAACATGCTTGATTCTATATCCTTCCTGCAATAATATCAGCAATAAAATCTGTTGTAATATATGTATGAAAAGAAATATGTTTCGCTATAGAAAAGGGCAAAGCCTGAGCACAAAACTCCCACATTGTGGGGTCTAGGGAAGGCCATGTGTACGCAACCTTCCTTTTGCATTAAATGGAGAAACGGTTTTGAGCCTATGATCTCCAGGTCACAAAGGAACAACATTTACCACACCAAGGCTCACCATCCCCAGAATAGATGTTTAGCTATGTTAGAAGAAAATAATGAAAAGACATCATGCAGCATCTATTGCTAATGAAGTTGACAAACAAACCGATGGGCCAGGCAACAAGATGTTGGCACCAAATAAAGAAATTCTAATCCTCATTGGATTGATGTTGGTGTCTTTTTGAAGATTATTCCGTGGTCCATCATTTGTCTTCCTCAGTATATGATTATTGTTAGTTATCTTCCTTTTTGGCAGTAACTCCGCCTGTGTGAGTTAACGCAGCCGGTCCCAAGCCCGGGTAAAGGAGGAGGGTGGCGGTAGGTTTGGACAACCAGCCTTAAAAACTAGTCCAATCTCATGAAATGAACCAATATCAAAACATCGTTGGGGCGTCCCCTACACAGCGACGCGCTGCATCGGAGCCCGGGTGTAGTGAAAAGTGGGCAAGGGTTGCTAGGTCGTCGCCCGGAAGTGACGCGCCACATCGACGCCTGGATGTGGTGTTAAATAGGCAAAGGTTCCCACACCACAATGGACGGGGGTGGGTAAAGAAGTTAGTCCATAACCATAAGCTTAGGTTAGGATCTTGGAATATAGGTACGCTTAGTGGTAAGTTAGGTGAGATTTGTGAGGTTATGAGTAGGAGGAGGGTTAACATTTTGTGTCTCCAAGAGACCAAATGGGTAGGGGAAAAGGCTAGAGAGATAGCACCTTGGCAATATAAGCTTTGGTACACAGGGAAAGATAGAGACCGAAATGGAGTAGGTATCATTATAGATAAAGAGTACCATAAGGATGTTGTACAAATCGAGAGACAAGGGGATAGGATTATTTTGGTTAAACTAGTTTTAGGAGAAGAGGTGTTGAATGTCATTAGCGTGTATGCACCCCAGATAGGACTTGATGAGGTTAGTAAACGACAGTTTTGGGAGGATTTAGATAAGGTAGTACAAGAAGTACCTATAGGAGAAAACCTTTTTATTGGCTGTGATCTTAATGGACATGTTGGTACAAGTAGAGAGGGTTTTGAGAGAGTACATGGGGGTTTTAGTTATGGTGTAAGAAACGAGGGAGGAGATGCTATCTTAAATTTTGCTTTATCTTATGACCTAATCCTAGCAAATACATTGTTTAAGAAGAGAGATTCTCATCTTATAACCTTTAGAAGTGGACCAAGAGCAAGTCAGATAGATTTCTTTTTAACTATGAGTAGGGATAGACATAGATGTTTGGATTGTAAGGTTATACCAGGTGAGAGTGTTACCGCGCAACATAGACTCTTAGTTCTAGATATGAAGATAGATAGACGACATCGAAGGAACCAACAAAAAGGAATTGAACGGATTCGATGGTGGAAGCTCAAAGAAGATTGTCATACAATATGTAGAGATAGTTGGATTCAAAAAGAGGCTTGGACAACAGAAGAGAACCCAAATGTAATGTGGAATAAGATGGCAAAATGCATTCGGGAGGTAGGCAAAGAGACATTAGGAGTATCAAACGGAAAAGTGCCGACTGGAAAGGACGCAACATGGTGGACTGCAGTAGTAAAAGATGCTATAAAGACTAAGCGAGAGCGTTACAAGGCTTTAAAGAAGAACAATACAGAAGAGAGTTTTTCGGAATATAAGGTAGCAAGAAAGGAGGCAAAGAAGGCTGTGGCAGAAGCTAAGACGAAGGTTGCGAAAGAGATTTACGACAAATTGAACACAAAGGAGGGAGAGAAAAGGATATACAGATTGGCGCAAGCAAGAGAAAGGAGGAGTCGCGACCTAGGAGTCGTGAAATGTATTAAGGATGAGCATCAAAGAACTCTCGTTAAAGATAATGACATTAAGGACAAGTGGCGAGATTATTTTAACAAATTATTTAATGACGGACAAAATAAAGTTTTGGATAATATTTCGGTGCCTCTTAAGGATTTAAATCGGTGTTTTATGCGTAGAGTCCAAGAGACAGAGGTAAAAGAGGCACTAAAGATGATGAAGAATGGAAAAGCTGTTGGACCTGATGACATCCCAATTGAAGTTTGGAAATGCCTTGGAGATGTAGGAGTTAGGTGGTTGGCAAATCTATTTAATAAGATTTGGCACAATAACAAAATGCCAGAGGAATGGAGGAAGAGTGTCTTAGTACCTTTATATAAGAACAAGGGAGATATTCAAAGTTGCGCCAACTACCGAGGCATAAAATTGATGAGTCACACGATGAAACTATGGGAGAGAGTGATAGAACGGAGATTAAGAAAAAATGTAGAGATATCGGAGAATCAATTTGGTTTTATGCCAGGTCGATCAACTATGGAGGCAATATATTTGCTTAGACAACTTATGGAGCGCTTTCGAGTAATGGGTAAAGATCTTCATATGGTCTTTATAGATTTGGAGAAAGCATATGATAAAGTGCCTAGGGAGGTACTCTGGTGGTCCTTAATGAAGAAAAGAGTTCCTTTGAAATATATTAAACTAATTAAGGACATGTATAGAGGCGCAAGGACACATGTGAGGACAGGTGGGGGGCAAACAAGTGAGTTTCCTATCACGGTGGGATTACACCAAGGGTCAGCGTTGAGTCCATTCTTGTTTGCTGTAGTTATGGACGAACTGACAAAATCCATCCAGGATAAGGTGCCTTGGTGTATGATGTTTGCAGATGATATTGTCCTATGTGCGGAAACTAGAGCGGAGATCAATACAAAGTTGGAATTATGGAGACAAACGTTGGAATCAAAAGGATTTAAACTAAGCAGAGTGAAGACTGAATACATGGAGTGTAAATTCAGTTCTAACCGACTGGAAGAGCATGATGTAGTGAAGTTAGATGGGGTGGCGATACCTAAGCGGGATCATTTTCGATACTTGGGATCAATAATACAGATGGATGGAGAGATTGATGGTGATGTGACCTATAGGATCCAAGCTGGATGGAGTAAGTGGAGAAGTGCTACAGGTGTGTTGTGCGATAAAGGAATTCCTACATGGTTGAAAGGCAAGTTTTATAGGACAGTTGTTAGACCAACATTGTTATATGGTAGTGAATGTTGGGCGACTAAGAGGCTACATACACAAAAGATGAGTGTAACAGAAATGAGAATGTTACGGTGGATATGTGGATACACAAGAAAGGATAGAATGAGAAATGATCATATTCGTAAGATGATTGGAGTGGTACCTATCGAAGACAAAATGTGTGAAAATCGTTTACATTGGTTTGGACATGTAAGACGTAGACCTGTAGATGCTCCAGTTAGGAGAATAGAGGCTATGGATGTTGAGAGAAGGGTTAAGACTAGAGGAAGACCGAAAAAGACTTGGAAGGAAGTAATTTGGAAAGACATGGAGATTTTAGAATTAGATAAGCAAATGGCCTTGAATAGGAATCTATGGAGGCAGAGAATACATATGGACGATCTAATATGATTTTAGATATTGGTTCATTAGCCTACCCCAATCTATTGGGATAAAGGCTCTGATGATGATGATGATGATGATGATCTTCCTTTTTGGCAGTGGGGATTAAACTCCATACAACATCTTTGTACTACATATTTCGGTCACTAAGATATGATCTATCAAGAACGGTGAAAAAAGAAAAAGCAAGCTTCAAACTCAATTGTATCAGTTATCAATGCATCATTTCAAAGTGAGCTTAAGTCAATAGCACCCAGGCAGTAAATACCCCACAGTGCACATAAATATTTTCAACTAAATGACGGGGAAAAGCTTCAGTGTAACTGAAATATGGTATTGGTTCGTTTAAGATTATACAAATTATTGCAAAGGAAAATAAGAAAATAAAATGAAAGAAATGACTACATAAAAAACAACCATCATACAAAAATCACAAACCAAAGGCCTAGGCAGACAACTCAGTGCTAGAGATGTGGCTGTTGATGTAATGCTGTTGTGTGGATTTCTGACGTGGGGTTGATTTTTTTTTTTCCTGGGGAAGTGATGGATTTTCCTCTAATCAATGCCCCCAATATGTTCGATATTTGGCCTCATTGAAGTTTCAAATTAAAAGTTTATCCTCCCTACTGTCATGAATTGATGAATCATATGTATCACTGTGCTCCTATCTACAAATAACTCGAAAGCTTACAACATAAAAGTAACTCTGCAAAAAAGGTATTGATTCACGAACTTCAATCACATCCTTAATCAATTAAAGGATAGTGGAAGCTGACAGACGCAATGGGACCAAATTATCAACAACGTAGCAATCATAATTACTACCACAAGTTTCGTTATCCACACAAGTGCAAATTGATTGAATCAAATCAATCCACAAAAAGAAACAAGAAGCTTACTGACCTTCTAACACTACTTTAAAGTTTGAACTGAATTATAATAAAAGAGAAAAGAAACTTCACGTAATAGAAAACTGATAACGGATTATCAGAGCTAATCAAATAATCCAAAACCCTCCAATGTCACAGAAGAACAAGAATACATTTTCACTAAATTCAATGAAAAATATAAACAGAAAAAGAAAAACCCAGAAACAAACCTTTGAAGCCAGTCCAAAATCACCGCTGATCCAATTCCCACTCCTCACGAACTGATCACAAACACAAACTTTCCTCAAAACAGCCAATGCCAACCCGATAGCCAAATCAGCCACATCATCAGTCAACACATCAGGAGTGTTAGTTACCTTAATTCCTTTCTCTTTACACTTGTCCAAATCAATCTTGTCCACGCCAACACTGTAGCTTGCAACAATCTCCAAATTGGGCAGTGAATCAATCATTTCCGCATCAGCTCCAAGTTTGGTGTTTCCCACCACTGCTTTGATGAAAGGTGAGTAGTTCTTAAAGAATTCAGGTTTGGAAGATGAATGGTTCCATAGTTTGATGAGATTGAAGCGGGTTTCAAGTTCTTGTTCAAGGTATGCAAACATTGGACATGTCATTAGGACACCAATATTGTTCATTTTTGTGTTTGTGTTCGAAGTGGAGGTTGAGAGTTAATAGTAGGCAGGGTTTTGTCGTATTCAGCTGCGTTTACCTGTTTCTGGAGTGAAGCTCGTTGGAAACCGATAGCCATTAGCCTAGCCGCCAAAGAGAGCGAGTAAAAACTAAACTGGCGAACAACAATAAGTAATAACCCCCCGCACATTGGGGTTAGGCCCCTTTGCAGCGAGTAAACCTGGGCTTGGCTCAATCGTTCGCCCTACGAATTGAAAGTCCTCGGGGCTGGCTTTAAACCGACCCTCAAACAGAGCCAAGGTTTTTTATTTTATCCCCTAAACCGTACGTTTAATACAAAGATTTAACTAAAACAAACATGTTTACAAGCCATTTGAGTTCGACTTAGACAAAAATTTGAATACGATCCAATAGTTGTCGAGTCAAATTCAAGTAATTTGAGAGTCAAATTCGAATATTTTAATACTCATCCCGAATAACTCGCATACTAAATGGAATTTATTTAAAATATTTATTATTTTAATTTTTGTAAAAAATTTTATTTCGAGTTTGAACAAAATAATTGTTTGTCATCGAATATGAGCATCAAACTCATTTTTTATTTGGCAAATGAACCTAATTAAGCAAATTCAAATAGCTTAATTTCTATCTCTTATCGAATTAGAACTATAAAAATAAAATTCAACAAAGTTTGAATTGAATTTTGACTCTCAAATTATTAATTAAACTCGAACTCATTATTTAGATTTAACTCAATATGATTACCCCAATTTAAGAGTAATTAATATTATTTATTTGGTACGAAGTACGAACTTCACACTAAAATTTCTTACATCATTTTCTTGCAATTCTTCAAGAATGTAAATCACATAAACCGCATGGGTTTTCCCTCGTAGACAATTTAAAAGAATTAGCTTGTTTTGATAATATACTTGAAGAAAAAGATCCAAGGAACACTTCTGCCAAATGGGTTTGTACAATGCATTCAAACAGAACACAAAATGCAAACCATGGAGGAAGCTTTTCTCTACACTCATAACATTTCAAGCAAGAAACAAAATTGAAAAGAAAAAGAAAGAAACCATTAACATTCCATCTTTTACTTCTCTTGTTCACTCTCATGTCATTTCCCATCCGCAATACTATCTTTTCCCACTCGATACTTTTCATTGATGTTAAATGATGGATCAACAAGAATGGCTGAATTTGTATTATCGTCGTAACCAACATTGAAACCGCACATGTAGAATGTTCTAAATTCGTCAAGACATATTTCAAGCTTACAATGTCCTTAAAATCATGGAAATATAAACAAGAGGAGCAATATGAAACTCGCAATTAATTAATAGCAACACTAAACCACTGGAGTTAACAGTGGTTTCTTTAGAAAGTGTGCCTCCAAGTTCCCAACGGCAAGATCAGCCATGGCTTGGCGGGTTTCCACAGTGGCGCTTCCCACATGAGGTAAGAGCACCACATTGTCGAGCCCAAATAGCTCCTCGGGTACTTCAGGCTCGTGTTCAAACACATCAAGTCCAGCACCTCCTAATCGTTGTTCAACCAATGCAGAAACCAGCTCAGGTTCATCAACATGAGGGCCTCTCCCAACATTGATGAGAACACCCTTTGGACCCAAAGCATCAATGACTTCCCTGTTGATGATGTGGCGGGTTTCTTCAGTCAGTGGACAAGCAACGACCAAGATATCACAATTGGCAGCCAGCTCCACAACACTTGGATAGTATTTGTATTTGATTTCTGGTTTCTGTGTTCTAGAATAGTAACTAATAGGGCAACTAAATGCTTCAGCTCTCTTGGCAACTGCCATGCCGATCCTGCCCAACCCTATAATACCAACTTTTTTCCCAGTGAACTGAAATAATGGAAAAATACCACTTGTTACAAGGGATAAGGAGGGGGAAACAGAAACCCTTTAATGTGATATCCTCAAATCTGATGCAACATATACAAGAACCAATTAAGAAGGATTCAATTCAATCTTAATGTTTCTCATACCAAAAGGTGGAAAGCTTCTAATAAACTGTGACAAAAATGTTACGATAGCTGAGATAAGCTTCATCATGCAGTCAAAAGTCACTAATGTGCAAGACACAGCTTCTATAAATTTTCCAAACCAATGGACTCCAAGTGCAATAAAAAATAACATCTTATTCTCAATCTAAGAGAGCAAAATATTGTCATTGTTATTCTTAATCACACAAGGGAAGAAATTAAGATCTCAGCAAAAGAACTTCTCTTGTTTTGGAAGTTTAGAAAGAAACCTTTCAAAGGTGAGTAAGAGCACTTAAAAAAATCCTGTAATATGACAAGCATTTACAGCTGCACCTTTCTCAATTAGGTGGTCGTACTTGTGCAAGCAAATTAATTCAATGTTTTTTAGTACATGTATAGAAAAAGTAGTTACAGACTTATTATCCCACTTAATGAAAGACTGATTAAAATCTCATAAAAAGCAGAAGTAGCGTTCCCAATGATTTGAGATTAGTGTGCGAATATAGACTCTGATTTTTAGCTTCTCAGTTTGATTCAGACAAATAAAAAGGTATGTTATCATTAGAAAAAGGGCCATAGCTTGAGGACTCTAACTGGAGCTTGATGACCTTGCTTTCTGCACTAATTTCTAACAAGTTGAAAAGTGAAGAAAACTAATTTTTAGAAAATAAAAAGGAAATACCAATGGGAAGAAATATAACGAGGCACATAGTCACCTTCCTATGTTTCCTCAGAAAACCTATGCATATAATGCAGGAGTCCAGCACCACATAATAGTTAACGAGTAATCCATTTTCAGTTAATTGTCAACACTAACACAATTATTAGAAGAAACAGTATTTCTGAATTAGTTTGTACCCTATCTCCAAAGCAGTTTATATTCCCCACTGTACTCATTCCTAAAACTGTTTGAGGTTCCATTATCCTGGTAAGGGAACAACTGTAACTATCCAAAAAGCCTTCTGAGTTGCTATATGCATCACAGATCACACAATAGCAACATATAGTTACACAGACAAATGCATAATTGCATTATGCAAACATGTACTTACCTCTATGTCCAAATATGATAGAAATACAACGATGATAATAGCAGTCTGAATGCCAGATTTCTTTGCTTAATCAACTTGACTTAAAGTAACCCATCCTTGGCTCAGACTCATTATTCATTAATAGAAGGAAAAATATAAAGGTCAGGTACACTACACAATATCTAGAGGTAAAATCTTCTAGCCCACCATATATCATCCCTATGGCTGCTTTTCCACTTGAAGATTTAGAAGGGTTAAATATGACAAGCTTTATGCTCATAAAACTTTGTTTTGACTAGTGCTTTCTATCAACTGCTGAACTTGCTAATTAGATGAAAGCCATAGCTATCTCAATTTTAAGAAGCCCAAATATCACAAATTTTGAACATGAGGGTGGCAAATATCGCAATATTATAATAACACTATTTTTTTCTTTTTCAATAGAGCTACCCCAACAAAGCATTTGAACCATAGTCAACAAGCCTCTAAAGACTTAAGGTTTTTTATTTTTTTGGCTTACCAAGCATTTGAATATTAGTTCATCATATAAAACACCTAGATCATTAAGAATTACTACAATATACTGATCATGCTGAAATACAAAGAGAAAACTAATGTCACAGGGTGATATTCAGCAACAGTGCTAGCATAATCATTTGGCATAAAGATACCAAAGTATGCTGATAGTTTGTGACCCCTGGACGACTCCAAATTAACCAATGCGGCCACCACAAAGCAATTACTTGAGAGACTAGAGAAATAACCAACCAATTGTGATTACAGGCAGGCAGTTGCATCTTAACCTAAATGCATATATTGCAAATAGTATAAGCAAGTTTTTCAATTTCCTCAGTCTTCCAGACCTGGAGCCTACATGTAGGGTGAATACAACTATCATGATACATAAATATACACCGATTCAATTTAAAAACCACGAAGCAGGCATCTATTTTTATTTCCCAGCATGCAGAATGCTATGCAGTTAATCCACTTTGAACGTCAAATGGGATTTCGGACAAAATATAACACTTCAATGCAGAACAATTACAATAAATATACTTCCATGCATGAATACAATTCAGCAACCATCCTCCATTACTTACTTCCACAGATGAAATTATTCCGGAAAGGGCAAAGCATCATCCTAAAATCAAATTCTATTTCAGACAAAAACCAAAACTGGCTAGAAAGCCTGCCACGCAGCCACTAGTTAGAAGCATGCAATCCACTTGAAGCACCACGAATAACAAAGAAAAATCCAGTAACAATTCAAACCAAAATGAAATTTATTTTTGCAAGAAAAGAATCATCAAGTCCCAACAAACTACGAGCAAATGATAAACAGTTAAGAAAAGAACAAATTCAGCAGAATCCAAGATCAGCCCAGAAAGGCTAATATCATCAAAATCATCAAACACACAAAAACAAACTAACCAAAACGAATTCAGCGAACTACCTATTATCAAACAAACCAAAACTCCACAATTATGCCAAAAAAAAGTCAGCGAACCTTAGTAGTCAACTTATAGTCCCCTTTCTTCCACTGGCCACTCCTCACATACCGATCACTCTCACAAAGCTTCCTCAACACCGCCAACATCAACCCAATCGCCAAATCAGCTACGTCGTCAGTCAAAACGTCAGGGGTGTTGGTAACTCGGATACCCTTTTCTTTACATTTTGCCAAATCGATCTTATCAAGCCCCACACTAAAACTGGCAACAATCTCAAGCTTGGGCAACGCCTCGATCAGCTCAGCATCGGCACCGGCGGAGGTGTTTCCAACAACTGCCCGGATTGAGTTTTTGTGAGAAGCCAGGAACGTTGATTTCTCCGGAACAGTCCAGAACCTGAGGAGGTTGAAACGCTTATCGAGCTCTTGTTCGAGGTAAGAGTTCATGGGACAAACCATGAGAACTCCAATGGATTCCATAACTGGTTGAATTCTGAGAGAGAGTAAGGTGGAACTTCAAAGTCCAATTTGTTTGAAAGTGAAGAGAGAGCAGAGATGGAGAATGGAGATTGACAATTGGCTGTGAACCACAGAAGAGACGTAAAAAACAATAAAAGCAAAGGAGAGCTTCTAAATGCAGCCAGCAAAACACTAAAGACACTCTATGATTTTTAATTTATAATATCTTTAAATGAGATAATTATTTTGCCCTTCTTCACAACCTAAACTCAGCCTTTTTCTTCTCTCACTCTATTGAGCTTCCATTCACTCAAAGTCTTTGTAATTTACTAAAATAGATTACAAATTTGATGCTTCCATGAAAAATTATGAAGAAGATGAAGATATAAACAACAAAGCAAAGATATCTAGAGATGTATGATGCATTTTATTAAATTTTTAAAAAATTTCGATTTAAAAACACCCAAAAATCTAGATTTACGAAACTCTCGAAAGTGAATTTTCGGGAGTTTCTTCATGCTCCTAGAAGTGTGTTTCCGGAAGCAAATTGAAGCTCCCGAAAATAAAATTAATTTCCGAGAGGCATTTCAAAATCCCGGAAACAAACTTCCAGGAGCCTTTAGGAGCACCCAGAAGTCTACTTCCGAGAGGCTTTGAAGGCTCCCGGAAGTAGACTTCCAGGAGCTGTATTGTTTTAATATTATGATATATTAGTTATATTTATTTATTTAATAAAACTAATTATTTGTTTAATTTTGTAAGATGATAGAAGATTAGTTGTTTTTAGCAAAAAGCAACGTTTAATCAATTCGATTGCACATATGCATTTTCTACGGATAAGGTATGAGAAGGTGAACCTTAATAATCTTGAATACGAATAAAGTCAAAAGTTAATTAATATTTGTATATTGTATAGGTTTTTCCTACTCAAGAAGCATTGATTTCATAGGCAAGGGAGGTCGGAAAAAATTTAGGTTTTGTAGTTGTGATTATAGCCTCTGAAGCAGCAATTTTTGCAAGAAAACCTAGATTACGATTCTCATGTGAACGAAGTGAAAAATTCAGGAAGTCAAAGAAGAAAGAAATAGCAGATAAATTACGTCGTAAGGGTACGGGAACGAAGAAGTGTGGTTGTCCATTTGAGCTACTTGGTGTAAAGTTGGAGAAAGACGATGAGTGGGGAGTTAGAGTAGTTAGTGGGTTGCATAATCATTTGCCTGCGAGACAGTTTGAGGGCCATTCATTTGCAGCAAGATTGTTAGCCGAAGAGAAGGATATAGTTGCTGAAATGACCAAGAACATGGTAAAACCACGAAATATACTCATGACTTTGAAAAATAAGAATAAGAAGAATGTCAGCACTATGAAGACTATTTACAATGAATAGCAGACCTAAAAATTGATTGAGAAAGCCAGTAGGTCTCAAATGCAACAACTAATGAAACGATTAAATGAATGTAAATATGTGGAGTGGCATTGCAGTGATGAGTCAACCGATTTGTCAAAGACTTGTTTTGGGCACATCCTACATCGATAGAGTTGTTGCATGCTTTTCCACATGTGTTGATTATGGACTACACATACAAAACCAATAGATATAGGCTCCCACTCCTTGAGATCGTTGGTGTAACATCAACAGATATGACTTTTTCAGTTGCATTTGTGTACATGGAAGCCGAGCGTCAAGAGAACTACACTTGGGCGTTGTAGAAGTTACAAAGTTTAATGCCGTGTGTTGCATCACCATCTATCATTGTTACTGATCGAGATATGGCATTGATGAATGTAGTTACACCAGTGTTTCCGAGAGCAACCAATCTTTTATGCAGATGACACATATCGGAGAATGTGCTTGCTAACAGCAAAAAGTATTTTGAGCGCAAGGATAGGTGGGACGCATTCATGGCATCTTGGAGCGTTCTTATGTTTTCATTGATGGAGGAGTAGTATGAGAGGCATTTCAGCTCGATGCAATTAGATTACCATAGTTATCCAGATGCATTGTAATATGTGAAGGATACTTGGTTGGATAAGCATAAAGAGCAATTTGTTATAGCTTGGACTGATAGAGTGATGCACTTCGGCAATGTAACAACTAATAGGTACGTTCAATGTCATCTTTTAAGTTTATGTTTGTGTTAAATAATGTTTTGAATTTATAATGAATGCATTTCATAATTTGTTGTAAAGCGAAGAGTGCACATGCAAAATTGAAAAGACACCTTGGATTGTTTCAAGGTGATTTTGAAACATCTTGAACAGTTATCAACTCCTTGATTGAGCTACAACATACAGACAAAAAAATCATTTGAGGCAAGTCTTACCATCGTTGAACACAACTTCAAGCCATCATTATTCAAGGAGTTACATGGGTTGGTGTCAAGATCAGCACTGAATATGATATTAAAGGAGGCAGAGTGGGTAAAGGGTGCAAATATTGATAATTTCTCATGTGGTTATGTGTTAAGAAGCACACATGGGTTACCATGTGCTCATGAGATTGCTGGATATATATGGTTTGGACAACCAATTCCTTTATTTGCTGTGCATTCATATTGGTCAAAATTGGATTTGACAAAGTCCAAAGATGATGACATGCAACAGTTGACATTGGATGCTGAGTGGGAGATAATTGTCAATCGGTTTAATGAATGTGATATTTCAGGGAAATTAGCCTTGAAGAAGAAGTTGAGAGAACTAGGTGAGCCAGCAACAACATTCCTAGTTCCTCCGGTCAAAAAGGCTAAGACAAAAGGTCGTTCTCGAGCAGTGAAAATGGACACATCAACTCGACGCGATCCTTCTTATTTTGAGATTGTCGAATCTAGTCATGACAATACTATTTCACCAATAATAGCAAGTTCAGTGAAACTAGCGAATAAGAGGAAGAAATTACCCGTGCATCGTCCAGTAGGCAAGATTCGGTATCTCGATTCCTTCCCAGTAGAGATATGTCAATACATTCACAGTGTTGTTGATGTAGAGTCTAATGGACATTGTGGATTTAGAGCTATCGCTGGGTTGTTGGGTATGGGTGTAGATGCATGGCCAGAAGGGCGATGAGATTTGATTGATGAGTTAATGAAATACCGAGATGATTATGTACATATCTATGGAAGTCAAGAGCGTGTTGATGAATTGATGCAGTCTTTAGTTTGTTTCAACATCATAGCTTATAAGGATAATTGGATGACCTTACCAGATATGGGTCATCTGATAGCATCACGGTATGACATCGTGCTTGTCCATTTGTCTTTGAGACAGTGCTTGATATATCTCTCACTTAGATCTCTTGCACCTCCACCACTGCAGCATAGGTTAATTACTATTGGATTTGTAAGCATTTGTCATTTTGTTTAGGTTTGGGTCATAATTAAAGTCTAGCATTATGGATGCTTAAATATTATTAGTTTAAAGTTTGATTCAACTAAATATAATAAATTTTGTAGGTCATCATGGATCCAACAGCACCGATACCTCTAATTGCATGCAACTGATGCAAGTATAGATATGAATGTGCTCGAGAGTGGGAGCTACCATATGTATCTTGTATCGAGGATTTTCAAGTTATTGTTTATGTCAAACACAGATGTTGCTACTCAAGAAACAATCAATCTGGATGAGCCATGATTTTGATTTCCTTTTTCTTATTGTATTTTATATCTTAAACATTATCTTTTTTTTATGAGTATTTTATTTATTTACTCATCTACAATTTATTTATGATATCTTGTTATTTAAAAAAACATATCATAAAAACAAAAAATAAATTATTATGGATGAAGCAAATTGTATTAAATTAACAATTATATATAGTTACCATTTCATATAAAAAAATATGTAACCACAAAAAATATTTCATATAAAAAAAGTATACTCAGAAATTATTATGGACGAATTTTAAACTTTATTTATTTAATTCTCTTTTTTAGTTATATTTATTTAGAGAGCTTCTAAATACAACCAAAAAAACACTAGATACACCCTATCTCCTAATCAATTTACTATTTTACCCTTAAATCTCACTAATTCTCTTTATTTTTTTTTAGTTTTCAAAACTCACGGAAAGAAATTTCTATGGGCTTTAAGAAGCTCACAGAAGGGGAATTCCGTGAACCTTTGAAGGCTCACAGAAATTTTCTTTCGTAAGCTTTCAAAAGCTCACGAAAATTTCTTTCCGTGAGTTTCGAAAACTCAAAAAAAAAAAGAATTGGAGAGTTTTACGGACAAAAATTTTTATGAGGCTTTTAAGGCTCACAAAAGAGAATTTTCATGAATCTTTAAAGGCTCACGGAAATTTCCTTCCGTGAGCTTTCAAAGGCTCACGGAAATTTCTTTCTGTGAGCCTTGAGAACTTAGGAAAAAATGAAAATGAAAAGAGGAAGGGAATTTTGGGTAGAAAAAATACTTAGGTTGTGTTTAGTAAAAATTAGGTTGTAAATAGAATTACCCATTTATTTATTTAAAATTAATAAATTGTTTAATTTTCGTAAGATGATTGAATTGATTTGTTTGTTTGATTTTATTTATTTAATCATTTATAATTTATTTATGTAAACATGTTATTTGCTTAATATATATAACAAAAAAAATCGATGATAGATAACATAATGATAATAAATTAATATTTATATACATAATTATCATTTCATTCAAAAAATAAATGTAAATATATAAAAAAGACTACTCTCTCCGTCTCCTCTTATATCTAACATAAGAAATAATGTTTGTTGGTGGTGATGCTGCTGAAGGTGCTGCTGGTGGTGTTGCAGGAGATGTAAGAGGTGCCGATGCTGGTGGTGATGCAGGAGGTGCCGGCGATGGTGGTAATGCAGGAGGTGCCGGTGCTGGTAGAGGCAAGCTCACCGGAGATGCTGAGCAGGGACTGCTCAGGAAGGAGCTGCTGAAAATGAAGCTGCTAGTGGAGGCCGAGATGATCCTGGGACTGATGGTGGAGGTGCTGATGTTGGTGGTGGATCAGGACGTGGAGCTCAAGGTAAAGCTGAAGGCAAATGCTGTGTCATGCTGTAAAGAGTGTAAATGGCCTGTCTCCATGCATCCACAGGCTGATCATAGCCACCAACCACCACTGAATCAAGCTGATCTAGTATGGTTGCCACTATGTGCTATAAAATAATAATAACGTAAATAGATTAAACACAATATTGACATAACATAAGAAATGAATGGTTTACCTGGTAATTGATCGGTCTCTGTGGAGGTCTCGATCTAGATCTAAGGCTCTGCACATACCAATGAGAATCGTGACATACCAAGTCATATAATTCGCTGTACACTGTCCAAGGATCCTACTTCGTTTTCGTTTCCTCTCATCGGTGAGCAAATGACAGTCCCACATATCCCAGTATTCTTGCTAAAAGGGATATCCTACTTCATAGTTTACTGGCTTCGACCCTTGTTCCTCGTGATATGGGGTGAGAGGTGGATGTGGAATCATCTGTACATAACCCCACTATCGAAGAACTCTATCCGGATGATAAGGCTCCACAATTTGCTCAAACTTAAGACATTCGAAAAAGTAAGTAATATGCGGCAAAGGATGATGGGCTCTGGCATTTGCGTACGGATCCCAGCAGAGCTGATGATAGCTGAGGTCATCAAGTACCTCCCTCAGTATCCGAAGCTGCAAATTGCAGCTGAGTGGCTTCCATCTACGAGCTCGTGGCAACTCCTGTCTATATGACAAATCTTGTATTGGATCTAACGAGGGAAAATGCTCGTAAATCCATGCTTGCATTAAACAAAAGCAACATTTATAATAAAATCATAATTTATTATATATTAAACCAAACAATATGAAATTTATTAAATAAATTTTAAATACTTGCAAGAGTGTCATATAGTCAGCTATCGAATAATAGTCAAACTTGCTGGCAATACCTAGCTGTCTATACTTATACGTAAGACAAGATGTATCCCATGCAAATTGGCCAACGACCGTCAAATCCTCCAAAAATGATAAATACACGACTGGCACTTTGGTTGCACTCTTATCAACAAAAAGAGTGCAACCAAGTAAAAATAACAAAAATGCTCGAGCTGCGTACTCTACATGCTCCTCATCATCGAAGTCGGTTACATCAAACAATGTATCTCATAACCACTAGAACCTAACCTATGGTCTTCGAGAGGTGGCAGTCTCCGCACACGCCCTCTCTGCATCGACGCCAAGCAAACGCACCAGCATCCTGTTTGCCTCATCAATGGAGACAGTAGCAAATGATATAATCCGACCAACCACAGGAATGCCAAGTAATGTAGACACATACTCTAAAGTGATGATCATCTCTCCAAACGACATGTGAAACGTGTTGGTCTTTAGCTGCCACCTCTCAGTAAATGCAGAAATGATGGTCTTGTTGCACGTCAAATAACTGCAGTCCAACAACGGAGCTAACCCTGAATGCTGGATGATCGACCTGATGCATAACCGACTCAAACCCAACGGCCATGTACCAACTTTCGGACCATGATTAATGACTTATATTAAAACAAATAAATAATTAGTATATAATTAAGTGTAATTTTCATAGCAATAAATATGTAATAACTTTCAAAATATACATTTCCTTCCCAAATAACTACAGCAACATGAGATCCAAAGCTTCGCAAAACAGACGCATCAACTGGACCACCACTACCAACTCCCTGACTAGAAGTACTGGCCTGCTACTTATCCTGGGTAGCAGTGGCCTGCTGCTTTGCCTCGATAGCTGCTGCCTCGCAAGAAGCACGGGCATGATGCGTCTCCTGGGTAGCAGTGGCCTACTGCGTATCCTACTACCTCACCTCGACAGCTGCTGCCTCGCTAGAAACACGGGGATGCTGCATCTCCTGGGTAGCAGCTACCTCATCAGATACAGGCACCTGCTACGTCTACTCGGTAGCTGCCTCAGCAGGAGCAACAGGTGCGATCTCTGGCTACATGGCCTGGTCACCTGCTACTACGGATGCAACGCGTCGCCTAACATGTCACCTCCTCTCAAATGCTGTCGGTCGCCATTGCCACGTGGATGGACTTAAGGGGGGACAACTATGACTACGATCACACGATAACTCGGCTCCTTGTGTGCGTGCCATCTGTAAAAACTAATTTTATTAAAAAGTATATAATAAAAACTAATCTTATTAAAAATTTAATGACATAATTAAAATTAAAATTTAATTATAATAATAAAATTTAATAATAATAAATTAAAAATTAAAATTTATTAATAATAATAAATTAAAATTAAAATTTATAATAATAATAAAATTTAATAATAATAAATTAAAATTTTAAATTTAAACTTAATAATAAGAAAATTAAAATTAAAAATTAAAATCATGGCATCAAGCTGTCGTGAGGTTATGAAGCCTCATGAAAGAATGATACCATGAGGCTTTTAAGCCTCACGGCAGTGAAATGCCGTGAGGCTCGTGCTTAGCCCTAATCGATGCCCTAACCCATTATCTGAGATATTTACATGCAAAAATAACAAATTCACAAATAAAATCAATAATGTAGAAGATTTTACCTTATAAATCGATGAAGAAACGTAGAATTGATGTTGATTACTGAAAAAAAATTGGTGGAAATTGAAGAGTGAAAATAGGAGAGGAGGAAGAAACGGGAAACTGAAGCTTCAAATAGGTTGTATTGAAAGTGGGAGGGTATTTTAGGAATTAAAGAAATAAATGGGTTGTGTTTAGAATAAATAAAAAAAAGGTAGGTTGTGTTTAGAATATTATAAGTTGTATTTAGAATTTTCCAAAGGAAAAATGTTAAGAAGGTGTTGTGGAATAGAACTATTTAATTATTTATATGATCACATACTTTAATTATTCCAAAGGAGTGAACTAAACAATTTTGAAGCTCTTTAAAACGAAAGATTTTTAAAATTTTTCATTTTAAAATGTTAATATTTATAATTGACTTATTTAGATAAATAATTTTTAGAAAGAATTTTTAAATACTAGAATTTGATTAAATAAAAAATAATTATAAAGAAAAATAATAATATTATATATAAGAAAAAGAAAAATGTCAAATAAAATATGTAGTATGGGTATCATTAGTGTCGTAACGGCTTCGCGCTCGACGATTTTGAAAAACATTTAAAAACAAAAAGGAGTCGCCACCAATCTTTTTTGTCTAGGTGTGATTGGTCACCTAAAAATATTTATCTTTTTAACAAAATCTCAAAATTAATTAAGTTTTATTAAAAAGACAATTTGGGTCTGCGAAAACAAAGTTGGGTCTGGGAGTACGGTTACGCGTGGAGAAAGATTAGCACCCCCACGACGCTCGTTAAAAAACGGTACCATAATAATCATGTGTTATCCTTTAATTTTAATAAAATGATCTTAAATTAATATTTAAAAATAATTCCTATTTTATTGCAATTAATTTTATTCTTTTTATTCAAAGTCATTTTTTATTTGTAGAAAAAATCATTTTGTTTTATTTTAAAAAGTTAAATTTTATTTTTCAAAAGTGAATGTGAACCTTTTTATATTGAAGAATTAAATCAAATATCCCAATACTCTGGTAACATTTGAAATAATTTTCCTCACCTAAAGATTTCTTAAGAATCACTACTTGTGAGTTCTATGGAATCTCATCATCGGAAGATTCACACTCGCTTTAAAAATTATTATAGATGCAAATGATGCAAACAGAAAATGAATAATGCAAATGAAATTTTTTTTAATTATTATTTTTTATATGAATATTTCTTTATTTATTTTAAATAAAAAATTTTATTATTGAAAAATTGCACTAAGTATCCCATTACTCTGGTAACACTTAGTGAACTTCTCTCACCTAGGGATCAGTCAAGAAATCACTACTTGTGAGTTTCATGACATCCCATCATTTGACGATTTGTTTACTTAAATTTAAATTTTATTATTTATTTCCTTTTCTTATTTTCTTTTTTAAAAAAAACTTATTTATTTTTATTTTTTAATAAAAATTTAAATTATTGAAAAATCATACTAAATATCCTAATACTCTGGTAACATTTAGTACAACTCTTCTCACCTAGGGATCAGTCAAGAAATCACTACTTGTGAGTTTCATGACATCCCATCATCGGACGATTTGTTTACTTAAATTTAAATTTTATTATTTATTTTTCTTTGTTTTTTTATATAAATTATTTATTTTCATTTTTAATAAAAATTTAAATTATTAAAAAATCATATTAAATATCTCAATATTCTGGTAACATTTAGTACGACTCTTCTCACCTAGGGATCAGTCAAGAAATCACTACTTGTGAGTTTCATGACATCCCATCATCGGGCTTTATTATTTAACTTAATTTAAATCTTATTATTACTTTCTTTTTTCTATCTTCTCTTTCTTTTTCTTTTTTCTTTTAAAAATGTTTTTATTTTTATTTTTAATTTTTAATTAATTTTTTGATACATTTCCTAATTGATAATAATAATTAATGAAAATATAAGTAAAAGAAAAAAATTTTCAATTTCTTATTTTACAACATGCAATAATAATAATAATAATAATAATAATAATAATAATAATAATAATAATAATAATAATAACAACAACAACAACAACAACAACAACAACAACAACAACAATAATAAAAACATAATAATAATAATAATTTTTTTACTTAGGTTTTTTTTTAATTTTTAATTTTTTTAGTTTTTAGTTTTTTTTTAAAACAAATAAATACTAAATAAATAAATAAGTAAACAAATAAAAATATATACCTAAATAGATTTGGGCTAGGAGCCCAAAAAAACCTTCAAAAGAGCCCAAAGACAGGTCCAAACGGCTTGGCTCAAGCTGCTGGGCCGGACACGGGTCGGATCTGGTCGGTCAGGCCTGGGCTTGCGGGTCGCGAGCGGGCTGGAGCCGGGTCGGATGCGATCGGGTCGGGTCGGATGCTGGAGCGGCGCGCAGATCTTCTTCTCTCCGAAGCGGGTCGGGAGCGCGGGTCCCGGGTCCACGTGCGGATCCTAGGCTTTCTTTCTTTTTTTTTGCTATAAAAGCTAAATCTTTTTTTTTAACTCATTTTCTTCTCTCTTCTTAAAAAAAATTCCAGAGCTCTCAAAGCTCCCGGCCAGGCGATTTCAGGCTGCCGCCAGACCGCCGTGCGTTGCCGACGGTCGCCAAAAATGAAAAAGCTCACCACTTTCTGAAACTTCTTCACCCCCTCTTCTCGTTCTCGGCCTCCTTTTCCTTCAAAAATGCCCCCAACCCCACAGATCTGAGGTCGAAACCTTCGGCCTCTCCGTTTTTTATTTTGGTTTTTTTGCTTTTCAGATCTGGTTTTGAATATGTTTGGGTTTGTGTTTTTGTTGCTGTTGTGTTTTTTTGCAGTGGGGGTTCCAAGGTTTGAGGGGCTCTTAGATTTGGGGTTTCGAGTTGCTGTTGGGGTTGCCTAGGGTTCGGGTTTCGACTGTTTAGGGGGTTGACATTGGTTGGGGTTGAGGTAGTGCACAACGGTGGTTTTGTGAGGATGGGGGTCTCGGTTCTGGTTTGGGAATAGTGGCCAGAGGTGGTGCGGCAATGGAGCTTGGGATCTGGATTTTCGGTTTTTAGCTCCCCTTTAGTCGAAAATGACGAGGTCTTTTAGAGGAGTTTGCCCTGGGGTTTGGTGTGATGGGATGGGGTAGAGTAGCTGGTGGTGGCAGCCGGCGATGGGATGGCCTGGGAAGTAGGGGACCGGCGGGGATGGGACAGCGTGATGGACTGATTGGACAATAAGCAAAGAAAATGAAAATAAAAAATAAAAAAAATAAAAACTAATAATAATAATAATAATAATAATAATAATATAAAACTAATAATAATAAAAAACAAATACAAATATATAAAAATAATAATAATAATAATAATAATAATAATAATAATAATAATAATAATAATAATAATAATAATAACAACAACAACAATATGAGACAAAATTAGGTGTCAACAGCTGCCCCTCTTTGCTCATTGCTGAGAATCAGGAATAGAGCAAAGACAATAGACACTAATTTTGTCCGACTTATGATCTGATCTCTTTTTTTTCTTTCTTTTCTTCTTTTTTTTTCATTTTTCATTTTCATTCATTTCTTTTTTTTTTTTTTGGAATGTGCTCCTCTTGCAGCAGAAGCGATGAAACTTAAAATTTTTTCTTTCTTTTTTTCTTTGAAATGCGCTCCTCTTGCAACAGAGGCAATGAAACTTTAAAATTTTTTTTTTAAATGTGCTCCTCTTGCAGCAGAGGCGATGAAACTTTAAAATTCTTCCTGAAATGCTCCTCTTACAGTAGAGACGATGAAACTTTAAAATTCTTCCTAATCTCCTCTTGCAGCAGAGGCGATGAAACTTTAAATTTTTTTCCTGAAAAGTGCTCCTCTTGCAGCAGAGGCAATGAAACTTTAAATTTTTTTCCTGAAATGCTCCTCTTGCAGCAGAGGCGACGAAACTTTAAATTGAAAGATTTCACATTCAAAGATCTAAGATTCGGAGATTCACATCCGAAATTTTGATTTGGAGATTCACATCTAAAGATTCGATTCGGAGATTCACATCCGAAGATTTGACTTGGAGATTCACATCCGAAAGTTTTATTCGGAGATTCACATCCGAATTTTGATTTTGAATTCAGAGATTCACACCTGAAATGTTTGATTTGGAGATTCACATCCGAAATTTTAACTTGGAGATTCACATCCAAAGATTTGACTTGGAGATTCACACCCAATATTTTAACTTTGATTTGGAGATTCACATCCAAAATTTTAACTTGGAGATTCACATCCAAAAATTTGACTTGGAGATTCACACCCAATATTTTAACTTTGATTTGGAGATTCACATCCAAATCGAATTTCCCTATCTTAAAATTCCTTATTTTGATTTTTCTTCAATTTCATCTTTAAATCTTATGTTTAATCTCATTTCAAATTTAATCTCGAACCTCCTCTTTAAAATATAGCCCTGAACTTTCTTCTTCTCCCTTTTTTTTTGTTTTTTTTAACCTTCTTCTTCCTCTTTTTTTTTTCAACTTCAAGATCTTAATCTTCCAACCTCATACTCTAATTGTCATAACGTTTCCTAGGATTAGGACGCTAGACATTAAACAAATGGAGCCGCCACCAATCAATTTTTAACCTAGGTGTGATTGGCCACCTAATGACTCTAAAACTGGTATATATTTTAAGTTTTGGGTTCGGGAGTTCATTTACGTGTAGGGAAGGTTATAGCACCCCCACAACGCCCAATATTGGTACCATTTTAATCTTGTGTTATTTTAACTTAGTCTTAATTATGTGGTCTTTTACTTTTTTTGTTTAAATATTGAAAATTCTTTTAAAAAATCCTTCATCATTCTGGATGAACTCTTAAAAGACTCTTCTCACCTCAAAAGTATTCAAGGGATACCATTCGACTCCCATGAAGAGGCTCCGTCGTCGGAAGTATTTTAGAATTTTCCTATTCCTTATTTTATTTTTTATTTAATTATTTTTATCATTTTTATTTATTTTAAATATTATTATTTTTCTTTATATATTATTTATTAATATTTTTAGGATTATTGGTACTTAATATTGAGAATATCTTCTAAATTTTTTATCATTCTGGATAAACTTAGAAGAACCCTCTCACTTAGGAATTCCTCAAGTGTTACTCATTCGCAATCGCCTTGAAGATTCCATCATTGGAATTATTATTTAATTATTTATTAACTTTATTAATTATTTATTTATTTTATCTTTATTAGAATATAAATTTTATTATTGTTATGTTTTATCTTTATTTATTTGTTTATTTTGAAAATGTCTTCTGAGTCTTCCATCGTTCTGGATAAACTTAGAAGGATTCTCTTACCTAGGAATTCCTCGAATGTTACTCGTTCGCAATCGCCTCGAGGATTCCATCATCAAAAAGGTCTAACTCATCCTCACTGTTTATTATACCGTGATTTATTAATATTAATATAAATCCTCTACTTTTATTTATTTTTATTCATTTTTATTATCATAGTTATTCAATCTATATTATTTATTCTTTATTATATTTTTATTTAATTTATTTTTTAACCTTATTTCTTATTTAATACCTTTCTTTTTTATTTAATTTGTTCTCTAACTTCGTTATCCTCCAATGTATTATTCCTACTTACTTCCACGTATTTTATTTTTACTTTTCATCTTATTCTAAAGAACAACAAAACAATACGTCAAGTATAACATTTAATGATTTATAAAAGCCTATCACATGGAAACAGGAAGATAAAGCAAAACAAACAAAAAAGAATATCCTTACTCGGGTTCTTGACATAAACTTGCAATAGGCCTTTCAACAAATGGACTTGGGTTCCGGTAATAAGCTGGGATTTTAAGAGTTCTAAACTCAACAAATGCCTTTGAAACAGCAGTAGAATATTGAAGCTATTCTGTGGAATCAACAAAGCTTGCAGCTATACGTACTGTTGCTCCAATTCTGTCTGGAACCTCCTCTTCGATTGCTACCGGTAGCTGATTTTTAATTCCTTTTTGCGACTGTACACCACCAGCTACAACCCAACACTGCTTCGTCTACCTTGTATATTTTTCTATTTTTTCTCTGAAAACTCTCCTTTTTTTTTGCTTGATGCAGATTGCTTTTTTTTCTATGAATTCTTTTTCTCTGAGAATTGTTGTCCCAAGTTATGGGGTTTAACCCTTTTTTATAGTCATAAACTTATTAGAGTCCTAATACAACTAAACCTATCCTATTAATTATCTCTTATTTTTTAATATTTTATCTATTTGATTCTTATGCTAATCTTAATCTAACTCTATCAACTTTAATATTAATCTAAATAATTATCTTAAAAAATCTAATTATCCTATCCTAAGATTAATTTTATTTTATTTTATTTTCTTATCTCTTGTTCTCTTTTTTTTTTTATTTATCATTCCGAAATCCTATTTTAACTTTAATTTACTAATTAATGTTAATCCTAAACCTAAAAATTCTAATTTAATTCTAGTTAAATTAAAATATAATGTCACACAATCCAATTAATTATTTTTTTTAATTTTTTTTAAAAATTAAGACTCCGGACAAAATAAGGTGTCTACAACTGCCCCTCTTTGCACATTTTCTGAAAATCAGGAATTGTGCAAAGACAATTAGACAACTATTTTGTCCGATTTTTTTTAATTTTATATTTTTTTTTAAAAAGTATTTACAATTTTAAGAAACATTTAGTTCCTCTCACCAAAGGCTGTAAGACTTTGAAAAATAACTTTTTGCTCCTCTCACCAAAGGCATTGGAACTTCGAAACATAACCTTGTCCTCCTCTCACTAGAGGCAATGAATCTTGGAAACATAACCTTGTGCTCCTCTCACTAGAGGCGTTGGAACTTCGAAACATAACCTTGTGCTCCTCTCACCAAAGGCATTGAAACTTGGAAACATAACCTTGTGCTCCTCTCACCAGAGGCAATGAAACTTGGAAACATAACCTTGTGCTCCTCTCACCAGAGGCATTGAAACTTTGAAACATAACCTTGTGCTCCTCTCACCAGAGGCAATGAAACTTTGAAAAATAACCTTGTGCTCCTCTCACCAGAGGCATTGGAACTTTGAAACATAACCTTGTGCTCCTCTCACCAGAGGCATTATACCACTTTGGAAAGCTTCCTAATCTCTTCCTTCTAGAGACTATGGAAAACTTTACCTTCTGTGAAATTTCCTAATCTCTTCCCTCTGAAGATTAGGAAAGATTTTACCTTCTGTGCAATTTCATAATCTCTTCCTTCTGAAGATTATGAAAGACTTTACTTTCTGTGAAATTTAATAATCTCTTCCTTCTGGAGACTATGAAAAACTTTACCTTCTATTCAAATTTAATGTCTTATATGAAAATTTTCAATCAAAATTGAATTCAAAATCTACTCATTAATGTCTTGTTTGTCTAGATGCAATGCATGTATGCAATTTTAATTGTGGTAACAAGGTTCTCAAACCAAACTCATCTATCTTTTCTTTTCTTCTTTTGCTACCTCTTTTTCTTTCTTGTTCTTTCCCTTCTTCTTTATTTTTTCTTTTATATCCCAACTTTATAACTTCCTATCTTCATGATCCAGTTATTCTCAAAGATTCACTTTTCATTGAACATTTTCCCAAACTCTTATTCTTCTCATCATTCACTTTTGTTTCTTTCTTTGTTTTTGAGTAATGTAGGGATCCTTTAAGTATTACCACACTTTTACTTATCATCATTCCAATTCCATGACTAACATAATGCAATCTCACATTTTCTCAGTTCAAAATAGGTTAAGTAAAGAAATGGTATACACAAGGTAATGTAAAGATTATGGATATTACTGAAAGGAAATATTTGAACAAAAAGAAAATATCAAGAACAACTTTTAGGATAAGGGTAACAATACCCAAATGATGAGCCTTCAAATAATTTTGATTAATCCGAATTATCCTCCAAAAATTTGAGCCATTGATGCATCAATCCATGTAACTTTCTTCAATTCAAACTCTTGCCCCCCTGTATTTGAACTTTCGATGTTGATTCATCTTTATACCTAAGTCGCCTTTTCAGGTTTTCAACTTAGATATCCTCCTTTGACTTAAACCGCCCTTTTCAAGTTTTCAGTTTGAATCCTCCTTTTTCTTTTTCTCTTTTTTTTACTTTTTTTCAATTTTTTTCATTTTTCTCTCTTTTTTTTTATTTTTCACTTTTCCTCTTTTCTTTTTTTTTTTTATGAAATCACTTTAATATCTGAATTGTTCATATTTGGTAGAATGTTGCCTTTCACATCGATTCACATTTATGCCCCCAAAATGATCCTTCTTCTTATACAAACTTTCCCAATTCGGTGCATATTTTCCTCCACCATCATGCTTAATCAAACAAATCTTTTTCAAACACCAAATCTCATACTATTCTCTTAAATGGTCTTCACCAAACTTAACAACATTTCTAAAGGATCATCATCTCATTATTCTCTAGCAATATCACAAGCTTGTCATTATTCAAAATATGATTTTTTAATTCAAGTATTCACATTTGATTAAAATGGACTTTCAAGGCATGTAATGTGGGCTTAGGTGAAGGGTTATGAAGAAATAGACAAAATAGGCTCAAAAAGTGTTTCAAGGTTAGAAGCCAAGGATCATTTTTATCATAAAGAGCATTTTGGCATTTTGCCCCATACTACATCAATCACACTTTTATTTCTCAAAAACCCAACATTTTCATTTCCTCTTTTTTTCTTTCTTTCTGTTTCTCTCCTTTTTTTTTTTGAAAGAAAAAAAAGAAAAAAAATCAAGCACAAAGGATTTTTTCCTTTTCTTTCTCTTTGCCCCAGGTTTTCTTCTTATGACTTGTCTTTTCTCTCTTTTTCTTTTTTTTTTTGAGTGAACAAGTCTTCTAAACCTTACCCCCCCAGTGTAGAGGGTGATCCTTGGTAGGTTTCAAAAAAAAAATTTATATTAGGCTCAACTGGGGTGAACAACAGATAATTTTACTCAAGCATGAAAGGAAAATGAAAGAAGGCCATTTCTCATTTCAAATTGTGAATACTCTTTAAAGGAACATTTATTGAATAAAAACAAACTTACAGAGAAAATGACATAAGAGATTCATCCATAACTTCATGTCAACTTCAATTCCTTTTTTAGTTGTTTTTCTTCTTGCTTCTATGCTCAATAAATTGGGAGCAAAGTAATCATCCAATTCGCTAATAAAGTTTTCAGCATCAAATTCTTAATTATCATCATGCTCATCATTCAGATACTCAAGAAAATGGGAAATATGGAGCAGGTATAGGTATTGGCATTAGCAAGAAGTGAACAAATGAAGTGAGAAAAAGTAAAAATGCATTACGCTATTCATCTTTATTTAAATACAAATAAATAAAAGGCAGTCCACACCTAAAAGACTTCCTTAACGCTTTTGGACTTAAGCAATTAAGGACCTACACTACATTATTAAAAGAGAAAACAAAACAAAATGTTCCTTCATCCTCTAATCTTCCAAATTCGAGTCACATCAAATAAGTTCTTGCTTAATCTTTATGAAACTTATTCTTTACCAGCATGGTTTGGCAATGGATTTGAATTGACATTCGGTTCCTCATTTTTCGAAAAATTCAATATTCCCACATTAATCAATCCTTGCACTCTATATTTCAATGCAGAACAATTTTCTATAGTGTG
The DNA here is from genome assembly GCA_032173925.1 of Heritiera fomes. NCBI lineage: Eukaryota > Viridiplantae > Streptophyta > Magnoliopsida > Malvales > Malvaceae > Heritiera > Heritiera fomes. The sequence continues at coordinate 11,679,689 of JAPDPM010000015.1, read as the reverse complement.
GCCTGGATTCCCAGAATGATACTCACATCGGGCATTCTCATCATACCATTTTGGATAAGAGGGTTTGAAAGGTTTCAAATGGATGGGTGCGATGAGGTGTTTCTCAACAAGCTGTGGGAAAAGTTCAGCATAGGTCATTGGAATTGGGTCAAGTGGAGGTGTGTAATTGGATCTAGCAGGATAAGAAAGATTGTTGGATTGTCTACGTCCAAAGTTGATATTGTTGGTCTCACCTTCTTTCCACTTAAAATTTGCCCCTTTCTTGTAATTTGAAGCATCACTAGCTTTGATCCTCCCATTCTTTATTGCATTTTCAATCATTTCCCCTGCAACCACTAAATCTGCAAAGTCTTTTGTTGCATTGCCAACAAGCTTCTCATAATAAGGTGCTCGAAGGGAATTAATGAACAATATGATCATCCCTTTTTTTATGAGAGGTGGGTAGACTTGTGTAGCCATGTCTCTCCATCTCTGGGCATACTCTTTGAAACCTTCGCTAGCCTTCTTCTCCATGTTTTGCAATGATAACCTATCAGGAGCCATATCTATCACATGTTTATATCGGGTCTTGAAAGCCTTTGCCAAATCCTTCCATGAATGAATATACCCCCTGTCTAGTTGGACATACCATCTGGCTGCAGATCCCGTCAAACTATCTTGAAAACAATGAATTAGTAGTTTTTCATTGTGTGTATACCCAGCCATCTTTCGACAGAACATTGTGATATGGGTCACAGGGCATGTTGTTCCATCATATTTTGTAAACTTAGGAACTTTAAATTTCGGTGGGATCACCAAATCAGGAACTAGACTCAGTTCATCTGCATCGACGCAATCAAAGTTGTCTTTCCCTTCAACGGCTCTCAATCTCTCTTCCAACAGGTCATATTTCTGTTGCATCTCTTTATCTTCAGCTGGATCTAGTCCACTTTTTCTCCATTTCTCTTGCTCTACAGGATCGTCAAGATTTGGCACATATGGAGGGTTAACGAAGTTACCTCTAAAATTTGGCTCTTGATCTTTATGTTGACTTGTAGGCATGTGTGATTGCCCCCCAACTGGTATATGAACTTGAGCAGCTATACCGTGAGAATGTTATGGTGGGATAAACCCAGATGGGTAAACTGGTTCAGCACTGGAATCATGAGATCTACCTTCTTCTTTAGAGGAGGAAGTTTCAACAACTGTTTTCCCTTTTACCATAGCTTTCATCATTTGCATCATCTCAAACATTTGCTTTCTTATTTCATCCAAATCTCTTTCCATTTGTTCTATCATTTCTTCTTGCATTCTTTCCATCTTCTCAATTCTTGCAGACTGTTCACTCTCCATTATCTTAACTCTTGCTCGAGTGTTATAAGAATGTTGAGTAGATTGCCTTACAACTTTAGATGATTGAGCTAATTTAGACCTTAGTTACCACAAATTTCCAATTAGAATGAATGTATGAATGTATGTAAGTATGCATTAAGTAAGATTTACTTGCAAAAATGCATGAAAGTAACCACTAAATCTTTATTTGCTTTAAAAAGATTATGGAAAAGGTTAAGAATCATTCCATCACATATCCTACTGGCTAGGGATGATTATTCTAAGGCTAGTCTCTTAAGCTCACTATATGCTGGGTTAGGATGTGATAAAGGCTAAAGGTTCTCAAATTGTTCCTTACTGTCATCCACTCTTGACTAGTAAGGCACCCTAATCCTCACCCATAACAGGTTACTAGCGGAAAAGGTTCAACTTGAGTGGGAGTATTTTGCTAGCCCATGCGGAGGTTATCACCTCACGAGAGTGGTAGCTACTCTACTCCCTCTTAGAAAGGACTGAGCTTGGGTCGAGAACTTTATGTATGCAAATGCAAAGTGTGGTGTGTGAGAAAAAACTTCATCTTATTAATGTCTTCATAACAGTTAAGAAATCAACAAAAGAGCATCAAACAACATTAGAACTTAACAAATTTAAACCATCAAACTCAAACACAAGATTAAATTATGGCTCGACTCTCTTAATTTTCCCCAGTGGAGTCGCCAAGCTGTCATAACGTTTCCTAGGATTAGGACGCTAGACATTAAACAAATGGAGCCGCCACCAATCAATTTTTAAACTAGGTGTGATTGGCCACCTAATGACTCTAAAACTGGTCTATATTTTAAGTTTTGGGTTCGGGAGTTCATTTACGTGTAGGGAAGGTTATAGCACCCCCACAACGCCCAATATTGGTATCATTTTAATCTTGTGTTATTTTAATTTAGTCTTAATTATGTGGTCTTTTACTTTTTTTGTTTAAATATTGAAAATTCTTTTAAAAAATCCTTCATCATTCTGGATGAACTCTTAAAAGACTCTTCTCACCTCAAAAGTATTCAAGGGATACCATTCGACTCCCATGAAGAGGCTCCGTCGTCGGAAGTATTTTAGAATTTTCTTATTCCTTATTTTATTTTTTATTTAATTATTTTTATCATTTTTATTTATTTATTTTAAATATTATTATTTTTCTTTATATATTATTTATTAATATTTTTAGGATTATTGGTACTTAATATTGAGAATATCTTTTAAATTTTTCATCATTCTGGATAAACTTAGAAGAACCCTCTCACCTAGGAATTCCTCAAGTGTTACTCATTCGCAATCGCCTTGAAGATTCCATCATCGAAATTATTATTTAATTATTTATTAACTTTATTAATTATTTATTTATTTTATCTTTATTAGAATATAAATTTTATTATTGTTATGTTTTATCTTTATTTATTTGTTTATTTTGAAAATGTCTTCTGAGTCTTCCATCGTTCTGGATAAACTTAAAAGGATTCTCTTACCTAGGAATTCCTCGAATGTTACTCGTTCGCAATCGCTTCGAGGATTCCATCATCAGAAAGGTCTAACTCATCCTCACTGTTTATTATACCGTGATTTATTAATATTAATATAAATCCTCTAATTTTATTTATTTTTATTCATTTTTATTATCATAGTTATTCAATCTATATTATTTATTCTTTATTATATTTTTATTTAATTTATTTTTTAACCTTATTTCTTATTTAATACCTTTCTTTTTTATTTAATTTGTTCTCTAACTTCGTTGTCCTCCAATGTATTATTCCTACTTACTTCCACGTATTTTATTTTTACTTTTCATCTTATTCTAAAGAACAACAAAACAATACGTCAAGTATAACATTTAATGATTTATAAAAGCCTATCACATGGAAACAGGAAGATAAAGCAAAACAAACAAAAAAGAATATCCTTACTTGGTTCTTGACATAAACTTGCAATAGGCCTTTCAACAAATGGACTTGGGTTCTGGTAATAAGCTGGGATTTTAAGAGTTTTAAACTCAACAAATGCCTTTGAAACAACAGTAGAATATTGAAGCTATTCTGTGGAATCAACAAAGCTTGCAGCTATACGTACTATTGCTCCAATTCTGTCTGGAACCTCCTCTTCGATTGCTACCAGTAGCTGACTTTTAATTCCTTTTTGCGACTGTACACCACCAGCTACAACCCAACACTGCTTCGTCTACCTTGTATATTTTTCTATTTTTTCTCTGAAAACTGTCTTTTTTTTTTGCTTGATGCAGACTGCTTTTTTTCTATGAATTCTTTTTCTCTGAGAATCGTTGTCCCAAGTTATGGGTTTTAACCCCCTTTTATAGTCATAAACTTATTAGAGCCCTAATACAACTAAACCTATCCTATTAATTATCTCTTATTTTTTAATATTTTATCTATTTGATTCTTATGCTAATCCTAATCTAATTCTATCAACTTTAATATTAATCTAAATAATTATCTTAAAAAATCTAATTATCCTATCCTAAGATTAATTTTATTTTATTTTATTTTCTTATCTTTTCTTCTCTTTTTTTTTTATTTATCATTCCGAAATCCTATTTTAACTTTAATTTACTAATTAATGTTAATCCTAAACCTAAAAATTCTAATTTAATTCTAGTTAAATTAAAATATAATGTCACACAATCCAATTATTATTTTTTATTTTTTATTTTTTTAAAAATTAAGACTCCGGACAAAATAAGGAGTCTACTCTAATCTTGCATTTTCTTGACCAAGATACATTCAGGCACTCAATTTGAGGATTTGCATTGAAAATTCTAAACGTAAACTTTAATATAGAGATTCGGATCTTAAATTCAGAGATTCTTATTTAAAATTTTGAGTTGGAGTTTCACATCCAAATATCCATTTTAGAGATTCGCATCCGAAATTTCAGAGATTTTCACTTGAAATTTTGAGTTGGAGTTTCACATCCAAATATTAGATTCGGAGATTCACATCCGAAAATTTGACTTAGGGATTCACACCCAAAATTTTGATTCGGAGATTCATATCCGAAATTTTCAACTTGGAATTTAGAGATTCACACCTGAAATTTGATTTGGAGATTCACACCCAAAAATTTGACTTAGGGATTCACACCTAAAATTTTTTGAATTGGAGATTCACACCCAATATTTTAACTTTGATTTGGAGATTCACATCCAAATCGAATTTCCCTATCTTAAAATTCCTTATCTTGATTTTTCTTCAATTTCATCTTTAAATCTTATGTTTAATCTCATTTCAAATTTAATCTCGAACCTCTTCTTTAAAATATAGCCCTGAACTTTCTTCTTCTCCTTTTTTTTTTTAATCTTCTTCTTCCTCTTTTTTTTTTCAACTTCAAGATCTTAATCTTCCAACCTCATATTCTAATCTTGCATTTTCTTGACCAGGATACATTCAGGCACTCAGTTTGAGGATTTGCATTGAAAATTCCAAACGTAAACTTTAATATAGAGATTCAGATCTTAAATTCAGAGATTCTTATTTGAAATTTTGAGTTGGAGTTTCACATCCAAATATCCATTTTAGAGATTCGCATTTGAAATTTCAGAGATTCTCACCTGAAATTTTGAGTTGGAGTTTCACATCCAAATATTAGATTCGGAGATTCACATCCGAAAATTTGACTTGGGGATTCACACCCAAAATTTTGATTCGGAGATTCACATCCAAAATTTTCAACTTGGAATTCAAAGATTCACACCTGAAATTTGATTTAGAGATTCACACCCAAAAATTTGACTTAGGGATTCACACCCAAAATTTTCTGAATTAGAGATTCACACCCAATATTTTAACTTTGATTTGGAGATTCACAGCCAAATCAAATTTCCCTATCTTAAAATTCCTTATCTTGATTTTTCTTCAATTTCATCTTTAAATCTTATGTTTAATCTCATTTCAAATTTAATCTCGAACCTCCTCTTTAAAATATAGCCCTGAACTTTCTTCTTCTCCCTTTTTTTTTTAATCTTCTTCTTCATCTTTTTTTTTTCAACTTCGAGATCTTAATCTTCCAACCTCATATTCTAATCTTGCATTTTCTTGTCCAGGATACATTCAGGCACTCAATTTGAGGATTTGCATTGAAAATTCCAAACGTAAACTTTAATATAGAGATTTGGATCTTAAATTTAAAGATTCTTATTTGAAATTTTTAGTTGGAGTTTCACATCCAAATATCCATTTTAGAGATTCGCATCCGAAATTTCAGAGATTCTCACCTGAAATTTTGAGTTGGAGTTTCACATCCAAATATTAGATTCGGAGATTCACATCCGAAAATTTGATTTAGGGATTCACACCCAAAATTTTGATTCGGAGATTCAAATCCGAAATTTTCAACTTGGAATTTAGAGATTCACACCTAAAATTTGATTTGGAGATTCACACCCAAAAATTTGACTTAGCGATTCACACCCAAAATTTTCTGAATTGGAGATTCACATCCAAATATTCAGCTTCTTGCTTAAAATTTTCTGAATTGGAGATTCACATCCAAAAATTTAGTTTCTTGATGCATCATCCTTTTAAAACTCTTTACTTTAAAAATCTTATCATCTTATCCTAAAATTTTCAGAATCTTGCTTCCTTCCTTTATCTTGTGTTTTGCCCCTTCTTTGATCGAAAATGTACAAATTTTGTTCCTTAAAGGTGAAATTTTCATTTGTTTTTTTTTTTAATGTATGTGATGGATGCAATGCAAATGTCGAGAAATAAGAAAAAAGAAAAGGAAAAGAGAAAGAAAAAGATAAGGAAAAAAAATCAAAAGTTGCAGTAACAAGGTTCACAAGACCACCATCCTTACCTTTTTTTAATCTTTTCAAAACACAAGCTTCCGTATATCCACTAATTCCACGAAACACCATTAATTCTTGTTCATTTTTCACCATTTGATCACACATTCATATTTCTTTGGTACACTTACAAGCCTTCCCACGGTTCTCATCTTTTCCTTTTTTGCCCCATATCATTTTCGACTTTCCTCTTTTGTAATGCATCGGGCTTTCACAAATATTGTCAATTATTTATTTAGCGTCATTTCAATTTCATAATGGATGCAATGCCATCACATTTCTTTCAATAATCATAAGTATGTAGATTGGTCAAAAGTTGAAGGATGGACATTTATGAAGAAGTAAACAAGAACAAATTTAACTAAGAAAAATAGGCAATTTCCAGAGGCCAAGGAAGGTAACAATATCTAAACAATGAATATTTAATCAATTTTGATAAACTAATCTAAGATTTTTTCAAAATTCTATTTGATTGATATTCTAATCATTTTGGCTTCATCAATGCTTTGCACCCCTACTTCATGAAATCTTCAAACAGTACTGGTTTCCCTTATAAAAGGCTATCTTCCCGAGATTTCAGCCAAATTTCGTTCTTCTTTTGACTCAAATCGCCCTTTCGGGTTTTCAACTTAAGCCCCTTCTTATTCTCCTTCCTTTCTTTTTTTCTCCTTTTTTTAGCTTTTTCTTTTTCATTTTTTTTATTTTTTTCATCATTTTTTCTTTTTACATTTTCATTCTTTTTAAAGGACCATACTTATCCATAATCAATACACTTATCAAGCTCCAAATCATGAGATTGTAACATGTCTAGGCTCAATATATGATTCCTTAACTCAAGCATTCAAATTCGATCAAAATGGACTTTTTAAGGTACGTAATGTAGGCCATGGTTCAGGGTTTTGAAAGAAAGGATAAACAGGCCCAAAATACGTGTTTCAAGGGTTTCAAGCCATAGGATCATTTCTCATCATATTAAGAATTGTAGCATTCTACCCCATTCATTGTTTATTCTTCTTTGGTTTCTCGTTTCCCTTTCCATTCTTTTCCGTTCATTTCTTTTTCTTTTGATTCACTCTTTTCCTCATTTCCCTTTTTTTTTTTGAGGAATTCCAGCATGAAGATATCTTTTTCTTTATCTTGCCCCCTAGATTTCTAATGACTTGAAAATTTTTTCGTGGGCAAATCTCACTTCATTTTTCTCAATTTTGCCCCCCAATGTGGAGGGTGATCCTTGGCGGGTTTCTTTAAAAAATATATATATATATATAAAATTATGAGGCTAAAAGGGGTAACAATGGATAATTTTTCTCATATGTGAAGGGTAAACCAAAAATGGTTATTTCTCATCTCGAACGTAAATACTCTTATCAAAGAATTATTTATTGAGCCAACACAACCTTGTGGAAAATTCACTATTAAATTGCACATCAATTTTGACTTTCCTTGTATACACTCCATTTATTGACTTCAACATTCCCATCGATCAAAGGGGACAAAATTGTCAATACAAATAAAATTTTAAAGTTTTATCCTAGATTATTATCATAATCAACTTCATATTCATCATTTAACAACAAAATTGGGTGAAGAATGGAAATTAATCATTTATAAGCCAAAAGAAGGAGAAAAAGGTAAAATATAGGTGAATGCACAAAAAATATAAGATTTAGAAGGGGAGAGAAAATGTAATGAAAATGCATCGATTACTCTGTTGAAATGACAAAAGATAAATGAAAGTCAATACACAAAAGCACTTTTCAGTTTATGAGCACTACAAAAAGAAACAACTTTATACCATCATGAATGACCAACTAAAAAGTCTTCTTTTGCAATCATACTACAGCATGGTTAACCTGTTCCTTCTTTTGTCCCCAAGTCCAACAAACCAGATCTAATCAAACTTTGCACCTTGTGCTTGAAAGCAGGGCAACTTTCTATCGAATGACCCGTATTTCCACTATGATAATCACACCGAGCATTTGGGTCATACCACTTTGGATATGGAGGTTCCAAAGGTTTTAGTTGGACTGGGGTAACAAGCTGATTCTCGACAAGATATTGGAATATTTCAGTGTAGGACCAAGGGACTGGATCAATGTTGGTCCTTTTTTGTTTGTTTCGAGATCCTCTTTGGTTATTTTGGGTAGGTATGGATGTTTGGAAACCCATTTGCCAACTAGACTGCGGGATTGGCTGATGGGTATTCAAGCTTGGAGAGGTATTATTTGTGATGGGGTAGTGGGTTTGGTACATGGGATAAGGATGATATGGAGCAAAGTCTCCCACATGTTGCCCCTCATAATTCATAGCATGAACATCTCCTCCATTCCCCGATGTATCACCTTTTCTTGCATTCATGGCATCATCTCCTACAAGCTTGCCACTCTTGATTGCATTCTCTATTATATCACCAGAAATTACCATATCTGCAAAATTCTTGGTGGCATTACCGACCATCATTTCATAAAATGGTGCAGGGAGTGTATTAACAAACAAGATGGCGGTTTCTTTCTCTATGAGGGGAGGTTGAACTTGGGCAGCTACATTCCTCCATCTTCGAGCATATTCTTTAAAGCTCTCCTCATGCTTCTTCTTCATACCTTGTAAGGACAGGCAGTCTGGTGCCAAATCTTCAATGTGCTTGTATTGAGCAATAAATGCTTGAGCCAATTCTTTCCATGAATGGATATGGGCTCGATCTAGTTGGGTGTACCACCTGGCAGCTGATCCGGTAAGATTGTCTTGAAAAGTATGCACCAATAATTCATCATTCTGAGCATATGCAGCCATTTTTCGGCAATACATTTTGATATGAGTTGTCGGGCATTTGGTCCCATCATACTTTTCAAAACTTGGAACATTGAACTTTGGCGGGATAACTACACCCGGTACCAAACAGAGCTCGCTTGCCTCCAAAGAACCATATAAATCCATCCCTTCGATAGCTCGTAACCTTTCTTCAAGGAGATCTAACTTCGTCTGAGGCTCTAAGTTCTCTTTCATTATTGATACACCCATCTTCAATTTCTCCTGTTCTTTAGGATCCGCTGAATCATGGACAGAGATCGGGTCTGATGGCTTCCTACTGGGGTTTGGAATGTCATGCCCCGAAAATAGCATGTGCTGTGAAGTACGGACTTGGGGTGGAATGGGACTTTGTGGATATGAACGTTCACCATCTTGTGCCCACCTTTCTTGAGTAGTTACTTCCTGTACTGGCTCCTTTCCTTTAGTCATCTTGGTCATTATCTCCATCATTGCAGCCAATTGCCCCTTCATCTCTTCTTGCGCCTTTTCTATCTTCTCCATTCGACTAACCTATCCTTCTTCCATGGTTTAAGCTTGTGAGAGTCCTGAATTGCTTTGTAATCTTTGGTGGTCGAGAAGTTTTGAACCTTATTACCACAATCTTCTAATTAGAAATACATATCATTATCTATCTTTGTCTAAAAACTCTTACATTTTTTTTTCAGAATGTTTTAAACAACCAAATTTTTTTTTTTTGAAAAATGAAGGGTATTTGCATGTTTACTAAATTATAACAAGCATACAATGTGAATTTTATGAAAATCATGTTATTTGTATGTGTATGTAAATGATATGTATGACAGAATCTATGAAATGGAACAATTTTTCTTCTTCTTTTTCTCTTTTTTTGTTAGTTTGCATAACTTTCTTGATTTTGCATGTTAGGTGTTTAGGTCTCCACTTTAACCAAATCTTAGGGAGGAATAATTTTAACGAAAATAATCAATCAATAGCACATGTACACAAATTTGATAAAAAAGAAAATTGAAAGAATAAACAAATTCAAAATTGTAAAAAAACTTACTCTAATTTCTCAAAGACTTTTTTGCAAAGTGTGATGCAACAATGTAAAATGCATTCCAGAACTAAAATTTGCCTCTTATTTATCATATTTACTTATTAACTTAAGATGTCAAGTCCGAAACAAGTAAGAGGAATTAAAGAATAACCTTGAACCATACCAAACTTGTTTCAAAACTCTCTCTTTTTCTTCCTTTGCTTTTAATTTTCTATGAGAAAGAACTTATTCTTCTTTTTTTTTTTTATGAAATGCTATGTAAAATGTTTAAAACATGACACAATAACAAGGTATGATGAAGGACATATTTATTCAAAATGTAATTTATACACAATGCAATGGTAATGAAGATCAAATTTTGTTTTATTTCACCTGACTTTCATGATTCTAAAATACAAATGACATGACTATCAACATATATATACACAATGATGATGAAATGAATTAAAATGATATATGTCCCTAACATGCTTGAGATAAACGAATATTTGTATTCACAATCTTATTATTCCTTAATCCAACATACAAGAAAGATGGAATTCCTAACTAAACCTCAAACATTCTTCTTCATTTTTCTAGAAATCATTTTTATTTAATGACCAAACAAACATTTTTCTATTTCTATTTTTTCCTAAAAAATTCACATTCCCTATTCGATTCTTTTTTTTTTTTGAAAAATTGATTTAATTTCATCTTTATTCGAAATCAAATTTTTTTTTAAATTCTTTTCCAAACAAATTCAATGACAATTTTTGTTGACATCTTTTTGTTCAAGAAACCTTTTCTTTAACCCCTTTTTTTTTAATTCTTAGCATTTTTAGACTCTCATTTAAAATTCCTATATGACTCAAAAAAGAAAGATATATTTTTTTATTTTTGCATGTCTTATTCTTTGAAAATTCTATACAGGAAAGTTAATTATTCATCTTCTTTTTTTTTTCAATATTTATTTTGACTTCAAAAAGAAAGAAAAAAGTTTTTTTAGTCATTCTCTCATTTTATTCTAATCCTTTCTCCAAGAGAGATTAGTTAATTTCCTACTCAAACCCTTTTACTTTTCTTTTTTTTTATGCATTTATCTTAGGAAAATTTTCCAAGAATAATAAAGAATAAAAAATTTGTTTTTGTTTTTTTAAAATAAATGAAAACTTAATTGAATTTCTTCTTATTATTTTGTGTGAAAGAGGCATTTTTTTTAACAAATTTTCCATTTTTTATTGTAAAAAGAAAAGTTTATCCACATTTTGTCATTTCATATTTTTATTTTAAAGAAATGGTGTGAAAGAAATTAAAACCTTATTTTTATTTTTATATATAAAAACATCTTGTAACCAAATATACACGAAACTTCTTTTTCTTCCTCTTGCTTTGGAGAATGTACTTTTATTAGTTCCTATTCTAATGCACCTATTTTCAAAACAAAATTCTCATTTAAAAAATGAATAAAGAATTATTTGCATCTTTTAAAAAAAGTTACATATTTGTTCTATTATTTTTATCACACGTCTTTATTTTTTCAAAAATAAATGGATTTCTTTTTCAGACAAAATCTTTTCCAAAGAAAATATATTTTCATTTTTTATTTTTCAAAAATTCTTTTTTTTTAAGAAAAATGAAAGACTTAAATTATATACAATTCAAATCAAAATCGATTGTACCTTTATTATTGACATGAGAAAATGGGTTGAATTGTGTTCCCTCGTGTCTTAATTTTGGGATGATATCTAGAAAAATTGGACATGGCTCTACCTAAGGCTGGCCTCTTAGGTTTTTCTATATGCTGGGTTAGGATTTATAAAGATCTAAAGGTTCTCAAATTATACCTCACTGTCATCCACGCTGGACTAGTAAGATTTAATTTGAGTGGGAGTATTTCACTTGCCATTGCGGAGGTGATTACCTCACGAGAGCAAATGTACTCTACTCCCTCCTAAGAAGGACGGAACCCGAGTATAGAGCTCATGTTATGGAAATGCATGTGCAAGTGTGTGTTTGAGGAAACACATCAAACATTCATCAAACCAGAACCCCTATCCTAGATGCCCCACAATTTATTAAGAATAATATATACAAATAAAAAATGCTATAAAATAATCAACATAATTAAAACACAAATGCAACTAATTATTTTAAATTAAAGAAATTAAATTTAAATATTAGTTAAGACCTTTAAATTAAAACTTAGGATAACACATGATTAATAAATGGCTTGACTCTCAAAAAGCGTCCCCAACGGAGTCGCCAAGCTGTCGCAACGGCTTCGCGCTCGACGATTTTGAAAAAAATTTAAAAACAAAAGGGAGTCGCCACCAATCTTTTTTTGTCTAGGTGTGATTGGTCACCTAAAAATATTTATCTTTTTAACAAAATCTCAAAATTAATTAAGTTTTATTAAAAAGACAATTTGGGTCTGCGAAAACAAAGTTAGGTCCGGGAGTACGGTTACGCGTGGGGAAGGATTAGCACCCCCACGATGCCCGTTAAAAAACGGTACCATAATAATCATGTGTTATCCTTTAATTTTAATAAAATGATCTTAAATTAATATTTAAAAATAATTCCTATTTTATTGCAATTAATTTTATTCTTTTTATTCAAAGTCATTTTTTATTTGTAGAAAAAATCATTTTGTTTTATTTTAAAAAGTTAAATTTTATTTTTCAAAAGTGAATGTGAACCTTTTTATATTGAAGAATTAAATCAAATATCCCAATACTCTGGTAACATTTGAAATAATTTTCCTCACCTAGAGATTTCTTAAGAATCACTACTTGTGAGTTCTATGGAATCTCATCATCGGAAGATTCACACTCGCTTTAAAAATTATTATGGATGCAAATGATGCAAACAGATAATGAATAATGCAAATGAAATTTTTTTTAATTATTATTTTTTATATGAATATTTCTTTATTTATTTTAAATAAAAAATTTTATTATTGAAAAATTGCACTAAGTATCCCAATACTCTGGTAACACTTAGTGAACTTCTCTCACCTAGGGATCAGTCAAGAAATCACTACTTGTGAGTTTCATGACATCCCATCATCGGACGATTAGTTTACTTAAATTTAAATTTTATTATTTATTTTCTTTTCTTATTTTCTTTTTTTAAAAAAAACTTATTTATTTTTATTTTTTAATAAAAATTTAAATTATTGAAAAATCATACTAAATATCTCAATACGCTGGTAACATTTAGTACAACTCTTCTCACCTAGGGATCAGTCAAGAAATCACTACTTGTGAGTTTCATGACATCCCATCATCGGAGGATTTGTTTACTTAAATTTAAATTTTATTATTTATTTTTCTTTGTTTTTTTTATATAAATTATTTATTTTCATTTTTAATAAAAATTTAAATTATTGAAAAATCATACTAAATATCCCAATACTCTGGTAACATTTAGTACGACTCTTCTCACCTAGAGATCAGTAAAGAAATCACTACTTGTGAGTTTCATGACATCCCATCATCGGGCTTTATTATTTAACTTAATTTAAATCTTGTTATTACTTTTTTTTCTATCTTCTCTTTCTTTTTCTTTTTTTTTTAAAAAATGTGTTTATTTTTATTTTTAATTTTTAATTAATTTTTTGATACATTTCCTAATTGATAATAATAATTAATGAAAATATAAGTAAGAGAAAAAAATTTTCAATTTCTTATTTTACAACATGCACTAATAAAAACAATAATAAAAGCATAATAATAATAATAATAATAATAATAATAATAATAATAACAACAACAACAACAACAACAACAACAACAATAATAAAAACATAATAATAATAATAATAATAATAATAATAATAATAATAATAATAATAATTTTTTTACTTAATTTTTTTTTAATTTTTAATTTTGTTAGTTTTTAGTTTTTTTTAAATAAATAAATACTAAATAAATAAATAAGTAAACAAATAAAAATATATACCTAAATAGATTTGGGCTAGGAGCCCAAAAAAACCTTCAAAATAGTCCAAAGACAGGTCCAAACGGCCTGGCCCAAGCTGCTGGGCCGGACACGGGTCGGATCGGGTCGGTCAGGCTTGGGCGCGCGGGTCACGAGTGGGCTGGAGCTGGGTCGAACGCGATCGGGTCAGGTCGGATGCTGGAGCGGCGTGCGGATCTTCTTCTCTCCGAAGCGGGTCGGGTCCTGGGTCCACGCGCGGATCCTAGGCTTTCTTTCTTTTTTTTTTTTGCTATAAAAGCTAAATCTTTTTTTAACTCATTTTCTTCTCTCTTCTTAAAAAAAAATTCCATAGCTCTCAAAGCTCTCGGCCAGGCGATTTTCGGCCGCCGCCGCCGCAGGTCGCCAAAAATGAAAAAGCTCACCACTTTCTAAAGCTTCTTCACCCCCTCTTCTCGTTCTCGGCCTCCTTTTCCTTCGAAAATGCCCCTTAACCCCACGGATCTGAGGTCGAAACCTTCAGCCTTTCCGTTTTTTATTTTGGTTTTTTTGCTTTTCAGATCTGGTTTTGAATATGTTTCGGTTTGTGTTTTGTTGTTGTTGGGGTTGCCTAGGGTTCAGGTTTCGACTGTTTAGGGGGTTGACGTTGGTTGGGGTTGAGGTAGTGCACGACGGTGGTTTTGTGAGGATGGGGGTCTTGGTTCTGGTTTGGGAATGGTGGCCAGAGGTGGTGCGACAATGGAGCTTGGGATCTAGATTTTTGGTTTTTGGCTCCCCTTTGGTCGAAAATGGCGAGGTCTTTTAGAGGAGTTTGCCCTGGGGTTTGGTGTGATGGGATGGGGTAGAGTAGCTGGTGATGGCAGTCGGCGATGGGATGGCCTGGGAAGTAGGGGACCGGCGGGGATGGGACAGCGTGATGGACTAATTGGACAATAAGCAAAGAAAATGAAAATAAAAAATAAAAAAATAAAAACTAATAATAATAATAATAAAAACAAATACAAATATATAAAAATAAAAATAAAAATAATAATAATAATAATAATAATAACAATAACAATATGAGACAAAATTAGGTGTCAACAATTAGATTTGTAAAATTGTATAAATATTATTAATAATATAAAAAAAATAAAAATATATATTAAATTTAAATATAATAATATGTTTTTATTTTTAACTATATATTTAATAGTGAGTCATGTCTAATAAAGTAGGAAAAAGTGAAAGAAATTTTAAAAAATCACTTTTTTAGGTGAATTTTCGAGAGGAAATTTGAGCATTTCAAATTATATTTTGAAATCCCTTTTAAATTTTAAAATTCTTCAAAATGTTTTGCTAAACAAAGAATTTGTATTTTTTACTTTTAAATATCCTGATTGAAATAAATTCTCTCATTAAAATCTCTCATCTAAATACACCCTTAGAGATTTTTTGACATACTTTTTTTTATTTTAAACAGCAACAAAAGGATGTTTACTATTGTTTTTTATTTGCAAAAACAAAAATTAAAAAATAAAAATTTTCAAAATTGTTAGAAGCAAGAATTTTTTTGTTTCTATTACTTTTAGAAACATGTTTTTATTTCTGGTACTGTTCATAAGTAAGTAAACAATGTCCATATATTAATATGATATTAATATCTTTTCCTTATTAAAAATATAAATAAAATTAATTTAATATTTAAAATAAAAAATAATATTAAATTTTAATATAAAATATTAGTTAATTAAAAAATAAGTATTTTAAAATTAATAGATTTATTTTAATATAAAAAATTTGATAAAGTAAAATGCAATTAAATATAAATTATATTAAACTATAATATCATAATATTATTTAATTTAAATTTTGTATAATAAATTATTGAATATATTTTACATATTTTAAATAATATCATTTATTATAGTTTTAATATGTTAATAATTAATATTATTGCTAAGTACTATTATCTAAAATAATTAACTATTATTTTATTGAACAATATTAATATTTAATAATATATTTTTAATTAAATTGAAAATATATCACTACGACTATTAAATATTTTAATATTACTAAAGAAGTGAATACTTAACATTACATAATATTATTTAGATTAAATATAATATATTTTAATAATTATATAATTTATTATAAATTAATTATTTGAATATATATTATTGAATAATTTAATATTATTACAATTAAGTTAAACAATATTATTAATAGAATTTATAGTTTATTAATTCATATTATTATTTAATATATAAAATTTAGAATTTTATTAATCTCAATTATTATCTAATAAAATTTAATATTAAAAATTTTAATTAATATTATTTTAATTGAATTATTTTAAGTAATTATTTATTTAATATTATATATTTAATTATAATATTTTTTTAATATCGGAACTAAATAGTAAAAGAATAATACTGTTTAATATTATGTACATAATATTATTTAATAAATATGTTTTAATTTTTTAAATTGTTAAATTTTATTTTGTAAATTGAATTATTATATCTGAATCATTTTTAATATTTGTTATTAATACTTAACAATATTAACCAAATATGATCTTTTTTTTCAGAAGTTGAAAACAAAATAAAATATTTTTTACAAAAACAAAAAATGATCGTAAATGACCCCTTAGAAATTATTAAGAAAGATATGAGAATGGTCCTTTCATTTTTAATAAAATTGTTGAGAAAGAAGTCATGTCTTTCCATTTTGAAAATTAATCTTGAGCTTTCAAATATCAACAATAAGACATTTGAATACTTATGTGTACAAATCTCTATCAAAGACATGTACATTTTGTCATAAATGTACATCATGATATAAAAATATGTACCTTTATTTTAAGAGAGAAATTAATCTTGAGCATTCGAATATCTATAATAAAGAATTTGAATACTTATTTTTTCTGCCAACAACCTTTTGGCCTAGTGGTTAAGAATGAGTTGTGGCATATTGTAAGCCTTGAGTTCAAATCCAAGCACCACCATCCCTAGTTATTTAATGTTTCCCTTGTAACAAAAAAAAAGAATACTTATTTTTTCTAATAGAGAAATTAGACTTGGGAATTTGAATACTTAAAATAAAGCATTCAGATACCTATAGGTACAAAACTCTAAAATATTTACATTTTATAATAATTATATATATATATCATGATATAAATATATGTACATTTCTTCCAAAAAATAGGTATTTGAATGCTTTATTGTAGGTATTCAAATGCTTAAAACAAATTTTCAAAAGAGAAATTAGGCTTAGGAATTTAAATACCTAAAATAAAGTATCCAAATACTTATAAGTTCAAAACTCTATCAAATATGTACATTTTATGATCACTATATGTATATCATGATATAAATATTATACATTTCTTCTAAAAGATAAGTATTCACTTACCTTATTGTATGCGTTCGAATACTCAGACTAATTTCCAATAGAGAAATCAAGCTTGAGAATTCAGATACCTAAAATAAAACATATGAATACCTATATGTACAAAACTCTATAAAATATGTACATTTATGATAACTATATTTACATAATGACATAAACATATGTACGTTTCTTCCAAGAGATAAGTATATCTTATTGTAGGTACTTGAATGCTTAAGACTAATTTTAAGAGAGAAATCAGGCCTGGAAATTCGAATCCTTATAAAATATCTATAAAATATATACATTTTATGATAATTGTATGCATGTCATTATTAAACTTGTTCAAGGGTTGGGCTAGCTATCCAAACTCGAAGGCTCGCTTGATATTTAGTCAGACTGAGACAAAATATTAAATCCATTAAAATAGGCTTGGGAAAACAAAATAGATCGGATTAAAATTCGGATTGGGCCTTGGTCCTGCCATGTCAGGAAATGTGAAATTTCGAACTAATTTTTTCTTTTCAATACTATCATTTTCATTTAAACATTCATTATCGTTCATTTTACATTTAGTGTCAGTGTAAGTTCACTCTATAACTTTTGATTACCAATTAATCTTTATAGCATAGAATATTAATCAATGCTTAATAAACAGAAGATTAGAATATAAATCATGACATCACAATTTATATTTTCATTTATATCAACTCAATTCAAATACATCCCACGAGTTCATTTTGACATTCTTTAACATTTAACCATACGATTTACATCCCATACTAATAACACATTAACTGTACATTTATTGTCTGAATACAAAAACATGACACTTAACATATATCTGCTTATTTGCTGTTTAAACTTCTAGTAATCTTTTTTGACTAACCTTGAAGCTGCGATCACCACATATACCAACGAACTATCGGGATGGTGAGTAAGAGGAGTGAGCTATGAAGCCTAGTAAGAAATTCATATAAAAGAGCTGATACTCTGCATAACTATATGCAGGTATCAAAAACATACTCTTTTATGTAGAAAACATGAATTATAGAAATTAGGTACAATGTCGGAAAAGATACTATAATCAGTTAGATAACCAGGCTGAGTATAGAAAGATGCTTTAGAGCACCTCACTTGTCCCGGCATCTAAATCTGACTATAGAGATTTCTATTGGAAGTGTGCAGTTCAATAAATGTACATAATTTAGTAAATATTCATGAGTAACCTTTAACAATGCATTTGTCATTTAGATAAACAATCTAAATATTTCTTTGTAAACAATACAGTAATCAGTTTTAAGTGAGCAATAACAGAAATTAGAAAGCATATTTGATGAATATAAACAATTCTAAAACCTGTAATACATAAATAAATTTCTGGGAGCGCCCGGGATGTCTGGAAATTAGTCACCCTAGATAAAATAGTGGAGATAAGGCAACACCCAATAGACTCATGCATTCCTTAGGCGACTTTACCGATTCGTCGAGGTATACTAGTTTTACTTTCATCTACTCAGACTTTTGTATAGTGCTATTTTTATGTATATTAAACTTGGGATGTAAATATTTATATTTTGTTTATGTAATTGAATTTCGAATCTTGGGTTCATATAAAAATAAATAAATTTCATTTTGAATATAAATGACACTGCAAACAGCCTAACCTATGTGATTTGTATATGTGAAATTAGTAAAATATATGATATTTCGAACCATGACAAGGAATTTGCCACCCTAGATAACATAGTAGAGATAAGGCAACACCCAATAGACTCATGCATAACGACATATGACCATAGTCAAAAAATTATCCACAGATGTACAAGGGTCAAGTGTCATCTGGGACACTGAATGATGAGACCAGGATCACTCAGCTACAATAACAGTAGGGGTGCATGTGCTTGTAAGCAGCTATGAGGTCAACAGTCTCATAACAATTCGTAAAACAATTTATTATAGTTTACGGAGATAAATTCAATAACATATATCTTCAGTCAGTCTATAAAACATTTAATCAGTAAATCAATACAGTTGAAGAATACAAAATTCATCAAATATTCTCAATTTAGAAATAATTGTCCAAAATATTTTATTTACATAATCAATAGTATAAACATAGAAATAGCACTAATAGCATGAAAATCGTTAAAATCGCTATGAAAAATGGAGTTACAAAATTTATGCACGTTTATGAACTTTTGAACTTTAACCCCCAAAATCATAATTTTGTGGTATTTCAAGTATAAATATCCCAATAGATGATAATTAGAAAGGTTTAGTTCGTTTTACAAAATTTTGGTAGCATAACGGTATAGTTTACTCTAACCTCCCTGCATGAAAACACAGTTTATAGATCAAATTCTAGTCCACATTTCCAAATCAAATCTTAACATTTCAAACTCATAAAAGGCATTTTAATCAAAACATGCATCATAGCATCCTTACGTCTTCTATACTCATCCTTTACCTATATAGTGTCCATGTTAGTCCATTTTGTAGCTTGAAGCTGTAGGCAAGTATATATTTGCCTACTTTTCCATTTCACTCTTCTAACTTAAAGCTGAATAAAATCGTTCAAATAAGTTCAGTTTCAAAATTTATATACAAAACATTCTTATAATTCATAGTCATTGGCAGTTCGATTATCTTATCCAACCATGCACACTAAAGTTTCATTATTTCATTATATAAGCAACTTACTATTTGTTAGTACTTTTTGACCTTTTGGTACCATTCTATTCATAATCAAAAATATCGGATTCCAATTAATGTGTCGTCAATTTTGTATATAACCTAACTTAATTCTCTATTCAGAAGTGCAAGGTTCACTTCCTAATTCATCCTGTGTTGTTATCAGCAATTTTTCAAAGTTTAGTCCAATTTTGGGACATTTTGTAGGATGGTTTCCTAACCTTTGTGCATTAAAAATTACATTACTAATTATAGGGATATCCAAAAATTATGAATCCAAGATCATGTGAAACCTAATTCAATTCCATATTCAGAAAGGTAAATTTCACAAATTTACCATTGTTGAATCATTTTTAATAATTTCTCAAATTCTCTATGTTTTCAGCTACATTTTGGTAGAACTATCTACTGACCTCGGAGCACAAATTAATTCATATCTAATAACATGTTTGTCCAAATTGTGCAAAATCAAAACCATATTATTCCTAACTCATTTATATTTCTGGAAATGTATTGCTTGAACCCAAATTCATTCTGGTCTATTTTCTAAAACTTTTCAAAGTTAAATGTTGGGTTCACATTTTCTAGGCAGAGTACCCTATCTTCATTTGTACATATCTTAAGCTACATAACTCCAAATTAGGTGATTCCAAAACTAAATTTCTCCTAACTCATAAGAATATCTACCATAATTTTTTTAGAATTTATCTAGCTATAAAACCTCCAAACTAAATGTGTAAACATCAAACCTAAAACAGGACATGTCAACAGAATTGCAATATCAGAACATCTACACACTCTACACCTTGTTTCTTGCAAATTTAATACCCCTTTAGCATGAAAACAACATTTTCCCATAGTAAACCCTCACGACCAAAATCCTAGTATGTCACTACAATTTGATTTGTTTCAAATTATAATCATAAACATTTTAAACAAGCTTAAAACAATAAGATATCAAGTAGCCAAAACACCCTTCAAATGGCCACTCCATGATTGGTTTGAAGATGTGTAAGAGATGTTGAAGAGAGGAACAAGTTTGCTTAAAGGAGTTTTTGGTTTTGAGGTGGTTAAGGTGGTGTTTAATTGCTTTCTCTCTCCTAAGTGAGCTTTGGCTATAGAGGAAAATGGAGGAAGAAGATGGCTGTCGAAAATGGGAAAGAAAACTGCTGGAAATTTCTAAAATAATGATACTTTTATTGTGAAAATTACCATTTTGCTCTTAGAACATTAAAATATGATCATTTTACCCTTAGCGATTTGACTTTGTTGAAAACAATATGTCCAATCTTCAAAATATTTCATTTAATCGCAAAACACTTCTATTTAACTTGTTCTAATTATTGGTTGAGCTTTTGTTAAGGTTTGACTAGTCAAATGAGTGAAATTACCAAAATAACCCTAAGCAATCATTTACATTGTTTTTAGCATTTTCGTGTGATTTAGTTCACGGGTTAGATCCACGTGAAAGTTCTTCACACAAGGATTTATCTATGACAGTCTATGCTTCAAAAGTCAAACTGAGTTAATCGTTATTCAAGAAAATTCTCCCAACCTATGGATAAAATCGTCATTTTTGAATTTATTGCACGCAAATCTAAGCATGCTCAAATAAAGGAATTTCAGAAAGTGGTCTTCTTACTAGTTATGTATTTTAGGTTCAAATTTAACATTTTGCTACTTCCATCCTCATCCGGATTAAGAATAATCTTGTGGGGCCCACATTGCAATTTCTTACTATACCTGTAAAACATAACATTAACTATAGCTTCTTTTGATATTCCAAATTGAATTTCCCAATTTGGACTTATTGTGAAATATGAATAAATCAATCCTCAAATACTTTCTAATCCACTCTCTCAAAATCATGTCAGATCATAATAATTTCCGTGTGGGTCTTACATCCCTTTGTTGCAACACTTCCACTATTCGAAAATTTGAGCCATCAACCTTCACTCATTTTTTTCCCTTAAATCCTTAACTTAGGGAATTATATGAGAATTGGAGTCCTCACAGGTCCACCCTTAAAAGCCCAAACTCGACTCGACAATATTTATATATGTTTAAGTATCCTAATATGTTTTTATATAAATCCATTAAATATGCCGAAAACAATTAAACCCAACAAATTGAGCACAATCAATAAAACCAATAAATATGCCAAGCAATAATAATTGAAGAAACCCATATTAAATGACCCAAATAAAGAAACCAACATAATAATAAAATCAATTTTTTTTGTTATTGAAAAAAATGATTTATTTGGATGGGTTTGTGCTTTTTAGTTGTGTTTAAAAAGGGGCTGGCTGGACAGAAAACTTAGACTCGAACATTGGGTATATCATGTCCAACCCGACCCCGCCCGTGATCAAGTCTAATCATGATATAAACAAATGTACATTTCTTCAAATAGATAGGTATTAGAATGTCTTATTGTAGATATTTGAATGCTTAAGACTAATTTTCAATAGAGAAATTAGGTTTGAGAATTCTAATACTTAAAAAAGGTATTCAAATACCAACAGGTACAAAACTCTATAAAATATGTACATATTATATGTGTATTATGATATAAACATAATATATTTTTCAAGAGAGAAATTAATCCTGAGAATTTGAATACCTACAATATAATATTCAAATACTTATATGTACGGATAATTTGGATGTGTATCAATAACTAAATATTCTTAATTAATAATTAAATAATAATTAATGATTAATTAATACTTCATAATTACTCATAATAATTAATAATTAGTTTTTTTTAATTATTTAGTGTTATTTGTATAAATTATTAATTAACTTTAATAATTAAATATTAATAATCAATACTTAATATTTAATATTTAACGGATTGGAAGGAATTTATTGAAAACGGGCTCATGATCGTACACCTTTCTCGATTTTCTTAGCCGAGGAGTGGAGGCATAAGAGGGGCTACCTTACATATGCTTCTAGGAGTTCTTCTCTAATATTTCTTTTGTTAAGAACTAATTTCTTAGTAATATATCCTATCCCCTTTAGTCGATAATAGGTTTCATACTATGTGGGGATTGAGTCAATAAATGGGATGAACAAAATCTTACATATACCTCTAAAGGATCAGCATCTATTCCCACCGGAGCAACAGGACCACAGGATTCGACAGAATCCTCCATTCACTTGGGTAAGAATCACTTCTACTGTAAGCCATTGGCCAGCCTCTAGGAGTTGTAAGCCTATCTCGTTCTCCGTAAGGATTGATGCCTTTCCTTCTTTCCAGGATTAAGGATCTCCCAAAAGAATGACCTCAGGAACAGTCAAATTGGAACCCATAACTTTCTTCTCAACGATCATGGGGTTGATAATATTTTTTCTTTATAATTAATTTTACAACTTTTCATTTCTTTTTAGTGATTTTTTTGAATAGTACTAAGAATTAAAATTTTTGTTTGGGTTTGAAAGGAAACTAGGATGGCATCCATATCTTGTGCTGAGATCTACGCAGCGTATACTGGCTTGTTGTTAGCATGGGATATGATACACACAAGTGATAATAGAATCTGGTTCTTTGTTTACGGTGAATAAATTGTTACAATCCTTAAAGAACCAGGATCCTTTGTTCCAACTAGTGTATGCATGCAAGAAGTTGCCGGAAAGGGATCGGAACTGCACTGTGGAGCATATCTATAGAGAGGCCAATGTATGTGCTGATTTCTTGGCAAATCAAGCATATAGCAGTTCGTGTGATGTTATAAAGCTTGATGGTCCACCGACAGGCTTGGTAAACTTGTTAAGAGATGATAGTTTAGCTTTTTCTCGTTCTAGATTGTGTTCAAGATAAGCAGGAAACTGCTCCTTTGTACAAAAACGAATAAAAAAAAGGAAAAAAAGTTGGCCGAAATGCTGGAGTCTTGGAGATGACATAAAGGGGTGAGAAAGTAGAGGGTAGAGTGAGGAAGAGCCACTAATTTCCACATGGCATGAAGCCATTCATTTTAATATTTATTTATTTGTTTACAAATATTTAATTGTCTGTTTTTCTAACATTCTTAAATTCGCAAGTTACTTACTTTGTTTGTAAAAAAAAAAAAATTTTAAATACCATAG
Organism: Heritiera fomes; assembly: GCA_032173925.1. Taxonomy (NCBI): domain Eukaryota; kingdom Viridiplantae; phylum Streptophyta; class Magnoliopsida; order Malvales; family Malvaceae; genus Heritiera; species Heritiera fomes. Next base: position 11,655,624 of record JAPDPM010000015.1, on the reverse strand, counting down.
CCAATTGGTGGGATGGCTGCATAGAGTAGACTCAATAAGCCAATTGGCTTTCATCAAAGGTTCAACAACCTCAACCTGGGAAAAGCTCTGATTTGTAAGGAGATTTGGAACCTTAATTACCGGACAATTCCTGGATGAGTCACAGATTCATTTTGTCAAGGTCCTAACTCCTCAGTCCCAACCGGCCTAGCTTGTCTTGTCCTAACCAGAAGATTCTTTTGAACTTTGGTTGGCATTTGTAGTTTAATTAGTCAGTTTAATTTACAAACAAAACTGGTTAATGAATAAAAGCTGCAAAAAAATTCTGGCTATTGCCTAGTGGGCGTATCTAGCCATTGTACTGATGTAGAGTAACGGTTTTATACAATCCTCAAATACATATCGGCTTTTAGCCCTCGCTTCAAAGTTCAAACATTCGTTATGATTTCATAAACCAAAATAAAATTGTAGGATTTTAGATTCTGTATGTTAATTTTAACCTGTCTTTCTGATTGATTCCTTCATTAGCCACCATTCTAGTTTTAGAATTTAATTCATCAAAACTATCCATCTGGTAGGTACAAGGCCGTTAATATTAGAGGATGGAAACAGAAATGGTGCTCATCACTGATCAGTCATTAGTATTTATGCATGAATCATGATGAATTCTGTTGTATTCTCCCTGGTTTTTAGCATGCTTTGACTTCCAAATTGAAAATGAACCACCCAATTCTTAAACCCTTCATGAGCGAAATGAAAGCAGATCCTTCAACATATAGAAAATCTAAATTATGTTTCGTTTGATTATTGTTTCTCAAACATGCACCCCGCGTTCAACTATTTCTCAAAAATGGAAAACCCAACACAACAATCACCCCACACTTTCTTGTCAGACTCAGTACTAAATTCCCCCACAGGACATCTTCCTGAAATCATTTGGAAGAGGGGACGCTTTTCTTTTCCTTTCTTTCGCTCCTTTCCCTCTTCCATACCTCTGCAACAAAGAAAAACAACAATTTCATTCTCTCCCCTCTGTTAATTGTTCTTTGTTTTTGTTTTGACTCCTTGCGACAAGTTCTTTTCGAAGAAAAATATCAACCATGGTTCGTGCTCTCGAACAAGAACAAGGAAGCTACAGGTCTAGGTTGTTTCGTTTCAGGGGTATGAATGAGAACCCAGGAAGACATGCTAAGAGTTTGAGCATTGAGAGTGCTAGCAGATTAGAAGATGCAGCTTTGGATGAAGAGCTAGCAGTTACAGGCCAGGGATCAAGAGCTCCAAATGATATTCCATCAGTGAATAGAAAAGACAAGGGCCCCAGGTCAAGGATGACCAAGGAAGAAATGGCTGCCGCCTTCCAGGCCAGAGAAAAGCAGCTATTAAATGGCAAGTCTCATTCATAGTTCTTTAGGCCAGAAATAGATTTAATTGACTGCATTGATGGAATGCTGGTTATTGAAATTCTGCCATGATTGTGATTCAGATATGGAGCAGATGAAGGACAGGTTTGCTAAATTGCTCTTAGGTGAGGACATGTCAGGTGGGGGGAAGGGAGTTTCCTCAGCTCTAGCGCTGTCCAATGCCATTACAAACCTAGCTGGTATGTTCTCCTTTCCTGTTTCTTCTCTCTGCTGTATATATACTAATTAATTGAGAATAGCTTTTTTTTCTGATCACTGTAGTATAAAAATATTTTGGTTTACTAAGTGTTTATCCATCTCTATTGATTCTGTTTTTTCAATATTCCCCAATGGCTTTCAGCTTCTGTCTTTGGTGAGCAATCGCGCTTAGAGCCCATGTCAGATGAAAGAAAAGCACGGTGGGGAAGAGAATTAGATTGGCTCTTGTCTGTAACTGATCACATTGTGGAGCTGGTTCCCTCTCAACAGAAAAACAAGGATGGAGGAAACATGGAGGTATCTCTCTCTTTGACTGCAGCATCTGAGCAATTATATGCATGCATTATACATGCATTTTCACTTGGAATCTTTATTTCTTGATTTTCAGATAATGGTCACAAAGCAACGACTAGATCTTCATATGAACATTCCTGCCTTGCGGAAACTTGATACAATGCTTATCGTAAGGACATATAGAGATATTTATATATATGCTTTTTTAGTTCATTTGAGCTTAGATTTTTTGAGTGGTGATAATTAAGCAACAAGCTAGTAACCCATTCGTTGAAAACTTACAATGGTCAGGAAAGTCTGGATTCCTTCAAGGACCAAAACGAATTTTATTACTTGTCAAGAGATGCTCCAGACTCCGAGAAGGGGAATAACAAGAGAAAAGATGACAAATGGTGGCTGCCTACTGTTAAAGTTCCCAAAGACGGCCTGTCAGAAGCAGCAAGAAAAAATCTGCTGGCGCAAAAGGAAAGTGTTGCTCAAGTGCTTAAAGCAGCAATGCTAATTAATGCCCAAGTTCTGGCGGAGATGGAGGTCCCTGAAAACTACATTGAATCCCTCCCCAAGGTAAAGAAGGAACATTCCAAATATATACAATGTTGCATGAAATCTACTTTCATAATCCATTGCTCACATTTATTTTTGTGGATGCCTTAGAATGGGAGAGCTAGTCTTGGTGATTCAGTCTATAGGAGTATCACAGTCGAATTCTTTGAAGCTGATCAATTTCTCAGCACTCTGGACTTATCATCAGAGCACAAGATTCTAGACCTCAAGAATAGGATTGAGGCATCTATAGTAATATGGAAGAGGAAGATGAACCAAAAGGATGGAAAATCAAATTGGAGTTCTGCCGTAAGCTTTGAGAAGAGAGAACTCTTTGAGGTGAGAGCTGAGACCATTCTACTCATTCTCAAATATCGGTTCCCAGGACTTCCTCAATCTTCACTAGACATCAGCAAAATTCAATACAACCAGGTAAGTACTGCTGCTGACCTGATAGACAGAAATTTTTATAAAACATTGGGAAGATCCTCTTCTTTTAGGCAGTGCATGGTTATCATTTACTATTACATCAATGGTAGCTCAAGTTTTTCTCCTTTTTTTCTGCACGTTTTATATGAGCCTAAAATGTCCAAAAACCTCTTCTGTTTCTTTGCATAGCAAAGTAAATTATATCCAATGAGAATATCACCTATGTCTCGGAAACTAATTCAAGGATTTCTTCCTGGTATCACAGGATGTAGGGCAGGCTGTCCTAGAGAGCTATTCAAGAGTACTGGAAAGCTTGGCCTTTACGGTCTTGTCCAGAATTGAAGATGTCATCCATGCTGATAATATGGTCAAAAATCCGAGTCAAGCATCAGGCAATTGGAACCCTTTAAAGGATGACAGCCAGCCTCCTTGGGTGGTTTCAAGCCCTAGTCATGATGCGGAGACAACAAATGGGATGACCCTCTCCGATTTACTTACATGGAGTTTAGATCAAAATGACTCAGAGGAAAAGACAGACTCAACAGATGACTCATCCAAAGAGGCTGATGCAAAGAACATGCAAAAACTAAACGTGGTGACTAACAAGAAAGTTTCCTATCTTGAGAGCTTGGGTGGATTAAGAAGCCCTACGGCACGCCATTAATGACAGCAATAGAGAAGAATAACTGAAAGGGATAAAAATCTGGAAGAGTTAGAAAGATAGAGGGTGTGTGATGGAAAAAAGGAATATAAAGTGTGAGAAAAGCCTGATTATCAATCTTAGTGGGATTACTCTGACTTGTTGGCTGCTTCTTACATTTTGTATTTCTATTCCCTCCTTTTGTAAATAGGGAAGAAAACTCAGACAATGGAGTTTAAATCATTCCATATATGCTAGCTATAAAAACCAAGAAAGGAATTTGTAGTTTTAATGGCCACTGAAATATAATTTTTCATGGTTTTATCTTCAGAATCCATGTTTCTTAAATGCTACTACAATTTACACCCAATAGGTTTTTATCCCCATTGATTGTGAAGTTGTACATCTTGCATATATTCCTAGATTTTCAGACAGTGGATCAATACTTGGTAGTAGATCTGACTTCTGATATTATTACAATAATTCAGCAAAGAAAGTGACCAGAGAATCAGGCATTTGTTAGTTATAACTACCCTGCTGAAGAAAAGTAATGGGCAGATGAAGCAATGCTGAGCAGCCTTCTAGCCAGAAAAGGTTAGATTTTCTTAGCGCTGGCAATAGACACCATTAAATCTTGAATGGAATACTGATATGTAATAAAAAAGGACAGAATTACCATCAAAGACAACAGGTTTTCAAACTGAAAGTAACGCACCAATTAAGCATGAAACAAATGCCTTCGGATTGATAACAAAGGTCAATTTTTAGGATTACATGTTTCAAAACAAAAATAAGATACATTCAGTGAAAAGCTTGAGTTGCGGTAAATTAGATCTTGCCACGTGGCCCGGGCTTTGGCGGAAGTTGTGGACCCTTCTTGATTGGTAGAAGGTCATCAGAAGCAGTGGCACTGAGGAAAAGGAGGAGGGAACCACCTCCCAAGATCAGGAACTTGAGCAACAATCCTCTCTTGGTGAATGGAGCTGCAAATGTCTCAAAGAACTTGCTCTGCAATTCCAACATAATTAAGGTTAACAAACATTTTATTGCAAATAAAAAGGTGAATTTGACAGGAATTAAATCATTCTTGACCGATGACAGGCGCCAACACATGGCTAGCTGTATGCCTGTTTCCAGACAGGGTTGACTTCTTCCCATGTTCATTCAAATTAAGAAATACCATATCCTTAAGATGAATGTTTATCATTAAAGTACAGTTTATCTAAAGTAGCTACCTCTATATTGCGCATGCTCCCCAATTTTAATATGTAATTGTTATAATCCTACTTCAAACCTTGAAGGCAAAGCTTTCATAGCTCAGTTGGTTAGAACACCCATTTAGTAAGCAGCTCTTCAGTTTCACTCTCAATGAAAGGAACAGCAGATTAATTTCAATCAACATCAAAATTCCACAGCAAATCTAATCTTTACCTTCAATAGTTTTGCACCTTAAGAAGCCATGTTTCTCTCAATAACAAAGGAAAACAACATCAATCAGCTTGTTACATATAATAGCTAGATAGCATCCAATTTTTACAAAATGGCCTGTATCAAACTACCTTGTAAATGATTCCCAGTTACCAAATTCATCAGAATGGAAATTAAGGGTGGTCAAACCTGGAGAGAGTTGTATGGTGAAGGTGCATCAGATCCATACAAGTCCCATTGCCCAGTTGTGTTGCCAATATCCTCCAAATCAAAGTAGACACTCTTATCACCATACTTTGCTACCACAGCACCAGCCCTATCAAACACCAAAAATACAAGAAAAAGAACTATAACATCGGCCGCATCATAATCAAATGGATATATAATGGGTTGAAATTAAACATTAGGATTTCCAGGCAACAGAACTTGGGTACCTGTAGTTTTTGGGTTTGAAACTCTGGCGAGTTGGCTTGACAAAGAGCTTGGTTCCACTGAGGGAGCTGCCACCAAGGCCCTTGATGGTCGTGGGTTGAACAGCAGCTAAGGTTGCAAGAGAAGCCATGGCCTTGGTTTTGGTTGCCGACTGTTTTTCTTGCAGGTCTAGTTCAGTTGGCAGTGGGATGTTTGGGCTTTTGATCTTATTCTTCTGCATGGATATCAACTGGACACGTGGCACACTGGGTTTTCTCGAGAGAGATATGGAGTTCCATTTAGGTGGTGCCACGGGGGTTGGACATGGATAGGCCTATCCATTCATGATCTTCAAAAAATTAATGGGTCATGTTCAGCGCTTCAAAGTGTTTGGCTGTACTGATTTTTAAGTTTTGATTAGTATAATCCATTGATGAACATTCGTAATCTTATAGCTAATTAAGTTATTTAGATGATCAATATGAAGATTTCCATCAAAATTATATGTATAGGATTATTAGTTACATACATTGACAAGAATTTTTTAATTTCATAAGTAGATTAGAAAGTTGTCACATGTCATTTTATTTTTATTTATTTTTTTAATATTTTTAATAAATATGTTTCAAACTTATTCATATTGATTGTGAAATTTAAAAATTTCAATGATAATATATAATTTATAAGATAATAATCCATCTATATAATTAAGGTAAAACTTATTAAAACTTAAAAGAAGTTTTTATTACGTAAAAAAAAGGATTGAGGATTAATGTAACAAAGCTAATATAACGTTATAAATGCATACAAGTCATCATCATTGCAAAGCTGCAAGTGATCATAGATTAAGAATATAAATAATGTTGTTTGCGTCCTTTAAACATGTTTTTGATGTATCCAAGCATGTTATTAGTACTTTTACACATACACATTCACACACACGCGTATACAATGAGATTTTTAGAAGGATAATTATTACATACACTGACAGTGAAGTTTTTTTACTCCACAAGCAGCGTTAAGATCGTAACACATGTCCTGTTTTATTTATTTTAATATTTTTATAAGACACATGTCATGATCTTAACGCTGCTTGTGGAGTAAAAAAACTCCACTGTCAGTGTATGTAATAATTATCCTTCTTAGAAATGAACTCGTGAAGTGGTATTTTCTTAGAATTAATTCAAAAAAGTTTTTTTTTCTTTAATTACATGTATCCATATTTAAGATCTGAGAGTAATTTTATTTGGACTAAAAGTAATAAATGGTAAAACTTTTCTAATAGTAATAACTTCAAAATTAAAATTATATCTAAATACCTAGAGAAAAAATTAACTTTCATTTTTTTCAATCGCTTGTTGGTATAAACCAAAAAAGTTTTCACATAATAAATAAAGAAAAACTCTTTTGGCTATTTTAGTACAATGTATGTACATCAATAACAAATTATTAGAAAACAAACTAGGGTTGCCACATGGAGAATTTAGTAAAAATTTTTTTATTTTATCATAAGATCAATGTAAACAGATATAATGCTAATAACCTCTTGATTAAGTGGTTAAGAAAAAGTTGTAACATATTACAAGATTTGGATCCAATCCAAGTAACCCCTTTCCTATCTCCAGTTATTAAATATTGCTTTTGTAACAAAAAAAAACACGTAAACACATATAATAATACACGAAAATTTAGTCTTGATGAAAGAGTAAAATATATTATAAGTATCATAAATATATGAGAATAAACGTAAAACTAATGTTAATAAGCATAAGCACATAATAATTTTACTATAAGATGTGTTTACCTTTATTATAATGTGTTTATATATACTGTTATTAATTTTATATTTATTCTCATATGTTTATAATACTTCTAACCTATTTTTCAATTTTTATTATTGAATTTATACTCATTATCATGTGTTTGTGTTTGAAATTCCTATTGACATATCCATGTGTCAATTGCAGTGGTTGATACTTCATTGAGGTTCAAGGTTATCACTTTTCGTTTCTCTATCTACGTGAACATTCATACGTATGTATATAAATACATGTATATGTACAAATAATGTTAGAAATAAAGATGCTGTGAAATCAAGATTTCCTCCGTAGTTGTGTATTTTTTTCTATTTTCAAAACATTATTATATCTTTAGAATAAAATAAAATTTCAAAACTTTCAAATTGCTAAGATGAGATAGAATTTATGAGATTAGAGAAAACTGTGTTTTCATCTAACTCAAGTTGAATGAAATTTCACGCGTACCAGTATAACTTCTAAATATTACTCACCAAACGTTGTGAAACGGGTTTTTTTTTCTACTGCTTATTATATCAATGACGATATATTGAAGACGAGTCATTCAGTACCATTGGTTTGGCACACAAATCCGTATCATTCACTATTTTAAAATTTATGAAACGGACAAATAACGTGTAATTATAAAAAAGTTTTATTACTTTGAAATACCAATAGGATTAAATTATTAAAAAAACATGTGGCATAATAATTATTTGTTTATATCACAAATAATGATTTTATTTAATATAATTAATTTGTCTATTCAAATATTTATATATAATTTGAAGAAAAGAAATAATGCATTTAAAATACATTCAAAACTTTAACAAATACTATTACAAAAAAGGTTATAAATTACGATTATGTAAAAACACTTACTATGGTTATTATGTGTAAAGTTGATCATGGGTGTATCCGAACTAAGCTTAGGCCATACAATAATAACTTATGTACAAGCTTGGCTCGACCCATAAATTTAGGCTTAACTTTTAACCCAGATACCTTTTTTATTTTATAATGTAAGTTTGAACTCTACTAGGCCGACCCAAATTTTTTTATTTATTTCTTTTGGTATTTTAATTTTTTGTTTATTTGTTTATTTTATTCTTTTGGTTTTGAAGTTTAATTTGATTTGTCAAAATTTACATGTCAATTTTCATGTTAAATATATAATCATGTTTATTATTCAATAATATTTTATATACATATAATTACAATATACTTAGAAAACATATTTAAAAAATTTAATTTTAATTATATTCTGATCAGGCCGGGTCAAGCTTCGAAGAGTCAAGTCCGAGCTCGACTTGATTTATGATTAGGCCTAAAAATTTTTGCTTAAACCTAACTAAATATCGAGTGAGCCTTCAGGCTTGGGCGAGTTCTCGGCCATTGAGCAAGTTTAACCATGTGGGGTCTAATATATTTAACTATGGTTTTTTAAAAAAAAAATTTATAACATTTCAGATATAAGACATCATCACTCGAACTACATTTATACTAAAAATCTAATCTAAAATACTAGAAGACCACATTTTACTTAAACATATTTATACAAAAGCAACTATTTTCAACACACTATAGTCTATAGAAATTAAAAGTATATAAATTTACATTTTTCATAAAAGTTATTATAACAAAAAACTACGATTTTTAGTTGAAATATTATTATTTATATAAAGATATGGAAAGACTATATAACCTTAAATAGACTATATAACCTTGAATAGACTACGATTTCTATTAGAAATGTAGACTTTTTTGTTTACATTTTTTAGGAGAAATGTAATCTTGATGAGATTTGATGTTTCATTTTTTGAAATTCGTGCAGTTTCTATTAGAAACAGTCTTTGTATTTACAATTTTTAGTAAAAACATAGTCTTTTGAGCTTTTATATTTTATCTTTCGAAATTCACATACTTTATAAATTCTCACTGCCCTTAATTTTGGACAATTGAACTTTCAATTCTATAATTTATCTCTATCTATAACTATTTCTTTCCCTTCCGTCCTTTTGAAAGGATATGATCATATGTTCCATTAGAAATTGCTTTTGAAAGCCCATTTGTAACTATTAAAACATCAAGATAGTATTTGATTCAACTAACAGCCATCGAAAAATGTCTATTCCTATGGAGCATTGATGCTTCATTGTTACAAATGAGCTGCGAATAGCATTTATTTTACATAGAGTATTGTCACATCCGTGAGAAAAGCTGGAAAGGATATGAAAAACATTTTATAAATAAATTTATTTCTACGATTTGATCGATAAAATGGTACTATACATTGGTTACGCTTTTAATCGTAATCATTGACTTGATTTACCCTTCATTATTGTTACAAGTGTTTTTAGCAAAAATATGGTATGGTCACTTGGGGTTTTATAAGGAAAACAAGTTTCCAGCATGAATTTTGAGTTATTGTATTTAACAGAAATGTTTCAATATACCAAAATCAGATGATCAAGTTTATAGTTGCCGTATTGAATAGAAATGTTCAAATTTACCAAATTAAATTAAATGTTCAATTTCAGAGCATGAATTTGATTAATTTCTTATAAAACAAATGTTCAAATCAATAGAATGAAAGTCTCAAGTTTTTGTATTATTGGTGTTTCTACAATTTTGACCAAACTCTTGGAGAAACTTTTTCCCACTTTTGTGAACACTATTTTTTTTTAGAAATAAATTAATTTATTCTAATAATCTTTGAGAACCATTGCTTTAAATGGATATTAATGAGTACGCATGATTTATATAGAGAAACACTGTCTATAAATTTTGTATATAAACATAGTCTAATGTACAGAAGAAAATTTTAGAATCGTAATTACAAGTAAGAAAGATTATATTTTTAACCCTAGAGAGTAGTATAATTTAGCAATAAATTACGATCTTTATATTAAATGTAGTCGTTTTATTTATTTATGAATTAAATTACTCTAATGAAAGGTTACATTTCTAACCCTAAACATAGTCTAATGTCTAAATAAACAACGATTTTTATAAGAAACGTATACTAAAAAGTATGTTTCTAGCCATAAGTGTAGTCTAATGTCTAAATATATTACTGTTATTATAATAAACAGTCTTTTCCTTTTTCAAATTTATTTTCTCTCACACTGCATTTCGAAGTATCTTTGCCTCACTCTTTTTGCATTTTTCAAATTTCTTTCTCACCTTCGCCTTTCAAATTCTCCCTTGTCATCCTTCAATCGTCACTGTTGCCATGAACATCACCTCTTTCTTCTCAGATAATGCTTTATTTTGTTGGGTAATAAATCTCATCTGATGACTAATATTTGTTACCCTAGAATAGAGGTTGGATGTGCGTCAAATTAACTTTGGTGGTATTGAACAACTATCTAAATTCTTAATGTTATTCCTCAATCATGATATTTGGAGATGCTGTTTTGCATTTGTTACACAGATTGAAGTAAAATTCGTCTATATTAGGGACAAATAATATTTTTGAAAAGTTTTGTAAAAAAAGAGGTTGAACCGAATACTGTTGAACCAAACAAGAAGCGCAAAGCCTGAAGTCGCACAACTATGCCTCGTTTGGTTAAGTTACAAGGCAAACAACAAAAGTATAAGGTTGAGTTCAACAATAAATATTAACTTTGTTGGTAATGCTGCAAAAATGATGGCTAGCAGCATAAGAAGTTTGGTACAAAGAATAGTCTTCATTACTTTCGAAAATTGGAAGGTCATTCTAGAAGAACTAATGAATAAGATTTAGGAGGCTTTGCTGGTAAGTTAAATTATTAATTTACATTTTATAAGTGGATTTTCATATATATATATATATAATATGTATATATATTATGAAATTATATTTGGATGCCTTGGTAAGTGACAATTTTTACATCTTTTGTAGGAGAACTTTGATATAAAGACAGCCTATAGAACAACCATCTTGGAATATGCTAGATTGAAAAAGAGAAATTTTAAGGGGAAATTAACAAATAAGTATATAATCCCAAACACAGTTAACTAAGGGTTGTTGGCTCAACTTTCAACACTACATAAGGATTTCATCATTCAGCATCATTAGCATGTATCTGCACGAGATCGGTTATCTGAGGAGTTCAAGATAAATCTCTTTGACATTAAATGTTATTTAACGAAAGTACTCTAACTTAGACTACTAAAATTATAATATTATTAGTTTTAAAATAATGGCCATTAGAAATTAACAAATAAGTATATAATCCCAAACACAGTTAACTAAGGGTTGTTGGCTCAACTTTCAACACTACATAAGGATTTCATCATTCAGCATCATTAGCATATATCTGCACGAGATCGGTTATCTGAGGAGTTCAAGATAAATCTCTTTGACATTTTAAATGTTATTTAACGAAAGTACTCTAACTTAGACTACTAAAATTATAATATTATTAGTTTTAAAATAATGGCCTTTAGCCTTTCTAAAATTGCTTAAGACTTCATCCATCATTTAGGCACAAATCAATTCCTATTAAGATAAAGAACCAAAGTTAACCCATGCCAGCCCAATAAACTAAGATAGTGTGAACCCAAGAATTAAGAACAAGTGCCAGAAAAAACCTGCTACTAGTTGTCATTTTCACTTTGTTTGGGATTCTTTTTATATAGAGTATTAATATTTAGTTAGTAACAAAAATCCTACTTATTTAAATTCAAACTATAGTTTAAATAAAAAGTTTTAACAATTTGAAAACAAAAAGTCATTAATTATATATCTATTGTAATTTGTTGATATATATATATATATATATATATATGTTGCATAAGGAAACCGAAATATGAAAATAGAAGAAGGGATTACATTATTCGAATTTAAAGCCCATACCTACTAAATGTTATTTCTTAAAAATGATTACATTAACTATTTGAGCTAAATTCGAGTTTTATATATCCTCCTGTATCTTTAACCTTAACATAGATTTATTTCAAATATAGGCTAACATATAGAAGGAAAACTAGCTTCTATAATTACATCAAAAGAAGAATTAATGGGTACCTTAAAACAAATAAAAAACTACGGTTGCTGCAATTACTCTTATACCAAACAAACAAAACAAATCAATGGCTAGAAATTAAAGGCCATGACTACTTCAAAACCTAATGCCACCATGCACCCTTGCTATTTGCCATTAAAAAAAATAGAATTTGTTTAGAAAACAAGATCTAGCTAGCACTATATATATGGTAGCTCTTCTTTGCATTTTTTAAGCGGGCAATTATTACAAGTAAAGAAACAAATACACATTTGCTATCCCTTCTCCTTTCACTCACCCTAAGGTTTCAATCACGGTCATTTCAAATGGACAGTGGAGTAATCTTTACGAGTTTTCTCTTGTTTGCACTTGGTGCTGGTGTTCATGGCTTCCCGATGAATGATTTGATAAGCAAATTGCCGGGACAACCGGACGTTAACTTCAGGCAATTTGCTGGGTACATTGATGTGGATGAAAAAGCTGGTCGAAGTCTCTTCTATTATTTTGTTGAAGCCGAAAAGGATCCCATGACTCAACCGCTCACCATTTGGCTAACCGGAGGTCAGTTTATTTAGATTATATATGTATGGTGCAATGGTTTTTGCACTTTCTTTAATTAATTTTGTTTGGGAACAATTGAAACCTCTGACATAATAAAACGTAGATGTTGAGACGAATTTCAGATTTATAAAATTCTTATATTTAATAGTGCGAACAGGATCATTTAAATCAATATTGTTTAAGATCTAAGCAAATACTAACGAACGATTCAATGTACGTATATATAACATAATTAACAGAAGTATGAATGTTTCATGTAATGATGTTCAGGACCAGGGTGCTCTTCAGTTGGAGATGGGTTTGCGAGTGTTGGTCCTTTCATTACCACCAATAATGCTCGTGGTCTCCAGAGAAATTTATTTTCTTGGAACAAAGGTTGTCTAATTTTCTTTTTCTTTTTTCTTTTTATATAAAAACAGTTTCAATACATAACCTTAAACTTTTCAACTAATTAAATATATGTTTCAGTGTCAAATGTGTTGTTCATTGACTCACCTATTGGAGCTGGATGGTCATATTCAAACACAACCAGCGATTATAATAATGGAGATGACAGCACCAGTAAGATCACAATAATAACAATATAAAGCTGTTATTTCTTTTTACTTTATATATTTTTGGCATTTTTTTTCTCAGATGGTCTAAAATTTTTCTTTTGTTTGTTTCTCACAGATAAAAACTTGATTACGTTCATACTAAAATGGTATGAAATGTATCCAACTTTCAAGTCCAGAGATGTATATCTGGCTGGATCAAGTTTTGCAGGTCCAACAAATTTTTTTTTCTTTGCTCCGTCTAACTGCTTATAAAAAAAATGCACTAGCACTTAATTAAAAATTAAATAAAAAATAATGATCACTATAACTTCAAAGTTGCGGAACTCTCATCATACTTAAAGATAAAAATACAATCTAATATTAGAGGCAATACTCAAAATCATAATCTTAACATATTAATCTTTTATTATATTGTCCAATAAATACACTAAATTAATGTACAATCTCACACATTCATCAAAGCTAAGTAGTATTTGTCGTTATTTCTTATTTCAGGACACTTCATACCCAATCTTGCTAATTCTCTACTTGATCACAACAAACAATCAAAAGAATCCAAGTTTAACGTCAAAGGAGTGGCTGTAAGTAAACCTTTTATTTTATATATATACATACATATATATATATATATATATATATTGTTAAACTCAACATTTGACTAGAAGATTCTTTGTTTATTTTTAACCTTTGAAACAGTTGGGAAACCCAATGCTTCGAAGAAAGCTAGATATTCTCGCAAGATCTGATTTCTTTTTCTCGCGTGGGATGATTAATAGTGAATTGCACAATGAAATCGTCAAGGAATGCAATGCCATTGACGAAAACAATTACTTTGCTAACATCGCAACCAATTGGACCACAGCATGCTCAGAACTTTTGCATAATGCACCTTTGGTTGCTTTCAAGACGTATGATCCTGATACTGCCGAAGGAAAACTCTTCGATGTCCTTCGCGATCAATGTACTGGAAGTATGGAAGACTTGAAGCTAGGCAAAGAGGTGTATATTCCTCTATTTTCTTACTATTATTTTTTTGTTTTATGAGAAGGTGCTTGCATTCGAAATTAAAGTTATTATATTAAGTGCCATCAATGGAATCCAAATTAAAAATCACTCATGTCGAAACAAACAAACTTACCCATTGAATCAATTCTTTGTTGATTATTTTTCTTTTTATTGATATGTATACAGTACAATAAAACTCTTTTTTGGTCCAGGTTACTCAGGTTAGCTATGAAGCAGAAATGTGCCTTCCAATGAGGACAGCTTTCTATTTCAATCTCCCGGAAGTTCAGAAAGCTTTCCATGGGAACCGAACCAACTTGTCATATGAATGGCAGGGTTGTTCCTCGTAAGTTTCCTAACGTGCAATTTGAGTAAACCAGATTCTTGTTCATTGAGTTGATCAGTATCATGTAAAAATGGTTTAATTTCATCACACTATAATGATTTTTTAGGCCCAATTTTCAATACAACGAAACTGATAAAGACCTTGACATGCTTCCTGCGCTCCAAAAGCTTCTTCAACAATCGGTTCCCATCACAATATTCAGGTTGGTATATTTTATATATGTGAACTTTTCTTGTATATGTTGAAAGCAAAAATGTAAATAAATGGACGACGATTATCATATTACAGTGGAGACCAAGACGGTACGGTACCAACGATGGGAACTCTGAAACATTTAAATAAGCTGGCTGAGGACTTAAATTTGAAATTGACAAAAGATGAAGCTTGGACTCATGAGAACAAGGTTATTTCTTCATCCATTTGAGTTTTGCTTTCTTGTGATTTTTTTTTTATTTTAAAATTAATATAATAATTTATTAATAAAATTTTCCAAAATATATTGAACAGAATGCAGGGTGGAAGTACTTGTTCGGAGACTCATTGACTTTCTTGACCGTCAAAGGAGCTGATCATCATGTCACATTTTCTCGACCATCCGAAGCTTTGTATATTTTCACAAATTTCGCAATTAATCGAGCCCAGTGAGCTAGTTTCTCGATGAAAGTCATCTTCATCATGTCCACTCCATCATTCAACAACACTTCTTCTGGTTTTCATTTTTTTTTCTTATTTCTTTACCATGAGAGATTTGTTGTTGTAATCTTTTATCCTATTGTTGTAACAAAAGGGAAGAAGCATGAAAATGGAATAAATGAAACTTCGTATGATACTTTATGATGCAATAATCTTTTATTTATTTATTTTTCTAATTAGGTTTGTGAAATGATTTGTGGGCATAGAAATTAGAAATTGGATAAAATTAGCTCACTTTGAGCTTAAAGATAATAAATTGGTGTGAAAGTACCCCAAACATTGGCAAATTATATATGTGTGTGTACATATATTTATATATATATATATATATATATATATATATAATCTTATAAATTATAATCTTAGAACCACAACATTTTGGTTAATAAACTCTTAAAACATTATGATTTGATTAAAAAAAAAAACTCGCCGTAGATGGATACAAATGAACAATGCTCAGCCTTTTGTTTGTGCTTTTGTAATTTTCGTAATTTAAAGAGTTGCTGAATAAAAATATTCGCGTGGTAAATTTGAGCATAACGTAATGGACATAAATCTAACTTTGTTAAGAATAAGCTGTGTAAAAGTCTGATTCCATAAACTTAAATTTTCATCATTAAAAATCACATGAAAATGGACTATCAACAATGAAAATTACAACAAAAATTTCATCACTAATGCCGAAAATCTATCCCAGAAAGTCTATAACGATAGATTTGCGACAAAATTTTTCTTCACAAAATCAATCAAAATATATAAGATCGTTGTTGGTGCATCTGTCGGAAAAATCAAATTCTGTTGCTAAACAAGGAAACTCCGTTGCAATTTAAAAAAACAATTTGACAAAATCTCGTCATTAATAAGCTTTAGTGACAAAAATTTCATCATTGATTCAATGAATTTTGTTGCTAATTTGATAAATTCTATTACCAATTTGGTGAATTTTGTCAATGGTTTTATGAATTACGCTACTAATACTATCAACTTTCTCGTTTAAAATATGAATTTTATCATAAATAAATATTAAATCATCTAACAAAAAAATCAACACAATAATCAACCAATAAATAATTTTTTCAAACAAAATAATAACATATCCCTAAATCATCTAACCAAAAAAAAGTACACAATAGTCAACACATTCAACTAATTTTTTTACATAAATAATAATATGTCAACAATATTAAAATAAATACCCAACCAAAATAATAACACATTCAACTAACTCTTTACACAAACAATAATATGTCAAAAATATTAAAATAAATAATCTAACCAAAATAATCAACACAATAATAAGCAAAATCAACTATTTTTTTACACATACTATATGTCAACAATATTAAAATAAAAAAACTGACCTTTTTTGGAGAACTTCTACAAAAAAAAAATAATCTATTTGACAAAATAAAAAAATTAAAAATCTAAAATTTATTTAATATATATGGAAAATAATTAAGTAAAAAAATTAAAAATTATCCTTGAGTAAGTGGAGGAAGGAGAAAAATTAAAAATTATCATTGAGTAAGTGGTGGATGGAGAAGAGAATGAAGGGGTGGCACTGGAGGACGTCAATGGTGTTGGAGGCCGACAAGGTGGTGGCGGATCTAGTGGATCGTGGAGAGGACAGGCTGAGGCAAGTAGGTGAGGGAGAAGATAGAATGAAAGAAGTAGAAAAGAGAGAAAGGAGAAAAGATAAGAAGGAGAAGGAAGTCGATGGGTTGGTGGTGAATCTGGTGGACGGTGCCAATTAAGGATGGGTTGATTGTGGCGAGCTAGTAGAGAGAAGAGAGAAGGAAAGAAGTGGAGGGAGAAAGAAAGAAGAAAAAGGGGAGAAGAGGAATAGGGTAGGGGGATGCACATGAGCTTTTAATATTTATACAATTTGCGACGAAATTTCACCTTAAATTAGAATTTTTATTTTTAATATTACTCGTAACCTCAATGATGTTTATTAAGGATTTCTTTTTATTTTTTTTCACTTCTTTTCCTAAATAGGTAGATTCATTTTTTATTTTTTTATTGAAATTGATAACAAAAATTTTGTCGCTAACACTACAAAAAAAGAGGTTTTAGTGACGAAATTAGTAACGGAATTTCCGTCGCTAACTTAGTGTTTCCATTGATAAAATGAATTAGTGATAGAATTTTCGTCACTGATTCTATCGTTAATTTTGAAATCGATAAAAGTATTCCAACTCAGAACGAAAAATTTCGTCAGTATTTTCATTGCTAACTTATTCCATCGCTAATGGTATCAACGTCATAATTACGACGGTGAAATTTCCTTCTTAATTTTTTAATTTCTCTAATTTTTTCATCGTTAAAAGTTTTTAGTGAAGAAATTCTGTCGCTAAATATTTTTCAATTATTTCGTCGCTGAAGGGTTTTATCGACAAAATTCCGTAGCTGAAAAGCGTTTTTAAAATTTTAAATATTTTTCAATTATTCCATCACTAAAGGATTTTACAGATGAAATTTCGTCGCTAAAAGTGCTTTTATTTTTTGAAATATTTTTCATTTATTCTGTCGCTGAAGGGTTTTAGAGACGGAATTCTGTCGCTAAAAGTTTTTTATTTTTTAAAATATTTTTCAATTATTCTGTCGATGAAGGGTTTTAAAAACGGAATTCCGTCTCTAAAAGTGTTTTTATTTATAAATATTTTTCAATTATTCTGTTACTGAATCATTTTAGTGACGGAATTCCGTCCCTAAAAGTAATATTTTTTTAGCATATTATTAATTATTTCATCACTGAAGCCTTTTAAAAACGAAATTCTGTCGTTAAAAGTATTTCTATTTTTATATATATTTTTTATTTTTGTAAAGTTGAAATATATATTTTTGTTTTTATATATTTTTTGGAACTATTTATGGGTACCTAAAATAATCCAATATACGAGTAATATAAGTAATAAAATGACAAACGAAGCAATAATATTAATATAATCATCCAAATTGGTGAACTAATTAAACTTTAGATTATTTATAAAGAAGAAACTTCATTGAAATACATTAAAAAATATAACAATAAATTATTTACACATATTTATATAAATTTACAAAAATTAAATTTTGATCAAACTACAAAAATAAATTTATTATATACACAATATAACAGATTATATTAATTTATTATTTACACGTTATTTCAATATTTAATATAAGATTTTATTTAAACTACATAAAAATACAATATAACAATATATATTTACACATTATATAAATTTATAAATTCAAACAAAACTATTTTATCCAAACTATATAAAAAACAATATCAATATATTATTAAAAATTACGCATTATATAAATTTATAAAATTATTCGATCTTTATTTAAATTTCATCATAACTAAATTTCAATCAACATTAATAATTTTAATCAATTAATATAAGTATAATCAGTACATAGTTATACATATTTATAAAAAAAATTTAAACATATAGTTAAACAGAAAATAAATGCATTTATTTAAATAAAAAAAATCTAAACTTACCAATGAGAGGGAGGAGGCGGCATCGTTGCTGTAGGGATGACCCTGGACGGCTGGCAGGAGATCTAGATCTATCAAAAAATCACTAAAAAATATATAAAAAAAACAAAAATAAAACAAAAAAAGACCTTAAACTAGAAAATGAGTAGTCACTGGTGGTTGATGAAGCAGAGCCGAGCGATGGGCGGCTCGGTACACTAGTCAAAGGTCGTCGGCGGCAAGAGATGCGAAGGCGGCGTCGTTCTTCAATGGTGGTAAGAGAAAATGAGAGAAAGAGAAATAGGGAGTAAAAAAGATAAGACAAAATCAAAGAAAGTGAGAGTAAAAAAAGAAGAAGGACTGAGTGGGAAGGTGTGGCGACACCTAAAAATATTCAAAATTTTTTTTATTTTACCAAATGATTAGCGACGGAATTCCATCGCTAAAATCGCAAATCCTAACAAATTCGGCTTTTTCAGAATATGTCAGGTACTATGCATTTCACTGACGGATTAGCAACGAAATTCCGATGCTAATCCATCGCTAAAGGCTCTTTTTCGCAAAAAAAATATTTTGTCCATATTTGTCAGTTTACTTTTCATTAGCGACTGAATTCCGTTGGTAATTCCGTCACTAATGAGCTTGTTCCGAAAAATACATTAAAAAAATTTAATTTATAGGTATTTTATTTTTTTAGAATAAAATTCTTAAATTTATTATTGCAACGGAATTTCGTCTTAGAAAGCTTTTTGCGACGGATTTTATAAACAAAAGGTTAATTTAATACGATTTTATTTTATAAAAATAAAAAATACAAAAATTAATCTTTCAGAGACGAAATTCCGTCGTTGAAGACTTTTTTCGACGGACATTATAAATTAAAAAAATATAATTTATATCTTGTTTATCTTTTAAAAACTAATAAATATTAAAATTAAGATTTTCGTCGCAAAAGAAGTTTTGCAACGGATTTCGTAAATAAAAAAAATAAAAAATATATTTTATATCATGTTTATTTTAAAAATTAGAAAAATTAATAAATTATGGATTCTGCGACAGAATTCCATAACAGTATTTTTTTAGCGACAAAATTTATCAATTAAAAATATACTTTATATATGCCTTATATTAAAAAATATGAAAAATTATAATCATCACTTTTGTAACGAAATTCCGTCACTGAAAGCTTTTTGCGACGGATTTATAAATAGGCATTTTAGTGACGAATTTCCGTCGCTAAAAGATTTTAGCGACGGAAATATTATTTTTCAATTATTAAAAAATATATTAAATTTTTTCACGCAAAATTATGGAATCAGTGATGGAATTTCCGTCGTTAATTCCTTCACTAAATTATTCGCTCCAAATTTTTTTTTATCGAGAATCGTTTAGCGACGAAATTAGAGACAGATTTGGTTCTGACGGTAATTAGTGACAAAATTTCGTCACTATTTCCATCGCTAATGCCTTCTGACTGATACTACCAATTTAGTGACGGAATTTCGTTGCTAATTGTCGCTAAAATATTTTTTTACCGACAGAAATTTTCATTTGCTAATTTTCCGTCATTGAAAGATTGTTTTCTTGTAGTGTAATTCGCTTTATTAAATATGCAAATTCCTTTGTTTATTTGAATAAATTACACCTATGATTCTTATAGTTTGGGCCCTATATTATTTTGGTCCCTAAATTTTAAAACATAATATTTTAGTCGCTAAAGTCCTATTATTCTAACAAACTTCTGTTTCTTGAATCATTAGTGTAGTTATTACAATGATAGTTGTCCTACGCATGGTCACCACTTACCCTTTTTTTGTCCTTTTTCTTCTCCTGCTTCTTCTTTTTCTCTCTTTTTTTTTTTTCTCTCCCATCATAGCCGACTAGACTAAAAAATTCCAAATTCTTTCCATGCCCTTTCTCTTCTTTTCAACCACCAAGCCACCATATTCACCAACCTAAGAACAACTCAAAAGCTAAACCTACAGCCAACCTCAAATCCCTAATCACCTCAACACCAGTGAGACCAAAAAATCCCATTCCTCAAACCCAAAAAATCCAAAAATATGCAACCTCAAAAATTTTAATTACCAACATCAACACAATGCAATAACAAGTGTCTTAACATATTAAGTTTTGGAAACCTAATAGCTAAACAAAAAAATATATAGAATCACCACCAATCATTTAATCCTAAATGTGATTGGTCACCTATTCAAACAAATGATAAAGAGTAATTTACATTTCAAATTTACGGTTTAGGGGTACTATTATATGTGAAGAAGTTGTTAGCACCCGCATAACGCTCATCCAAGAATGGTACTGAATTAATCTTGCATTATCTTTAAAATGGTTAGGATTAAATGGTCTTTTTCCTAAATGTCCTTTATTTTATCCAAATATTTAACTATTGAAAAAATTCTAAAACACTTTTTGTCATTTCAGGAGGGGTTCTATTGACACCCTATTTATAACTAGACATATCTTATTTACTTAAAAATCCTATTCCCCAAATCTATCTCTACACATACTCAAAAATACTTAATTACATACACAGACACCCTCTTCAAACACACCCTACCTCTCTCTTAAAAATTCATATCTAAAATCTTCCAAATTCTTAAAAAATTTTTCAAATCATCAAGTTTTGCAACAATATAAGGTAAATTTATCATTAATCTTCAATTAATTTTTTTTTCATTTTTTCACATTGAAATGTTAGGATTTCAATTAATTTTTGGATGATTTGGATTTGGGATCACAGGTGGGATCGCTGGTGGGGTTTGGGACAAAATGCTGCCAGATTTTGAAGCTCACAGCATGGAATTGAAGATCCCTTTCTTATAGAAAGGATAGTCTATTTATAGGCTAGTGGGAGGCATAGGATTGCACCGTGTGCCATCATCTGGTAGAGTCTAATTATTCGAGTGGGATCGGCCTATCTTCAAGCCATGAGATTGCTTGAACAAAAAAAAAAGCCATGAGATTGGAAAGACCAAGAGATTGAACATGATCTTAACCGTGCCTATTGGACTAGGCTAAGCGTGTGGTCCCCTGGACTAAGTTTATCTCTAATAGATTAATTTGCAAAAATATGAATCCTACATAAATTTATAAAAAATGTGTAAAATAATTTTTTTTATATTTTTTTTGTGTAAACTATAAGTATCTTCATCCATTTTAACGATCTGAGACTAATCTTACTCAGAGTTTCGTCACAGTTAAAGTTTTTCACTCTTTCTTAAATGTATATTTAGTAGGAGTCGAACTCAAAAAATTTTTTTACAAACTCAATTTGTGTTGTTAATTGAGTCATAACTCATGAATAATTTATTTTATATTGATGTACGTAAATTCTTCCTCTAATTTTGAGTAAATTTCAACTTAGACTGTGGTTAACTATTTTTAATCTGAGGCCAATTCTAACCCGTTAAAGGTTGCCAAGGAAGCTTAGGAGAAGGAAACCCGTATATGACCTCTGGACAGCTTATTGTACTGCTTGGGCCTTGGACAGGTTAAGATATTCCACTTACAGCATTTTGTATGAAAAATAAACAAATAAAGAAGAAAAACAAAAGAAAAGATTTAAAATAAAAAAATTTACAAAATTAAAAAAAATAAAGCATTGGGGTATTCTCCGTCCTAGATTCAACCCCAAATGCCCAGCCCAATTCGTAGCAGGTAAAAGAAGGAAAAGAAATTCTCCCATAGTCCCCTCTTATCCCTTTCTTCCTCTACTCCAGACCAGAGACTACCTCAAAATGTCCATAACTTGCTGCCTCCAATCTCTCAAGCTTTCGTCCCCATTTCTCCATGGCTCAACTTCACTCTCTGTTCTCTCAAAACCCAATTCTTCTCTTTCTCATCGACCCCTCAAAACCCCGGCTTTTCTCCCTCCAATCAGGGCAATGAAATCCATGCAAGGCAGGGTCGTTTGTGCTACAAATGACAAGACAGTGTCCGTGGAAGTGGTGCGTTTAGCCCCGCACCCTAAGTACAAGAGGCGTGTCAGGAAGAAGAAGAAGTTCCAGGCTCATGACCCGGATAACCAATTCAAAGTTGGTGACTATGTGCAGCTGGAGAAGAGCAGGCCTATTAGCAAGACCAAGACTTTCATTGCTGTGCCTGTACCAAGTAGGAATGGAAAGCAGAAGGAGGAGACAGGGGAGCTTGGGATTCCATTGGAGTCTAAACAGCCTCAAGAGCAGGAGGCGGAGTGAGGCCCTTTCTGCTTTGGTAAATTTGTAATCTCTTGCAATTGTTTTTAGTGTTACAAAACCTGCCTCTTCTTAATGTAATAATTGTTGTTTTCATGGGTATGGGTGTTTGCTTTTTTGGGGTTTGTCATAATCTTGGTGGCTCTGCCCAAACTTTTTATGGGTTTATTTGAATTGGGATTCTTTTGTTAATTAGTAAAGTTAATGTTGTAGTGTTGTACCAAAAAGTTAATGTTGTAGTGATAAAATCAGGATTGAGAGGCAATTTAGGTTTGGACGCGAAGAGAGCTAGATTTAGTCAAAAGCTAACACCGGAGACAATTGGGAATGGGTTCTATGAAAAAGAATTGAAAGTGAGGAAAATGGTGAAATTGCAGAGAAAATAAACATATGTTAGCACTTTAGTTTGTGCTTGCTTTAGGAATGAATTACCTTAAAATTTTTATAGATTTACTCCAAGGATTGAAAGAATCATGAAGTTAAGCTGCAATGGTATTCTTCTGTTTTTGTTTTGTTCTGAGAATTTGGTTCCTAAAGCAGCAATACAAAGACGTTTGACAATTTGTGAAATTTTGGGTCTTAGACTCGTTAAGCGGAAATGCAAAGATCGTTTGATAAATTGTTAAAATGGGAGGGGATACCGGAGAGTTAACAGTCTGTCTGATTATGTTTGATAGCAACAATACTTTCTTAGTGATGATGTTTGATGGCAACGGTACTATTTAGTGCTCTCTGAGGAGTGAAAATGCTTTAGTTAGAAATGATTTATCCAAAAAAAAAAAAGGATCCTGAAAAACCTCATCTTGAGCATCTCCATGATGCTGCATTATGTGCTTCAAAGGTCATAATTCTGTTAATTGGTATTGAGTCGTAAGTAAATTAGCAAGATTGCATCGATTCTGTAGCATCTTGGCAATGCTACGCAGTGAGATATCTGAGACCTTCATTGGTTGGATAATTTCAGCGAGCTAAAACCCTTAAAAAACAGTGGATAATTCAACATATTTCAGGGATGATAAACCGGTAAAGCAATCAAGACAACCACAATATTGCATTAATCAAAAGTAATTCTATACATGAGAATTTTTCAATCTCCTAGATCTAAAATGATTTTTCAACCCAACTCAATCCATCCAGCTTGCCCTCTATAAATATGTTTGAAGTCCAAACCATATGTGCTAACCAAAGAAGGAATGGAAACAAACCCACATATCAAAAATAGGTCATTTTCTTAAACCTGTAAGCTGTAGGGAAAAAAAAAACCTATGAGTTATACAATTAATGTCTACCTGATCAAGAAGGCTATTGTGATTAACCATCTTCACATTGCAAGCTCGTCTTAATGTTTCGCAGCGTGCAAGAAATTAGTGTGTTGACAGATTCCACAGATTCCATGGTTAGTTTGGCAGTTGGGGAGCTGTTTGTTAGGATTTGGAAAGCTATTGTAAGCAAAGATCCTCCTTCAGTATCATTGCTCTTCTCGTGCCTGGAAGTGATCACTAAAGGCCTTGACTCGAGCCCGTCAGGAAGAATGGCGAACCCTGAAGGTAATATGGCCATACTGCTTGAGTCACATCCTGTGATCACTGACTGCATACCAGCTATGTCCACTGGAGCAAAGACCACCATGGATTCAAAAGCATTAGTGCAACTATCTTGGAGCACCCACATGCTATTGTCTTTTGACTTCATTGTCTGAACAGAAAACATGATGCAATTTAGAATGCTGGATATGATTCAGAAAAACTCTCAGAAAAAGCATACGTTAGCTTGGAATGTTCTCTGTTGGGATATGGAGAACTTACATGAATTGTTACTGCATTGCCGCGATGTTGGCCCTTGGCGAGGTTTGCAATGGACTGTACAGTACCTCCATTGGATATGACATCCCACTAAAGTTTATGCAAGAAAGATTGTTAAATGATTGTTCACAACAATCTTGTTTTATGATTCTAATAACTAAATCTAGTGATTGCATCAAGGCAAAGATATACATATAGTACCTCGCTGCGACGAGCTTCGTCTCTCAAGAAATCAAATAAGAGATTAGGGGAGACTGGCAACCAAACGGAAGAAACTGCACAGACAATGACCCCAAGAGGTTCGCCAGGGTCATTTAAGTTTTTCCTGGAAGAGACCCTAATGTCTTCCCCTGTTTTGCTGGAAACTTTGTTCCAAGTGTGATAGCTTGATGCTCCAATTGCACGACAAAAGCTCCATGTCATTCTTTGCGCCAACTTCAAAATGCTCTTCCTCCCAGCCAATGTTGCAACACCTTGATTAGATAACAGACACTAGTTCAGAAAAATCTTCATAGCTAAACAAAAATTGTTGACTTAAATAATAAAACCGACAAGTTTAAACTTACCAGTTGAATCCTTAGTTGGAACATTGGTTGCCATGAAGAATACAAGCCGTTCACACTGAAGCTGCAATGTTGCCATCCAATGCCTTGCACCAAAGGCTAGACCACTGCTAACAACGGTTCGGTACATGGCGTGAACAGTGCTTTTCTGGCACTCAAGGTGTTCCACCCAGGTGACCTGAAAATTGTCAAAATGAAATCATCAATTCATCTTGCTTTAAGCAAGAAAGAAAGTTCTAATTTTCTGGAAAACCCCCAGTTTCCTACAACAGCTATTTGCATAAACGATTATATACCTTGCAATGGCCATTGGATTTATCCTCGATGATGCAACCCGACGGGCGTTTTCTGCATTTTACTAAGGATGCATCAATATTTTCTTCAACTTTGTCGATTGAAACATCGACAATCGCCCATTGTTCAGCACTCAATTGCTTGCAATACCGGACAAAATACACTTCCCTGGTAGGCACTAGGGGCGTGAGCATTTGCAGCTCCGCAAACATCTGCAACCATCGCCCATTGCACAGTACCACAACATTAATACATGTAATATGTAGAAGTAAAACTTACTAAAGAACACTAAAAATTAATCATTTCTTTTTTTCTTTTTGTAACCACAATATCTTAATCCGTTTTATAGTATAAAATTAATCATGTTCAGACGACAAATGATAAACAATAAAATCCTTCCAATAATAATAATTTCAAAATTCTTATCATTTTTAAATGTCCGAAAAAAAGAATTTATTTTTACTTTTTCAACCCTCTTCTTAGTAAAAAATATAGATATTCATTTCAAATGGCTAAAATATAGTTTCTTTTTTGTCCATTGTTAGTAATTACTCTGTTGGATTGCAGAAATAAATGCCTGATAATAAGATTGGTTTGGCAAATGAATTTTGGAGCCGCATGCATAATCCCGAGAAATTTAGGAAGGGTCAGTGAAGTCTAAATGTCAAACGAATTTGACCTTCCGCTGAGTTCAGTATTGTAGATTAGTTGATTTTGGGTTAGATGCATCAAACAGAAGGCTTGCTTTCCACTTTTCGTGTGGACCACTTGGCTTAAAAAGAAAGATGAAAAACGTACGAACATATAGCTCAAGTCCAAAATCACCACTTTTTCAATAAAGTAAGTTAAAGACATGGGAAGCTGCTTTGCAGATTCTTGGTTGTGCGTGTGACCAAACAATCTAATTTAAATGTACTTATAATTCACTAATCAACCGCTTTATTCAATTATAAATTAGCAATCAATTTTTTACAAGTTAACAGCTGTGTAGCATTTTCACCGACCTTTGCTGTGTCTTATGCACCTTGATTGTTGAATTTCATGTCTTTCTAAAATGTACTAGTAACAATTAAACATTGACACTATTAATTGAGGTTGATTGAGATTTAAGTGTTAATTTGGAAATGCAATTAGTTATAAAAAAGCAAATTTTGACAACCAATGCAAGGTAAATGTTAAATTAAGTGTGATTTTCTCTTGGTTTTGTCAATTCGAGATTTTTTAATCAAATGTAATTTTCAATGGTAATGTTAAATTAAATCTAATTAAGAGCATGACTTGATATGTTAATCCATATTATTAAAAAAATGTTGTTATATTACTAGGGATGTTAATAAAATTTTTAGATTTTACAAACAAAATTAAAATGATATCACATATATATTTTAAAAAAATGAATCAAATAAAAAAATAAATAAAAAGATGTATGTATCGTCATCCTAAGTTTTAAAAACTCTATGATGACACTTTGGATAATTATCTAAGAAATATTGCCTCTTTTGTTTTTTCTCGTATTATGTTGATTGCATGTGAGATTAAATGATTGTACTAGCTAGCAGAAATAAAGCTTTTTCATGCATGATAAATAAGAACTACTAGTCCACCCTATCTTGAATCAAAGAAGATGTCAAATGTAGTAAAAGACTGTAACCAAAAAACAAATGTAGTAAAAGACAGATGGACAGGACAACTTACCAACTGTACAGCACCATTTTGGTTAGGAGCTTCGCCATTGCAAATCACATCAACGGTAGCCGCCTTTGAGATTATGCATGGGAACATTTCCTTCCATTGATCCTAAGGAAAAAGATAAATGTCAAACCTACAGTCCATTATCCTCTAAAAGTTTCATTAAGAAATTTGCAGAGAATTCTTACCACATCCATGAAGCCTTGAACTAGCCTTGGCAGATCAATAAAAACAACCCTAGTCTCTCTAGAGGCCTCAATGGATCGTTTTGGCCTCCCATTGCTTGAGTTTTCAGCAGAAAACTCTTTAACGTATTCATCATAGTTCAATATCTCGCGACCAGTCTCAACGCTTCGAACCCACAGCGGTTCACCAGCCGTAGCCATCTTCTTCAACTCTTCCATCGCCTGGTTTACAATCTCCATGATTCTTGACTTATCAAGCCCGAAAATTCCAGTGTAAAAATCCAACGAACTCCTGTTTTCTTGGTCATTTCCAGCTGAGCATGAACTAGTCGATGCCGCCCCTGGAGGGTATTTTCCTATTACCATTCTCAATTTTTCTACCTGCAATATTTGAAAGGAAAGTCTTCTCAGCTATTGTGAGATATGAACATTAAATAAAGGTTCAAATGGAAAAAAATAAAAAGATTCAATCAGTTGGTTCTAACCTCGGCTTTGAGTTTGGCATTCTCGATACGTAGTTGCTGTTCTTCAGTTGTTATGGAGCCATCTTTGCTAGTGGTAGCCATGCCACAGTTGGGGCAACAAGCTTTGTTTATAGTCTCCCTCATGGCTTTGTTTTCATCCCGGAGTTTTTCCAGCTCTTGCTTCAACAAAGAATTTTCATGGCGCTCTTGTATAGCCTGAAAATTGGCTACCCCATTAACACTAGCAAAGATGATATACAAAATGCAACATGGGTTATCAGTTTGTTAAGAAATAGTTAATCTGATTTCAACCAAAGTTTTCTTGAAAAATGTAATGAATATATCAAACTGAACTAGACGAAATGGAAACTTTGAAAAGAGAATAGCTGGCCAGGATTACCTTTATTTGTGTTCGACGATTTTGAAACCAGAACTTGACCTGCCTTGGAGAAAGGCCTAATTGTTTACTCAGCTGCTGCCTTTGCTTCTCATCTGGATGGGGTGATTCCTTAAACAGCCTGGAGATACATTCATGCAAAAAGAAAATTAAGCATTCCTTTGTTAGAGACACAAAAAGAACAAATCTCATCATAATTTTTAATCAAAAGAGGATAATATCAAGCAGATAGAACAAGAGACATCACTTCAGCCATAAAAAAAAAAAAGCTTTTGGTACATATGATTTTATTTTTCCAAGTGTGGGCATCAACCTTTCATGTAAAAACAAAACTAGAAAAGGTAGGTTTATTAAAGTCACCATAAAATTTTGAGTCATCTTTAACTTTACAATCTTGTTTTCCTTTGTAAGCATGTCTCTAACTTTCTTTAGTAATAAAAATCCTTCCAATCTTGTTTTGTTTACATGTATTTATGTTTGTATGTATGTATGTACGTATGTGCGCACTTGCACATATACGTGCCATAATATTAGTATTACATAAGAAAAAAAAAGGGAGATTTACGCTTCCATTTCTCGGATTTGGTCGGCTGTGTGACGATGATACTTCTTTCTCTTCTTCTTTTTGGTTTTGTCCCCATCGTCTTCGTCATCATCGTGTTCTAATAAGTCATCTTCTGATCTTGATCTTGCAGGACCAGAGTTCTCACTGCTAATTTCCACAGTCTCTTCTCTTTTATAACCTGATCCTCCGCCACTTCCTTCATCTCCATCCTCCATCTCCATGCTAGCCGCAGCTGTTGCCGGCGGGGCACAGGCATCCCGGAATATCCCGGCCTTTCCAATAACAAATTAAGCACACGTAAAGAAAAAGAAGGTGAAAAAGAGATGGCATATAAAATATTATATAAAGATACTAGACATGAAAAATGGAGCTAAAACTCACGAGGCTGAGGGAGAGAGTGGGAGAAGAGAAGAAGTCTTTGGTGGGTGTATTAGACATGTCGACGCCCATGGCAAAATGGGATTGTGTTTGGTGAAGAAATGGTTTGTTTTTAAGGGCGGGGGTGGAAGAAGAGAGAGCCATGGAGGGTGGGCAGATAGAGACAGGGAATTGAATGTGGGGTCTCATTGATTTTAAGGATATAAAACAAAATTGAACACACCGCCCTAAAGAGCATTGTTTTTCTTTTTTGATTCAAAGGAAAAATAAAAGATAATAATAATTATTGTAAAAAATTTCCTCTCTTATCTTAGGATTTAGTGTGCGAGAAGGAGAGGAAAGAGAAAAAAAGAGCTGGTAGGAGTTGACTGTTAGATATTCCAAGTGGAAATGTGAAGACCCAACTAACTTTGGAGCGGTTGAATTCAGCTCTCCAACGGTATGAATTTCCTTTTTTTTTTACTTTGGGTGAAATTTCAGTTTATAGAATAATACAACCGGCTCCAGCTTGCTAGCTGGCCCAATTGCCGGCTCAAACCGCTATTTCCACAGAGAAGTGTTTGGCTCCAACGTTCAAAAAACATACATACATAGAAATATAAAAAGAGCTGCCCTTGTAGGGCATGAATGACTAATTGCGGTCAACCTAAGAAATATAAAAAGAGCTTGTAACCAAAAAAAATATATCAAAAGAGCTAAAACTCGTGGGTCGATCTATTAAATTTGTGAATCTTTTTAGATCTGATTTTTTTCAAATCCGAATAAAAACGAACCTAAATGGGTTGGTCCATGTGAATCGAGTACACAAATACGACATATGGGTCTGTTTCTAAATTATATGCATAAGTAGCTTTTTAATTATATTATTAATATATTTTTATTTTTTATCAAAATAATATATGACATGACTTAACTATATTGTAACAAAAAAATATGAGTTCATACAATTTGCTTTAAATTCAAACTATAATTTTATATATATAATATTAAAAAAAGAGAAGTTGGAGAAGTTTGAATGTTTAATAAATATTTTTATTTTTTTCAAGCTTGTAATTATTTATTTTTAAAATATTATAAGTGGATTATAATTGTATTTCGATTGTATTTGTACGTAGATTTCAAAAAATACTTTTTGAAATTTTTGTTCATTTTTAAAAAAATTAATAGGTTGACCTACAAGCCTAATATTAAAACCGAGCCACTTTCAACTTAAAAGAATGGAAAAAAAACAAAGAAACAAAACACACAAAAGTTAAAGATTTTGTGTATGATGCACTGACAGTGTATAGTTTCTATACACTGTCAATGTATCAGAGGTTGACACCTCATTAATTGGTAAATTTAAAAATATATCAAGCTCTTAAAAGCAAATATAAATAATTTTTTTAATTTGCTCATAAGGGCTTATTGATGAGGTGTCAACCTCTGGTGCATTGACAGTGTATAGAAACTATACACTGTCAGTGCATCATATATAAATCCAAAGTTAAAAGAGGGATTTGAGAGAGAATAGAGTTAGAAATCAAATTACCCAATAAAATTAGTTTCAAGACTTACTTTCTTGAGTTTTTATATCAAGATCAAAGTAGAAAGAAGAGTTAACAGTTGAGGTATGTACAATTTTTTTCAAACCTTAATTTTGAATAGAGAACTTTTATTTTTCATGTATTAATTACTTGAATAACAAGTTAAAAAATGAGATTCTTTTATCAATTTTTTATTTTGTTTTTCTCTTAAAGTTATATAATTCAATTTATATTTGATATTAAATGTTAAATATTTGTGGGTGTTGTGAAATTAATTGAATACTGGTTATAGGAATACTATATAAACTGATAAAAAGTTGTGCAAATTTATTTTTGGCTAAATGCTCAATTTAGATTAAACCTTTGCGGGATTTCTCAATTAAGGATACAATCTTTAATTTTAATTAATTAAGGACTAAACGTTTTTGAATTTGTTCAATTTAGAACTTTTTAACATGTGTGAGTTACACGTGCCGTTAAAAAAAATGGATGATGATGAAAGGACAAATTGCTGCCACATGTCCCACTAAAATGCTGCCACGTGTCCCACTAAAATACTGCCACGTGTCAATTGATGCCATGTGTCCCACTAAAATATTACCACGTGTCTATTGCTATCACGTGTCCCACTTAAATGCTGCCACCTGTCAATTACTACCACGTGTCCTACGTATTTTTACCTATTAAAAGAAAATAAATATAAATTCACTACCACGTGTCTTTATTAAACGCCGTTATTATTTTTAATGGCTTGTGTACTTCAGTTTCGTTAAAAAGTTCTAAATTGAACAAATTCGAAAACGTTTAGTCCTTAATTGATCAAAATTAAAGATTATATCCTTAATTGAGAAATCCTGCAAAGGTTTAATCCTAAATTGAGTCTTTAGCCTTTATTTTTTATTATTGATCAGGTAAGTAATAATTTTGTTAGTGTATAATTTGTTGTTTGAAAAATATATAATATAATATATATAATTTAGTCTCTTTATTTTTGATAACTTCAATTATTCAAAGTTCATAAATTTTTTGTAACAATTGTAATTACCTTTAGCTTTTATTAAGATTTTTTTATTTAATTAATGGAGAGGTATTTCAAAAAGCAATCAATATTAGAGCAGTCACACTATACTCAAGAAACTAATGAATAAAACATAAAACAAGCTCATATTGAAATAGATTTAGAAAAAGATATATTTAAAGTGTTGATAATGAAACAGTTATATGATGACTGTAGAATACGAAAACCCGTGTGAACAAATATAAAAACAATAATTTTATATTATTATGACGATGTTATTATTTAAAGATTATATGTATAAAAGAATTATTTTCATGTATTTATACATTAAAGTGCATAAAATATTATATATTTTTTACCCCACTGAAAATTGTTTCTGGCTACGCCAGAGCCTTCAACTTGCTTGGGATCTAGGTTGATCAGGTTGGTTATCACTGAATTTGACTCTCTGTTGACAATTTAAAAGCTTGATCAGCTTTCGAAAGAGAAAAACCATCTATTCCAAATATTGCATGCTTGTCAATGTTTGATGAAGAGGGATTGAGTTTGTAGTTTCCATCGTATATTTAGGGAAGCTAACTTTTGTGCAAATCATTTAGCTAATTTAGCTCATTTGAAGATTTTTGAGTTGACTCAGCTAGATCATCCTTCACTTAGTACCGATAAAGTCTTGTAAGAGGATATTATGGGATGGATTATTATCATATCTATCGTCAATAGAATTTTTTTAATTCCACAAACAAAATTAAGATGATAACACGTATTATATTTTATTAATTTTTATTTTCTTAATATTTTTAAAGGACATATGTCATCATCTTAACCTTACTTGTGAAGTTAAAAAACTCTACCGACGGTGGATAGAATAATAATCCTTATGGGATTAGGAAAGATTAGATTTTGTGCTACCTGAGCAATTTTTCTACTCTTATGTACCAAAAAATTTATATTAAGATTATCCTAAAAAGTGAGTTTTCAGGCACTGCTAAAACAATGCTATGTAATTCAATCTCATCAAATCAATTATCATTTACTCATTAACTCATATTAATTATTATGATTAAAATGAACAATTGACTTATAAAATATACATAACAAAAATTAAATATTATCTTTAAAAATTACAAAAAAAAGAAGACAAAATACTCTCAATGAAAAATAATCTTATTTTCATTCTAAAAGGTCTAAAACTAACTTTTAAAGTCACTTTTCAATTAAAACCAAAATTTTCCCAAAAAGTGTAATAAAAAAAAAACTAGCAAAGAAGAGGAATTTAAAAATTATATATATAAAGTGATAAAATATATAATTTTTTTTGATTAATTTTAGGATAAAAATAATTTATTTGGTATTTGAGAGTTTAAGGTACTGACCATATATCTTTTAAAAGTGATTATGTGTCAGTTTCTTATAGGTGCCTAAAATCTCACTTTTTAAGATGATCATAATATATAATTTAAACTTTTCTTTGTCTTTAGATAATCTAAAGGATGCCAATTAACATTCTTTAAGGAATTTTACATTAATTTTAAAAAATAATTGAAAAATCCATCTTTATACCACTTTCAGTTCGAATAGGATTAATTTCAGATCGTAAAATAGATGAGGATATCTGTGATTACACAAAAAAATAACAAATCATAAATAAAAATACAATTATTATCCAATGTTATTACATTGATTTAGAAAATCATTAAATTAAAATAATAATGCAAATAAACTAAAGAGCCAATACATAACAAATTCAACCTAAAATAAGACTAAATTCAAATATTATAAGATTTAAGTCTAAAACCTTAAAATATCAAAACTTTCCCTTTACCATTAAATTAAAATCTCATGACCCTCTTCAAAAAAAAAAATTCTGATTGACCCATATCATATATAAATATATATATATATATGTATATATATTACAAACTAGATAACAAATATGGTAAGATGCCTATATAGACGCTTATATGGACAACCTCTTTGAATGACATATAAGTATTATTAATTTCATGTCCACCTAAGTTAAAAGAAATAATAAGAATTAACTTTTCTATTTTCTATTTCTCTAAAATTTCTCTAATCCCTAGAATTTTTCATTCTTTTTTAAAAAATATCTTAAACTAATTTTAAATACAATCTAATCCAAAAATATTTTAGAATAAATATAATTTTAATATTTTCTATTTAGAAAATTAAATTAAATATTAATGGATATATCTATTTATATTATAAAATAAATAATTTTAATTTTAATTTATTTTAAAAATATTTTATAATCTAAACTGAAAAGTACAAAAATAATCCATCAATATCATGTATAATATTTAAATATTTAAAATTATTATTTTCTAAATAAATAAATAAATATAAATCACAAGATAGATAACAAATTTGGTAAGATACCTACACAGACACTTACATTGATAATCTATTTGAATGACATGTGAGCATCATTAATTTCATATTCATCTAAGTCCAAACTCAAAAGGAATAATAAGTATTAACTTCTCTACTTTTTCATTTTCCTAAAATTTCTCTAATCCCTAAAATTTTTGAAATCTTTTTAAAAAAGAATATATTAAATTGATTTTATATACTATCTAATCCAAAAATATTTAAAAGGAAACATAATTTTAATATTATCTATTTGATAATTTAAATAAAATATTAATCTATATCTATTTATATCATAAAATAAATAATTTTAATTTATTTAAAAATATTTTATTATCTAAACTAAAAAGTATAAAACTAAACCATCAATATCATGTTTATTATTTAACTATGTAAAATTATTATTGTTCTAAATAAATAAAATTTATGTATAAAATATAAAAATTAATAAATAAATATGTTACATACATATTTAAATAGATAAAACTAATTTGTGCATTACACAAATTACTATGCTTTCATATATAAATATAAATACTTTTATGTAATAATTATTTATATATATATATATATATATATATAAAAGAATGCATATTTATATTATATGTATATAAAATGCATATTTATAATAATGATTATTTAGGTCAATAATAAAAAAATGCCTCAAAATGTTACTCTAACACTTGAAATTATTAAAATATACTTTTAAGTTCTTTTTTAACATGTTGTTGATGTGCTCAATAATATTATTTATAACATGTTTTTATTTTTATTCCTTTTAATATTTGTTTATCTTATGTTTTGAATTTTATAATTTTTTAATTAAATATTTAATTCTTTTACAATGGGATATCTTGATTGTATTAGATATATTTTATATATACTTTAAACAAATAAATTAAATAATATTATTTTATATATTTATAAATTTAAATAATTAAAACAAATTCATGCATTGCATGAATAGAAACTAGTTTTAATCAATATATCTGTCTCCTTTCTTTTTTTTTTCTTTTTGTTTTACAGAGCAATAATTTAAATTTTTGACCAAAATGATAAAACTATAAGGGATATTTTTTTTTCATTATATCAAAAGAAATGCATAAATGTGCATAATAAATTGGTCACACAAATTAAGAATGTCTTATTACGTTTTTTATTTATGAATAATATAAAAAAAGAAAAGAAAACAAATGTCAAAGTCATCATATATTGAATAATATTTTTAAAAATCATTTTATATGTTCCATCATTTTTACTGCAAATATTTGTATTCATTGATTTGACATATAATTATTGTATAACTTTAAATGGAAATTTACTGATTTGTAAATAAATCAATTAATTCTTAATGATTTATTACAATCAACTATCAACTAATATATTATTATCGTATCAAGTGGGATAATAACAGTATTGATTATAGGAAAGAATGAATTTGAAAATTAATATAGTAATGGCCAATTACTGAATTTCAGTACCCAAAAATGAATAGAAAAATGAATTAGCTTGGCTTAGCCTAGCCAAGCAGAGTCAAGATCGGCTTAACTTGATCACTGGTGATGCTGAACCTTACACATTGATTATGAAGCCAAAAAAAAATTAGAAAATTATCCTATACACTGTCAGTGAAGTTTTTTAACTCCACAAGCGGGATTAAGATGATGACATATATCTCATTTTATTTATTTTTTATTTTCTTGATATTTTTAAAGGACACATGCCATCATCCTAACCCTACTTGTAAAGTTAAAAAACTTCACTGACAATAGATAGAATAATAATCCAAAAAAATTAGCTGAGAAGTTTGTGCGCTATGTAAGTTGTCACTTACTCTTTTATTATAATTATATTATCACTTAATTGTATTATTATTTGTTATTATATTTCTTTGTGTCTTTATATCATTTAATGGCAATTAATGAATTTGCCTCCAAGCTATTTTTCTTTTTTTTGGTAGAAAACTTTCCGGTATCTACCTTCGGTGACTAATCCAGAGTCGGGAGAAGCAGAGTGTGGTTAGGCAATCCCCCTCCCAACACTAGCATTCCATACACAAGTCAAGATTCGAACCCTAGCCTTGCTTAAGGGACGAAAGCCGCTAGCTATTCACGCCAACCAGTTGTTGGTTCTTCACAAAATATATATTTTTTTGGGCTCTTCACAAATGTCATAGAGATAAATTCCTTAATTAGAGTTGAATCATATATTAGAATGGCACCAAGAATACAAAATAAAATAATAATTCAAAAATTAATCATGACACAAACTTAAACTTTATTTGACCATAAAAAAATTAAGATAAAGATAAAAAGAATAATTTAAATGATAAATGTTTGTTTAATAAAGTTCATTACTTTTTAATATAGTGGCAACATATAAATTAGAAAGATAATTATTAAAATAAGGATTTATACATATAAATGTTGACATCTTATCAATAAGTATTTATTAGCAAATTGAAAAAAATATATTTGTATTTATTTTTAAAGACTTGATTTTTTTTAGTTTGTTTATTGGTGAGGCGTCAATATCTGATACATTGACAGTGTATAGAGATTATACACTGTCAGTGCATCATACACAATCCCTTAAAATAATTTCACTTTAATTTTACATTTTAAATTAGATAATTTATTTTAATGTAAAAGTCATAACTTGAATATAACAAAGGATTACTAATTAAATTTGAAGTTTAAATGAAATGGTTTATACATCTTTTTTGAGAGATGAATTTTTATAAAACTGAAATCGATGCCTCATAGTTTTACTTTTATTTTTTTTTCAATTTCTAGCATAGACTTCTTTTGTATAAAAATTACTAATTAAATTGTTATAGTTGTCATAGTTTAACAAATACTATTATACTATTTGATAAGCCAATTACTTCCTATTTTCTTTTTGTTAAAAATTGGCTACCAAGGAAAGTGACATCCCCTAACGACAGTTTTAGCATCAAAGTGAAATCTGATTGGACATATAATCCACTTTCGGCTTCACTAGTTCTGAAAAGTTTGGAGGAAAGA
Source organism: Heritiera fomes (assembly GCA_032173925.1). Lineage (NCBI taxonomy): Eukaryota > Viridiplantae > Streptophyta > Magnoliopsida > Malvales > Malvaceae > Heritiera > Heritiera fomes. Next base: position 11,618,351 of record JAPDPM010000015.1, on the reverse strand, counting down.
GAAATAATACAATGGATCAATGAATCCCTTCGTTCCCCAATTTCCCTCTTTAAAATCAAAACTTCTTTTGAATTTTCAAGTGGGTTTTCTATGACATTAAGAAGAAAAATGAAAGTAATCTTTTTTTTTATTTTTTTGAGGAAAATATATATAAATTTTCAAAAGCATTTCTTCCTTGTCTTTGTTGCTCACTAAAACACCGACCAGAAGAGAGGGTTAGAGAGAGGGAATAAAGAGGGTCAAAAACCCATGACCATGTCTACGTGCCATTATTCATATGAGAATATATAACATGGGACCCTTGAAAGGAGACAAAAAATGGGTTTTTGCTACGAATGCCATGAAGCTTTTGGGAAAAAGCTGTTTATATATATATTTACATGTTTGGACTGAACTCACAAAGTTCTTTGCTTTGGAGCACCAGAGGTACATAGAGTATGCAATCAAGTATATCCGTACTTAATCCCTTCTTTATACAATATAAAAAGTGTATTCTCTGATATCTCAAAAAAAAAGTGTATTCTCTGACATTGATTCTATACATATAAAAGATCAATCCTTGAATCTTTGATTCTCAAGAAAATGAAGCTACTCTTTTAACCATTTGGACCATAAGCCTTGTGGGTGTTATTGTCTTTCATTTCATTAACTAAACATTGACCTTTGACCTTTTTCAATTGCTCATGTGTAAAATAGAAACGAAACTTTAAGTTAATTTAATTCAAGTATATATAAAAATATATAATTAATGGGTGCTATTATTTATGAACCATCAGCATACATAATTAAAGTTTTGGTGCCATATGGGTTATGATTATGCTCATCTGCAATTCAACTTAGACATATATGAACTTTTTATTTTTTATTTTTTTGTGCTTTGGTAGTTAGGACTGGTAGAAAAATGAAGCAATCACATGGCTCCCATAAGAAAATAATATAGTAGAGTACAGTCTTAATTGATTAGAGGTTTCTTTTGGGTTTCCATCTCTCTCTACTCTATCTTTCTTTTATCATACATTCCTCTTTTTTTGTTGTTTTCATCATCTATTAGGGAAAGCAAAAGGAGAAAACCAAGATATCTTACAAGCAAGATCAAAGAAGTATCATGTTTTCTTAATTTTAAAGTTTTTTTTTTCTTTTTGTAGATTTCTTATGATGCAAGTTTTGAAGAGCCTAAGAAACAATATGAAGATCATATGAAATTTCAAGAGGGGAAAAAGTTGGGAAAGGGTGTGACAATTTCCATATATTTAAGCTAGGAAAGAGATAATAGAATGATGAGATTATGGAAAAGGCTACCCGAGAAAGGGGCAAAGTTTGCAAATTTAAAGGACAAAAGAAAAAAAAGAAGGCAGAATAATAGTCATTTAATATGAGCTACTTTAAAAAAAAATGGTATTCATAAGAGGTTGCCAAAGTGAAATTGGTACCTATGAAATATTGACCATGACTAAACAGAGAAAAAAAACATCATTAAATGATGGACTAAACAATCAAATATGAAGTATAAGGTCTAAAGAGTACAGGAACTACTATTATCTGTATTATTCCTACCTAAAATAACAGATAGCTACTTCTGAGTTAAAAATATTGCTCTAATTCTCTTCATGTTTGTAATTTCATTCACCTTTTGGGATTTAATCTCAAATCTCTTTGTTTTAATCAACAAAGTTATATTCATTGGGGTCCTGTCTTTTAATATTTATTTTTCAGTTCTATTACTAAGATATCAAATCTGAAAAATAATGAAATAGAAGGTTTTTCCCCCTCATGACAGCAGATTTGCAAAGTTACAAGTACTGTGACAGCAATATGCAGATTGATGTTAGATGTGAGATGAAAGGCTATATGCCTTTGGTTAATCAGCTGAAACAAAGGCAGTTAAAAGCATTTAATTCCATCTTTCTTCCCAGGTGTTTTCGGTCTTTAAGATTATAATACAACAAAAAAGAACACTTGCAATTAATCACAAAATAAAACACCTCCAATATAGTAATTTGCATAGGCTAAGACTGATGAGATCATATTAAATTACAAATTCCAATCGCCAAGTTAACTACGAATCCTAATACGTCACGCCAACTAGACAGATCATGCAAAACCATAGATAGACCCCATAAGCATGCGAAAAAACCGTCGATATGATGATGTCAGTAGAGAATCAAGTCAAATAAGGATGCATAATGATCCATTTAGATACAACTATCATAATGTTTTGTAAGATCATGCTATTATGTGAAGGCTTCTAACTCCCTATCCAACTTCTAGTGACAGTTAGTTGTTGAAGAGTAGATAAAATGGTGGTTTTGTAAGTCAGGTGAAAACCTACCACCGAAAGAGTGCCATGCAAAATTTGAACTAATTAAAATACTAATGGAATTTAATTCTCACAAATTTCATGGACCTGGTTTCATACAAAAGAAAGTTGATGCCTCGAAAGTTTTATGTCACCCATTCATGAATGCTTATTTAGGTCATATAAGTTTCCAAGGGGAAAAGAGTATCTCCACCTCATTTGTCCCTTCTTAGTAATTGAACTAACTATATCTGTGGAGCATGCATGCACTAGAAGTTAGTTAAGATAGAAATTGGACCTATACCGAAATTTATGCACAAGGCTCCATGACATATCAATACACTTGCACAACAAACAAACTGCAACTAACTAAATGAGCTATTCTCGGATGTGGTTTATCTCCAATTTATGCTGATAACAACTAATTAAATAGATAAAATTATGTTGAAATGAAATCAGCCTAGTATGTTAATATTCCTTATCATTTTTAATTAGAAATCTTCATATCCTCCAATCTGTCATTCTGTTATACATGTGGGTCTAGGATCTACATTTGTCATAAAAAAGTATGTTACTGTTCCAGTTTTGGTCTCTTTGTCCATGCAGTCTAGTTTATGATTTCAACTATAAGTCTATAACATTGTTAACCAAACGAAAGAAGAGAAACAATGCAAGAAAAATATTCATAGAGGGAAGTTTTTAATTTCAATGAAATCAGGCGCAGCCAGAGCTTAGCATTCTGTCTAAACTTAAAGTTAAGCAAAAACCTGAAAACTTCACTGTTTAGAAAGTCCTAACAACATAATAAGATTCATCAACTACGAATCTTAGTTATCCTCATCAGATAGCTGCATTTCATTTGAAAAATCACTGTGCTTAGAATTTGACAGTTCAAATTAAAGGCACAAAAAAGAGTGAAAAGCAACTACCAGTCCACAAGTAACTTACCTCATGCACCATAGTCTAATATTCACAGTTAAGGCAAGTCTATAGGCAATGCCAGATGAACTTTCACTCAGTATATATTTTTTATAACAATCGGAAGTACATGCTTACTTTTGGTTTCATTGGTGGCAAATTGCCTTAAACTTATCCATACAAAGCCCGATAGAAAACTGCCAAAAACAAAAGGAGTAATTGCAATCTAAGAGTGCACACCTGAGAAGATAAGGGACATGTTACCAAAAAGTGCAAATGCAAGTGCAAAACTAGAATTTTAACGGCTTCCGCTGCTGGCCAAGACAAGAGCTATGCACAAGTTGGAATGAAAAACTATAAGAAATGAACTCCGAACTTACAAAATTGGACATTCCATGCTACCAAAATCCAATTGCAAGCTTCAGCTGAGTACTGAATGGAACCAGTTTGATTTTTGCCTGGAACGGGTGACACAGAGCCCAACAGTTGCAAATTTTGTCCAGAACTAATTTCAGCCCATAGTTGATATGCAAAAAATCTATATCCACTCTTCGTCTGATAAAAAGAAACAAAAGATATTAATTGCATGCAGTATGTATTATTTGGAAGTTCCTGGAGGCACCAACGTACATGACTTGTACTTCTAGCAATTGCCCATGGCTCATAAAAAAAAGTACGATGACTAAAATGTATAATATACAATCAAAAAGCGTGAGAAAGGATGTACCCCTCACAAACAAAGCACACCATGCTCATCATAAATTTTACTAGCAGCATGGCTGCATGTAAGACCATGCTTCTTAAATGCATACTCATCTACACGTATGAATTTATTTCTCACTTAAAAATATCCTCAGACAAAATGATGATGCACAAATTCTCAGCTCCAGTAATAAAGTTTTATGGTGGGATAGATCCCAATCTCCACTGTACCAAAAATTCAGCAAAAGAATGAAATAATTTTATGGAGTATACAGCAAATGACTAAACCTTCAATTTTTACCTATTATTTTTTCACTTTGTGAGAAAGGGAGCAGAAGAGGAAAACATAGCCTACAAAAGTACAACTAGCAGAGCAACTTGCAGAAGCATAAGAACCATGGTTCATGAGTGTATGTGCCAAGAAGTTAGTTTTTAATATCATAAATACTAGGGAAATCTTGTTTCAAGATAGGGAACCAGTATCTCAGCATGGTATGGCAACTGTTTGAATTAAAAATCATTTATCTCGCCATTATGTTGCAGTACAAGAAGCATTAAGCAAAAATGGCCAAACCAAAATCATGTGATCTCTTCCTAATTACATTCTTCACCACTCAGTGCTATTTTGCACACAAAGAAGAATTTCTAGTTTAACCACAAAAGGCATAATTTATTACTTTTATTTGCCAAACTATTGATTTAATATTCTGAAGATTCTAGAATATAAAGCAGTAGAAATTGTTACAGCACTGATATCACAAGAATGATGAAGTAACATTTTTAAGCCTTAATTTGGGGTTGAGTCTATTTTTTTCTCCTAATTTTATTTTTTTTGGTGAAATCAATGGAACTGATTATTCTATTACAAGTTCTCTGTACAATCTTTACCAAAAGGTAAAGTTTCTTTCAATGATACCAAATGTGACCTATTTCATGCAACAAGAATTGTTTCCTTCCAAATTTAAACAAAAGATGCTCCGTTGTGCCTTGATAATACTTTTGAATTTCTTATTTACAGATCTTAATATAGCAATAATTACCCTGGAATGCGAATTTTTTGTTATAAGGACCTAACAAGAGAGAAACTATGCATATTTCACTGCAATCACCTGGATGTTGAACAGATATTCCGGAAGAGTAGCTGAACTCCTTCAATCAAGTCTCACCTAATTGCCATGTTTGAACTGTATAGTATGAACTCATATGCTAGAGGTTTTGAAGAAATAAGCAAGTCCTATTTCCTTCTATTTCCCTACTACCTTCTTGAATTATCAGTCTGTTGCTACGACTCTTCATTTTCCCTGAAGTACCTGTTACAACACCCATATCCAACACATATCCAGACATGGGTATGGAGGTTCAAACCTCCAAATATATGCAAAAAAAAACTTAGAAAAAATAAAGCATAGCCGTGTCGAACACATACCCACATCTGACACTCACCCCCAAGTCCAAGTAATATAATCATTCTCCTGAAAACATGCCATAAGAATAGTAAACGCGGATGTTACCTTTCAGTATGCATGATATTCTCTGTACACTGTGCATTTCAACCATACTATTTTCATTTTTGACTGTTTTGTGGCATAGGAACAGGGTACATCAAAAGATCGAGGGACAATTCTTTAATTTCATGAGTGGCATGTCAAATTGTGCTGTCTAATATTCAGTAAAGAAGATAATACATTGATCAATTTTATGGAACATAAGGATCCTTCTTTCACCAATCTCTAACAAGGAGATAGTTTAGCAATTGAGGTATACATTGAAACCATTTTGTTAGGTTATATATTTGAGCCTCTACAGGAAAAAAGAAGAAAGACTAGAGATATAAGTAGGGCTCTTAATGAATAGAGCTTCTTAAAGCTACTCAAACCTGATTTAATCAAAGCTCATTCAGCTCATTATTCACTTTAATAAACACTCTGGAGCTTGATTCTCTAGCTTTTTTAATAAGCAGGCCAAGCTTGAACATAGGTGTTCTTAACTTGTTTAAGCTCGTCAGTTGCTTAAATTGTAAGACAAATGTTGGATAATCAAGTATCAATCTTATCAATATTAAGAGAAGAAATGCCAGTTAATAGCTAAAAAAAACCCAGGAAAACAATCACTCCAGAGATTACAAAAGAGTTGCATTTCCTAAAGAAGTTCCATTTGATATAATCTTATAAACCATATAGCACATTAGAATTCAATTAAACAAAGCTTCATATTTACATATTATAAAATCAGATTTTCTTATCAATGACCAATATTTCCCTTTTTCTCTGACAATTAAATAGGAGAAGCTGGAAAGGAACTTTGCTCAAATTGTAAGCCAAATGTTACATAGTCAATCGAAAAAAAAAAAGTCTATTAACAGCCATGAAGCCAGGGCAGTAATCGCTCCAGAGATTACAATAGAGTTGCCTTTCCGAAATTCCTTTTAACCCAGATGGCACATTAAAACTTAATAAAACTAATGCTTGACATTTACAATACGATTATATCAAATTCATAATCTAAACTGAAATTAACAGATTAAAAGAATCTAATCGAACGTATAAAGATGAATACGTAAAATGGCCAAAATCAAATTGTTTTCTTCCTTTTTCTTTCTTTTACATTTCTTTTCTTCTTCCCTTCTGTTTTCTAAGTAACCAGACATAGAGTAACTGTCAAACCTGGAAAAAAGGCGGGAGTAGAAACATTGTAGAGAAGCTGAGATCAATACCAGATGATATGGAAAACAACAAAAAAGCTTGAAAATAGTTATTTACTGAATTAACCTGTTTGGACGCCGAGAAAATTGAGAAACGGAAAGAAATTGACGGAGGATTCGCGTCGTTCTGTGGAATAATAGGTGAATAAAGATGGCGATAATGTTTGGAGAAAGGGAGTTTCTAAATGCATTCTCGGTTTCATTAAATGCAGTCGATATTTTTTTAATGTTTAATACTTCTAAATGAAATGACTATTTTACCTTTATAATAACTTAAACTCGGTCATCCTTCTAAACTCGGCCATCCTTCTTTCCTTGGTAAACTTCCTTTCACTTCTCATTCACTCTCTCATCCACTCAAAATCTGTGTAATTTGCTGATATGAATTACGAATCTGATGTTTCCTTGAAAAATTATGAAGAAAATGAAGATATAAACAGCAAAGCAGAGATATATGGAGAGGTATAATGCATTTTATTAAAGTTTTAAAAACTTTCAGTTTGAAAAAACCCAAAAACTGGGTTCACGAAACTTCGAGAAGTGAATTTCTAGAAGTTTTTTCGTGCTCCCGAAAATGAATTTCTGGGAGCCCTTGGGAGCTACAACATACAGACATAAAAGCTTCATTGAGGCAAGTCTTACCGTTGTTGAACACAACTTCAAGCCATTATTCAAGGAGTTACGTGGGTTGGTGTCAAGATCAGCACTGAATATAATATTAAAAGAGGCAGAACGGGCAAAGAGTACAAGTATTGATCATTTCTCATGTGATTGTGTGTTAAGAAGCACACATGGGTTGCCATGTACTCATGAGATTGCTGAATATATTGGTTTGGACAACCAATTCCTTTATCTGTTGTGCATTCACATTGGTCAAAATTGGATTTGACAAAGTCAAAAGATGACGACATGCAATAGTTGACATTGGATGCTGAGTGGGAGATGATTGTCAATCGGTTTAATGAATGTGATATTTCAAGAAAACGAGTCTTGAAGAAGAAGTTGAGAGAACTAGGTGAACCAGCAACAACATTTCTAGTTCCTCCGGTCGAAAAGGCTAAGACAAAAGGTCGTTCTCGAGCAGTAAAGATAGACACATCAACTCAACGCGATTCTTCTTATTTTGAGATTGTTGAATTTGGTCATGGCAGTACTATTTCACCAATAACAGCAAGTTCAGTGAAACTAGCGAATAAGAGGAAGAAATTACCCGTGCATCGTCCAGTACGCAAGATTCGGTATATTAATTCTTTTCTAGTGGAGATACGTCAGTACATTCACAGTGTTGTTGATGTAGAGTCTAATGGACACTATGGATTTAGAGCTATCGCTGGGTTGTTAGGTATGGGTGCAGATGCATGGCCACAAGTGTGACAAGATTTGATGGATGAGTAAATGAATTACCGAGATGATTATGTATATATCTATGGAAGCCAAGAGCGTGTTGATGAATTGATGCAGTCCTTGGTTTGTTTCAACACCATAGCTTATAAGGATAATTGGATGACCTTACCAGATATGGATCATCTGATAGCATCACGGTATGACGTCGTGCTTGTCCATTTGTCTTTGAGACAGTGCTTGACATATCTCCCACTTAGATCTATTGCACCTCCACCACTGCAACATAGATTAATTGCTATTGGATTTGTAAGCAATTGTCATTTTGTCCAGGTATGGGTCATGATTAAAGTCTAGCATTATGGATGCTTAAATATTATTAGTTTAAAGTCTGATTCAACTAAATATAATAAATTTTGCAGGTCATTATGGATCCAAGAGCACCGATACCTCCGATTGCATGCAACTGGCGCAAGTATAGATATGAATGTGCTCGAGAGTGGGAGCTCTCATATGTATCTCGTATCAAAGATTTCAAGTTATTGTTTGCGTCAAACACAGATGTTGCTACTCAAGAAATGAATTAATCTGGATGAGCCATGATTTTCATTTCTTTTTTCTTATTTTTTTTTGTATAGTAAATATTATCGTTTTTATTTATGAGTATTTTATTTATTTAATCATCTACAATTTATTTATGATATCTTGTTATTTAAAAAAATGTGTTTGCAAAAAGTCATGTTTTTTCGAGGTTTTTGAAGTGAAATTTGAGAAAGTTTATTGCGATGTTAAAAAAATTATGTATGATTCATGTCAAGGGTTAAACACAATTGGGCATGAGTGAATGAAGATAGTAAATTAAAACTTTATTTATTTAATTTATTTTTTTAGTTATTTATTTAGTTTTATTTATTTTTTAGTTATATATTTAAAATTAATAAATTGTTTAATTTTTGTAGGATGATTGAATTTATTTGTTTGTTTGATTTTATTTATTTAATCAGTTATAATTTATTAATGTAAATATGTTATTTGTTTAATATATATAAATAAAACAAAAAATCGACGATGGATAATGTAATGATAATAAATTAATATGTCATTCCAAAATTAAATGTAAATATATAAAAAAGTCTACTCTCTTCATCTCACATAAGAAATAAAATCTACTGGTAGTTGTGGTGCTGTTGTTGGTGGTGTTGCAAAAGGTGCAAGAGGTGCCGCTGCTAGTGGTGATGCAGGAGGTGCTGCCGCTGGTGGTGATGTAGGAGGTGTCGCCGTTGGCAAAGGTGCCAGTGCTGATCTTAGGATCGATAGTAGAGGAACTGGTGCTGGTGGTGGATCAAGACGTGGAGCTCGAGGTAAATCCGAAGGCAAATGCTGTGTCATGCTGTAAACATCGTAAATGACCTGTCTCCATGCATCCACATGCTAATCATAACTACCAACCACCACAGACTCAAGTCGATCCCGTATGGTTGCCACTATACGACTACGACTACGACTACGACCATGATCATGCGATGACTCGGCTCCTCGTGAATGTGCCATCTGTAAAAACTAATTTTATTAAAAAGTATATAATAAAAATTTATCTTATTTCAAATTTAATGACATAATTAAAATTAGAATTTAATAATAATAATTTTTAATTTATTATTAAATATTATTAATAAATTTTAATTTTAATTCATGACATAATTAAAAATTAAAATTTATTAATAATAAAATTTAATAATAAATTAAAAATTAAAATTTATTCATAATAATAAAATTGAATGACATAATTAAAATTAAAATTTAATAATAATAAAAAATTTAGTAATAATAAATTAAAAATTAAATTCAAATTAAATAATAATAAAATTTAATAATAATGAATTAAAATTTAAAATTAAACATTAACTCACGGCATCATAGCCTCACGGGAGCCTACTACCGGAAGCCTTATCCGGTGAGGCTATAAAGTCTCACGGAAGGATGATGCCGTGAGGCCTTCAAGCCTCACGATTGTGCAATGCCGTGAGGCCTTTTAGGTTCACGGCTTATCCTTGCCGTGAGCCCCGAAAGCCTCACGGCTTTTCACTGTCGTGAGGCTCGTGCCCTAACGATATATGCTATTTATCTTCTACATTTTACATGAAAACAACAAAATCACAAATAAAATCAGCAGTATAGAAGATTTTACCTTGCAAATTGATGAAGAAACGCAGATTTGATGGAAAAAATTGGTGGAAATCGATGGAAAACGAAGTGAAAAATGGAAATAGGGAAGAAAAACAGCTACTGCCGATAGGTTGTGCCGATGGTTGAGTCGATGCCTTAGTTTGTGTGTGTGTGGGTATTTTAGGGATTAATGAAATAATTAGGTTGTGCTGAGAAGAAATAAGAAAATTGTTGGTTGTGTTTAGTAAATAGGTTTTCTTTAGTAATTTTTAGGTTGCATTTAGAATTTCCCTTGAAAATGTAACCTTTAACCCGATTAAAATGGAAGCAATTTAATTCGGTTAATGATCCATTACCGAATTAATTTTGGTTAATTAACAAAAATAATTTAAAAAATTCTATTAGTTAATTGAATCAAACAAAATTTTTAATAGAAATATAGAAAATAAAAATATATTTAAAAATATATTTAATTAAAAAATCTTATATAAATATATTAAAATAAAAATTTTTGCTTAAAAAAAGGAAAATGCTAAAGGCAATCGCTTTAACAATTATATTTTAGCATTCTCAATTTTATTGGGACACATCACTCTTTAGTTTTATATAAAAACATGATTACTCATGTGAGAAGTTAAAAAGTTAAATAATGTGAATATTTAAAAATACTTTTCAAGTAAACTATAATAGTAAATAACAAGTCTTCACGTAAAAATTGAAAGTAACGTAGCCCAACAAGATGAAAAGGGTTAAAATGTGACTGTCCCAGTGACTGCTTCTAACATTTCTCAAAAAATAATATTTTAGATGGATTGAATTTTAGATATGTGTATTATCTTAAATTTATTTATATAAATTAAAATTAAACAATAATTATCTTGTTGTGCTAAATTTTTATTTTTACTTAACTTAAATTCGTATTATCTTAAATTTTTATTTTTTACTTCTTTAAACCTACTCAAGTCACACAATTCCTATGTAAGCCTAAGCCTGAAACACCGAATTGTAAAAAAAAAAAATACCCAAAGTGGGAGTCATCTCCAGCTTCATAAGTTCATACGTGCTCTAGTGACCCATAAGAGCTAAAAAATCTGCATATCGATTGGCTTCCCCATATACATCTCGAATCAAGCAGCTCCAATCCAATTTAAGAAGATTTTGGCATTCCTTTAACAACGGAAACAAGGGATCAGTGGATGAAATAGGCTGACTCACTTTCTGCATCGCCAGCAAAGAATCTGAGTCTAAAAGCACCCTCTATATCCCGGCTCCCATGCTAGTTTAAGACCTCCATAGATGGCATGGATTTGAGCTATTAAAATTGTACCCCAACCAAGCTTCCTTGTGAAACCAAAAAGCCATTTCTCTGCATTATCCCAACACAATCCCCAGCAGCTGTCTGACCAGGATTGGAAAAGGCGGAAGCATCCACATTTACTTTAGGGAAATTCTAAATGCAACCCAAAAATTACTAAACACAACCTATTTACTAAACACAACCAACACTTTTCTTATTTCTTCTCAGCACAACCTAATTATTTCATTAATCCCTAAGATACCCACACACACATAAAAACTATAGGCATTGACACAACCATCGGCACAACCTATCGGCAGCAGCTGTTTTTCTTCCCTATTTCCATTTTCCACTTCGTTTTCCATTGATTTCTACCAATTTTCTCCATCAAATCTGCGTTTCTTCATCGATTTGTAAGGTAAATTCTTTTATACTACTGATTTTATTTGTGATTTTGTTGTTTTTTCATGTAAAATGTAAAAGATAAATAACATATATCGTTAAGGCACGAGCCTCACAGTAGTGAAAAGCTGTGAGGCTTTCGGGGCTCACGGCAAGGAAAAGCCGTGAGCCTAGAAGGCCTCACGGCATTGCACAACTGTGAGGCTTGAAAGCCTCACGGCAAGAAGATGTCGTGAGGCTCTTAAGCCTTATGGCATCATCCTTCCGTGAGGCTTTATGGCCTCACCAGATAAGGCTTCCGTGAGCCTATAAAGCCTCACGGAAGGATGATACCATGAGGCTTAAGAGCCTCATGGTATCTTTTTGCCGTGAGGCCTTGAAGCCTTACAGTAGCAGGCTCCCGTAAGGCTATAAAGCCTCATGGCAGTCAGCAGCTGGCTGCCGTGAGTTACTGTTTAATTTTAATTTTTAATTCATTATTATTAAATTTTATTATTATTATTTAATTTGAATTTAATTTTTAATTTATTATTATTAAATTTTTTATTATTATTAAATTTTAATTTTAATTATGTCATTAAATTTTATTATTATTAATAAAATTTAATTTTTAATTGATTATTAAATTTTATTATTAATAAATTTTAATTTTTAATTATGTCATGAATTAAAATTAAAATTTATTAATAATATTTAATAATAAATTAAAAATTAAAAATTATTTATAATAATAAAATTTAATGACATAATTAAAATTAAAATTTATTATTATTAAATTCTAATTTTAATTATGTCATTAAATTTGTAATAAGATAAATTTTTATTATTACATTTTAATAAAATTAGTTTTTACAGATGACACATTTACGAGGAGTCGGGTCATCGCGTGGTCGTAGTCGTAGCCGTATAGTGGCAACCATATGGGATTGGCTTGAGTTTGTGGTGGTTGGTGGTTATGATCAGCCTGTGGATGCATGGAGACAAGCCATTTACGATGTTTACAGCATGACACAGCATTTGCCTTCGGATTTACCTCGAGCTCCACGTCTTGATCCACCACCAGCACCAGTTCCTCCACCATCGATCCCAGGATCAGCACTGGCACCTTTGTTAACGGTGACACCTCCTACATCACCACCAGCGGCGGCACCTCTTGCACCTCCTGCAGCACCACCAGCAACAGCACCACAACCACCAGTAGATTTTATTTCTTATGTGAGACGGTGAGAGTAGACTTTTTTATATATTTACATTTAATTTTGGAATGACATATTAATTTATTATCATTACGTTATCCATCGTCGATTTTTTTGTTTTATTTATATATATTAAACAAATAACATATTTACATTAATAAATTATAAATGATTAAATAAAATCAAACAAATAAATAAATTCAATCATCCTACAAAAATTAAACAATTTATTAATTTTAAATATATAACTAAAAAATAAATAAAACTAAATAAATAACTAAAAAAATAAATTAAATAAATAAAGTTTTAATTTACTATCTTCATTCACCCATGCCCAATTGTGTTTAACCCTTGACATGAATCATACATAATTTTTTTAATATCGCAATAAACTTTCTCAAATTTCACTTTAGAAACCTCGAAAAAACATGACTCTTTGCCAACACATTTTTTTAAATAACAAGATATCATAAATAAATTGTAGATGATTAAATAAATAAAATACTCATAAATAAAAACGATAATATTTACGATACAAAATAAAATAAGAAAAAAGGAAATAAAAATCATGGCTCATCCAGATTAATTGTTTCTTGAGTAGCAACATCTGTGTTTGACGCAAACAATAACTTGAAATCTTCGATACGAGATACATATGGGAGCTCCCACTCTCAAGCACATTCATATCTATACTTGCGCCAGTTGCATGCAATCAGAGGTATCAGTGCTCTTGGATCCATAATGACCTGCAAAATTTATTATATTTAGTTGAATCAGACTTCAAACTAATAATATTTAAGCATCCATAATGTTAGACTTTAATCATGACCCATACCTGAACAAAATGACAATTGCTTACAAATCTAATAGCAATTAACCTATGCTGCAGTGGTGGAGGTGCAATAGATCTAAGTGGGAGATATTTCAAGCACTGTCTCAAAGACAAATGGAAAAGCACGATGTCATACTGTGATGCTATCAGATGACACATATCTGGTAAGGTCATCCAATTATCCTTATAAGCTATGGTGTTGAAACAAACCAAGGACTGCATCAATTCATCAACACGCTCTTGGCTTCCATAGATATATACATAATCATCTCGGTAATTCATTAACTCATCCATCAAATTTTGTCGCACTTGTGGCCATACATTTGCACCCATGCCCAACAACCCAGCGATAGTTCTAAATCCATAGTGTCCATCAGACTTTACATCAACAACACTGTGAATGTACTGACATATCTCCACTGGAAAAGAATCAAGATATCGAATCTTGCCTACTAGACAATGCACAGGTAATTTCTTCCTCTTATTCACTAGTTTCACTAAACTTGCTGTTATTGGTGAAATAGTACTGTCATGACCAGATTCAACAATCTCAAAATAAAAAGGATCATGTCGAGTTGATGTGTCTATCTTTACTGCTCGAGAACGACCTTTTGTCTTAGCCTTTTCGACCGAAGAACTAGAAATGTTGTTACTGGCTCACCTAGTTCTCTCAACTTCTTCTTCAAGACTCATTTTCCTGAAATATCACATTCATTAAACCGATTGACAATCATCTCCCACTCAGCATCCAATATCAACTGTTGCATGTCATTATCTTTTGACTTTGTCGAATCCAATTTTGACCACTGTGAATGCACAGCAGATAAAGGAATTGGTTGTCCAAACCATATATATCTAGTAATCTCATGAGCACATGGCAACCCATGTGTGCTTCTTAAAACACAACTACATGAGAAATGATCAATATTTGTACTTTTTGCCCGCTCTGCCTCCTTTAATATTATATTTAGTGCTGATCTTGACACCAACCCACGTAACTCCTTGAATAATGATTGCTTGAAGTTGTGTTCAACAACGGTAAAACTTGCCTTAAATGAAGCTTTTATGTCTGTATGTTGTAGCTCAATCAAGGAGTTGATAACTGTCCAAGATGTTTCAAAATCACATTGAGACAATCCAAGGTGTCTTTTCAATTTTACATGTGCACTCTTTACTCTACAACAAATTATGAAATGCAATCATCATAAATTCAAAATATTATTTAACACAAACATAAACTTAAAAGATGTTAAACGTACCTATTAGTTGTTACATTGTCGAAGTGCATCACTCTATCAGTCCAAGCTGCAACAAATCGCTCTTTATGCTTATCCAACCAAGTATCCTTCACATATTGCAATGCATCTGGATAATTATGGTAATCTAATTGCATCAAGCTGAAATGCCTCTCATACTCCACCACCGTCAATGAAAACATAAGAACACTCCAAGATGCCATGAATGCGTCCCACCTATCCTTGCGTTCAAAATACTTTTTGCAATAAGCAAGCACATTCTTCGATATGTGCCATCCGCATAACAGATTGGTTGTTCCCAAAAATACTATTGCAACTACATTCATCAATGCCCAATTTCAATCAGTAACAATGACAGATGGTGATGCAACACATGACATTAAACTTTGTAACTTTTGCAATGCCCAAGCATAGTTGTCTTGACGCTCGGCTTCCATGTACACAAATGCAATCGAAAAAGTCATATATGTTGATGTCACACTAATGATCTCGAGGAGTGGGAGCCTATATTTATTGGTTTTTTATGTGCAGTCCATAATCAACACATGTGGAAAAGCATGCAACAACTCTATCGATGTAGGATGTGCCCAAAACAAGCCTTTGACAACATCGGTTGACTCATCACTACGATGCCACTCCACATATGAACATTCATTTAACCGTTTCATCAGTTGTTGCATTTGAGACCTACCAGCTTTCTCAATCAATTTGAGGCTCTGCCGTTCATTGTAAATAGTCTTGATAGTGCTGACGTTCTTTTCATTCTTGTTTTTCAAAGTTATGAGTATATTTCGTGGTTTTACCATGTTTTTGGTCATTTCAGTAACTATATCCTTCTCTTCGACTGATAATCTTGTAGCAAATGAATGGCCCTCAAACTGTTTAGCAGGCATATGATTATGCAACCTATTAACTACTTAACTCCCCATTCATTATCATTCTCCAACTTTACACCATGTAGCTTAAATAGACAACCACACTTCTTCATTCTCGTACCCTTACGATGTAATTTATCCGCTATTTCTTTCTTCTTTGACTCTCTGAATTTTCCACTTCGTTCACATGAAAGTCGTAATCTAGGTTTTCTTCCAAAAATTGCTGCTTCAGAAGATTTAATCATAACTAAAAAGCCTAAATTTCTTTCGACCTCCCTTGCCCATGAAATCAATGATTCTCGAGTAGGAAAAACCTATACAATTTACAAATATTAATTAACTTTTGACTTTATTCGTATTCAAGATAATTACGGTTCACTGTCTCATACCTTATCCGTAGAAAATGCAGATGTACAATCGAATTGATTAAACGTTGCTTCTTGCTGAAAAACAACTAATCTTTTATCATCCTACAAAATTAAACAAATAATTAGTTTTATTAAATAAATAAACGAATAAATATATCATAATATTAAAAAAATATAGCTTCCGAAAGTGGACTTCTGGGAGCCCTTATGGTCTCCCGCAAGTGGACTTCTGGGAGCTCCTAAGGGATCTCGAAAGTGGACTTTCGGGAGGACTTTCAAGCTCCCGGAAGTCCACTTCCGGGAGCTCTTAAGGGCTCCCGGAAGTTAGTTTTTGGGAGCTTGAATTTTCGGAAGCACGAAGAAACTTCCAGAAATTCACTTTCGGGATTTCGTAAACCTCGTTTTTGGGTTTTTTCAAACTGAAAGTTTTTAAAACTTTAATAAAATGCATCATACCTCTCCATATATCTTTGCTTTGCTGTTTATATCTTCATCTTCTTTATAATTTTTCATGGAAGCATCAGATTCGTAATCCATATCAACAAATTACATAGATTTTGAGTGGATGGGAGAGTGAATGAGAAGTGAAAGGAAGCTTACTGAGGAAGAAAGATGGTTGATTTAGGTCGTTATAAGGGTAAAATAGTCATTTCATTTAAAGGCATTAAAAATTAAAAAACATCGGCTACATTTAGTGAAACTGAGGCTGCATTTAGAAACTCCATTTACTTTAACATGGTCATTCGGAGGAGGATTCCAACTAATATTACACACTTGCTTTGTAGGCCCAACTCTGTATTGATGAAGAGCTCGCATAATTCATGGATATACTAGATGATTAAGGGGTTGTTTAGGATGTTTTCTGTTTGCTATTTTCTATTTTTGAAAATTTTGTTTTTGTTTATTTTGTTTGGTTTTAAAATTTTGAAAGCAGAAAACATGTTTGCTTAATATTGTTATGTTTTGAAAATAAATATTTAATTTGATTCAAATATAATAATTCAATTCACAAAATAAAATTTCAAAAATTAAATAAAAAATATAATATTAATTAAATAATAGTATGCACATAATATTATTTTATACAATTTAATGCTAATATTAAATATTTTCAATTAATCATATAAGAATTTAATATAATTTAAATTATGTTATATTTAAATATAATATTAAATAAAATAATTCAAGTAAAAATAATATTAAATAATTCTTTTAATATTACTTTTTATTAGATAATAATTGAGATTAGTAAAATTCTAAATTTATATATTAATTATTAATATGAATTAATAATTATAAATTATATTAATAATATTATTTTATTTAATTGTAATAATATTAAATTATTAAATAAAATATTTAACTAATTAATTTATAATAAATTATATAGTTATTAAAATATATTATATTTGATATAAATAATATCATTTAATGTTAAGTATTCACTTATTTAATAATATTAAATTATTTAATAGTACTAGTGATATATTTTAAATTTAATTGAAAGAATATAATATTAAATAATAATGTTTAGTAAAATAATAATTAATTATATTATATAATACTACTTAGCAATAATATTAAGTATTAACATATCAAAATTAAAATAAATGATATTATTAAAAATATATAATATATTAAATAAATTATTATATAATTTAATTTAAATAATATCATAATATTATAGTTCAATATGTTTTATATTTAATTGCTTTTTGTGTTTTCAACTTTTTTATATTAAAATAAATATATTAATTTTAAGATATTTATTTTGGAATTAAATAATATTTTATAATAAGATTTAATATTATTTTATTTTAAAAAATTAATTTATTTTATTTTATATTTTTATTATGAAAAATATTAATATTATATTAATATATAAACTCTATTTACTTACTTATGAATAGTCCTAGAAATGAAAACATGTTTTTGAAAATAATGAAAACAAGAATTTCTTGTTTCCAATAATTTTGGAAATTCTTGTTTTTGTTTTTGTTTTTGTTTTCTAAAAACAGAAACATGTTGCCAAACATGTTTTCTGCTGCTGTTTCAAAAAAAAACTGAAAATAAGAACAGAAAACAAAAACAAAGCCAAACGACCCCCTAATTGATTGTTGTTTGAGGGCTGTATGAATTTCTTTTCAAATACAATCTTATCACACAAATACCAAAAGAACCAACAAGTACATGCGAATACAACAGGTCATTGAATATTATCTGCACTGTAATGTCCCTACATACTTAGATTGTGAGTTAACTAATCTATTAAAGGAAGATCATTAAACTGTAGTAGTCCAGATCCATGGATCCAAAAACACCAATGTTGTTGTGATGAGGTGCAGTCTAGTAGAGCATGCAAAATGTTGTTTGGCTACCCACCACATCTAGGATAGGAACTAGCAAATAGCGTACCACGTTTTACACATGCTTCACTAGTGATCAGCCCACCCTTGGCAGCCAACCACATGAAACATCTCACTCGAGAAGGAATATCCATCTTCCAAAATTCTATTTTAATGAAAGACCGAGCTTAGTTCTCTAATTATTATAAATATTAAAGTTGGTGACTTCCGTTCACCTGGGGAAGCCACAATGAAGCCTTGGTTGATGAACGTATTCCTCTTCTTTTTGGGTGCCGTGTGTTTTTCTTGCTCTTGTTCTCTGGAGTTTCCTCCCGACCACTTGCATTTTTTCGTCTTTAAATGTCTTTTGTTGCATTAAATAAACTACTTAAATGAACTGCTGTCTTCTTCGACAGCTTGCCTCCTGTTGTTGCATGATTAATGTATGTTTTATCCTTGCTTTGGTTTCCTCGCATGGTGGGTTTGCTCATTTGTCTTATATGCTATTCTCTTATGTACTTCTGGTGATGTTGTCTTTTCCTCTTTGCTTTTGTCCCATCTGGTTCTTTTAATGATGGCAATTGATTGTTTTTGGGGCTTGTGTCTCTATTGGTTTATGGAATTAGCCTGCTTATTTCTCAGTTCCATTTAATGTTTATTGTTTGTGTTACTTGCCGCCGGTTTATATCATGTTGTTAAGCTATTGTTTGTTTCCCTCGCTCCTGTAGGCTTTCATTGGATTCTTGTCACGTGGCGCGCGAGAATTTTTTTGCTGTGCCTTTTGTTGTTTCCTCTCGCTTTTTGTGTTGTCCTCACATTGTTGTATTCTCGTTGCCCGCGTTGTTCCCAAACCCTGTTCGGTATTTTGCCTTCTCTTTTCTTGCTCTTCCTATTTGCATTGTATTCTATGACCCTGTCTCGTTCTTGGTTTTTAAATGGCTATCCCTTTTCCTTTGTTTTTACTCTGTTTTTTGTCTCTTGTGTCTGAATGCTCTGTCATTATTGGTCGTCTGTTTTTGTTTCTTATTATTAGTTCCTTTTGGTGTATTCAATATGCTTCTGCTCTTTCTTTTCTAATAATTGTTATTCTTTTTAACCTCTCTCCCGCTTTTCTTATTGATGAACCATTGTTAGTAAACATTTAAAATGCCTGACTTTTGTTGTTGCTGCTTTTATTGCTGTTTGTTGTTGTAGTGCTTATATGTTTGTCTGTTTGTGCCTATACTTCCCTATTCGAGGGTGTCTAACTATTGGGTTTTAAGTGTCTTCAATGTGCCTTTGCTTGCTTTTTTTGTCTCCTTTCTTTTTTCTTGTCTTTGAGTGCTTGTTCTTTTCATTATGTTATGTGGATTTTTCTGTTTGCTTTTGCTTGGTTTTCTGCTCTTCTGTCTTTTCAGTTTTTCCTTTTATTTTGTTCCTTCTTTTCCTATCATTTTTTCACTTCTTTACCCAAGCTCTATATTTGCTGTTTTGATGTTGTTACGTCCAGTTTTGTTATTTTTTTTCCAGTTTGATGCTTGTCGTCATTGTAGGTGGTTGGTTCTCGACTGGACGGACCATTTTTCATTGGCTTGTTCTCTTCGACGATATCTTATTTATGTTTGGTTGGTTTGTTTTTGCTTTTTGTTACATTTTTTTTCTCTTTATTTGTTTTGATCTTTTTTAGGATGTTTCCCTGTTATTCCCTTAGTTGTTCCTTGTGCCTTTTTTTTTTGCCCTTCTTTTGCCGCTTTGTTATTCAATGGTTGCCGTTGTTGGTTATTACTTTGCTTGATGACCAGCATTGTTCTCTCCTTTTATCTTGTTTGAATCAGAAAAGTTATTTTTACGTTTGATTATCAGTTTTCTTGCATGTCTTTGTTTTTGTTTGTTTGCTTGAAGTTTTTTTTTCTTTATGCTGCTTTTACTTTCCTTTTGTTTTTTGTGTTCTCTTTTCTTGCTTTTATGGCTCTTGTCTCTTTATTTCTGTTGCTCTACTTTGCACCGCTTTTTGTTGGGGGTTCCTTGCTACTTTCTTGCTTCCTGCACGTGATGCTGTATTTGGGCTATTTAAGTTTCATGTTGGTTCTCTTGTTTTTTTCTTTTCTTGTTCTTTTATTGTTAAACTACTTGTCAAGTCGATTCAAATGGCTGATAGACAATCAAGCCAATAAAATAGGCTAAAACGGAGTCAATTTGTTAAGGATAAAGACCTAAAGGTTACAAAGGTGGTCATAGCTGACGAGGTCAACCATTGTTGGGTCAGAGTTCATCCCAGTGTTATAAGTTAGGTCGGAATATTCAAATTGGGTAATGTGATGCAGTTAGATCAATTAACTTGTGTTCTGATGTTCCTCACAAGAATGGGAATTTAAATGTTGGTTTGTTTTCTGATGAACCTATCCATACACAGCCTTTGCCTGCTCTTTGCTTAAATGTCATCCACATTGTTCTTGATTGTAGCCTAAGAAGGCAGGGTGGATCTCATGTTGCATTGCTTGTTGTGCAACCTGGTATTTTTTTTTCTGTCTCCTGTGTGGTTATCTTTATTTTCATTATCTTGTCTACATTCTTTCGTTCGTTATTCCTTTGCTTGCTGATATATTTTTGCTTTACATCTCATATGCTGATTCTAACTTGGTTCTTATTTGATTCAGTTCCTGTTCAGCAAAGCAAACCAGGTCCATTTCCAGCGTATTATTTAGCTCATGCTTTCTTCCTTGTTTATTTGGGTTTTTCTTGTGGATGTTTTGCTTTTATTTTCTTGGTTTGCTGTGTCTGGTTTTGTTGGGGCTGATATGTTTTCCCTTTGTTTTGATCTTCTGCTTGCCGATTTGCATCTTTATTATTAGGCTTTTATTTGTTGGTCGTAGATGTAAGCAAGGCAAAAAAGTTAAGGCATAGTCAATCTATCAAGCAGTAGTGACACAGGTAATCTAGATTTTATTCTGTTTCCAGCTATTAGACGTTGTCGCTTTTGGTTGTCTATTGTCCTTTAACCTATCTTTATTTTTGTTGTCTTTTGCTTTGTAGATCGCTTGGTTCAGATGGGTTGCATTTGAATTACTATCAGGATTCTTCCCTCGATGTTGGTTAGCAATCTTCTCTCCTTGCTGATCCTTCAACTGACCTTGCCTTACTTGCTAGTATTTGTTTCTCTGCTTCTTCCGCAATTTCCTGGTTTTTGTGGACCTTTATTGTTTCTTGGTTTGGTCTGTTCTTTCTTGTCTTAGTTGCATTTGCTTTGTTTTACCATTGTGTCAGCAAAATTCTTCATTGTTGATCGAAATCTTAATCAAGGTGTGGTTGAACCTTCTACTCATTAGTCAAGTCTTTCTTCGTCTGTTTTGCTTTTGGAAAGATTCTCCCTTTTACTATTGTGCTTTCCCGTGTGTGACTTTGTTGTCTTGTTGTTAATTTTCTATTAATGATATTGTTGGCTAACTTAATTGGCATATGTTCAATATAGATTCAAGGGAAACTAATGGATCAAGTTAAAATTTATCTATTCATTAGGGATTTATAAGCCGTGGAGCACTTATGAACATCGTAGATTAATCACTTCTTTCAGTTTGCATTCTAGAGCTAATGCTTTTGGTGAATTGGAAACTGTATCCTCTTATGTTATTACGCCATTAGTTGAATTTGATCAATCTTTTCCTTTGTCTTATCCATCTGGTCCTCTTGTGTATGATATCGATTCTAGCAGTCGATCCATGGAATGTCGGATATTTACCTTAATGATTGATCTGATTCCTCAACCTTTTGTTTCGTCTGCTGTTCAACCTCTTGCTGTTGGTTTGGTAAATTCTGCATTGGTGGTAACTTCCCTGTTTTCTTCATTCTGGTTAAGCGCCTTTGTTCAACTTTGTCTCTCAGTGTTGATAAGTTTTTTATTCTTCTTAGACTTATCTTGACATTCTTCTTTTTCGTTAACTGACCTTTCCTTTGTTTAACTTTGCCAGGTCATGATTTTGGTCACTGTAGGGCTTAATCTTCAAACTGTTAGCTCTCTCATTCTTGACTTATTTTGCTCTTGCCATTTCTTGCACTGATCTTTTTTGTTCTTTTTCCCCTCTTTTTTTACTCTTTTTTTAGAATGGATGGCTTGCCAAACTTTTGCTCTTACTTTTTGTAGGCAAATATTTTGAGCCTTTGAATCTTGGTGGTTTGGAATATGAACGCCTATACTGTTGTGCTAAGATGTGTGGTATAAGGAGAGACTTAAAAAAGGCAAAAACACTCGGTTTCGTGTTTTCGACTTATGTTGTAAGGAAGGCATTGTGGCTCTCCCTTCAGCAAGGGTGACTTCATCTTTCCTTGATGCCTTATTGAACTATAGAGGTAGGCAAAGAGCTAAGAATTTTAAAGAAAATATCAGAGCTTACAATTCAATGTTCCAGTTTACATCGATAGGAGGGAAAGTTGATAATCATGTTAATGATCTAGGTGGCCATTATGTGTTCAAAATTGGAGGTCAAGTTCACCGACGCATAGGATCTTTGTTGTCACTTTTTGGTAAACCTCCAAAACTTGCGTAGCTGTACATATGGGATACACAGATGAAGCTGCAAATCGTATGAGAGCTTTCCAAGTTGTTGACACTTCTGATGTGATTGATACTGGTATTGTCCAAGGTTTAATCAATATGTTTGACCAGGTCTATGCGCTTGTGAAGCTTTTCAAGATGGCAAGAGATTAATTTGTTCAAGAAAATTATGCTCCGCTACAACTATGCTTGATTGATGCAATGGGCCACCATGACCGGTAATATGACTTGCCTTTAACCATGGAGGTAGCCGATTTGATTGTTGGTGATGAAGAAGGTCCTCAAGATGATAGAGATATTATTGTTGAAGAAAAGTTTGATTATTTGAAACGCATCACTGAACTTCACCCTGCTTTTATAGCCATGCAGTATCCAATCCTTTTCCTTTTTGGTGATAATAGATTTCATTTGGGCATCAAATACAGGGATTCAAATCAACAAAGCAAGAAAGAACGCAAAAATGGTACAATGATAGAATACTACGTGTACTTTATTCAGCAACGTTTATCGACCGAGCATACTCTGCTTAGAGGAGGCAGATTGTTTCAATAGTTTGTTGTTGATGCTTATTTATGTGTTGAGCACATGAGGTTACAATAGATTCATGATAATCAGCAGCAATTAATATTAGAAATTTATCAAGGAATGTATGATGCAGTTAACAGAGAATGTTGACAATCATGCAATCGGTAAGCGATTATTTTGCCATTGAGCTTTATAAATAGCCTCGATTCATGTTTCAAAACTACTAAGATGCCATGGCTATATGCAGACAGTTTAGAGAACCAAATCTATTTATAACTTTCACATGTAACACAAAATGGTTAGAAGTTGATCTAGCGTTGTCCATGATTCCTAGACAAAAAATACAAGACAGGTCGGACATATTAACAAGGTTGTTTAAGTTGAGGCTTAAAGCTTTGATGGATGATTTGGTCAACAAAAGACATTTTGGCCGAACAATGGTAGGTTAGTTCTGATTTCTCCTCTTTTTCTGGACTTGTGCTTCTCTGTTTTCCTAAACATTCCTATTCTTTTCTTATTAAGGTTCTTTCTCCTTTGCTTGCAGTCATTTATACAATCAAGTTCTAAAAAGGTGGCTTACCACATGCTCATATTTTGCTATGGCTTCATCCTAAAGACAAGCGTTCAACACCATAAGAGATTGATATGATCATATTTGTAGAAATTCATGACAAGGAAAAAGATCTGGTTGCTTACGAAGTTATCTCTAACTTTATAATGCATGGTCCTTGTGGTGTGGCTAATAGCAAAGCTACGTGCATGAAGGATAATAAATGTTCTAAGCAATTTCCTAAGTCATATGAACCTCATACTGTTATCAGCGAGAATTCCTAAATATTATACAAGAGAAGAATCCCAGCAAACAATCAAATGATTTTTTAAAAAATGGTGTAATGCTTGACACGAGATTTGTTATTCCTTAAAATATCAATTTGCTGGTCCGACACCAAGCACACTTGAACGTTGAAATCTGTGTGAAAACATAATTGGTCAAGTATTTGTTCAGGTATGTTAACAAAAGTCTAGACAAAGCAAGGGCAATTATTGAAGAACTTCCAACTGGCAATGTTGCTGACACCTAGCATGACTCAATCCAAATTGATGAGACTATATCTTTCTTGGATTGTAGATATATATCATCTCATGAAGCTTGTTAAAGGTTGTTTGGTTTTGAAGTTCATCATAGGGACCCTGCAGTTATTCAACTTCTTGTTCGTTTGCCAAAACAACACCATATTACTTTCTCTGAAAATGCAGATCTGTTAAATGTTTTGTAGTAGCCAATGCTGGAAAAGACCATGTTCACTGAATGGATGGAGGCAAACAAATTATAACCATATGCTCGAACTTTGACATATATAAACTTTCTAACTCAGTGGGTTTGGTCTCAAAAACATAAGACTTGGAAACAAAGGGAAAGAGGTCGAGCGATTGGGCGAGTTAATTTTGTTCACCTTGCTATTGGTGTGCTATATTTCCTTAGGTTATTATTGAATGTTTTTAAGGTGCAAAAAGCTTTGAAGATCTCAGGATAATCAAAGGCTTTGTCCATCTTACTTTTTAATCGGCATGTCATGCTTTGTGTCTTATTAGTGATGACAAAGAATGGTATTATGCTTTGGAACAAGCTTTGTGTTGGACAACAAGATCTGAATTGAGACAACTATTTGTTACCATTATTCTTTTCTGTGAAGTCAAAAATCCAATGGATTTATGGAATAAACACTGAAACCTTTTGGGAGAAGACATCCAATATCAAGCTACTCGTGATTTTCTAAGAAATATTTCTTTCTTAACAGACCAAGATTGGAAAAATGAAATCTTACTCTTGCTTGAAGAGCTCTTTAATAAGCATGGATCGTCATTGTCTAATTATGATCTACCTTGTCCATCAATTGCTTTGATACATGTAATACAAGATAGATCGATTCAAAAGGAAATGAATTTTGATATTGATGAACTACAAAGAGAGCATATAACTCTTGTTTCTATGCTCAATAATGACCAAAAAATTGTTTATGAAGCTATTTTGCAATCAGTTGCCAATGATAAGGGAAAAATGTTTTTTTGTTTATGGATATGGGGGATGGAGAAAACTTTTCTATGGAAAATTATGCTAATTACACTTCGGTCAACATGAAAAATTGTCTTGGTTGTTACTTCTTCTGGCATTGCTTCTTTATTGCTACCTGGAGGCCGGACTGCTCACCCTCCTTTAAAATTTCATTAAATATTGATGATATATCAACATGCCAAATCGAACGCAACTCAGAACTTGGTAGGCTTATTTCCGTTGCAAGCTTGATTATTTGGGATGAAGCTCCTTTATCCATAGACATTGTTTTGAAGCATTTAAAAGAACTTTGTCTGATATTATTTGTTTGGTGTTGGTGAACACCCAGCTCGACTATTTGGAGGCAAGACAATTTTGCTTGGTGGTGATTTCAGGCAAATATTACTTGTTATTGTAGGAGGAACAAGATCTAAGGTTGTCAATGCATCTATAAGTAGTCTCCTCTGTGGAAATATTGTCATGTGTATACTCCGAATATAAACATGAGGCTTCAACGTCATTCCTTGGATGACAACTCAAAAATATAGACAGAAGAATTTGCAAATTGGATTTTGGATATTGGGAATAGCAAAGTTAGCCGTACTCATGTTGACTTTGATTTTGATGAAACATGGGTCCAGATTCTTGCAGATTTATTGCTTTATCATGAAGGGATGCCTCTGTTGGCAATAATCAACACCATCATCCAAATTTGATAAATGAATTTGCTGATTCAGCCTATCTCACAGATCGTGCAATTGTGTCACCATTAAATGAAATAGTTGATATGATTAATTGTGAAGTGCTATCAATGATTCTTGAAGAAGAAAAGCATTATCTCAGCTTTGACTCAATTTCAAATATTGATGGGGACTTGACTGATCAAGATATCCTATATCCTCAAGAATTCTTGAACTCATTGAAATTCCCAAATGCTCCTAACCATCAACTTTCGTTGAAATTAGATTGCGTGGTTATGTTACTAAGGAATATTAATCAAACTTTTGGCTTGTGTAATGGAACTAGACTTGTTGTTACTGTATTAGCTTCAAATGTTATTGAGCCTCAAATCATTACTGGAAGCCATATTGGTGACAGAGTCTTTATCCCTAGAATATGCTTCATTCTTAAAGATCCAAATTGTCCATTTGTCCTTAAGAGAAAGCAATTTCCCATTCATTTATCATATACTATAACTATAAATAAACATTTAGGACAAACTTTTGAATTTGTTGGTCTCTATTTACCAAAGCCTGTTTTTCGCCATGGTCAATTATATGTTACAATTTCAAGAGTGATAAAAAGAGCAGGCTTAAAAATTTTGATTCTTGATTGTGATCCTCATTTACCTGTTATTACAAAAAAAATTGTATATTTTGAAATATTTGATGATTTACCATTAGGTTCTCTGTTCTTGTTCTTGCATTTTCTTTTCATTGTTTACTGCTTTTCTTGCTCTATGCCTGCTATTTTAGAATTGTAGCCAACTCTTATTCATGTTTTTTTGGCACAAAAAATGTTTGATTGTTAAACATTGTTTGCTTTAGCCTTGGTATCTTATACTTTTACCCTGTTCTCTCTTTGTGTACATTATGCAGCAAATCTTGTTTGACTTTGTGAATTCTCTATTTTTTTCATTTTTTTTCGTACCCTTTTCCCCAGGTAATTATCGGTCTCTTGCTTGCAAGCATAGCTTCATTAACTAAACTCCTGTGTTTTTTTTTGTTGTTGCCCTAACTTAATCTATTCAGATTCTTATTCCATTTATTCATGGCCTTTTCCAATGCTATCTCCAGCAATATTTCAATGATAAGTGTTTTTTTTATCTAGGGGTTTGATGTTACATCAATTTTTTGGTTTATGTGTAGTGTTTTGATCTTTCATTTGACCATGGGTTACCAATTTTTGAAAGAGCTAAGACCTTCGGAGCATGCTGACAAGATTCGAGTTCGTGTCCTCAAGATTTGGGATACAATCTTGCCAAGAGTTGACAAGATATTTTTGTCTGTTGATATGCTTGTTGTTGATAAACAAGTAATCTGTTATACTCTTAAAGAAATTCTTTGTGAAATCTACTTTGCTATATCATTTGATATGATCCTGTGTCACATTTGCTTCTTTATATAAGTAGAGGAATGTTATGCAAGTTGTTATTCTCAAAAAAGATGAAGAACTTTTCAAACCCTTGATTAAGGAAGGAGTTGTGTATGACATTACAAATTTTTTTGTTGGTAAACCTAAGAACTTATACAAAGCAATTTCCTAGAAAGCAGTGATCAATTTTGTGCACATAACCAAATTAAGTGAAATACATAATCCAACAAAACCACTGCCATTGTACTACTTTGAGCTTCAACCGTTCCACTTGCTTGATCCTTGAGTGGGTTCTAAAGAATGCTTCACAAATTTTACTCTCTTTAGCTCTAATTGTTATTCATTTCTTATCATTGTTTTCTTCTAGCATATGTTTTCTTCTAGCATATGTTTGTTCTAGCATGCATACTCCTTACGGTCTCTTAGATTCTTCTTTTTCTCTCTTCGCCTTACACTTATACTTGGTCTGAAGCTAAGAATTTCATTTGCTAGATGTTATTGATTTCCTTACTTTTGTTGGTCCTATGACTAGTGAATATACAAAGAATAGCCCAGACCTTATAAACCGAAGGAATATCAAAATCCAAGATGAATTGTGCGTAAACCCCAATCTTTTTTTTATCCTTATGCTTGATTATCATATAGATACAACCATTTTTCCCTTCTTCATCCTTCCTTTGTGCTTTTCGCTTTTACTTAGTGGAGAAGTCCTTGAAGCAACATTATGGTTTACATCTACCTATGTCTTTTATGGCTATGACGATCTTTTTTCAAAGACAAATGTTTCGGTTATCTTGTCTGGAATGATAGTTCGTAAATTTTTAGGTAAATACAACTACTATCTTTTTCCCTTTGCTTATTTTGTGTTTTCTTACCGTTGGCCAATCAAGTTTATTGCATTCATTTTATAAGACGCTATGTTTATCAAGTTCAATAGCCACAAAAAGTTTATTTGGATTTTGACATACCAGAAGCTGCATCATTGAAAGACAGGTTAGTGTCTGTACTGAGTTTAAATAGGATTTATTTGATGATTGTTGGAACACCTTTCGTTTCTTAATTGTTCTGATCTTTGTTCTAGTAGGATATGCTCATCAACCACTCGCAGTTACTCACTTGGATGAACAAACTTGAATTAGGCGAGAAGCAACAAATAATATTAATGAAAATAGGATGACAATTGCTGAACTATTAAAGATAGATATCTCACAGTCAAAGGTTTGCTTCTTCATCGTTTAAGAGAAAAAAAAATCAACATTTGATATATAGATTTTACATGCAATGATCCTAAAAAATCCCTTTTTGACCTACCTCAGATCTTTGGCCTAGAATATATTCTTCACATGCAAAGCAAAAATTTTGGGATTTGACATCTCTAGTGGATGGTTTTACAAATGTTGCAACATTTGTAACAAAGGTTTAAAGGTTATTGATAACAAACTATGTTATCCTACTAATAAACATTGTGAACAAGAACCAAAACTATGGTAAGATAAATTTATATTCTTTTTTGTCTTTCTTTTTAGCTTTTTAATGCCTTTATTTGGTACCTCACTATGTTATATGTTTTTCCCTTCTCTATTTTGCCTACCTCTTTACCTCACATGTCTCAACAATAAGCTTCAAGCTCTGCTTCAACGTCCAAAATGAAATCAATGAGGCCAATTTTTGTGGTTTTTGGTAGAACTGTTGAGGAACTTGTCCAAAAGCCTATGAAGGACATAGTTAATGAACAAATGCTTGACTAGCAAGTCTTGCTTGAATCTATTAAGGATTTGATTAATCAGGGAAAGATCTTTAAAATCAATCTTGCAAAACAGTCTTTTCAATTTGATGTACCCATCCTTGTTGTTGCCAGAACTTTCTCCGCAAAGACCGATGATGCTCCTGCTGTTGTTGAACCGACTTCTCTTCCTGTCACGACTCCTACTACGCATTTATCACAAACTTTAACTTTAGCTCTTGACCAAACACATCCATCACCTGATCCTGAAACTGATTTCCTATTAGATTTGTTTGGTTTTGAGACTCCAACTACTTAGAAGGGAATCAAGTTTGGATGCTCTCTTATTTACATTCTTTATAAAAATACAAATAAAAAAAATAACATGGTGTTCTTTCTTCTGGATGCCAAATCTTACATCTTTTTCATCTGTGTTGCCTAGAATTCAAGAGCCAACTGACTAGTCTCTCCAAACTCAAGAACCACTTCATTTGGCCTCGTTGATAAGAAAATTACTTAGGTTGATGCTTGAACTGCAATAAAAATACAATCTTGTTATATAATTCACTACTTTTTCCTGCTGTTTTGAATCCTTAACTATACAAAATATATTCTCAATCTTCTTACTTGTCTGCAGTAAGAAAGGAAAAGATCCAACTGCACCTGTGACTGATTTGGAAGATGATGCATCTCTATATGATGTGCTCTTGAAACAATTGAAATCTAGGTATTAAAGTTAATCTCCTGCTTTCAATCAAATTTTACACTTGTATTTCTTCTGCACTTCGTTTTTTCTGTCATGACCCGAAGGCTGTGATGTACACTTAACAACCATCCTCCTTATGGGCGTTTATAATCGCCGACTTTCTTAGTACCAGGTCTCCTTGCAATTCCCTGTTCTTAACTCGTGTATTGTAATAAGTGTTTACTCTCTGTTGGTAGGCCGCCAATCTAATTTTTGCCATATCTCTTAACTCATCTACCAGGTCTAGATTCTCCCTTAATCCCTAAGAGTTAAGTTCTTCAATTTAAGGGACAAATCTAGGTGATTCAGCTCCAATTTCAACCGAGATGAGGGCTTCAATCCCATACACCAAATTGAACGGTGTTTCACCTGTCGACACTTTGCTTGTTGTTCTATAGGCTTATAGGATACTTGGGAGCTCATCTACCCATGCTCCCTTTACCTTGTCCAGTCTAGTCTTCAAACCGTGCAGTGTAGTTCAATTACTTACTTTCGCCTGCCCATTGGCTTGTGGGTAAGACACAGAAGATATTCTAAGATGAATATTCAGGCCTTTACAGAAATCCCGGAAAGCATCACAATCGAACTGCTTCCCATGATCTGCATTTATCACACGAGGGATCCCAAATCGACAAATTATGTCCTTCCACACCATCGCTTCCACCTTCTTCTCAGAAATTGTAGCCAAAGGCTCTACCTCTATCCACTTTGTGAAGTAATCCGTGGCTACAAGTAAGTACTTCCTTTATCCTGAGCTTAGGGGAAAAGGTCCCAGGATATCTAGTCCCTATGGTGCGAATGGAGTCGATTAAAGAGTGTTCTAGAAGGCCGAAACTGGCGCAGTAGCTATAGGAGTAAATTTCTGACACTTTTCGCATCTTCGCACTTTGTCGGTGGCATCCTTCCTCAGTGTAGGCCAATAAAACCCCGCCCGTAATGTTTTTGAAGCTAGGGCTTGAGCCCTCAAGTGCTCACCACATATTCCTTCATGAACTTCAGCTAAGGTGTATTCAGCTTGTTGGGGCCCTAGACACTTCAGCAAGGGCATTGTGAATCCCCGCTTATAGAGTTCTCCATTCACCACGGTAAACCTAACACTTTTCAATTTCAGCCTTCGAGCTTCGTCTCTGTTAGTTGGAAGTGTGTCCCCCAATATATAGTCTTTGATCGGGACACTCCAATCATTTCCGATCTCGATATCACAGACACTTTCTTCTTCGATACTTGGCTTAGCGAGGGATTCCACTTTGACCATACCCCCTTTGACTCTTCTAGAAGAAGCCAACTTTGAAAGAGCATTTGCATGGTTGTTCTCAGACTGATTTATCTGAGTCAATTGGAAGTGCTTAAACGACTATGCCAATAATTGCACCTTCTGCAGATAAGGGAATAAAGCGGGTTCTTGTGCTTCATACTCACTTGAGAACTGGTTTACCACCAATTGCGAATCGCTATGGGCCATTAAGTTGCTGACTCCTAGTTTCTCGGCAAGTTTCATCTCGGCTATCAAGGCCTCATACTCAGCTGTATTATTCGAACTTGGAAAATCGAAACGTAGGGAATACTCATAGGTTTCCCCTTCAGGCGAAGTTAGCACAATTCTAGCTCCACTGCCATCCATGTTACGAGCCCCATCTACAAATAATTTCCACCATACTATCTCTGTTTCTTCGCGGACCTCTCGACCAGTGCATTCTATAATGTAATCTGCCAATGCCTGCCCTTTTATTGCTTGGCGAGGCTGAAAGTGTATGTTGTATTTACTCAACTCGATAGCCCATTTAGTTAGACGTCCGGAGTGCTCGGGTTTCTATAGTATTTGCCTCAAAGGCTGATTCATTAAGATAGTCACCGAGTGAGCTTGGAAGTAAGGTTGTAACTTTCGAGTTGCCATCACCAAGGATAAAGCTATTCTTTCAACTAAGGGGTACATTGTCTCGGCATCTAGTAGGACTTTGCTTACATAATAGATCGGGCAATTCCTGTCCCCTTCTTTCCTTAGTAGGACTGCACTTACAGCTTTCTCTCCTACACCGAGGTACATGAGGAGGTGGTCTCCGGGCTGTGGCCGAGATAATAGAGGCAACTTTTTCAGGTAGTCTTTCAACCTTTCAAAGGCGTCGTTGCACTCTTCCGTCCACTTGAAGTTCTTTCCTGCCTTTATCGCCTTAAAAAATGGTAGACTTCTTTCAGCTGATTTGGACAACAAGCGATTCAAGGCTGCTATCCTTCCTGTCAGCCTTTGAACTTCTCTAACAGTATTGGGTGGCCTCATGTCCAAAATAGCTTGAACTTTCTCGGAATTAGCCTCTATCCCTTGATTAGTAATCATGAATCCCAAAAACTTTCCAGACCTCATCCCGAATGAGCATTTATTGGGATTCAACTTCATCTCGTACTGTGGCAACACATTGAATACCTTCGTCATTTTCTCAGCATGTGATTCTCCCTGTCGGCTTTTGATGATCATATCATCAACATAAGCTTCCATGGTGTTGCCCAACAAGTTTTGGAACACCCTATTTACCATGCGTTGGTGGGTTGCCCCCGCGTTTTTCAAACTGAATGGCATTACTCGATAGCAATATGTCTCACTATCGGTAATGAACGAAGTCTTCTCCTCATCATCTGGATGCATCATGATTTGGTGGTACCCCGAAAAGGCATCCAAGAAACTAAGCAATTCGTACCCACAAGTTTCATCTACCAACTTGTCAATTCAAGGTAATGGATCCGAATCCTTAGGACAAGCTTTATTCAGATCCGTGAAGTCCACACACATTCTCCATTTCCCGTTGGCTTTCTTCACCATCACAACGTTAGCCAACCACTCTGGATAGTTAACTTCTCTAATGAATTTCGCTTGCAACAACTTCGAAATTTCTTCGTTCATTGCCTGTTGCCTCTTTGGAGCAAAATTCCTTTTCTTTTGTTTTATCGGCCTTGCCCCTAAGACTACGTTCAATCGATGACAAACAACTTCAGGGTCAATTCCGGGCATATCGGCTGGAGTCTATGCAAACACATCACGATTCTCCTTTAAGCATCGGATTGTTTCCCTTTTTACTTCTTCAAGCAATTGGCTCCCCACATACACTATTCTTTCTTTATCTTCTTCATCCAACCAGATTGTCTCCATCTCCTCATCAGGTTTTGGCTTAGGCGGTTCTTCAATTGTAACGGTTTCCTTCCTTTGAATCCCCTTACACGTGGTAGATGCGACATTACACGTTTTGGCTTTCCTTTGATATCCCTTTACTTGTCCAACACCATGGGGAGTCGGAAACTTCATTAACAAATAGCAGGGATGCACCACCGCTCTCATGTCATTTAACAATAGCCGCCCGAAGATCATAGTATAAGCCACGGACGTTGATTTCACCACCATAAACAACACTTGACGGACAACACCTTTTGAGCTCTCCCTTAATGTAATAGGTAGCTGAATGGCGCCTGCTACTTTTACCTTCTCTCCAAAGAAATCGTATAAGGGTGTAGGTACTGGCTTCAACCTGTCCTCCGTGATATTCATCCTTTCAAAACAGTTTCAGTAGATCAAGTTCACTGAACTCCCATTGTCGACCAAGATTCGACTCACTGGATGCTTTGCTACCACCGCTGAAATTACCATCGGGTCATCATGAGGAACCACTACATTCCCTCTATTGGCTAGTGTAAAAGTAATGGGTTCCTCATCCTACTTTTCCTCCATTACTGAGTTGATTTGGTGGGCCTGTTGGGCGTAAGATTTTTGAGATGAGCAAGAAGTACCAGCTAATGATTCACCTCCAGATATTACATTAATAGCTGGCCCTGTGGGTTCATTATCTTCCTTCCGATTCCTTCCTTCTGTCTTTCTGTCATTTTCTCTCCTGTCACCTTCATTTCGTCTTACAGGTCCCCTGTTTTCACCTCTTTTGTCTCTAAAATAGTTTCCTCTGTTTCGCATAAGATGGTTGTTTCTGTCACTTCTCCACACAAAGCGGTTTATTTTCCCCTCTCGCGCTAGCTTTTCTAGCTGATTCATCAACTCCCTACACTTTTCGATCGTATGCCCATGCGTTGAGTGGTAATCACAATACGACCTTAGATCACAGCCCAAATTCCCTGACGCCTTCTTTGGAGGCTGTAAAAATCCTGACCCTTCAATAGCTACCAACACTGAAGCCCGAGATTCAGTGAGTGGGGTATAAGAAGTGTACTTTAGTGTGGGAGCTTTTTCAAACTTTCTCGATTGGCTAAAAGATGCTTCAGTGACCTCTCTTCCTCGTTTCCTTCCATCCTTGGATTCTCCAATCGCCACCATTTTCATTACTTCCTCTTGGGTGACATACTTATTTGCCTGAGAAAGCAGGTCTTAGATCGTAGTCGGTTGGTCTAGCGACAGGGATTCTTGCAGTTTCTCAGACCTGGTCCCTTGTAACATGGCTGCCACGGCTATACCGACTTGCAGATCTCGCACCTCTAAAGTAACATCTTTGAACCGATCCACATAACTCTTCAATGACTCCTTAGCTCCTTGCTTAATAGTGAGCAAATAGGTCGGTTCCTTCCTTCTCTGACTATTCACCTCAAACGCCTTAAGAAACTCGCTTCGCAGTTGGTCAAAAGAGACAATAGACCCTTCAGGCAGGTTATTAAATCATTTCATCGCATGTCCGGACAGAGTTAGGGGAAAGGCCCTGCACATTATCTCATCTTCCCATCCATGTAGCAACATTAAGGCCTTATAGTTTTGCATATGGTCGTAGGGGTCCATCTTCCCAGTGTATGCAGCCATCTGCGGCATTTTGAACTTTGGAGGCAAAGGTTTTTGCATGATGGTCGTATAGAACGGTACTCTTCTTCTCTAGCTCTCCTCTGCAGACACTAATTTTTTCTCTTTTAGTACCTGTTCTATCATCTTCTTCATGTCCACGGGGCGAGTAAGCTGATTTCTAGCATGAGACGAATTAGGTAGGTCTTTGGCTATTTCCTTACCCCTTGCTTGAGGTGCATTTGTTCGTACCATTTGTGTACACTAAGTGGGGTCAAACTTCGACTCGGCTCCCCAAGTGCTTTGATCTTTACCACCATTCTTTCCAGCACCTCCAACACCATGTTCTAAGTTGGTACCAGCAAAATTCGACAAGTCATGGTGGTGGGCATAGACCCTGTCGCACGGTCAATGTCCTGTCGCCCAGACACCTGCCGCCCTGTACTTGGAGTCTGTCGCCTGACCCCTGTAGCAGGGTCTAAGTCTGCTGCTTCCTCAATCTCTCGCTGGGTACCTGCGACAAGCCTCTTGCTCCCCTGTCCTAGCGCACCCTGCTGAATATCATTCTCTTCCACGGGGGGAACCTTCTGCCGCCGAGAGGGGTCTGCTGCTGTCGCGCCCTCCTGTCGCCCAAACACCTGCGGCGGGACTCCTTGATTTGTTCTTCCTACCAGATTCTGCATGACAGGCGGTAGACTCAATGTCGTGAGGACTCTCTGGAACAAATCTACCATGGCTATCAGCACTAGGGTAGTTTCTTCACTCTATCACCTCAGAGCTTCAAATTCTACCGCCGACACAATAATTCTTTCTTCATCCCTGTTCACCTGGTTCTTCTGGCGAATCTGTTGTTCAAGGGAGCTCACAGACTTTTCCTCACTCCTTGTCCTTACATTCATCGATCTTGTTCTCACCATCTTAGAAAGTCTTAATTGGCTTTTATACGTTTCCCACAGACGGTGCCAATTGTTGTTGCACAAAACAACAATAAAGGTATGCTGACGTCGATGTTCGTACTTTGTCTACACATGTCTCCAAAAAGCTTCTGTAAAATAAGAAAAGTCAGAGAGATGCAAGGGTGGTTCCCTGCGTAGACACTTCGATGCTTAAGTCAGCAAAAAGTTCTTCAATATTGGGAAGCGTAAAAGCCAGTAGTCAAAAATTAGAGAATAAGATTGTACCTGGTGCCTATTTATAGGTGAATATTTTAGGTTAATTACCTGAGGATAAGTATGTCATTTTGCTAAGAGTTTGTGTCCGGATATAACACAAATTCCACGAATAACAAAAAAAGTAGAGGCCTGTCGTCGGCGAAAGACCCACAACGTGTGGCACGTCGTGGCGTCAGGGGTTTGTCGCTAGCGGAAGCAAGAGTTTGCGCCACGTGTCTCGTTATGACTACAGGTGATAGACTGGGGAGTCTGTCGCCCAGCGACAAGTGTAATGTCGCAGCTGTGCCTTCTGTCACCAAAGGCCACGTGGTGATCTCAGACGCTTTTGGGTCTGGCCCAACGTAGATAGACTTTGTCATATCAACTACAAATTTGAAAGGTTTAATCCTGATTTGATACGCATGAATTCTTTCTCTATAAAATTTTCTAAAACTCCCTATAGTTGGATTTAGGGATCGGGACAAGTGAGGTGCTCTAAAGCATCCTTCCATACTCAGCCTGGTACTCTTAACCCATTATAGTATCCCTTTTAGTAGAATTCCTTCATTCTATTTTAAATACTGACTGCATATTTATGAAATATGTTTTTAACATATGCATATAGGTATGCATATTATCATTTCTTTTATATATATTTCTTACTAGGCTTCCCCAAGCTTACCCCCTTCTACTTTCCAGATTTAGTCGTAGAAAGGTAGCTTGATGAGAGAAAATTCTGATAAGACGCCTATAAGGGTTTCGATATCATACCTTACAGGTATGGTATTCAGACATTTATTGTATAGTACTTTAGTGTAAAGGGATATAAACAATAAATTAAAGAGGTTTGAATGCAAATCATAGTATTTGCTGTAGAGTATTTTTATTGAAAACAAACGCGTTCTATGAGTATGTGTGCTGGGACCTATTTAAATAATTGAATGTTGCATTAGCTAAATAATTGAATGTTGCATTAGCTAAATAATTTTAGCGTAAAGTCAGAGTGTGGACACTGAGCACTGCCTAACCAATTGTGTAAAAATGAAAAAAAACAGTTCTGATTTTAAGGAATTGGGGTGTGACAAATTATCACTATGTTGTCTGAACTATTCCCCAGAATAAACCTACATTGAGTGAGAGCTACCATTTCAAGTAAAAAGGGTCTCAGTCTACTAACGATTGTTAGCTGTAAATTGCCATATATATTTTGAAATGACAAAAACTTAAGTAAGCTTTAATGTTTTAATTCATATTGTAAATCTGCCTTATCACACATGATTTTCTCAATCCATTTTCAAGTGAACATATCAAACATTAAGATCATAATTTAATGATAAATCCTTATTGGTCTTAATACTTTATAAATGTTTTGAATATTTTAGAAAATCACTTGATGAATTTTTGGACTATGTTTTCATTTGAGAAAGTCAAGAAAAACTCCCACAAAAGAGCCAAAATGTTTTGGGTTGGATTAGGATCAAAGACCACATCATTTCTAACTCAAAAAGTGCAGGAAATCACCTTCTGAAAAGAAGGGATCGATCCCCTAAGAGAAGGGATCGATCCCCTATTGGCAGTAGGCATTTTGGCGGAAGGAAAGGTCCCTCAGCCCAGAATAAAGCATTATGGAATGAAGGGATTGATCCCCTATCGAAAGGGATCGATCCCTTTGCCCGAAAATAGCCTGTAACGGCTAGTTTTGTGAGATACAACGGTCATATTCAAATTTGGCTCCACCCAACGTTCACAAACCATCCAAGGAACTATAAATCGAGGATGAGAAGCTGAAGCAACTAAGAGGAACAACCAAGCAACATCTTTCATCATCTTATTCATCTTCCTCAAGCCTCAACAACAAATCAAGAGCTACAAGTCTTCATCTTCCATCACTCTCATATTCTTTGGATAGAGTAGCACAAATCTTGTATAGGTTTTTTTCTTGTGCTTAAACATTGTAATCACTTACCTATCTAGAGGCCCTTCTTTGATTACACAATTTGTAAACACACTCATTCCTTGAAAAAGGGGAGGTTACTCTTTAGCCTAAGAAAAAGAGGGAGGTTTCTCTTGAGCCTAGAAAAAGAGGGAGGTTTCTCTTGAGCCTAGAAAAAGAGAGAGATTTCTCTTTAGCCTAGAAAAAGAGGGAGTGTAACAAATTCAAGGATAGTGAATTTGGGAAAATCCTTGGGAGCATCTCAAGGTAGAAGACGTAGGCAAGGTAGCCGAACCTCTATAAATCGATTGTGTAAATCTCTCTCTCCTTACTCTTTATTTACTTGTGATTATATTATGTTTATTGCATTGAACTTGGATTGCATGCTTGCCTAGCTTAGAGAACTTAGAAAATAATCAAATAGGCTAGTGAATTTAGAGGAACCGAAAAACGAGCTTAAGGGTAGTTAAAAACCGATTCACCCCCCTCTCGGTATAGCCTATAGAGCCAACAATTGGTATCAAAGCTTGAGCTCAAGATTGATTTAGACTAACCTCTATCGAGCAAAACAATCTTAAATGACTCACTTGAATGTAGGCACATTCTTAGGAGAAGAGGGACAATCATTAGTTAGATCTCCACTCTTCAATTGTGAGAATTATTCATATTGGAAAACTAGAATGATGTTATTTGTACAATCAAATGATTATGAAGTGTGGAGAATTATAGTGAATGGTCCTAGAATTCCCATGAAGAAAGTAGATGGAAAAGATGTCTCTAAGAGTGAGAATGAGTGGGACACAAATGACATGAAAGTGGCACAATTGAATGCCAAGGCTATGCACACTCTCTTTTGTGTATTAGGTCCCAATGAATATAATAGAGTCTTCCTATGTGAGAATGCCAAGCAAATATGGGACAAATTAGCCATCACACATGAAGGGACCAATCAAGTGAAAGAGACCAAAGTAGGAATGCTCACACATGATTATGAGCTATTTAGGATGAAAGAAAATGAGTCCATTAGCGAAATGTTCACTAGGTTTAATGATATAATTAATGGACTTAAGGCTCTAGGCAAGGCTTATTCCAATGTTGAAATGGTAAAGAAAATTTTGAATAGCTTGCCTAAGTCATGGGAGGCAAAGGTAATTGCAATAGAAGAGTCTAAGGATCCAAATACCTTGTCTCTAGATGAGCTTATGGGCTCCCTACTTATATATGAAATGAAAATGAAAAGAAATGAAGTGCCTTCAAAGAAAGTAGGGGTAACACTTAAGTCTTCCACTCATAAGGACATTGAAGATGATAGTGATGAGAGTGGAAATGAGGAAGAAAAGGAAATGGCAATGTTTGCCAAAAGATTCAATAGGTTCATGAGAATGAATGAGAGAGAGCAAAATATGAGACATCATAGGAGAGAGTCAAGTAGAAGAGAAAAAGACCCCTTAGTGTGTTATGAGTGTAATGAACCGGGTCATTCTAAGTTAGATTGCCCCTTACTTAGGAAGGAAAAGGATAAGAAACATAGGAAGAAAGCATTTGTGGCTGTATGGAGCGATAGTGATAGCTCCGATGAGGAAAACATAGATAATGAGGTAGCCTACTCATGCTTTATGGCTATTAGTGACGATGAGGCTAGCTCTAGTTCTAGTGAAGATAATGATTTTACATTTGATGAGCTACAAAATGCTTTTAATGAATTAGCAAATGAATTTCAATGCATGAATTCTAAATATAAGAAAATCATTGCTAATTTGAAAATAGAAAAGGAAACCTTGACCAATGTTAAGTTAGAATTAGAGAAGAAACTAAAAGAGGCCAACTTAGAAATAAATGAGTTAAATAAAAAGAATACAAATTTATCAAAGAATTTTCAAAGCAAATTTACATTAAGTTTTGTCATATCAAAAAGGGGGAGATTGTTAGCTTTAAATTGTCATATATATTTTGAAATGACAAAAACTTAAGTAAGCTTTAATGTTTTAATTCATATTGTAAATTTGCCTTATCACACATGATTTTCTCAATCCATTTTCAAGTGAACATATCAAACATTAAGACCATAATTTAATGATACATCCTTATTGGTTTTAATACTTTATAAATGTTTTGAATATTTTAGAAAATCACTTGATGAATTTTTGGACTATGTTTTCATTTGAGAAAGTCAAGAAAAACTCCCACAAAAGAGCCAAAATGTTTTGGGTTGGATTAGGATCAAAGACCACATCATTTCTAACTCAAAAAGTGCAGGAAATCACCTTCTGGAAAGAAGGGATCGATCCCCTAGTGGCAGTAGGCATTTTGGCGGAAGGAAAGGTCCCTCAGCCCAGAATAAAGCATTCTGAAATGAAGGGATCGATCCCCTATGGAAAGGGATCGATCCCTTTGCCCGAAAATAGCCTGTAACGGCTAGTTTTGTGAGATACAACGGTCATATTCAAATTTGGCTCCACCCAACTTTCACAAACCATCCAAGAGACTATAAATAGAGGCTTAGAAGCTGAAGCAACTAAGAGGAACAACCAAGCAACATCTTTCATCATCTTATACATCTTCCTCAAGCCTCAACAACAAATCAAGAGCTACAAGTCTTCATCTTCTATCACTCTCGTATTCTTTGGATAGAGTAGCACAAATCTTGTATAGGTTTTTTTCTTGTTATTAAACATTGTAATCACTTGCCTATCTAGAGGCCCTTCTTTGATTACACAATTTGTAAACACACTCATTCCTTGAAAAAGGGGAGGTTACTCTTTAGCCTAAGAAAAAGAGGGAGGTTTCTCTTGAGCCTAGAAAAAGAGGGAGATTTCTCTTGAGCCTAGAAAAAGAGAGAGGTTTCTCTTTAGCCTATAAAAAGAGGGAGTGTAACAAATTCAAGGATAGTGAATTTGGGAAAATCCTTGGGAGCGTCTCAAGGTAGAGGACGTAGGCAAGGTAGCCGAACCTCTATAAATCGATTGTGTAAATCTCTCTCTCCCTACTCTTTATTTACTTGCGATTATATTATGTTTATTGCATTAAACTTGGATTGCATGCTTGCCTGGCTTAGAGAACTTAGAAAATAATTAAATAGGCTAGTGAATTTAGAGGAACCGAAAAACGAGCTTAAGAGTAGTTAAAAACCGATTCACCCCCCTCTCGGTATAGCCTATAGAGCCAACAACGATTATTTTAGAAATTAGTTTCACAAAGACATTATATAAATTGATTGGTCGGAACTGAGATACATATTCAGGGTGTTCCACCTTCGCTATGAGTACAACCAACACTTTGTTGAGTTCATGATTAAAACACCCTTTGCTAAAAGCTTTATACACAAAACGGACTAAAGACTCCTTAACCACCTCCTAATTGGCCCTATAAAAGCCTACTTGAAATCTATTAGGTCTTGGAGATTTAAATTCTGGCATGTTGCATAAAGCTTATATATTTCATCAACTTGAGGAATGTTAGAAAATTGCTGTTGTTGTTCAGAGGTGAATCGAAAGTGGAATCCAAGACATGCATCAAAGTTGCTACTATATGGTTCTACCCTATAAATATTTTGAAAAAAAATCTAAAACCCATTGCTTCAACTCCTCTTGATCTGTACATAAATTACCATCATCCCTCTTTAATGCAATGATTCTATTACGATTTCTCCTCACAACAGTGGTGAAGTGGAAGAATTTGGTATTCCTATCACCAAATTATATCCACTCGGACTTGACTTTTTATACCATAAAATTTTCTCTTGGAGAAGTACTTTATATAACAGTTTAATATTATATCATTCCCCTTTAGAAAATCCTCCTTTGCCATGAAAGAAAATTTGGATAGTCAAAACCCTTTCAAAAATAAAATATTTTCTTTGGATGCTAGCCCATAATAAGCTACCAACCTCATCTTTCTTATACCTCAAAAATTCAATGTCGTCTCCTCTTTGCATCCTTTGTCAACAAGCAGAATAAACAATAAATCATCTTTTTAACTACTGCCCAAAATTTATAACTCTATGGCAAACTTTAAAGTGAAGCTGAAATTTTAACTATAATCATCTTACAACCTTACCTACGTTCAGTTTATACTACATTCACTCCAACTGTTCCATACATTACTCTATCTATATACCCAACCTATTTTGGTACATTTGGAAAACGAGGAATGATGTAGTCTTCAATAATAATTCTATACCAATACAATCAATACTCCAAAATACCTTCCATCTTTGTCGACAATTACTTTCACCAAAAGATCCATCTGAACCAACTAATAATACTAGGCCTACCCCATAAATTAGATTTATCTCTTGGATTCCACCCAAAAATCTTTATACTAAACTAAACATGGATGGATCTAGTATTGGCAATCCTGGACAAGCAATCTGTGGTGGAATCCTATGGAATGAATTTGGTAACTTCATTTTCGCCTACTCCCACCATTTGGGAATAATTACGAATATCATTGCTGAACTTCAAGGCAATCGCAATGGTTTGCACATGGCAATGTCATTAGGAATAAGATATTTATACATAGAAACTAGCTCACCTGTTTCTTTACATTTTCTAAGTAGGAAGATAAATATCCATCCACGTTAGGAGAATATTTTTTTTTTGTATAAATCACAGATATCCTCATTCGTTTTAACGGTTTGAGATTAATTTTGTTTGGGGTTTAGTCACAGTTAAGGCTTTTCACCCCTTCTAAAAAATGTGTTTAGTAGGAATCGTATCCAAAAATTTTTCTCACAAACTCAGTCTGCGTTACCAACTGAACCACAACTCTTGGGCGGAGAATATCCTTACTGATATTAAGGCGCTAGCGACAAGATTTGACAAGTTATATGTTACTTTTGTATCCTGAGGCAAATCAGATAGCAGATTGCTTGACAGTTTGAGCGACATCATCAAACATATGGGAATTTTATAACACCATCCCGAACTTTTTACTTGCGCTCTCACATTTTGATGTTAGTAATAGTCTTACACCCCGGCTTGTTTTTTTTTGGTTACATAAACCCCGGCTTGTTAAGTCTGCTATATCCTTTACCTTAAGTATTAACTAAATAATATAAATCCTCCTTGTTTAAAATAAAAACTTGTATTTTAAACCACATACAAAATAAAATGACGTAAATAAATACTAATAATAAAATAATTAAAAGCCATAAATTTATATTTATCATTGATG
Organism: Heritiera fomes; assembly: GCA_032173925.1. Classification (NCBI taxonomy): domain Eukaryota; kingdom Viridiplantae; phylum Streptophyta; class Magnoliopsida; order Malvales; family Malvaceae; genus Heritiera; species Heritiera fomes. The sequence continues at coordinate 11,574,973 of JAPDPM010000015.1, read as the reverse complement.
TTTATGAGGAACCAAAATTTTCCTTTCACTAGATAATTAAGTTTTATTATTATGATTTAATGTAAATAAAAAATATTGCAAATTAAAATATTTTAAGAATATTGTGTTATTTTTTAAATTAAAATATATGATAAAATTATATCTCTTTAAATATGAATTTAATTTAATTTTCCGAAACTAAAATGAGAATGAGATAAAAAATAGTTATTCATTGTCAATTGAAATCCGACTAACTCCAGAATTTCAGTCTCCTGCAAAACGACGACGTACCACATTGAATTAATCAGCTTCATGAAAAAAATGAAAATGTTACAGAGCTAACGTAGATCGACCGACCCCCTTTTTTTGGTCCCTGGATCCACCGAACCTTTCTTCACTCTGTAAACATGTCTTAATGATTTGAAATCTTAAATCCACGCGTATTTCTTTTCTATCAGGTTCGATTTCTCACTAATGCTCTTTTTTTTCTTTGCGCTGAAAACGAAGGAGAAATAAAATTCTTTGTTCGATAATTTGAATGATTGAATCTCACGTTATCTTTAGAGCAAATATTTATATAATTTCTTGCAAATCGAGTTAACTGCGTATCCTTCTTAACTCAGGTGTTTCTTTCAATTTCTCTGATTTACTTATAACTATTAATTAATGAATTACAACAGTGAAGTCTCATAGTTTCCTTTTTTTTTTTTCACGCTATTCTCAGCATTTTCATTCCTTTGAATGGATCGTAAGTTTTTCTTGTTCGAAAGTTTCGATTTAGATCTTGTTGGATTCCATTTCAACAATTTGGATCAGGGCATCGTCTGATTATTTTTTTAATTAATTTGGGACATGTCAATGTAGGGTTTCTGATGTGTTGATTTGAGTTTTCGGATCGACTTTTTTTAGGTATTGATAGTTGAAAAAGAAAGGATGGCTTGGTTTAGCGGGAAGGTGTCCTTAGGGGGCTTTCCTGATCTTGCCGGGGCAGTCAATAAACTCCAGGAGAGCGTGAAGAATATTGAGAAGAATTTCGATACTGCTCTTGGTTTTGAAGAGAAGTCTGAATCAAGTAGCAATGAAGGTACCTTTTTTTTACATTGCTCACTTTGTTAGTATTTTGTGCAACCTATGTATTTGAATGCAAATTTCTAGCGTAAATCTTTATTTGCCATGGTTTTTGCATTAAGATATTAGGTTCATTTTGGTGAATAGGGCTGCTGTTATCATCAATGCAGGAAGCTTTGTGTGAATTATTCCACCATTTAAGCTGCAGTTGTAAATTTTATTAAGCCTGTGGCATGTTGCTAGTGAAGCATGCTGCTTTAATTCCATGTAGTGGGAATTCAATTTGGAAACCTAACTTGTAGTTTACCTATACGTTCCCGTCGGGGGTGCTAATCTTATTCTTGCAGGTAGAAATGTCAAAATAAGAAAAAAAATCATTAATACAAGGTTTGCATTGTCAACTAATCCTTGTTCCTGAATAATCCAGTAAAGGGTTTATTCTTCTACTATTTTATTTGAGTTTGGCACATTCAGATTTTAAAGCCATTTGCAATCTACTAATTGTTTATTTCCCATTCTGTGGGATCCAATGGAATTTGAGGTTCCCTAACTCAGTTTTCTTCTTAACTTTCTCTGAAATGAAGTTATCTTCATATTACCGTATTTTCTCACATTCCTTGCGTGAAAAGGTCAATGCTGATATTATACTCGAAGAAACACTACATGCTGGTGACCTTGTTTTTGTTTGGTATGATATCCAACAAAAATAAACAAAAGGAGAAAAGGAAAAGATGCTTCTAATTGCTTATTCATTTCGATCTAACAATTTCAAAAGTGAAAAGCATGCTGATCACTATTATATGGAAGTTATATTGCAGGTTTTGGAACAATAATACTTACAACTTCCTGTGTATATTCATTCCAGTTTCAGGATTGTGGTCTTCAGACAGAAGAACACTCCTTGATCCAGTTATGACCTTTATGGGTCATAAAACTGAGGAGAGTGCTGTTGAATCATTAGGAAAAATTGAATCTTCACAGACTGTACCCAAAGTTGAGGAAAAAGAAGAGGCTGAAATTGACGGGTCAGTTCATTCTCCTGAGAAAATCACTGTTGAAGAAGATAAACTAGTTGTCAAGTTAGAAAAAGATAACGAACATTCTGAGGCTGTGAAGAGAGCAAATACTGCAGTATTAGACCCTGGTAAAGCTGAATCTGAATCAGAACCAGTTTCTGCCGAGCCTTCTGAATCTACCTTTCAGAATGTTGAGTCGTCAGATTCTCCTGACAATGAACAACAGAAAGAAAGCTCAGAAGTGGCACTTTCTAAAGATCTTGACTCCAAGGAAGCCAAAATAGATATTGCAGAAGTTGACCAAGTTGAGGATGCCACGCCTGTGCCTGCTGAGTCAAGTGATGCTGTAGAAATACATGAAATTAAAGATGAACAAAAGACACAGACAAAAGAGATTTTAGAGAAAGGCTCTCCTGTTAAATTTGAAGAATCCAGTGATAGCCAAGCTAGCGCTGCTGGGCCTGATGAACTGGTGCCCTCGAGTTCACATTCTATCAGTGTTGAAGAGACTAACAGTGCTCAGGAATTTTCACTGCCCACTGTGCTTCCTTCATATGAAGCTCAAGGGACAGTTCCTGAATCAGTTTTTCTTGAAAATGACGCAAATACTAAAAGAGAAATGGATCAGCAGTCTTATGATGGTGAAATTGATGCTAGGGAAAAGCAAAACTTGAGCTCTGCAACTAACATGTCTGACTCAGCAGGTTCTATGCATGAACTGGAGAAGGTGAAGATGGAAATGAAAATGATGGAATCTGCATTGCAAGGTGCTGCAAGGCAAGCTCAGGTACTTCACGTTTTCTTTTTTTTTTTGTAGGAATCATGCACATGTGAGATTGAATTGGTGCATGGTGCTGTTTCTATCAGAAGTTGACTAATGGCATTCTAATTTTGGCTGAAGCTCATGACCGTATTTCCTTGTTCTTGTTCTCATATGCATATCAATTCTTCCGTATGGACAAATAACATTTCATAGACTAGATCCTTTATGTTGCTTCTAACACCAGAAGGCTTATTTGTTTAATGCATATCTTTCGTTTTAACAAAAGAGGATTTGAGGTGGGGGAGGGGGGGGGGGGTGTTGTACAGTGGTGTATATGTCATTCTCTGCAAGGCAGATTTTCTGAGATTAAACCTTAGGCTCCAGCTTTTACCTCCTAAATAAAGATGCCTCTGATTTTTTTTTTTGGGTTATGAACTTTCCTTTTTCTCTCATGCATTTGACAATGATATATTATGCTACATTTGTCCAAGAGAGAGGGCGCTGAAGGAAAGAGATCTCAGTTGATTGAAGCTTTATTGTTCTTGAATTTCTATTTTCAATTTGTTTCTTTTCCAGGCAAAAGCTGATGAAATTGCAAAGCTGATGAATGAGAATGAGCAACTTAAAACTGTAATTGAGGATTTGAAGGTATATAGAGGCCTTTTTCTTCCCCTTTTGATACTTTAACATGATTTGGCTTTGTCTCCGTGCTAGCGGCACTTATGTATGTTTCGTTCTTCTATCTGTTGATTTTAAATGCTTTGTGTATGCACTAATTTCTTGAATAAAAGTGAATATCTAAATAGCAATTGAGATGAACTCTGTCCAAGTTATCAATTAAAATATTAAGCTTGAAGACATGGCTGTTAATGTAATAATAGAAGCAACGCACCATGGCTAATGTATGATGAAAGTCGAAAGATTGATGCATAGTTGGTTTTCCTGATCTTCATTTTGCATTCTGTACATTTGTTAGATCTATAAATATATTGAGAAAACTTCTCATCACATATTTTCTATGTTTTATTGTCACTGGTCATGCTTTCTTTTGTTTTGCATGTGGTTTTACTTCCATGTGTAAAACTTAATATAAACATCTACACACCTTAGAATTCATCTATTTGTGTAAATGTATCTTTAAATTGGATATCTTATAGAAGGAAGATGGTTGAATCTCTCATGTAGAGAAATTTTCTGTTTTATATTAATTTGTATGGTGTTCATATTGGACTTTAGGTGAGCCCCCAAGGTGGAGTTCTATTCTTCTCTGGTACATTTTTTTTTAGCATAGTTGCTGTAAAATGCTGGTTTATATGGATTATGAATGTGGGTCTTAGCAATGGTTGAAAATCTATTTATTCGAATCATTCTCAATGATGGGGACTGTTATTCTCTTTGATTTTTATTTTGGGTTAAATACACTATGCCTGCAGAACTATACCACTTCTATCATAGTGGTACCTAAAAAATAAAAATTCGCACTTAGATTCCTAAAATTTACCTTTGTCAGGCACTTAGCTCTTTTTTACTAACACTTTTTGTTAAACGATTTATGTAGCATAAATACCCAATAAAATCGTGCATGTGGCAAAAATGCCTTGTAATCATGACACATGGTAAAAAATGCCATGCCATTTCATTCTTATTTTTATTTTTTTTATTTTTAACCTTAAAAAATAAAAAAAGAAAATCAAGAAAAAAGGGGGAGAGAGAAAATGTGTGAGAAAGAAAAGGGAAGAAAGGGGTGTGTGTGTGAGAGAGAGAGAGAGAGAGAAGAGAGGGGCAGTGCTGGTCAGCACTTCACTCCCTACACCTTCCCCTTTCCTCCTCCCCTCTTTCTCTCCCCAATTCTCCTCTCTCTCTCTCTTTCTCTCTCTCTCTTTAATTTTTCTTTTTTTAATTTTGATTTTTTTAATTCCAATTGTTTTGAAAATTTTTGAACTTTTTTTTTCCAATTTTCCATTTTTGTGGGAGTTTTTTCTATTACTGACGTGACAATGGACCCACTATGACATGATGCTTGCATGTTTGCTAACTTGGCATTAACATGACATTTGGCGAGTAATCATTGGCCTAAAAGTTACATCATCATTGCTTGTAACAGTATTAGCAAAAAGGGGTAAAATACCTTACAGATGAAGCTTTAGTACCTAATAGTGAAGTTTTCTTTAGATACCAATGTGACCAAAATGGTATAATTTAAGAGGCAAATGTGTATTGAACTCATTTTATATATGGCTCAACTTTCTTTAAAATTGGTAACAGGGTTTTTGGTTTGTTCAGTTCTTGGTTGAATTAATTTAAATATTTTCTTGTTCAGTTCTTGGTTGAATTAATTTAAATATTTTCTATCTCATTTCAATTAGAAATGCATATTTGTAAGTTTACTCTGTTATCTTGTTGCCAATGCTTCCCATGACATACCATTCAAATTGTTGGAACGTATTACCTATATCACAAGTCATGACTATTTTGACATTTTTGTTTAGTTCTCCTAACTTTCTACTGTATTCTCTTCCATTTTCTGTGGCTTCTGGATTAATCATCAACAGTTGGAAAAATGAGTGATAACTACTTCTAATTAGATATTTAGAAAGATACTTCACTGTCTTTCTCCTAATAAAAATGAAAAAGGATCACAATTTAACAGCTGAAAGTTTGGAACAGAGAAAATCCAATGATGCAGAAATTGAGTCTTTGCAAGAGGAATACCATCAAAGGGTTTCAACTCTTGAAAGGAAGGTATGTTCCACACATTCCTCTCCTATTTTCATTTCTTGCTTTTCTCTATTAATTTCTTGTTTATATTTCTCCTTGAGATATGGCCATTGACAAATGTTAGGACTTCTCCCAAAGCTTGAGTCCGTAAACTTTATTTTGTTGAAAAATTTGTAGTGGTGATTAAACTTCTTGTTTCTTAATGAGTGAACAGAATGAACTGTTATCAATAGCATAGTCTTGGTTATGTAGGAAGGCCTACTATTCCTTGGGTTGCACGTGAAGTGTTAGCCCTATTCCATCCCGTAAACCCCATGCCCCCTGAAGTTTAAATCTAGGACCTCTCATTTAAAAGCCCCTGGATCTTATTATATGGATGTCCTCTTTGGTACTAAATAACATACTTTTATATGCTATGCATGCTTATAAGGTTCTAGTATACCATCTTGCTTAACCATTCACCTAGGGAATCTCTTAAAAATTTTAATATTTTAACCTTTGTATTTTATTCAGATGCCACCTTATTTGCTACTGTTTTCATTGTGCGTGTGCACGTGCACTCTGTGTGTGTGTGTGTGTGTATGTTGTCTCAAGTTTATTGGCCTTGATTGCATATAAGCTTTCATGTTCTTTTTCAAGTGTTTTGAGTGCTCAAAATTGATTGAAGGCAATAAGCATTTAAATTGGCATATATGAGTAACTGTTGAAATTAATTGCATAAAGACTATCACAACTGTCCATCGTAAGTCATTACAGTCATTTCATCATTCAATATACAAGCTATTGCAGCGAGTATGGAATCAAGGTTTAGTTAGGTTGAGATATACCCCATTGCATTTTATAAAGCTAATTGATAATTTGTTGTAATGCATTATGCATTTCTGATGAAAAAAGAAAAGGAGTATATGGTCAACCGAGTTCAACTCTAGTGGTTCTAAATTTCCTTCATTAACATCTTGTGGTGTCTGTACTCTGTAGCGCATACTAATTTTATAAATTTATAATTGAGTTTTGTGGAAAGGTTCCCAGTTAAGACTTGCACTTTTAAATTGTCTCAATATTGACTCTGGAGGAAAAAGATTGCCATGCCATAGATATCTTTTTGGGAGTGTAATGGGTTAAATGGTATGATTGACCGTATGTATGAGATTAAGTATAACAGTTGGTTATTACATGGGGTGATCTTGAGTTTTCAGCAGTACTTTTTCTCTATTTCTCATTCTCATAACAGCATCAATGATGAGGTGGTATAATGCTTAAAGTGTCTTATAATTAACACCGCAGTCATCTTTCTCAATGACTAACAGAATTGGTTCTTTTCAAAGGTTGCCCCCAATAATAGCTTGTGTTTTTCTTTTTACTGTGTTTCGATTCTCTCCATTACCTAAGAAGAAGTTTCTTGCATGAGATTTGATTCATTTAGGATAGTTTAGAAAGGTGTCAAGTGACGTGTAGTTTGCCCCCTATAGTTGCAATTAGTTGAATATGGTTTCAACACATTGTATGCTTTCATAGAAGATCATGATAAGTGGATGGCTATTCTAGGAAAAGGTTGTCTATTTTAGCTCAAATATAATGTTTTTAAAGTTAAGTTGTCTCTTGGTGTGTGTTTTTCCAGGTTTATGCTCTTACTAAGGAAAGGGATACACTTCGAAGAGAGCAGAGTAAAAAAAGTGATGCTGCTGCTCTTTTGAAGGAAAAAGATGAGATAATTAATCAAGTGATGGCTGAAGGTGAGTTCTGAAAACTCCTGTTTACATTTGATGCAATGCTCTATAACTTTTTTTTTCTTGTCCAAAACCATTTTATTTTCTTCTGTTAGATCTGTTGGCACTTGTTGTATAGTCCTCACATCGCTTTGGAGTTTTGTAAAAAGAGCCCAACTATTCTAGAGAATATATGGACACAGTTCATTATTAAAAAATAACTTGAGTTGGATTAGCAGGCCATACATTAAAAGGAGGATCAGGTAGGCAGGGTATGGGTTTTATATAGAGAGAATTCTTCAAAGGGAGTGGTTCAAGTTCATATGTACCACCAATTCCTTACCCACCTAACCTTTACAATGGAGCTTAAATTTAAGGGAGGCTTATATAATTTACCACATATGGGATTTTAGTGTAAAAAGAGTATTCTTGTGTGCATATACTTCAGTGTCTGTTTGAGATTTAGTTGGTTAGATGATTCTTAAGAAAATTTGATCCTGTTGTTTTCTATGCATTCTTATTGCAAGATATTTGTCTACCTTCTCAGGTGAAGAGCTTTCAAAGAAGCAGGCTGCTCAAGAAGCCCAGATTAGGAAATTAAGGGCTCAGGTATGACAATATGTTTGATGGTTGTTTGAGTTTTCTAAGTTTCTGGTAAATATTATCTTTTTTTCTTTCTCTTCACTTTCTTACTTTTATTTTTCCTTGCATTTTTCTGATACTAGATTAGAGAGCTCGAAGAGGAGAAGAAAGGCCTGACTACGCGGCTTCAGGCAAGTGCATGCCCTAAAATTGGAATGTAGTTGGTTGATTATTTTTTCACTCTCCTATTATTCTAGAATTCAAGATGCTGTAATATAAAACTCTTAACGGTGTTCAATTTTTAACACCCTCAGGCAAAACAGTGCGTTAAAGTTAATTGGTTTTTCCATAGTATTACTAGGTGTAAATTCAGTACTTATATAATATAGTTTTGTTCATTATAATTGTGGAACACTGCTTGGTATAAATCTTTTGATTTATATTCTGTATTCACACACTTTTCTGATTTGGATACTTGGTTCTTACTGTTTTTGGTTCAATAGACAGAATTTTGTAGAACTATAGGATGCTATTGGTTTTATAGATCTCTTCTGTGTAAAGTTAGTGTTGTATTGGATTTCCATGCCATTGGTGCAGCTTTGTTGTTTTGTTTATTCACCTATCAAAACTCAAAAAGAAAAACTGCTTATAATTTTTTATTAATGTTATTTCTTCATTTTTGTTCAAATGAATTGAAAAGACTACTCAATGCCATAAGACCTTAGAGGAAGTGGAAATCCCCCAAGTTCTAGAGCTGGGGGGATATTTTGCTCTTTGACCTTTAGTATTTTATCATTTTTTGGGCATATTTTTGTCCGAGAATTCCTTTGAACTGCATAAAAAGATTTCTGTCTATTCCAAACAAGTTCTTTCAACTTGTTGATCATGCCTGCTCCATGTTCTGCTTTCAGGTTGAAGAGAACAAGGTGGAAAGCATCAAGAAGGACAAGACAGCTACAGAGAAGTTGCTACAGGAAACAATTGAAAAACACCAAGCAGAACTAGCTGCTCAGAAAGACTTTTATACAAATGCTCTAAATGCAGCAAAGGAGGCTGAAGCACTAGCGGAGGCACGTGCCAACAATGAAGCCAGAACTGAACTAGAGAGTCGTTTAAGAGAGGCTGAAGAACGTGAAGCTATGCTAGTACAGACGCTTGAAGAATTAAGGCAAACCTTAAGCCGAAAGGAGCAGCAGGTTTTTCCGTGTATTAATTGAGATTTCTGATATTGTCCTGCTAATATATGAAAAGTATGACTTTATTGTTATTTTCCAATTTTGTAGGCAGTATTTAGGGAAGATATGCTTCGCCGGGATATTGAAGATCTTCAAAAACGTTATCAAGTGCGCTGAGTTTCTGCAGACTATATAGATATCAAAACCTTTCCTTATCTTTTCTTTAGGTAATTTATTTCCAGTAGTTAACAGCTTTAATTTTGTTTTCTAGGCAAGTGAGCGTCGGTGTGAGGAATTGATTACGCAAGTGCCTGAGTCTACAAGACCTCTTTTAAGGCAGATTGAAGCCATGCAGGTGAAATATGTTTTTCTAATGCTTTCTTAACAAGCTTCAAGGACTATTTGTCTTTATTTGATTGTTTGCTTTGTTCCTAATAGGAAACCACTTCCAGAAGAGCAGAAGCTTGGGCTGCTGTGGAGAGATCTTTAAACTCTCGTCTCCAGGTTTCTAGAATGTTATTGCTTGTTATGATATCACATGATGTAGAACAGATCTGAGTTAGGTTTGATTTAGGGTTTAGGGTGTGATTTGGGGCTAATTATGCTGCTAAAACAGTAAAGAATAAAAGCCTAGGAGTCTCACCTAGGGTTTCTTAGGAGTCACACCTAAGAAGGATTGAGTCACACAATCGAGGAGCAAAACTTTGCTGAAAAAATTCTGATATTATTATTATTCTCTCTCTTTTAAATAGAGTACACAGCTTATTTATAGACAAGCAAGCAAGCCTAACTCTAATAGAATACAAACTCTCTATTAAAACTCTAATATCCTAATCCTCTCAAATTAAAACACACAATACTTTTCAACCTATAACTCTAAAACAAATAAAAGACTAAAACATTAAAGCAATTAAAAGACTAAAACTAAAATATTTTGTTGCTCCCATTCCTCATCATTCTCCCTGGTTGGAAAAAACTCGACTCCGGCGAGTTTAAAGCATGATAATGTGAATGAAGCTTCTTGTGAACTCCTCTTGGATACCTTTTTGGATTTATTCTGCTCCATAACCACATTACCTTCATTGAAATCAGTAGGCCTCCTTCTCGAATTAGCATGTCTTGGGTAATTTTTGTTGTTGTAAACTTCAAACTACCCTTTAGTCAAAATATGGAGATGTTTCTTCTCACCCTCCACAACTTTACTAGACCTTTGAGTCTTTTTCTTCTCATACTTCTTGAAATCCTTTGAACTCATTGGCTTTAGAACAATATTCTTGTTTCGGTGAAAGAAACTATAGGTGCTTGCCTTACCAGCGTGACTCACATCTCGGTCATATTGCCAAGGATGACCAAGAAGAATGTGGGTAGCTTGCATAGGAATAACATCATAGAGTATAGAGTCAATATAGTCACCATAACTAAAAGATACAAGGCATTTTTGTGTTACCGGGATTGTGGTCCTGTCAATCCAACCCAGTTGTGGTGTAGTTTTTAGTTTGAGATGCTGAACAGTGGTGGTAGAAACTATCCTTTTCCATTCTAGGGGCTGTCAAGATATGTCGAACCAAGAGTAATGTATCTACACCATCAGAGTCAAGATCATCAACCTCATAAGTACCATAATCAACAGAATTATGGTCATCTTGTTGAATTTCTTCATCCTCTTTGTCCACTCCTATATGCATATTTCTTTTTGTTGGACAATCATGCCCAATGTGTCCAGTCTCCTCACACTTGAAACAAACATACTCTTTCTTAGGATTGTTGACATTGGTAGAAGGTCTTGTTCCATCAGGATGAGGGAAAGATTGTGCAAGGATAGTCGTTTTCTCTAGATTTGCACCAAAGTTCATCTTAGCTTCTGTTTCCCCAGTTTGAAAACTCATTCTCTTGCTAGTAGGATAGCTCAAATGTTGTTTTGCATCAAGGACTGCCTGGAAGGCTTGTTCCACTAAGCTAATAGGCTGCCTAAGCTTCTCCCTTTTGATATCAACCCTCAACCCAGCCTGAAATCGTGATGCGGCTTGTGTAGCATCTTCCACAACTTGACTCCTTATTTTATATTCATCAAATTTATTCATGTATTCAGTAACAGACATGCTGCCTTATCGTAAACTATACACTTGTTGGCGCATCTTCTCAATATAATTAAGCGGCAAGGTCTTTTCTTTGAGCTTGGCCTTCATCTCTTCCCAAGTGTGAATTTGGGGCTGTCCTAACCTTATTATTTCACTCTCCACTCCATACCACCAGATTTTTGCCAGCCCAATTAGCTTTATCTTGGCAAATCGAACCCTCCTTTCATCCGACATATCATACCAATTGAAATAGTCTTCAAGGGAGTTAAGCCAATCAAAAAAAAAAAAGTTAGATCTACTTTACCTTCAAAATCCGCCACTCCTACTTTCACCTTCCTAGTGATATCTCCAGCATGATCACATGGCTCGGCATGCTCTCCTCCAATTGCAAATAGTTGAGCAACAGGTTGGACAGGAACACCTTGTGGGGCTTGAATTAGACGTGCTTTCATTTGTGCCATAGAAGCTGCTAGTGTTTCGACAGTTTGTTGTAAACCAATAAGGCATTCACTTATATTCCCCAAAGCACCCTTGGTATGCTCATGGTCTTGTTGGAGTTCCCCCATAGCCTTACTTAATTCAGTGTTGGTCACCATCATAGACACAAATTTGAGTAAACTAATTACAAACTCAAATCTGTCCAAAACTTTTCCACAAATCAGAATTTTCTTTTTCGTTTCCCACAGATGGCGCCAATTGATGTAGAACAAATCTGATTTAGGTTTGAATTAGGGTTTAGGGTGTGATTTGGGGTTAATTATGCTGCTAAAACAGCAAAGAATAAAAGCCTAGGAATCTCACCTAGGGTTTGGGAGTCACACCTAAGAAGGCTTGAGTCACACAACCAAGGAGCAAGAAAAATTCTGATATTATTATTCTCTCTCTTTTAAAGAGAATACACAGCCTATTTATAGGCGATAGAATACAAACTCTCTATTAAAACTCTAATATCCTAATCCTATAAAATTAAAGCACACAATACTTTTCAACCTATGACTCTAAAACAATTAAAAGACTAAAACGTTAAAACAACTAAAAGACTAAAACTAAAATATTTTGTTGCTCCCCTTCTTCATCATCACATGGGAAGCTTATACAGAGTCCTATTCTCATAATTATATATTTTAATGCATTTACAGGAAGCAGAGGCGAAAGCTGCAGCTGCTGAAGAGAGAGAGCGATCTGTGAATGATCGCTTATCTCAAACCTTATCGCGAATTAATGTTCTCGAAGCTCAGGTTCTTCTTCTGTGGCTGATGTATGTTTTATTTGTGGAAACATTTCTAGATATCAGCTTAATCTTTGCTCTGGGTTGCTTCAGATTTCATGTCTTAGAGCAGAGCAAACACAGCTAAGCAGGTCCCTTGAGAAAGAGAGACAGAGAGCTGCTGAAAATAGACAGGAATACCTTGCAGCAAAGGAGGAAGCTGATACTCAAGAAGGTCGGGCAAACCAGCTTGAGGAAGAAATTAGGGAACTAAGACAGAAACATAAGCAAGAGTTACAAGATGCTCTTGTGCACCGGGAACTTCTACAGCAGGTCATGCTTTTGATTTTTTTTTTTTAAAGCTTTTCTTTGCATGTGTTTCTCTCTTTCTTGTATCTGTAGCTACAAGGAAAAATCTCTTCAATTGAATTGCCTTTCTTATTATTATTTTTATTTTTTTAACCTTTGATGATAATAAAGAAGACCATCTTGTATTCTTCACATAATTGCAGATAATAAAAGTTACATATATAGTTTAGTATTTTGAAACTTCTCCCAATTTATCTGCTGAAGTTATATGAGGTGTTCCTTGAGAGTTTATTATGCCTATATGAGCGTAGGATTCATTTTAACTGTTTGTACTTAGATTTGATCTTATGGTTCAGTTTACCGAAGGAAGCTTTTGATTTGTTACAGGAAGTAGAGAGGGAGAAAGCTGCTCGGTTAGACTTGGAAAGGACAGCACGTGTGCATTCTACAGCTGTATCTGAGGAAGCTCCACTAGCAAGGCATAATTCCAGTATGGAGAATGGTATGATGCTCCATATTATGATGTAGTTGATCTTTATGGTCTTCTTTACTTATTATGTGTCGGTGCAGGAAGCGTGTCTCGGAAACTTTCTACTGCTAGCAGCATAGAAAGCATGGAGGAAAGCTATTTTCTACAGGCATCTTTAGACTCTTCTGATGGTTTCTTTGAAAAGAGAAATATTGGAGAGGCAACATTAAGTCCACTCTACATGAAGAGCATGACACCTAGTGCTTTTGAATCTGCCCTTCGTCAAAAGGAGGGTGAACTTGCATCCTACATGTCTCGTTTGGTATGAATTATTCTTTGAGCTCTTGAATTAAAATACTGTCGCTACATGTTCAAACTGTCTGTTCAATACTGGATATTTCTTGATTCTGAGTTTTGGGTTATAACTTTTTGCTGTTTAAATAGCTTATATCACCTAGCTTTATATGTTGTTCATTTCAGACTTCGATGGAGTCTATTCGTGACTCTTTAGCCGAGGAATTAGTCAAAATGACCGCACAGGTGAGTGTTCCATCTTTTGCCTAGTTAAATGTGAGCGAGGTTTTATTCATCAATATTCTATTCTAGGTTTTCCTTGAATCATTTCCTTTAACCTTGTCGATATTTGCTGCAGTGTGAAAAGTTGAAGGCAGAGGCTGCCATTCTGCCTGGAATCCGGGCAGAGCTAGAAGCCTTGAGGCGGAGACACTCTGCTGCTCTGGAGCTAATGGGTGAGCGCGATGAGGAGGTACATGCCTTTTTTAGTTCGGATTCTTTCTTGTGCAGTAAATTAAATTTTGTATTGATGTTTGATGAAGCTTATGATGTTGACGTATGGTATCGCTGGATCATTTAGCAGAGAGACTAGATGACCTTTGCTTAATATTATGATGAAAATGAATGTTCATTAAGCAATAGTAATTTGAATATCATGTCTCATTGAGTTACTGTATTTTGGTCTCATTCTGGTTTCCCATTGTAAAACGAGAATATTGTACATGTTCTTACATTTGAGTGTTTGCATCTATCCAGCTGGAGGAACTCCGTGCTGATATTATGGACTTGAAGGAGATGTACAGAGAGCAAGTAAACCTGCTTGTGAATAAGGTATTCTCTTCTTTTGTTTTCAAAAGTTTACTTCATATATATTTATATAGATATTATACTTGTGTATTAATTATTTTGTCAATTCAACTTGCTATGCTAAATGCTGCCTGTCTGCTTGACAGATCCAAACAATGAGTTCTTCAGTGGGTAACACCTCGTAAGCAATTTTTTTCTTTTGTGTGTGGTAATTCCAAGACACGACATGCATGGTATACTCGTGGTAGATCTAGATAATGAAATGCTCATTCAAAAAATTTTGTTCTTATACTCACTAGTTCAAGGTTGTGCTTTATGCAAGCGATCTGTTCATGAGATTCAGGAGCATGCCCTTGTTAAACTCAAATGTATTCTACTTCGTTGTACAGAACAAATCTTCTTGTGACAAATCTGTTCCCTAGGCAACTTGAAAATTGATTCTATTGCCTATTTTTCTATATATATACTTTAGTTTTTTTTATTTTTTTATTAATTTTTTGAGGATATTATCTCTTTTTTTTCCATGAAATGACTGCGCCGATGTTAGAAATGCATGCTTTATGGATTATGGCTGGGAAAAAATTTATATGTGCTGCATCAAGAGAGAAAGGTAAGGAAAAAAAAATTTATGGTTAAATTTTCTAATCAATTTTTTATTTTATGGATTAGTCATTAGATCAACAAATTTTTAATTTATTTTATCAAGTAAAGCTTTAATTTCTTGAATAAAAGAAAAGCATACGTCAATCATTTATTAAGTTAATTGTTCAAATATTAAATTTCTCAAAAGAATATTAAACTAAGGTTTACTGTACATTCAGTCCTTTTGTAACATGTGGATCTAAATTATAGGAATTGTAAGTTATAAGTTGAGGCAAGAATAAGGATTGGAGAAAGGTATTATTTTACAAGAGAATAGCTCAAGACAATTAATCATCTTCTTATTTAGTATTTGTGGTTTGCAAACTAAAGACAGCCATAAACCAAAGGCTTGTGAGCAAGGCGATATGAGCAGCAAACGGTGGGATGTGGTCAACTTCTTTGTGGGTCATTTGCAGGTCAATTTTATCTCTGTATTTTTGGTGGTTGCCAGGTCTCATATTTATCATGGCCAGAATAAAAGGATTTAATTTAAAGGCCTTTGATACCCGTTCATCCTAACATACAATATGCCAGACTATTTTTCCTAATAAAGTAGGTTTTGTTCGTTAGGGTAAAAAAAAACAAGAAAGATAAAAAATTAAGTGAAGAAAAATAAAAAAATAGAAAATATATATTATTACTATTAACGCAATTGGCAAGAAAGATGAAAAGAAAAAATATATAATTTTCTTTTGGCGAAGTTGAAACAAATGAAATTATGTTATTCTGTTGGTATACCATTAATTCATTAAAATAGTAAAATATAATTTAAAAAATAAAAGATAATTTCGTTTATATACATACTTGGTTTATATTTCTCACACATCATTATAGTTTTTACCTTATAATTTTTTAATTTAAAATAATTTGTTTGTTAATAAGAAAAATAATAACAATTTTTCTTACCAAGTATGGTTAAAGATTATTATTTTTTCACATTTTCACTATCACTATTTATTTTTCTTTTAAAATATTTTATTCTACCAAACACGGTTCCAAGTCACATGCTTCCAAAAATTGTTAGGGCTCTTCTCTTAATATAAGTTTGATTTTCAAAGCAAATCTTTCGTCACCATAATTGCTTTTGCATCCAAATATATATCTCATTATTAATTTAAATCTTATAGTTATGAAAGATTTTATTGTTACGGTAATTAATCTCACTTTCACTATTATTTTTAATCTTGTAAGAACCAATGCTACCCTCATCCAAAGTAGCCCTAAACTAAGTTCTAATTTGAATGCAATTGTACTTTCAGTAGGAGGTGGATTGTATCGAGAATTTCTACAATAAAATCAAAATTCATAACTTTACTGTAGAAATCTGCGCATCGAATCATATTCACGTTGGGCACTTGGTGGTAAATGCCATTCTCACTGTGCTGCAACATTAGTGAGACCGATGAAATCTTTTTTATGCTTTTTTTTTTGTTTTTGTCCTCATTTGTTTTTTTTTATAATTTGAGATTTATAGAAATAATATTTTATTTCTTTTTATTTTATTTTATTTTTAAGCTTGTTAATTAACTATATTATAATAAATAATAATTTTATATATTTATATAATATTAACTAATATTTAAAATAATAGCTATATAAATAAAATAATGATAATTATAATAAATAACTATATTAATAATTCAATAAACATATAAATACAATAAAATTTATTTTAAGATGTGTAATTATATTATTATTTTTTAAATAAATTTTAGATATTTATTAAAAAACATTATTAGATATAAATAATTTGAGTAAAATTTAATTAATTATTAATTTTATAAATACCAAATAAATATTACAAATTACATAATATAAAAATTTTAATCTACTGTTCTTAATACTTTTTTTATCACTACATTTCACCTCATCTCTATTTAAACGCATATGGTATCGCAAATTTTAATTTCATCATTATAGTATTGAATCTCAGTTGTACAACAACTAATCTCACATCTACTACTATTTTCATTTGTGCCGAAATTAATGTGACCGCGCAGGGAAATAAACCCTGAACTGTTGGTTATATTTAATTGGCAGGGAGGGTTGTTTTGTGGTATTTTCTCATCTTTTCTAGATTCTATCCAAGCAAAGCAAAATAAAGCATGCCTTAACAAACACGAGAGAGAGAGGTAAGGGGGTAAGTAGTGATAGTAACAGATATGCCAAACCTTGATTGTTAAAAACCATGATAGCTTAGATATCATTGTCTTGCTCCATCTTGATCAAACATGTGTTTCCCAATTCTAATCTATCCATGTAAAGCCAAAGTCTACAATTCCATGTGATCAGAAATATCTTTGCTAGAGGTCGGTTTGTGCAGTGTGCTATAACTCTGTTACCACTAACCACATCAATCATTCTCATGTTCATCCCAGAGTTTTTCTTTCTTTTCCGCTAATGGCTGCATAAATCCCCTTGTTGCCTTCAAAAGATTCCATAATTATAGTATTAGGAGTTAGGACAGATTACATCTTTGATGACAAAAGGTAGAAAACTAAAGTTGCACCAAAGTTAATCAAGGGAAAAACAAAGTAAAGAAAAAGCCAAAATGGTTTTCAGCTCTCTGACTCTGACTCAAGATTTACCCAACAGCCTTTTAAATCTTCTCTTTTTTTCTTTTTGTTCTTCTTCTAAATCTTCTCTTGGACTATGGGTAATGCCGTAATGATATGAAGCTTTTATAATCTTGGTGAATATGGAAATTGCAATGTCAGAATCTTTTATATAAAACATCTGCCAGATCTTCCCTTTCTCCGTACGCACAGGTGTTCGTCTCCTAGCTTCCAACGACAATGCTCAATGCCTTCTTCTCGGTTCTCTCTTTCTTTAAAATCGTAAGCACCAAAGCGCGCGTTAGCATGGAGAAAGCTTCAGCTGAGGTTTTTCTTTTCTGAGATTTTTTTTCGGTTTCGAAATCCTGGCGTAGATTTCCTTGTAAGTGCCTATGTTAGCAGCAATCATCAGTCACATCACATACCTTCCCGGCGCATTTTAGCGACCAGTCTGTTTCCTTTCCTTTTTACTTCCACATTTCGCCATTTCTGATATCTCTCGTTTACCTCATATTCAAGCTCGTCTTTAATCAGTTCTGGAATCGCCATTGACGAGCATTTCAAAAGCTAATGCTTCCATTTTCTAATTTTGGGTATTTATTTCTTCCTACACGATGTGTCATTTCTGTATTACTTTTTGGAACTTCTTCTTCCTGAATCTGTTTCTTTCTTGTCAATGCTGGACCCGAAAATGGTGCTTTCTTTAAGTTTTGATCTTTCAAAAAAGCTTCCGTTTTAGCTAAATCCTCCTCTGTGTTTCTCTATCATTTTAGATTTTAATCTGTTTTGTTCTTTCTCTATTGCTTGATCCAAGCAAAGAGATATATTTTTTTACAGCTTTGTTTCTGTTGTTTCGGGCGAACTATTCAGTTTCTAACGATTTCTCTCTGTTTTAATTTCCTTTAAAAAAACACTGTACCAGATCTATAGTTGAATAATGCTATTGCACAGTTAAATAAAAAACTCAAATCGATTAATTTGATTAATTGATTTATGAAATGCTCTTTGTGTTGATTTGCAGTTAGCAGCAGAAAGCTTTGTAGCTCCGGGGACGGTAGTTACAGTAACATGGCAATGCGGGGACGACACGTCGATGCTTATTCTATGTACAAGCGTGGTGCCGGCGACTATATCAATGCCTATGACAAAGAGCAAGGTTCAGGTGTTCTTCATTTTTACTTCATTCTTATGGGTTTTAGTACATGGCTTATCTGCATGCATTTTGATCCAAATTTGGAATGGCTTGAAGTCCATTTTTTCCCCATAATTTAGGATGGCGAACATTTATATGTATAAGCATTTTTTGAATGAAAATTGTCTTTATGAGTCTCAATAGTACTAAGTACTAATAGTTTGCTCATTCTTTATGTAGGATTTGAAGTACGATTGCTGAATGGAGTGAGCAAAGATATTGGAAACCCATCTTGGAAGCATTCATTCCGGCATGTACTCGTGGCAACCTTAACTTCGTTGTTATTTGGTTACCATCTCGGGTATGTTCCTTCTGCAAATTTCTTTTTCTGGTATTTCTGGAAATGATGTATAATGCTTGCTATTTTTAATGCAGAGTAGTTAATGAAACGCTAGAAAGTATTTCACATGACCTTGGTTTTCATGGGAATACCATGGCTGAAGGTATTGGTGCAATGAATTTGTTGTTCTTGTTTTATTTGAAAAATTGCTCTAATATGTTGTCTTTTGTCGAAATCAAGGGCTGGTTGTAAGTACGTGTTTAGGGGGAGCCTTTGTTGGATCGCTGTTCAGTGGTCTAATTGCAGATTGGGTTGGGTGTCGCAGGGCATTCCAGCTATGTGCTTTACCTATGATAATTGGGTCTTCAATGAGGTAATTGCATTATTTAATCTACCTCAATTCCTAGCCTCTTTGTTTTGAATTTATCTCAAATAGGCTATGCATTATGCTTAAATTCTTTTAGGGGTAATGTCTTTGAGGGTTCGTTCAGAACATTTTCATTTTTGGATTTTAGTTCATACTAATTTCACAAGGAAAAAAAGTCAGTTTAACTGATAAACGTATCTTATTAATTTTGGTC
This sequence comes from Heritiera fomes, assembly GCA_032173925.1. Classification (NCBI taxonomy): domain Eukaryota; kingdom Viridiplantae; phylum Streptophyta; class Magnoliopsida; order Malvales; family Malvaceae; genus Heritiera; species Heritiera fomes. The sequence continues at coordinate 11,555,552 of JAPDPM010000015.1, read as the reverse complement.
ACAGGGTCCCTGAGCCATTTTGTCGAGAGATATTGAGTCCTTCCTAACTGTTTCTTCTAGTTTTCATAAAGCAAATTAATTTATAGAGAATAAGTTGGTCTCTTTGGCATCGTGCTTGCTGTCTTTTAAATTGATTATCTTAATAAAGTTCCTCATTTTTCTTAATTATATACCCGAATATTATTCTTGCAGTGCAATGGCAAAAAACCTTTGGTGCATGCTTCTAGGGAGATTATTTGTTGGGACTGGACTGGGTATTGGCCCATCTGTTGCAGCTTTTTATGTGACAGAGGTATCTAAAAGATGGCTAATAGACTGTTTTTCTGTGATATTGCAAGGTCTTCTTCTCTTCTTTCCCTTTTTTTCACATAGTAATTTGATCCATGCACAGGTTTCTCCAGCTTCTGTAAGAGGTACGTATGGAAGCTGCACTCAAATTGCAGCATGCCTAGGACTGTTGGGTGCTCTGTTTATTGGATCAGCTGCTAAGGAAACCGAGGGTTGGTAAGAAATGATGAGTGAATTACTACTAGCTTTGAAAATGATAATGAACGAAAGGTTGTTTTGATCTGCTGTTTATAGTTATTTGAAGCAAATTTTATGATGGCATGGCATCTCGATCGCTATCACAGGATGATGCGCTTGGTGTCACATTCTCTTTTTCAATAAAATGTCATCAGAACAACATATTTTAACAACTTGGGGTTTTGTTTTGCTGACACATAGATTGATAGCATATTTCATAACTTGATGATGTGTGCAGGTGGCGCATATGTTTCTGGGTATCTGCTGTTCCTGCTGCTATACTTGCACTGCTTATGGAGTTTTCTGCTGAGAGTCCCCATTGGCTTTTCAAGGTTATTTGCTCTTCCTTCATCTTCTGCAATAATAATTTTACATTCTTTTGTTACATGGTCAGCATCCTTTAAGGTTCATCTTGCCCTAATAAAATTTAGATCCAGTTAGAGAGATGCAATGTTATTAAAAATTATGAAAAACAAAAAGAAATTTCAAGTTATGTTCATGTTTTATATTGTCATATTCTCTGAAATACTGAATAGTTAGCTCTACATATATGCACTATCACTTAATACTAAGTTAGATTTCAATTGCAATTAGATGTAAGGATCTGAAAATAAATCCGTTGTGCAATTGTGCATCTTTTGAAAAAAAAAAATCAGTTTTCAGCGCTTGGATTTAGGTCTGAACTAGATATAAGTAACATCTTAGAAGCATCTATGATGCAAGCGCTCTAGGTGTTGAGTTAAGGCAATGGACTCATTATATCGTTTTAAACAAAATCTTTTGAGCCTGAAATTTTAATGTGATGTACCACAGGAAATATAACACACTAACAGGGAAAGCTAGGTTACTTTCTGAGTTGTGGATTATGCTGACTGCCACTATATCCTAACTATACAAGACCGTTTCTCCTTTATCTATTAAGAAAAACAAGAAAAAAAAAACGAATCTTTACTCTTTGTTTATCTTCAAGTAGCTTTATCTCAGTAGACTCTTACAAGTTTTTCAAAACTTGCCTCAGAGAGGAAGAGCTGCTGATGCAGAAGCTGAGTTTGAGAAACTTTTGGGAAGACCATATGTCAAAGGTGCAATGGCTGAATTGTCAAAGTCAGAGAGAGGGGATAAGGCTGATACAGTCAAGTTCTTAGAGCTACTCTATGGCCGTCATCGCAAAGGTGAACATGCTACTAATTTTCTGTAAGATTTTTATGCCATAGTACCTATACTTTTCTCTCAAATGATTGCTTCATTGCTTGCTAACTTCTCCATTTGCAGTTGTTGTCATTGGCTCTACCCTTTTTGCTTTACAACAGCTCTCTGGTATAAATGCTGTTTTCTGTTTTTCATCGACTGTCTTTAAAAGTGCTGGTGTACCCTCAGAGTCTGCAAACATATGTGTGGGAATTGCCAATTTGTTAGGTATAAAAGGCTACATTACCAAGTATCCAACTTGTGCTTTATGGTGGAGTGTTTCTTTAATTGTGCTGTTTATACGTCTTCAAGGATCATTTGTTGCATTGCTTTTGATGGATAAACTGGGAAGGAAGATACTTCTCATTGGAAGTTTTTCAGGCATGGTAAGGAGAAAAGATTTTGGTGGTTTAAGTTCAGCAACTGATTGTGGTGTTTATAATTTAGAATCTAATTGTTGAATCCTATAAAAGAAAGCATGAGAATTTTGTGGACTTGGTTGAAGCTTGAAAATTCTTATCCTTTTTGGCAGTTTAGAAGAGCGGTTAGTTATTTTTCTGCAACATTACTTTGTACTATAGATAGGTTAATGCAATTTGCAGTTGCCATTGACTGAGAGGATTCAGAAAAAATAGTGGCTGTGCTAGAGCATGAGATTCCTAGAGGATATTTGTATAGCTGATTTTGCTAATGTTGTGGTACTCATGTTCTGTCTGTTCTACGTAAACCTAACAATTTTTAGATTCTGCTAATGTTATGGTACATACTTTCTGACTGTTAGACTTGAACGTAACCATTTGTATTATGTTTAATACAATTTTGACACTTTATTCGATCTTTGCTTTCTGCTTTTGTTTTTCAGGCAGTGGCAATGGGTCTTCAGGCAACTTCTGCTAGTTCCTTAGTCACAAGCAGCACTGCAGTTTATATCTCTGTTGGAGGCATGCTGTTGTAAGTTGTTAATCCTTTTAAAATCAAAATGTTTCTTTTTGGAGTGGAGATCATCATCATCAGAGCCTTTATCCCAAGAGATTGGGGTAGGTTATATGAACCAATATCTGAATTCACGTTAGATCGTCCATATTTAAAATTTGGAGTGGAGATAAACTTATTAAATCCTTGAGGCTTAGTGTTGCTTCAGATATTTAAAATTTCCTAGACTTGATAGTGTGACAACGCAGGTTTGTCTTGACCTTTGCTATTGGTGCTGGATCAGTTCCTGGTCTTCTCCTATCTGAAATGTTTCCTGGTCAGATTAGAGCAAAGGCAATGTCAATTTGCATGGCTGTCTATTGGGTAACCAGTTTTAACTCTTGTTCCTCTTAACATCCTGTTTCTAGGCAGGGGATTTAATTTCTTTGCCTATTTTGCTACAACTAATCAGTTAAATTGCCTGAATAGATTGTTCTCAGTCAATTGTGGTGAGTTTCTTTTTATTGGTTGTTTAGTTTTTGTGAAAATTAATGCTGTTGGTTATTTAGTGAAAGCAGTATATTAAATCCAGAGGTACCTTTGAGTAGTTTCCTAATATTCCTACTAGGGAAGCCTTTATGACAGAGGTGTTGGGCTTTTACTCCATGTTTATTCTTAAATGTGCGAACAAGCGCACACAATCATTATAAATAAATTTGGTATCGAGTGGATGGTGAACAGGCACTTAAACCTTAGGCAATCTTTATCTTTGGTTTCTCCTGCTTTCATTTTCTTGAACTTTGTGAACCTCCAGTGACAGTCTTTGGTCTTTCTAACAGGTGGTAAATTTCTTTGTTGGTCTGTTGTTTTTGCGGTTACTGGAGCAGATTGGACCATTATTGCTGAATACAATTTTTGCCACATTTTGTGTGCTGGCTGTAATTTTTGTGAAGAAAAATGTGTTGGAAACTAGAGGGAAATCACTTCAAGAGATTGAAATTGCACTCCTTCCACCACAATAGAGGTATATCAGTTTCGTCTCATTTCCTGAACTCTGTGAAGATTGTATATTAAGGCAAATATTTATCTAACTGAACTTTATTTCAAACTAAGTTGTAGTTTGGGACCCAAAACCCCTGTAGTTACAGTCAGTGAGGTTGCCTAGTTGCTTGCTTTAATATTATTGGGGAAGAAACTTGGAAATGTAAAAATTTCTTAAACCATTATTGTTTTGCAGGGAGCGGCTGAAAATTTAAGCAGTCCAGTGCACCCATATCTCTTGAATCTATTTCTGCATGGAATTCCAAAACAAATCCGAAGATACAAACTTTTGTAAATGATGTCATGGATGGAGTCAAGGAAGGAACACATTCATCAGGTGCTCACTCTGCAAGGCCCATGTATATTCTAAGAGCATTGCTTTTTGTTTGGTTTTTTCTTGAATACTGGGTAATCCTATTTCCTGCTGGAAATATTAATATAGCATAGACATATAATACGACACAGGTTTGCTCTTCAAATATTATGTGGAGCCTGAGCCTCACTTTTGAGTTGAGTACTCAGATGTTTTGTTGCTATTAAATTGCCTAGCTCGTGGGACTGAGTTTTGAGAAATAAACTTGAACTTGAATCCAATAACTGCCTAATTTCCTGACAACTTCCTCCAAAATTCGAACTTCATTTTTCAGTTGGGCCATCAAAATCATAAGGTGGGTTATTAGGGAGTATAAGATAGAGGTTTGATCTTTCAATGAAAACATTTTTTGGTAAGGGTTTCTGATTGCTTAGTCCCTGGAAATGTATTAGTATTACCCATAAAGCATTGCAGAGATGTAGGATGTGCAGCAAGTATATGAAGCATATAACAAATCTCTTTTAGTAGAAGGGATGAAATGTGAAAGAATGCAAAACTTTTTTAGCTTTTCTCTGTTTATTTGGATCCTTCGACGGCCACTGAATGAACATCTGCACCCTGGACGATGGATTGCTGATCAACACCAGCTTGAAGCAAGATTGTACATCCATATCCATAGGTGAAGCCTCAAACATGGCACAGTGCCACTGCCAAGCCTGCAGAAGAAGTACATCAATCAGTATATAAGTTCAGAAAATAGAACAAAGATCATAATTGTTGTTTATTCTATCTGCATTTCACGCTCGATAACGTTCAATCTTAATTCGTACAAAATGAAACTATTACTCTTGAAGAGAGCATCACCCATGAAATTGAATCTTTAATTGAGTATTCAATTCTTTTATACTCATTTTATTTGAATGTTTTTTCATTTGGTGTTTACAAATATATAAATTTTAATTTTAATGCGTTTTATGTGGACATTTTATATTTAATTTAAAAAAAATTAATGCATCATATTTTCTATAAATACCAAAAACTAAAAGGTAAAAAACAATATGAAAATTATTTTGAAATGTTAATAAAATAAAAATGGCTTAATAGCCAAATAAGCCTTCAACCTTTAGCCCAAAATGGAATTCAGCCCTCAACGTTTTATTGCATGAAATTCAGTCCATAAACTTTTATTTCAATGGAAATAAACTCTCAACCTTTTACGATTATGCAATTAAGTCAAAATCTGTTAAATGACACTAACTGCCGTTAGTTTTGCATACGTGGCAGCTGACGTGGATAGCTTAGTTAGCTGTCACGTGGCATGCCACGTATGCAAAACTAACGGCAGTTAGTTCATTTAATAGATTTGGTCTATTTCCACTGAAATAAAAGTTTATGGACTGAATTTTATGCAATAAAACGTTGAGGGCTGAATTCCATTTTGGACTAAAGGTTGAGGGCTTATTTGGCTATTAAGCCAATAAAAATCACCATATTTGTGCTAAGCCACTAACACGTGCTAGGTTATAATTTGTTTCCATGAGTGCCACTCCTTTCCGAGTTCCATGGCAAGTTCTCTGTCAACAAGCTTAGCGGAGCTTAACCCCCGCCCCTCAACAGTCTAACACCCTTTTATAATCTAAACCTTTTATCCGAATCGCAAGCACTGATATTGATTATCAGTCGCTGAGTGTAAGCTAATAAGGTATTCTCTTTGGTATTTGTTTGTTCTTATTCTTACTATTCTATGCTTTCTTTGTCCCGTTTGGATGACCCAGAAAAAATGAGAAATGGAAAAGAAAATTGAAAATAATTGAGAATTTTAGTTGATAAAGTTGTAACAAAAAAAAACCCAAGTGTTGGATTCTAACTAAGAGAGCAAAACTTCTTTTTACTGTTAGAAATGGAAAGTTATTAGCGTCGGTTGAAAGATGTTTGTTGATACTAAATCCACACTTCCTTGAGTAAATATATAATCTTTTTCACTTTGCAGCTTTGGGTTAAACTTACTCATTCAATTAAAAGAAAAGGATTGAAAAAAAGTGTGTCAATGTAGTATGTTTTGTGCTTCTTCTTTTCCTCAAGCGAAGTGTTTGATAAAATGCTCCATTGGTGAAAAAGAAAGGCCTAGCAAATTCTAATGCTGGTGGTGTTTTAATCTTGTGGATGTTTTTGGTAGTTTCTTTGAGACTGCGGTAATTTATATTTGACTATGGAAAACAAAGATGATGAGGTGAAGAAGGCACAAGTTGTGGAAGCCAGAGCAAGAAATATCAGCCACAATGTGCGATGTACAGAGTGTGGGAGTCAGTCCATTGAAGATTCTCAAGCGGATATTGCAATTCTCCTCAGAAAGGTGTAATGTTTTGTTCTCTTCCAAATGGTCATGTTAAAAGCCAAGTTATTTCTTTTAGTATAGACAAATTCAGTGCATGTTAGCAATTTTTTTTGTTATAATCTCATTAAATATAAATTCTTAGAATTTATCTGAATTTTTTCAAACCTCTAATTAATATTACTATACACTTGGACTTTTCTGTGATTGGTGGGATTGGTTGATCAAGTTTCATAAGCATGGTGAAAAAGTTGCTTGAATTAAACCCGTAGTTTGTGTTGTTAATGACTTGTTTTTTGGGTCTTGTTGTCTTGTCATATTTTGTTAACGTGCAATCCATAGATCTCCTGTTGCATTCTTTCTTGTTGTGTATTAATGAACTTGTGCATGTTCTAATATTTTTAAGACTCCAACTTTCTGCATTCCTTGAAACTCTAATGCTGCTGCATCTACCCTCTCTTTACTCTGAATAATTAAAACTATGAACTATGTTTTGGGTTGCAAAATCAACCATTTGCTAACTTTTGCTTCTGAAGATATCCTAGTCTGTTCCTTTAGTTCTTAGTGTTTCTATGCTGTTGTTCTCTTGCTGCATCATTTTTGTACGTCTATAGTTCTATGGTTATATCCTATATCAACTTTGCAAATGAGAAATTTCCGATGTTTTTTTATTACTGCAGTTAATTCGTGATGAGATTCAGGCTGGAAAGAGTGACAAAGAGATATTTAAAAAGCTTGAAGAAGATTATGGAGAGACAGTACTTTATGCCCCTAAGTTTGATCTGCAGACTGCAGCCTTGTGGCTATCACCGGTCAGTTTAAGATCTTACGACTGTCTGATGTTAATTGTAATCATTTCCAGCATTTCATATTTAAACTAAAATGTAATTTTTTTTTGGGGACAGCTTCTTGTTGCGAGTGCTGCTGCAGGGGTGTGGGCTTACAAAAAGCACAGGCAAAAGACAAATGTGCACATTATGGCTTTGAACCTTGTTAGAGGTGTTCCATTGACACCGAAGGAGAAGGAAACTATGCTGGACCTCCTCACACCTCCTCCTCCACAAGGATTCACTTCCTCCTTGTGGAGTAGGTGGCGAGGACAATGATGCATTTCCATTTTCTATCTCATTTTTTCTAGACCTTGGAGTGTCTTTTGATGTTGACGAGTTTCATAGTTGATTGGTGTGAAATTCAGTGCTTTAGTCAACAATCAAGATCACATTTGCGCAGTGAAGGTAAGCTCAAAGGAAGATCGTCAATTCAATTTCACCATCTTGTATTCCCCAAAGTTTATACCCCCATGCAAAGTTTTATCAGACCCTCTTCATAACTGCTAAGTGCTGATCACAGTTATATCTTTAATATTGGTCGGTCCATATTGTTATTATACTGGTAGAAGATTAACCTTTTGCAATGTTCAAGATCTGCCCATACTGTTGCTTAGAAGGGTATATTTAGAATTTTTCAGGAGAATTTGTTCAAAACGCAATTAGTTATCATTATTCTTTACCCTTTGAGTTTTGAATAATTAATTTGTGAAATCACGTCGGCTAAGGTTTGAAAAGGGCAAATTATTTTTTGTATTGGGAGGAATAAGAGATAAAAAATTCAAATTTTAGACGATTATTTTTAAAGAGTAACAATTGTAATATCAAGATTTGTTCGGTCAAGCTTTGATTAACAAATCATTCTTTTACTACATTTTAATTTAGACACACATATTGAATGCCGAGTTAATTCAATAATAAATGCATGTACGATAATGCATGTGACTATTTGGTGCATAGGGGAAATGCATGGATAATGTAGCCTTGCTTTGATATCCTGCTTTTAAACTGTTTTAGAAGAAGGTTGGCAGAAATCTCACTCAGCCTAATCAAGGAAATTACAGTTTTAATCAAACCTTTCAAAATAATTAAAGTTTAGCTTATAGTCATGAACAATTTACCATCCTTTGTTTGTTATGTTTTGTTAGAGAAAAAAAAAGATAAGAAATTTTAATTTAATTATTAAAATTTATAATAAAATATACTATTTTATATCGCAACTATCATATTAATTTTATTTTTCTTTTTACTTAACAAAACGGTTTGATTTATTCTCCTTAATTGCGCCCCGCATGTTCACCTATACAATCATCTCAAATTAAATTGTGTAACACTATGTGTGAATTTATTTCATTTATTTTAAAAAATATTATATAAAAACTTGGTTTTCAATGAAAAAAAATGCCAAAAAATTATTAAAATGAATTTTGGTTGCCTCTAATTCCATGATTATTAAGACCACCACGTCATCATTTATTGTAAGAATGACCAGCTCGTCTTCATTCTCTACCACGACAACTACCAAGCTTTTGGCTTGTGTTCACCACTTTGTTCACATTTTATGGAAACTTGGCATTGGAGAGCTCGCTTAATTGGCTTCTCATTCATGTGTGGCTCATGGGGCTTGCAAGGACAAATCATGTGCTCTTCAATCGTCACAACGATATGCTCAAATCTAGAAGCCAGTGACTGTAAAATCTTGTTTACTTTGGCCTGCTCTTTGTACTCGTCTTCATATGTTTTCTTTTGATTCGCCAAATTAAGAACATGACTAATGTAAGTAGCAATAGTCTCATAAGGCTCCATTTGTAAAAGCTTACATTGACGCCTCAAAGTTTGGAGTTTTACCTTCTTAACTTTATTCGTACCTTTGTAAAATGTCATCAAGGTACCCCAAACTTGTTTTGATGTGGTTGCTCTTGCTATTTCCTTAAAAACGTTTATCATTTACCTATTGATGATTAAAATTCAACGCTTTCTTATCATTCTTCTTATTCTCGAGGTGGAAGTTCTTTCGTACATCGATTGCATTAACTTCAAGATCAACAACCTTGTTTTTCATAACACCTAGCAACTTGTGGTAATCGAAAAGTATCATCATCTGAATATTTCATCGACTGTAATTTTTCCTGTCCTAGATAGAATTGAAATTTGAGTCAAGATGTCCATGAATTTTGCTTTGATATCACTAACAAAAGAATGAAATGAGAACAAAAATAAGTAACTAAGAAAAAACTTCTATTAACGGATGGTGATTGAATGAAAAAACCATACAAAATAGATAAAACTCAAACATCCGTATTTTTATTATCTATTCAATTAAATATTTTTATTTTTTCTTGTTAGCAATTCTTAATTGTTTTTAATTAATAATATTCATTTTGCATTATTTTCTAACTTACTCTATCCCATTTTATTTCAAGTAGTTCGTTTAATTGTAAAAATATTTTAATTTTTTGCTTTATTTATAAATAAATATAAAACTTTCAATGTATGATTATTGGATCGCGGCAAAGTGCAAGATTATCTAGCACGTATGATTTGAGACAAAAAAATAATAAACTGTTTCAACCCGTTATAAGGGTTAATGATTCACGTAAATCTTTAAATTATTTGTCAACATTGGTTAGAGTTAGAGATATAAATAAAATTAAATTATTTGTGAATTATTTGAATTCGATATTATAATTATTTAAATTTAAATTATTTATTTTCGAATTAAATTTAAAGTATTTGACAAACCGAATTAAATTTAAAATATTCGGTTTGAACTATTCACTAAACTATTCAAATTTTTTATTATATTTTTAATATTTAATTATTAATTTATTATTTTAATTACATAATAATATGTGATTGAAAAATATAAATCTAACTTATCAAATTAAATCCAAGCAACTCAAATTTTTATAAAATCAAATTCAAACTTCAAAAATTAAGCACCGTAGATGTGTTTTCAGGTTTCGAACGTCACACGAAATAAAAAATGTTGATTACTGTTATCAGCATTGGCTGAGAGCTCGGTCTGATGCCGCCAAACCAACCATATTTGTCAGCATTGGTTATGCTTTGGCACCATTTTCATAAGTCAAGACCATCGCTGTCTAAAGCCTCGAAAACCAAAACCACCCACTGATCTTTGAATCATTTACTATTAGTATTCGAAACTTTCTGCATTTCAAACCGTAACCGAAAAATCAGCTCATTAAAACAAAGAAGAAGGAAAAAGCAAACCAGGATTTGCCACCCAAATTTATTAAAAGAACGAAAAGTTGGTCAATGAGGGGAAGAATCATCTCCTCGTCATTTAAGGCTCTCAACTACGACTCCCTACTTCGCCCCTCTTCTGTTAACAGCCATCGCTTTCTTAGCAATCGCTATTATTATCTCTATCCTTTCGTTAGACCTCCTTTCACATACGCTTCTTTCTCTTTCTCTTCCTCTCACTCCTGTAAGTGCCGTTCTCTCTCTGTCTCTCTTTGTTTGGTTGCTGGGAAAATCTAAAAGAAAGTCCTGGGAATTGTTGATTTCTGTATCCCAGTGTCTGTCTGTCTGGTGTTCGAGGAAATGGGTGATTAAGCTTTTCATCTTTATCATTTAATGGTTTCAAAGGAATTTGCGCTAGTTAAAAGCTTTTTGTCTCTTCCAGATATGTTTCTAAATACCCTTTAAATTGTTTTTTTTTTTTTTTATCTTTTGGCTGCGGGATCGCAATCAGGTACATTCATGGATGTGGTTAAAGCTGCTTGGATGTCATCTGCTGCCGATAGTATAGCAATTCGAGCTGATCAAAAGAGCTATACTTACACGCAACTCCTTTCCTCTGCGCTCAACATATCTAGGCTGTTATCCAGCATCAATATCAAAACTGTATGCTTTGGGCGCATTTCAGTTAAACAAACCTGGCTATTGAATTTTAGGTTATTTATCCATACTTATTCTTTTGGTGATTTCAGAAGGATGGAGGCATTAATGGGCATGGAGATCTTGGTGGAGCTCGAATTGGTATTGTTGCTAAACCTTGTGCTGAGTTTGTGGCCGGAATGCTGGGTACTTGGTTTAATGGAGGTGTTGCTGTTCCGCTAGCACTCAGCTATCCTGAGGCTGAGCTCTTGCATGTTATGAATGATTCTGTATGCCATGGAATTACCTCCATTTTCCTTTTCTTTAAGTTGCTTATTGAGTTTTGTTTTGTTAATTTCTAATCTCTTTCTTGTTATTATATTTGTCACTATATGGTTAAATTTATTTTGAGAATAATCTAGTCCTTTAGAGTAAGGAACTTATGTTACTGTGCATGAGCTATGAATTCAGACCATGTATTTTGTTCAAATTTGCATTTAATCTTTAACCATGTTAGGGTTTTGTAAGCTTGTAAAAGGGTATTCCACGACTTGATATTAGAATAATATGTAATAAGTTAAATTATACAACTAGAAATATTTTGTTTTTTCTGGTAGACGACCTCAATTATACTTATAATAGACATAAAGTATTAGAAATGTTATGTATTAAATGGCATATGCCTTAAAAAATCCTATGAATTCTGGGAGTTGTTTGCTTTCATGCCTCCCTGCCTTGTCTCATGTGGAATTGTTTCTTTTTATTTTTCAGCGTCCAATTTTAGTCTAATTATTTTTAGTTACTGTGTTAGGATATATCTGTTGTATTGAGTACTGAAGACTACCGGGAAACCATGCAAAGTGTTGCTGCTAAAACTGCTGCACAGTTTTCTCTAATTCCTCCGGTTTCCAACATTTTCTCAGCCCCAAATTTGACTGATGAATCACAAATTGGGGAGATACAATCAGATGGAAGTTTAATAGGTAATATTTAGAACTCTGGTGGGATTGGTGGTTAACCTTTCTGAGAATTTATAAAACTATATCTATTGTTTTTTTGGACAATCCTTTCTTCTCATATTCCTGTTTTTCATTTTCAATGTGTAGGTGAAAACCCAGCATTGATTGTCTACACTAGTGGTACAACAGGTAAACCTAAAGGAGTAGTTCATACCCACAAAAGCATCACTGCACAGGTAATTTTTTTTTTTTGAATGTTTGTGCATATAGCTAATGATTTTTGAACTAACCTTAACATGCAGGTTTTTCTTTTTAATATTATTACTGCTCTAATTTGAACTAAAATCGCAATTGTAATATGCCATATGATATTGATATACAAGCCTGTTTAATGAGCTCTATAAGTTCATGACTTCAATATTTATCCATATGATGTAATTAAAATAAAATAGAAACGTTTCCCAACTGTTCTTCAAATCAATTATTGGAACATAGATTCTGTACTATCGTGCATGGAAGATGTTGTTTCAATAATGCCTGAAAATAATATTGCATTTTTTGAAACTGATAGCATAATGCAATAAGCAGTAGTAGATTATTCAACAGCGACCTTCTTGACTTTCTGCATTTCCATCATTCTCTTTTCATTTTAATGCTTGCAATAGATTTAACTTAGACAAATTTTTCTTTATTTCAGGTACAAATGCTGGCTGAAGCTTGGGAGTATGCATCTACGGATCAGTTTCTGCATTGTCTACCTCTACATCATGTTCATCAATTAACATTTGCATAATTTGAAATACCATGAACAGATAAATATTGGTCAAGCATGCTTCCTTGCTGATGCTGTTTTTCCTTCTTTAGTGCTTATGCTAATTACCTTATTTTGAGAAATAGTGATCCTTAACTCATACCATATATGTTCACGGGCTGTTCAATGCTTTACTTGCCCCTCTGTATGCAGGCTCAACAGTAAGCAATATAATTTGTTTCCCAGTTTCGGATTTGTGGATTTTTCTTTTTCTTTTATTCTTCTTTAAGTTATAACTTTCTTGTCCAACTACTTATTTATGAAAAAAAAATGCTATAGGACAGCTGTTAATCAGTTGGATTATAGTAGTTATATTGTATTATTTCTGACAGGTTATTGAACAAGTATAATTGTTGTAATACATCTGGTATTCTTGTTGAAGGTTGAATTTATGCCAAAGTTTAGCGTGAGAGGTGTCTGGCAAAGATGGCGTGAATCATACCTGATAAATGGGACTAAGGCTGATGATGCTATTAGTGTTTTTACGGGAGTAAGTGTAGTTTGAACCTTAATCATTGCAGCATTTGTTCTAGTGCAGTTTAATCTTGCTGGAGTAGAATCATAAAAGTCCGAGGTGTTTACTCCTGATTTTGAGTTTAGAGTACATATAGGGAAAAAGTATAAAAGCACCTCAAAAATACATTGTTATTTGGTTACAATCCTCCAAATATGAGGAAAAACTTTTAAACCTCAACAGATTTGTGCTGAATGAGGTATGTTCTCAACATCCATACACAAGTCTGAGTGCGAAGATGCTGCTCCTTTTAAAATTCTTCAGTTTCTTAATTCAGAAACTTTCTTTTGCAGAATTGTGTTTTTAGCATGCAAATTTCAGGGATAGCAGCTGTTTCTTTTCCTTGCATGAACTTGTGCCTGTGACCAGCATTCTACAATATCATGCTTATTATGAAATAGTCTGTATAGAATTCTGATAATTTATGTCGTCTTTGTAATGCACAGGTTCCAACCATGTACACTAGATTGATACAAGGTTATCAAGCAATGGATACAGAGCTACAAGCTGTATCTGCCTCCTCCGCAAGACAATTGCGTCTTATGGTAAGTTGCCAGGAACATTCTTCCCATAACATATTCATTGTAAATTTGGGTAGAATTACAAGGTTTCCTTTGTGCCCATTGCAGTCGAATTAATTCTTTACAATGTCTAAACTTTGTGATATTTTGACTTGAATTTTAAAAAAAAGGTACAATTTTTTTTTTCAGATGTGTGGCTCTTCTGCACTTCCTCAACCTGTCATGCAAGAATGGGAAACCATAACAGGACACTGCCTTTTAGAACGGTATGGGATGACAGAGGTAAGTGAAACTCAAATTCAAGACCAGTTTTCATATATTTGTTTGCTTCATGCAACAATTCATTCTTGTTGCCTGTCAGAAATATTCTTATGGTTATGCTGTTTGACTGGACTGCATATATTCAGTTTATCATGGCGATATCAAATCCCTTAAGGGGTGCAAGAAAGGCAGGCACAGTTGGCAAACCTTTTCCTGGTGTGCAGGTTAGCAGGGATTCATTGGTTATGATATTTGATTTTTATAGTCAATTGCTGTTTTAAAAAGGGATACACAGGGCTTTTAAATGTATGATTTGATAGTAGTTGCTTCTTACTGTTGAACTCTTGGATGTAGCAAAAAAGAAAAAAAAAGAAAAGTAAATTTCAACTTCATAATAAATAAACAGCTGCAAATTGAAGCATTCATAATAAATTGTTAGTAAATGGGGAAATCTTGGGCAATATCATTTTGCTTGTTTCATGTAGAATGAATATCTAAGGGTGTCTTCAACTGTGGAAAATTGATTTTCTCCAAGCATGTTTTTAGAAAAATGGACATTGAGGAGAAAACTTGTTTGATGGACAGCTTTGCACCTCCTAGAAACCTTTTTTTTGCAATTTGTGCCTGCGATCTTTTTTTTTTCCTCCAAATTATATCCTTTCTTTTCTATGCTACTAGAAAAAACATGGTTTCTTTCATAACCTTTTAGACAATTGTTTTTTGATTCATTTACCTCTAATAGGTCAGGATCGCTGAAGATAAAAGTGGCGGTGTTACAATGGGTGAGGGTGAGCTTTGTGTTAAAAGTCCTTCATTGTTTAAGGAATACTGGAAACTTCCTCAGGTATTTCCTTTTGTCATCTGAAATTTTCTTGTAATCAAATGGAATAATCTCCCCTGCTCAAATTTTTCTTTTCTTTTTTATCCAATATAGTCATTGCTTTAGGGCTATGTAGAAACATTCCATTATTCCAATATTAAAGTCTTTTCTGGATTTCCCAGTTTCATTGGAATTTAGTTCTCATCTTACAACTATAATTGAGGAATGTACGTTGTAGCCACCTAGTGTTGGTGGCTGGTACTGCTTTGTTAAGGACTAAGAAATGTTTGAAATTGTTGGGCTAGGCAGACATGCCCTTGAGATGTGTCACGCAAATTGGAAGATGCCTTAACTAGATGGCAATTTCATTTAATTTCATTTTCTTCTTGAATTTAGGTAACTAAGGAATCATTTACTGATGATGGGTTCTTCAAGACTGGGGATGCTGGTAAAGTGGATGAAGATGGATACTATGTCATTTTGGGACGTAAGGACATCTAGTTTCATTTGTTGATTTTTCATTTGTTTGTAATCAATTATTCCAACATTGCTTAGTAATCTAATCTTCATCCTTTTCCCTTATAAACAATTGTTGATAATTTACATGCATTTTAACACTTTCATCATACACTATTTAATATGCTCATCAATTGGTTCTGCTCATTTTTACTGTCAATACATGCTGCCTTACAACCTGTTGGATATGGAATATGTTCATTCACTTACACTGTTCCTTGGTTGAACTGCAATAGTTTAGCTCTAAATTTTGTGTTCACATGATCTCCTATAGAGGTTAGGATGATGATGATATGATGGACTCCATGTGGAGTCTAAACTGAACCTTAGCTATAGGAACTTAAAAATATCATTTCTTATGGCTTCAGCTAAAAGCCATCTCTCTTGCTCTTTGAATTGCTAAAATCTGAGTCCGTTATTTAGATTTTAGAATTATCTACTGGCTAACTTTCCAGAAGTCCAATTTGACCAATATGTCATGAAATTTATAGCAACTGTACTAACATATTCTGTAGTACCAGTTCTGCCTTTACCTACACTAGTTAATTCTATCTTTTGAGGATATATTTGTATCAAAATTTTAAAACTCAGGCTCAGCATCGTTGTATAGTCCCTCTTCCCTCTTTTGCTTGCCAGTTTCTTTCTGAAGAATGCTCCAGTCATTACATTTTACAGAACAGAGGAATTTCACACTTTATCTAGGATGCATAACATGCCTATCCTATGTTTTCCAAAGAAAACATCGGGCAAGGGATCACATCTTTTGGGTGTTTGTTAGAGAGTGAGAGATTAGAAAATACTGCAAGTGTTTTCTTCCTGTCTTTGGTGAATTATGATGGCGTAGAGAAGTAAGATGAGCAAGGGACAAATGGGTATGGTTTTTTCTTCTTGCTATGCACTCCCTGACTTGATCTTCTATTCTGCTATTCCTTTTTCTATACTCCTTGATTCTACTCTACTCTCTGCATTTCATTTCCTTACCGTCACTATATGAAAGTGAGTTTGTCCTAGTATTTCATGCATGACCCAAAAACGTGTAAACATCTATATTGCTATTTATTTCTTGTTCATGGTTTTAAATTCTTTTATGTGTAATTTGGTCAGGTACAAGTGCTGATATTATGAAGGTTGGTGGATACAAATTGTCTGCCTTGGAAATTGAATCAGTTCTTTTACAGGTAACCACTTGTCTTCTCTATATTCCAATTCCATGGGTCATGGAACCCCTTTCTTTGTTGTCCTTGTTCTCTGATTTCTTTTTGAGAAAAACAGAGGAAAAAAAAGACCCCCCTCAGGGGGATGATTAAACAGTTATCGATAGACAAAACGTTTCGCTTTTGGTGCAGCACCCTGATATAGCAGAATGCTGTGTATTGGGCTTACCAGACAAGGATTATGGAGAAGCTGTGTCAGCAATAGTGGTGCTGGAGTCAGAAACGAAAAGGAAACAAAAAGAGTTAAACTCTGCTTTGAGTTTGGAAGAGCTTTGCAACTGGGCTAAAGACAAACTTTCTCCATACAAGGTACTGCAGCATTACTATCTTTTACTAATTCCCTTTGTCTTGCCTATACTGAATTTGATTCCTGGACCTTTTAGTTGAATGCCATCTTAAGTTCTGCAGATCTCATTATTAACTGGAAGCCTGTTTAATACTATGTACTAAACAATGAGGCAATGTTATGCATGTAGTTGGACCTTTAGAAATGGCTTAGTGAAGTTTTGAATCAATAATAAGGCTTTTTCAGGTCTCAACTCAACCTAAAAGGTTATAAATACCAAAAGTATTAGCTGAAGTTAAAGCTTTTATCTTCCACCAGATCAAGATTTTATGAAGTTAGGAGGATAGAGAGGTCGATTTGCACTCTCTTGTGAAACTTTAATCCACCAGAATTTCTGGTTTAATAATCCGGACATCCTTTTTAGTTATTCAATATTAATATGTCAGAGGAGGTGAATCAAATTCTTGAAATTGTAAACTGCTTTCACTGCCTCAGCAAGCTAAGCATGCCGGCATCTCTCTCTCTCTCTCTCTCTCTCTCTCTCTCTCTCTCTCTCCCTCATAACCAAAAAGAAAGCCATTTTCATATTTGCTCTTTTGGCAGCTAAGTTGAGTGTGATTATAATGAGAAATCCATCCATTTGATGTTTTCAATTAACTCATTGCGTATTCTGAATTATGCTTGCGCAATGACTACAATAACTAGCATGTCTCTGGTTTCCAGCTGCCAACGAGATTAATGTTGTGGGATTCTCTTCCCCGTAATGCCATGGGGAAGGTGAGCTTCTTCTTGACTTTTTGTCGCAAGTATCATTTAATGTTATTCTGCTGGTTAACTTGCTAAGCAAAAAATTTCAAAGGTTTTTCGATTGACTTGCTTTTTTGCTAAATTTCCAGGTGAACAAGAAAGAGCTGAAGAGACAGTTGGCTAATGAAAAGTAAGCAAACTATGTTCTGAATTAGATTTCAGATCTTAGAATACAATAATTAGATCGGAGATCCAAGTTGAAACTAGAGCTCAGAAGCTTAGTATGGTTCCCTTCCTTGTGCCATGCTGTGAAATGAAAAATAAGGGAAAGGCCCTAGGACTTTGAAGTCCTAGGTTCGGGTTTCACGGAATGTAAGTTCGAGTTAGTTTATTTGTTATTTGTTTAGTTTGTTATTATTATTTGCATTTACCAATTTATCGAGTTATTAGTTCATGAAACATGTTGATTTTGATTTTAACTTCAAATAAGAATACACTATTCAAAAAAAGAAACAAATAAGAGAGAAATTGCAATTTTACCTCCCATTTTATGCTGCCAATCAACTGCTTATCTTCTGATCTCATGATCCCAATTAATAATTGATTGTACCCAAACTACATATATTTCTTGATGAAGAAACTCATTTTTCTTTATTTAGCATCTTTTTGAAGGGTAAAGCTTGGTTTTGCAATGCTTGGATTGGCATCAAATTGATTAAATTGAGATCTGGAAATTGATGAGGCATATTCCATACTGTGCAATTTTACAGTTTTCAGCTTTGGTTTATTTTTCCCTCTCAATTTTTAGCGTTGTATATATCACAAGAAAAATCCGACACTCACCTACCGTTGAAATTCCAGATGCCTACTCACCTACAAACTTTCCTTCTCAGTTTAGATAATCTATTTTTAGGATAAGTTTTACTGAAATCCTTAAAGTTTAAACTTAAGGGTTGCGGTTTAATTGATAACGCAAACTGAGTTTGTGAAAAGAGATCTCGGATTTAATTTTTATTAAATACATTTTTGGAGAGGGGGTGAAGAATCTTAACTGTGACTAAATTTCGAACATGATTAATTTCAGACTATTAAAACAGATGAAAATATTTGTAGTTTACACAAAAAAAAAGAAATCCTTAAGGTTTAATTATAATTCAATTTTAGTCCATTAATTTAAAAAATAAACATTTTGGTCTAAAATCACAAATGATTTTAACATATGTTAGTTAATTACTAAACTTGAATTAATAATATCACATTCTCAAATATCAATAATAAAATTTATTATTATTTATTATTTTAAGTAATTTTTTAAAAATTACTCTATGTAAGATTTTTATTTTTATATTTTATTTTTAATACCAAAAAGTGTTGAAGGTGCTAATTCTTTTCCACAATGAACTCTCAAACTCAAACCTTAAATGCAAACCATAATTTAACTTTTTTAAGATATTTTAATCATATTTAAGAAATATTAAAAAAGTAAAATTAATGAGACGAACATTCACATCTTAAAAAATTGGTGATGACTTCAACTTTAGGTCTGATGGTTAAGCTTTAGTATATAAATCGATTTAACATCATAGTTGACATATTTATAAGAATTACAATGCAATAATTTTCATAATTTTTATATATTTGACACAAAATAAATACAAATTACTTTAAAAAAATATAAAATATCTTACGATTGGCGTGTTATTTCCTCCAGCCAATTAAATTAAAGATAAGGTCAATTATTCAAAAAATATAAATAAATATTGGTCTAAGATAAGCTTGAAACAATGTCGAAAGTGACCGTAAAAGATTTGGATCCTAACTAGCTTCGATAATGATTACAGGGAATTTTCTGTCTTTATGGATCTGTACCTTAAGAGAAATTCTATTCATATTACTTTTTTTTTGTTTTACTCTTTTATACGTCAATGTGTACTAAGACAATAACATTTTTGTGTGATAAGACAAATATGTCCTAATAAAACTCTTTTCTTTGCTGCGGTTCTTCTCGCCTTACTCTTTTCATTTGTTCTTTTTTATATTTTTACCACTAACAAAGCCTTAGGTCTCAGATTTGCATAGAAACAATTACTCCTGCATTGTTTCTGTCCAAGATTCCAAGAATATTTTTTATTTTGCATAAATTACTTGTGCAAGAACAACATGTGTTGGAAAATTCTTTAGTAGGCTTACTTATATCAATTAATGTATATTACAGGTTATTTATTTAGTTTACTTAAAAGTAATCAAATAAATTTTAAGTTATTAGACTTTAAGATATCTCAATTAATATGGGTTTTGCAATGTATAGTGACCTAATATTTTTATTTTATTTTGATGATGGGCCAAAATAAAATAAAATATACTTCAAGTATAAATAGGTTATGGTCCCCAATCTAAACATAACGTAATTCTCACAATCAAATCTCATCGTTGAGTGAGATACAGATTCTCTCAAAAGTTTAGACATGGAAGACTCTAATCCCAAGAAATCAATTCCAATAGATTCAAGTACGTTTCCGTATTACTTTTTTCTTGATGATTAAACATGAGATCCTGAATATATTTATTTGTATGAATTTTTCAACAATTGGTATCAGAACTTGTTCATGTTTGATCATTAAAAATTAAAATTTTTGTGTAAAATCTTAGGGCTTTTACTCCTAATGGAATAATGATTAAAATCATGTGAACAATATTCTGAAATTTTATTTCATGTTTCATGAATTTTATCTTTAAATTTTTAAATCCCGAAATTAAATTTCAACCAAACTAATTATGTTTTACATGTTTTAATTCAAATTGATTAATGATAATTGTTTCTTGTGACTTATACGGTTGAAACACAATCACAATTTTGTTCGATTTTTGGTTTTGGTTGAAAGAAATCAAGAAAAAGGGTCAGAGTTTTCATGAAGTTTTCTTGAATATTTCTTGATCCGATTTATCATCATTCTTTGTTGTTTTTTGATTGATTTTGGCATGGTTGGTTTGAAGTAAAGGCTTAATTTCATGATTGTGTGTTTAATTTTGCAAAATTACATAAAAAAGGGGTCGAAATTAAACAAAAGAAACGAATAGACCAGATTGGGTATGTTCTGGATCCAACCAGGTCAGCTTAACCTGGCTGGAGGTTGAAGAAAGGGGGATCTCGACGGATCTCTTCCCCAAGCGCAAAGATTGGTGCATGAAGTCCACACGCCGCCTTATGGTGGCCTTTTGGCCACCATTTTTTTCATATCAACATAAAATTTTTTATTTTAAAATTTTTGGTGATTCTTTTGTAATTTTTTGAAATTGTTAAATATTTATTATTTAATATTCATTGTAATTTCGGTGTTTTGATATATTATGCACATATTTTCTAAAAATTTATTTCATGATAAAAATATTTCATTATATTCTGAGTTGATTGGTAATACTCACTCTCCTTGTTGATGTGAATAAATTTATATACTCTCAATATATTTTGTATGTGCATAATATGTTAAAAATAAAGTTCAAAATAAATTAAATTAATATAACATGTCACCAAAGTGACCTCTTTTATATTAATATATTTATTTTGAAAATTAAGACTGTCATTTAAGAATTTAAATGACTGTGTTTTTAATCCCTATGGAAAATAATTGGCCCAAAAGAAGGTTATTTTTTGACCGGATTACAAACACAATAAGGTAGTAAATATGTGAAAAAATTATTTTTTTTACTATGCATGCAATATGTCCCCAAAGGAAGGCATATTGTTGGCAGGATTTGTTTATCAATATTTACTAATAAAGTTTAAGAGTACCGCTTACAAATTAAAATTTATGTCCAAAGACTAAATTTTAATATTGTGCTTGGTATCTTATATGGCTCAAAATTATTATTTGTTAATTGTGAGCTTATTATTGTTATTTTTTTTGTTTACAGTAAATATTTCTTCTATATCTGCCAATTTGAATAATATCCTGGTGCTTAACGGCACTAACTTTGAGAATTGGAAGGAGCATATTACCATTATGCTTGGGTGTACGGATCTAAACTATGCGATTAGGTTTGACAAACCTCCTGCCCCTGCTAATAATAGTACAGCTACAGAAAGGGCACTTTATGAAAATTGAGAGTATTCAAATCGCATGAGTCTGATGATCATGAAGCACTCAATTTCGGATACCATCAAGGGCGCAATGCTTGAGGAAGAAAATGCTAAAAGTTTCCTGTAACAGATTGCAGACAGATTTGCTGCAAATCAAAAGGTAGAACAAGCACTATTTTGTCCAAGTTTGTTTCAATGTGGTATAATGGCAAACGAAACAGAAGGGAATATATTATGGAAATGTCTAATCTTGTTACAAGACTAAAGGCACTAAAGTTAGAGTTGTCTGAGGACATTCTTGTGCACATCTCTTCCCGCACAATTCAGTCATTTTAAAATAAGTTATAACACTCAAAAGGAGAAATAGACTCTTAATGAGCTCATTGCTCAGTGTGTGTAAGAGGAAGAGAGGTTGAAACAAGAGAAGATAGAAAGTGCTCACTTAGCATCTTTTTCAAATGACAATACTGCAAACAAAAAGAGAAAAAGGAACATAGAAAAAAGCACTGCAAATACTGAAACTTTACAGTCTAAGGGGCAACAGAAACAAGATAAGGTGATCACTTGTTTCTTTTGCCGTAAAGTAAGCATGTGAAGAAGGATTGTTCCAAATATGCTAAATGGCTTGCCAAAAAGGATAAACTTCTCAACTTTGTTTGTTCTAAAGTTAATTTATCTTTAATACCTAATCACACTTGGTGGATAGATATGGGTGCAACTACTTACATAAGTGTGACTATGCAAGGTGTCTAAGGAGTAGAAAGCCAATTGATGCTGAAAGATTCATCTACGTAGGAAATGGCGAAAGAGCTCCTGTTAAGGCTATTTGTTTATTTAGATTAAAGTTAGAATCTGGTTGCTATTTAGATTTGAAAGAGACCTTTTATGTACCGTTATTTAGACAAAATTTAAGTTCTATTTCTTATTTGGACAAATTAGGATATTCTTGTTCATTTGGAAATGAAAAATTTAGTCATTTTCAGTATTCAAATCTTATTGGCACAGGTTCTTTAGTTGATAATCTATATACATTAGGTCTTCATGCCTCACACATTAATGAATCCTTGCATATAAATAATTATAGTACAAAGCGCAAATTAATTAATGAGAATTTTTTCATGTTATGGCACAAGCGTTTAGCGCATATTTTCTGAACAAAGAATAAAGAGGCTTGTGTCAGAAACAAATCTCGATTCCCTTGATTTTTCAAATTTTAAAATCTGTGTTGAGTGTATTAAGGGAAAACAAACAAATATCAAGAAAACTGGTCCTAACAGGAGTTTAAACGTCTTAAATTTAATTCATACTGATATTTGTGGTTCATTCCCTACAGCTTCTTGGAATGATCAACAATATTTTATTACTTTCATAGACGATTATTCTCCTTATACTTGATTCATGAGAAGTCTCAAGCATTGGACATTTTCAAAACCTATAAAGCGAAGTTGAAAATCAACTTGGTAGGAAAATTAAAGTTGTTAAATCTGACTGTGGCGGTGAATATTATGGTAGATATGACGGATCAGGTGAACAACTTCCAGGCCCTTTTGCAAAGTATTTAGCAGAATGTGGCATTGTTCCTCAATACACCATGTCAGGGATTCCAAGTCAAAATGGTGTAGCAAAGAGACAAAATTGGACCCTAAAAGATATGGTTAGAAGTATGATTAGTCATTCTTCTTTGCCAGAGTCACTTTGGGGAGAAGCCTTAAAGACTGCAGTGTACATTCTTAATCGAGTTCCAAGCAAATCAGTAGCTAAAACCCAATATGAATTATGGATAGGAAAGAAGCCTAGTATTAGGTATTTACTTATTTTGGGTTGTCCAGCTGAAGATAGGCCATACAAGCCTAACGAAAGGAAATTGGACTAAAGAACAATAAGCTGGTACTTTGTTGGATACTCAGAAAGATTGAAGGGTTTCAAGTTTTATGATCCCTCAAATAAATCCTTTTTCGAAACAGGGAATGCTAAGTTTATTGAGGATGTTGAATATGATGAGAGTACCAAACTCAGGAACTTTGTCTTTGAGGAAGAACATGTTAATGTTCCTACAGTTGCAATTGAGAATGATAAGACAATTATGTCTGATATTATTCAAGGTGTAAATCCGGATTATCAAGACACTCTTGGGTTACCACCTAATCATATTGAAGAGCAACAACATTCTCAATTGGAAGTGCCATTAAGGAGATCCTCGAGAGAGATGAGATCAGCGATTCTAGTTGATTATATCGTTTATCTCTAAGAATACGAGTTTGATATAGGATTGGAAGATGATCCAAAATCTTTTAGTAAAGCCAAACTAAGTGTTCACTCTCATAAATGGATTGAGGCCATGAAAGATAAAATGAAATCAATTGAGGACAATGACGTTTGGGATATTGTCGAATTGCCTAAAGGAGAGAAACCGATTGATTGTAAATGAATTTTCAAAACCAAGAGGGATTCAAAAGGCAATATCGAAAGATATAAAGCACGTCTAGTTATTGGGATAAAGGCTCTGATGATGATGATGATAAAGCATGTCTAGTTGCCAAAGGTTTCACTCAAAAGGAATGTATTGATTATAAAGAGACTTTCTCTCTAGTTTCATCGAAAGACTCTTTTAGAATCATTATGGCACTTGTAGCTCATTATAACTTGGATTTACATCAGATAGATGTAAAGACAGTGTTTCTCAATGGTGACATTGAAGAAACAATTTATATGGAGTAACTAGAAATTTTCGTTTCAGATGAATTGAAACATATGGTGTGCAAATTAAAGAAATCCATCTATGGTTTAAAGCAAGCATCTTGTCAATGGTATCGAAAATTTGATCAAGTAGTCACCTCTTTTGGTTTTAAGGAGAACATTATTGATCAATGTATTTATCACAAGATTAGTGGGAGCAAGTTTATTCTTCTGGTGTTATATGTCGATGACATCCTGCTAGCAAGTAGCAATATAGGCTTATCGTATGAAACCAAGAGATTTTTTTCGAATAAATTTGAGATGAAAGATCTTGGGAATGCATCTTTTGTGTTAGGCATACAGATCCATCGAGATCATTCTCGAGGAATACTTGGCTTGTCACAAAAAGCTTATATCGATAAGGTGCTTAGCATATTTGACATTAAATATTTGTGCATCAGGAGACATGCCCATTGCTAAGGGTGATAAATTCAGTTTGCTTCAATGCCCAAGAAATAATATTGAAAAGGAAGAGATGCAGAAGATTCCTTATGCTTCAGCAGTAGGGAGTCTCATGTATGCTCAAGTTTGTATGCGTCTGGATATCGCGTACATAGTTGGTATGCTTGGTAGATATTTAAGTAACCCTGGAATGAATCATTGGAAAGCAGTAAAGAGGGTTATAAGGTATTTACAGAGAACTAAAGATTATATGCTCACTTATCGGAGGTCAAATCATTTAGAGATTATTGGGTATTCGGACTCTGATTTTGTTGGTTGCCTTGATAGGAAAATATCCACTTCTGGTTATATTTTCATGTTACTTGGAGGAGCTGTGTCTTGGAAGAGTGTAAAGCAGTCACTTATAGCTTCTTCTACCATGGAAGCAGAATTTATAGCTTGCTATGAGGCATTAAACTAGGCAATATGGTTACAGAATTTTATTACTAGACTATGCATTGTTGATGGTATTGAAGGGCCATTGAAGATTTATTATGATAATAAAGCCGCAGAATTATACTTTAAGAACAATAGAAGCTAATCGAAGTCAAAGCATATTAACATCAAGTTTCTTATTGTTAAGGAGAGAGTTCAGAGTCTTCAGATATCTATTGAATATATCAATACGAACTCCATGATTGCGGATTCGCTTACTAAGGATGTACCACTTAAGATGTTTCATGAGCATGTAGCTCGTATAGGTGTGGTTCACTTTGATGATATGCTTATATAGTGGGAGTTTGTTTCATTTATATTCATTTGTTATTGAGACATTTTTCTGATCAGAATAAAGTATTGTTGTTATTACTGAAACTCTGAAATAAAGTATTATTCTTTCAAATTGCAGTTGAGCATAAAGTTTTTTGAAAGTAGGACTAGTTGGAAATAGGCAAGTTTAAGGGATCACGTTGCATGTAATTTCCATGCTACACATCCATACTTGATATATATCGTTGATTATATTAATATACATAACCATTGATTGGTCTAGTTACAGAATATATGTAACGAAGATCGCTTTGATCCTATGTTAATATAATTGATGGACGAGATTTTTTAGAGATATTTCCTAGTAAAGATAGAAAGTTTAGAGCTCTTAAAGTTATTTTAAAATGTACAATTATCAGGTGACATATGTGGCCCAAGTGGGAGATTGTTGGAAAATTCTTTAGTGGGCCTACATATATCAATTAATTGTACATTACAGGCTATCTATTTAGTCCATTTAAAAGTGATCAAATAAAGTTTAAGTTATTGGACTTTATGACATCTCAATTAGTATGGACTTTGCAATGTGTAGAGACTCAATATTTTATTTTATTTTCATGATGGGCCAAAATAAAATAAAATATACTTCAAGTATAAATAGGTTATAGTCCCTAGTCTAAACATAACGTAATTCTCACAATCAAATCCTATTGTTGAGTGAGATACAGATTCTCTCAAAAGTTTAGACGTGGAAGACTCTAATCCCAAGAAATCAATTCCAATGGATTTAGGTACACTTTCGTATTACTCTTTTCTTGATGATTAAACATGAGATCCTGGATATGTTTATTTGTATGAATTTTCCAACAACATGTTCATGCACAAAGGAACATTTACGGTGCGTTTGGATGGAGAATTTTAAAATTTTGAGGCATTTCAAAATAAAGACATTTCAAAATTTATCATTTTAAAATATTAACATTTATAATTGACTTGTTTGGATAAATAATTTTTAAAAAGAATTTTAGACACTAGAATTTGATTAAATAAAAAATAATTATAAAAGAAAAATAATAATATTATATATTAGAAAAAGAAAAATATTAAATAAAATATGCAATATGGGTATAATTAGATTTGTAAAATTGTATAGATATTGTTAATAATATAAAAAAATAAAAATATATTATATTTAAATAAAATAATATATTTTTGTTTTTAAATTTATATTTAAAAATGGGTCATGTTTAATAAAGTAGGAAAGAGTATGAGAAATTTTAAAAAAACCACATTTTAGGTAGATTTTTAAGAAGGAATTTGAGCATCTTAAATTCTTTTTTAAAATCCCTCCTAAATTTTGAAATTCTTCAAAAATTTTTACCAAACAAAGAATTTAGATTTTAGATTTTTAAATATCTTGATTTAAATAAATTTCTTCCTTGAAATCTCTTATCCAAATACACTCTTAATGTTCCAGCGCACATAAGCTTGTGCAAGAACATTTTTATGCAAAGAAATGTTCCTGCACAAGCTCCTTTGTGCAAGAACATTTTGCGCAACAACAACCAATAGGTTATTGTTTCTGCGCAAAATTTCTTGCACAGGAACTTATCAAATACTATTTCTTTTATTTTAAATTATTATTTATATAGAAATTATTAACAAGCAAACACTAATAATATCTAAGATTTAGGATTTAGAGCAACATCAAATATAAAAAACAGAGAAACCAATGAAGATCGAGGATGGAGACGATGAAGAAAATGAAAGAGATGGATGAAAAAAAAAGGTTAAAATTGTAAATTTATGAAGTATATTTGATAATTTTTGTTAACTGTAGTATAAGGAGTGAAAATGGTAGTGCGCATAAAAATTCTGTTGCTTTTACCGTAAGAGAATAAAAAATAAAAAATAATATATATATATATATATATATATATATATATATATATATATATATATATATATATATATATATATATATATATCACCCCTTTGCAAAAGCCAGAAGTGACGAAGAGAAATTACAGAAACTAGAGAAGTTCCAAGATATGGAAGATAACCACCTGCAGAGATCCCTGGCATGGCTACAAAATATGCTACAAGGCGCCATAGGCCACGGGTTGGAGATCAGAGCCCTTGAAGGACTGCGCATCATCCAATTTGAGAAGGGATTTATACGATGTGATCTCATCGTACCAAATCTTGCCTCAGTATAAAATCTGAATCAACTAGTATTCTGGGTTTTCTTTGTTCAGTAGATTAACGATTGCTTTGACTCTGAAACAATCTTTTTTTTTTTTTATGTATAGGATGTTGATGGGAATTGGCATGTTGGAGCCATAGCAACCTTGATGGACATCGTCGGAGCTGTTGCCATTTACTCTGTTGCCCATAGTGTCATAACTTCCGTTGATTTCAGCATTTCATATTATTCAACAGCTAAGATTCAAGTTAGTGTTTCTTGCTTAAATCGTAGTTTAATAGATTCAAGCTGTTGATTGATACTTGTAAAATATTTGACGGTATAGGAACATGTGGAGATAGAGGCAAAGGTTGTGGCAAACAGAGGAAGGCTTACACAAGTGACGGTGGAAGTTAGAAGGAAAGGAAATGGAGAGCTAATTGCTTTAGGAAAACAGTGGATGGCTTCAAATAAACTCGCGGTTTCTGAAGTGAGTAAGCTTTGAGAACTAAACCATGTTAACTAAGATTAATAATTAAGATGCGCTTAGTTATCATCTCTTAACATCCAATTTAGATATGTACTGACTTTTTCCCTTTTAAAGGGGATTGAAAGCGTTCGAGACAAGACAATTGAGTAGCTTGTTGTTTTTCTTTGGTTAAATTGAAGAATTATGAATGTCAATTAACTCAACCAAATGTAAGTTTTTCCGACTTAATAGAGGAGTCATTAAACCCCCCAACCTCTAAAGAAAGAGAGGCGATTTTGGAGATACCTTTGAGCTGTCAAAGGAAACCAGATAGGCTGGTGTGGCCTCACAACGAGAGTGGCTTATATTCTTTGAACTCTGGTTGTAGGCAGAGGAAGAAGGTTGTTTGTTCTGGCTTTAGTCATCCATATAGCTCATATTGTGTTGATAGCGGGGTCTTGAAGGAAATTTTG
The DNA here is from genome assembly GCA_032173925.1 of Heritiera fomes. Lineage (NCBI taxonomy): Eukaryota > Viridiplantae > Streptophyta > Magnoliopsida > Malvales > Malvaceae > Heritiera > Heritiera fomes. The sequence continues at coordinate 11,526,832 of JAPDPM010000015.1, read as the reverse complement.
TATTTGAAAGTGTCTAAACAAGACAGTAATTTTCTTATGGAGAGCATGTTCAAATGCACTTCCTACTATGCTTGACTTATGGAAAAGGAAGTGTGTTGGGGATTCAATTTATGGGCTTTGTTTTAAAGGAAGAGTGTTGAGCATATGCTGTTATTGTGTGAGTGGACTAAGGGGTGTGGACGGCAGGTTGTTTGGGTTTAAGAATTGATAAGTATTACGTAAGGACTTTTGATCAGTGGTTGCTGGAAATTTTCTCTGATCTGTATGCTGTGGAGGATGGTGTTAGGATTAAAAGGTATGTTGCTTATACCTGTTGGATGATTTGGAAAGCACGATGTGTTAGTGGGAGGGAAGGAACTTAATATTCAGTATGCTATTTACAGGCTTAATAGCAGGGCTGGAGTATGATGATGCTATGAGTAATATGCAGGTTGGAAGGGGACTGGCAGGCATTAAACAGGTTACTGGTGTTTCTGATAAGTGGAGTTGCCCGGATGAAGGGTGGTTGAAGATCAGTTGTTTTGGTGTGGTTATTAGAGGAAGCCAGGAGGGAGTTGGTGGATGGTATTGGAAATGAGATTAAAGCTAATTCTGCTGTTGTTGCAGAGGCACTGGCTTGCAGGGAGGGGGTCAAGTTGGCAGTAAGGAAAAAGAATAACAAGGTCATTTTATAAACTGATTCTGAATGTTTTTCTGGTTACTTGACTTTTCCAAAGGTGACTACAAGTGGAAATTAAGGCCTGTGTTGTGTGACATCGATCAAATGCTGGGTGCTGTTATGGAGAAAGTTCAAATTGATTCATAGAACAGCCAATAAGGCAGTTGACTGGGTAGCTACTCAGTTCAGAGAGGATATTTGCTCAAATGGATGACTAAGGCAGCCACCATCCTCTCTTGTGTTTGTGCTTAGCAAGGACAGTCTTCCTGCTCCACCATAAATCTGTGTTTTGTTTTTCCTGTTGGATTGAGTTCCTGGTATAGATCTCAGTTATCCTGCAGGATTTTTGGGTTGTATTTTTTCATCCCCAAATACGGGTGCTCTCAGGTTTATTCCTTCTTTGTTGATAGATATCCTTCATCAATAACATCTGAGGTAGATCCATAAGATTTGCTGCAAATGATGTAATAAAACACATTGACAACACTCAACCCTGCTAGAAGCCAATAGTAATTGTCAAAGCGAGCCTGATTAAGATTGTCTGCAACCGAACTGGGTTTTCCATCTCTTGATGTAGTCTGATGGACAATGCTAAAGAGAGCACTGCTCAATATGTGTGCCACTGGCAATGACAGAAAGAACAAGGAATTACCAATACTTGACATGGTCTTAGGGAACTCCTGATGATAAAACTGGAATTGCCCAAGCTAGTTCAAAGACGAAGCAAACGCCCCATCACGGTATACTGCGGGAGAAGCCACATTACTGACATATTTACCATTGCAGTAGGATATCTCCATAATTTTCTCTGAAGCCATTAATCCCTTGCCAATAATATGACTGAATTCAGACTTCAGAGTTATTGGGAGTTTGGCGGAGAAGAAAGAAGAACAGATACTTATAATTGTGTTCTGAAGTTGTCAAAACAAGAATTGGGTATTCATCCTAATGTGCCAAGCTCTTAAAAAAACTGAAACTTGTTATTCATTAATAATTCCTTTCAGTTTATTTGAAATGTCTAGCTTTCACCGCTGTTTAAGAATTCATAAGTTTGGTAGTGTTATAAAACTTCAATTACCTTAGCAAAATAGAAATATTGTTTTTGTTTTCCTCTGACTAAAGACTTGACAACTCATAAAGGTTGTTCTCTGATTGAAAACTAACACAGTGGAATGAAAAAAAAGATACAGAACGTTTGGTTTTTGTTTTATGAGTGGAATGAAAGAATTGAGCCTTGGTGTAAAAACCCAAATTAGTTTGTCTCCCTCATCATTATATTTTGTAATATTTATATGTTCGTTCTTATCGTATTTATAATAGGGGTTTATTTAGTAAAATTAATTGAGTTTTAAACATTTTCATCTTTTTTAAAACAATTTATATTAATTTGCAAAAAATGTTATTTTTGATTGGAATATAAAATATCGATTTGTCTTGAAACTTCATGTGCATGACGACTATAATCAGATTATTAAAATTACTAATGATTGGTTTGAAAAGATATTAACTTATGAATTATAGAAATGATGTAAGATAATTTATTTTATTATGATGTAATTTGATTTATACATATCTAAATGAGAAGGGATTAAACAAAAAGCTAACATATTATTTAAGACAAAAAGTCATAATAAAATAATAATAGATGAAGTGGTGCCACATTAACTTAACTAATATTTTAAAAGTTCAATTAAAAAGTTTTTTTTTTGGCACTTAAGAATTAAGATTAAAATTGATTTTTTTTATTATTAAAATTAAGTTCAGCATTAGATTGAAAATTTTTTTTCCAAAATCACTCTTTTCTTAAGATTCTTATACTTTGCGGTGATAGTAATATATATGAACATATGATGTATTTAATTAATATAAAAATATTTGGTGTTTATCATATAGAAGTTTCTATAATTATTGGTTGAGTTGCGGTGGACCTTGAGGCATTGAAAAGGAGGAAACAGTGTAACCCAAAAAAAAAGAGGAAACAGGTTGGAGAAGAACATAAACTGTTTTTTGGATTTTTTTGTTTAAAAGAATGCACTTTTTTAGTTTTTTGGTCAAAAGTTTTATTTTTCATTAACAAAGTTGAGATATTTTTCATACCTATAAAAATATTTTTCATAAAACATTGCATTTTTAAATTTATTATTTAATGACACTTCATCAAAATTATCCATGTGTTTTTTTGCCAAATTATTTGATTTTTTCTACATGGACGTGACACGTAGATGTTAATAACATCAATACTTTTTGTTTAAATTGGGTTTATTTGACAATAAACAAATTGGTTGATAATTCAATGACATTAATTATACTTCAAGGACTTATTTCATAATTGTAAATTTGTAACCGACCAAAAATGGGTAAAGAAAACGTGCAGGGAAAGAGAAGGGAGTAGGTAAGAAAAAAAGAAAATGACGAAAAGAAAGTCTGTATATGACAAAAAAATATAATTGGGCTGAGTCAAATTGATTTATTATTACTAGGAAAGCCCGCGCGTTGCGCAGGTGGGGTTATGAATTGCTGGATTAGTATTGATAGAGAGCATGTAAAGGTAATGTATATATTATGTTTAACAGAATATATTTCACTTGCCAGGTGTAAAAAAGCATAAACGTCCTTTATGCACCAATGTATTTGCAGTATTAAGTTTGCAAATAAGCAGGAAGAAACAAAATAGTTTTTTTGTTCAAGTTTGTTTGTTTATACTAAAAAGTTAATAAGCAAATATTAGAAATTGTTCTAATTGCAAAAACTTAAAAGTTAAGGACAAGGTTAATTTTACATACATACTGATCTGTTTCATGAAGAGGAAAGGATGAGATAGAAAGATAGGAAGTGGCAGTGCAAAAAAAAAAAAAGATTACATGAATTCAAACACGCCTTTTCTGTATCGATGAATGGAGACTTGAAAGAGCATTGGTTCAATCAGTGTAAATTCACAGTTGTCTCCAACCTTGATATTGTTATCAAGCACAAACCTTTTCCAGCCTCCTGAAAGGACTTTGTTTTTCTTCGAATAAATGTACTGGACAGGCCATTTTCGTGTGTTTTCTGGGAGGGATAGGTCCAGTTGAGTCCTTGTTTTTGGCAAACAATGTTCATAAAATTGTCGAGGTATGTGCTGCAGTGAAGGGAAAAAACATTATTTTAGTAAAGAGAGACAGAACAAATGTTAAGCAAAGGTGTGCAAAATTGGGTTTACCAGAACACATGATGTTTCAACATTTGTTCTAGTCATTGTACACGCAAAGGTTGGAGGAATTTTCTCTGGGTGGCAGTCGGGGACATTTCCAAAGTCTATGAAGTAGTGGGTTGGTTCATCATCATTTTCAGAGCTGTGTTCTTCATCTGGATCGGATATGTTGCCAGCTAGGGAAAAAAAAGATCCAGAGAAGGGTTAATTTCTCATGTGAAAGTCCAAACTGAAGGCATTTAATAAAACCAAAATTGTTTAAGTAATTTGAACAAATATAGATAAATTAGATTTGTGTTGGTCATTGCTTAGGCAATAGTGTTACCTTTTCTTGACATGATTTTTTCCATGGTGAGCAAAGTGGTTGCTTTGGTGTAGATGTATGCGTCGAAGTTGTTTTTGTCATTCAGCCGTATTGCTATGAGGTCTCCAAATTGTATTTCGTGAGCTTCGATAAACTCGGACCATCCATCAGCAAAACATAGTCCTTCATTTGTGCGGATAAGTTGAAGAATGAAAAGGTGCGGCAATAGTCCCTTGAGTGTACAATCAAGAGGTTCTTGAACGTGAGGGAACTATTCGTCTGCAAACCAGTTAGGTAATGGCTGGGCAAAAAAGGAGAAATGTGGTAAGGAAAAACTTGTGCTTTTTTTTGTATATATTTGCAATTTATACGAGGTGTAGAAAGGAGTGAATATTGGTAGAACAAAGAGTAAGAGGACAGTGACAATGCAACCATCGGTGTAGAGAACCTGATATGAATATATATCTTTGATTAAGGGTTGGAAACAAATTATGTGTCGAGTTTATTGTGGATAATAAAGATATATATATATATATTATTAAAAATGGATATGACAAAGTATTTCAAGGTTATGATATACAATAGACTATTGAAAAGGAACGGTTACAAAACAGACTTGATGTTTCAATTCATATTTGCCAGAAGATAAAAGACTACACAGACATAACAGATGATAGTGTGTGTTGTTTTGGTTATTATTCAAAGTTTTATCAAATTGGAGTTAGATTTTGATAGCAAGGCAGGGAAAGGTCAGTCGATGTAAAGATAACTGAATACAAAATTATACATAAAGGGAAAAGATATGGATGTTGTTTGTTATGTGGATCGGAAAGTAACTTGATATGTAAAAGGATAAAAATTTTGCGGAAAATGAAGCATTAGATAGATCATAAAATAATAGAAAATATTTTCAAGTTATTGTACAGAAAGAAGTCGAAGGGAAATTTGCTTTCATTACCACGGTGTTTCTCTGGTTCTCGGATTGAAAATAAACATTGAAGAAACGCAGGGGCAGGTACGGGATGCTGCTTGCCATTGTTGACGATAGAGGTATTTCTTGCTGGTTCAAAGGAGATTGTGGTTATGGGTAGGTGCAAGTTTTTATTCTGGAAAGTGTTGAAAGAATAAAGCGTGGGTGGGCAGGATGATAGGATGGGGCTGCGTTTTTTTGTTTCCAATGGTGGTTGTCAGATTTGGGTAGCATGGTGGCAGAGGAATAGCTACATTTGCTGCGTAGAAAGTATTGAAGAAGAAGGATTTTTTTTGTTTTGTTAATCGATGAAAGGAAAGCGATAAGACAAGGAAAGATAATGAGGTTGATAGCAGTCTTAAAGGCAAAATAAATGTAGATTTGGGTAAAATATTTAAAAGATGTTGGTTTGACAAGTGTATTTATTAGTATTATCATTGTTCTGAAAAAGATTGTGAAAAAGATTTGGTATATATCTTTATATTTTTTTGATGAAAATTTATTTGAAACCATTTTTTTATATGGATTTGTGTCTGTATTTATATATATATATGTGTGTGTGTGTGTGTGTGTGTGTGTGTGTGTGTGTTTATAATATATAAATGGTTGGAAATTTATTGTTTGTTTTTTGGTATATATTTTTTTTAATCGGTAAAGTAAAAGTGATAAGATAAAAAAAGATGATAAGATTGATTATAAGTTTAATGACAGAATAAGGATAGATTTAAGCAAAATATTTAGAAGATTTTGATTTGACAAGCGTATTTATTATTATTGTTATTAGTTTGAAAAAGGTTGGAAAAAGGATTTGATATTTGAATAAAATTTGTCTAGAAAAGTTCTTTTTTTATTATTAAATTTTTTATGTACATGTATAGTCATATATATTTATTTATGTGTATATATAAGAGTTTGAAAATTTTGGTTATTATATGTTTATTGTTTTGGTAATTATTGAAACATTTTTGGTTCATATGGTGTGACGATATATATATATATATATATATATATATTTATATATATGTGTGTGTATATATATGTGTGTGTAATTTTTATGGTAGTTTTGGCAAAAAGAAGTAGTAATTGTTGGGTATAAAAGTTTTTTTTTTTATGTAAGAATTTGTAATGAAAAGTTGTTTATAAGTATATTTTGGGAAAAGGAAATATGTATAGGAATAAAATTGTTTTTTTTATAATAAAGTTGGACCAAAAGAGATGATATAAGTTAAAATATATATATGTATATATATTTGTATATATTTGTATAGATGAATATGTGTTTAGGTTATTATTTTATTAAGTTAATGGTTAGAATGATGTGATATTAAAATAAAGTTTTTCTGAATTTTTTTTTTTGGTTGAGAGCATGTTTCAGTTGTTTTAAAAATATGCCAACAGTATTATTATTCAGTAGCTAAAAAGAAGGAAATGATGTTTGTGGAAACAAAGAAAGATCATGTATTTTTAGCGAAAAAAAAAGTAGATGTGTGGCAGAGAATTGAAAGAAATATGTGTGTAGATAGGACCAAGGATATGTTGCACGAGGTTCCACTTCGGTGTAAATAGGAAGGTAAACAAAAGAGGAAAAAAAGAGTGAAATATGGGATGTAAACATAATTTTTTAAGGCTGTTGTTCAATCTTGAGGTACGTGCTGCGCAAGAGAAAATTGAGTTGTAAATCCGATTGGTAGATAAACAAGGTGTTCTTGAGTTAAATTGTTAGTGCAATGATAAAGTGTGTTGGCTTTTGTTGTTTATTGTGGTGTGTCAGATAGATTCAGAACAGTTGTAAATCAAATGTTGGGAAATTATATGACGCAAGAGTAGTTAGTAAGTATCTTGTTTTATAAATGTTATTGTAATTGTGATGCTATTTTATGGTTTTAGTATCAAACCTGTGAGAATCGAAAAATAAAATGAATGAAAGGGAAAAGGTATAGTGTTTATGGGAGCAAGTGTGAAAGTAATTGGTATGAATATGATTGTTTTGTATAGAACCATAGGAAATAATTGGGTTTTATAGATATGTAATGTTTTGGGAATCAAGGTAAAGACAAATGAATACATAATGTTTTGTGTGTTTGAATATTTTTTAGTAAAATTCAGATTTGGTATGTATTTTAATTATTAAGCAATTTTTAATACAGAGATTTTATTAATTGTCATAAACAGGTGAGTAAGAAGGATGTAGACACATTTGAACCATTTAGAGAAAAAGTTATATTTGCGTGAATTATAAAGGAGAATAATTTACGAAACATAATCAAAACAAAAGTAAAGAATATTATTGTTTGGAATTGGTTTGGAAGGGTTAAGCACGAACTAATATTAATGTTTGTTCAACAATACAGAACAAAAATACAGAATAATATACAGTGGCAAATATAAGTTTACAAAAAATAAAGGGAAAAAAAGGAAATATCAAAGGGTTGAGAACAAGAGGAGCAGAAAAGGGAAAATTAATGTTCAAGTAATGTGTAAACGGCAAGGAAAAAATGTTTTCAAGTTGGAAAAAAAAAAGAACAAGCGGAAAAAACATTTGATGAACCAACGATTGAAAAAAAGTTATAAAGCAATTTATAGAACGTGGATAATACAAGATATCAAAAGCGACTTTTATATCTTATGATGTATTGCAAGAGTTTAGGCAACATAGATACAAAGTGAGAATGCTTGATAGGTTATATTATTGTTTTCTAGCTTTTTATACAGGGTGGTACAAACTAAAGGACAAAAAGTTGCAACGATTGTTGAACAAAAAAAAAAGTTGCAACGATGGGATACCAAACAGGGGCCATAGCAGCTTCTGTTGAGCGTCGATGAAAAGCGTGTATTGATAGTTGTTTTAGCTGGTTATTTGCCTTCATAAGAAGCAAGGCTGAACAAAAGAGATATTCCACTTTGATATCTAGCTGAATATCAGATTTTTCTTTTTCCTTTGTCCCTGCATTTATTAATTCTAGAACATAAGTTTGCTGGAAAAAGCTATTTAATAGAGGCAAAAAAAGAGACAAAGAAAAGAGTATATAAGTTTTTATTGTTAGTAATAGTTAGAAATGTAATTAGCATAAATGGAATGTTTTTTGGGTCAAGAAGAATGGAATAGATTTGATGGAAGTAAAAGGTAATAGAAATAATGAGAGGTCTTTTTAAAGAAGGGGAAAACAGATGGATATAAGTAAGAACAAGGAAGGAAAAGATATAAGTGAAGGTATTATTCAAATTTGTTTATCAATTAAACTGTCATATCATGGTTATGTTTGTTTGGAAGCAGGAAAGCATATATGGAGAAAAAGTGCAAGTTTCTTTTTTAAAATCTTTTAAGAAAGTAAGAAAGGACAGGATAAAAAAAAAACCCAAGCCAAGAATGTAAATAGCATTGTGCAAAGGTAGTGAAAAAATAAAGTGTCAGTTAAAAGGATAAATTGGAAATGAAAGATAAAAGAAAATGGGAATTTAAGGGTAAGGAAATTAGTTTTATACCTGGATTTTAGCTGTTTTAAAGGTATGTTGTACAAAGATGTGTCATCTGTTGGATCAGTTACAGGTTCAGATGTTTCCTTTTCTTTGTCACTATGGACAAGTGAAAAGCAGTGTTATATTTGTTATGATTAAGGATGAACAAAAGCAGAAAATAATTATTTGAACAGTAAGAAAATATCTTTAGTATTGTGGAAACATTTACCTGAATAATTTCCTTTTAGCTAAGGCAGATGGATGGTCTTGTTGAGTTTTGATGCTTTGGTAAGTAGGTTCTTCAATTCTGGCTTGCATAGATTGGAAATTTATAAGTATTGTCGGCAAGTTAAAATGTATAGGGATGTGCTATTTGTTTTTTTTTTGCTTTTTCTGCAGAGCAAAAAGAATGGGGGATACGAACCTGATTCCTTTTTGGCTGGCTGGGGTATCAAAACCAAATAAATCCTTGAGTACATCAGTTTCAGGATATGGTAAGGTCTGGGTTTGTTCAGCATGTGATACCATAGTTTTGGATGAATGTGGAGGACTTATTACAGGAGCTATTGTTTGAGCAAGAGTAGGAGGATCATCAAAGTTGACGGGTAAAGTTCTGGCAATAATAAAAATGGGAATTCCAGATTGAAAAGATTGTTTTGCAAGGTTGATTTTAAAGACTCTTTCCTGATTAATCAAATCTTTGACACACTCAGGTAACATTTGTTGGTCAAGTGTTTGCTCGTTAGCTATGTCTTCCATGGGTTTTTGGACAAGATCCTCTGCTGTTTTACCAAAAATTATAAAATCAGCTTCACTTGTTTGGTCTTCGACATTGATACAAAGTTTGAAACTGGTTATTGGCAAGTGGAAGACAGAGAGATGAAAAAAAAGGGTTAAAGTAAAAATTCTTAGTTAGTAATGAAATGAAAAAGAGTTGAAAAGGAAAAAGATGGATAAAAAAATAAAATAGAGTTATCTGACCAGGGTCTTGGCTCTTGTTCACCATGTCCTTCTGCTGGACAACAAAGTTTGTTATCAATAATTCTCAACCCTTTGTTACAAATTCTGCAACATTTTTAAAACCAGCCGGCAGAGAGGTCAAATCCTGATATCTTTGCTTTGCATGTGAAGAACATATTTTGACACAGATGCGAAATGGAAGGAAAATTATGTGTGAACCAAAAGTGTAAGGGAAATGTGCAAATAAAATAAAAAATTGACTAGGGCAGACGGGCAAAAAACCTTTGATTGCAAAATATCTATTTTTAATAGCTCAGCTATTGTCATCCTATTCTCATCCATATTATCTGGTCCATGTTGTCTGATCCAACCTTGTTCAGGGAGTGGCGTAACAGCAAGTGGTTGATCAGCATATCTGACAAGGGAAAGAAACCAAAGGAAAAAAAAATGTAAATAGTAAAAATATGATCATAAAATTAATCAAATGTAAATTAAAGGTATAGATTATGATAAAAAAATAAATCACATGTGAAATTAATAAAGATACAAACCTATCCTTCAATGGTTTAGCTTCTGGTATATCAAAGTCTAGATAAATTTTGGTAGCTGTTGAACTTGTTAAAAAGCAGTGGCCTATTGATAAAAGCAAAAGAATTTAACTGTATGAAAACAAAGAGAAAGAATGGATAATCAAAAATAGAACAAGAAAGAATTGTCAAATTTACCAAGAAATTTGCGGACTATCATTCCAGATAGAACTATTGGAACATTTGTTCTTGAAAAAAGATCATCTCAATTATCAAAGGCATGAGCTGATGTACTCCATAATGTTGCCTCAAGCTTTTCCCCACTTGTACAAAAAAAAAAGCACAGACAGAAGAGGAAGCAAGGAAAATTTTTATATTTGTTTAGAAGTAAATAAGTGTATGAAAAAAATGCAAGCGATATGTACATACAATTGGTCTTGGATTGTAATGTTTCTTCTATCGACAGGATCTGGACTATACTTTGTGTATCTATCAGTGATAGGGCCAATGGAGCTTAGCAAGCCAATAACATCTGGCATATGAAGCTCATTTTTTCAAATTGAAAATAAAGGTTATATAAGAACAGGAGAAGAAAGGTTCAAAAAGCAAGCAGACAGTGTTGACAAAGACCAAATAAATTGAAAAGCATAGTAGACAGGAAAGAATGGAAAGAATAAAAGTAAAAAAATAAAGTGAACAGGACCTGTAAAGCATTTTCTGGATCCTACTCGAGGATCAAGGCCTTGGAATGGAACCAGTTCAAAGTAATATAAAGTCAAGGGGTTTGGTGGATTATGTATTTCAATCAATTTAGTTGTGCGGGCAAAATTGATCACTGCTTTTTGCGTAATTGCCTTGTATAAGCTTTTAGGTTTACCAACAAAGAAATTTGTGATGTCATAGATGGCTCATTCTTTGATTAATGATTTGAAAAGTAGTTCATCCTTTTTAAGAATTACAGCTTGCATAGCATTGCCCTGCTTAGAGAAAGGGAAAATAAGTTAGAACCGATTTTATAAGATAAGAAAGTAAAGTAAAATGGAAGCAAGTATGTATTAGAATATGAAACATTACTTTTTCATCAACAACAAGCATATCAACAGACAGAAAAGTCTTTTCACTTCCTGGTAGGATTGTATCCCAGATTTTCAAAACACGAACTCGAATTTTGTCAGCAGGTTCCACGGGTTTTAACTCGTTCAAAAATTGATATCCCATGGTAAAATCAAAAAGAGGGAAACTGTATACAAGGGGAAAAATGGTAACAACATTAAATTAAACAATAAAAGAAAAAGGAGTTTTAATATTAATGTAGTTATAAGAGAATTGCAGCAAAAAGGAAACAAATAGATAGGGAAAAAAATAATAATCTAAGATAAGTAGGGAATCAAAGAAAGGGAAAAAAATGAGCAAAAGCAACAAAGGTGCATTTGCATTGCAGGCAACAAATTAATTGCCAAGAACATTGTTGGAATAAAAAAAGAAATAATTAGGTATGAAAGAAAAGATAAGATTGAAAGAGCGGAAAAAAAGAGGTAAAAATTATAAATCAAACAACATTTCCTGCATAAGATGCAAGCCAAAGGAACAAGAAAAAAAAAGATATATATGTAAACGTAATGTCCATGCAAGAAATAACAATGCTGAGGGATGGGAGAAAGTTGTAAATAAAGCGTGAGCTAGTTGGTAGGCAAAAGAAACAGAATATGAAATCAAACAAAGGGTAAAAAAAGGGCCAAAATCAGCAAAGATGTATTTGCACTCCACTCAAGCAATTAATTACCAAGAATGAACGTGGAACATAAAAAGAAATAATTACCTGAAAAAAAGGATAAGATTATAAAAAGAGAAAAAAAAGAGCAAAAGTTCATAAATTAAAAAAGATTCCCTGCATAAGATGCAAAGCCAAAGAACAAGAAGAAAATATAAGATATATATGCAAATGTAATGTGCATGCAGGAAATAGGCATGTTGAGGAATGGAAGATACGTGGAAATAAAGCATGAGATAATTGGGAGGGTAGAAAAAAACAGACTTGGTTAAATACAAGGGAAGGGAGTCACAACCTGATACTAAATCCTCAAATATTTCAGAAAAAACAATATTTTTTGTAATAAGATGTGAATGAGAATTATCATAAGGAATCAAAATTTTTAATCCTGCTTTTTTTGTGACTCTTGAGATTGCAACGTATAATTGACCATGTGAGAATACAGGTTTTGGCAAATAGAGACCAACAAATTCAAGTGTTTGACCCTGGCTTTTGTTGATAGTCATGGCATATGATAGACGGATTGGAAATTGTTTTCTTTTGAGAGTGAATGGCCATTTTGAATCTTTAAGCAAAAAGCATATTCTAGGAATGAACACTTTGTTCCCAACATGATTTCCAGTAATAATTTTAGCTTCAATTACATTTGAAGCTAATTGGGTAATAATAAGTCTAGTTCCATTGTAGAGTCCAGCACTTTGATTAATATTCCTTAGCAACATAACAACAGATCCTAACTTCAAAGAAAGTTGATGATCAGGAGCATTTGGATATGTCAACGAATTCAAGAACTCTTGGGGTTATAGGATGTGTTGATCAGTTAAGTTGCCATCTATATCCGAAATTGAGTCAAAGCTAAGATACTGCTTTTCATCTACTGGAATCATTGCCAGTGCTTCATAGTTTATCATGTCAACTGTCTCATTGAATGGTGTCACAATTGCACGATCTTTGAGATAAATAGAATGACTGAAGTTGTTTGGCAAATTTGGATAGATGGCATTGATAATTGCCAAAATAGGGTTCCCTTCATAATGAATTACCAAGTCTGGAGGGACTTGGATCCACGTTTCATTAGAGTCACAATCAACAGAAACAGGAGGAATTTTGCCACCTCCAATGTTCAAAATCCAGGTAGCAAATTCTTCTGTTTCTCTTCTTGTGTCACTGTTTAAAAAATCATGTTGAAGTCTCATGTTTACATGTAGAGTGTATACATGGCAGTGTTTCCAAAGTGGAGATTTGCTTATAGATGCATTGACAATCTGAGATCTTGTTCCTCCTGTAATAACAGGTAATATTTGTTTGAAATCACCTCCAAGCAAAATTGTTTTACCACCAAATGGTTGAATCGGGTGATCACCAACACCAGACAGCATAATATCAGATAAAGTTCTCTCAAATGCTTCAAAACAATGTCTATGTATCATAAGGGCTTCATCCCAGATAATCAAGCTTGCAACAGAGATAAGTCTAGCAAGTTCTGAATTGCGTTTGATTTGACATGTAGAGATTTCATCAACATTCAACGGAATTTGAAAGCGGGAGTGAGCAGTTCTTCCACCAGGAAGTAATAAAGAAGCAACACCAGAAGATGCAACAGCCAAAACAATTTTGCGTGCTGATCGAAGCGAAGCCAATATAGTTTTCCAGAGGAAAGTTTTCCCAGTTCCACCATAGCCATAGACAAAAAACATTTTACCTTCATTATTGGTAACAGATTCCAGCACAGCATGAAAGTCAGATTTTTGTTCATCATTTAGCATTGAAACAAGAGCATTGTGGTCTCTTTTTAGTTCATCAATGTCATAATTCATTTCTTCTTGGATAAGTCTATCTCGTAGCACATGTTGTGAAGCAATAGATGGACAAGGCAGATCATAATTAGCAAGTGAGGAACCATGCTTGTTAAAAAGTGTTTCAAGCAAGAGCAAGATTTGCTCTTTGTAATCTTGATCTGTCAAGAAAGGGAAATTGATTGGAGAGTCATGAGTGATTTGGTATTGAATATCCTCTCCCAAAATATTCCAGTGTTTGTTCCATAACTCTAGGGCATTTTGAACTTCACAGAAAAGAATAATTGTGACAAATAATTGTCTCAATTCAGGACCAGTTGCCCAACAAGATGCTTGTTCCAAAGCATGATCCCATTCTCTGTCATCACCAAGAATACCCAAAGCATGACATGTAGATTGAAAAGTAGGATGCAAGACACCATTAACTGTTCTAAGATGTTCATAACTTTTTGCTCCCTTGATAACATTCAATAATAATCTCAGAAAATACAGCTCACCAGTAGCAGGATGAACAAAGTTCACTCGTCCAATGGCTCTGCCTCTTTGTCTTTGCGACCACCTCTTATTTTTTTGAGACCAAACCCATTGTGTTGGGAATTCTGTATATGTAAGAGTTTGAGCAAGTGGATACAATCTGTTTGTTTCCATCCATTCAGTGAACATGGTCTTTTCAATCAATGGTTGGGACAAAAGATTTGATAGGTCTCTATTGTCAGAGAAAGTAATATGGTGTTGATTTGGCAAATGTACAGGGAGTCGAATAACTGCTGGGTCTCTATGGTGAACTTCAAAACCAAATAATCTCCAACATGCTTCATGGGATGAAATGTATCTACAGTCCAAGTAAGTTTTGATTTCATCAAACTGGATAGAATCAGAATTGTTATCAGTCAGATTTGTTGCAGGGATTTCTTCGATAACTGCTCTTGTTCTGTCGACACCTTTGTTCACATACTTGAACAAATATTTGATCAATTTTGTCTTGACACAAATTTCAACATTTAAGTGGGCCTGATGTCGAACAAGTAGATCAGTATTGTAAGGAATCACAAATCTTGTGTCAAGCATCACACCATGTCAAGCATCACACCATTTTTTTCTATACTCATTTGTTCATTTGTTGGAGGTCTTCTTCTATATAAAACATGAAAATTTCCACTCACTATAGTATTAGATTGATATGCTTTAGGAAATCTTTTAGAACATTTACCATTTTTCATGCATGCTGATTTGGTATTTGCCGAACCACAAGGCCCATGCATCATAAAGTTGGAAACAGCATCATAAGCAACAGGATCTTTTTCTTTATCAGGTATTTCAGCAGATATGATCCTATCAATATCTTCGGGTGTGGAATATTTGTTTTTAGGATGAAGCCATAACAGGATATGAGCATGTGGCAAACCACGTTTTTGGAATTCAATTGTATAGACAACTGCAAGACAAGGGAAAACAGAATTAGTTAAAAAAACAGGAAAAGAATTTTCAAGTAAAAAAGGATAATAAAAGAAAATGGAAAAAAAAGGGTAGAAACCACCTGCTATTGTCTGACCAAAATGTTTTTCTTTAACCAAATCTGTCATCAAAGCTTTTAATCTTAACCTGAATAGCCTTGTTAATATATCTGCTCTGTCTTGTATTTTTTGTCCAGGAATAAGAGATAGTGCTAGATCAACTTCCAACCATTTTGGGTTACATGTAAAGGTCATGAACAGATCAGGTTCTTCAAATTGTCTGCAAATCGCTATAGCATCTTGGTAGTTTTGGAACATAAACCGAGGGCTATTAACAAAAGATGATGGTAAGATAATCCGTTTACCAATTGCGTCACTGTCAAGATCACCTCTGGTAACAGCATCATAAACTCCTTGATAAATTTCTGATCTTAATTGTTGTTGATTCTCACGAATCCATTGTAACCTCATACGTTCAACACACAAGAAAGCATCAACAACAAACTGGAGAAACAATTTGCCTCCTCTAAGGAGAGTATGTCCTGTTGACAATCGTTGCTGTATCAAGTATGCATAATATTCCATCATTGTCACATTTTTCCGCTCCTTATTGCTCCGTCGATTTGAATCTCGATATTTGATACCCAAATGGAATCCATTATGACCAAAAGGGAAAAGTATCGGGTATTGCATTGCCATAAAAGCTGGATGAAGTTCATTGATGCGTTTCAAACCATAAAATTTTTGATCAACAACAATATCTCTATCATGTTTAGGATCATCTTCATCACCAACAATCAAACCAGCTATCTCATTGGCCAAAGGTAAATCATAGTGTTTGTCATCGTGCTCCATTGAACCAATCAAACGTAAGCGAAACAGAGCATAATCTTTTTCAGCAAATCGATCCCTTGCCATTGTAAAAACTTTTACAAGTGCATTGACCTGATCAAACATATTAATCAAGGCTTGGACAATAGTGACATCAATCGATTCAGAAGGCTGATTACCTTGCAAAGCTCTGATACGATTAATAGCCTCATTTTCTGTATCGCATATGTATAGTTGCGCAAATTTTGGCGGTTTACCAACAGGGGGTAATAAAGAGCCTATTCGATGATGCACTTGACCCCCAATTTTGTAAACATAAGGACCGCCTCGATCATTAATACGATGATCTATTTTACCACCTATTGATGTAAATTGGAACATCGAATTATAGGCTCTTATATTTTCTCTGAAATTCCTATCTCTTATTCCCGCTCTGTACTTAAGTAAATTATCAAGGATAGGTGGAGTAACTCTTGCAGATGGCAAAGCCACGGTTCCTTCCTTACAGCATAAGCCAAAATAAGGAAATCGAGTGTTTCGACACTTTTTAATTCTTTCATCATACCACATCTTAGCAGAACAATATGGGCATGTATAGTCGAGACCACCAAGGTTCAATGGTTCAGAAAATTTGCCTGCAATAAAAGGATAAAAGATAAGAGGAAAGCTTATGACAAAAAAAGCTCAGCAGAACAGGAAAAGAAGAGGCAGCAGGAAAAAGTAGGAAAAAGGAATAATAAGCAAGCAAAAAAGCAGGACAAAATAAGTGGAATAGAACAAACGCTTTGAAGGTTGATTTTTGCATTGATTGGTACCATTATCTGAAAAAAGAGGGAACAAAGAATGCAAAATTAAGGATAAGGAACAGGAGGACATAAATCTAAGGAGGCAAGTGTAAAAATATGAATAAAACAACAAGAAACAAATCCATGAACAAAGTCAATGAAAACCAATAAAAGAAGAAAATTACCTTCAAATATAGAATGAAATGGTTCAACATTGTCAAGTTCAATAGTAGATGATGGAAAAGATTGAGAACCCAAATTAGTCACCGGAGGTAATAACTGACATTCCATGGATATATCTGAGAAAAGAGGAACAAAAAAATGGACGATTAGGGATAAACAAGAAGGACAAGACAAAGTTAATAATATATGCATAAAAAGATCAATCAGAATAGTAAGAAAAACAGAATAAAAAAACAAGGAAAAATAAATTTTATTGAAACAAATAAAACAAAGAATCACCTTCAGATATACAATGACGTGACCCAACACTATGAAGTTGAATGGCAGATGATGTAGAATACTGAGACTGAGATTGCATGGATGTGCTGGTAGAACCAAAATTATAGTGACAAGAAGTCGAAGCAGAAAACAAATGAAAAGATTGATCGAATTTGATTGGTCTGATGGCGGAAGAAAATGATACAGTTTCCAAATCACCAAGATCATTGACTCTAGAATGCAAACTGATGGAATTGATAAAACAATTGTTTTTTACACGAGTTTGATCATCGGTAAAACCTGGCAAAGAATAAACATTAATGTGATTCACAATTTTGGCAAAAAATGCAAGACAACCATATAGAATATAGGAAAAAAAACAGTGGCAAAGCAAAATATACAGGTGTAATAGACAAATAGGGTGGGGAAAAACAGAAGGGAAAAAAAGTTAAACAAAGTCTTAACTAACAAGGAAAAACTTGAAGAATATCTTGAGAAAGAACTTGATCGCTCAGACATCATTTTGAATGGAAAATAAGAAATAAGAATCATCAAGGGGAAAAAAAAGTGAAAAAGAAGAGGAAAAAATTAGAAATGAAGGGGAAAAACAGAAGAAAGAATAAAAGGGAAAAATAAGATCAGAACAAGCATTGCCAAGCAAAGAACATTACTGACCAAAGATGGGCAAAGAATGTTTTTGTGTATTTGGACCAAAGTTATTTGATTGAGCAAACCTGATCTCCACAGGGGAAAAAAAAAAGATACATGACATAATAAGAACCAATGGGAAATGGGGACATTTGAGAAAACAACAGGGAAAAAAAAGGGAAAGGTATTACTTATGTTGGCCATCCATAATAGATTCGGAAGATCTTGATCTTTTTGACTTGTTCATCCCTTGCACGGAAAAAAAAAACAAGGCAGTAACAATTCTAATCAGAGCAAGGAAGTAAAAGACCAAGAGAAGAAAAATTATTGATACATAAAACAACACATAAGGAAAAAAAGAAAACAGAGTGAAAGATTCAAAACAGAAGTATCCAAACAAATAACAATAAAGATTATTCAACCAATAATGAAGGAATAACAAAGTTGAATAACTTTGCTGGACACAGACTGAATCAAAGAAAGATTAACTTAGAAAATTGCAGGAAAATAGTAAAGATAACAAGGAAAATAAGGATGGAAAAAAGCACCTGATTGCACAATCAATGATGTAAGTTGAAATACAGTGTCCAATTGCAAGTTCACAATCAATACCAGCAGGTGTCATATTGGAACAAGCAGCAGCCAAATTTGGAGGATGTACAGTTTTGCAATGCAGCAAGTCAATATTTGAATTGTGATTTTGATCATGAATATTAGAAGATGAGTCAACCAAATGAATTGTATCAGATTGTTCAATCTGAAGACTCTGAGTCAATTCACAATGTTGAAACAAATCCTGACCCAATGATGACCGATATTGTGAACTCTGCTCAGCTCTACAATATCTGGATTTTTGTCCTTAAGATATTGACTTCGTCTGAGTCTATTTTGTTTGCTTGACTCTTTATCAACCATCTGAATTGGCTTGGAAACAAGTCGAGTGCAAGAAAGTACAGGAAAGGAAAAAGAGTGCGAACTAAGATAAACCTCAGCGAACCAAAGGACAGTACAATGCAAACCGAGGTAAATAGTTCAGAGAACAGAGATAGCCACAAAGCACACAGAGCAAATATAAAAGATACAAGAAAACAAAAGTCCATGAGCCGAAATGACACAGGCAAACAAGCACAAAACATAGCAAAAAAAAAAGATAAGGGAAAAGAATAACAAAAAACCAAGAAAAAAACAAATATAAGTGAATCCAAAAGAATCAAAGCAAAACAATAACGGATAGGCAACATAACAATCAGAGCCAGGATAACCATCGGAACAACAAAAAGGAGATCAAACGTGAAACCAACTTCGCTTATCAAGCAAAAGAATCACCATCAAGACTAACCATGGGACATAAAACAACAGGGAAAAAATAAAGAAGGCCGAAAACGATGGGAAAAAAAAAGCAAGGGAAAAGCAGGTTTCCTAAGACAAAAAACACCAAGCGAAAATACATACCAAGGACGGAAAACTAAGGAACAAAAAATACCGGCTTAGAGAGCAAAAGACTGAAAAGACGATGAATCCAGCGAAGAACGAACACCCTAAAACCAAAACAAATGTCAACCAATGCAGGGTTACAAAAGAGCGAAAGGAACAGGATATATGAACACAAATCAAATGCATGAACAGGCTGAAAAAAGCAAAACGAAAAAACAAAAGGAAAAAAATAGGCAGGGAAAAAAAAGGAAAACACATAAACAGGAAAAGAACGGAGGAAAAAAAAATTAACACAGAGCATAGCAGCAGAAAAAAGAAATAAGAAGCGAGGAGAAAAGGAGCAGAGGAAAAAAGCTAATAAAAGGAGGACCAGAGGAGAATATAAACAGAAGCATAACAAGCAACAATTAAAGCACTAACTACAAAAGACCAGAGCTTTAAATATTGACGAACAAGTAGATATCAATGACCAAAGAGTGGAGGCAAAAACTAAAAAAGCAATTAAGGCAAAATCAAAAGTCAAAGACGAGAACCGCATTGAATATAGGGAAGAAACAATGAAAACTACCAAGAAATAAATCACCAAGATAAAAGCAAACCAAAGGAAATAATATACAACCGAAAAGGGGGAAAACGCGAAAAAGGGAAAAAAATCGAGGAAAAAACAAGAACAAAATATCGATCAAAGGGAAAAGCACAGGCAAAAACGATCGCAGAAGGAGAACCAAACGACTGTAGCAGGAACAAGCAAGGAAGAAAACGGGAAGACAAAGAACAACAAAAGGAGAAAGCAAAGGAACAAATGCAAAACCACAACAATCCCTATGCATGACGTGGCAAAAAAGCAAGAAAAACTCTGCACAACTTGTGGCAAAATAGAGAAACAAATGATGCACAAGAATTACGCAACAAAGAGCAAACCGGTGACAAGAGATGCAAGGACTGAACATTAAAGACACGTTAAGAAAACAACAAGTAAATCCCAAGAAGCAACAGACACAATGGCCCAAAAAAAAAGATGGCATCATCGTCGAGGCAGGAGGTGCTTTATCAGCTAAGCCAATTTAATGCAAGAGCAAAACAGCTCATTCAATTTAATGCAGCAGGAAAACAACCTGGGAAAGAAGAAAAAATTAATGCACAAGCAAAACAACCTGGGAAACCGAAAACCAGTGTAGGAAAGAAAAAGCAAGACAGGAGAAGTGAAAAGAACGCGGGAAAAAAAATCCAAAAAATACACGCGGCAGCAACAAAAGGGAGATACGTGTTCATCAACGGACAGAAGAACGTGGCTTCACCTGGTTTTCAGAATGTAACCAACTTTAACTTTTATAATATTCGAATTTGGTTTGATTTGAAAACTGAAAGTTTATAACTTTGTTTGAGTTTTGTAATGTTTCAGTCTTACGATAGAAGATTGTGAGAATTTACAATATTATATACGAAGAGACTTAAACTTATACTTGTAATACATCTTTTGTGGGATAAAAATTGTAAGGCTTTTGAGTCAAACGAATAATATCTCACAAGTTAAGTGCGGATCTCCATAAATGATATCAGAGTTATTTGTTAGCCGGAACACGAGAATTAAGTATTACACTGTAGAAGCCACCTTTAGTCTCCCATCACTTGATGTTATTTTGATTCTGTTTTATATTGAATTTGATGACAATTTTAAGCTTTAAAGTAAGAGAATTTGTAACATGCCAATACCACATCGAAAATTTGTGAGAATCTATAATGGTATATATGTAAAGACTTAAATTTATACTTATGATGTGCTTTTTGTATGACAAAACAGTAAGACTTTAAGGTCAAAGAGGAAGTCGTTCAAGTCCGACTCGATATACTTGAATTTGACTTATAAAAATTGGATTGGCCAATTTTCAATTATCTATTATTATGATAAAATGATAAATTAATAATAAAATATTAAAATTATATATTAAAAAAAACTCAATAAAACTTACGAACAAAATAGCTCGAGCTCGAATTTGACTTAAAAATAAATAAGTGCAAGTTGAGTAATCATCAAATTGAGTTCAAATAACTCACGAGTAACTTGACTCATTTACACCACTAATACAACATTAAAAAAGAAAAACCCTATTGTTGGCAAGTAAGTGATCACAGGCAACGCTGATTCTTGTCGAGGACACAAAAATTAAATAATAGTAGAGCCAACTTGCAAAGTAGTGTAAAATATTTAACCAGTCCAGTCTCTTATAAGAGTTGGAAAGCAAGAGGGTCAGAAAATGGGGGATGGCGTGTTACAGAGGTCCCTGAAATGGCTAGAAGGTCTGTCAAAAGGAATTACAAGCCACGAGTTGGAGAAACTTTCCCTGAATGGACTGCAGATTCTCCAGGGCCACAAGGGTTTCATCCGCTGTAAATTCGTAGTTCCCAGTCGTGCATCAGTTAACAAATCTGATCACTCTCCTTTAATTATATTGCTCTCTTCATCAGTTTCAGCGAAAGCCAAAATTAAATAATGTAACTTATCCGTAGGATGCAGATGGGTATTGGCACGTTGGAGCCATGGCCACGCTAATTGACGACGTTGGAGCTGCTGCCATTTACTCCGTTGTTGACCATATCAAAGTTTCCGTCGATTTCAGCATTTCATTTTATTCAACGGCCAAGGCCCAAGTTAGTTTTCTTACATGGTAAATCTTTAGTTCTTTTCCATTTATCTTTTCTGGGTTATGGTTTAGAAATAGCATAAGTTTTAATGGCAGGAAGAAGTGGAGATAGAGGCCAAGTTTATAGGAGAGAAGGGAAACGGAAAACTTTCACAGGTGGTGGTGGAGATTAGGAGGAAAGGCAATGGAGAGCTAATTGCTTTGGGTAAACAGTGGATGGCCTCAAATAAAGATAGCGTCAAGGCAACCCAAGCGAGTAAGCTTTGAGACTTAACGCTTTCCCTATGTTCTTAGTGAACACTCGATGCCGGTGCTTTACATGTAGTGCGTTTTGCAGCTTTTGCTCGTTTGAAGGCATTCAATTAGGCAAATAGCTTCTCAATTGAGATGCTTTTGTGGGTTCTGGTTTAAACTGATGAATAATTACATTTGTCTATTAACTTAAATCATGCAGAATTGAAAGACGCTGCTGGAGTTTATAGAAGAAATTTTAGGTTCATATGTTTCATATTTCCTTTGCGTTTCCCATCTTAAATTCCAAAATAACTGCATTTGGTTTGTGAGGGCATCCATGTTTTCATCCCGACCTTCGATTCTGTAAGATTCCACTCTGGGGACACGATCCGACAGATTTGATTCTTAAACTAAAATCCATTTCGTTAGGGCTGAATTCTTGACCAAACCATACTTATAAATTTAATAAAATAAACTAATTTAATAGCCTATGGGTTACTTAAGAGACCAAGTCTATATTTATAAAATAAACTATTTTTTTTGAAAAGATAATTCATTCATTCATTGGCTAAATACATATTCTACAATAATGGTTTGTTGAACAAAATTAGGGACTTCCTCTACCCATATTTTCTTTTCCTTACAATTAATCCCATATTTAGCTAGCATATAAGCAGCTTTATTCCCTTCCCTCATTGTGTGATGGATGACACATGTTCTAAAGTTTCTCTGCAACAGTCAAGCTTTATCAAAAGGATTGGTCCCATTGGAGATAGGTCTTCACCATCATTAAGCAGTTTCTTTATAACAACTAGTGAATCTCCTTCAATTTCTACGTCCATCAGTCCCATTTGAGCTGCAAAATCCAATGCTTTAAGTGCTGCCATTACCTAAACAATTTCGGGGTTCAAGCGGTTCTGTCTTTTTGCGGCTAGTGCACCTATAACATTTTCTCTATAATCACATATAACGACCCCTATGCCTCCTGTTCTGGTCTATGAATTAATTGCCCCATCGAAGTTAACTTTATAACTATTAACCTTAGGCCCTTTCCATTTGATCTCATATTTTTGTTCCTGCATGATCTTCTTTGTGTTGGCTCTGTTGAAATCATTTATGTATTGACGGATAAATCTGGTTATTCTGTTTGCCTCTTGCTTGTTGTTATGAATTTCAGAATTCCTTTCATTCCATAGAGCCTAAAGTGTCATAGCAAGTTGTTGAAACTATGTAGGATCCAAATTTTGGTTGAGCCAATCATCCCATTCACTTTCATCCATAGTGTGTTGCTGGTCCCATTCATAATTCATGCTTCTCCAGACAGCAATGCATGGCAAATAGTCTCTTCCCTATCCTCGCATCTATGGCAAAAATGGTTGACTTGAGTTATCTTTTTCTGCGAATTCACTTTAACTAGTAGAATTGCATTCTTGACTTTCTATAGGAAGACTTTCACCTTGTTAGGTACCATAACTGACCATATTCTCTGCCAAGTTGCCTTTTCTACGCCCGCGCCATTAGATTACTCCCCTTCCTCAAGACTACGATACTGTCTATAGTTGCTCTTAATTGTGTATACACCATCACTGGTATAGTGCCAGACCAGTTTATCCTTTCCACCAATTTTATTTAATGGCAAAGTCAAAATTCTTTCAGCCTCTTCTATCGAAAACATAGTTGAAATCATATTTATATTCTAATCCATAGTTTCACCATTTATTATTTCTAACACAAAGCTATTCTCATCCCAATGTCCTCTCATTGATTGAACCTGAAAGGAGGAATTAAAAGGAAGCCACTTGTCTTGCCATATTTGAATGCATTGCCCATTACCAACTCGCCATCGAACTCCTAGCTACAATACATCTTTAGCAGACCAAATGCTTCTCCATGTTTAGGAAGGCTGCCATCCAATTTTTGAATTTAGGAAATCTTCGGTTGGAAGATGTTTTGCCTTCAACACCCTATAGGCAAGACTACTAGTCTTAGTCAGCAATCTCCATCCTTGTTTGGCCAATAGTGCTTTATTGAAATGCCACATATCCCTGAAGCCCATGCCACCATTCTTCTTTGCCTTACACGTGTGATTCTAGCTAAGCCAATCTATACCTTTGCTATTTTTATTCTATTTCCACCAGCAGCTACTAAGTATATTGTTGACTTCATAACACAATGTTTTAGGTAATAAAAAACATCTCATGGCATACATAGGAATGGATTGGACTACTACTTTCAAGAAAACTTCCTTTCCCCCTTGAGACAACATCCTTGAACTCCATAGATTCATCTTAGACCATATTTTGTCCTTTAGCTCCCTGAATGCATGATGTCTATTCTTCCCCACCATGGTTGGTAATCCCAAATACCTTTCAGGGTTGATTGTATCTTGAATTCCAAAAATCCTCTTGACAATTTGCTTTTGATCCTCTTTGATGTTATTGCTGAAGAAAAGTGCCGACTTATCAAAGTTAACCAATTGGCCCGAGCAACCTCCATATATCCTTAGCATGTGCTTCACCCTCTCGCTTTCGTTTTTATTTGCTTTTGCAAATAGTAAGCTATCATCAGCAAAGAAAAGGTTTGTGAGGCTAGGACCTCTTCGATTAGCCTACACTCCATTGATCAATCCTTCTTGTGAGACCTCGTAAATTATAGTATTGTTTATTATATTTAAATAATTGAGATTTCTGAAATAATTATCTAATATTTGATTTTAACTTAGGTGTATGATTAAATAGTAAGTGGGCCCTATTGATTTCCTAAGGCCTAGATGAAGGTAGAACTTAGAGGATTCAATATTCAGGGCCATAAAATATGATGGTAAGAATTCCAGCCTTAATCTCAATTACTTCTGCATGTTTCAAAAGACGTGCAACAATTTGAGAAATGACGACTTAGTCCATAGGCCATCGAAATTTTTGTTAATAACAGTCAAACTAAAAGGACTTTTGACCCATTTTCTATACTAAATAATTTCTTATGAAATATAGTTTTAGAATATATAGACAGATAGAATAAACTAGATGTAAAAACAAAAATTTATGCAATTTTACGGTTATGAGTATTTCGGTAATTTCACCTAAATAAATAACCGAACCCTAACAACACCAAACATTAGAGCAAGTTAAATATAGTTGATTTATGGTTAAATAAAATATTTTAGAGATTAGATAGACTGTTTTCAACCGAGTCAAAGTTTAGGGACAAGTTTGGAAGAAATCTTTAAGTATAACCGTAAAACGATAAATTTGCCGTAAAATATCAATTTATCTTGAATTTTCCAGCTCCTTCTTGGCTAAAAATCAGTAGCAACTAGTAGCAAAAGAAAACCTCCATAGCCAAGCTTGAGAAGAGAGAGAAAGTGAGAAAAACATAAGGAAAATCAAATTAAAATCAAATAATTCCTTCACCAAACTTATCCTACTCAACCTCCTCTTTAATTTGGTACCTAAATCAAGTTCTAAATCAGCAAAAATCAGAGCGAGAGAGTCCCTATACCATTCGGCCAAGGGAAGAAGGTATGGGAACTTAGGAATTTTCATAGTTTTCTTATTAATTCTCATGTGCTAAAGCTATATCCAAGTTTATTTAAGCTTAAATCATGTTGAAATCATGTGTTTGGGATGATGAGGGTTTCGGTCAACATTCATGGTGCATAGACATGGTGAATTTTGATGAACATTTGTTATGAAAGTAATGTAGGAATTAAGATAAGCATGGAAATAAGCTTGGTTTAGTCTAATTATGAGGAAATCAATATGGAGAGTGAAGAAGACCATTCAGCCAAGCTTAAGGGAGTGTGATTTTGATGTGAATTAATGTGAATTTCATATGGATATGGTATAGAAAATTAGTAGAATTAATTTAAAATTAATAAAGTAATTAAATTTGAAGAAATTCCATAAGTGGTATAGGAAGAAGTTTTCGGCTTTATGAAGGGGAAGGTGAATTCTTGCCAATTTCAATACAATTTAGGTCCTAAAATAATGTATAAATTATTCTGTGAATTTAGGGGTGATCAGAATCGAAATCGGAGCTTATAGCAAAAATTACAATTTTTTACTGTAGAAATTTGACTGCATCTAGACAATTTGACAGACAGTGCATTCATATTTAAATAGTTAAATATTATTTTAGATAAAAAATAGTGAATTTATCAAGTTTGAATAATAATTTGCAGCCTTTAAACCCGAGGGTTCTACTCGTGCCGACGAGGTGTCTATCGGAAAATTAAGAGGTAAGGGATATTTGTACAAAGCATAGGGATATAGTGCTGCATTATTTGATGAAAATTGCAATTGGTGGAATTTAAATAAATATTTTTGATTAAATTTTGGAACTGTGAACTGTGGCCCCGTAGCTACTTGCAAGTAGATGCATTTCCGTTCTGTTCTGATTGCTATTGACTCTAGCCCAGTTTTCTAGCTCCCACAAGTGTCACTTGGCTAGTATACACACTGTGGTACCCTAACTATGGCCATATGTCTATTATAGTACATGTGTCTATTAGGTGTAGCCTAGTCTCTACTAAAATTATACTGAGGTGGTAAATCCTTGGTTAACATAGATCTAGGCACTCTTAGTTTTGATATATTTGTGATTCCGATTTATTCATATTTTATATTCTATGATATGAATATGATATTTTGTGAAATCATTTATGTAATTTATCTATTAGAAAATTGCTATAAATATGATTTATACTATTTACAGAGAAATTGTTTAATTTTCTTTATAAGTATCTTTTATTTCTCAACATTGGGAATCTATTTGAATTTGTGATTTAATTAAATCAAATGAATTCCCTATAGTGGCTTTTGATACTGGAACACGACAAGTATTTCAAAGTACCTTCCATACTCTACCCATTTACCCAATCCCCTATAGTATCCTTCCTATTAGATCGTGCCAGTTTTACCTCATATTTTAAATTCATGATTTCGTATAAATATATGTTTATGAAATCTGCATATAGGATACGTTATATCAACTTTAGTATAGATGTTCCTTACTGAGCACATTAGCTTATAAGATTAAAACATTGTCTGTAATCAATCTACCCAGTACAAATGCACTCTGAGACTTGCTTATCCATACAAGAAGGATATTTTTAAATCTATTCATTAGGACTTTTGTAGTGATTTTGTAGAGTACATTACATAGACTTATAGGCCTGAATTGTGTAACTTACCTAGTTTTTTTTATTTTTGGGATTAAAACAATATAAGTATTATTAATGGCATCAATTTGTCTTTTTCTATTTAGGCGTTCTAAGCAGAAAGTAGTCACTCCCTCACCCACTATGTGCCAGTACTTATGGTAAAATAAAGCAAGCATACAATCAGGTTCTGCCTCTTTAGTTAGATGCATTTGTTGAATTGCCTCTCGAATTTCTTTTGCTCTGAAGTCTATTAGAAGTTGATTGTTCATCTCATCTATGATACATGGTTTAATAGCCCTAAGGATTTCATCAAACTGACCAGTTTTTTGGGATTGGAATAGATTCTGAAAGTATTTGACAATGATTTTTTGTTTCTCCTCTTCTTCCTCAATCCATCTGCCATTTTCATCCTCAAGTCCTTTAATTGTATTCCTCCTTTTTCTGTACATGGCTTGACTATGAAAAAAGCTCGTGTTTTTGTCCCCACGTCGCATCCAGTTGATTTCAGATTATTGTAGCCAGAATAGTTCTTCTTTCTCTAACATTACATTCAGCTCTTCTTTTAGCAGGTGTTCCTTAATTAACGTGCCATCATTTCCTTATGCCACTTACAGCTGCCACTTACAGCTATTTTATCTCTTTTCTTAATTTATCTATATGGGCTCTATTTGCACAAATATTCTCTTGATGCCACGAGTGAGGTTCTGTCCCCACACGCTCGATTTTGCCCCCAATATTCGTCCCATTATTCCCAGTCCAAACCCTATACACAATCTCTTTGCATCGCTTTTCCTTCACCCACTTTGCTTCGAAGTGTCTTCTTTTTCTCTTTCTACTTAATCTGCCATCCTTCAAACCAATCATATTTATGAAAATTAGAGAATGCTCCGAAACTGAGGATGTGAGGTGTTGAACAAAGTACCAAGGAAATTGTTCTTTCCATAGGCTGTTTGCTATAAATCAGTCTAACCTTTCTATTGGCTCTATAGGCTATACCGAGAGGGGGGTGAATCGGTTTTTCGCTAACCTTATACCCGTTTTTTGGTTCCTCTAAACTCTCTATCATGTATTGATGTTTTCTAAGTTCTCTAGGTTATGCAAGCAAGCAATTCAAGTTCAATGCAATAAACATAATATAATCGCAAGTAAATAAAGAGAGTAGGGAAAGAGAAATTTACACAAGCGATTTATAGAGGTTTGGCAACCTTGCCTACGTCCTCTACCTTAAGACGCTCCCAAGGATTTTCCCCAAATTCACTATCCTTGAATTTGTGTTACAATCCCTCTTTTTGAAGGCTCAAGAGAAACCTCTCTCTTTTTCTAGGCTCAAGAGAAACCTCCCTCTTTTTCTTAGGCTAAAGAGAAACCTCCCTCTTTTTCTTAGGTTCTTAGGCTAAAGAGAAACCTCCCCTTTTACAAGGA
This sequence comes from Heritiera fomes, assembly GCA_032173925.1. Classification (NCBI taxonomy): domain Eukaryota; kingdom Viridiplantae; phylum Streptophyta; class Magnoliopsida; order Malvales; family Malvaceae; genus Heritiera; species Heritiera fomes. The sequence continues at coordinate 11,498,148 of JAPDPM010000015.1, read as the reverse complement.
ACGATTTGGTTTACAAATAATGTAATCAAAGAAGAGCCTCTAGATAGGCAAGTGATTACAAATATTAAGCACAAGTAAAAGCCTATACAAGAATTGTGCTATGCAATACAAGAAATGTGTGAATGATGGAAGATGAAGTATTTTTAGCTCTTGAATAGTTGTTGAGGCTTGAGGAATATGAAAAAGATGAAGAAAAGAATTTATGAGCAGTTCCTCTTAGTTCCTTCAGCTTCTAAGCCTCTATTTATAGTCCCTTGGATGGTTTGTGGACGTTGGTTGGAGCCAAAACAGAAACTAGCCGTTGTATCTCACAAAAACTAGTTGTTAGAGGCTTTCTGACATAAAGGGGTCGATTCTTTTACCAAAGGGATCGATCCTTTTCTTCATTCCACGCATCCAAGCATTTCTGCCATGAAGGGATCGATCCCTTTCCCTATGGGATCGATCCCATGCTTCCAGAGGGTGATTTCCTGCACTTTTTGGGTTAGAAATGATATTGCCTTTGATTCTAATTCAACCCAAAACACTTTGACATTTTTGTAGTTTTTCTTGACTTTCTCTAATGAAAACATAGTCCAAAAATTCATTAAGTGGTTTTCTAGAATATTCAAAACATTTTATGAAGTATTAAGACCAATAAGAATGTATCATTAAATCAAGGTCTTAATGTTTGATATAAGCACTTAAAGCGTATTGAGAAAATCATGTGTGATAAGGCAAATTTACAATATGAATTAAAACATTAGGGTTTACTTAAGTTTTTGTCATTTCAAAATATATATGTCAATTTAAAGCTCACAATGTTCCCTTTTTTGATATGACAAAACTTAAGGTAAATTTGCTTTGAAAATTCTTTGATAAAATACTCCCCCTTAAATAAAGCAGGATTTTATAAAGCTCTCCCTTAATGTAAGCATGGTTTGAAGAGAATTTTCCAAAAGAGATTTTCAAACTATTTCTCCCTCATTATCTCTCCCCCTTAATATCTTAATATCTCTCCCCCTTTTTGTCATAGCAAAAAGAAGGAAAAATAAAAAGTATTGTCCCCCTAAAATTATGGCTATGTGAGAACAAATAAATACGCTCCATCCAACAAGAAATATGTTAGTACATGGGACTCATAACATAAATAAATAAGTCAATGTCCTTAAAAATATGAGATATTTAGGCATGCAAAGGATAAGACTTATATTCCTATACCAATTGTTTATAAATAGTTTTGCAAGAAGTTCCTAATTGGTAGGCATCATGATTATGAGCTGAAATTAGATGACAAATTGTATGCATGAGCTCATAAATCATTTTCAAGTAAGAAAGTGCTTAGAATTAATACATATATCAATTATCCACAAATTCTAACACACAAAAGTACCTCATGCAAAAGTGTCATAAATGAATTCTTCTCTATTTGTCATTTTAATCTAAAGAACACAAGAAGAATTGTCAATTTAAAGCTCATACCAATAGTCAATTCAATTTTGGTTTCTACAAATTGTTGAAAATATTGTTACCAATGATTGACTTAGACATTTTGCATTATGCTAATTGTTATGTGTGGTGTGCTTGAATAATCAAGTTAAACATGTAAGAACACAATCACACACCATCAAACATGCAAGTTTAACACCAAAACAATCAAGATTCAATACATGGATACCAATTGTTGGTATTGTCATTAAAGCTCAAGTTCTTTAATAATTTGGCCATAAAGAATTAAGTTCATGGATGATAAATTTTCATGCGTTTGAACATTTAAAATCCATTTATCATCACAAATTATAAACCAAGGACAATTATGACTTTATATTTAAGAAGTCTAATACTTTACCTAGAGTCATAATTGGATTTAAACATTAAGGTCAAGTTTTGATTATTTTATCATTCAAACATATAAATGACCTTTAATTATTCATATTCCTCTAAGAATTATATCATGATGCTCAATGGGAATATGTGAGTCAAGCTATAAGATAAAATTCTCTAAGCATGCTTGACTAAGATGAACTTAAGTATGAACAATGTCTAGTATGCACAAGTTCATCAAATATTGACAAATCATTGAAATAATTCTTAAAATTATGTTTAAGCATTCATTGAAATTATATTTCAAGATTATTTCAAGATTTATGCAATTCATGACCATCTTCAATGAGAAAACTGATTTTGCACTTGTGAGCTCAATGAAAAATGATATTGATTATTGAAAGTGATACCAATTGTTGGAAATAAAACAAATTGATGGAGTTGAGGCATGATATCAATGAAAAATGATTTTTCATATTGTAAAGATTATCAAAAAGAAGTTAAAATACTGGATTTTAAGTTGAGAAGGAAGAAGATATCAAGAAAGTGAAAAATCCTTCTCAAATTCGGCTCAAAACAGAAAAACCATTTTGGCTTGGGGGGATTAATCCCAATAGGAGGGGGATCGATCCCTTAGTTCCAAAATGCACAAATTCTGCATTTTGCTCAAGGGGGATCGATCCTGCATGTTGAGGGATCAATCCCTCATCCAGTTTCTGCAGATTTTTGACAGAAAATCCAACATTTGAGGTGTCAAAACTTCGTTTTTGAGTATTTTAACCCAAGTAAAGGTCTAAACATTTGTGTAACATGATTATGGACTTGTATGAATGAAAATTATGAAAGAAAAACCATTTAACAATAGATTTTGCAATTTTGGAAGGATTTTCACTAATAAATGCATTTTTGGTCTCAAATGAGGTCATTTTGCAAGTTATGCATATTTTTGCCAAACTAATGCATTGGAAAACACAAATATGTCAAAACAAACATGTTCACAAAGATTTTAAGTACTTATATCATCAAATCATTCAACTTGCGAACATCATGCCATGATTTCTAACATGCATATTTCTCATTGATGTTCATGACATGGCATTTTGCATGAATGACATATTTGGCATTTTAGAGCAAGAAAATATATTATCATTACATTACAAACTTGCTCAAATTACATAAATCATTTTAAAATCATTAATCATGTTTTTCATTCAATCATTCAATGCCTCAAGAACTATCTATCAAACAATCAAAAATCATTTATCATGTATATTATTGATTCATTCAACTCATAAAGCATCAAAGATCATCAACATCCATATCATCAAAGCACAAATAATCAAATAAAAAGTTTAAGGAGTAAGGAATTAAGCTTACCAAACTCCTTTGTTTGAGAGTGATGATTTGTTGGATCCACCATTAGCCATTCTTTGAGAAATTGTTGTCACCTTGCTAAGAATGGATCTCCAATCTCTTTCTCTTTCTTATTGGCATAACCAAACTCCATGAGGATGTATTGAGCATTTAAACTCCATTGTTCCGTTGTATTCCCATGCTCTAACACTCCTACAATAAACAAATTTATGCATGCTTTGGTACCTAAATTTTCTTGGGTCCATGAGAGTTAGTGCAAATAAGTTTTGATCCTTTTGGGATCCATTTCAAGCACAATTCATCATTATTTACAACATGCTTTGGGACCCACATTTTTCTAACTACTCTTCCTCTAAATGTGGTTTTTCTATATATGCATGCTTGTGAAGAGTGGCCTATCCTATTGCATAGTGAGCATGTGAGAGATGTATCATGCATTGAATTTTTGGTGACTAAGAAATTCTTAAGATGAGTTTCTTTTTGTTTTGGATTATAGCCTAACCCATCTTTGTTAAAGAAGGCTCTTTTGGTCTCTAACATATGATCTAGCTTTTGTTGACCCATGTAGAATCTAGAAAATGAATTATGCAAATTTAAGTTCTTTTTAGTTACTTCATCAATTTCTAGATTTGCTTCTTCTAATTTCTTTTCAAAATCAAGCTTGGCATTCAATAACTCATCATTTTCCATTTTTAGTTTTGTAATCATTTTCTTGTATTTTGAATTCATGCATTCAAATTCACTAGCTAGCTCATCGAAAGCATTTTGTAAATCATCATAAGAATGATCATTACATTCACTAGAGCTAGGTTTCTCCTTTTCATCCTCGATAGTCAAGGAGCTAGGATTTGCTAATTTATCTTTAATGTCTTCTAATTTCTTTTCTAGCTCTAATTTCACCTTGGTGAGTTCATCATTCTTTGAGCCTAAATCTTTAATTTCTCCTCCAACTCAAACTTAGTATTTATCAAAATTTCATTCTCTTTTCTAAATTTATTTAACTTTTTGTTATATTTTGCATGCATTGATTTATATTCATCACTTAGTTCATTAAATGCATTTTGAAGCTCATCAAATGAATATTCTTCTAAAGTTTGTGAGCTAGTCTCAAAGTCATCACCAAGAGCCATTTGTGATCGTTTTGCTCGATAGAGGTTAGTCTAAATCAATCTTGAGCCCAAGCTCTGATACCAATTGTTGGCTCTATAGGCTATACCGAGAGGGGGTGAATCGGTTTTTCGCTAACCTTATGCCCATTTTTCGGTTCCTCTAAATTATCTATCCTATATTGATGTTTTCTAAGTTTTCTAGGCTATACAAGCAAGCAATTCAAGTTCAATGCAATAAACACAATATAATAGCAAGTAAATAAAGAGAGTAGGGAAAGAGAAATTTACACAAGCGATTTATAGAGGTTTGGCAACCTTGCCTACGTCCTCTACCTTGAGACGCTCTCAAGGATTTTTCCCAAATTCACTATCCTTGAATTTATGTTACAATCCCTCTTTTTCAAGGCTTAAGAGAAACCTCTATCTTTTTCTAGGCTTAAGAGAAACCTCCCTCTTTTTCTTAGGCTAAAGAGAAACCTCCCTCTTTTTCTTAGGTTCTTAAGCTAAAGAGAAACCTCCCATTTTGCAAGGAATGATTTGGTTTACAAATAATGTAATCAAAGAAGGGCCTCTAGATAGGTAAATGATTATGAAGATTAAGCACAAGTAAAAGTCTATACAAGAATTGTGCTATGAAATACAAGGAATGTGTAAATGATGGAAGATGAAGACTTTTTAGCTCTTGAATAGTTGTTGAGGCTTGAAGAATATGAAGAAGATGAATAATAGAATTTCTGAGCAGTTCCTCTTAGTTCCTTCAGCTTCTAAGCCTCTATTTATAGTCCCTTGGATAGTTTGTGGACGTTGGTTGGAGCTAAAACAGAAACTAGCCGTTGTATCTCACAGAAACTAGCCGTTGGAGGCTTTCTGACATAAAGGGATCGATCCTTTTACCAAAGGGATCGATCCTTTTCTTCATTCCACACATCCAAGCGTTTCTGCCATGAAGAGATCGATCCCTTTCCCTATGGGATCGATCCCATGCTTCCAGAGGGCGATTTCCTGCACTTTTTGGGTTAGAAATGATATTGCCTTTGATCCTAATTCAACCCAAAACACTTTGACATTTTTGTGGGAGTTTTTCTTGACTTTCTCTAATGAAAACATAGTCTAAAAATTCATTAAGTGATTTTCTAGAATATTCAAAACATTTTATGAAGTATTAAAACCAATAAGAATGTATTATTAAATCAAGGTCTTAATGTTTGATATAAGCACTTAAAACGTATTGAGAAAATCATGTGTGATAAGGCAAATTTACAATATGAATTAAAACATTAAGGTTTACTTAAGTTTTTTTCATTTCAAAATATATATGTCAATTTAAAGCTAACACTTTCATAGATGCTATTTACTGTATTGCATCCTCTTTTCCAAGTGAACCATGATCCAATGTATCCAAGATCTTCCAAGCCACTATCTTCCATAGCTGTTCTAAAAGCTGCCATTTGGTTTTTCGGTCTCATGCATGCACCAGATTTCTCTTGGTTCCACATTATTTCATGGAAGTCACCCATGCAAATCCACAGTTTATCATGTTGGTGTGCCAAGTCTCTGAGTAACCTCCATACTGTCTCTCTATTCCCTATAATCGGTTCTCCATATATTCCTGTCAATCTCCAAGCTTCCCCATTATCATCTCGATCAACCATCATGTCTATATGGTCTTTTGAGAAATGTAACAGTCTTTGCTCAACCTCATTTTTCCACAACATTGCAAGGCTACCACTAATACCTATTGCACTAACCCCAAAACAAGCATCCATCCCACAAGCTTTTCTAACCCGACCCAACTTATTCTCATGTAATCTCGTTTCACTCAAAAAGATTACATGGGGAACGTTTTGACTGACTAGCTATTGTAGAGCTTTGACTGCACATGGGTTCCCAAGCTGATAACTCTATGAAAATAGAGTTATTTGAGTATTTTATTGATTAATAATTATTTAATTCCCCCATGATTTTATTAAATATCCCCTAATTTTATTAAATTCCTCATATTGTGCAGAAAAATAAATTCTAGATGAATTTCAATCTTTTCTGTAGAAAATAGACTGAAAATGAGCAAAAAATGAGACTGAACCACTAAAAGACAACGGAACATGACTCTTCATTTTCTCTCTCATCTTTTGACATCTAGCATGCCACATGTCATCATCTTACTCACTCTTAGTGGATAAGAACAAAAGACACATGCCAACACATGGAGGACACATGCCCTTGCCACCTTGCTTGCTTATGTGGACTAGAAGACAAAAAAGAAGGTGCTAGAAGGGATGAGATGTCCATGGCTGATGTGAGCACTTAAATGACATGGAAATATCCATTTTGAAGAGCCAAGGACATGAAGACAAGTGGCAATTAATGCCAACTCATTTAAGATTGTAATTACCATTGTATCCCTAGGTTAAGTGACTATATAAGCAACTTTATGAGACCTAACCTAAGGGGGCTGCCTAAGGCTTCTTAGATTTACTTTTCCAGCAGATTTTTATGTCTTTACAAGTTTAGAGCAGCCACCATTTTTATTTCCTTAATGTTCTTTACATTTTTGCAAGTTAAATACAAGTTTTCATGATGTTTTCCTTTACTCTTTACTATATTCTTGCAGTCTTTACTTAAGCTTTTTGTTTCTTTAAATTTCCAGCGACTATATTCATCTTATACTCTTTCTTTTTCTTTTATTTTGGTTCATGATTCAGTCCCATGATCATGGGAGCTTAAGAGGTTGAAAAACTACCTCCATAGTTCTTTTGAGGGAGCTTGGTCCATAGTTTCCTTTTGCAATTTTTATTTTAAGCTTTTAAACGTCTAATATATTTTTTAGTATTTTTATTCTACTGTTTTAGGGGTCTTGTTTAATGGGTTAAAGCAGTTTTTAAAAATCTTTTGAAACAAAAATACAAAAAATGTTTAAAGTAGGATATGTAGGAAGTTGATCTTATTTTAGGCTAGTCTAGAGTAGGTATTTTTATATTCCGTTTTTAAACTTTAAAATGATTTATTTTTATTTTTATTCTTCTGATTTAGGAGTCTATATTATTGATTTTAAACAGTTTTTAAATGTCTTGCAAAACAAAAATACAAAAAATGATCAAAGTAGGATAGGTTAGCTTAGGCATTACTTGTGACTGTTTTTGGTTCTTCACTTTGTAGTTGTTGTTTGGTTCGGTTTTAGGGTCTCTTTAGGTTCTGTTTTAAGTCCTTCTTAATGTCATTTAGTGAGTCTTTAGGTACATTAAAGTTTCATGCATTTAAAGTTAGAGTTTATTAGGTGTTTGATTAAATTACATGTAGCATTTAATTAGTTGTTTTATGCAAATTCTGTTTAGGCGTGAATTATAGGGTCTTTTAGGTTCTGTTTTTGTTTCATTTTAAATGTCATTTAAGTGTCTTAAGTTCATATTAGGTCTATATATATATTAATTAGGTAAATTTAGGAGTTACATTTGATTAGTCTTATTAGCATTTACATAGCCATTTCAATCATTCAAATATCATTTCCACTGTAAGTATTTTTTTTATTTCATTTTATTTTAATTTTGTTATTTTCATTTATTTTATTTTATTAATTCCATTTATTTTATTTTATTTTGTTAGCCATTGTAGATCACCTATATAATCAAACCTTTATAATTTGCTAGGATATACCTTAGGTAATAGTATCTAATATTTAGCTAAGCTTCGCACTACTAGTCTCTGTGGGACGATATTTTTCGGACTTACTTCCGTATTACTTGAAGACCACGTGCACTTGCGTGTAGATACCTTTTAGGGTCGACAAGTTTTTGGCGTCGTTGCCGGGGACTGGGCGTAGATTTAGTTAATATTGGAGAAGTTATGCTTAGGTATAGTCTTAGCTTGTACATGCTTAGTTTGTAAATACTTAGAGCCTTAGGTTAGATTAGTAAAACCGTTAGTTTGATTTTCTCTTTTCTTTTATTTTCTTCTTAATTTTTTATTTTCTTTCTAGAGACACACCATTAGGACTCTGTTGATATTTGCATGCGTAGAGCCAAGAGCTGTGAATTTTTTCCCTTAGATCTTGAAATTGAGAAAACACTTAGGAAAATTAGAAGGGAATCTAGAAAACAAATTGCTCCGTTGCAATATCCAATGGCAGATAATAGAGAGCTTAGGACAATAGGGGATTACGTTGTCCCAACCATAAGGGGATATTACACTGGTATTAGGAGGCCAACAATTCCTGCGAATAACTTTGAGATTAAGCCAGCCATCATTCAGATGATCCAGACATCGGTGCAGTTCAGTGGGTTACCACATGATGATCCACATGCACACTTGGGCAATTTCCTTGAGATATGTGACACCTTCAAGCACAATGGAGTCTCTGAAGATGTGATTAGGCTTAGATTATTTCCCTTCTCTCTTAGGGATAGAGTAAAGAGTTGGTTAACCTCCTTACCCTTAGGATCTATCAGTACATGGGATGAGCTAGCCCAGCAGTTCTTAGCTAAATTCTTCCTTCCCTCCAAAATGGCCAAGCTAAGAAATGATATCTCCTCCTTCACCCAATTTGATAGTGAGTTCTTATATGAAGCTTGGGAGAGATACAAGGACTTACTTAGGAAGTGTCCACACCATGGCCTACCCCTATGGCTACAGGTGCAGACCTTCTACAACGATTTAACTAGCCAGAATAGGACGATCATCGATGTTGCAGCAGGATGAGCACTTATGTGCAAGACAAAAGAGGAAGCTTATAATCTTTTGGACAAGATGGCCACTAATAATTATCAGTGGTCAGCTGAGCGACATGCACCTAGGAAGGCAGCTGGTATTTACGAGCTCGATGCTCTTTCTACCTTGACTTCACAAATTACCACATTAACAAAGAAGGTAGAGTCCCTTAGTACCTAGTCCTCTCCTAACCCTAATCCTGTCCTTTTAGTACAGAGTCCTTTTAATCTGTGTAATCTATGTGGTGGCACGCATTCGATAGATAAGTGCCCACTAAATTTAGAGTCCGTTCAGTATGTTGCCCCACCCCAAAGGCAGCAGAACAACCCTTTTTCGAGCACTTACAGTCCAAGGTGGAGGAATCACCCTAATTTCTCTTGGAGTCAAAATCAGGGGCAATCATCCACTTCCAGACCTTTAGGATCCCCAAGTTTTCAGCCTCCACCCACTCATGTGCCACCACACCAACATCAGTTATCATCCTATACTTCTCATCCACCCTATCAGTACCCACTTCAGCAGTTTCATTACCCACCACCTATTCAGCCTCAACCTTCACCTAAAAAGAAACCTTCGTTTGAAGAGATGTTCACTCAAATCATTCAGAATCAAGCAAATTCCATTAAGAACTTAGAGATTCAAGTGGGGCAGATAGCACAGTCACTTAGTCAACGCCCTCAGGGATCCTTACCTAGTAACACCGAGACTAATCCTGTTAAGAGATCAAGTAAGGAGCATTGCAACATAGTTTAGAAAAATGGAGAGTTTGGAGATGTTGAGGAGCAGTTAATTGAGGAGTTGGAGTTTGGCCATGAGATGGATCCTACAGCTTCTAATGTGGTGAGTTCAGTTGAGCCTAGCTCCTACTCACCCAATATTTCTGATATTTTGGGTTTAGCCCCTGTGATAGCTTCAGAGCCCATTCCTATTGATCTAGTGAAGACAGTTGAGCCTAGCTCCTATCAGCCTATCAGTTATAAGCCTCATATACCCTTTCCTCAAAGATTTGTAAAGCCTACTTTTAATGAGCCTTTTCCTACACCTGAGCCTGTAACACTACCTGAGAAGTGCAAAGCTATCATAGAAAATCAAGTCATACCTAAGATAGAGGATCCAGGTAGCTTCACTATCCCTTACAGTATTATTGATTATTTCTTTCATAATGCCTTTTGTGACCTAGGATCTAGTGTCAACCTTATGCGTTATGTGGTATGTGAGAGGCTAGGATTAGGGGAAGTTAAGCCTACTAAGACCACACTTCAAATAACAGATAGGTCTATTAGATACCCCAAAGGAGTGGTAGAGGATGTTCCTATCCAGATAAATAGTTTTGTCATTCTGGCAGACTTTCTGATATTGGATATGAAGGAGGACACTAATGTCCCATTTATTTTAGGAAGACCATTCCTAGCTTCAGGGAATGCACTTATAGATGTAGATAATGGAGAGCTTACTCTTAGGCTTTAGGGTAAGGAAGTTAGGTTTAGGATGGGTAGGAGAGTTGATGTAGAGGGTTACCCTAAAGCATTTCAAAAGGACTTGGTGGTAGAGAAGGATGTTAATGAGAGATTATTAAAGGATGATAATGCCAAGTCCTACAAGGTGACCTCTATTGATTTTGTGATACCTGATAATGAGAGTAAGGGGCTTTTGAAGGCTAAAGGAGATGGTTTTTTCTAAGATGTATCTAATGAGAAGGATGATAATAGGAGATTTTGTAGAGATCGTCTTGAAAATGATATGTCACCGTTTGAGGCACTGTTAGAAAGATTACCATCCACGATGAAAAGTTCCTTGCTAAAGAGGGATTGTGCTAATCCCATCGAGCCTGAGCCTGATTAATGTTTCTGCTATACAGCTTCATGAGAGTCCTGCTGAGGACTATAAACTTAGCCCATCTTCATGATTTCATTGTTATTTTCTTTTCTTTTCATTTTTGTACAGTTCTTTTTTTTGTGTGATGCTTGTTTTTCTTTGTTTGCTTTTGTAGGTACTCTCTATAGCAGCAACCTTCTTTGAGCTTCACAGTGATCATCTGTGGGATATTAAGGGAGTTTCCTATTCTGTTCTTTATTTCTTTATTTTATCTGCACATTTAGGACACTGTGCATTTCAAGTTTGGGGGGAGGGGATTAACTTGAGCATTTTCAAAAAAAAATTGCAAAATTGAAAAATATTTCAAAATTTTTGAAAATTTGGGCTTAAATGAATTGTTTTGAGATGATTTCAGTACTTAGCATGTTGTTTTGTCATAATCCTATGATATTACCCCTTGATTTGGTCTGATTCTGATTGACTAAGAAGCATGATTGTGGTGAAAGCATGAAGTTGAATTCTTGAATTTGTCTTGATTCTGATTGTGATATCCTCACTTTTATGCACATGTCATAATCATGGAATTGTATGCATATTTAGAGAAGGCTTATGTGGACATAGGATTGCATTCTTGATCTTCTCTTAAGGCAAAATTATTAGATCACACTTGATTAGGAAAGTGATTTAGGCTATCCTTGGATCGTTTGAGCCTTCTAGCTAACCTTGTACATATTTTATCCTTAGTCACCCCTTTGAGTCAAATTAGCTTTTCTTTGTATATACACCCACATAATTACTATCCCTTAGCCAATATATATATATATATATATATATATATATATATATATATTCTCCTACCCTTTTACCCCGAAAGCATGTGATTAACTAGGAAATAATTAGAGCTATGTACATATGGGTATAGAATAAAAAAATTGATGAAGAAAAAATTCAAAAAAAGAGAAAGTAAAAAAAAAGAAGAAAAAGAAAAAGAAAATAAAGTGTATAGCAAAGGAACTAAGTTTGGGGGGGTTTGGTTAGAGCTCTAAACATCATAGATCCTAGTGAGTAATGCATGATTAGGGGTTGAGCCTAAATTCCCTTTATCATACCTTAACCCTAGTCTTACATTACAAGCTTAATAAGACCTATTAATTCTTAGTTAAGTGTGACTACATTAGTGGAGAGAGAAGTGAAAAGCAAACATATGGAAGTGATCACTTGTCATTGACTTTGCATCTTTATGTTTGCATAAACTAATCTGAATTGTGTACTTTGAAGTGAAATTGACATTACACACACACATGGGGATTCCAATTTGGGTTAAGACTTATGATTGAATGATACCTAGTGTTTGATCTATGATTGTGAGTCTTTGAGATTGGAATTTGTACTTTATCTTTGAGGATGATTGAGAAAATAAGTATGCTTCGTACTTGTCATCTCCTACTTATGTTTTGTTTTGCTTGAGAACAAGCAAAAGCTCAAGTTTGGGGGTGTGATAACTCTATGAAAATAGAGTTATTTGAGTATTTTATTGATTAATAATTATTTAATTCCCCCATGATTTTATTAATTATTCCCCTAATTTTATTAAATTCCTCATATTGTGCAAAAAAATAAATTCTAGATGAATTTCAGTCTTTTCGGTAGAAAATAGACTGAAAATGAGCAAGAAATGAGACTGGACCACTACAAGACAATGGAGCATGACTCTTCATTTTCTCTCTCATCTTTTGACATCTAGCATGCCACATGTCATCATCATACTCATAGTGAATAAAAACAAAAGACACATGCCAACACATGGAGGACACATGGCCTTGCCACCTTGCATGCTTATGTGAATTAGAAGACAAAAAGGAAGGTGCTAGAAGGGATGAGATATCCATGGCTGATGTGAGCACTTAAATGACATGGAAGTATCCATTTTGAAGAGCCAAGGACATGAAGACAAGTGGCAATTAATGCCAACTCATCTAGGATAGGAATTACCATTGTATCCCTAGATTAAGTGACTATATAAGCAACTTTATGAGACCTAACCTAAGGGGGCTGTCTAGGGTTTCTTAGATTTACTTTTCCAGCAAATTTTTATGTCTTTACAAGTTTAAACCAGCCACCATTTTTATTTCCTTAATGTTCTTTACATTTTTGCAAGTTAAATACAAGTTTTCATGATGTTTTCCTTTACCTTTTACTACATTCTTGCACTCTTTACTTAAGCTTTTTGTTTCTTTAAATTTCCAGCAACTATATTCATCTTCTACTCTTTCTTTTTCTTTTATTTTGGTTCATGATTCAGTCCCATGATCATGGGAGCTTAAGAGGTTGAAAAACTACCTCCATAGTTCTTGTGAGGGAGCTTGGTCCATAGTTTTCTTTTGCAATTTTTATTTTATTCTTTTAAACGTCTAATTTATTTTTTAGTATTTTTATTCTACTGTTTTAGGGGTCTTGTTTAATGGGTTAAAGCAGTTTTTAAAAATCTTTTGAAACAAAAATACAAAAAATGTTTAAAGTAGGATATGTAGGAAGTTGATCTTATTTTAGGCTAGTCTAGAGTAGGTATTTTTATATTCCGTTTTTAAACTTTAAAATGATTTATTTTTATTTTTATTCTTCTGATTTAGGAGTCTATATTATTGATTTTAAACAGTTTTTAAATATCTTGCAAAACAAAAATACAAAAAAATGATCAAAGTAAGATAGGTTAGCTTAGGCATTACTTGTGACTGTTTTTGGTTCTTCACTTTGTAGCTGCTGTTTGGTTCGGTTTTAGGGTCTCTTTAGGTTCTGTTTTAAGTCCTTCTTAATGTCATTTAGTGAGTCTTTAGGTACATTAAAGTTTCATGCATTTAAAGTTAGAGTTTATTAGGTGTTTGATTAAATTACATGTAGCATTTAATTAGTTGTTTTATGCAAATTCTGTTTAGGCGTGAATTATAGGGTCTTTTAGGTTCTGTTTTTGTCTCATTTTAATTGTCATTTAAGTGTCTTAAGTTCATATTAGGTCTATATATTAATTAGGTAAATTTAGGAGTTACATTTGACTAGTCTTATTAGCATTTACATAGCCATTTCAATCATTCAAATATCATTTCCACTGTAAGTATTTTTTTATTTCATTTTATTTTAATTTTGTTATTTTCATTTATTTTATTTTATTTTATTAATTCCATTTATTTTATTTTATTTTGTTAGCCATTGTAGATCACCTATATAATCAAACCTTTATAATTTGCTAAGATATACCTTAGGTAATAGTATCTAGTATTTAGCTAAGCTTTGCACTACCAGTCTCTGCGGGACGATATTTTCCGGACTCACCTCCGTATTATTTGAAGACCACGTGCACTTGCATATAGATACCTTTTAGGGTCGACACAAGCCTACGACAATTCCATGCAATACGTCTCATGGTTTTCGACGGGATTGTTTACCAGTTACCGTCGCTTCATCTGATGGGGCCACTTCATCTCTATTATTCTTCTTTGTCCTCTTGCATTTTTTTTCATTTGCAGACATAATCATAACCCCTTCCATAGCAATCAATTTTTGTTTGTTGCTGGTCTCTCCCAAAGAAACCTATTTTTTTCCTGCTAAGCGAGATTTCCTCTTTCACGTGGATCTCTTGCATTCTGGCTTACCTGCTTCGTCATCTATGACAATTTCAATTGGTGCCACATCATCAAGGTTTGCTTTGTCATTTTCTATAGGTACCTGATCATGCAGTCCTTTCTTTGACATGTATAGTCAATATCCCAACAGTTTTCACATTAGCTTGCATGGGCTCATTCATTGTTCTTGTTTCCTGATTGGTGGTGATTATTTTAGCACTCAAGTTACCATTTTTGTTCACCTCCATCACTGCTCTTACTTCATTCAGGAGATCTTCACTACTACCATGAAAACCTACCTTCTCATAAACACCTTTCTTTAACTGGTTCCCCAATGTTTTGGTAGTTCTTACCATAAATATCCCCTACATATCAGATCTTATCATTAACCCAGAAATTTTGGAGAAAATTGCTCTGTTTCCCTCCATATATGTGATCCACAAGTTACCCCTCTCATCTTGTTGCTTTCCTTTTCCTTTCTTGCTTTCCATAATTACACGATTGTCATCTTCGCTGCCCTCTTTTGTCTAGCTCATTACTGGCACTTGTTTGCTTCCGTCCACTTGCTCGTCATTGAATAAATTATTCACCCATTGTCGAGCTTTCCCACTTGAAAATCTTCCTGTCTGTGTTGGACCTGTGTTACCTATGTTTGTGGCACGTAGCCAATCTCCGTATTGCCGCTTTGTCGTCTCTTGTATTTCCTCTTCATTGTCTACACTGCACTCAACATCCGAATGCCCTATGATACCACAGATGTAGCAGAAAATGGGCATTCTTTTGTAGCTCAGTTGATACCCTACATCTCCTTTGTTCCTAGTGTTCATTACTTGGATCACACGCCTTAGTGGCTTCAATAAATTGATTACCACCCTAATGCGCATGTATGTTCCCCAACTTGGTTGCGTTGATGTTTTGTCCGCCTTAACAAATTGTCCCACCTTGTTTCCTATCATCTCTACCACCTTTGGATTTATCATTCTTATAGAAAGATCACGAACACATATCTAGAACATGGCCTTATCAAACACATATTCTGAGGGTCGTAGGTTGCCATCATATTCATGGAACAGAATCATATGCTTATCAAATATCCACGATGCACCATCCAATACTCTCTATTTATCCTTCCTCGTGCAAACTTAAACATAAATAGGTTTGCATTAAGGGTTGTAGCCTCTAGTTCTCAGGATAGTCTCCAAACTACCCTCAAAGTTTCAAGCATGGCTTCCTTATTGAACGATTGATTTGTCAGCAATTTGGCCATAAGCCAATTTTCCCTCTTCTACTCCAGTATCAACCTAAAGATCTGCTACATTCACCCCATCCTGCTCCTCATTAGTTAGTTTTAGACAGCATTAAGCATCTTCTAGTTCCTCCGCCATACTGATTCTCTTTGCCGTCAAGCTAACAAAAGAAATGAAATAAGAGAACTAAACTGTGAAATCCCCAATTTCAGGAAATTCCTCCATAATTATAAAGTATGTTAGCTTAAATGAAAAATAAGTAGATATGAGAATTATGAAGTATGAAGGATGTATGAAACATGGAAGAAGTAATGAGATGAAAGATTAAATAGTCAAGGAAATTAAATTGATGTTATAAGAATAATGGAGGTATGAGCAAAGAATTAATATCAGAAAATTAAGTGTAAGTAAAGACAAGTGTTATATGAGAGAATGGAAGAAGAGAATTAAAAGAGTCAAAGAGTCAAATGTCAATGGTCAAGGGAAAGCATGGCTGAGATGAGATGATATTAGATAGGGAAGCATTAAATGAGGCTGCATGAGTCACCACCTCCAGCCATCACCCCACGGCAGCAACTCTTCTAGCCCTCTCCCTCGTGTTCTCCAAGTTTCCATAAGTCTTCTTCCATAGCTACCTTGACAAACACCCTTGTTTAGTAACCAAATCGTTAAGTTTGTTAGACGAAAAACGATCATAGTCACTAGACGAGGCTATATCTGAAGTTTGGTGGATCGATTCCAAGTATTGGAAGAGATCTCAAAGTTTGAGATTTTGGTCACTAGCAAAAGGTAAGAGAAGAAGATGATTTAGTTAATTATGTTCATGGTATGGTGTTGTACTGAATTAGTATAACATGTTTATGGCAAATTCTTAAAGGTTTGCTTTGATATGATGATTTCATATTTGAAGAAGAAAAGGATTAGGGTTGGTGAACCAAGTGATTTCATGTTCTCGAAGTAATCGAGGTAAGGAATTTATGTAACGGACGTAAGGCGGCTATGTCCGCATGTTTTATGATGTTTTTACATGTTTTGTAGAGAAGTATTAGTTGATTTTGTGCAGGAAAAGATGCATTTTGCGGACTTGTTTCCTAGTACCAATTAGGCTAGGGGCAGCCGACTGCCTTGAAAGGGAAGTCGACTGCCTAGAGACAACCAAAACGTTGTTTTCCGAAAACCGATGCAAACCAGTCGACTGCTATGTAAGCCAGTCGACTGCTATTTACCCAGAAGCATTCTGTTTCAAACCAGTCGACTGCTATATGGGACAGTCGACTGCTATTTTCCAAAATGCATTCTGTTTCAAAACCAGTCGACTGCCTATGAGACCAGTCGACTGCTAATTTTCCAGAAGAATTTTGTTTCAAAAACAGTCGACTGCTATATGGACCAGTCAACTGCTATTTGCTAAGAAGCATTCTGTTTGAAAACCAGTCGACTGCTATATGGACCAGTCGACTGCCCTTATATGTTTTCAAAGATGAAAATATTGGAATTTTAAATGAAAATAATTTCGATAAATGAAAGTATGAAGCAGCAGCCGACTGCCCTGTTAAGCCAGTTGACTGCCCTGTTTTGAAAAGAGATTTTTACACCTATTTTCAGAAAGTATGAAATGTCATGGCAAGAAGCTATATGGCATATGTTTTGAGATTATGCACTATCATGTTTATAGTAGGGACTCTGATCAAGTCCTGAAATGATGTAATGTATGTTATGGGCTGAGGAACCATAAGTCAGGCCTCAGTCGCTACAGCAGGACACCTGACTAATGTTAACTGTAGCCACTCGCAGTTGGCCAATCTGTTTATATTTCATGTTCGGCTAAGGGAGGATTCCTGGCCCTACGGGGTACGCCACATGATAATGATGATGATGATGATGATGATGATGATGCAGTGCATAACTCCACAAAAGTACAAATAGTTTTATGTTATCAAAACTATATGTATATGTGATTTCTAAGAATAAAGAAATCGAAAGTACTTGATTTACCGGTACAAGAAGTTTTAAGAGAAGTATGTATGTATGTAAATGATATTTGAAAGAAGTACTTGAAATATGTTTTGAAGAAGTATACGAAACATGCTATGTTATAAAAGCATGTAAAGTATGTTTTAAAGTAAGTTATGAAGTATGATGTTTTAAAGAAAGTATAAGAAGAAAGAAGTATGATGCATGTTTATATGTTTTAAAGAAAGTATGTTTGCTTAAACCATTTTAAAGAAATATGCATGGTTGCAAACAATGCATGAAATGAGTATACAATGTATACATGCTTTATAATGCTTTACATGACATTATAGAGCCAAGTAGGAAAAATGCATATAGAGGCATAGTACGCTCTTTTACATATTTTTCTTACTGAGCATAAACTCACCCTTTTACGAACATTTTTCATACAGACTATCTGAAGTAATCCCTCACTCTCGATAGAAGAGCCTACGAGTGGATCTTGCAAGTTTACCTTCAAAAGACGCTTCCCAAGTAGTATAGAAGGTATACTTATGTAATTATGCAAAGTAAATTGTAATTCAGTTATGGTACAGTACAACTAACATTAATGTATATAAGATGTCGGGGATTTAAGTTAAGACGATGTATGAGATCCTGTGGAAATGGATGATACATATATACATGTATCATTAGTCTGTTTTATTGAAATGGTATAAAATTTTATGAGCTATCAGATAATTAGTTTAAGAATAAACGAAGAATAACACTGGATGAACTAAAATCTAAATAAAGAAGGGAAAAGATAAGTGATAAGATGAAGTGACGGGGACGTCACATAAACCAATCCCCAAAGATCACTTTATGAAGAAATCCTGAGGCATAAATCCTTGTACTCAAATAAGACTTAAATTGCTTCCACAGAAATTGAGAAATATGCATCGTATTAATCTTTTATTGAAAATGAAAATAAATGAAAATTGGCCTAATACAAAAAAGAATTCTTAGTCCTTTTGAGCTTAAGCACTCCTATACTATCTAAGAAACTGAAATGTCCTAAGATGAATGAAATTAAAAATAAGAAACAAAGAAACAACCATTAACTTTAAGCTAGACGAGTCAAACAATATCATCCACTTTTTTCCAAATCATTAATTGTTGCCACTGTGTGATCTGGTAGAGGATTATCATCCACATTCAAGTCACCTTTTGCTCCAAAATCAAAATTTCAACATTGATGAGTGCTTGGAATTTCCTTTTCAAGCCCATACAATTCCCAATAGAGTGACCAATGTTGCCATTATGATAAGCACACTTCGCATTAGGATTATACCATTACGCGTAGGGAAGCTTCAAAGGCTCTACATAAACAAGGGTGATAAGGTGCCTACTTACCAACTGTGGGAACAAATCTGCATGTCATTCGTATAGGGTCTATAGTCACATTTCGGCTAGCTCAAGTATTCTTTCGGTCATTTGAGGTTATAGAAGCTTATGAATAGAAAATAGGTTGGTAAGCATTTTGAGGATGAGTTTGTGGGAGGGGGGGCTGAGAATAGGCATAATTCACTGAAGGTGAATAAGGGGTATATGAGTGACGTGAGTTACTTGAGACAGCTTATGCATCTTTTTCCTTCTTCTTTGAAAACCCACTCCTCTTGTTATCATTCATAGGTGCTTCAATCTTACATTCTTGAGGGTATTTGCAATAGCTTTGCAAGTTAACACCATGTTCGTAAAATTCTTAGTCACACTGCTAAGCATACATCCATAGTAGGGATCCTTAAGAGTATTAAAAAAGAACATGGTGACTTCCTTCTTAGTCAAAAGAGGTTTAACTTGTGATGCCACGTCTCTCCATCATTATGCATATTCTTTGAAGCTCTCATTTTTCTTCTTTTCCATACTTTGGAGAGAAAAGTGGTGAGGAGCTATATCAGACACATGTCTATATTGAGCTATAAAAGCTTTGGCTAACTTAAACCAAGAGGTAACTCAACCCCTTTCCAATTGGTTATACCATTTAGCAGTTGACCCAGTCAAGCTATCTTGAAATATATGAATTAGTAGCTTGTCATCTCACGCATACACCGCCATCTTTCTACAGAAAAGATGGTCTTTTGGGCATGAAGTTCCATTAAACTTCTCAAATTTGGGTACCTTAAATTTTGGCGGAAGCACCACACCAAGTACCAAACACAACCTTTTTGCATCAATCAGCCCAAAATAATCAATTCCTTTTACAACACTTAGCCTTTCCTCAATCAAGCTCAGTTGAGCTTTAGTACCACTATCTTCCTCCCTATGCCTTAGCTTTTCTAACTTTTTGGGGTCATCTAAATTTGGTACTTCAATTGGGTTTTGAACTTGCATTGATGAATTTCCTTGAAGATTTCCTCCTTGCACCTGTAGAGGTATTGGGGCTTTGACAATACTTCCTTCGATGATGAATACGAGATTGTCTTGCATGCTTTGTTGAGCCTCTTGGACAGGCTCATCTTGATTAACCATCTTCTCTTTCCCTTTAATTATGGCTTTTAGCAATTGAGTAATTTCGCTCAATTGCCCCTTCATCTCTTTATTAACCCTTTCTAACTTCTCAATCCTACTATTTTGATCCTCTTCCATTATGCGCGCTTGATACTTGTATGATATCTATGAAGGGTGGACCGTCTAGTAGATGCAATTTTGACTCCTCAAATGCCACAATTAAGTGGAAATTATGTTTCGTGTGATGATATATTTATGCATAAAAATGAATGAACATACAAATGAATGAACTACATGGGATGCACTAAAGTCTAGTAATCTCTCCAAACAATTAAAAGAATGTTCCATGGTAAGATCAATGTAAAAGTAGGTGAATGACAAGATATGCAATACAAACACAAAGATGCATGACTTAATAATACAAACAAACTCATTTTTTTAGGTTTTTCTTTCTTTTCTTTTTTTTTGAAAATGGAAGAAAGAAAAAACTATATTTTTTTGAATTTTTTTATTTTTTTAATTTTTTGTAAAAGCAATGTAAAAAAAAAAAAGAGGAAGTGAAACTTATTCCTTCATGTGTCCTATTTTGGGTTTGAGTCTACACTTCAATCTAGTATTGTTCTACCTTAAGGCTAAGCCTTATGTTTCATTACATGCTGGGTTTGGATAATTTAAGGTCTAAAGGTTCCCAAATTGTTCCTCACTGTCGTTCACACAAGACTAGTAAAGCATCCAATCCTCACACATCACAGGTTACAAATGGAAAGGTTTAATTTGAGTGGAAGTATATATTTAGCCATTGCGGAGGTATTACCTCACAAGAGCATAGTTACTTTACTTCCTTCTACAAGGATAGAGCTTGGGTAGAGGGCTAATGCATGCACATGCACGTGAAGTATGAGTTGAAGGAACAAACAATTATTTTATGTTTTATCATTTCATCAAAATTAACATTTCCAAGGCAAATCTAGAATAACCTAAAACTAATTATTGGCTTAACTCTCTAAAGTCCCTAGTGAAGTCGCCAGTCTATCATAACATGCTAAGTCCTAAAACTAACCCATTAGACTTAAATTCATAGAGTCGATACCAACCATTCTATCCTAAGTGTGATTGGTCATCTATATTTATATAAAGATAAGGCTTAGTCTACATTCAAATATTCTTAGATTCGAGAGTATGATTACGTGTGAGGAAGGATTAGCACCCCCACAATGCTCATCTTAAAATGGTACCAACTATCTTTAGGTTATCTTTACACTTTGCCTTTTATTCATATTAATTTCTATATGTTTATATATTGAAAACATTTCCAAGATTTTTCCATCAATTTGGCTCTAGCCTTAGAAATTTTCCTCATCTCAAGATGTTCAAGGAGTCTTAATTGACTTTCTTAAACTCTATCATCGGATAAATTAAATATTTTATAATATTCTTATCTTTCCTAGTTTTGTCTCTAACTTTGACTCCATAGCTATTTCCTAAATTTCCTAAATTTTATAATAACTTTCATATTCTTATTTATCTTATTTTTAAGAAATAAACATGAATCATGTTTTATCGAAAATTCACTCTTAAACGTCCCATCAATTTGGCTTAACTCAAAAGGAACCTCCTCACCTAGAAATTTTCAAGGAATCTCAATTGGCTTTCTTGAAATTTTATCATTAGCATAACTCATATTTACTGTTTATATTTATTATAATTCTATCTATTTTTTATATAGTTTATTTTATCTTATTTGTTTATTCATTTATGTAATTTCTATTTCTACTTATCTTTTATTTATTTATCTTTATCTTTATTTATTTATATCTAATTCTTCTAATCTACTTTTATTTTTATTTTTAAAAATAATCATGAATTATAATTTATTGAAAAGTTTTTCGAAAGTATTCCATCAATTTGGGTCAACTTAAAAAAGATATTTTCACCTAAAAATTTTCAAAAAGCCTCAATTGATTTTCATGGAATTTCATCCTCGGTATAGTTTATATTTATCTTTTCATGTTATCATTTTAAAATCTTTAATTATTAATTATTTTGAACAATTTTATTTTTATAGATTTTTATTTCGTCTATTTATGATTTTATTTCTAAAAAAAGGCCTAATTCCTTTCCTTTTAAATTTTAATTTCCTTATCCATCATTTTTAACCAAATAAATTTATTTAAATATTTTCTATAAACTTATTACACTAATTTATTAATTACATTTACTAAACAAAATATTCTAATTAATTTAATAATATTTCCTAATCTAAATTCCACTATACCTAATATTAATTAGGAATCAACTTTAATTATCTAATAAATAAATAAAACTTACCCGTTTCCTTTCTTTTCCCTTTATTCTCTTATTCCTTCTCCTTTCTTGTATTAACACCACAAATGATGACAAGGATATGCATGAATTCGTGCAGCAACAGAGTTGCTCGGCAGTTGGCACTACAGCAGCTTACTGATCACCCTGACTCGACACCAAAGTAACCCACGTTCTAGCACTGTTCTTACTCCTTCCAAATAGTTGTTTTGTACCAAGTCAAGGTTCCTGCTAGTACTCTGTTTTAGCAAACAGCAACTCTCCAACACGTTCACAATCTTGTCGTCGTTCTGTTCTTCTTCAACAGAGGCTACTTACGCTTCTTGGTTCCAGCGGCTCCTCGGTTCACAACAGCGGCAAGATGCCGAGGCAGATGAGTGATGATCCAATGAAGATGAGGGGCAGCAGCGACGATGGTGAATTTCGATTGGTTGAACAGGGGCAATCGGTATTGGCCAGAGTAGAAGAGAAGTTCAACAGGAGCAGCAAAGCAGCAACGATGGCAGGGAAGAGTGGTAGGCAGGGGCGATGCAAGATCCGCAGGAAGCAGTAACAGCTGGAGGTGTAAGCGGCAGCGGCATAATGGAAGTGGCAACATTAGTGTTATGTGAAAGAGGTTATGAAAAGCAAAGTGCCAGAATAATTGGCCGTGTGGGCAGATATGGTTTGATGGTGAGTCGGTTTAGAGAGAGAATTTTAGAAGCCGTGTTGAAGATGATGGTTCCAAGAGTTGTCTCCTCTCCTTAAGTTATGGGGTTTAACCCAATTATATAGTTACAAACTTGTTAGTCTTACTGCAATAAAACCTATTCTATTAATTCTCGTCTATTTTTCATATTTTATTTAATTAATTCCTATATTAATTCTAATCCAACTCTAATTCTAAAAGTCTAATTTTAATCTAAGAATAACTCTAATATAAAAATTATCTTAATTAAATTAATCCTAAGCAAATCTTTATTATTATTTATTTTATTTATTTTTTATTTCATTTTTTCTTATTTTATTTATTAATTATTCCTAAATCCTATTTCTATCCTAATTTTAAATTTATTCTAATTACTGTTGATTCTAAATCTGAAAAAATAAAATCTTAGTTTAATTTTAACCTAATTCTAAACGGTTCTAATATTAAATAATTATCCTAATCTAAGTTGTTAAATTAAGTTAAAAATACTGTGTCACCTAACCCAATTAATTATTTTATAGGTTAAAACCTCGAACAAAATAGGGTGTCTACATTCCCGAACCCAAAGTTTTGTTTTTCACAGAACAAAACTGTCTTTTTAATAAAACTTAATATTTTTAAAGATTTTGTTAAAATGACAAGTTTTTTCTAGGTAGCTAATCATACCTAGTAACAAAAATATTGGTAGCGACTTCTCGTTTTTAATGTTTTCAAAATTTTCGAGCGATCAAGTCTTCGGACGAAATCGTTACGACACTAGGGATGTTAATTGAGTCTGGCAAAACTCAACTTAACCTAATTCAACCCATAAACATTTTTAATTTTAAGCTCTTAGCTTCAATTTTATTAAATTTAATAGTTAAACTTTTACTAGAAATAGCAACAATTAACAAAGATATTATATTACTGTTAATTTGGATGACCGGACATTTCGATGATAACATAGATGGATTAATTTCTTGACCATAAGACAAATATCAATATTAAAAATTATATTTTATTTTAATTAAATAATTTCTTAAACGATAATTTTTAGTATGTTTATTAAGATCAAAAGAATTTTTTTGAGCTAATGTATGTCAAGTGACAAAAAATAAAATTGACAAATCATGCCATCAACAAAAAAAAAACCTAATTTTAACATCGTTGTTAATTGTCTTTAAATCAACTTTTAATAAAAATATGAATATTAACTTGATAATTAATTGAGGTAGATGGACTAGAACCCTAAATTGAAAAGGTAAAAAGATTCACACTTCATAAATTGAATTTTGTTTAAGAAAGATGAATATATATTGCTTTAACTACTTTAAATATTAATTACAATAACCAAATCGTGCAAGAAAATTGTCTACCACAAAATAAAAGCAAGAAGTGATGTACCTTTCTACAAGATAGAGCCACGCTCGTCTCCAATGAGGATTTATGTACATAATTACGGCAATACACAATAAAACCATTATATAAGACGGAAGGAATGTCACATAAAAAGCTTTCATGTCAATTAGACCGCCATCGTCTTCAGCTTTAGCAGGCAATTGATTTGATGTTGTTGAACAATTTTTAGGCAACGGTTTTCCACAAAGAAAAGGATTTCCCCAATAGCTATTCACTTCAAAAGTTCCAAACTGTGCAATCATCGGAGGTAGCTTCCCAGATAAATTGTTGTATGACACATCAAAAAAAGACAAGAAAAGTAACTCATCAAATTCAGAAGGGATACTCCCGTTTAGTCTGTTGTAAGAAAGATCGAAACTTTCAATTTTCTTGAGGTTAGAAAGCGATGGTGGGATTGGTCCTTCCAAAATATTATGAGATAAGTTCAACACGATGATATTGATATGGTGGACGTTTCCCATTTCATGAGGAATCTCACCAAATAGCTTGTTGGAGGAGAGATCGATGCCAAAGAGGTATTCGAGGATTCTTCCCTTATAGGAGTAAGATACATTCTTTGTTGTCAACTCTATTGATTCCTTCGTTTCAAAGGGAGCATAATAATTAGGAAGATTAGTTACTTCCTCATATGTCATAATATGCAAGCAATTAGGGATACGACCAGAAAGATTATTACAAGAAAGGTCAATCAAACTTAATTTTTCCAACTGGCAAAACTGACTTGAAATCTCACCTTCAAGATTATTGTGCTTCAAGGCAAGATATCTCAAGTCAAAAAGCTTGTTGAAACAATTTGGGATATTGCCAGTTAACTTGTTATAACTGAGATCTAACGTCACCAGTTCAGTACTCTTGCAAATTTTGTTTGGTATTGGTCCTTGTAACCTATTTCTGGACAAATGAACATGGTTGATCCATGATGGGCCGAAGCAAGAAGGTATTGTCCCAGATATATTGTTACCAGTAAGGTCCAAAACTCCTATAACTGCAAGTTGACAAAATTCCATTGGGATCGGACCTTCAATATGATTATTGGCCAACACGATAATTCTTAATTGTGACATATACCCCATCGACTTTGGGATTCTACCAGAGAGAAGATTATTACTGATGTCGATCACAAATAGGGAAGAGCTGTTAGACAAACTATTCGGGATCGATCCTGTGAAGTTATTTTTAGCCAAGTATAACTCGACCAAGTTTGTCAAGTTGAAGATTGCAGGGAAAATTTGACCTTGCAATGTGTTGTTTGATAATGACAGGTAGCGTAGGGAGGAACAGCCTCTGGCAAGATTCTCAGGTATTACTCCAGACAATCTATTGTTGGACAAGTCCAATGTTTTGAGTGATTTCATGTCTCCAATCGAAGTGGGAATGCTCCCATCCAAATGATTGTTTGAAATATTTAGAACTATTAAACCTTGTAGATATACTCCAATTTCTACTGGAATGTGACCATCAATGAAATTGTTGGAGACATCTAATTCCAATAATTTCATGGATGAATGAAATGGCATCTCGAAATGCCCCGAGAGAGAGTTGTTGATAAGAAAAAGTGTTTTTAACTCTGTATTGTTTTCCAACAACCAGCTTGGAAACTCCCCTGTCAAATTAATATTTGAAAGATCGATAGATTGCAACTCATGTTGATGGTAGAGGAACTTTGGCAATGGTCCAGCATCTCCGCAGCAAGACAAATTGATATGATTCAACTGGAATCGTGGGGCTAAAGAATGCAGCTCAGTTTCCACACAAGTAACATTATTGTTGTTGCCATAGAAAAGCTTGAGTTTTGAATGATTGAAAAAGGGTTTTAATGAGCTTGGAATTTGGAATTGATTCCTTGAAAGGTCAATGCTGGTCAAATTCTGAAGTGGAGATATAGCTAATAAGTTACCATAAAATTGATTGGAAGAGAGATTTAAATGTTGAAGGAATGTGAGGTTTGAGAAGCAAGCAGGCAAGACATCCCTTAACTCATTATTGCTCATGTCTAGCTCTTGGAGACGCGTTAGTTGACAAATATCTGTAAATTTAATTATATCATTATTATTATTATTATTATTATTATTTACTAAAGCTTTATATATTGTAACCAAAAATCTGTGAATTTAATTATATCATTATTATTATTTACTAAAGCTTTAGATATTGTAACCAATGAAAGAAAAAGAAAGAAAGTAGAAATAAGGGTATCATCACCTTTAGTAGACAAGGTGCCATTAGGTCCACAAAATGTTAATGACAAAATCTTGAGAGAGGTCATTGCTCCAATGTTTTCAAGAAAGCTGTTTTGGAGAGGAATTCCATCCATCTTTAAGGATTCTAAACTCTTCAATTGAAGTACACCTATGAAAAATGCAACAACAACGACAACATAAGTTTATTGAAGATATTTTAAATTTTTAATATTGAATGGAATGATAAAATGCTTTTACAACAACAATCCACCATATTAATCTTATGATTCTGGCCAAAAAAATATTAATGTTATGATTTAATTACAATAAAAGGTTAGCTACATAAAATCTTATACTCAAAAAAAAAAATCTATCAATTTTCTGTTGGTAACATATGACAAAGGCCAACAATCTCTTTACCAAGTGGTTAAAAAAAAATTATAGTATATTATAAAGCTTAAATTCAAATCTAAGCAACCTCATCCCATCTCTAGTTATTAAATATGTGATGCCCTGGATTTACCGGACTCCGCCGAGGGGCCCAGGCCACATCACTCATCCGTACTGTCCTCTCTGTGATGCCCTGGATTTGCCGGACTCCGCCGGGGGGGCCCAGGCCACACCACTCAAGGTTTTCTTTCGCGTCCGCCGCTACTCGAACCCTTGACTTCCTCAAGAGTCGAGTAACGACTAGCCATTGGACCTAGCGTTTTATTGTGACGCCCCGGATACACCCGAGCCACGTCACTCAACCGGGGGGGGCCCAGGCCACACCACTCAAGGTTTTCTTTCGCGTCCGCCGCTACTCGAACCCTTGACTTCCTCAAGAGTCGAGTAACGACTAGCCATTGGACCGCGCGTTTTATTGTGATGCCCTGGATTTACCGGACTCCGCCGGGGGGCCTAAGCCACGTCACTCAACCGTACTGTCCTCTCTGTGATGCCCTGGATTTACCGGACTCTGCCGGGGGGCCCAGGCCACATCACTCAAGGTTTTCTTTTGCGTCCGCCGCTACTCGAACCCTTGACTTCCTCAAGAGTTGAGTAACGACTAGCCATTGGACCTAGCGTTTTATTGTGACGCCCCGGATACACCCGAGCCACGTCACTCAACCGTACTGTCCTCTCTGTGATGCCCTGGATTTGCCGATCTCAAGCCGGAGGGGCCCAGGCCACACCACTCAAGGTTTTCTTTCGCGTCCGCCGCTACTCGAACCCTTGACTTCCTCAAGAGTCGAGTAACGACTAACCATTGGACCTAGGTCCAATGGTTAGTCGTTACTCGACTCTTGAGGAAGTCAAGGGTTCGAGTAGCGGCGGACGCGAAAGAAAACCTTGAGTGGTGTGGCCTGGGCCCCTCCGGCTTGAGATCGGCAAATCCAGGGCATCACAGAGAGGACAGTACGGTTGAGTGACGTGGCTCGGGTGTATCCGGGGCGTCACAAAATATTCCCTTATAACAAAAAAAAAAACCTAACATGACAAAGATCCAATGATTATTATATAGTCTTATGGGTTAAGTTTTCTACCTAGTTCTATAACATACTTTAGCAATGATTCAAAGTATGGAACTTTTTTTTCTTTTGTATTAAATACATATAATATATAAAAATTAAGGTATCATAATTAGTCTAAACATAGTATAAACACAAATTTTTTTAAAAAAATTTTGCGAAATTTATATATCAATTTTATCAAAATTTTATCCACATTACGTTTATGTTTTTTTCTAATCATTTTTATGTTATGACGTTATCTAGAATTATACAATCTACTTAAGAGTGAGCTTGGATCTAAGCTTCATTTTTAAACGTCCTGGTTGTATTGTTTATTAAACTAGTTTAAGTAATGCTATAAGAAGTTGAAAGATCCAAACTTTTTTTCCTGCTAAGCAATATGATTAATTCATGAAGGTTGAACGATCCAAACTAATTTACCTTGAACGGGGAGGTCGCCAGGACTACTTATCCGAGCAACCAGTGACAAAACTCTAAGAGAAGTGAGTTCTCCGATGATTCCAAGAATGTCGGTTTGTATAATATCATTCAAGTACAAGTACAACTCTTCCAAGTTGGTTAAGGTACGCAATTCTATATATTGCAAGAAAAACAACAAAAAATTCGCATGAAATGAAAGCTATTCATATATAGTGCTCTAAAATACCTTAAACATAGAATTAATGATCAATGCAATTTACCTACCTTGAGTAATTACCGTTGTGTTAAAATTATAACTACTAAATTCAAAGTAAAGAGTCTTCAACGACGGAAATAAATTCAATGACTGTTGTAATAGATATCGAATGTTGTTGTTAGCGACAACACCTTTCAGGTTCTTTAATCCTCTTGCATCTGTTGAAGAGACAATACATAGACATTAATTCTCAAAAGGCTTCGATGAGGATTTCAAGACCTAAGCTTGGCTAAGCCAAATTCATTCCAAACTTACTTGAATTTTATTTATGTTTTCATCTAATTATTCTTCAATATGAATTATATAGGTTATTGTTTTCACGTGGACCGGCCCAAAAATTTAAACCCAAAATAAAATTAAGTTTGAAGTACAAATTGCATAAGATTACCTACAATTGCAAAGGAAAAAGAAGCAAAAGCTAACGTATAGTTAAAACAACAAATTGACAATCGATCCAAAAAACTTATCTCTGCACTATGTACGAATCACGTCTTACTCAAAATATTATAAAATATTTAATAAATTAATATGATAAATAAAGAACATGAAAATATTTAAACCTGCTTGTGATGTAAGGCTTACCTCTAATATCTATAGATCCTATTCCTTCCAAATGGTCATAATTGATGTCGAGATGCTTCAAACATTTTGAGAAAGGCCCAAGGTATGACAATATGCTATTGTTAAGGTTACTAAAATTCAAAGAAAGCACCTCAAGATTGATCAACCCTGATGAATACAATACAAGATAATTTCCATAAATTTAATATCCAAAACCAGATTGATTTATGTAAATTTATAAAACCCATATACCATTAGTGAATTGAGTTTGAAATATACCATGAAAAGAATCAAGGCTCTTAATTTCATTGCCGCTTAAATGCAACTCCTTCAAATGTATCAGATTTTTCAATTCTGTTCAAATCCACAATTAATGTAGAGGGGAGGGCATCAAATACTAAAGCAGGAAAAAGATAATGAAGGAAATGTTTACCTTGCATATGAATTAATAGTTCCTCTTTAGACGTGATTTTAAAATGCTAACTATACATGAAAAGTAAACATGATATTTAACTTTACCAGTGTTATGGATTGATCCATTGATGTAATTATTGGAGAGATCCAGATACTTTAAAGATGAAAGCTCACTCAATTTTGTAGATAGCCCACTTAGTTGATTGTGAGATAAATTCAGAGACTTGAGGGATGAAATTTCAAGTGAAGATGATAAAATGCTGTTATCATTGAAATAATTGAAACTTAAGTCAAGGACCTCTAGTTTCTTCAACTTCAATGCCAACTTTTCAAAACCTGCAAATCCATGAACCCCAAACAAACGGAAAACAAATAAATCAAACAAAATTAATACATAAATTATTAAAGTAGTGCATGGTAAAATTTGAAGTTGAAACTTATAATTTATAAGGACTATAAAAAAATCATAGAATTTTAAGAGAAAAAACAACATGGATATATTCGTTCTGATCTATTCAATAGAAGCAAATGTAAGAATGAATAAAGTAGTAGGGAATGGATGACCTTCGTTGTCGAAGCAACCAGCTATTAGGTTCCCACTCAAAGAAAGACTCCTCAATTCCTCAAAAGGAAGAAAAAGAGAGGCGTTGAGATACCGCTTCTGATCAACAAATTTAGAAATGTAACCTTCTACCATAAATGTGTTTGTAAGGCAGAGTCCTATCACTCGACCAGTGGTTGGATCGCACTCGACCTTTTCCCATTGACAACAATTTGAACTCTCTTCTCTTTCCGCTTCCACCCAGTCGTATAGAGCGTAGTGAATATCGTCGTTGAGCGGGTCTAGCTGAACATTAAAAAAAGGCTTGAGTTGCAAGAGAGCATGTTTTTCTTGCTCCGAACAGCCCTCTCCCCACCCTCCTAATCCTATTACAATAACCACTACCAATACCACCCCCAAACATTTAGGCCCCGCGACTCCCATCTCAATGTATATTCTCGGCTAATAATTGCTTGATACAACTGCTATACCTCAATGCATGCCGGAACATCGCTCACTTGGGTTCTATATATAGGAGAAGCCAAACCATGCCTGTTTCTTAGAAATTTCATTTCAATTAATGTTCATAAATTTCCACGAGCAACTTCGTCCAACTTTCTTCTTTTCTCTACTAATGAAAAGTAAACCATTGAGTCGAAATGTGACAGCCACTAAGTCCACATCTACATAATGACAAAGTTATTGATCGCATTTTTTCAATAAAGTTGTTTTGGGGAGAAATTCCAAGCATCTTCAAGGATTTAAAATTCTTCAATTTAAGTAGACATCAGAATCACAACAACACCAACATAAATTTATTGAAGATAATATGATAAAATGCTTTTACAATATCAATACACCATATTAATCTTATATGAAATGAGTTCGTTGGAATTTATGAAATAATTTTCCATATGAATTATTGACACTGATTCATGTAACATGTTTTAATTTTTATCACTTTTCACTTCCTTAACTCTACTTCTTTATCATGTAATATGTTTTATTTTTATCATTTGTCACTTCCTCTAACTCTACTTTTTATTTTTAATCATATCTTTCTCATACATAATATCTTAATTTTAACAAACAAAAAATTTATCAATATAATATTTGAAAATCTCTTATCCCAAATTTAAAATTTATTTTATCATATTTTGATCAATAATAAATTGAAAATAAAATAAAGTTAAAATTAAAAAAATTTAATGACTAAAATTCAATTCAATAATATTGTGAAACTCAGACAATGTATAAGATTTCATAGTGTTTGGTAACAAAAATAGGAGAGAGTTAAGTTGATTTATTGGGATGATGGATGGGGAAAAACTATTTTTATTTGAAATTATAAAAAAATAAAACTTTAATAATTATTAACAATTTAATACTTTATAATCATGCTACGCGTACGATTACACACGTTATTGACAAAAACTTTTTCCAAAAGACTTTGAAGCACGTTAGCAGTTTTGGATAAAAATTTCTTAATTGAAGTCCTAGAATTAATTTTTATTAATTATAATTTAACATTTTTAATATTTTAATAATATTTAACTAAATCAGTATAAATGAATTTTAATGAAGGGATTGGAGAAATTTTTGAAAGACGTCCTGCTCGCATATTTTTCACGGGGTTGCATTGCCCAGTGGCTCTGGAGGAAAAGATCTTGCCTTATGTTCCGATCTCAATTAGCCTAATTAAGCCATTAATTTTTTTGAGTAATTGTTATATTTTTACGTTGAAGGATAGTTTTTATGCCGAGAGATTATATAGTTAATCAGGATATGCAATTCTGCTACAATCGAGGCTTATCTCTGTTTTCCATGGTTTTTTGGTCATCCACCCAGCCCTCTGTTCATCTCTGTTTTCCAAGTTCAAGTTCTAAAACATTTAATGGCTATGTAATTTTTTCAACTTTCAAGAAAAATGAATAAAAATTTGCAGTAATACGGAGGGATGTTCACCAACATGATTACTTTGTTGCTGACATGGTATCCCTGAACAAAACTCGGGGAGATGAATATGATTGTTTTCTTGACGAAGCTTTATTCATTAAATTACTCTGTAAAATTTTTGTCTTACGGCACAAAGATCACATTGCGGTTTCACCAATTTCCACCGTCTGCATCACGAGATTGGTAGAAATCGTTTGGTTTTACGATGTTGACGTCCCCAAACTCATTGTCATCTGTAAGCTAAACTTAAAGATAACAGTAAATTGTTTTCTTTTTTTGGTTTTTACCCTTTAGTATCCGCTTTCTACAATTATTTCAGAATCGAAAAATTGTCAGATCACATGAAAGTGGGGCGTTTCTCTCTGTATGATTTGTTACATACGCATGATTCGAACCCAAATCATACTTAAGAAGATACCACTCAATCTCAACCAATATTGGTATCAATAAATTGTTTTAAGTTGCACATAAAATAGAAAAAACAAACTGAACTAAAATGACTACTGGGAATATATTTATTGTATTCTATACGTGTAACTTTGCCTGAGAAAGCAGAACTATAATTAATTGTCTGTTTTGCTTTTACATCTCATTTGATTTAATTACATTAACTCTTCCGATGCTTGCCAGAGTTCCTCACTGCAGATTGATTTAAGTTTTGATAACAGAGCTCTTTGCTTCAAAGATAAAATGTAGACAATAATGTACTTTCAGCAACGCAAATAAAACTCATGGTTTAAGAATCCTGATCATTATGTTCACGAGGCAATTAAGCTCACAATGCTTCTATGTATTCATCAGTCATCACCAACCACAAGAAAGCTGTTGGATATATACATTCACAGTTTTGTCCATCTCTCTATTTTCCAAAGTCTAAAATACTTGATGCCTACGTAATTTATTCAACTTTCAAGAAGTCGTTGATGACCATTTAAGTCCCTAAAAAATTTTCAGCCATACAAATAAGGGATTTTCGCCAACGTGATTACTCTGCTGCTCACATGGTATCTGTAAACCAAAACAGGGGAAATGGATATGATAGTCAAGATGCTGAAAGTTTCCCTTGCATTCATAAGTAGTTGCCATGATAGCGAAATTTTAATTTTTTTTTAATTTATAATTTTTATCATCTTTCGCTTCCTTAACTCTATTTTTAATGTTAATTATATTTTTTTCTCATAAATATTGCCTTAATTTGTGTTTTTTTAATTTTTATTAGTTTACATATTTTATCAAAGTAAAATTTTATCATAATATAGCATATGAAGATCTCTTATTCAAAATTTAAATTTATTTTTATCATATTTTAATCAATAATATATTGAAAATAAAATAAAGTTAAAATTAAAAAATTTAGTGACTAAAATTCAATTGAAATAATATTTTGAAATTGAAACAATAAATAAGATATTTATTTTTTGGTAACAAAGATGAGAGAGAATTAAGCTGATTTTATCAAATGATGAATTGAGAAGGGAAAAAACCTTTTTCAATTGAAATTGTCAAAAAATATATTTTAATAAATATTAGAACTTTAACAGTTTATCAACGTTGCTACACGGTTATTACTGAGAAAAGTTTTTCTCGAAAGACTTTGAAATCTTTTTTTGGTATAAGCACATATATCTTCGTCCGTTTTACGATATGAGATTAATTTTGTTCGGACAAAGAATAATAAACGATAAAACTCTTCAAACAGTGAAAATTTCAGAACTTGAATCCTATCCAAATATCTAAAAAAAAATCCCTTCCCATTTCTTTCAATAACTTATCGGTAAAGACTTTGAAATCTACTAGCGTAGACAAAACCTCCAAAGCTACAATGAGACTCAGGATAAGAAACCTTATCTTTTTTGTTCAAAATATGCAGAAGGTTCCTAATTTTTAAGATTAATTTATTAAATGACTCATAGTAAATGTTATGCAATGAAAAAAAATTGGTGATATATAGTGATAAAAAAGATTGGTTACTATTGAAAATAAAAAAATTTGTGTTCAACAGTAAGTTGTTTCGCTGTGGGGTGAAGTTATAAAAAAAATTCTAAATGTAATTTAAAATTTTCTTTTGACATTATTTTTTTAAATTTTTAACAAAAATATTAAATGATATTTTTAACTTTATAAACATTACGCATGAAAGTTTGCTTTTGCGAAATCGTATTTCCAGTGACAGCGGTGCTTATTAAATAAAGGACGTTGATAAATTTAATTTGAAATGAAATAGAAATTTAAAAAATAAAAAAAAATAGATGGATATATGATATATCGATCATCAAGTAGAATATCATACACAAATTAAGTAAATTAATTTTAATTAAACACGAAAAATAGAAGAAATTTCCTTTCTTTCGCTATCTCTTTTTATTTCTCAATGTCCTCTTTAAATGTTTGAAAGAGAAATTCCTTTTGACTAATGGCATTCAAAATGGGCAGGTCTTTTGTTTTTGCGAAGTCCACTTTTTCAGTCTTGCATGAATTAACTTCGTTGTACAAGTTTATAAAATTATTTTCCATATGAATAATTGGCTATGACAAATGTTTTGAATTTTTATCAATAATTTTTATAATCTTTCGCTTACTTTACTCTTTTTTTAAATTTTAATCGTAGTTTTTTCTCATAAATAAATATATTATCTTAATTTATTTTTTTAATTTTTATCTGTATTAGTTTAAATATTTTATCAAACTAAAATTTTATCACAATATAGCATTTGAAAATCTCTTATTCAAAATTTAATATTATTGCATCATATTTTAATCTATAACTTATTGAAAATAAAATGAAGTTATAATTTTAAAAAATTAATGACCAAAATTCAATTGAAATAATATTTTGATATTGAAACAATATGTAAGATTCATATTGGTAACAAAGATGAGAGAGAATTAGGTTGATTTATCCAGATGATGAAAAGGAAAAAGAAACTTTTCTTAAGTGAAATTATCAAAAAATATATATTTTAATAAATATTTAAAAATGTAATATTTTATCATTTCAAAAAAAAATGTAATATTTTATCAAACGTGTGCTACACGATTATTGACGAGAAAAGTTTTTTCAAGAACTTTGAAGTCTATTACTACTAGCATTTATAGAAAATATCTTCAAAGCTAGAAGGACACCTAAGGATAAGAAACCTTATCTTTTTGGGCAAAATATGGGTACATGGGATGGGATGGAAGGTTCCTAATTTTTTTAGATTAATTAGTAAATGTTATACAACGAAAAAAATGGTGAGATATAGTGATAAGAAAGAGTGGTTAGTATTGAAAATTAAAAAAAATGTCTAACAGAACATTATTTCATAGTTGAATGAAGTTAAAACCAACAATCCCTTAATGAAGTGATTAAAACGTTTAAATTTAATAAAACTACTGTAGGCCTCATTACGTAAGGGATTAAATAATTTTTCTTTTAAAATATGAATTATTTAAACTTTACTTTATTATAAATAATATTTATATAACTCTTTCATGATTTGAATTTGAATAATATTAATAAAAACATAAAAATTAAAGAATAATGTATCTACATTTTGAAATTTATTTTAATTATTTGAATTCAACATTCATTTTATAATTTTTCTAATTATATTGATTATCTATTAAAGAACTATCATGCTCAATTTCCTAAATAATTATATTTAATTATTTAATTCATTTAATTTTTTATCTTATCATTTTTAAATTAATAATTGGATAAATTTGATATATGTAGAAAATTAAGAAAGAAATCAATAAAAAAATAAGTTTAACAAATATTTTAGTTTTTGTTATTATAATTGTCACGACCCGAAGGTCGTGACGTTCACTTGATACTCATACTTTTTTTAGTCTACAAATTTATGAAATATATTTTTCCTTTTCATTTTGCGGTTTGTATTTGGTGTCAGTATAGTCACTAGACTAATTTCACTGTTCCTTTCTTTATACTTTAGCCTCGATAACTTAAATATTAATTTGTGAGCATATTTGCTCAACTATTTAGGTGAACTATAGTCATTTCACTTAAATTTTAAACTAGCAAGAAAGCGGTTCTAAATTACATCCCGACTTATTTAAAAAAATATGTATTGTGCATCAATTAAGGTCTTACATATAAACAAGCGTTTTATAAGGAGCGTATACCTCAAAAGGCTAGTACCAAGCCTGAATACCATATCCGAAGGCCCACTCAAAAGCTTTCATGGCAAGTTTTAACTCAAGTAATCTGAAAAAAGATGAAATGAAGAAGGGTGAGCAAAACCACGGCTCAATAAGATACTAATATAAATGCAAGTGTTGACACCTAATTTTGTCCTATCATTATTATTATCATTTTATTTTTATTTTTATATATATTTGTATTTATTTTTATTTTATTTATTTGTTATTATTTATATTATTATTATTATTATCTGTTTTTTATTATTATTATTATTATTATTATTATTATTATTATTATTATTATTATTATTATCTGTATTATTTCCCATCAACCATCCATCAGCCACTGCCACCACCAGCTCCTGTCACCCGTCCCATCTCCGCCGACTGCCACCACCAGCTACTCTACCTCATTCCATCACACCAAACCCCATGCGAGACTCCTCTAAAAGACCTCACCATCACCCGGCCTCAGGGGTGGAGCCTTAACCAAAAATCCCAACCACTACTCACACTCACCCGTAGCCACCCTTGCAGCACCCAAAAACACCGAACCTTAACCCAAAAATCATCATTCCTCCCAACACCACTCAAAAACCCATTACCCGAAACCCCCTTTTCCCCTCAAAAATCACCAAAGCCTCGGAACCCAAACCAAGACCCCTCAACTACTACCAGACCCGAACCCCCTTTGCCAATCTACAAAACCCAAAAGCCTCAATCGGAGGCTGACTCACTCATCACCACCCTCACCTGAACCCCCAACAGCACCACAACCATCACAGAAAAAACCCCAACGCCACAGTCCCAAAACCGAGAGCCTCAAGACTTAGATCTGAGATCTAAGCACACCTGCAAAAAAGGAAAACCACAGCCACAGCCAAACATCAACCAAATCTTAAAAAAAAACACAAAAAAAACACAAAAAAGGGGGAAGGTGGCTTCGGTTTCCATCAAATCTGGAGGCTTGGGGAATTTTTAGGTGAAAGGGAGGCTAGATTTGGTTAGAGGAGAGCAAGAGCTTTCGAAAAGTCAAAAGTTTTTTTTTATTTTGACCCACCGGCGACGGTGACCGGTAGCGACGAGCGACGGTCCGACGGTGGCCGAAAATCGCCTGGGAGAGAGCCTTCAAAGGCTTTGACGTTTTTTTTTTTTGAGAAAATAGGAAAATGAAAGAATAAAAAAAGGGACTTTTTATAGCTGAAAAAAAAAAGAGAAAAGAAGAAGATCCGCGCGCGACCCGGACTCGACCCTGGATCCGCGCGCCTGACCTGCCAGTAGGAAGGAGATCCACGCGTCGCCCCACCGACTCGACCCGACCGGATCGCATCCGACCCGCCAGCGAAGCAGATCCGCGCGTCCCCTGTCGACCCGACCCGCGTGCCAGCTGCTTGACCAGACCCGCTCCGCTGCTGACCCGCGTCCACCTTTGGCCCACCTACTTTAGGCCACTGGGAAAGTGGCTGGGCCCGATCCGTGGGCTTTCCTAGGCCATCTCATTTGGGCTGCCTTCCATGTGGGTTTTAAACCCAAATTTTGGTATATTTTTGACTTTTTTATAATTATGTTTATTTATTTATTTAATTTTATGTTCTTTGAGTAAAAAAAAAGGGAAGAAAGAAGAAGGAAAATTTTAATTGGAAAATTAAAAATAAAAAAATAAAAAAATTAATTAAAAAAATTAAATTATAACATTATTATTATTATCATCATTTGTGTTTTATTATTATTATTATTATTATTATTATTATTATTATTATTATTATTATTATTATTATTATTATTATTATTATTGCATGTTGTAAAATAAAAGTTTCTTTGAAAAATTTTCTTTTATTTGTATTTTCATTAATTATTATTGATTAGGAAAATGTATTTAAAAATAATGAAATTCAAATTTGAGTAAATGATAAAATTTTAAATTTAATTAAACAAATTGTCCGACGATGGGATGTTATGGAAGTCACAAGTAGTGATTCCTAACTGATCCCTAAGTGAGAAGAGTCGTACTAAATGTTGCCAAAAGTATTGGAATATTTAGTATGATTTTGCAATAATTTAAATTTTTATTAAAAAAGAAAATGAATAAGTTTTTTAAAAAACAAAGAAAAATAAATAAATAATGAAATTTAAAATTAATTGAATAAAATCCCGATGATGGGATGCTACAGAAGTCACAAGTACTGATTCCTAACTGATCCTTAGGTGAGAAGAGTCGTACTAAATGTTACCAAAAGTATTGGAATATTTAGTATGATTTTTCAATAATTTAAATTTTTATTAAAAAAGAAAATGAATAAGTTTTTTAAAACAAAGATAAATAAATAAATAAATAATGAAATTTAAATTCAATTTAATAAATGTCCGATGATGGGATGTTACGAAAGTCACAAGTAGTGATTCCTAACTGATCCCTAGGTGAGAAGAGTTGTACTAAATGTTGTCAAAAGTATTGGAATATTTAGTATGATTTTTCAATAATTTAAATTTTTAATAAAAATGAAAATGAATAAGTTTTTCTAAAACAAAGATATATAAATAAATCAACAAATAAAAAAGGAAATTTAAAATTAAAAATTCATTTGCATCATATATTATTTGTTTGCATCATATGCATCCATTTAATTTCCAAATAAGTGTGAATTTTTCGAGGATGAGATTCTGTAGAAGTCACAAGTAGTGATTCTTAAGAAATCTCTAGGTGAGGAA
The DNA here is from genome assembly GCA_032173925.1 of Heritiera fomes. Lineage (NCBI taxonomy): Eukaryota > Viridiplantae > Streptophyta > Magnoliopsida > Malvales > Malvaceae > Heritiera > Heritiera fomes. The sequence goes on along the minus strand of JAPDPM010000015.1, from coordinate 11,458,931 downwards.
AAATTATTTCAAATGCTGCCAAAAGTATTGGAGTATTTGATCTAATTATTCAATACAAAAAGGTTCACATTTACTTTCGAAAAATAAAGTTTAACCTTTTAAAATAAAACAAAATAAATTTATAAATAAAAAATGATTTTGAATAAAAAGATTGCAATAAAATAAGAATTATTTTTAAATATTAATTCAAGACCATTTTATTAAAACCAAAGGATAACACATGATTATTATGGTACCGTTTTTTAAAGGGCGTCGTGGGGGTGCTAATCCTTCCCCACGCGTAACCATACTCTCGAACCCAATTTTGTTTTCGCAGACCAAAAATTATCTTTTTAATAAAACTTAATTAATTTTGAGATTTTTTAAAAAAGATAAAAATTTTTAGGTGGCCAATCACACCTAGTCAAAAAAGATTGGTGGCAACTCCCTGTTTTTAAATGTTTTCAAAATCGTCGAGCGCGAAGCCGTTACGACAGCTTGGCGACTCCGCTGGGGACTTTTTGAGGGTCAAGCCATTTATTAATCATGTGTTATCCTAAGTTTTAACTTAAAGGTCTTAACTAATATTTAAATTTAATTTCTTTAATTTTAAAATAATCAGTTGCATTTGTGTTTTAATTATGTTGATTATTTTATAGCATTCTTTATTTGTATATATTATTCTTAATAAATTGTTGGGGTAGAATAAGGGTTATGGTTTGATAAATGTTCTCTCATACACACACTTGCACTTGCATCTGCATAACATGAGCTCTATACCCGAGTTCTATCCTTCTTAGGAGGGAGTAGAGTACCTTTGCTCTCGTGAGGTAATCACCTCCGCAATGGCAAGCGAAATACTCTCACTCAAATTAAATCTTACTAGTCCAGTGTGGATGACAGTAAGGTATAATTTGGGAACTTTTTGACCTTTTAGAAACCTAAACCAGCATGTAAAAGGCCCTAAAAGCCAATCCTAGCTAGAGCCATGTCCAATTTTTGTGGAAATTATCCTGAAATTAGGACACATGAGGGAACATTTTACTACCTTTTTGCATATCATAACTCTGTTGATTTTTCAAATTCATGCTATCATAAAATCAAAAGATATTTGTTTCCAAATAAAATTTCGCATTTTTACAATTTTATAGAATAAAACAAAGACTTATTCGGTTTCTCTCCTTTGTCAAAAATAACATGAAAACATCCATTCATTCTCTAATAATATTTGAAAAATAACAATAATGTTTTTTTATTTTTTTAAACTAATGCATAGACATTAAAAAAAAAGAGGAATTTTGATGAGAAAATAAAAGGTAAGTGCATTGTCACATTCCTTTAAAAATAGATTAAATAAAAAAGAAAATTAAAGAAAATAAATTGTGGTATGAAAATAAGATTTTAAAAAAAAAGAAGAAGAGAAGAGAGAAAAGAAAAAGTAAAAGAAAGAAAGAAAGAGAGAAAAAAAAAGAAAGTTAATTCTTTAAAAAAAAGGGAGGAGAAATCATCAAATTCTAAAATGAAAAAAAGAAAGAAAGAAAGAATTCATTGAATTTAAATGAGAAAAAATTTTGGTTCTTTTATTCTTAAGTTTTAGCATAGTATATCTCATTACATTAATGCATTCACATAACATAATAAGGAAGATATTTGTCTTTTGGGGTTAAAGGAGGTAAAAAAAAACATGGGAGATCAATTAGAAGCTAGACTATTTTGGAGAATAATCGAGAGGAGTTTGGACATGATATACAGGAGATGAAAGGGAAGCTAGCTAAGATAATGGAGATGCCTAAGAGTTTGAGAGCGACTAAATTGGTTCATTCTCAAGGGTCGCTATTATTTCTAGAGCAACTACATGTTGAATCATCAGTAAGTGGAGACCAATCGACTTTTCATATAAGGTGAAAGGGCTGATTGACGCAAAGTTCCTCGATATAGGGGAGGTGTTTGAACAGGAGTCTGCCATGCCTGATTAGAGTTTAGAACGTGAAAGAGGTGGCCGTTGTTGTGAAATTTATTTTTGGAAGACTTTGAATATCGAGGATGCTAGAATTGTAAAGAGTTTAGTACGGAACTTTTGAATCTTGTAGACAATTCCTTTAAGAATATGAATGTTACAAGGTTTTCTATAAGTTTGCATTCACTTCATTCATATGTGCATAACATGATTTTGACAGAAAATAATAAGGCTAACAATAACTGTTTTCTAAAAAAAAATGAATGATCAAAGTAAATAAATGTTCAAAATTTTTTTTTTCAGTTTACAATTTTTCTTTCTTTTAGTGTGTAACTTGTGATATTATAAAATAATAACAAGATTGAAATTTCTTTTACATGTAGATATACAATTTCAATACAATAAAAGCTTCATATTAACATGGCAAGCATGACATTTAATTTTGGAGTTATTACAGATTTGGTGTAAAAATAGCTTGATCATTGAAAAGCTTCGGAGATAGTTTTGGACCATGGAAGAGACAGAAATGATTCGAATGGAAAGGATGGAAAAAGCTCAACAAGAGATGAGAGAGCAATTATCACGGATGGCAGGTTTGTTGGAGAAGCTGAACAATGGAAGAAGAGGAGAACTAGCTACGCAAAAGGGGCATCGGTTGCGAAATGCTGAGGATTCTTTTTGTCCAGTTAACGTTGGCTCACGAGAAGCCCAATCATCTTGAGAGCCACAAGCAATGCCCACTGAGGGTTATGTATGCCCTAATATGTCGTCTGCAGTCGATCCTAGTCAGTTTCAAGGGCATGCAACTCCTACAATGAACCCCTTTGAACCAACTCATATTGCTAATTCGGGTAGTCACAAAGAGCAAGGGATGCCACAAGTGGAAGGAGGTTCAAGTTCACGACAAAAGATAGAGCTTATAGAAGAAAGGCTTCGGATCGTCGAAGGAATGGATTTTCATGGATCTTTAGATGCAGCCAGATTATGCTTAGTACCTGGTGTGGTCATTCCTTTAAAGTTTAAAGCGCCAGAATTTGAGAAATATGATGGGACCACTTGTCCAAAGGCCCATATCACTATGTACTGTAGAAAAATGGTAGCGCATGTGCATGATGACAAGCTGTTGATCCATGTTTTCCAAGACAGCCTTAAAGGATCTGCTGCTAGGTGGTATACACAATTGGGCAGGGGCGATGTTCACTCATGGGAAGATCTGGCAAGGGCATTCGTCGCTCAATATAAGCATATTGTGGATCTAGCCCCAAATTGTTTATCTTTGCAAAACATGGAGAAGAAAGCTACTGAAGGCTTTAGAGAATACGCCCAGAGATGGAAGAATGTTGCCACCCAAGTCCAGCCTGCCCTCACGGAAAAAGAGACTGCAACTCTGTTTCTTAGTACACTCCAGGCACCATATTATGATAGAATGATTGGGAATGTTACTAAGAATTTTGCCGACATGGTGGCTTTTGGAGAGATGATTGAGAATGCAATCAAGAGGGGCAAGATTAAGATAGGTGACATAGCCGATAACAGGCCCGAAAGAATGGAAGAAGAAATGCAAGCTGCGACATTTGAGGGGCAATTTCCCAGAAATTTCACTCCATATAATCCTTATTTGTCTCACCCATCATACCATCCAACATTGAACAGTGTCTCCTATGATCATTTTCTTTATTCACCAATCCCACAACCAGGATTCCAAGCAAACCCTTACCCTTCAACGGTTGCTCGTGCGCCTATCTTCATGCCTAGGCCAGTAGCTCAAACTCCTCAACAATCAATAAACAATAGAAAAAGATCGAGAAGCAATCAAGGAAGAATCCCAATTCCAATCTCCGATCTTTTGCCCTTTTTGGTGAAAAATCGATATTTGACCCCTATACCTTTGAGAACAGCACCAAACCCAGTAGCTAAGAGCTATGATCCGAATAGCAAATGTGACTATCACATGGGGGCAATTGGGCATTCAACAGAAAAATGCAGACAGTTGAAGGAAAGGGTTGAAGAGCTCATCGATGGTGGAATCTTGACTCAAGAACTTATGGAACAGTGGAAGTCCACTTTGGTGTAGAGTTATGGCATTTTGGGCAGATCAATCTGGCGAGAAACGAAGATTTTGAGATTTTGAGATTTTGAAGTCTGTATTTTGTTGGAAAATACTTGTCATTTCCATTGGCCTAGGTGACAATTGTATGAGCAAAACTTTTTGCATAATTTATTTTCTAGTGGCATATGACTAGAATGTTTCTTTTCTTCACATTAATGATAAAAAACAATTCCAAGAAAATTGGTGATTACTGTCAAAGATGAAGGTATTAAATCATTCTTGGATCACATCTCCATAAAATCTAAGTCAGTTGAGAGCTAAAAAGCTAAATTGGGGCATAAGATTTTGAAAGTTCTATTTTGTTTTCACTTTGATCATGACAGGTTTCATTGTAAGTAATTTTCAAAGAAATAATCGATTTGCAAAACCTTTTGCGAATAATTTGGAAATCAATGACAATCTCTAAATATTCTTGATATTGGTAATTTTACACTTGACAAGATCATTTTGAAATACATTTCCACCTAAATTCTTGTACAAGTCCCTGACTCTTCACTCTTGTACTTCCAAGATGCTTTTCACCCATGATTTGGGGCAAGATAGCAAAAAACCAAAAAACCAAAGTTGAGGATTTTTCACTGTTGTCCATCTATACAATACATTGGGTTACGCATCGCCTTTTTCCTCAAATGACGATGTGGTGTGTGAGGTCAAGCTCTGTCATATTAAAGTGTTGCATTCCAAAAAAACAAAAAAAGAAAAGGAAGAAAAAAAGAAAAAAAAGAAAAAAATGAAATTGATCGTGACACCATGCAAACATGATATTCAGATGATTTCAAAGGCTAAAGCAAAAACTTATCTTAAGAATGGCTTCTCAATAAAAGCATCTTAATTTGAAAGGACAAATGACCATCTTTCATCATCCTTTTCACAAATATAAACATTAACCTTTTGCTACCCTTTTGAGCCTGATAATTTCTTTCACAATAAACCTCCTTCAAGGATCACCCTCCAAACCGAAGAACACGTGCAGAAAGTATCTCTTCAAAGAAGATGAATGATTCAACTTTTGTTTATGATCAAATAAGATTTACTATGTTTTTGAAATCTTGGACATGAATCAATGAAAAATAAGAAAAAAAGAAAGAAGAAAGGATACATGTGAAAGTACACAAAGAAAGGTGCTTCAAAGAATGAAAATGATTTCAAAAAAAAAAGAAAGAGAAGAGGAGAAGAGAAAGAAGAAAAGATGCACGGAAAATTTGAGAAAGAAAAGTGCTTCGAAGAATGAAAATGATAGATGTCCATATGAGAAGAAATTATCCTTGGATTGATCACCTTCAAACACATTTTTGGGCCTATTTATCCATTCTTTCAAAACCCAGAACCATGACCTACATTACGTACTTAAAAGTCCATTTTGATCAAATATGGATGCTCGTATCGAAGAGCTCTTATTTGGAAAATTCTCACTATTATTTGGTTTGAATGAAATTTGAATTCTTGAATGCATGGTGGAACAATCAATCAAAAAAAAAGAAAGAAAGAGAGAAGAAAACAAAGGAAAGAGCAAAGCTTTAGGGTGAAAACCCAAAAAGGGCAGTCTAGAGCAAATAATGAACTTTTCATGCAACCAAGGCAGGTAGTGACATGAATTGAAAATATGGAAAAAGAATCAACAAGCCTTGAGAAACCCTCGAGATATCCAAATATTTTGATGTCACGTGATTGCTCGACATCTTTCTGAAAAATTTTGAACCTCTCTTCTTGTACATACTCTTCCTAAACAGAAAAGACCTCAGTCATTCATATCTCATCTTGACATTTGTAGAATGCCATTATTCGAGAACTTAAGAGATTGTCAAACCAAGTTGTAAATATTTTGTTTTCTCATTCAAAATTTTGTTCAAAAAAAAACAAAAAAAAGAGAAAGGAAGAAAAGCGAGGGTATTTTAAGAAAACCATTTTGAGCCAAGAAAGAAACCATTGTTTTTTCAGATAAGTGGCAAAATATTCCTCAAACAAAACATTCTGGAACACCAAACTTTCAATTGTCCAGTTGAAAAGATCCGAATAGGATTTATGTCACTCATCTTGAAAAATAATCACTAATCTTTCGAAAAGATCAGGTATCACTTGTGAAATTTAGATTCATCTCTCTTGGAAAATAGTTATGAGGAAAATTTAGTGCTATTAGTCAAAAGGCTATGATGAGAGTCCAAGAACTCTGCAGAAATGGAAAATAGAAAGGAGCTTTCATGGTCATGTTGGGGGCAAAGAAGATAAAAAAGGCAAATGATGTACCTCTCTGGCAAGATAGGAAAGAGATTTAAAGTTAGAAAATGTACAGGATTGAGTGCCATGCATTCATGCATACATAGACAATATCATACAGCATCAAATCATACAACATCAACATTGAAAGTTTTTGTAAAATTTTGAGATTAAAACATGTTTTTTGAGCTGAAGGCTCGACACCATCCAATCAAGATTTTGAAGGTTATGCAACCTTTTTTTCAAAACAAGAAGGGCAAGTTTATTCATGATAAAGAAATTTTCAAGTTTAGTTTGATTAGTGATATTTTTAATTAAGATTGAAGATTGATTTTCTATTGATAAGCAAATTTCCAAGTCCTCCGAGCACAAAGTTTAACTCTTCAAGTATAATTCTAAGACCTCCGGGCAAGAATTTTGAACCTTTCAGATAAATTATAAGTCCTCCGGGCATAAATTGTAAGTCCTCCGGGCAGAATTTCAAATCTTTTCATTTGCAAATTTCAAAATCCTAAGTCCTCCGGGCACAAAATTCTAAGTCCTCCGGGCACAAGTTACAAATTCTCTGAGTAAAATTTCAAGACCTCCGGGCATAGTTCTAAGACCTCTGAGCACGAATTTCAAACTTTTCAAGTAAATTTCAAGTCCTCCGGGCACAAATTTCAAACCTTCCAAGAAAAATCCTAAGTCCTTCGGGCAAAATTTCAAAGACCTCCGGGCACAAACCTCAAGTCCTCCGAGCATCAATTTTAAACTTTTCAAGTAAAGTCCAAGTCCTCCAGGCACAAATCTCAAGTCCTCCGGGCATAATTCTAAAACCTCCGAGCATGATTCTAAGACCTCCGGGCATAAATTTTCAAGTCCTCCGGGCATCGATTTTAAGTCCTCCGGGCACAAATTTAAGACCTCTGGGCACAAGTTTAAGTCATCCGGGCACAATTCTAAGTCCTCCGGGCAAGATTCTTAAGGTTTAAAGTTTCAGCGCCTCTGCTGCAAGAGGAGCACATTTCACTATTTCAGGAAGGAATTTTAAAGTTTTAAGGCCTCTGCTGCAAGAGGAGCACTTTTCAGAAAACAAATTGTAAGTCCTCCGGGCACAAATCTCATGTCCTCCGGGCATGATTCTAAGACCTCCGGGCATGATTCTAAGACCTCCGGGCATAAATTTTCAAGTCCTCTGGGCATCGATTTTAAGTCTTCCGGGCACAAATTTAAGACCTTCGGGCACAAGTTTAAGTCCTCCGGGCACAATTCTAAGTCCTTTGGGCAAGATTCTTAAGGTTTAAAGTTTCAGCGCCTCTGCTGAAAGAGGAGCACATTTCACTATTTCAGGAAGGAATTTTAAAGTTTCAAGGCCTCTGCTGCAAGAGGAGCACTTTTCAGAAAACAAATTATAAGACCTCCGGGCACAATTTCAAGTCCTCCGGGAATAAATTCTAAGTCCTTTGGGCAAAATTTTTAAAGTTTCTAGGCCTCTGCTGTAAGAGGAGCATCTTTTCAGGAAAGAATTTAAAGTTTCATCGCCTCTACTGCAAGATGAGCACATTTTCAAAAAAAAAGAAGAAGAAGAAAAAAAAAGGGAATTTAAAGTCTTATCGCCTCTGCTGCAAGAGGAGCACATTTCAAAAAAAAAGAAAAAAAAAGGAGTTTAAAGTTTCATCGCCTCTGTTGAAAGAGGAGCACATTTCAGGAAAGAATTTAAAGTTTCATCGCCTCTACTGCAAAAGGAGCACATTTTCAAAAAAAAAGAAGAAAAAAAAAAGGGAATTTAAAGTCTTATCGCCTCTGCTGCAAGAGGAGCACATTTCAAAAAAAAGAAAAAAAAAGGAATTTAAAGTTTCATCGCCTTTGTTGCAAAAGGAGCACATTTCAGGAAAGATTCTAGAGTTTCATTACCTCTGTTGTAAGAGAAGCACCTTTTAAAAAAAAAAGAGAAGTGGGTCATAAGCCCGACAAAATTATTATCTTTTGTCTTTGCTCTATTCCTGATTCTCAAAAATGAGCAAAGAGGGGCAGCTGTTGACACCTAATTTTGTCCTATCATTATTATTATCATTTTATTTTTAATTTTATATATATTTGTATTTATTTTTATTTTTATTTATTTGTTATTATTTATATTATTATTATTATTATTATTATTATTATTATTATTATTATTATTATTATTATTATTTCCCATCAACCATCCATCAACCACTGCCACCACCAGCTCCTGTCACCCGTCCCATCTCCGCCGACTACCACCACCAGCTATTCTACCTCATCCCATCACACCAAACCCCATGCGAGACTCCTTTAAAAGACCTCACCATCACCCAGCCTCGGGGGTGGAGCCTTAACCAAAAATCCCAACCACTACTCACACTCACCCGTAGCCACCCTTGCACCACCAAAAACACCGAACCTTAACCCAAAAATCATCATTCCTCCCAACACCACTCAAAAACCCATTACCCGAAACCCCCCTTTTCCCTCAAAAATCACCAAAGCCCCAGAACCCAAACCAAGACCCCTCAACTACGACCAGACCCAACCCCCTTTTTCCAATCTACAAAACCCAAAACCTAAAAGCCTCAACCGGAGGCTGACTCACTCATCACCACCCTTACTCGAACCCCCAACAGCACCACAACCATCACAGAAAAAACCCCCACGCCACCGTCCCAAAACCGAGAGCCTCAAGACTTAGATCTGAGATCTAAGCACACCTGCAAAAAAGGAAAACCACAGCCACAGCCAAACATCAACCAGATCTCAAAAAAAACCCAAAAAAAACACAAAAAAGGGGGAAGGTGGCTTTGGTTTCCGTCAGATCTGGAAGCTTGGGGAATTTTCAGGTGAAAGGGAGGCCAGATTTGGTTAGAGAAGAGCAAGAGCTTTCGAAAAGTTGAAAGCTTTTTTTTTATTTTGACCCATCGGCGACGGCGGCTGGCAGCGGCGAGCGACGGTCCGGCGATGGTCGAAAATCGCCTGGGAGAGAGCCTTCAAAGGCTCTGACGTTTTTTTTTTTGAGAAAATAGGCAAATGAAAGAATAAAAAAAAAGGGGACTTTTTATAGCTGAAAAAAAAAAGAGAAAAGAAGAAGATCCGCGCGCGACCCGGACCCGACCCGGGATCCGCGCGCCTGACCTGCCGGCAGGAAGAAGATCCGCGCGTCTCCCCACCGACCCGATCGCATCTGACCCGCCAGCGGAGCAGATCCGCGCGTCCCCTGCTGACCCGACCCACTCCGCTGCTGACCCGCGTCCACCTTTGGCCCACCTGCTTTGGGCCACTGAGAAAGTGGTTGGGCTCGATCCGTGGGCTTTCCTAGGCCATCTCATTTGGGCTGCCTTCCATGTGGGTTTTAAACCCAAATTTTGGTATATTTTTGACTTTTTTATAATTATGTTTATTTATTTATTTAATTTTATGTTCTTTGAGTAAAAAAAAAGGGAAGAAAGAAGAAGGAAAATTTTATTTAGAAAATTAAAAATAAAAAAAATAAAAAAATTAATTAAAAAAATTAAATTATAACATTATTATTATTATCATCATTTATGTTTTTTTATTATTATTATTATTATTATTATTATTATTATTATTATTATTATTATTATTATTAATGCATGTTGTAAAATAAAATTTTCTTTGAAAATTTTCTTTTATTTGTATTTTCATTAATTATTATTGATTAGGAAAATGTATTTAAAAATAATGAAATTCAAATTTGAGTAAATGATAAAATTTTAAATTTAATTAAACAAATTGTCCGATGATGGGATGTTACGGAAGTCACAAGTAGTGATTCCTAACTGATCCCTAGGTGAGAAAAGTCGTACTAAATGTTGCCAAAAGTATTAAAATATTTAGTATGATTTTTCAATAATTTTAAATTTTTATTAAAAAAGAAAATGAATAAGTTTTTTAAAAAACAAAGAAAAATAAATAAATAATGAAATTTAAAATTAATTGAATAAAATCCCGATGATGGGATGCTACGGAAGTCACAAGTAGTGATTCCTAACTGATCCCTAGGTGAGAAGAGTCGTACTAAATGTTACCAAAAGTATTGGAATATTTAGTATGATTTTTTAATAATTTAAATTTTTATTAAAAAAGAAAATGAATAAGTTTTTTAAAACAAAGAAAAATAAATAAATAAATAATGAAATTTAAATTCAATTTAAAAAATGTCCGATGATGGGATGTTACGGAAGTCACAAGTAGTGATTCCTAACTAATCCCTAGGTGAGAAAAGTTGTACTTAATGTTGCCAAAAGTATTGGAATATTTAGTATGATTTTTCAATAATTTAAATTTTTAATAAAAATGAAAATGAATAAGTTTTTCTAAAACAAAGATATATAAATAAATCAACAAATAAATAAGGAAATTTAAAATTAAAAATTCATTTGCATCATATATTATTTGTTTGCATTATATGCATCCATTTAATTTCCAAGTAAGTGTGAATTTTTCGAGGATGAGATTCTGTAGAAGTCACAAGTAGTGATTCTTAAGAAATCTCTAGGTGAGAAAAAATTATTTCAAATGCTGCCAAAAATATTGGAGTATTTGATCTAATTATTCAATACAAAAAGGTTCACATTTACTTTCGAAAAATAAAGTTTAGCCTTTTAAAATAAAACAAAATAAATTTATAAATAAAAAATGATTTTGAATAAAAAGATTGCAATAAAATAAGAATTATTTTTAAATATTAATTCAAGACCATTTTATTAAAACCAAAGGATAACACATGATTATTATGGTACCGTTTTTTTAACGGGCATCGTGGGGGTGCTAATCTTTCCCCACGCGTAACCGTACTCCCGAACCCAATTTGTTTTTGCAGACCAAAAATTGTCTTTTTAATAAAACTTAATTAATTTTGAGATTTTTTTAAAAAGATAAAAATTTTTAGGTGGCCAATCACACCTAGTCAAAAAAGATTGGTGGCGACTCCCTGTTTTTAAATGTTTTCAAAATTGTCGAGCGCGAAGCGTTACGACAGCAGGAGTAGAATTATACTGTCTTAACTGCCATGCATAAAACCTGCAAGTTTGCAATTACAATTCACCATTTCAATCGATAACATCTCATATTTATAATAAGATCATGTCCTAGGGACCTTAAGTGAGCGAGGGTTTTGGAGCACTGATGTAAGGGAATTTAAAGTATCTCATTATCTCCATTCTCGACATCTGTCCATCACTCAAACCTCTAAATGAATCAATTTAATCACTTTCAATCTTCTTGTCCTTATACTACAACGCATCATACAACAATACATCATGTACAACTTGAATATCATATACTATTAATCCACGCTCACATCAATCTCATAGTATATCATGTTCAATTGAGATGTCAAATCAAGTCACTTTACATTTAACAATTATACTCCTGTATTATATCAACTCATATCACTTTTCACATGGAAAATCATGATCACGGTAGTGTAAGATCATAATTCTCTTCGTATAAATCTTATGTTCATGTACCGTATAATGTCATGACATCATATAGATATAATGTCGTTATGTCATGACTTAGCATGCAAGACTTATGCAAGCTTTACTGTATAAGATGACTATCATTTCAAATCGTATTACATATACTTTTAAAGCATGTTTAAAACATATAAAATCTCAATTCATTTCATGTTTACCTTTAAGACATGTTAAAGTATGTGCAATTCGCAAATCATGTTAGTTGCACTTTTAAGGCATGTTTAAAAGAAAACATGTAATGTCGTAAACATTTCATATTCAATTTTAGAGCGTGTCTAAAACATGAGCAGTCTCAAAACATTTCTCATATACTATAAAACCATGTCAAGTCTAGATTTCATATCAAATAAAACTATACTCTAGACAGCATATCATATCACGTTTGACATAAAATCATATATGAATCATATGGAGTATTGAAATCATATTACATGTACTTTTAAAGCATGTTTAAAACATATTCCATCTCAAACATATCTCATGTATTGTAAAAAATCATGTCAAGTCTAGAGTTCATATAAATTAAAATCCTACTCTAGACCTCATATCATATCGGTTTGAGACTAGGCTAAATCCCTAATGCTCTATCAATAAAAACTTAAATCATTGTAGCTAGTAGTGAAAATCATGTCATCGTCCCCTGGAAACCAACTAGGGCGCTATCTATGGCCATAGACCTCATGTCTCTCAGTCTCACTGATCAAGTGTGACTGAGCCTTGTCCACGACTATTATCGGATAAACATCTTTGCCTAACGAGTAATCTCCAATTAGGTGGTTTTCACTATGCTTTATTGAATTTAATTTTTTTAGGGTGCTCACAGTCTCATAAAACATTTAAATCTTTAACTTTTCTTGTCAAAATCATGTAAAGTATATGGTACAATTTTTAAAGAGGATTCATATATAAAAATATATACCATATACTTTCCTTTCAAAACTAATCAATAATTCATAGTATTCATATAAACATTATTATAACATCTCCAGTTGTAAACAAGGCGATGCCTAAAGGTGATGCAAATTAAATCATGAGTTCAAAACAATGAACTCTCATTTTCATAAAATATATAATTTAGTATAGCGCTAACTATAATCCAAATTCCTCATTTCCATCCTTTTGATTTGGATTGAATCATACCTAATAGGTAAATTCGATATTCATTGTGGTTACTTAATATTCAATGTCATTTCTCAATAACTATCGACTATAATAATCACTCGTACATTTCATCATCAATACTAAGACCACCACCGTCAGTATGAGTCCTCTTAGTATCTATGAATATTTAAATCATGAGTTAAATCATCAAGCAATGGGGATAAGATGAGAAGCCTTGCTTTTTTCAAAATAAAAAAAGTCTAAAGCGTTAAAAAGATCCTAAAAAAAATAGTTTTAGCAATTGAGCCCTTAACATTTTTTTCACAATCAATTAAGCCCTTACCTTTCAATTTTCATTCAATTGAGCCCTTTTATGAATGGAAACCGTTAGGTTTGTTATGTTTTTGGCAAGGTGTACCATACGAATTTAACAGTTTCTATCCACAAATGGCTCAATTGATTACAAAAAATATTAGAAGCTCAATTGCTAAATCCATTTTTTTCGAGGTTTTTTTTTATCTTTCAACCAAAAAAATCGTTAAATGTTAAAACCAAGATTGTAGATTTTGTATAGGAGAGTGTTTCATTTTTTTCTTTTTACAATGAGATTTATCGGTATTGGTCGTTTCGGTGTATTATTTCGGATTTTTCAGTTTAATTTTATAATATTTATAAACTTTTCATACATATAATAGTATTGTTAATAATAAGCAAATTAAATATATAAAACGTTTGACATCGATAATGATAAGTATAAAATTAATAAAATTACTTCTAAACAAATAATAATTATTGTTAAAATTGTTATATTTGTAATGCTTTCACTTAATTCATTATTTGTGTATTTATTAATTTTAATTCAATATTAAAAATATATTATAAAACAAAAAAAATTCAATTTTCTTTTATTTTTTCTGTACCAACCAAAACAGTAAATTTCGTTGAAATTAACCAAAATCATCCGAAACTCACAAAACCAATCGATATTATCCGGTTCCAAAATTGATACGAAAAATCATCTTAAGTGTATCAAATTTTATCAAAACTAACGCGTACCAACTGGTACGATCAAAACCAAAACAGTATTAACAACATTGGTTTAAACCCCAGCTTCAACTTCCAAATTCTTTTGCTTCAACGGAGCCAAAGAAGTGGAAGTTAAGAAATTTAATTAATACCACTAGTTATGAAAATCTTGCCAATGCCTTTCTACTTCAGCTTCTCTGCTTTTTCAATGAAACTGGGAACATCCTTCAAGCTGCCAATAAAATTGGAAAATGAGGATAAATAAATAAATCAGATTCAAAGCACCATCTATAACATTTTCTAAAACAAACTTCGAGTCAGTGAAAAACTGTCCGAAAGTTTAGAACTCGAGTCGAGTAAAAGTCCTCTGGTTTAAAGTCCTCAAGAACCAAGATGGTTTGTACGATCAAGAAAAACAAAACGTTTTCAGTTTTTGCCTGTGTGAGAGTAAAACTACCAGGAACTCCCAAGAGAATGACCTGTTTACCAACAGCAAGGGTGTGTATGGACACGTTTAGGGTCTGATCAGTCTCATCAGCATAAGAGAAAGTGCCATCGGTAATCGTGTCACCGACCACGATACAAGCCATTTTTCTTTTGGTTATTGATGGCGGGGAAGAGGGGAAGTTTGCACGTTTACGTAATAGCAGTATGTTTAGAGGAGTATGCGTTGGAAGGAAGGAATCAAAGGAGACGGTACCAATGAGTAAAGGACAATGGAATGCGGACTAAAATGCCAGCGTTTGGCTTGAAAGAAAGTGGGGAATGGTTTGTCTATCATGATTTTCTTCTTGTTCTGAGTCAAGAGAGAAATCAAAGAAGAAGAAATGACAAATGGTGTCAAGCAATCTTTTCTACAGTGCTAGGATTTAAACCTTTCATTGAACCGTGATTCATCATCAGTGGTTGCCCTTTCAGGTTTGTCGCGGCAGTAGCAAACAATCTTTGACGTGAATAATTGGGGGTTTAAGATTCCATCTTGTTATGCAAACAAATAGAGAACTAACAAAAACAATACACCTCTTAATGTGTTCTGATCATGTTTGGTATATAAGATGGTTGATAGGATAGAATGATAATTATTATATTTTATGTTTGGTGCTCACATTACATGGAGAATTAGATTACAAAAAAGATTAGTCATCCTAAGGATTATTTCTACTCCTATGAGATTAGAAATAAATACTCATATTTTATTTATTTCATCCTTAAATTTATATTTAAAAATTAACTTAAATATTTAATAAAATAATAAAAAAGTTTGTTTAATTAATT
Organism: Heritiera fomes; assembly: GCA_032173925.1. Classification (NCBI taxonomy): domain Eukaryota; kingdom Viridiplantae; phylum Streptophyta; class Magnoliopsida; order Malvales; family Malvaceae; genus Heritiera; species Heritiera fomes. The sequence continues at coordinate 11,443,771 of JAPDPM010000015.1, read as the reverse complement.
AATTAATTAATCCAATTTTGCCTTCTTTTTCATTTTTTTACTTCTTTTTCTTTTTCTTTTCTTTTTTTGATTCAAGAAAAACTATAATTTTGATAAAATAATATTTTCTTGAACACATATCTTTAAAATTTATTTTTTGGAAATAATTAAAATTTTTAAATCATTTTTGAGAAAATAAATTCTTAAACATAAAATTTATTATAAAATATATTTTTTAATTATTTTTTCTTACTTTTAAATTTTACTTTTTCTTCTCTATTTTATTTTTTCTTTCTTAATTTTTTTCCTTTTGCCTTAAAAAAAAGAAAAAAATAACTATTAACCATAAAATTATTAGAAATTTTATATTTTTTGGTTTATAAACTTTAAATTATTAAATTTAACTCAAATTTTTTCTTTTATTTTTGTTTTCTATATTTCCTTCTAATTAACAAAAAAAAAAGAAAGAAGATAAAGAATGAATATTTAAGAATTTTCTTTTGGAAAATTAATTTAATTAAAAAAACAAACTTATTTGCTAGAAAAACTCAATTTTCTAAAAATAAATATATTTAATTTACAATCAAAGAAAATTTAAATTATACAAAATAAAAAAAGAAAGAAAAGAAAGAAATGAAAATATAGAGAGAAAAATTTTTTATACAAATTCATTTTTTAACAAAATACATTTTTTTGAAAAAGTAATATAAATTTTTAAAAAGTAATTTTTGTTAAAAAATCAACTAATAAATTTGATGATTAATTATAATATTATAAGTAATATTTAACTTTTTAATTTTATATTTATATTTATAACAAAAAAATTATAAATTTTTAAATTATGTTACTTTAAAAATGAGTACTACAAAAAAATTTATTTTATACTACTTTTAATATTACACATAGCAAATATTGTAAAGGCATATAAAATTATCCTATTTTATTCTTAATCCTTGTACACATCAAACATAAAATAGGATGATATCATCTAATATTATCCTATTTATAATCTTATATTATGTTATCTTATCCTTATCCGCACCAAGCACGATCTCTGTACGTTCTATTAAATAATTGAAATTATTAATTGTTTATTGTAATTCCAGTACCTTTCTTTTTTAAATGATTTATGCTAACTTAAAAAAATTTGACTTGATAAAAATTTGAACACGAAATTTTTCACTATGAATCATCTTCACTTCAAGTTGATTCGATTCAAGGAGTTCAGTAATGGCAATTATGTCTGTTTCATGGTGCTATGTTTTGAGTTCGACATGCATTTATGTGCTTACAAATGCACAGATATTGAAATAACAAGAAAGAAAAAGCAAAGAAATATACCCAAAAAAAAGCAAAAAAAAATTTTAGTAATAATGAATAATTTTAGTCATCAAGCAGCTTCATTCAAGCATTGTTGAAAGGTAAATCAAAGACAATCATCAGACCAACCACTATTTACTACTATATATATATATATATATATATATATATATATATATATATATATATATTAAATACTGTGGTAAAATACAAAGTAAAAGAGGGCAAAGAATGGTATGGCGCTTGGCTTACACAAATTCACACAAATAAATAATGCTGCAGGAAAGATGTCTTGGTTTCAAAATCTATATTCCTGATTACTAACATCATACTATATGTAGGCAAATTCAACTGCAAAGTCATTCCAAGACTTTGAAACACTCATCAAGCTAGCATAATCAGGGGGCTTTGGATATCACTCTTCTCCATCCTTCAAGCCATTTCCTTCATTCTTGGTCCCTAATTCGACAATTCTTCTTCCCTTTTCAAACCATTCCCTTCATCACTTACTTTCATTGCCTGTTTACAACAAGGTCCATAAGCCCAGGCACAGACAAAGAAATAAAATAGATTGATGAAACTCAGCATAGCCAGAACCCAATAGTAATTGTCAATCCGACCTTTGTTTAAATTACTTGAAACCCAACTCTCTTTCCCACCTCTTGTGGTGATGATATCAATGATGCTCACAACAGCACTAGCTAGCAAATTTGCCACAGCCAATCCTAGTCCAAAGAGAGCAGCAGCAATGCTTGACATGCTCTTGGGTAACTCGGAATAAAAGAACTCTGTCTGCCCTATTGCAGTGAAAGCCTCAGCTAAGCCATTCAAGCAAAATTGGGGCACAAGCCACATAGCAGACATGTCCAAAACTGCACTAGGATTGTTTAGAAACCCATCCCTTATTGCTTTTCTTCGTCTAGCGTTCTCAACAATAGCTGAAACCACCATAGCCATGCAGGTAAAAAATAGCCCAATTCCCATCCTTAGTTTGACACCAATCTTTACCGGTTTACCCTTGATCTTGGATGCCATAGGGAGAATTGCACGATCATAGAGAATAACCCATAGTGCAAGAGAGATGATGTTGAACATTCCGTAGGAGCCTGCAGGAATCTGAAACTTTTTTGTAAGGTGTCTGTCCATGGAGATGGCCTGGAGCACAGGGAATGAATTTTGGCTTAAATTTATTGACATGATGATCCCCGTAGACCACAATGGTAAGACCCTAATAATTGCTTTGAGCTCTTCCACTTGCTCTACAGTGCAAAGACTCCATGGATTCGAGGCTGAGCCGTCCGAAGCTATGTCTTGTTGGGCGTTTTTGATGATGCAAGCCTTGTTCAAAAATCTAGAGCGCAAAAGCAACAAAGTTTAATTAATACAGGTTAATCAAAACATTCAAGCAAAATATCTGAACACTAAGGGATAATGCTATTGTGGTTTGGTACCTTAACTTGTTAGTTGGTGCAACAATCTTCGAACCACTTTGGTGATGGTAAGTTGGACTTGAGTTTGGAAGGGGAAATGTCAGATTTCGGTTTTTATAAGCAGCAACAATTACTCGTGCAAAGGCAGTAACCAAGCTCTTGCTTGCTTTCTGCTTGAGATAGAGGGGAGAAGCAAGGAAAAAGACTAGAGCAGAAAGCAACATTAAGATCGCTGGAACTCCGAAGCCCACTCTCCATCCCAAATGGTCTTGAATATAGACAATACCCGTCAATGCAATTAGAACAGATACAGCAGCTGAAGCATAGTACCAGCCAAAGAAGCTCTCTAGGACCCTGTCGTTTTTAGGATTATCTTTTCTGTCCAATTGATCAGCTCCAAACGCCAAGGAGCATGGTCTAACGCCACCAGCTCCAGTGGAAATGAGAACAAATGAGGTGATTAACAGAGTCAGTTGAGCTGCTGTTGGAGATCTGCAGCTCTGAACGGATAGATCACAGGGGGGAGGCTTTGACTGTGGAATCATGGCTGTGAACCATAAAAGTATCATCCCCTGTAACATTCAAGTTCAGGATCATTCTTATGACTAGGAAAATTACAGTGCTTCCAAATTAGACCATATGGTGCAAGGCATTGTTTGAAGCAGTCATACTCATAATATACCATGAAAATGTTGAGAACTATGGGAATTCACAATAATGTATTGGAGATGTATAGTAAGCATGAATGTATCTATTTGGAGGAACTCTATAATTTTTAAACCTCTAAATCAAAATGTTAGAGATCACAATTTTTTAACTAGCCGAATTAAAGATAAAAATGGAAAATGCAGTGTTCATATTTAATTGGATTGGCTGTTTGATAAAGTTGCTCTCAAAGATAAAATAAAATGGAAAAAATGTAAACTAGCTTGGTTGTTTGTCTCAAAGAGTTACTTGACACTCATTTGTATTAGTGTCAATCATTATGTGTCACAAAAAACTACAACTAAACAGAAAACCAAACTATCTACTATTTCTCTGATCATTTGCATAAATAGATAAAGCTTGAATGCTAATATGATTGTCTTCATCCTGTTCTTGTAAATTTAGGAGGTGTTAATTAATGGACCACAAATCCATTAGCAAATCCTGCCTAAATGAATCTAAAAGTGCAAACTAGCTCTAGTTCTTTTTGGTACCAAAGGATAAACCTAATCATATCATTCGGAAGCCAAGTTGCTCACCCTCTGTCATTTGGATTTGGATTGCACCAGACTGGACCAGTACAGCTGAAAGACACTATATACACACTTTTGTTCAATGACCTAATAATAGGGGTCAGATAATCAAAAGCAACTTTTGCACAAAGTTCGCCGGTGCTGATAAGAATAAAATGTCTCCATTATATTTTACTTTGGTAGCAGTGTTGTCAGAGCTGGTAAAAGGGTCTATGAAAGGAAATTTTTTGCACAAAGTCGATCCAATACATATAAACATGAAATGCTTATCCTCAGAGATTTTGTCTTGGTTGCGGTGCTGCCAAAGCCTGCACCTTTGTACCAAGGCGCAATTGAAATCAACTAGAGCTAACTCTTTACACTATTTACGAATCAGATCATAAACTTTAAGCTTCTAATCATCTAGGCCATTGAAATCCATAGGTACTCAAATTTCTTGGTACAAGAAATGAGCATTATTTTTCCTCCCAGCCCAAACATCCAAGCTTTAGCTCGTGTGGCATATATTAGACTTACATGAATCATGGAACTGAATAATTTAGCAGAGAAAGCAGCAGTCTCCACAGTCCGGACTCATTTGTTTAGCACCAGGCTTTATTCCCAATAATGATGAACTGACAGTACCAAGAGTCAGATGTCACCTATATTCACGTGGGCTGCCGTGACAAACCCTTTGTGACAGGCGCTAACTTAGCAAGTGGAATAAAATAAAACAAGATCCCGAGGAACATCCTTTCTTAAGGTAAAGCTGGCCATTATCTCCTACTTAATTAGTAATTGTTTAATCCTCATCAACATATAAAATTATTAATTATTTCACTTGGAACTTAAGACATCCAACTATACTACACATGGAAACATGACCATTGAAGAAGAAAATGATATGACTCCAAGAACATCATAAAACTCGATCGAAAATGATCCTAAAATGAGAGGAGATTAAGGAGAAAAGTTACCAAGAGACTACAAATAGATCCCAAGCCTATGGTGAGGAAACGACCCAGATATGAATCAGCAACGAAAGCCCCCAAAATAGGAATGAAATTGGTAGCAGCTTGCCAGAAGAAGAGAATATTGGTGCCTTTAGCCACTCCCATGTGATAGTCTTTAATCAAGTATAGTATCATGTTCGGCAGCAGCCCATAGCTTGCCACCTTCTCAAATGACTCATTGGCTGCATTTCAAAACAGAAATCTCAAGACACCATGAGAAGTCATCCAAAACTTTCGCATGTAGCAAGCATAACACTGTTTTACTAAACACCCAAAACCAAAGATTCAAAGTCATAGCACAAGCTAGAAAGATCACTAGAAATATGGTAAACTTTACACAGTGCCAAAACTGAAATTTTTCTGTTTACCGTTTGAAAATGAATGTACCTATTATGAATGGCATGGTAATGAGGCCACCCTTCTGTCTTTTGGGAATTTCTTGGTGAGTCATTTCGTTTTGATCTGAAGAATCCTCCATCTTATCTTCCATAGCTGAAATCTACCTAGCTTCGCTTCTTCTTACAAGACAGGAAAGACCAAAGACGGAGGAGAGAACTGCAACACTATAACTTTTGAAAATGAAGTTTCAAGTTCTGAGATTTTAAACCAGAAAGGAAGGACGAGGTGTTTGCGTGTAACATTTTATAAAACCATCAGAATGGCACTTCAGACCCAAATAAAAATAAAAATATCTAAATAATTGAGGAATAGACATATTATGACCTTAACACCGTTTCTTGCTTGTTACATCGAACGTCAGCTTATTCTTTTTTTTTTCACTTTTCTAATAAATAATAAAATGTATTGTTGGAGATTGCTTAAAAGAAATAAAAAAAAATTTATAGATATTAAAAAAAATTATATTTTACCACTTTCTATGCTAATAAAATTAATTTTAGATTATAAAATAAATAAGATTTCTTGTGAGGAATAAAAAAACCATTGTAGGAGACTAGGAAAGTAGTACAATAATCATGATGTCTTATGGTATGGTGCAGCATGTTCCACTGTAATCGGATGGTCCACCAGTCCTTTTGCTCTACTTGCTTCAATCAGCAACCGAGATCTATCCTGCAGGGGCAATTTTTTTTAGAAGGTCAAAAGAACGAATGTAATGAATTGGTTCATCTGTTTTTTCACATATTAAAAAATTTTAATTTTTTTTAAAATACAATATATTAATTTAAGACATTTAAAATTATCATTAAATTATGACACAATAAATTTTTTGATCATATAAACTTTTTCCTTTTATCACTCATTTCAGCAGACCATTTGCAGAGAAAATTGCAGCAATCTTCTTCCATTTCAGTTTACACAAATCACAATCCGCGGCAGCTACCAAATCAACTGCCCTCTATCCTATATAAGCCTAAAGTCCTTCTGATTTGCCTAGCTAACCTATTTGTTCGAATTCAAAAGCAAACAAAATTTCTTATGCAAAACCATTTGTCATACAAACATGATACAAAATCTGGTAAGTTTCAAAGAACTGAATAATGACACTAAAAACCCACAAGAAAGAGAAATTTTCTGCCTCAAATTTTGGACTCAAGACAGTCCAATCGCACTACCTCTTACTGCAGTAATGCTTAGCCAGTAAAAAGGCTCAAGTGGTTGGTAAATTTAATAAATAAATTTAATTTTTATATGAGTAAATAAATTGATCTCATGTCCTGATCAAGAGAAAGGACCCCAATGCCGAGACAAAGAGTAAAATCTAACCCCAAATCCCCAAATCTTCGAACAATAGAACCAGTCCTGCACTGAATTTTGGTTCGCGACAATTCACATTGCACGTGGGCATTTTAGACACTATTGGAAGAAGAGCTTTTGCAAAACAGTATCGGTTGCTGCATTTCACTCAACTGTTTTTCATCAGTCAGCCGTCCCTTCCATAGAAATTCAACAGTTCATCTTTCTTGGAAATTTAAATTTTTTATTTATTGTATTTATAATTTATATATAATACGTTAATCGTATATAATTTTTATATACTGTTAAATACATTAAAAATTTATATTTTATCAATAAATAAATTAAAAAATATCAAATCTTTCAAAATAAATATAAATAATTTTTTTAATTTGCTTATAAAATTTTATTAATAAGGCGTTAATCTTTAATATACTGATAATATATAAAAATTATACACTATCAATATATTTTATATAAATATATGTATTTAACGAGTCCCCTGAAATGAAGAAAATTCCCAAATCCCAGGCACAGCCATAGAGGTTGAGCAAATTATTGCAGTATTCTAAATATACAATATTTTTTCTCTCTTTACATCTATTCTCTTTTACATAAACAGTATTAGTAATAAGGGAAATGAGACTTATAGAGGAAAAAAATAGTATTTTCAGAATTTCTCCAATTTTTTTTGGTTTTGTAGTTGGCAACAGTGGAAACTGCACGAGCGTTAACTATTGGACAATAAAAACTGTTGGTGATGGCAATGACAGCGGCAGGGGCAGAGATAGAGACAAAGATTTGATAAGGTGTTATTTATAGTAAATAATTTTAAAATTTATTATAAATAAAACATACACATGTAAAATAAATAACAAATAATAAATTTTCTACATATTAATAAGATTAAGTGAGTGTGTAATAAAAATTAAGAAATAAGATTGTTTTCAAATAATAAGCATACTCATTAATAGTATATATTTTTAAATATTTTTTATATTTTTATTTTAATTTACTAACTAAAATTTTACATTGTTTTAAGATTAAAATGTGTAAAGAATATGTTTTTAAATTTTTTTAGGTTAAAAATTATTAGAATTGTATTTTTAGCTAATTGAATTCAATTAAATTTAGATCGAGCCTAATCCAATTTCACTACAAAACATATCAAAGTGTATAGGTATACGACACATATCGATTCACTTATATATTGATAGACACACTATTAATTCATATGATAAAATCGATTCTTTGCATCAATATGTATTAATTTTATAATGAATTGAATCATATTATACTATATGTATCATGTATTATACGATTTTGATAACTATAAGTACTAAATTGATCAAAGTCAGAGAATAAGCTTTTTTTTTTTTTGATTGAAAGCAAGGAACTAAAAAATTTGAGATGAGAGGGTTAATCTTTCTTAGAAATTTTCAAACTAAAATTTTCAAGCTCTAATTGTTAAAAGTACTAACTGTTAATAGTACTATTTCTCATCCTACATTCGAACTCTTTAAAGATGCTATTGGTAAAGTGAAAAAGTACAAAGGTGAATAAAAATGTATGAAAAAGTTAAAAAAATATTTTTTTGTTAGTAATTGGTAAAAATGTGAGAAAAAATTAAAAAATTTATTATTTTCTTTTTTTATTAACAAATCAAATCATTTTAAATTGAAAAGATTAGTAAAAAAAATGATATATATGTGAGTCAAATATGTATATTTACAATATTATCTTTTATTTTGTTAAATTTTTATTTTATTGTCTTATTTAATTGATGATACAGTAAAATCTCTCCAAATTAATATTCTTGAGATCCATCATTGAGTATTAATTTAGAGGAATTATTAATTTAAAAGGTTTTATCTTGTAAATTGTTATTATCTTAAGAGACGTGTCTGTTTAAATTTCATATTCTTTAAATCCCTCTTATAACTTTATAGTCTTTAATTTTAGAAAAATCTCATTGCAAATATATATTTTATATTTTAAATATTTTTCGACTATGACCTATCCCCAGTCTTCAGTATCAATTGTTTTGTTTTTCTTTTTCTCTCCGACAGTTATGGGAAAATAACTGTTTTGTGGGAGTTTCTTTTCTCATTCTTTTACAAGTTTTGTCGTTTCCCTGCAACTTTTTTTTTAATTATTTGGCTGTGATTTTGGTCCCTTTCTACTGGTTTTGCTACGGATTGCTGTGAAATGACTGATACTCTTGAAGACTCTTGGGCTCATCTTTCACTGACGGAGGACGAGAAGCAAACTTTGGTGATTGAGAAAGATTGGGTTACCCCAACAGTGCGTCAGGGTGAAACATGTTTGATCGGGAAACTTTTCTCTAAACGATTTGTTAATTTGGATGCAATGCGGAATGTATTTACAAAGGTTTGGAGAGTATCCCAAGGACTGCATATTAGCGAAATAGGAGAGTAGATGTTCCTTTTTTCATTTGGTACGGTCATGGAGAAGGACAGAGCTTTGCTTGAATAGCCTTGATCTTTTAACAAAGCGTTACTGTTGTTAAAAAAGTTTGAAGGAGATGTGATTCCCGACAAGATTGACTTGTCATTCTGTCCTTTCTGGGTTCAAGTGCTTGGTCTTTCCCTGGGCATGATGAATCAAAAGATTGGTTTGGTACTTTGTGAACATTTGGGCATAGTTGATGAAGTGGACATGAATGGTGGTGCTGTTGCTTGGGGAAAGTGCCTACGTGTTCGGGTTATCATTGATGTTGGGAAACCATTGAAACGTGGGACTCAGTTACAAATTTCAGACGCCAGTGAGTCCAGATTGGTTTCCTTTCATTACGAACGCTTGCCAGATTTTTGCTATGTCTATGGACGACTAGACCATCATGAGTCAGACTGTTCTTTGGCTTTTCAACAGAAGAAAGAGACTGGGATAATTAAACATGGTTATGGCCCCTGAATGCAAGCCGAGAATGTGCACTCTAGGTCTGATATATTTGGTTGTGAATCCTTTTCGCATTATGAAGGATCCCCCCTTATGGATACTGATATTCATAAGTTATCTTTCGGCTGCGGAGTTCGGTCGAAACGCGAGCATAAACAATCTGGTCCCTATTCAGCAATTGCTGGGGGCCTTATGATTCAAGGGCCTTCAGTGCCTAGCACTGCCATCCAGCATGACTCTTCTCTCTTGAAATTTGGCAGACCAAGACGTAGGGCACCTGTCTTACAAAACCGACGTGGAAACTTCTGCAAACGAAGCTCTGATATTCTGGGCATTGGTATTAGGAGTATGGATAGCAAGCGAGTCAGAGAGGAGGTTATGGTTGATCACATTGGACAGCAAAATTCAGAAACATCAGTAGAGGTTGACACCATTAGCCAACACTGCCGGGAGCAATGAGTACCTTATGCTGGAACTGTTGAAGGTTGGGGTCCCCTCGATCAGTTCATGAAGTGACCCGAGTGGTCATGCAACGTAGGCACCAAGTCCTCAATAAGACCAAGAGGAGGAGTTCTGAAATGATATGGCTAAAGCACAAATAGGGTTTCAATGGTTGTTTTGTGGTGGATTGCGTGGGACAGGCTAGTGGTTTATGTTTGATGTGGAATTCTAGTTTACAAGTTGAATTGAAATCATTCTCTCAATCGCATATTGATGCTCATGTTTTCTGTAATGAAAATGACAGTCCTTAGCATTTTACCGGTTTCTACGAGAACCCAATCACTAGTCAGCAAGTTGAGTCTTGGCGGTTACTACGTCAAATGCGTGCTCATGAAAATATCCCTTGGCTCTGCGCTGGTGACTTCAATGAGTTACTCAGTGCAGACGAGAAGCAAGGAGGACAACCTCGACCCCATAAGCAAATGGAGGAGTTTCAGAAGGTGGTTGATGATTAGGCTTTCTTGAATTTCCAGTTAAATTGGTTTGCATGGAGTCATGGGATGGGGCAGAATAGAGTTGAAGAGTGATTAGATCGAGGTTTTGGAACTCAAGCTTGGTGGGATGTATATCCACGAGCTGTGGAGGAGCATATTTTGTCTACCACTTCAGATCATTCCTTTATTTTTTTCGATCACAGTGGTATTCCAGTAGGAAGGGGAAGGAAAAAGGTTTTTAGATTTGAGGACATGTGGACTACACATGAAGGTTGTGCAAAAACAATTTCCTCGGTATGGCAACAATCTCCGGTTGCGATGTTTACTGATATGGCGAAAAAGTTGGAGCATTGTGGACACGCTTTGCGCACATGGAATAAATCTGTCTTTGGTTTTGTAGGGGAAAAATTTGCAGAGTGTATAGGCCACTTGGAGAAATTGATGATGGTTCCATGTGCACAACGAGACTGGGATGAAGTGTATAGGACAAATGTGTTGCTTAAGGATCCATACCACTCAGAAGAGGTTATGTGGCGACAAAGGTCCAAGGTGCACTAGTTGAAGAAGGTGATCACAACACACGCTTCTTCCATGCTTTTGTTTCGAAGAGGAAGAGGAACAATGCTGTTTAATGATGAGGGAGTACTTCTTCACTCATTGGCAGACATCCATAAAGGGATATATGGGTAATTTACACGTGTTTTCTAGGACTACATCTTCCAATTCACCATTGCATGGTGTAAACATCCAATTTTATTCAAATCGATAATACAATTGCTAAAGATTTTTAGATCAAATTTTTTTGAGCCAATTAAGCTTTTGAAGTCCAAATTAAGATATATGAGCTTTAAGGCCCAAGGAAAAATGGGCCGAGTTTGATTTTTTTTATTTATTATTTTTATTATTTATTTTATTTTTATTTTTATTTTTATTTTTATTTATTTTTCTATTTATTATTATTACTATTATTATTTTCTTTTCCTTCTTCTTATTATTATTATTATTATTATTTTCTTTTCTCTTCTTTATTATTATTATTATTTGTTTATTGTCTGCCATTTCCCATCGCATTTAATGAGATGCAGTGGCTGGCTGCAGCTGCAGCTGAGGCCAAAATTGGTGCCGCCGGTGCTCTCAGTCCCTCTCCCTAGGTCTCGGGTGCCACCCAGAATTTCTCTTCCCAAGCAATCCATCCCATCTTGACAGTCACCTTAATGACCATTAGACAATAGGAAGGATCCCATGAAGATTAAAACTGAGTCTAATTCTTCTGAAGAGAGGTCGGCCATTTTTGGGGTTCTTCTCTTCTTGCTCGACACCACAAGACCCGAACCCCTCCTTTCCAATCTTCCAAAAACAGAAACTCTACCCTGTCATCACCCAAACACCACCATGCACCATCCTAAACTACCACCTACCCACTGCTCATACCCTAAACCGAGTACCCAAAACATCAAGAAACCCTCAAATAGCCACCATTATTAACCTAACAGCAACCGAGACACTCCCAAAACACAAAAAAAAAAAAGGAAAACCAAACCAGATCTGGGAACCCTAACCCCAAGACCACCATTTTCAAACTGGTCAAAACAAAAAAACCAAAAACAAACCCACAACAACGACAAAAACATGAAGCTCGAAGACTCCGAACACTAGATCTGAGAATTAAAAAAAAAAGAAAAAAGGGTTTCGGTTTTGGTCAAATCTGTGGGTCTAGGAAGTTCTTTTGGTAAAACGGTGGTCAAAATCGAAAAGAGGAGACAGAGAACTTTCAGAAAGCCGAAAGCTTTTTAGGATTCGGCCATCGGCGACGACGGCCGACATCGGCAGGCAATCACACGGGGAGAGAGCAAAGCTCTAAAATTTTTTTTGGGACAAAACTGAAAAATGAAAGGTTAAAAAAAAGAGGCTTTTATAGTGTGTAAAAAAAGAGGAGGATCCGCGCGTGGACTCGGATCCGACCCAGGATCCGCGAACCCGACCCACGTCTGGCTAGCCCGTCCATGCGCCTCACCCGTTGACTCGACCCGACGCCTCCGCGACCCGATCCGTGGCTGACTGGGTAGTTAGACCTTGCGGGCTTTCCTATTTTAGGCTACCATTTACTAAGCCCAACAGCAAATCCACTTCTTTGTAACTTGGGCTTCAATTTGGGTATGATTTTTCTAACATTTTATTTGTTTGTTTTTTAATTATTATTATTATTATTATTATTGTGTTTTTATTGTTATTATTATTATTATCTTAGGAAAATATGTGGATTATAATATATGTTGAATAATAAATTTAGAAGGACATGTGGTTAGTAGATAGGTCACATAAATGTTTTTAAACAAATATAAATAAATGAAATATGAAGAATACATAATTTCTATTTATTGTTACCAAATGCACTCAAGATGTTGTTTTGCCATTTTTGGCCAAATGTTATCCAACAATAACATTGTAACATTCTGCACTTTCTATTAGAAATGAATGTTCATTAGATACTTTTTATGCATCTTAATAATAAACATAACAAAACGACAAGAATTTTAGGCCAACAGAAACTTGCAATATGAGTGAGCCAGCAAACACTTGCATTTTTACATTCTTAAAGGTTAATTACAATATAACAAATGTATTATTTTACATACACATTGCCAGAGATCTACATATTTGATAGAACACACACTAAGAAAATGACTCATGAAACTAGCAAGATAATCTTATATAGACATACATCATTTTTACTCTTTTCCACCATTCCTCTGTATGTACTCATCTTCTCTTTCTGACTTCTAACTTATTGAGCAACATACTGATTTCATCAACCTTAACAGATTTCTTCAATTCTTCATTTTCAATCCTCAACTACCTGTTTTCTATCAACGACATCTTGTTTTGACTTACTAATTCATCATTCACATTTTTTAGATGAACCTTTAGGATCTCATCACCATCATTCCTATCAACCCAATGGAAAAACCTACACCCACTGCTCTGTAACAAATAGTATAAACCCCGAAATTAGTAACAAATTTTGATAAAATCTAACAAAATCTAACAAAATAGTATAACCCACTTGCTTTAACAAAATTTGAGATAAAATCTAAAAGAGCCATGCCTCCTTGTAATTTGGGTAGCCATAGAACTTCTTTCCTTTGTTCCATGGTGTCGTCAAGGTGCAAATTGGAGCCCTCAATCCACAATGGCAAACCAAATTCCTAGAATGTGAGCTCCGACTGCTTCTACTCTCTTCCATTTGTGGGTCTTTCGTTACTACTTTAGTTGAAGAAATAATCCTTGAACCAGAGCATCAATGAAAGAAAATTTTCTTTTACCGAGTAAGGAATTCAAAATCTCTTCCAGAAATGGCTGGTAAGGATTTCGAAAGAGAAGAGCAAAAAATCGAAGGAACCCAATACAAAATCGAAATTTGTTTTCTTTTTTGGTTATTTTTTTTATATTCGGCATTTAGATTTTGAAATAAGAAATATTTTTTTACTGACATGGCATATTTAATGAGAGCTGAGGTGGATTTATGGTCCAAATGATAAAATTTGATTGGTCTTAAATGCCACGTCACCATTTTCTCAAACAGTGTTAGAGTTTGGGGTTAAGTGTCTGATGAAAGAAAAGTTGAAGTACCAAAATGATAACAAAAATTCATTAAGTACCAAAGTGATAAAAGTGGTATAGTTCAGAAGCTAATTTATACATTAACCCTAGTTCAAACAGAAGTGTATGAAGAATATATAGAATAGCAGTAAGGGTGGTGAAACTGTGTGTGCATATCTAATTCTTGATTTTCAATTTCTCGTTTGTGTTGAAAGCATAACCAAGAAACAAGCATACCCATTTTAAACTCAAAACTCCCTGTGTTCAAATTAACAAAAACAATTTGAACAGCCTTTAGCTCCAATAATTGACTGCCATCAAGCTCGAGTAGTCCATTGTGTGATCCTAAGTCGGATTGCGGGATGTTTGAGTTCTCTTATTTGATTAAGAACTGAGAAAGAAAAGAAAGAGAATCCCCATGTATATAATCTAAGTGACAAGCTAGTAGAAAGTGAATGGGAATGATTTAATCATGACTCAAGGATTTGCCTGAATGGAAACAGCTTAGTAAACTAGCAAGGCTTAAGATAACTGGAACCATTTAGTGACTCCCTCTTCCTTTATTCGCATAAAACATGGAAATAAGCACAGTAATTACTGTCATTGCATCAATTATACAAAACAAAAACATGGAGAAAAATGGAGATTTACATCAGTGTTTACATGAAAAGGCAATTTGAACGTGGCAAAGCAGGGTGCACATACAGTCTAATGGAGAAGTGAGTATTGTCTCCAGGAAAAAAAACATTCCAGTTCGATCATTTGACAAATCTAGCATTGGTTTCACACCACTCCTGTAGTGTTGGTGTTGCAACTCCAATGTTTTTCATGTCAAAGATATTGGCTGGTTCACATAGTTTAAGGCGATGCATCAGTACAAATACCATTTTTGCAAAAAAGAAATAACGCGTAGGTTGTTTTTTCTCAAAGATGAAAGTACAAAACTTGAGGCAAGTAAATTTTTGTAATGTCAATTATGGCATTCAGAAATGATAATGAGACAAATAAGAAAGAGAATTGTCTGTTAAAGTTTTCAAGCAAGGGCAAAGAAGAGGATTGAAGAAATTGGAATACTGAAGCATAAATTTTTCCTCTATTCAGCCCTCTCTTCGCTCCCCTCTGGCCCTAGTCTACTTCATTTACCTGCCTCTCCCTACATTCTTTTTCTCAAAAAGAAAGTGCAAATTTTCCTCACTCAAAATCTTTTGAATCATCATGCCAATCTCACATATATGCTTACAACTCTTGATTGGACATGACAAAGAACTGTCCCTTCTACCAAAATTATTATATGGTCCATGAATTATGTTCAGCAAAATTAGCATACTCTCACTTCAATGGCTATTTCCAAAGGGTCCTTTTAAGCATTGTCTTGTACTCTTATTATTATAAGCCTTCAATTGCATTGCTCTTCCAACAACTTAAGGAAGGACCTTTGTTAACAGCCTCTAATCTCTTGCAGCCTTAAACAAGGCTTCAGAATGGACTGCAAACTCCTACCTTGTTGATCCACTATTGCACATATAAGTACATTAATCTCCTCATTTAATTATATGCATGCTTCTTACATACACACATTTAAATAGCCTCCTAGATAGTCTACCACCTGCTTATCTCGACTATTCACAGTACTACCCTCCATAGAAGTTGGAAAGTTCAAGATAAGAATGTATTCCACATAAACAAACAGTCAATCAACTAAACCTTGTTAATTTCATAAACCTTGAGTTTAACCATTTGACCTAGCATAATCTCCAAGTAAACAATTTTATTAAATATGAAATTTGTTGTCTTAATCTATATCTCTAGGACTAGGATGAACATAATGCAAGTTGAACTTGTATGAGAAAAAAAAAAGAATACAAGCAGATACCTCATTTATTTTCGGCAGCACAAAGTTATGAAAATGTTGTATGAACAATCATTTAGATACATAGAACTACATACCATCATGTATGTCAGGTGTAGCAGCAGCTGTGGCATCAACAACAACAGTAACAGATTGGTAATCATGAGCTACCGCGTCAAAGACAGTCTGCCTGATGCAATTTGGAGTTTGAACACCTAGAATAGAAAGTCAAGAAAATACTGAAATGTTAATGCACAACAACTCAGAAACCTAATGCCACATAGCATAAAGCAACTAATGCCTCTGATATAATCACTTAAATTCAAGTGTTATGAATTCTCCTTACCAACAACTACTAAATTATTGACCCCATTACTCTGAAGGAAAGAATGAAGATGGGTGCCAAAGAATGCACTAAAACGAGTCTTCACCAATTTGTAATCTCCTTCTTTTATCACAAGGCCATCCGCCAGTTCTGCACCCAAACTTCCCTTTGTGGTTGGACCACCCTTCTCTGGAGAGTACATGTGCCGGCGAAAGAGTTCAACATCCCTTCCTAAATAGTCATGTTCACGAACAACCTAAAACCCAAAACCTTTTCACAATATTCTCCAATTTACAAACAAATGAACAATCACTTTGTCAACGTATATTCTATTTTGGATAAATGATTTTGTAATTGCAATATCGATCTAATTAAACCACTACCAAATTTGACAATACCAATTCTACTAATGACTGGTTAATTAAAGCCATTTTTCTATTTCGAGGAGACAGAGCAAAATAACAGTACCGTTAGAATATGAAAAAAGGAAAGCAGTTCAAAGATTCTCTTTCCTCCGCTTCTCAGTAATAATTCCAGGACTGGAAAAAAGCTTCAGTTATCATTTTTTAGAAGATTGATCTCCTTTCAAATTAACTTCTTGTAAGAGTTTCCCTGGAAATAACTTCAGGCGAAACAAGAAGACGCGATCTTCCAAAAATAAACCTAATCCAATGAAGTTGACTGGACAATCAAAAAGACCCAATTTTATTTTTCATTTG
This sequence comes from Heritiera fomes, assembly GCA_032173925.1. NCBI lineage: Eukaryota > Viridiplantae > Streptophyta > Magnoliopsida > Malvales > Malvaceae > Heritiera > Heritiera fomes. The sequence goes on along the minus strand of JAPDPM010000015.1, from coordinate 11,426,770 downwards.
CTTGATAAACTGAGCATCCCAGGAGACACTTTCCAGGAAACAAACTAAGAGAATTCATACAAATGAAAGAGAAAGTGAAGCATTAGTAACAAGTAAAAATGGGTAGAAAATTTACCCAGACGACGAGAATGCCACGCTTCCTGGCGATTTCAACAGCCTTTATGACATTAGGAACTATGGCTTTGCCTCCATTCACTCTCATCAATCCATCATCTAAAATAAAATCATTCTGCAAAAAATCCAAAACCCAAAGTTTACACATAAAGAAAAATCCAGCTCTATATTCATGAGTTACAAAGATAAACATGTATTTGCAAAAAGGGTATGCGAAAAGATGAAAACCTGCATGTCAATTACAAGGAGAGCCGTGTGCTTCCATTTGTCTGCCATGTCTTCTATCTGAAAAGCTTACAGTATCTGGCTTGAACCGGTACCTATGCAAGTTAAAAGTTTATATGGCCGAGCTTTCAACTGTTTAAATCAGCTCTTTCAACTTTGTAATTTGTACAAGTTCACGTTTGATAAAAGTCACGCATAAATATTGTTCATAGCCATTGGGAAAGAGAGATGAAGTAGCGTTGTACAAAGTATTTCCCCCAAATATAATCGTTTTGTTGAAGACGAGTTGTGACTTATCGAATTCAAATAATTTTTTTTTTCAGTTATTAAATACTTTTCTTATTAAAAAAACAAATATAATCGTTTTGTACGCATTGATAGACATTAGAAAAGATTTATAGTTGTTCGAGTTCCTGAGTATGCAGTTGTATTAAAACTTTTGAGGGAGAGCTTTGCCGCCCTTTGGGTCTTGCCCGGTTCGAATCCGAATTAGTCCTATACCAAAGGTCTGGGGATACCGGATGGTCTAAACCAAAAAAAAAGATTTATAGTTAAAGGTGTCTGCTAGTTAAGGATTGTAATGAGTACACTATAAATAGATATTTAAGATTACTCGATCTATTTAAGTAGAGTTAGAATAGTATATAATCTGATTCGAGTAAAATTCGAGTTGTGAAATTACTATTCATCTCAGGTTGGGGTAGAGTTCAAGTAATTATCTTAAGATATATATTATCAAAACCCAATTATAAATAATAATTAATTAATATAATATTTATTTTTTATATATAAATTATTTTTTATTAATGTTGCATTTAACTAAATTAAGTCATTAAATATTATTATTATGATTTTTAACTTTAATTTATTTTTATGAGTTGAATTAAATTTATTAATTAATTTATTTTAAAATTGATTCTAAATTTAAATTTGAAAATCTAATTTTGACTTAATAAACAGATAATGAACAGATTCAGAGAGTTAAACAGATATTTTTTATTTTATAGAATTAAAATTCAGATAAAATAAATTAAAATAATCAGATACTTAATCAAATTCAAATATTATTAAAAATTAACTGAATTTGAATTCGAATATCTCAAATTTAACTCATACCGATTCATTTACATTCTTACTGCTAGCAATGGCCGGACATGGGAACCTATCATTCTTACTGCTAGCAATGGCCGGACATGGGAACCTATCAAGGCCTTCTATAATTTGTTTTCGTTGGTTCAGTATCGAGGGAGGTATGATTCCACTGATATCCAATTTTCCTAGCCCATTACTGTTGCTCCATCCAAACTTAGGCCCAATGGCTTTTTTTCTTCCTTTTTCTCTCAATGATTTGTTAAAAAGGATGCATTTGTAAACTCACTTATAAAATTTAAAAAAAAAATTTGTTAATTAAAATGATAATTCGTTCCTTTTTTTTTTTTATAAATGAGTTTACTTTTATTCATCCAAAAGCAAAAAGGTTCTCTTACAGAGAAAGAATAGAATTAAATGGGTACATTTAGAGCATAACAAAGGTACAAAACCCTTACTCCGTTAGTACAACAATCAAATTCAGGCGATTCTCAACAATCTCTATTTCTACTTACTTAATAATGCAGAAAGAACCCTTCCTCACAGCAGCTTGGAAAGGAGAAGAAAAGAATTCATTAGTATAACATGTCCTTGACCAATTTGCCTTATCCAATGACTTAATTATTTCAGTTAATTTGCTTTAATTTTGTTGTTGCATTAGAAAATGAATATTTGTAAATAATTGTGAAGACATATATTAGTTTAGTATTCGATCCTTATCATTGTCATTAATGATTTTGGCACCTTAATTTTTTTTGCTTGTATCTTTTGTCGCATTCTGCGTCAAATTAAAATGCTTTAGTGTGTTTCACGTTGGAGTTACAACCATATTCACGCTTCTATTTTTTTTTTTTGGCACTATATTTTTCCCACTTAGTTGAAGTAGGGTCAATTTTTTTAATAAATTTTCGGTTAAATCTAAGCTTTCTAGAAGTCTTTTGAAATTGTTTTTTCTTGGGATCATATTCCTGTTTGTGAATAATAGTGCGAGATGCACTCATACACAAAATAATAATAACAGAAAAAGATTAAAATCTCAAATTTTATTTCATAGATAATTAATCAAATACATTATTAGTAGAATTTTTAGATTCCACTAACACAAAAGAGAAGCTCAAGAGGAAGAAAGTTTGGATTTGCTCGTTGTGCGGATCAGCTCTCAGCTGTCACAAGAGCAGTGGAAAGGTTAAAAAGAACTTGGCTGTTGGATTACAGGAATTTGCTAGATTTAAAGGAAGATCATCATATTAGGGTAGAGTGAATCCTATGGAGAAACAAGGACAGGGAATAGAAGCAATGGAAAAGAAGCGGCAAGTGCAGATGATACTCAACAAGAGCATTCTGGTGAGAGCAGAGGCGGAGGAGCATGGGGCCCAGTGAGGGCTCAAGCCCCGACTGAATTATCAATTTTAGGTTTTTTTGCTGATGTTTAGTTAATGATAAATATATTATATTGTATTTTAAAGTTTATTTAGCCCCCACTGAACTTAAATTTTTTACTTTTGAATTTTTGAGTTTTAATTTTTTATTTAACTTTGAATCAAGCTTTCGGTGAACAAAATCTTTAGCTCCGCCACTGGGTGAGAGTTATGGTAAAGAGGTTGGCAATAGAGTTTCATTGGTTGGTTTTAAAACTTGTAAGGTCTTGTTATATGAAGGAAAAAATAATGCATCAAGATAGATTGATTTAGAGGAGTCTGATAAAGATAAACGAGGAGGGGATAGATGCATTATATATCATGAAAAATTGAGGGTTGATGTAGAGGCTTTGCATTAATTAGAAAATTGTGCCACAGGCACTGCCAAAGGTTATTATGAAACAAGCCGATTGCAAGAAAAAAGGTATGTTTGATATCCATGTAAAAAAAATATATATTGGGAAACAGTTTTTTTTAATTTGATGAAGAGGAAAAATGGAAGTGATGAAACTAGGATGATGAGTTTGGCTTAAGGAATGGTTAGTAGAAGTTGAACCTTAGAAAAGATGGTGTGTAAATATAAAACTACGTCGCTCACTCACTTAGTGTTCTTTCACGAGCTTGGAGTTATGATACTTTTAAGAACATTACGGGTATATGGGGTGAGCTCATATCAATGGATAGAACACTTTAAATTATAATGATTTTAGAAGAAATGCCATGTTTTTAATGATGGATCAAGTTGATAAAATTGATAAGATAATTTATGTTGAATGCGGTGAAAAAGTATTCCTTGTTAGAATTCCTAGAGTCGGGTCTTATGTGGCTTCGTTTTTTTCATTGTTGTTGTAACGCATATAAGGATAAAGAAGGTTCTGGTTGATAGTATTATTAGGTTGACTACAGTGACTGATATTTCCTAGATGATGAGGAAGACAAGGAATATAAAAAATCGACTTCAACAAACAATGTTGGGAAAGGCAAAATGATGGGGGTGAATATGATGACAAATCTCAATGCTTCACGCATTAGACTAGAGAACAGGGAATGTAAAGGCGTGGGTGAAGAGTAATATGAATGAGAACATTGAGAATACAATTGTAAAGGATAATTTAGAGGTCGGAGAATGTAGCAGTCCGCCCCACGTGCGAGGTATTGTTCACTTTGTTCCATTAGATCTCACGGTTTTATCTCACAAAAGGCACCTCATTAGGTGAGGGAGCACGCTAAGTTTTTATACTTAACATCTCCCCATGTGCTTGTCCAACGTAAGATTTGCCTAAGGTGCATCGCACTTTCGTGCCACCCATCCCCCATAGGGATTCAATCCTCACTGAGGTATACCCCATCACTAGTCCAAAGGCTTCACAGGGTCGTTCTAATTCCGACTGTAGCATATTGGGAAGGGGTGATAATGCGTTACACCTTAGGCAAATTTCAAATTGAACAACACATAGAGAGATACTTAGTATAAAGAATTAGTGTATTCTCTGACCAAACAAGATGTCTTTTGTGGGATAAAATCATAAGATCTAATAGGCCAAAGAGGACAATACCTCACACATGGGGTAGGCTACTACAGTTGATATTTGAGCAATCTCGTGAAGCCTCTGAATTGGAGGTAGGGAAAACCTTAGTGAGAATGCTAAGTCCCTACAGGGGTAACATGATAGTGTGTTGCACCTTGGGCAAATCCCACTTCGAATAAGCACATGAGAAGATGTTGAGTATAAAGACTTAATGTGCTCCCTCACCTAGCGAGGCATCTTTTATGGGACAAAACCGTGAAGTTCAATGGGCCAAAGTGGATAATATCTCATATGTTGGGAAGGCTCCTACAGAGAAAATGAGAGATCTTTAAATGGTTTTATTCATGATCTTGATTCTATGTTGAATGGATCACATGGGCCTAGTGCTTTTCAAGGCAGTCCTACTAGTAATGGTTTCGGGGATAGGTCTAAAGATGGGCTAGCAAATGTTGAAGGTGTTACCGTAAACCCTTCAAGCCAATCAAGATTAGATTTTGATTGACACTATTTAGTTTATTCATGTTTGAACTATTATTATTTATTGTGATTACTAAACTTATGAAGATAAAGCCCATGGAATATAATATCCTTGCAAAGGAATTACAAAGGTTTTCAATTATGAGGATCCTTTTGCATAAAAGCTTTGTACTTAAAATATTTCTTAGTCATTGTACTGTTGAGATAAGACATTGACAATACTCAAAGACTAACACATGCTAAGCCTTTTTTACTTGTGAAATAAGCAACTTATCTCTTAAGTTGAAATATAGGGATATTTGAGGATAGTAAGTGAGCGCTTATTAGAGAATAAGTTCACTGAACATGAGCTATTATGCGAGATCCATTTGATAGTGTCACTCGTGTGTCTATGGAATATGTTATCATGTATCAATAGTATAAATAGCCATTAGACTTAAGATGCTAGATCATTTTATATGTGAATTTTCGTAATTTTGTTTCATCTCTATGGGTTTAGGTGCCAAATACATAAAAGGGTGATTTTGATTATGTTATGAAACACATGAAGGTAAATAAGTCGTCAAGATAAGGATTCATCACCGCGAGTGACTTAGAGGACAATATCTTGGTCATCCTTACTTATATTAACTTTTAAGTCCTTAACAAAGGCAATTTGATTATTTGAGTTAATATTGATAGAACAAGGATAGAAATTGAAATACGTATAAAGTAAACATTGCATTATACTTTATTATTTTTAAGATGTTATGATTAAATCACAAAATTACACTAACATACTGTACACTACATAGGCAAAGTCAAATCATTTTGACTTTTTGATATTTGGATGGTCATGATATATTGCTAAATACCTATCTTGATCTATGAATTTTGGGAGGAATATTAAAGGAGTTTGTTTTTATCTAAATTATGAATTTTTCAAAAAAAAAATGTTACAGGGGAAATATTTAATAACTTGGAATAAGAGTGATATTGCTTGGATTCGAACCGAAGTTTTATAATATGTCATAACTCATTCTTAATCACTCAATTAAAAGGTTGTTTGCTATTAATATGACTTGTCATTTATTTGTGATGTGAATTTTATGCATACAAAATATTTAATTTAGGAAATAAAATTAAAGAGTACTTAAGTTTGGAAAAACACTTGACTAAATAGATCAATATAATCGTTCAAAATATATATTTAAAAATTTTATTAATATTTATTTTTGAGAATTTTTGTCTTTTAATTTTATTCATTAATAAGCTAACATTTTGTAATTGACTAATAGTACTGTTAGTATATCAAACATAAATCCATATGTATATAATACAAATTTAAAAATAAGGATTTTATGTACATCTTATTATTCAGATAATTGGAATTAGTGTAATTAATTTAGACTCATTTAGTATCATTTTTCAATATAAAGTGACATTGGTGGTGGTGATGCAAGAATGACGTCAGGATTACGAGGGGCGGCACCCGCCGGAGAGAGGAGGAAATGGGTGGTGGCCCACGGTCACACATTGATAGAGTGCAATGTAAAAAGTGGTCTAGAAAGACCCGATAGCCATGGGGTCCATTTTGGCATATACGGATCAGCCTCACCACATGAGTGGTCTGGCACTGCCATGAGCCATGAGCCATGATCAGCCATGCCAGCAGCACGGCAGTTGCCCAGTTTTCAAGCTTCCCTTTCCAGTTAGATATGGCTAAGAAAAAAATATGGATTTGCTATAATGAGTACTCATGGAAAGTTCCCCTCTCAAGCACAAAGCAAAAGAAGAAAAGGAATGTTTCAAACATTTTTTAACTCTTTTCTCCTACAAAAATCATTCATTCATGTTACATGGATACAATTCAAACTATATATGATACACAAATATCATTAAAGGCTTTCTTTCATTTTACGCTCAAGTTGGAAGCCACATTTGAGAATTGATTTTTTTAAATATATATAAAATTAAAAATTCGATTTCAATTCTTTAAATTAAAAATATATAATAATTATTAAATTAAATTTCAATTTTTTTAACTTTTCTTTCAATAATGAAGTTATAAGATATCAAGTATTAGGATTATATATATAACATATATAAAATGATTATAATTATAATTATAATTATAATATACAATGACCGAGCTAAATGCCTTAAGTCGAGAACATTATGAAAAGAGAGAATAGAAAAAAAAGAGAAAAAAGAGAGACAAGCTATAACATGAATGGTACACATATGAATTGTACTCTCATTGTCAAATGCCTCATTATTGTCAAGTTGTAAAGTTATTTTAAGTGTGTAAAAGGGGGGATCATGCCAATGTCCAATGTTGAAGGCCAATGGGATATTTACTTTGTTTTTCTTTTCCATCACCATCATTGCATTATATATGGATACGGATATAGGTACAGATATAGCTCTTATTTCATGGACATTATTCATAAACGAAGATCCCAAAATTAATTAAAAATAAAGAAAAGTATATATTGAGTTAGAGATGGGTGAGTAAAATCAAATTTGTCTCACATCTTTATTTAAATCACTCAAATACTTGAAGGAACTGTCCTTATAATATGTTTGTCACAAAAAAAAAAAAAAGAACTGACCTTAACCTAGCTAGTTATTAAAGGAAAAATCATAAAAATAAAAATCAAGTATATATGGTATATCCCCCTTGCTGTATAGATTATGATATAGTTTAGCATTATAATGTTGTTAAGGTTGGAAAAAGTTTGGGCCGGAAAAAATATATTTAAAAGTATGGTGAGAAAATTTTAAGTGTTTGATATTAATTGCTGTGAAAAAATGTTTTTGTGAATTAAAATGTTCAAAAAAATATAAACAAAATAATAAAAAAATTAGAGATATAGAGATAACAAAGTTATTTTACTTATAAAGTACGGTTAAATCGTAGGAGCTTTTTATTTGAGTTTGCAAACCATGCATTAGATCTATAGGTCTATATATGTTCTTTTTTTTTTGTGTATGTGTTTAGGAGTAAGGGGAGAAAATAAATTTGAACGTTGAACTTAATTTCTTTTAAAGAGATGTAACAATCGCTATATTAAACTTTAATTGTTAATTTATATATGTTTAGTACTTATACAACTGCATGCATTAATATTTTTCTTTGAACTTTGAATGCAATTAATTTTATCATTGGTATAGCCATAAATATAGCGCATTGAGCATGCAAAGAGAGTATATATGTAGCAAACTAAAAAAGAGTAATAACAAATTATAAAAAATTTGGAGTTTAGCTCAATTGACCAATTTAATCTCTTAAAATCCATAACTCTTAGTAGATTTAATACTTGAATCTCAACACTTGCAATAACTAACCTCCTAATACAACAGGTGAATAAAAAAAGAAACCACTGAAAAAAAATTATTAATATTAGATGGATAAAGATTTTAAAAACTATATTGCAAAATTTGAAGGGGAAGAGGGTTGATTTTATGACTTTTGAGATTTTTTTTTCCAATGGTTATTTAGCCGATTTAATTTATTATAGATGAATTTAGCCTTTCCATCCTTAGCTATTACGAAGGCAACGCTTAAATTTGAAGTTGGAACTCCTTGTTACCCTACCAACAAAGGATTGATTGTACCAGAGGGTCAAATCAGCTTTGGAGATATATACCAAGTGTTTGCCACACGACTGCATGTAAAAGATAAGGTAATTAGTAATGAAAATACATTTTTCTTATCTTTTATGCTTTATTCTGTAGATGAGAAAGAAATAAAAAAAATAAAAGATATAAAATTGAAGTAGAGAAAAATAAAAAGATAAAAAAAATTTTTAAAATGTACTTAGTAGGAAAGCTAGACAGATTTTCTTCCATTACTTGATAAAATTAAAAAATGAAAAGAAAAGAAATTATATTGTTTTATTATTATATCATTACTTAATTAAGATAACAAAATAAAAATTTAAAAACAAATAATAATTTTATAAATATATATATTTAACTTATATCTCTCATTTTTTTTACTAATTTTTCAATTTGTAATGATATGTTTTTGTTAATAATGAAAATAACATTTTTTTAAATTTCTCTCTCTCTCTCTCTCTCTCTTTTCTCTCTTAGCAAGCACTAACAAAAATCTTTGTTTTTTTTTTTCACTTTTCCATACAGCCCCATTCATTATTCCACTTTTCCACTTTACCATACACACCCTTAGTTTTTGTTCTTCATTGATGCTATTGGGCACAATACATAAACTCAAATCTTTGTATAAGATTTTTGCAGGACTGAAGTAAAATTTTCACGTATGGCTAATGAAAATTATGAATTTTACTTCTTTTCCATGCATGTTCAAAATATACTATAAAATGATTATGTTTAATTTTGGATTATGTACATAAATAGTCATTAACCTTTTCTCTAAAGGTGGATTAATTGTTTATCCTTTTCAAGGTTAAAATGAAAATTAAAAGGGAAAAAATAAAGAGAGGAAGGAAAGAGGAGAAGCTACTTGTACATTTGTGAGAATCAAGATTCTTTCTTCAAGAATAAGGAAGAAAGAATGGTACTGCTTTCCCAACATTTTTTTTTTTGAGATGAACAAACTACAAAGTACAAGTGAACTTCTTATAGATGAAGTTCAAAGGAAATTAAAACTAAAATACAAGCTATCCTAAATTAATTAAAAAAAAGTGCAAGAACAATAGTTATTACAGCCACTTTCATCTGGTAGAACTACAAAAGAATGCAATAGCATCATGAGCAATCAGCCTTAAGATTTTGAGCAGAGTGACTGCTCATGATGTTATATCATTCCATTCCATTCCATCCAATTGAAGGCAGCATGATGCTGCAATCAAACCTCAATTGCCTCCTTCCTTAATACCCACCGCTGAAAGCCGGTGCCCAGTAATCAGCACCATTATCACTTCCAACTTGCTGGGTGCAAGATACAGGAACCAAGCACAGCCCTCTACTCCTTAAGTCCTTGGGAGTCTCCTGTTATTATCAAAAGGAAAACAAAAACAGTATGAGGGCAATGATTATTTAAAAGGGTAATCTTTATTTTCAAAATAAAGTTATATAATTAATAATAACAATAATGATGATGAGGATAGTGATGATGAATTGATGATGATTAATAATAATACTGTGTAAATGAAGGATTAGTCAAAGGAGAGAGAGAGGTGTGTCATATCAAGAAAGGATTCCTGGTTAAGGAGCCTCTTTGCTTTTTATGATAGGTGTCACTCAACAGATAATTTTAAAAGGATGGAAGTGGAAAAGGGAGAGGATCAGCATTAGAGCTATTTCTATCTTCAACTCTTTTTTTTTTTAAATTTCATACACTAATCTTATGCAGTTCCAAATTTTGCTTTTGATTAACTTTTGTTCACTCGAAAGTGTTTTGAAGCTGAGAACCTTGTTCTTTCAATGCTTTCCTTAATGAATTAAATAGTAGATAAAAGCAGATGCTTTCCCATGTACAAACCCAGCTCCTCCTTTGCTTTTGTAATGTGATGGATCCAATAAAGTATACCTGTCCTTGCTCTTCAGGAAATGCACAATTCCTTTCTCCTTGAACCTAAAAAATTAAAATCAGAATTACCCATTAATTATATCCTAATATTTACAATTATCCATGTAAATATTCAACGCTGGTGTTGCATTGCGAAATGAGTATGTGGATACGTATGGGTACTTACAGATTGTTGGTTTCTCAGGTTTGGAGATGCAATACCCAAGTAAGGGGAGCTAAGAGCCTGCGTTCAAAGTGGGAAAAAGGGAAGAAAATTATTTTTATGACTTCCATAACTAAAGATGATATTGGTAAGAAAAAGAAAAAGCATGAATTATTGAAACTTTAAACTACATGCATGCTTCTCACAGGTTTCAGAGCTAGCAGAGAGTATAAAAATGTGGAAGAAACATCACCTCAATTTGACCCTGAAGGAATCTGATATACCCAATAGCTTCTAACAAGACAGAAGCAGTGTCAGTCTGCAAAAGAGCACACAAACCCCAACTCCATCTTTCAGATCTTCTTTAATGTTAAAAGACCAGTAAAAGCCAGACGAAAAAACACAAAGAAAAAAAAAGTGAGTGAGAGCCCTTGAACCTTGTTCAATGCACTGTACACCCATATAAAATAAATAAAAAAATTAATCTCTTTATGGGTTTTATCATAGAATAAAACTGCTTGTGTAATCTGTGTTCCTTGTGTTCAGTTTTTGTGGCCTAGTTGATGAAGAAGTTAAGGGAATTTCTTGGTGTACCTTTCCAAATGGGGAAACTAACTGGTGGAGTGCAGTTATTCTATCTCCTAGCTTCTCCTTTCTCACCTGGAAGGATTTACATAAATATATAATGCAGAAATATCAGCACACTGATTGTTACATGTTAGTGGTACTTATTTTATTTAGTTTTTTGATAAATGGCAAGCTATTAAAAGCTGAAAAGAATAAGACATTCTTGAAAATAGACAATCAAGAACGACATACTGATATTCTACACAGACACAAATGCACAAGCACACAGAATTAATAGAAAGAGTTTAAAGAGAGAGAAAGAAAGATTCTGTTTGTGTTTACCTTTAAAGGTGGTTGGCTTGAAGACGGCTGAACCCTAGCTTTCTTGCACACCCCACCTGTGGCTGTGCTGTTACACTGCCAAAACAAAAGCAAAGAAGAAAATGAAACAACCAGAGAAAAAAAAATAAACGAGCTTTAATTATCTCTCTCTCCCTCTGTGTATAGATCAACTCCGATAAATGAAGGGAAACAAGGAAGAAAAGGGTGAGGAATGGAAGGGTTATGTTAGTTTTTCTCTTTCTTACCTCAGAAGAATGATCCAGGGGTTGGGTATTCGATGCATCTGCCACCTTGCTGTAAGAGAAGTCTAACATATTACTACTTAAGCTAGTAATACAAGACCTAGGGGAAGAAACTGGAATGACTTGAGACCAAGCGGCCGCAGCAGGCCTCGATGCTTGAAATTCATCGTCGCCATGACCGTACAAGTTGCCATTTTGAGTAACCTCTTGCTTTACGTCAACAACAGGAACCCTCGGAGATGGATTTAGGATTTGGTTTTCCCAAATTTCCAACTTCTTCTGCTGAAAATGACTTGGACCAAACCTCTCTTCTTCGCCGGATAATCCACCCCTAACCACCAAATAAGAACCACATAACCATAATTATTAATATATCGCATTATAATTTATGTACAAAGAAAGCTATCTTAAGATAACAAGAAGAAGCAAAAAAATAAAAAAGGCAAAAATAAAGAAATAGGTTAAAGGATAGATCAGATAGAAGTTATCTAGAGGATGAAGGGGAAGGAGAGTTTCAATTTGTAAATAGTAATAAGAAAGGGAAAAAAACTCTCGTGAAAACCAGAAGTTGAGATAGTTTACGAAGTGCATCTTGAGAAGGTAAAGGAAAAAAAAGTTTAGTATAGAGGGAAAGACTGTAAACTAAGAGAACGAAGAAGTAAGATTTATGGATGAAGAAGCCCATGAAAGCAGATTAAAGAGAGAGTAGAAGTAAAATGAAAAAAGTAGAGATAACGCTTACAAGAGTAACTGGCTCCATGATTGTGGAAGCTCTTGGTTATGATCAGGCAAAGGATTAGGAGGAAGAGTAGAAGATCCAAGAACATATTGAGGAGGGAAGAGAGATGGGGATGGAGTTAAGAAAGCAGAAGGCTGTTGAGAAGGTGGATGCATGCTCCACCAGCTAGGGTTTCCTGCCATCATTTGTTGCTTGCACTGAACTGGTGATGATGAGCTAGCTAGCTACTTCAATCTCATATGCTTCTGATCCTTCAAGAAAGAAGTTCCCCAAAGAAAAATCTCTCTTCTTTTCCTTTCCTTTTCCCTTTCACTTTCCCACTTCACTTTGCTAAGTTTCCTCGTTTATGCACCCAACCAAACAGGGCTTTGCTTTGACAAAAGCTTTATCAAGAGAGTCCCCTGTTTGCTTTCTCAGATGAGGCTAAAGAAAGTTTGAGTCCAAGGCATTGAAAGAATTTTCATAGCAAGGGTGGGGCTGGGACGCTTAAATTTGCATCCTTTACATTCTTCTTTCGTTTATTTAATTAGTATTCTTTTTTATTCTTTGCATTTTGCTTTATTACAAAGTGGGGCAGAAAAGCTGGTGGGCAGTGTTTTCAGTCGTTAAACTATTGGCCTCTACGGCCTTACATCCATGATTTGGGGTGCCACCTTGGGATTGTTTTCTTGGGTCTTTAGTGTTGGGGTATATGATGTTTTCCATAATTAATTTCATATTATCCTGCTTTCTCTATTCTTGTGCAATTATTCAACTCACCAAACAATACTTTAATGTGTATATATCTATAGAATACGTATTTCCCGAACATACTCAAATTAAAATAATACTCCACATCTTATGTATCAAATTACATTATAGGATAAAATATTTATGAACCGTCACACCAGTAATTGGCTCCATTTTTCTCTTATTTTATTGAATTCGAATTTCATTAAGGGCGGCTTGGTTGCAATTTTGTACACATGCTTTTTCCAAATGAAAGTGGCATTAATAGCTCATTCTAGCTATATGGTATACTATTAATCATTGACTATCAATTGATCATCAACACATTTTCAAAATAGATTTATAGTCCATACCATGATTAGCTTTCCCATTTTATAAAAACTATTATCCAATATGGTTAATGGAAGTTGAGGATTAAACATGTGTCAATATTCAACCATTATTTAGGATATATTTAATCAGAAATAATTATATATATATATATGAAAATGTGATAATAATATATAATTTCATTTGTAAAATTAAATTAAAGAATTCAAGCATTAACATTTTTAATTATATCAATTAGATTTCTAGATTTTTTTTATGTAATAGGGATCAAAATGATTAAAACTTCTACAAATCTTTCAATATAGTTTTTTTTTGGGATATACTTTTTTTAATAGTACATTCTCATCATTCAAAATTACAATCATAATCATCATATTACATTTCATGAACTAGTAGCTGATAAACAAATAAATACAAATAATAACAATAAACTAAACAAATAACAAACTAAACTAAACTCGATCTAATACTTGGTGAGACTTGAACTTGGGACCTTAATGTCGTAGCCTCCTAGAGCCTACTACTTGCCACTAACCCAAGACTCATTGGCTTTTTTGGGATACACTTATTCTTGAGACAAATTCATCTCTTATTATTGTTAAGTATTCAACTTAAAATCAATTGACAATAGGTGAAGGGATACAACTTTAATATAAGATCATTATAATATATTATTTAATAGAGGTGTGATAACATCATTTTAACAGGCGGGATAACATCATTTTAAGAAGTTTCCATCACCTGTAGGTGGAGACATGAAAGCTTATCACGTGATAATCTTGAAAGGCATAGCAAACATGAATCATGTAACAAAACCTGGAATTTGATATCATGTTAAAAATCCAACCTAAAATCAATTGATAATAAGTGATGGGACTCAACTTAAATATAAGATCACAAAAACAAATTATTTAACAAATGGAGAGAAGAAAGCCTGCACTCTATATATGTACCTATAAGACCTGATTCTACACTACTGTAGACTCTAATTTCATAAAATTGATAATGGAAATTAAATAAATAATGAATATTGATTTCCACTTGGGTGAAAAGCTCCTTAACTTGAGATGTAAAAGGAGCAATTTTGGTGAAACACTATGGGCGAGTACTATAATGGTACAGCTCGCCAATGGGCAAGCAAATCGCCAATGGACGATGGCGTGGGCGAATAGGTGAGTTCGCCAGCTAGTTGTGTAAGGTGATTGCCCGAATGGGGTGAGGACTTGTGATCGCCCATATGGATTGATTAAGTTATATGATACCAAGTTGGCGAGTTGAGCCATACTTGTTGATCTCTCGAATGAGACGAGGGTTCTGATCGCCCAAGGAATGAGTATGGCGAGTAACGTATAGAGGGGCAAATGATAGCCTAGCAGGAGAGTAAGGCAATAGGTACTCGCCAAATCAATATGATCGCCAACTTGTGGCTTGAGTCATAGCAAATAGGCGAGTAGAACAATAAATGGTGATCACCAAATATTGTTGGCGAACTGAAATTGAAATAGAATGGGCGAGCTGAGGTCTCTGGTTGAATAGGCGAACTGGAACTGGAATCAGCACGTGACCATTGCAGCCAAAATTGACTTTGTAAGTCATACGGTTGAAAACAATTAATAGAGAGGATGTTAAAGTCAATAAGGAACTTATCCTTATTGGTTGAGGAATAAAACAAAGTCAATAGCAGAAGAAAAAGGCGTGTGGAAGGGAGACTTTCACGCCACCTTGAGCTGCAGTTTTTCTTCATGCATTAAAGGAATGAAAGACGTGAAATGATGGAAGAAACAGGATAAGGGACAGGTGGTAGATTTTGATTTGGAAAGCATGGCTATATATATATATATATATATATATATATATATGAAGATTGAATGGAAAACTGATGCTATGTTGCTGCAAATTCATATTCGGCTCCTTCCATTTCTGCCATGCTTGATTTACTAAACTTCACCCTTAAGTTGACTAAACACATAAACCTGCTTGCAAAACCTTTCCTCCATCGTTGATGAGCTAAAGGAATAAGCAAAGTAAGGCCAACATGAGACAGAAAGTGTTCTGTTCTGGAGGTGCAGTTGGTTAAGGTGAGTTTCCATATTCTACGATTATTTTGGTATTTGATGATATAGTTCGATGTTTTACATAGTAATGAACATAGAAATAGCCTTGTTTTAGTTAAATCTTGCTAGAATATACCAGAAACTAGAAAAAGGTATAGTTTGAAAAATAATTGAGCATGAATAAAGAAAGAAATGGAAATAGTGTAGAAATGATGATTGTGGGCGAGGTCGCCACATGTTAAGTCATTGGCAAGCCCACCTCAGAATAAAAAGCCATGTTAGACGAACTCCATGCACCGGCATGGCGAGTTGAAAAGTTGGGCGAACTCCACTTGTAAAGCCATTGGGCAATGGCGAACTGACTTGTGGGCGAGCTCCCACATATAAGCCAATATGAATGGCGAGTTGAGTTATGGGCGGACTCCCACATTTAAGACAATATATGAGGGCGAGATGATTTGTGGGCAGTCTCCCACGTGTAAGCCATTTAATGAATGGCGAGCTCGGTTGGGCGAGCTACTAAGAGCTCTGTTGGGTGAGCTAGTAGGATGTCTGGGCGAGCTGATTGATTTATCTCAAGTCTCGCCCAAGTGATGGAAAGATATATAAAGAAAATATTAATAGAATTTATAAATTATTTTGCAGCTGGGAATTATGGACTCAGTGAATGTGATTAGGAAGGCGAGCAGGAAGCAAGGCTTCGTTGGACCAGGTAAGAGAGATGTTTGTAAAGTGAATGCATGTCCTGTGGAGTAAATATTATGAAAATATTTAAGAAATATTTGGTTTATGACATGCATTGGTTTGATAATTATTTTTATTTTTATTTGGGCGAGCTAAAAGCTGACCCTTAAACTGTTTGTTAGGCGAAATAGTAAGGGCGGGCGACCCAAATCATTTATGATATTTTGGGGCGAGCGACCCCTGTTTTAATGAAATCCGGCGAGCCAAGGTGGGCTAACCCTTTTATGTTGTTTGGGCTGGCGAACCCAGTTTGAACGTAATTTTAGGTGAGCCAAAGAAAATAACCTATGTTTTTATAAATATGGGCGAGTAAACCATGGTAGTGTCATTGGACGAGTTGACTAAGGGAAACGCCATAATGGGCGAACTGACCATGGGCGAGCCGCTAAAGGCGAGCTAGTTTAACTTCTTTTAGATGAAAATGTGGGCGGGCGAACACTAGTTCACCGCACTGGGTGAGCTGCCATGGGCGAGCCGTAATGGCGAGCTGACCATGGATTACGGCGAGCTGACCATGGGCGAGCAGATTTTATCCGTATTTTCTCAACGAAAAATAAGCAAATTTTAATATCTTGTAAATAGAAAATATAAAACCTATTTGGGCGAGTTGACAACGGAATTGCCATAGTTGGGCGAGTTGACCATGGGAAATACCATAGCAAGCGAACTGGTCATCGGGCGAGCCATTATAGGTGAGCCAGTGTTTTTGTTTTAAGTGCTATGGTTGGCGGCCGAACATTAGTTCACCTCACTGGGCAAGCCATAATGGGCGAGCTAACATGGGCGAGCAGGTTTTAAATGTTGAGATTTCGGACTGTTTTCAAGGTGTTTTGTAAACAGAAAGTCTAAACCTTTTTGGAAATCAAATCATTTTGAGAAAATGATAATATGGGTGAGATAATTCCATAAAGGTTTTTCATGAGATATAAAAATGATTTTTGAGACTTTAGGCCTTGAGTTCATGTATTATTATTCATGTAATTGCGTGACCCACCTGGAGCGGTGGCTCGGGTCGATGGACCAATGAGTGCACCTCAGGACGTCACAGGGCTGATGGACCGGCCAAGTCATCAGCGGTCTCGAGGCCACTTGGCAAGTGGACCCGAGGACCACCTATAGATTGTGGCCATAGATCTAATTGAGATAGCCGTGAAGGGCGATGGCCTACGTGTGCACCCCAAAAGCGGACGACTTGTGTTCCTGGGGGAACAATGAGAGCATGATTTAATTGTTATCTAGTCTCAAACTTACTGATTTCTGTTTACTGAAAGGATTTATTCAATCTTGTTTACTATTTACTACTTTATATGGTAAACTGTTGAGCAAATGATTTGAATGGAGTATTGAGAGTATTGTTTACTATATCCACTGTTTTCCTATTTGATATGATTTTAGGAAAAACAAATATGTTGTGGTATATAGTTTTGGTTTTATAAAGCAGCATATGTCTCTTTTACTGAACGCGTAGTTCGCTCACCCCTTTGTTTTAACTCCACAGATAAAAAATACGGAGTTAGAGATTTAGCTCCAAGATGAATATAGCTACATACAAAACGCTGGAGCAAAGTATGTTAAACATGACAGGTACAGTCTCTTCTCCTTTACATTTCAGACATAGGTATACAGTACTACTTTATTGAGATAAAGACAAAAGGGGATGTCAAATGTAAGGAATAATGAAAAAGAATTTCATATTCGGTATTTGTTAAATAAATGTTTATCATTTATTACGGTTACTATTGAATATTAATGGCATCGCAGACAGCCCAACTGAAAAAAATTGTATAGAAATACGTGAAAATGTGGTAACGGGATGTTACAGATTTAATGGTATCAGAGCTTTGGGTTGGTCTGATGTTTGTTAATGCCTTTAGTACGGAAAGTATTGAGAAAGGTTAACATCCTCTGTAGTACTGTATAGTCTGAATGTATAGAGGAGTCAAGTGATTGTAAATTGAGATATGTGTTTAAACGTGGTGAAGGTTGATGAATTAAGGATTGTAAATAGATATTGTAATCCGGGAATTTTATATGAGATAGGCAATCTTATCATCATAATATCAGGTCTATTCGGTAATATACAGTGAGGAATTCGGTGAGTGTCCCACCAGAACTTCTTTGTCCATATCGAACCAAGATCCTGAAATGATGAGATTGAAATAAAAAAAAGGGATAATATTAGTGTATAAGTCCTAAGATCGCATGTTTGGAAGTATATCGAAGAGAGAATTAAAGGGGAATTTATGAACATACCCCTATATTGAAATGCTTTATCTAAGTCATAAAATAAAAGACTAAATTGATTTAAAATATATTGATGGTGAAATAGTATGAGTATGTGATGGTGTAAAGGGCATATTACATGTCTGATGATCCCTATTGTAAGCCCCACTAATATTTTGATGAGTAATGCGACCCAGAGTATATGCTATGAGAGGTCGCGAGATAGTCGACCCTGTTGTGGATTTTAGGGTCTGAATTAAAGTAAAAATATGAGCTATATTGGTTAGGAATTTTTGAATATTATGAAAAGTGATGTATTTATAGAGTGTGAACTAAAAAGGTGAACTGTGTGAACAATGATTTAAAATCGATGATAATACTGGTTCTATATACTCCTTATGTTTTAGAAGAATAAATATTAGTAGTAACTTGACATTTGAGGAAGTCAAGTGTGCGAGTCATTGCATACGTGAAAGAAAACCTTGAGGTGGGTGAACTCGAGCACAGTTGGAAGGACCGGGGCATCGAGGCATTCGCCAAGGAGGACAATATGGATGAGTAGTGTTGTCACAGCAATCGTTGTCAATAGGCCCAAAAAGGGGTTGCCATGGCCGGTTGGGCTGGTCCGTTACGATATCCATAGAACCGAAATATTATGAAATACATGTGAAATGACTTGAAAATTGATATATATGTGTGTTTGGAGGATATATATAAATATATATATATATATATATATGGTGGATCTATGGGATGTAAACAATGAGATATTCAAGATGATATGAGTTTGTGAATTAGAATTTATGGGATGGAATTCTAAGTAAACTTTTGGAATAATGTGGATTTGAGAGATTGTTGACTCGATTCACAACATGAAATCTGTTTGTAAGCTCTTACCAGTAAATCAGAAGAGCTTGAGAAATTACTCAAGAGATTGATGAGTAGAGAAATAAACTGTTTTGATATAACTGGTGAAAACAGAAATTATATCGTTTTGAAAACAACGGGATTAATACTCTCTACAGTTGTTTCTAGGTTCCAGAACAAGTATGGTATTCTAAAATACCTATCTTATTCTATCTGGATCCCTAGCCGACTGTAGTATCCTTCCTTTATGTGTGCCTAGAGCCAACTAGGATGATTTTAAAGAAAATAAATATGTATATTGATATAAGCAATATCGTTGAATAATGCTACAAACTTATAGGAATGGAAAACCTTACTGTTAAGTCAGTGAACATGAGTTCTAATTGAACTATATACATTAGAGACGTGAGGTCTCGAATGATTAAGTGGACATTAAAGTTGTCTGAGTAAAGGATCTTACTACTTAAGTGAAGCTAAAGTATGGTTATTGAGGTATAAAATTTATGAGGTTTACCCGTATGGCATAAATGAGTTGTGAAGAGTTTGTGGAATTCGCTACCTTACTGATGTGACATATACATGTGAGAAAGTGAAAGTGAATGGGTATGTATGAATATAATATTCGAAATGGTTACAAGAATGTAACAGTAAAGTACTATATTAAGTGGGAAAACGAAAGTGATGATGAAATCTGAATAATGATAAATTAAATTTCAGAAATGGATTGTGAGGAAATTATACTTTCAATATATTCTCCAAGTAAGTGATATTACATGTACTAAGAGAATAAGAGATAAAATGATAACTCGATATAAAAGAAGTTATCGAGAAAAATGATTACCTGAGGCGTAATCGATGGTTAGTATTAAAGCCTGCAAAAGAAGGGCAGTCCTAGATTAATCACGAAACAATCACTGTGAGATGGTGGAGAATCCGAAAGAACCATAAGGTTACAATAGTGAGTATGGATTGAGTAACCAAATTATTTCACTTCTTCATCATCAGGTTTCGGGATGTATTGAGTGCTTTAGTCGATATATGTTGGTGAAACAGTGAGAACATATGTGAAGTTCCAGTGAGTGAGTACATGTGATAGGGATCCCTAATTTGCCATATGCTTTGAGAGAATAGCAAGAGGCTTTGGGATTCCAAATTTTACTGTTAGCACCGCCTCTGATTGCTATAGATATCCGAGCACATTGTGTGGACGCTCCGGGATATATTGAGAGCGGATGCATTGTATTTTAGAGACTACTGGGACAATTACATACGATTGATAAAAAATTATCTAAATGATAGTCACCAAATTATTATCGACTTAGCACCGAATGAGATGATAAGTGATAAATAGTATAAATGAGTTACTAACTCCCAAGGATGATAACAGGCTTAAGGGAGTGTAGATTCGTTTTGAGAGAAGAAGCCTGAGTTCTTCAGGATCTTGGAGTGAAATCCGAGATGGGTGACCCATGAGTTGGGCGATCGCCCAACAGCGGATAATATGTAGTGAGGTGTGGGCGAACTATGTGATCGCCAACTCACTTGAAAGAGTAAACCTGGGGCGCGGGAGAGCACTAAAGGGTTGACTGTTGATGGCATGAAGAGACGGGCAAGACTCTTAAAGATAATATGGAGCATAAAGAGATACTCGTGGTCTTATCTTAGAGACGAGATTAATTAAAAGTTAGAAGTGTGATAAAGAATAAAAATACCTATATTGATGGTATTTCCAAAAGTAAGTGGAAATAATTGAATTACCCACAAAAGGGTATAATGCTATCTGGATAGTTGTGGATAAATTGATTGGGTCTGCTTATTCCTTGATTATGGAAATTATTGATATAATTAATGCCTTGGCCAAGTTATATGTCAAGGAAATGGTGAGGTTATACAGTGTTCCAGTGAGCATTACATTTGATAGGGAGTCCCGCTTCGTATCTCAGTGTTGAGAGAGATTACAGGAAGCTATGGAATCCCGATTGAGTTTTGCACCGCAGTTCATCCGTAGAGTGAGAGACAGTCCGAGCGTATGATATGAATGCTCGAGGATATGGTGTGAGCGTGTGCAGTTGCTTTTATAGGCTCCTGTGATAATCCTCTACCCTGGCAGAGTTACTTATGATAATGGCTAATGGAGAGTATAGGCATAACACCTTAAAGGGTTTATTTAGCAGACGATATAATCCACGCTAGCATGAGAAAATAGGAGACCAAGAATTATTTTCGACTTGGTTGAACAGACTTCTTGAGATATACAAGAGATTATGTATATAAGGTCTCACCATTTAGAGACATAATGAGAGGAAAATAGAATCTCTAACGCATTGGATCGAAGGAGATCTTAGATCGTGTGAGAGATGTGCACTACCTCTAGAGTTGTCAGGAGTGCATAACGTATTCCATGTCTCGATGATGAGAAAATACTATTCATATTCTTCTCACGTGATTCAACATGAGTCCTAGAGATTCGAGAGGACATGAGTTACGTTGAGCAATCGGTATGGATTTTGGATAGGAAGGATAAAGTGTTGTGATAAAGTGGTGTACTCTAAGAGGCTACTTGAGAGTTAGATAGCCTTATACGTGAGAAGCATCCAGAGCTCTTTCAAGTAATAGGTCCATATAAAATTTGGAAGACCAAATTTTTTAAGATGGGGAGAAAATGTAAGACCTGATTCTACACTACTGCAGACCCTTATTTCATAAAATTGATAATGAAAATTAAATAAATAATGAATATTGATTTCCACTTGGGTGAAAAGCTCCTTAACTTGAGATGTAAAAGGAGCAATTTTGGTGAAACACTATGGGCGAGTACTATAATGGTACAGCTCGCCAATGGACGATGGCGTGGGCGAATAGGTGAGTTCGCCAGCTAGTTGTGTAAGGTGATCGCCCGAATGGGGCGAGGACTTGTGATCGCCCATATGGATTGATTAAGTTATATGATAGCAAGTTGGCAAGTTGAGCCATACCTGTTGATCGCTCGAATGAGACGAGGGTTCTGATGGCCCAAGGAATGAGTATGGCGAGTAACGTATAGAGGGGCAAATGATAGCCTAGCAGGAGAGTAAGGCAATAGGTACTCGCCAAATCAATGTGATCGCCAACTTGTGGCTTGAGTCATAGCAAATAGGCGAGTAGAACAATAAATGGTGATCACCAAATATTGTTGGCGAACTGAAATTGAAATAGAATAGGCGAGCTGAGGTCTCTGGTTGAATAGGCGAACTGGAACTGGAATCAGCACGTGACCATCGCAACCAAAATTGACTTTGTAAGTCATACAGTTGAAAACAATTAATAGAGAGGATGTTAAAGTCAATAAGGAACTTATCCTTATTGGCTAAGGAATAAAACAAAGTCAATAGCAGAAGAAAAAGGCGTGTGGAAGGGAGACTTTCACGCCACCTTGAGCTGCAGTTTTTCTTCATGCATTAAAGAAATGAAAGACGTGAAATGATGGAAGAAACAGGATAAGGGACAGGTGGTAAATTTTGATTTGGAAAGCATGGCTATATATATATATATATATATATATATATATATATGAAGATTGAATGGAAAACCGATGCTATGTTGCTGCAAATTCATATTCGGTTCCTTCCATTTCTACCATGCTTGATTTACTACCTTTACCCTTAAGTTGACTAAACACATAAACCTGCTTGTAAAACCTTTCCTCCATCGTTGATGAGCTAATGGAATAAGCAAAGTAAGGCAAACAATGAGACAGAAAGTGTTCTGTTCTGGAGGTGCAGTTGGTTAAGGTGAGTTTCCATATTCTACGGTTATTTTGGTATTTGATGATATAGTTCGATGTTTTACAAAGTAATGAACATAGAAATAGCCTTGTTTTAGTTAAATCTTGCTAGAATATACCAGAAACTAGAACAAGGTATAGTCTGGAAAATAATTGAGCATGAACAAAGAAAGAAATGGAAATAGTGTAGAAATGATGATTGTGGGCGAGGTCGCCACATGTTAAGTCATTGGCGAGCCCACCTCAGAATAAAAAGCCATGTTAGGCGAACTCCTTGCACCGGCATGGCGAGTTGAAAAGTTAGGCGAACTCCACTTGTAAAACCATTGGGCAATGGTGAACTAACTTGTGGGTGAGCTCCCACATATAAGCCAATATGAATGGCGAGTTGAGTTGTGGGCGGACTCCCACATTTAAGACAATATATGAGGGCGAGATGATTTGTGGGCAGTCTCCCACGTGTAAGCCATTTAATGAATGGCGAACTCGGTTGGGCGAGCTATTAAGAGCTCTGTTGGGCGAGCTGGTTGATTTATCTCAAGTCTCGCCCAAGTGATGGAAAGATATATAAAGAAAATATAAATGGAATTTATAAATTATTTTGCAGCTGGGAATTATGGACTCAGTGAATGTGATTAGGAAGGCGAGCAGGAAGCAAGGCTTCGTTGGACCAGGTAAGGGAGATGTGTGTGAAGTGAATGCATGTCCTGTGGAGTAAATATTATGAAAATATTTAAGAAATATTTGGTTTATGATATACATTGGTTTGATAATTATTTTTATTTTTATTTGGGCGAGCTAAAAGCCGACCCCTAAACTGTTTGTTGGGCGAACTGGTAAGGGCGGGCGACCCAAATCATTTATGATATTTTGGGGCGAGCGACCCCTGTTTTAATGAAATCCGGGCAAACCAAAGTGGACGAACCCTTTTATGTTGTTTGGGCGGGCAAACCCAGTTTGAACGTAATTTTAGGCGAGCCAAAGAAAATAACCTATGTTTTTATAAATATGGGCGAGTAGACCATGGTAGTGCCATTGGACGAGTTAACTAAGGGCAACGCCATAATGGGCTAACTGACCATGGGTGAGCCGCTAAAGACAAGCTAGTTTAACTTGTTTTAGATGAAAATATGGGCGGGCGAACACTAGTTTACTGCACTGGGCGAGCTGACCATGGGCGAGCAGATTTTTATCTAAAATCTTAGGGTTTAGGGTTTAGGGAGCAGACTTTCTACTTTAGGGAGATAAAGACTATACCTGTCATGTATACAGACTATACTTGTCTCCTTTACATTTCATACATAGGTATACAGTATTATTTTATTTAGATAAAGACAAAAGGGGATGTCAGATGTAAGGAATAATGAAAAAGAATTTCGTATTTCGTATTTGTTAAATATATGTTTATCATTTATTACGGTTATTGTTGAATGTTAATGGCATCGCAGACAGCCCAACCGAAAAAATTGTATAAAAATACGTGAAAAATGTGGTAACGGGATGTTACAGTACCATAGAGCCATTGAATTTTAAAAGGGAAAAAAAAAGGTTGGTTTAAGCTAATAATTATCACTTCAAATTATCAAATATCAAATCAAAAGAGCAACAAGCAATTCCTAGTTTCAAATTGTAAGTGAGCCCTTTGGGGCATAGCAAAAGCCAGAAACAGGAAAGCGATTTGATTGTTGGGATTCAATGTTTTAGACCATAAACTTCCTTTACAGAGACAGGAAGAGAAAAAGATATTTGGTTTCATTTGATTTAAGAAGGATACAGTAGGGCAAGAAAAAAAATTACAGGCAACTGACAATCTTTTGACTAAAGACAACATTTGCAAAGCTTTAAACTGTACAAGACAGAGATTTTCAGGACTGATCCAAGATCAAGGAGGCCCGCCAATTGAAGCAAAATATTCAAAACAAATAGTAGTACGCTAACTGAATAGCTCTGGTTTTAGCGTTTCAAATTTTGAAAAATACCAAACTTAAACTGTGAAATATTGCAGACAGCAGGCATGGCATGCGATGTAGCTAGCAAGAGAGAAATATGACAAGGGTTTTCTAGCAAAAGTACAGTTCATAAAACAGTGCTATTTTTTTGTTGCTATGATTGATTCACTTTCGGGTGCTGTTCCCAAATATAAAACCGTACAATCAGTTGACATTGCAGATAAACAATATTGCTGCAGTTTAGCATATATATTACTCATACATATTCAAATGTGAACCTTTAGCTTAAGTCTTCTTTAAGATGGAGATATGCATGGTTTTTGCATAATATGTAAGTTTATTCCCAATCTTAAAAAGATTTGGAAAATTCTCCTTTAAAAATATGTAAAATATTTGTTATGATGACTTTGTTGAAAGCAATGCTTGCATTTGAGCATCATCTTGACTCCGGGTTAACCAAATAAGAATATATATATATATATATATATATATATATATATATGTGTGTGTGTGTGTGTGTGTGTGTGTTTTGTATTTTGATGGTTCAAAAAGAATTGATACATACTTGATAAAGGCTAGACGAAGCTAGCTTACAAGTTATTAGAATTTGACAAAATTTGATTATGAGCTTATGCTCCTTTTGGTGAGAAGCTGGGATGATTATTTTTGTATTGGTTATAGGTTTGACCACCTTCTTCTTTACACGTCATTAGGGATAGATCTGATAATTCGCGTTTTTGCGTATATTTTTTTGTCAAATACGTCTCTGCTTCTAGAGCTTAAAATGAATGACCTTTTTTTTTTCATTGCCAAAAATTTATGACTACACATCTATAGTGTAGAAAACATGTTCAGCTGTTTCTTTCCTGCTATTCATAACTAAAGTGGTTCTCCATAATTTTCTCTTCTTTTTCAATTTTATTTAAATTACATCTTTACAATATTGCAAAATGATATATTAGTAGAGGGTTCTTCCTTAAGTACTGTACGTTTTGTTCTGTTACTGATATTTTTAATGAAATGATGGAAATATCATTTTCAAAACTGTGGTTGGCTTGAATTGTGATTAGAGTCAAAACTTGTTGAATCAAAGTATAATAGACCCAAATAAAGGGAAGACAAGGAAAATCAAACCATCAGATCAGACATTTTAGAGAGCTCTGTCCCGCGTGGATACCAACCACTTTGCCCCTTTGGATGGAAAGCACCATGAATTCAAGTTTTGCTTCAAGATTAAAAAGATTGAAGCATAAATTGCCAACTACCTTCTTTTGTTGGAGCAAATAATATATTCGACTTTGAATCTAAACAACTTTAATCTTCATCCTTAATTATTAAAAAAAAAGTACACAAAAACAAAACAAAACAAAAACAAATATGCTATTATGATTCTTAAAAAAAAAGATTCAAATAGAATCTATATACACATTTACCTCTTTTTTGAAAACTTAAATATTATTAATAAAAGAAGAAACTACATTTACAGCCAAGCCTCCAAATTAACAAGTCAATCGACTTCGGCTCTGGCCAAAGAGTCAACGAAACAATTGGCTTCTCTAAAAACATGAGTAAAGAAAACTAATTCAAAACATAAGTAAAATTACACATCTTTTTGAGCAAATTATTATACGTCATGGGCTATTGTTAAGGCGATTCAACTAAAAAATAACGACTTTCGAATCACTTTTGATTATAAGACGAGCAAGTTTGTTCAGTTTAACTTTAACAAAAATGGAGAGTGCTTCAATGATGGTAAGTAGCTCATATAGATTAGAATCTGCAATGTCAATATTCTTCGAGAAAATGTGAAGAATGATACCTTTGGAATTCCTCAAAACCCTTCCGTTTCCAGCTAGACCTGGCTTACCCAATGATGAACCATCAACATTATATTTCCAGCAACCAGTGGGAGGGTGGGTCCAGAAAATACTCTTCCTACTCAACTTTTCTTTGGTCTTTGAACAAAAATCCTGCAAATTGTTTGTCAACAACTTGTCTTCACCTGGAAACTTAGCTTTTAACCACCAGCAAATTCTCGTTTTAATCAAGAAGCTTATCTGATCGGAAGATAAAGATTTCTTATTAAAAATGAGATCATTGCGAGCCAAGGACCAGGGAAAGGCAAAAATGAGAGTCCCACACAACCTTCTTGCTTTCCCATGGGTTAAACTAAAAACACATTTATTACAAAGCTACATCTAAAAGTTTAATCCAAAAAAATTGTGGAACACATTGCTGCCGCAATTCCTATAGGAAATGGATATGAAAGCATACGACAAAAGTGCTCCCTGACCCATACGGCCACACTGTTATGCGGCTCAGCTTTTCCCTTTGGGTCAATGGCATCTGCCAGCCATCCCATCCTTTGCCTTTGCCGTGAGATTAACTTGTGACTCAGAAAATCCCAGGTACAAAGGACAGTCACATGAATTACTAGACAAAGATTCACGGTAATAAACCAAACATGCAAGGAAAGACAAGTTTCCCAATTCTCTCTTCTGCGAGTTGAAAAAATAACCTCGTTATTAACGTGAAAGTTGACAAAGAATGATTAATTCCCCCCTCAATTGGGGTACGAATGCTTTAAAACAAAAAGCTTTGTTTTCTCATATGATTGTATGCCCGATCAGGCATTTCTGTTATACGGCTTTCTAACATGTACAACGCTATTATCCTGTTTTTCTCTTTTCTTTTACTAAGAAAGTTACTGACTGTGAGTTTTATGCTCAACGACACTGCCATGCCGCTGCATCGCCACAACAGGCTCACTGCATCTGGTACACCGAAATGACGGAGCTGCAACACATCATGTTCTAAGGCAGTAGTAGCAATACCTGTGAATAGGAAATTGTAACCAATTATATGAAAACAATACTTGAAAATGATTCATAAACACTCGAGCTCGAGTACTGGAGCTGTGCAAATGCATTTCGTGAATCAATTATTAAGGGTAGCATTCAATAAATTACCAAGATACATGGTGACAACATGTACACGTCAATCTTTTTGTCTGCCAAATTCATCAAGAGAAATTCTAAATGAACTTATTTTTTTCTCTCTACACTCCATTCTCCCCGACATGTTACTGTTCAATACCAGCAAAAGGGGTATAAAGAGAAAAAATCTGTGTATTTAGAATCTTTCAGTCATTATACATATTTCATGCCAATCATTCATACTGTAGGCCTGTAGGGCAATATGGGCCTCATTGTTTTTAAAACCTAGGCCCCACAATTTTTGGACAGGCTGTAAAAAGTAGGCAAAATTTTGATTGTTTATATCAAAATCTTGCTTTAGCAAACAAAGTCTGGAAAGATATCTAGGAAATGGGAGAGAAATCAGCTAAGCTAGCTGTGCTGACAAGAGAGAGCAAGATAAGGAAGTTTTGGACTTGCCCAGCAAATGGGACAAGTAGCATCATCCTCCGAAGAATTTGAAGATTTGTCCTTTGAGAATGGGTGAAGAATAATGGTTGACCAGTTAAGAGGGAGAAGCAGCAGCAGCATCTCCTGTATAATAGCATAGGAAATATAAGTTTCTAAAACACATTTACAGCAGAAAACAAGGCTCCTGGTAGTCTATGTCAATCTAACCAATAGCAAAGAGATAAGAAAACTTTTCAATGTATTTCAACAACACTACTACTCTGATTAGCCATATTGACACATAACTGGTAAAAAACCTGTCATATAAAGAACCATAGTTGAATGACTCATTTTTAGTAAATTATTGGCTTATTATCCAATTTTTTTCTTGGTACATCAGGTTATATACAAGCACTGAGTTTTAAAAAACTCCAAGAGCAAATTATAAGCTTTCTACATAACCAAATTTATTAACTTCATAATTGAGTTTTGACTACTTATGCACAGTTTAATGGATACATGGTAGCAGTATAAACCTGCTTGCGAAGTTTTTAAACCCCAATGCCCGCATATAGATTATAATCCTAAAAGATGTTTTGCTTGTTTATTTTGTTTACAAAGACTGATTGAACTCAATGCGTATACTCATTTACTTCCAATAGAAATTCCCATCCCTTTCGAGTCATTTCTGGTGAGGTTTTTATTAATTAGAAACGAATATAACCAAAAAGTAAAATTTAACAGCTGAGAAATAGGTTTTTTGTCACCTCACTTAGTTTCAATTATTCTGGTAGACTAGCCTATAAACAATCATTAATGCCCATTCCCATGGTAAGAGGACTTATAAAATTTCAAATCAAGCATTCAGATACAGAAGAATTGAGATGCTGACTTAAACAAGGATAGATTACCGAGAACTCATTCCAGACCAACTGACAATTCATGTACTCAAAACTAACAGTTCATATTAGCACTTTCATAGACAAGACTTGCTCTTAAAGCTCTTTCAATGAGGTTTCTATACCTGCATTAGAACAAGAGATGAAATTGGTTCATCCCTGACCAGCGAAATGTGATCATAAAATAACAAGGTTTTTCAAAACCAGCTAAAAAACTACCTAAGGCATCAAGCATTCCTGCTTAATAGAATAAAGTAATATATATATACATATATATATATTTATATATATCAACCCAACAACCAGACCAATTACATACAGAGAAGATGGAAAATGGAAAACTCAAGATGAAATGTAGAAAGTTAAATCACTATGCTTGTTACCAGTGCTTCTGTTCCTCCGTGTGCATTTTCCTACCATACTACAGAGATTCAGACAAACAAGTGCTTCAATATTTGTAAGTTATTATGGTAAACAACATGCCTCCCTGTGTAAAGAAATATGAGTAGGTTGCCAAATGATGCAGCCTCGTAAATCCCTTATATACGTTGCATCAAACCCCAAGCTCGCCATCCCAATGGCCTCTGAAGAAAAAAGGTTAAAGGAGTATTGACTTTAAACGGTGTCCCGAAGAAAACAAAAAGAAGCAATAATACATAAAACGAGCAACTGCTCAGTATCACCCCATCTGAGAAAAGCAGAGAATGATTGTAAATGAGCCCAAATGTACTGGCCACCAACCATGGCGATGCAATACCACATCTTCTGAGCAACAGTTAGCCCAAGCCCTTCCAAACCTGTTCATGCTGTAGAAAGATAAGAGTAGCAAAAGTTAAGGGTATAGGTAAAGCTGCAAGATCGAAGGAAAGGGATAGAGAAAAGACAATGTTAACCCAGGCAAAGTGCTACAGAGATATTAGGATGAACTCTCCTAAACATGGTTCAAAACAGACAATGTTATTTTAGGTGAAATGCTTCAACCTCTAACATGCACCAAAAAAAGATCGTCTCAAAAAGGAATAGACTTAATTTTGATATAATAACACTGATTATTGCAGCCATTAATAAAGTCAAGAATAAAACAAAAATCACCATAGCAACTAGTTATGAACGACAACACAAAAGTACCACTGTATGATTTGGTTGGCAAACTAAAATACGTGTATCATACATCAAACTCAACTGAAAATATAACGAAACACATTCAAGAGTAAACATCCTTTAAACATATTCCCACCCTATAGACAATGAAAGTCTGAGAAACATACAAGTTAAAATCAGTTATCACATCATAGGAATTATATGAAGACAAAGTGGGTCAGTAACAATGCTTATACATGTGCAAGACACTCTTCTAGCTCCAAAAATAAACATTTTCAAAGACCCATGCACCTTCATCTATATGATAAAAACATGAGAAATTAAACTACTGAAAGCTAGCTTTGTACACGCACAATGAGCAAGAGAAGTCCAGACATTCCTACCTTTTATTCTTATTTCCATGGCTCGGTCATCTCTGTACCTCAGATTCATAAGAGCATTTCCTGGAGTAGGCTTACCTACCCAAATTGAGAACCTCCAAATGAGAAACTCAAGGAAAGCATCACGTTCTGCTTCATATTGAAATAACATTCCTGGCTAACCCAAAGAAAACAACGAAACAAGGTCAGACAATTGTACAGTGCAATTTCATTTTCTATACACCATGAATTCCATCAATAGCAAAAAATACCTTCATCAAGGAGAAAACTTTAACCAGCTGTTCTTTTAGCATAGCTGACATCTCAATATCCAATCTAGAAGCATCGAGCAGACTAACTCTAGATATTGCTATGGGTAGTGTCCAATGCTGCAACAATTGACCAAAAACTGTTAATAAACTAATCTAAAAAAGTTAAATAACCACAGTATTGGAAAAACCAGGAAAATTTCCAGCTCGCACTTGTACATTATCTTAACTTATTGGCCACCAAACAGAAAGATCGGAACTTTTCAATAAAAGTCTTCCATATGTATAACTAGAGAACTTAATGTGCATATATTTTTCATTGCCACAATGCAGTTCCATTCAGCTTGAGCAAACTTATTTTCTGATACCAAAAATTCATATTCCTTATATAAAAGGAAAAAAAAAAGTTACCCAGAAATTTTTCCAGATACCATTTCAAGAAAAACAAGTTCCCCATGGATTTTAAAGAGCAATCAGGGTACCCTAAAACATAATGTTTGGCAGAGTCTTTTATGGAAATTATCATTAATCGAACAGATGGAAGCAAAATCAACAAGGAGTAAACTCTTTTTTTATTCAACTTTAATTAAAATTTCGAACGAGTTTACCTGGAGAGAAAGAGAAAAAGAGTACCAGGAGGGAAGGAGCTTTTTGGTAAGAAGTAATCCAAGCATCTTCTAGTGGCCCTGCTGCTGCGGATGGATTGCTTCTAACACCAATCATTTGATAAGATTATAATATGAGTTTTTTTTTTTATTATTGGGAAAATCATTTGATTTGTCTGTTGCTGAAGTTTTGAAGATGGGTTTCTTTCTGTTTCAGAAATGCAGCTAAAAGCCTTGAGAGGTGAGCTTAACTGGCAACTTGCAGCTTGTTTGTTCTAACTTGCAGTAAGCCTTAAACTAAATTTTTCAAGGCTTAAAATTTGATGGAAATGATATTTTGATTGCTGGATTAAATGATCTCTTAAATGTTGAGTTTTGCAAGGGGTTACTGCTTTCGGATAACTAGCTGTTACATTTCTCAAAAACCAGAGGCCTTCCTTGTTAAAAAGATACAAATAAATGATCAACCAAGAATTAGTCTAATGGATATTATATTTAAGGATATAAAATTAGATCCTCTTCTTTTTTTTCCAAAATTAAGCCTAAACCAAGTTATTTCTTCAATATAAAAAATTTAAATAATAAATAAATATTTTATTTCTATCTCATTAGCAAATTAATATAAAAAATACAAATATAGTAATTATTCATTTGAATATCTTGTTGAAATAAGAAAGAGATCTATTCAATTTTTTTCCTTTAGCTTATTGATTTTCTTTTTCTTTTTGTTACTTCTTCAGTTTTTCCTCTATCTATTGAAAATTATTTTAAGTTCGGGAGAAAAAGTGAAATGAAAAAATTAAGAGTGGGCTAAAAGATAATCACATTTTTACTTTAGTTTTTTTATTATTTTTTTAATTTATTGTGATACTTCAATAAAATATTTTTATTGCAATTTAGTTTTATTATTTTCAATATTTATACATACACCATTTTTTTTCAGTGTGGGCGAATATAAAAGAATTAATTTTTTAAATATTTTTTAATATTTTTTAAAATTACATAGGATTTCAATGGAGACAGCTGCCTCCAATGCCTCCATTGTTTATCTATCCCTAGTAGCTCTAAATATTAGAAAAAATTTCATTAAAGTTGTATTTAGAGTTCTTTTGTCCTTGCTTTTACGATAGGATAACAATTTTAACAATTAAAGTTTACTTACTCTTTTTTAGTAAGGATAGATTCAAAGTTCAAAATCAAAATTTAACTTAATGATTTTTTTTTTATACGGAAAGATCCAAAATTTTAATCTCTTCTATTTTTTTTGATCTTTTTATGAAAATAATAATAATAATTTTATTTTTTAATTCTATCTCTCAGCTTTTATTGCTTGTGTTAATCTCGTGTCAACTGCTAAAGGAAATGCTATATTTTATGTCTTGAACAATGGATAAGGAAAATATACTTAAAAACTATAATCATTTATCCTCAAGAGCTTGCAAAATCAGATCGCAAATCTGATGTTTCTATTTTGCTTTATCCTTTAATACAACTGAACAATAAGAGAAAAGGAAAAAAAATAATATGAAATGAATCTGTAACCAAATGATAATTTGTGCATTTTTATTATATTTATTCCATGTTAAATAGATTTAAAATACAAAAAGTATGATGTTATAATTTATATTTACATGATGCCAAATATAAAAACATATTTTTTTATTTTTATTAAATTTATATAAATATTTATCAAATTTTGCCTCATATTATTTAATCATCTTTTATAACATCATTTTTAAAATATCAACTTTTATTATTAATGAGATAAAAATATATTTTTTCCATGAATACATCCAAACATATCTATGCAAAAGTTTATTCTTTTTAGGCTATTTCTTGCTACTGCTACTAAAAAAACAAAAGCTAAAATAGGTTATAAATAGGAGTGGTAAATGGACAGATTGGATTGGGATTGAGTTGGGTTATTTTGATTCAGATCATTTTGAGTTAAGAAAAAATCATATCATTTTGAATTCGAATCATTTCGGGTTCAGATAAGGTCGAGTTTGGGTCAAGGAAAAATTGATTTATTTCATATTCGAATCATTTCATGTTTGTATAAAATCGGGTTTGAGTCCATTTGAATTCGGATAAATTTGAATTTGGATCAATTCAGGTTCAGGTCATTGAGTATTTTTAGTCAATTTGGTCATATTTGGATTCAAGTCGAGCGGATAAGTTTTTCAAGTTAAGTCTTGGTCATCTCAATTTGATTTGTCTGATATGAAAATGAATTAGAACCATATTTCTAATAATTACAAAACTAATAAAAATAAAATTTTTTTCTTACATGACCTATAATAAAATTGGGATTGAAATAATCAAAATATTTAATAATATATATGATAATTTTCTTTATAATATATTTGCCAATATTCATAAATTAATTACATTTTTTATTTTATTTTTATTATCTATAATAATTAATAACTTTATAAATCAAAGTGATTTAATAATCCCTATTAAATATCATAATACACTACTATACATCTCTTTAATTTCTCTTTTTTTATAGAATAATTGGAGACATTAAGTGTAGATGATATAGTTTCTGTACTCTATTATAGATTAGCCATTAAATAATTATCCATTAGGTTCAAATGAATATAATATTAAAGTGAATATTTAAGTTTAATTAAATTCAAAAAAATATAACACTCATATTATTGAAAAAAATTTATATTTTTACTATAGTAAAATACTTTTATAATTATTTTTAACATTTAAATATTTATTGATAATATTAAATTTAAACTTGAATCTTTTTGAGTTTGAATTAATTTGGATTCGAATCAAGTTAAGTTCAAATCAATTTGAATTCAAATTAATTCGAGTTCGGATTAAATCAAGTTAGGATTAATCTAAATTTGAATTCAGATCAATTCAAATTTGGATCAAATCAGCTTTGAATCAATGTAAATTCAGATCAATTTGGTTTTGGATCAATTCGGATTCAGATTAGATTAGATTTGAATTGTTAACTTTTTTAGTCAAATCAGATCAGTCGAATTTAGTTTTGGATTGATCAAATTAAATTTTTGTAGTTATAAACAAAAATAATAATTTATTCTTTTAAGTAACAATGTTGATTTACCAACCAAAAAAAAGATTAAAAGATTAAAATAGTAGCTATTTCAAATACAACAATAAATAAGAGGGAAAAAAAAAGAAAATTTCTCTATACTTTTCACTTTTCACAAAAAATCCAATTTTCTCCCTAAATTCTCAATTTCTCCAAATTAACCCTAGACAATTCACTGAATTCCCTCTCAACCTCCAAAGCCAAACTCACTTCCCCAAACCTTCTCAATCCTTTACTCAACGCTTTGACCACGTACTCCCCAACTCTTTTACTGGAGCCCACTCCATTTTCCTTCATCAATCGACAAATCCTGACCGTTGATTCCTTCCTTCCAGCCCGTATCACACCCTTGATCAACCTCAGAAGCGCCTTCTCGTCATCACAATCGATCGCCTCCATCTCCCCAATCAACCCATCAATCTCGTCCAGCAGACGGCTCCTGGCCAACGCGGTGACGACGTCGGAGTACAAAGTCAAGTCTGGAGGAGGGTATTCTGATTGGACGGTGGAGAGCACGTGGAGGGCGAGGATGCATTGGTCTTGCCGTAGGAGCTCGCGGAGGGTGGCGAGGAGGTCGGATTTGATGAGGCGGGAGAGGGAAGGGAGTTGCGTATTTGTTGTCGTTGAGGAAGAGTTTCGCTGCGCCCGTTTGAGGGATTGGATGGCTTGGATTGCTTCGGTGCTTAAGATGCGGCCTTTAACGAGAGGTCCGCGGTTGTCGCGTCGGCCGCAGTGTATAGGAGTGAAGCTCCTCCGGGTAGCGATTGGGTACATTGAAGGGAGTGAAGTGGGATTGAGGCGAAAAGAGGAAGCCATGGAAAAGGGTGTTTTTTGAGAAATCAGAAAAAGGATAAAAGGAATTTGGATTTTTTTAGAAGGCCATTTTGAGTTTCTTAAAAGACGATTTTGCCCTTGTGATTGCCAGCAATGGAAAAGATAGGTAAAAAGAGAAGTCGTCGACAGCAGGATTCGAACCTGCGCAGGCAATGCCCAACAGATTTCGAGTCTGTCTCCTTAACCACTCGGACATATCGACGATTAGCTGCGTTGGGGTTCAAAATTATAATATATATAATTTATTAAAGTCGTTTACTCGATGAAATTCCCTAGTGGCAAAATTCCATGCTGATAAATATTTCATAAATGAAAATGTGTTGTCACATGTAGTATTAGTTATCAAGCGGTACTTGAATACATATTATTTTGTCATCTAACTTAACTTTACCAAGTAATAAAAGGGAATTGTATTTGGAATTGGCGTGTATAAAAGGCAAAAAAAAAAAAAAACAGAGATGAAATTGATGAAAAGAATGGGATAACTTTACTCCATTTTTAAAAGAATGAAAATTTTTATGCTCCATCATGGTTATTAGAGTATAATCGAGTTAATTTATTTGTGAGTTATTTGATTTTGAATAGATGATTATTTGAATTTAACTCGTTTATTTTTAAAATAAGTTCAAATTAAAACTACTTAAGTAATGAGTAGAATCAAATTCAAGTATTTTAATATTTGATTTAAACAACTTATTAATTTTTTTTGGCCAAACAACTTATTAATTTAATCAATGTTTTTTTAATATGGCATTGGAGGTTGGTTGAGTTAATAAGAATTGTCTACTTTGCTCGTAACACTTAAATTCAACTTTCACTATCAACAATTCTTCTCAGTGAACAATCTATAAATCCAAAGTAAGTCTTTATTGAAACTTGCAACTTGTCTTGACCCTGGACTGGGAAAGCCCCCCTCACCTAAATTTTTCAGCACCAAAAAAAATGTTTTTTTAATATATATTATTTAATAGAGTTTATATATAATGCACTGTCAGTGTATAGGCCTCTATACATTGTCAATCAATCATAAAATGACACTTCTTATACAGGTCCTTAAAAATAAATATTAATAAAGTTTTTAAATTTATTTTTAAGAGCATATACATTTTTAGGTTTTACTAATTAATAAGGTGTTATCCTATAATTGACTATAAGTATATAAAGATTACACACTGTCAATGCATCATATATAAACCCTATTTAATATTTTATTATTACTTTTTAATTTTACCTTCATAATATCTGTTTGAAAAATGTGCGTTGAATTTATGGAATCAAAATTAAATTTATCGAGTTGAATTCAAGCATTTCGAATATTCTATTAAATTAAGCTCTATAAAATTTGAATTTAATATCAAGCTTCAAATTTTCAAACCTAATCGAATCTGAATATAATAATAAATCATCTTCAACTTATACACTACCACCGATTTGTTGGGAATATAATTTTAAATTACTTAAAAAAAACATTTATCTTCTCTCCTCGATAACTATTCATTAACTTCACAAGTAAAAAACAATCACTCCTTACTGTCCATGTATATGTAAAGCAATTGGCACAAAAATAAGTGAAAGAAGGAAAGAATGATTAACAAAAACTAAGACAATGCATGCCAATATTAACACTATCACATCACCATTACCAATTATAAAAGAACTTTCATAATTCCAATAATAATAGAAAAACGCAAAACCCTTGTGTCTCTTGACTTATGCTTTACTGGGTAGAAAGGGAGGCCTTAACGGGCCTTGTCTTAATACCCTGAAACAGCACGGCCCTTCTAGACAGGCTACTAAAATAAGTCTTTGATCGATGGGACCAAACGAAACTGACGACAATGGAGCCCAGCACGGTACCATAGTTCTTGCAACTTTCCATAATGGCCGAACATAAATGGAAGATAGAAAATTAGATAGGGGCTTGAGGCCTCCCATAAGGGGATACACTGATAAAAGGAGATTTCAATGTTTTTGGGTCAAAAAAAAATTGGGTTTAAATAATTCCGTACGATTTATTCAGATTTTCTATACGATTATTCGAATCTAAATT